>CM069858.1:162895133-165295133 GCA_036172795.1 Pelodytes ibericus
GAAAAAACGGTTACTGCTGGCAAATTTCTCTTGTCCCTACAAATCAAAGTTGTTCAACAAGCTTTACCACTCCTGGAAAGATTCAGATCAGCTGACTGATACTTGATTTGGTTTGCTGTGGATTAGGCACCAGAATACCTGGACAGACTAGATGGACCGAATGGTTCTTATCTGCCGACACATTCTATGTTTCTAATAAAAAAAACAGGTCAGGTATTTTGCACAAACAAATTGTAACATTAGTCTAAAGCAGTGCTTCTTAAACCTGTCCTCGAGGATCCCCAACGAGGATCCAGGATTTACAGATTACCCAGTTGTGTTTAAATAAGAATATGTATAACATCTCCCTAACCCAGGGGCATATCGTGCCCAATTGACAGGCATGCTGCCAGTCCGGAGCACACCTGTCACTCAGGGGCACAGTGTATCTCGTGTATTTCCGGGGGGTTGTGTGCAGCAAACAGCCAGCACACAAACCCCAGTAAATATACAAGATACATCCAAGGGGCCGACAGCAGCTGCAGAATTCGTAATTCCGGGGTTGGTGTGCTCTCTGTTCAGAGCACACAAACCCACGGAAATAGACAGCGCCGACCTAGCACATATGAAGCATCCGCCACTGCCCTAACCATAGTATCAACTGCTTTATCTAGTGACGTACTCTTACAGAAGTAGCACTCAATTTACATCTACTTGCAAGGGCTATAATGCAAACACAGCACAGGCTACCTTCTGATGACATCCAGCTAAGCGGTATCAACAAAGACTATGCACACATAGTTCAGCAATATACAAGTTGGCAAAAATTGGATTTGTTAAGAGGGAATTTAAAAGGACTGTCACCTAAACCAGGGCTCAACAAATCCCGGGCAGCAGATCGCCATGGCAACCAGGAAATGACACCTGGCGCCCAAGGATTGTCATCCTTATGGTGCCCCTCACAGCTGGTACTGATTTTTTTTTTACTTTTTAGGAGGCGTGCAGCATGAGGGGACAAAATCTGAGGCTGCACAGATTCCTAGCTCCGCCCCCCACGCATTGTGTTGTAGTGTTTGAGTGCAAGACATCCTAGCACTCAGCAGGACGGCACTGGAAAATGGTCTGCGTGTGAGAATGTGCATGTGTTTGCGTGACTGTGTGCATATGTTTGCGTGACTGTGTGCATATCCACAGACATTTAAAACACATTTTTCTCCTAATTTAGGCATTTGCTTGCAATTCAGTTAACACAAGGTATATATAATTTTCAGTCTCTACATTCACAGTATAAGCAATGTTCGGGTCATACAGTTCCTTTAAGTAATATGCATGTAATAATTTGTCAGAAACATGCAGCACTCCCCACTCTGCTTACAACAGTATAGTGCATTGTTCATAAAAATAAATTTAAAACAATTAGCTAAACCAGTTATTACAAAGTTCCATATATAATTATTCCATCACAAAGTGGTGTACCAAAATAATATAAATCCTATACAAATTTGTCAACTCCAGATCCATTCATTACACACACAGAAAAAAGGAAATAATTAATACAAGCTACAGGACTGGAATTCAGTGACAGCTGGTGATTTATTAGAGCTCTAGTATACTTGGTAACATTATAATCCTCTCAAAACCACTTATTATTCATTGTAACGTCACTAAAAAAAATATAAACATATTCATATAGGTACATATATATGCATATGGATCAAAATGTGATAACCTGATCACTAGCAGGGTATATGTAATGGATGTCCAGATTATATAATCCACATTTGCAGCAAATACAGTCATGGGGAAAGAGTACACCCTCCCTATGGTTTTAGATATCAGGTAATACCGTATTTGCTCGATTATAAGACAAGGTTTTTTTCAGAAATTGTTTTCTGAAAATTCACCCTCGTCTTATAATCGAGGTCTTCTTATAATCTGACCTCAAATTGAGGTCAGACTATAAGACATGGATCCAGGTCCCCAGCAGAGCTGCAGGGGATCCCCCTCTCTAGCAGTAGAGGATGTCTGCGCGACGAGCGCAGACTCCCCTGCTGCCGCCCGGCACGTCCGCCGGAGCTTCTATGATGAAGCCGGGTACTTCCGCTTTCGTCACAGAAGTCCCGGCGATCGTGCCGGGCGGCAGCAGGGGAGTCTGCGCTCATCGTGCAGACATCCTCTGCTGCCCCACTAGCCACCAGGGTAACATAGTAACATAGTAATTTAGGTTGAAAAAAGACACAAGTCCATCAAGTTCAACCCTTCTACCTATCATTACAGCTTTTGATCCAAAAGAAGGCAAAAAACCCCTAAGGAAGCTATTTCGAATTTTGCCTCCTGGGGGAAAAAATTCCTTCTTGACTCCAAGAGGCAATCAGATTTCTCCTTGGATCAATAAGCTCTTTTATTAATGCTTATTCTATTATTAATAGCCCTGTATGTTCTGCTTTCCTAAAAAAACATCCAAACCATTTTTAAATGCATCTATTGTGGTTGCTAGCACTACCTCTCTTGGCAGTGAGTTCCATAACTTTATTGTCCTAACCGTAAAGAATCCCTTCCTTTGCTGTTTATGAAATCTTTGCTCTTCCAGTCTGAGGGGGTGACCTCTTGTTCTTTGTACCTTTCTGTTAATGAACAGGTCACTGGAGAGCTCTTTATATTGGCCCTGCAAATATTTATATAATGTTATCATATCCCCTCTGAGACGCCTTTTTTCTAACGTATATAAATTCAATTTTTTAAGTCTCTCTTCATAACTAAGATCCTCCAAACCCCTTATTAATTTTGTAGCTCTCCTTTGCACTTTTTCTAGTTCCTTAATATCCTTTTTAAGGACTGGTGCCCAGAACTGTACTGCATTTTCAAGGTGAGGTCTTACCATTGATTTGTAAAGAGGCAAGATGATATCCTCCTCCCGTGAATCTATACCTCGTTTTATACATGCCAATATCTTATTGGCCCTTGCAGCTGCTGACTGGCATTGGGCACTGTTGCCAAGTTTGTAGTCTATAATTATTCCTAAATCCTTTTCATTAGTAGTTTTTCCCAGGGAAAAACCATTTAACGTATATGTTGCTTTGTTATTATTTTTCCCATAATGCATAACTTTACATTTGTCTATATTGAACCTCATTTGCCACTTTACTGCCCAGTCCCCCACTCTGTCCAAATCTTCCTGTAAAGAAAAAACATCAAGATTAGTCTTTATTGCCTTACCTAATTTAGTGTCGTCCGCAAACACGGAGACATGGCTCTCAGCACAATGTGGCAGATCATTAATAAACAAATTAAAAAGAAGAGGGCCCAAAACAGACCCCTGAGGTACTCCGCTTAATACCCTTGTCCAATTTGAGAATTTTCCATTTACAACAACCCTTTGTGTTCTATCTTTTAGCCAATTTTCAATCCACATACACACATTTGCCCCCAAACCTATTTCTCTCAATTTGTAGAGTAACCTTTTGTGTGGAACTGTATCAAATGCTTTCGCAAAATCCAAATAGATCACATCAACTGCCACACCTAGATCTATATTTTTACTGACTTCTTCATAGAATGTTATTAAGTTTGTTTGACAAGACCTGTCTTTCACAAAACCATGTTGACTTTTACTAATTATATTCTGGTTCAAGATGTATTCTTGAGTGTATACCTTTAGCAATCCTTCAAATAGTTTCCCCACTACAGATGTCAAGCTCACTGGCCTATAATTACCTGGCAGAGATTTTGATCCCTTTTTAAATATTGGAATGACATCCGCCTTTCGCCAGTCTGTTGGCACTGTACCTGAACTGAATGAATCCCTAAAGATCATGAATAGTGGCCTGGCCAGAATTATGCTTAACTCTCTAAGTACCCTTGGGTGTATACCATCTGGTCCTGGGGCCTTGTCTATCTTAACAGAGTGTAATTGCTTAAGCACTTTTTCCTGTGTCAGCCAATCCCATGTTTGCGGCGAATGTCCCATAACTTCCTGTAGCAGGGGCTCGTCCATCTGCTCTTCCTTAGTATAAACAGAAGAAAAAAAAGTATTTAAAATGTCTGCTTTCTCTCTGTCCTCACTTACCAAATTTCCCATTTGGGATAACAAGGGCCCAACATTTTCCCTCTTTAGCTTTTTTCCATTTATATATTTATAAAACATTTTGGGGTTAGTTTTACTCTCCTTGGCAACCCTTTTCTCATTTTCCAATTTAGCCATTTTAATTGCCTTTTTGCAGGCTTTGTTGGCCTCTTTGTACTCTATAAATGATAATGCTGATCCAGTGTTTTTATAATGTTTGAATGCCATTTTCTTGTTTTGTACTTCCTGTTTCACGTTACCTGTAAGCCACATTGGTTTCGATTTGTGTCTTTTGCATTTGTTTCCCAAAGGTATATATTGGGATGTGTACTTTTGTAATGTGTGCTTAAAGGCATTCCACTTGTCTTCTGTGTTTAGTCCAGAAAACAATCGTTCCCAGTCTAAATGTTCAATCGATGCCCTTAGTCCATCAAAGTTAGCCCTTCTAAAATTAAGTGTTTTGGTGGCGTATTTACCAATTTGCTTTTTTGCATTAATCTCAAATGAGACCATATTATGGTCACTATTCCCCAAGTGTTCTCTTATTTGGATGTTTGAGATAAGCTCCTCATTGTTTGTTATTACCAAATCCAGACAGGCATCCATTCTAGTTGGGGTGTCTACTAATTGTGCCATAAATTTGTTATTAAGCAGGTCCAGAAACTTGCTGCCCCTAGCTGAACTAGTTGTGCCACACTTCCAATCTATATCTGGGTAATTAAAATCTCCCATGATTAGAACTTCATTCATATTTGCAGCCTTTTCAATTTGTAATAAAAGCTGATCTTCTCCATCAATGCTAATATTTGGTGGCTTGTAGCATACACCTACAAGTAATGTGCGATTCTTTTTAGCGTCTAAGCTAATCTCCACCCACAGTGTCTCCACATCAGTTCCAGTTACATCATGTACACCTTCTTTAATACTGGGATTTAATTTAGGATTTACATACAGACAAATCCCTCCCCCTTTTCTATTTACTCTGTCCTTTCTAAAAAGTGAGTAACCTTGTAAATTAACTGACCAGTCGTGGGTCTCATCCCACCACGTTTCTGTGATTCCGATTAAATCATACTGTTCAGCACTTACCAGTATCTCCAGCTCACCCATTTTGTTTGTCAAGCTTCTTGCATTTGCTAAAAGACATTTGAGATTACTACCCATTTTCTGTTTAGTTGACAAACACTTAATGTGTGCAGGTTTAATTATATGGACCTCCCTTTGGTCTATGTTAACCCCACCACTGCTTTCCTCCTCTCCCATAGCTAGACCCACCTTCCAATCTACCCTAGCTACCATTGCTTCTTTTTGATCTTGACCCTCCCCCCCAGAGCTTAGTTTAAAAGCTCATCTAATCCTATAGCCATCCTCGCCCCTAATACTGCAGCCCCCTCATCATTGAGGTGCAGCCCATCCCGTCCAAAGAGTCTGTAGCCGACTGCAAAGTCTGCCCAGTGCTCCAAGAACCCAAATCCCTCTTGCTTGCACCACCTTCGCAACCACGCATTAATCTCCCTAAGCTCCCGCTGTCTCCCTGACGTAGCGCGTGGTACTGGTAATATTTCCGAGAATATTACCTTGGAGGTCCTTTCCTTTAGCTTCTTTCCTAGTTCCCTAAAATCATTTTTAAGGACCCCCCACCTACCATTTACTTTGTCATTAGTACCAATGTGTACTATGACCGCTGGATCATGCCCAGCCCCTCCCAATAATCTGCCTACCCGTTCCGCAACATGCCGAACCCGAGCACCCGGGAGACAACATACAGTTCGGCATTCGGGGTCCTGGCGACAGATTACCCTATCTACCTTCCTAATAATAGAATCCCCTACCACCACAACCTGTCTAGCCTTCCTAGTGTCCTGGCTCCCAACTGCGCTGGAGAGGCTACTCACCTGGCTGCTAGGAGAGTCCGCCTGCCCCAGAAATGCCTCTTCTGAGCTAATCCCCCCAGCATCCTCACACAAGCTGGCAAACATGTTGGGGTGAACCAGCTCAGAACAAGCCTCCCTAGCTCTCCGACCCCTACTGCCCCTTACACAACTAACCCAGCTCTCTGCCCTAGAAACCTCTTCCCCTCCATCATCACCCTCCTCTACACTGGCCCCAGCCAATGCCTGCTCCGTGAGCAGGGTGAATCGGGCAGCTGGGGGATGTCTGCACGATACGTGCAGACATCCTCCATGCTGCCCGACACGGCAGTGTATTATGACGGACCAGCTGTCCGTCATAATAGACTGCCGTGTCGGGCAGCATGGAGGATGTGTGCACGTATCGTGCAGACATCCCCCGGCTGCCCCCACTAGCCACCAGGGATCTATTTACATGTAAGGGGGAGGGAGGGGGCAGGGAGACAGGGGGAGGGATGGAGGGCAGAGAGACAGGGGGAGGGATGGGGGCGGAACAACAAGAGGAGGGAGGGGGGAAGAGAACGAGCAACAAGGGGGGGGGAGAGAGACAGAGGGGGGGGGGGGCAGAGAGAAACAAGGGGGGGAAAGAGACAGAGGCGAGGGGGAGTCAAAGGGAGGGGGAGAGAGACAAAGCTGGGGGCAAAGGAAAGAGAGAGGCAGCATTGGCACATAAAAAGGAAATAAAAACAAGAAATGCATTTTTTGATATAATTTTTTTATTAAAAAAGCAATTTACATGTGAATATTTACAAATTTAACTTTTTTCCTATAGGGTAGTCTTATATTCAGGCTTTTAGTTTTTTTCCTAAAGGAATATCCAAAGTTTGGGGGGTCGTATTATAATCAGGGTCGTCTTATAATCGAGCAAATACGGTAACAATCATCTGATCCTTAGCAGGCCTTAAAATTAGGTAAATACAACATCAAATGAACAATAACACTTGACATATTACACGTCATGATTGATTTAACAACGGGAAGCCGTGTGTGAAAAACTAAGTACACCTTCCGATTCAATATCTTACAGATCCTCCTTTAGCAGCAATAACGTATTTAATCAGATGGTGCTGGAGGCATGATTCAAAACTGCAAATGCCACCAAGGGGGTCATTGCTTGGAGCGATACTATGCGCCACACCAGAGGAGAAGCACCGTATCAGAAATTCTGCGGCCATGCTGTAGGCAAGAGCTTTGGAAGCGGTAAATCACTGCATCAGTCACTCTTTTGAAATTGTTAGACTGCCAGGCAGTCTGCAATATTACAACAACAAAAAAATGGTCAGAGTAAGATTTAACTTGATCATCGGCTGGGATCAAAAAGTCACTGTAGGGGAAAATATACTACTTTATGTTATTGGCCTATGACTTGCACAAACCATAAAAACATGCGAACATTGCATATTTCAAAACTCAGAACAAAATTTAGAAGCTATTTAGACAGGGTATTTTTACAATTTGTAATTGTATAAAAGATTTCATAGCTCAATGTTAGAAAAATTGTTTTCTTTATTTTTTATCATATTTTATGATTTTTGTTAAAGTAAATTATAAGATATGATGACAATGGTATCTTAAGAAAGATAAAACTAGTATATGATAGGCGTAGGTCTTTTGCTGAATGATCTTTGTTTTCAGTGAGGGTCTGCCAGATGCTAAAGACATTTCCATCAAAATACTGTGTTGTAATCAGGCAGCTACATAATGGGCTCTCTAAATTTGACAAGTTTGAAAAATGTTTGGTCTCAGTTATCAGAGCAGAACTAAACCCCAAAATGTATTTTTTTTTTTTTTTTTTTTTTACACATAAATGGCTTTTCTCCCTGTTTTATAGTATTTTGTACAATTCAAAAGATATCCTTTGTTTTTTTTGACACACACTTAAGAGAACTTATTTTCGAAACGGATGCTTCACTGAGTCAGTCGTGTGAAAGTCGGTTGCTTCTATTGGTAAACTGGGAGGGAGCATAAATGTGAATAAGAGATCGAGAATTAGATAGGATAAGGATAACAGTGAAGTAGGAGGGAATGTGGATATAAATGGTAAATAAACATTGAAGGAGAAGAGAATGACAGAACCCCCGTGGTGCCCTGGCTGGATACCTCTGTCAGTCTCTGATTCCTAGGGACCCTTAGCCCTCACAAGGGCTGAGACCAGTGATTTTTTCCCCCCTCGGATCTCTCCAGCCATCCAGACCACTAGCCGAAGCACTTGTGTAGGATGAAGAATAACAAACTTTATTTGAACAGAAACATAGCCTTATATACAGACATAATCGAGTTACCATAACTCAACCCACATTTTAACATTCAACATACCAGGAACTAAACAGCAATTAACCAGACCTGCTGCAGATATACAATCATAATTAGTTTAACAGTAAATTCAATTAACACAGAACAATGGATGAGGGAGTAAACTATAAATCATTGTCCCCAACTCTCCTGTGACACATTGTAATCCTTCAGAGGCAAAATGAGTAGTAGGAATGGTGCGGTCACAGAGAGAAAGCGAGTGACAATGAGAAGAGGGGGCCAGAATCTTGGAGAAGATAAAACAAACCATTGGTATTGGAGTAGTAGAAACACCGAACATGCAGAAGATTCAAAGAGAAGTTATTTTTTTTCAGTACGTTAGACCAAGACAAAATAAATCCCGCTTCCGCTCTGGTGGAACAATTATGAGGGGATCCTTTTTTTCGCCCACATCCAGTGGTCCGTGAGCCCATTTTTTATAGCACATCCCTGTAGCTGTTGGCAGTCTTTCCCTTGGTCAGCCATTTCCCCCCACACTGTGTTTCCTATTGCTCGATCTCCCCTCTAACCTTTTCCCCCCTTGCTGTTCCTTTACCTTTTTTTACTAGTCTTTCCTCACTATTAATCTCAAATTTCACTTCTGGTACATAAGCCTTTGCAGTACTTACTGATTCATTGACATGTTTTCTTGTAATATATTTGGTTGCTTTAACATATATAACAAAAAATGTGAGTACAAGACTTAACTGTTGCAATGTTTGTTTCTTACATTTTTGTCATTGTTACTCAATAAAAAAAAATAAAAAAGTAAAAGAGTTCGGGGAAGCCGTTAACATGACAACTTTCTAGTTTTAAGGTTTAATCCCTCTCTAATACAGATGTCCACAGTTAAAAGGAGGAGATAAAAGCCTTCTGGTAATCTTAAGGGCAGAGGCTGTTTTTAGACTTCTGCAGTTATTGTCTTTAGATGCAATTTAAATTTATCTCGTTTAATGTACCCACACATATACTGTTTTTATCACCATAAGTAGGGCTTTCATAAGATACCATTATTTGCATCATATCTTAGAATTTACTATAAAACAAATCATAAAATATAATAAAAAAATAAAAAACCTTTTTCAATCTGTGGCCTGAAAAATCTTTTATACAATTACAAATTGGTAAAAAAAAAAAAAAAAGAGTCTAAATAGTTTTTTTATTTTTTTCCTGAGTTTAGAAATATGCCATATGTACTTGTTTTTCTGTACGTTATAAGGCAATAACCAAAAGTAGCATTTTCACCGTATAACTTTTTGACCCGAACCTCGATGATCAACTGAACCCAAATTTTAACCCTTACACTAACCCTAACCATTACCCTAAATATTATTGTAACACTAACCCCTAGAATTCAACCCCAACAGTTTTTTGTTGTTGTTGTAATATTGCATACAGTACTGGTGATTTGCCACTTCTGCAGCTCTTGCCCACTACAGGGCAGCACCACTTACAGTATGGTGCTGCTCTTCAGGTGGAGCTGCTCTTCAGGTGGAGCACATACTTTCGCACCTGAGAGCGATCATATGTGCACCGGAGTGGAATTTTCAGTGTTACCTGATGCCTTCTCAAGGTGGCATCACAGCAACATCGTCTGATCGCCGAAGGAGATTACTGACCTCAGCCTGCGCCTTTAAAGGTGCATGACGTACATGTACGTCATGTTGTCGTTAACGGGTTAATAATCCTTTGGAACACTGTTCAGAAACAATTCATGTTTGATTTGGAAGCCAAGCACAGACTTCACAGTGAATTTTCTAAATAAGTAAAGCATGCATATTATGTACATTTTTCCCAACTTTGCATAAAGCTTAAAGGGACAAATGTACACATGGGGAATCTGAGGATAATGTCTAAGATTTCCTAAAGGCTACTAAAATCCATGTTGCTGGCTCCTAACTTTACACTGAAGCCCATGGAAGTACCACCTCCATTGCTTCCAAATTTTAGCAGGCTTAATCCTGAATTAGTAGTAATATAAAAGTAATTATTTTAAAGTATAGGTTTCTTTAATTATATGAATATTAAAATACGTAACAAATAGTAAATATTATAAAAGGCTGAGCATTATTAGAATTCATTCAAATCAATAAAATGGAGTTAATACATATTTTTCTAAGGTTCTTTTGAATTGTAAAAGACAATATTTGAAGTTTGAGTTCCATCTAGTAGCTATATTTAAATGTGTTACCAGACCGGTAGTTAGCCCTTGTTTTGAAGTTCCATAGCTTGTATAATCTTGTTAAACCCTGTTAGTAGTGTCCACATGTTTATTTTCTTAGTTTCGTAATGATCTGCGCTCACATACTATAGATTTTGCAGGTCATTACTAAGTGAAACATTTAGTTACAATTTTGTTATAATTTAATGATGGGATCGGTTTTCAGTACAAGAGGTTACAATGACGTTGACATATTTTTCAGCATCAATGTAATGTGAATGTAGTATTGATCGTATACTATTCTGTTTATGTGGCATCATACTAATGTATGGGCAGTGGATGTGGTGGCTGTTATATTGCCATCTGTAGAGTCTGGTGTATGTTTTTGTAGATCATTAGGAGGTAACTTGTTGCCTTTAAGGCTATTAATCATATTGATCTAAGTTATTTATGGTCAGAGGTGTACGCTCCATCATGTACCTAATTTTGGCCATGGTATTGGAGATCGATAACCTATACGATGATAGGTAAACAAATTATTCAAAAAACATCTGCATTTCAGGGACTACCGTTCTATTGTATATGGTGCAATTATAGAATAATATATAAAAAAAAAAAAATTAAAAAAGTTAAAAACAAAAAAATATACAGCTTATAAATAGAATAGCTTAACTGTATTAGACAGTGAATTTTAAATAGTTTATTACCTTTACCTCAGTATATCCAGAAGATGGAAGCTGAGAAGGTGATTCTGTCCAAAGCCAATAGAAATAGCCACTCAGGATTGGCAGACAGTGAATGGCAGACGCTGATGATATACATAATTGGGGGAGCTGTCGAGAATTACGTTATAATTCTGAACAGTCTCTGTGCACATTTGTGAAAAAGAAACAAATTTAATATTGCATTTTATTATGCAAACTAAAGTCAAGCTCATAATATATTATTTTGAAACTTGTGGACCAGAGATTGTTTTTAACCTGTATATGTTATTACTTTTTGTATAACTGTGAGATTTATTATATGATGTCTCCAAGCATTAAGTAACCATACATGTGTATTTGCCAGCGAGAAACATGTAAAGCATATCGCTGTTGGGTATCACACTGGGTTTTCTGACATCCCCTACCAAGTATGCAATAACAATACTCATTTGGATTACATTCCTGTTTATTACAGAGGCTGGAGTTGGCTGTGTTCAAGGTACTTCTTTAAATCCTGATTTGGTCTGTTTGGCTCCTAAGGTCTACAAATATTTGCCAAGCACTGTAGTAACTACATTTTCTTTACAGCAGTGAGTGAAGGGTCGGTTTAGTTATGTGGTGTCACTATACGTGGGCAAAGGACATACCCATGTATCTTTATGGGAAACTACGGATTGACTCCTAGGAGATCACTGAGACTTGAAAATCCCCTACCCATCTCCATGCATATTAAAGTTCAATATTTATATTTTAAAAAAATGGGTTTATTCACTAAAATTTTAAAATGTATATTCTAAATAAGTTTATTTTGCTCACAAATATCAGGTTTCCAGCTTCTAGTGACCAAACCCACTCACATCAGTATTTGGCTGGAGCATGGAAGGATAAAAGGCTGTGGAAGTGTTAAAAGGCAAACTATTCCAAATGAAAAGTACACTTGCCATGTGTGTATACAAATATTGCACAGCAACTGTTGCATGCTTCCCCCTGCAGAATTTTAATGTGTGTGTATACAGGGGTAAAAAACCACTTTAAATCAAGGAAACCAGAGGAACTACCTTGGTTGATGAATGGATTTCCCTCCTTACTTGTATGCAACATCTGAATAATAGTTTATGCAGGGCAGTATGTGAAAGTTATGTTTCTGCGCAAAAAAAATGTAAGAGCAGTAAAGGTTTGATATTTATGTTATGTCCAAAAATATATTATTTCAATTCAGAAAGTGCGATTGAGAGGAATGCTTGCATCGGGTACATATACACATAATAAAACAGTGGACTTTTTTTTTTGCTTGGAATGGGCCTTTAATCAGTTGTTTTGGATGTGTTTTACTAAAAATAAAGTAATAATCATTAGTTATTACTGTGGAATCAGCCTCTCTTTGTTGAAATACAGTTTCAAGTGCTTGGAATGCAAAAGGGAGAGTGTTCAGACAGCTTTGTCTGCAGTGATATAACAAGAGTAAGGGCTTTGGGGAGACAGGCATCCAGTTGCTATAGCAACAGCAGTACCTCAATAGAACTTAATATGACATTTTTAGGAAATAGTAATTGTTAAGGAAAAACAGCAGATGTTACCATTTTCTTTACTTACATGATACAGAACTTATCATAAAAGTCTATGGGGAGGACTACCATTTTGGTCATCCAAGCTGTGGAAATGTCAGAACCTGAAATCATCCACATTGGTGATCTTTGAGTAGTTTGAATATAAAGGACATTGGGCCTTTTTGACCAATATCTAGGAGAGGTTACTATTATCCAATGTAATGGTCCTAATTTTTCTACCTCAGTTTTATTCTGTTAATACCTAAAACACTGTATTAGAAATGTATTAAATATTTGTCATAGTCTATATTGTGTAACATTAAAATATATATAGTTGGTAAATGAAACATATTTAGGAAACATTTTAATATTGACATACATTTTATAAACTATTGATGCTTAATATGCATAAAAAAGGTAGGTTGTTATTCAAGACAGGGTAGTTTAGGTACTATTTTATATCAGTTACCTGATAAATTAGTTGTTATAAAGTAAGAAACTTTTAAATCAAGCCTATGACAAAAATAAGGCTACAAGATTTCCCAATGGGGGTGGGGAGAGTATTGGAAATGTTTCAATTAAAAAAATACTAGTTTAAACATAAATATCAGTTTTGCAACCCAATAAAAAAAGACTGACCTGGGCATTTTTTCAGATTTTAGCTAATGTATGGACTTAAATTTTGAGGAAATATCTAATTTTATCAACAAGTGACCTAGGTGGCAAATCATTGCAAAGAGTTTATCCAACTGTGGTTTGAGGATCAGAATTGGGCATTAATAGAGGGTAGCATATTGTCATAGTTGGAACCCAGCCCTTTGGATCTTTTTAACATCCCACAGATGTGCGAAAATAATGAAAAATCGATCCTACTGCCATCTATTGTTAGTTTAATTCAGAAGCCCACCCAATTTACACATCACATGGAAGTTAGTTTGTAGTGCACTGCTGAACACCCCTACACATGCCAGACCAGTTTAGTTACTGTATGAAGTGTTTAGACCACTGTAAGGAAATCTGGGAAGGGATTTGAAAAAAAAGGGTGTGCAGAAAAAAGACTACTTAAATGCTGGGATCAATAGATTTGGAATTAACCCTGAAATGGGTTGCACGGTGCTATGGAACTAAAATGGTTGACGCTGCAAACAAAAATCAAACAGTGTCATTGCCTCTCCCAAAAAAATGTATTTGCACTGATCTTAAATAAAATGTGCCTTACGGATTTTTTCAATTTTCTATATTCAAATGTTAGAATGTTTTATGGAAAATCTGCATTTTACATGTAAAATAATATTTTGATTTATAAATGGTTTATTAATTCTGTTATATTATTATGAAATCATACAGAGCTTTAATCAACAAAGGCGTTCCTACATTAATCTAAGTTAACTTACATATGCATTGGTGCATGCTGCACTGCAGTACATCAAACATTGGTCCAAGCAGCAGAAAGCACAACACACATTTCACCAACATTTGAACTGATAGCATTAGCAATGCAGTACAATCCATATACTGAGCACTGCCATAAACCTTAGACTACATAAATAAAAGCTAACTCTCCAAAGTATTTAGTGGCATGATGGAAATGAAGCCTCTTTGTGGTACAATGTTTAGAGAGGAAGAAAAAAAAAACAGTTTTGGTTTTGCCCATTACATCACATTTGGAAAATGTGTGAATAGCATCTTATATCTCAAGGTTACAAAAGTACACAGTCAATAAATATTGATCATGTTTGGTCAGATTAGAGTTATGAACTTCATAGGGGATTTTCCATAAACTGCAGCGCTACACCAATTAGACAGATATAAGAAGTAAAAGTTGCATGTATAATGCTGCGGTGCAAGTACATGTATGTATCATATCACATGACTTTGTTGCTTAGTAAAATCAGTAAAAATAAATTTTAATAAATCCTGTGCAAGCTATACTCCTTATCAGAGTGATCACATAACCGCAATCAGTATACCAATGTAAAGTCTTATCTTAATCCCATTGTGCTAGGACTTGTTCAACACGCATGTCCCTCAACTACATCACCACACAAGACTGCTCTACAGGTCTTAATGTTCACAAGGTTCAGTATATTCCTGTACAAAGTAAATATCCATAAACACCTTCAATTTGCAATGCAACCTTTAGTCACTGAGGTCAGTGGTTTGGAAATCTGATCCCATCTATAAAGAAACACAAAACAAATTGCAATCCTCCCAGACTCTCTCTACCTGATCACAGTATCTTCTTTACAATGCCTCTGCAGATATTATCACCATGCCTGCCCTACCCCCTCTCCCGCAAACCTCTATCCATGACTGAGCACATCCTGCACCCTTTCATATCTGCATCTGGCCTCGTACATTAATATCTAAACAGCACGGTCAGTTAGAATAGACATGTCCTTATAATTAACAGAGCACTTACATAAGGAGGAAAGGGCAGATTAAATACACTGCATCCTAAACCTCGCAGTGAGTTGTCAGTGAACGGGTCAACAGTACATAAGACACCTACTCAATGTTACATAGGGATGCTAAATATAACTGATGACTAACCTTTGACATTCCGTCGGTTCTAGGACAACAATCCCCATGATGCTCAGCCACCATGGGAATTGGAGGAGTCCAAAATAATTGTAGTTTATCATAGTGGAAATGCCAAAGGTTAGCAATGACTCCTACATGTAAATCATCCCAGTGGTAAAACCACATATTAAATGGGCAGTGCTCTCATTATTTATTTAACCTGCTACGGTCCATGTAACATTTCAGTCTCTTACCGTGAAAGCGGTATCACGGACACTGCCCACCGCGTAGCAGTTATCCCCGGGGTTAACGGCCCCAGTCAGCACCTGGTGTAGATGCATGTTGCAGTAGCGTAACTACAGGGGGCTGATGGTGATGCTGCCCCGGGTGCAAGAATCGGGGGAGGGGGACCGCGGCGCGACAGCGGCGCCTGCAAAATACCTTGTAGCAGCAAGGTGGAGCACTGGAGCATCCCGACCGTGTCACTTGACGGTGAGGGCGGAGCTTAGCGTGAGGACGTGACGCCTGGTTCACGTCCTCACGCTAAGCTCAGCTGCCCTTAGAGTCACACAGGAAAATTGGTGCTGGTGAATTATCGCTAGTGTGTATGGTGGCCTGGCAGTGGCACTATGCATATCAGTCTTCCTGGTCTCTGGCACTTCAGTTAACATTTTGATATAATCAGTATCACATAATTCCCTTTGGGCTCAGGTTAACAGGGCAACCAAACCAGGGAGGTTTCGTTCTGTTATACATTATAATATTACAGTTTTTGATAAGGAATTAGGGTCAGTAATCCGTTGCAGGTATTTGGCCATGCTTTTATTTAAAAAAAGAAAATGATATAATATCATATATATTCTTTTAAAAAACATAACAATAGGAGGAAAAGCTACAGTTTTAAAGTGTTTGATAAGGAATTAGTGTCAGCAATCATCTCTGTATGCTTAATTTGCTAATTTTTCTTTATTTAACCCCTTGGCACGCATGACGTACAAGTTGAGTATCCTTATCCGAAATGCTCAGGACCAGCAGCATTTCGGATAACGGATACTTACGGATGATAGATCATATAGGCAGCACCAGCCCTAAAAATGAACTACATTACCTAAATTCAATGTGAACAACTTCCTCACATTGAATTTAGGTGATGTAAATCATTTCCAGCAGTGGAGCTGGTGAACTTACCTGTTCCACGGTGCTGCCGAGATGATCTGTCCGTCGCATGTAGTCCCTCCCTCCCAGGAGCAAAAGTGTTTCAACATCGGACACCAGGTAGGTGGTTATCACTTATCCGAATTGATCTTCAGATAAGTGATACTCACCCTGGTCTATGTATGTCTTGTGTCTGCCTGCAGTTGGTGACACAGGATGTACATAGAAGTCAATCTAAGCCTCCTAGCATTTTTTTAGAGATAGGTGGATTCATTATCTAGACATTATAGAGAGAATGGGAGCACAAATACATGGAAGAGACAAAACATAAAATATAATTTAATAAAGCAGTACCAGTGAATGGTATGGTGATACTGAGTACACTCATAAAATGTCTTCCTTAAAATCGCCCATCAAGATAAAAGGTTGGTCTTCACTCATAGAAGGCTGTGCAAAATTCTTCATTAATAACTTCTGTAAAACAAGTATAAAAGCCAATGGCGCAGTTTCCATAAAATATATAAAACACCATGTGGGTACACGTGCAAAACATCAGGGCACACAGATAGTGTGCAAATTCGCATGCCAAAAAAATAGTGGGTGGATGAAAGATAGATGCTCACTCCCACAACTCCGGGAAATGAAAAGCGCTCAACGCATTTTGAAGATGCCATGTTATGGGCAGCACAATAGTCTGTAACCTGGGGTCACATTGTAGACATTAGCTCACGTCAAAAAAACAAGTAATATCTGTACACCTCCAGACTGAACCATTCAACCTTGAAGCTTTAAATAAATGAAACCCAACCCCAACCACGACAGCAGATTCATCAGAGTGAGAATAATAATAAATCTGCCGCCTCATTATGGCAGTCACTGCCAAGTCCTTCAAGTACAAAAAACACATATTATTAAAAATCAAACAAAGCTGACCGACTGTTAGTATCCACCCTAAACACTCAATCAACCTCAAGAATGAGCATTCAAATAAAAGATGGGTGAACCACAACTAATTCTCAAGACATAGTAAAATATTATACAACCCTATATAACCACTCTCCAGACAAAACTTGAATTGAAATTTATCACACACAGGCCATCCTACAATACCTAGAACATAGCAGCATACAAAAAATTATCCTTTAGTAAAAGTGACTTTCTAGAATGCCTCATTTCAGAATAAGAAATATCTGAGGTAATAAAATCACTCAAACCCAATAAAGCCCCTGTGTTACCAAAAGGTACTTACAGTTTAGAAGTGGAACCCAAAATGCTGGGATGAACAGACTTGCTTAAAGAAGTAGGGCTTTCCGTTGATACCATTATTTTGATATAATTTTATATATAAAAAAAGAATAAAAGATGGTGACATTTGTTATATACTCATCTACAAAAGCTAATTTAAAAAGCTTTTTGCTTTTTTGTTCAAGTTACAGGACAAAAAGTACAAGTAGTACAATGCTATTTTGTTTATTTTTTTTTTCAAAATTAGGGATAGTGACATTTTAACACTGATATTGTTCATGAATCCCTGGATAATCCCCCACGTATTCATATTTTTCAAAGCTAGACAACTCAGGGTATTTAACTTGGGGTATTTTGTCACTTTTCATGTTGCCAATTTACCACCAAACTGTGCCCAAGTTTGCAGAGATAAAAATAAAATGGATGTTTTTTTTCAATTCAGATATAAATGTACTGAAAATGTAAATGGGTACTGCCAAACAACACCTCAATATATGTTCAGCAATATATTCTAAGTACAGGCATACCACTCATACATAGGTTTTTTAGGTTGTTTGGGGGCTAAAAGGCCACATTTGGGAGGTGCGCATTTTGTATTTCCAAATTAGAATTTTAAATGTAGTCAACCTGCATCCATGTTCCATTTGGGACATTTTTGAAGCCGGCCAATGTACATTACCCTATAAAGCCATATATTTTTGAAAACTAGACACCCTAGGGTATTTCAAATGGTGGTACTTTAACACTTTCCATGCACTAATTCTACCACCAGCTTATGTCAAATGTTTCTGTATTTTTGTGTGTGTTTTTTTCACATACATTTTACATCAGGCATGAATTTGCAGATCCTGTTATGTGTCACTGCCAAACAACACCTCAGTATGTATTCAGCAACATCTCCTGAGTACAGGGATATGTAGTCAACCTGCTCCCATGTTCCATTTGGGACACTTTTGAAGCCAGTCACTGTATTTTACCCCATCAAACCATATAATTTGGAAAACTAGACATCCAAGGGTATTTCAAATGGTAGTATTTTAACATTTTCCATGTACTAATTCTAACACTAGCTTTTGTCAAAGTGTTGGGAAGTCATTTTTTTTTCACACACATTATAGTTCAGGCATGAATTTTCAGATTCTGTTATTTGTCACTGCCAACTAACACCTCAATATGTGTTCAGCAACATCTTCTGAGTACAGGCATACCCAGTGCTGTATTTACCGCGGATGCCTAGGGCGGCAAATTTTGGGGGGCGGAATCGCCCCCCAGCACTGAAAAAAAAAAACCCGGCCCTTTAAAAAAAAAAAGACCGCGCTTGCAGGCAGAGACGGAAGTGAGAGGGGATCGGAAGATCCCCCCTCACCATCGCTCTGCCTGCCAGGCTGCACAGGGAGCCGAACAGGCAGCACAGAGAAACCTCCGTGCTGCCTGTTCGGCTCCCCGTGCAGTGTGACACGGAAGTGCCGACAGTCACGTGACGGGCGCGCTGACGTCATACGCGCGCCCGGTCACGTGACCTGTCGGCACAATCGCCGGGAAGTCGTACAGGCAGCATGGAGGGACCATGCTGCCTGCCTGCCAGGGAAAGGTAGGTGCTGATGGGAGTCAGTGTGTGTGATGGGAGACAGTGTGTGTGACTGAGTGTGATGGGAGTCAGAGTGTGTGTGATGGGAGACAGTGTGTGTGACTGAGTGTGATGGAAGTCAGAGTGTGTGTGACTGAGTGTGATGTGAGTCAGAGTGTGTGTGATGGGAGACAGTGTGTGTGACTGAGTGTGATGGGAGTCAGAGTGTGTGTGATGGGAGACAGTGTGTGTGACTGAGTGTGATGGGAGTCAGAGTGTGTGTGATGGGAGACAGTGTGTGTGACTGAGTGTGATGGGAGTCAGAGTGTGTGTGATGGGAGACAGTGTGTGTGATGGGAGACAGTGTGTGTGACTGAGTGTGATGGGAGTAGGAGTGTGTGACTGGGTGTGATGGGAGTAGGAGTGTGTGTGTGATGGGAGTATGAGCTTGATGTGAGTCTGAATGTTATGTGTGATGTGGGGTCATGAAATGGAGGTGATGGGCTATGTCTTAGGTGTGTAACGTGGGTGTGCAGCTTGGGTAGGGGGGTGCCCGGATTTTGTCTGCCTAGGACAGCACAAAATCAAGATACACCACTGGGCATACCACCCATGCATAGGTTTGTTGGTTTGTTTGGGGGCTAAAAGGCAACATTTGGACATTTACAATTTGGAATTTTAACATGTAGACAGCCTGCACCCATGTTCCATTTGGGACATTTTTGAAGACAGCCAATGTATTTTAGCCTATAAAACCATATACTGTATTTATCGGCGTATAACACGCGCCGGCGTATAACACGCACCTCATTTTAAGAAGGAAATTTCAGGGGAAAAAAACCTTACATTTCAAATAAAGAACTTTGAAGCCCAATATGCCATTTTAATATGCCAGGATATTGCCCCCAATATGCCATTTAATGCCAGGATATTGCCCCCAATATGCCATTTAATATGCAGGATATTGCCCCCAATATGCCATTTAATATGCAGGATATTGCCCCCAATATGCCATTTATTATGCAGGATATTGCCCCCAATATGCCATTTAATATGCAGGATATTGCCCCCAATATGCGATTTTAATATGCCAGATATTGCCCCCAATATGCCATTTTAATATGCCAGGATATTGCCCCCAATATGCCATTTTAATATGCCAGGATATTGCCCTCAATATGCCATTTTAATATGCCAGGGTATTGCCCCCAATATGCCATTTTAATATGCCAGGATATTGCCCCCAATATGCCATTTTAATATGCCAGGATATTGCCCCCAATATGCCATTTAATATGCCAGGATATTGCCCCCAATATGCCATTTAATATGCCATGATATTTCCCCCAATATGCCATGATATTGCCCCCAATATGCCATTTAATATGCCATGATATTGCCCCCAATATGCCAGGATATTGCCCCAATATGCCAGGATATTGCCCCCAATATGCCATTTAATATGCCATGATATTGCCCCCAATATGCCAGGATATTGCCCCTTAGTATGCTCGTTATGCCACCCTCCTCCCCCCCCCCTTCCCCAGACCCCAGCACTAACACTTTGTTGACCGCGCGGCTGGAGGGAAGCTCACAACGCTTCCCTCACAGCCACGCAGCTTCAGAGCAGGAACGAGGTAAGTTTTAGAATTTTTTTTTTTTCGGGGTATAACACGCACACACCATTTCCCCCCTATTTTCAGGGAGAAAAAGTGCGTGTTATACGCCGATAAATACGGTATTTTTGGAAACTAGACATCCTAAACCTTTTTAAATGGTGGTCTTTTAATACTTTACATGTACTAATTCTACTACTATCCTTTGTGGTAGTTTGTTGGGTTGTTTGGGGAGTAAAAGGACACATTTGTGAGGTGCTCATCTCAGTGTTCCAACTTGGAATTTAGAGAGAGATACCAGACATGGGGTGGGGGTGATTAAAGAGAGAGACACCAGACATGGGGTGGGGGGAGGGATTAAAGAGAGAAACACCAGACATGGATTGGGGGGAGAGATTAAAGAGAGAGACACTAGACATGGGGTGGGATTAAAGAGAGAGACACCAGATATGGGGGGATTAAAGAGATAGACACCAAGGGGCGGCAAAATGTATGTTCGCCTAGGGTGGCTAAAAGTTTTGCACCAGCCCTGCCCAGTTTTACACCAAAAAATGCATATACCAATGTACGAACCTACTAAATGATATGTAAATGATACGTAACGTACCATATCCACCACATTTTTATGCAACACAGGGCCAGGTCTTGCTGTGTAAAATAGTAAGAGAGATGTTTACATAAAATCCCAATAAGACCAAAACGTCAAGGCTTTCATCTCACAAAGCTGTACCCAAACAGTGTGGTCAATCATTGGTGTGTAAATGTGTCAGATAGGTATTGATGTGCCACACACAACCTGCTTGGTGAAACCCAGTTCCTTTCAACTAAAAGATGTGTTTGGAATATCATACTTCTCTAAAGTGCCAGCACACAAGTAGCTGTGTACATGTACAGCAGCAAATTATTTAGTTTGGAGGTACAGCTGAAATCCCTGTATGTTCACAGAAATGTGGACATAGGTGTACAGTGGATGACATCTATGTACTTGTGCCCTAGAGTGATGAGGATTTTTAACTCTTCATAGGTTCAAACACCGGTTTAGTGAGCAATAAGTGTAGTATAGGTTAATTTTCATTGAATGCAATGAACAAGGGTAATCTACGAATAAGATCAGTTATATATGGCTGTGGCTTATTAATTGTAAAATAATACTGGAATATTATTGGGCAAATTGGCTGTGGATTATTAATGACGAAATAATACTGGCATATAATTGAGCAAATTGGCCGTGGCCTATTAAATGGCAAAATAATATTGGCATAGTATTAGGCAAATTGTCTGGCTTATTAACAGGAAAATAATACTGGCATATCATTGGGCAAATTGGGGTTTATGAATGACAAAATAATACTGGTATATTATTGGACAAATTGTCTGTGCCATATTTATGGGCAAACACTGGCATATTAATGAGAAAACTGGTTTATTTAAATTGGCAAAGTGATGCTGTGGCATGGTCTGTGGGGCAAAATAACATGTACTATGATTTAAGTGACACTGGCTAGTTCTGTGGGGAAAAGTGACACTGTGGTATGTTCTGTGGGGCAGTGACACTGTGGCATGCCAAATCGTGTAGGTGCAATATGAGTGCAAACCAAGTGCTGTGGGTGCAGTATAGGTGCATGGCAAGTTATGTGGGTACTGTATGGTGCTGTGTTAAGTCTTTGAAGTGCAATGTGGGTGCAGAGGATGGGAATAAAAACAAGGAATGACATTTTTCAATAATTTTTTTTATTACAAATGAAAATAGTTGAATATAATATTAAAAAATTCAAATAAGTATAAATGCAATTAGTTATAGAGAGAGAGCTAGAGAGATGTCTGTGTGTTTAGATATGTATTGTTTTAGTATTGTACAATTGTCACCTGTGTGTCGCATAATTAATGGAATATTTATTGGGCCCCATGTGTGGCATAATTAAGGGGCTCTTTTGTGTGGAATAATTATGGGGCGCTTGCGTGTGGCATAACTATGGGGCGCTTGTGCGTGGCATAACTATGGGGCGCCTGTGTGTGGGGCATAATTAAGGGACGTCTGTGTGTGTGGCATAATTAATTGGGCCTCGAGTTGAGGCATAAATAATAGGGCTCTGGTGTGGCATCATTTGTAGGACTCCTGTATGTGGCATATTTAATGGGCCATCTGACTGGCATTACTAAGGAATCTGTTCGGCATGGTATTGGAGGAAATCCAGGGGGGTGACACCATGAGTTACCGCACCGGGTGACACCAACCCTAGTGTCACCACTGCCTAGCTCCCGATCACTCTGTGCTCAGACAACGTTTTGGCACTTTGGTCCTTAAGGACCGTGAAGATGTGAAATTGGGCAGTTCCAACTTATTTCTGTATATTGCATATGTGTGTAATATTTATGAAATTCACTTTTTTTATGCTATTTTCAGTTTTTATGTTGATTTACATTGAAAATAGCTTCACGGGGGCCACTAAATTCATTGACAGACTTGAAGAGATAAGGAGGGCTTGGAGAGATAAGCAAGACTGTTGCTCCAGCAAAAGTAATACAAATATTATATTTTATTTGTAGTTTTTGCAATGTAGGAAGTGTTTAGGTCTGATCTGTTTTCTTTTTCTTTATTTAACATGATGCAGTAGTTCTCTAAATATATGAGGCACTGGTAACATGTTGCTTGCTGGAAATGGGGGAAAATCCGCAGGGCTCAACAATTTCTAGTTACACCTTTGGGAGCAGCACAGCCACATCTAAATAGTCAGAGCTCATCTTTTAATGTCCTACTGTAATGATTTTAAAATAGACTTCTCTATGGCAAGAATATGGTAAGTTGACATAATAAGTGATTGAGCACATGCTGCCAGCCTGGCTGAGCATAATGGGAAATGTCCAAAACTACCGTATTTGCTCGATTATAAGACGACCCTGATTATAAGACGACCCCCCAAACTTTGGATATTGCGTTAGGAAAAAAACTAAAAGCCTTAATATAAGACTACCCTATAGGAAAAAAGTTAAACTTGTATATATTCACATGTAAATTGCTTTTTTAATAAAAAAATTATATCAAAAAGTGCATTTCTTGTTTTTATTTCTTTTTATGTGCCAATGCTGCCTCTCTCTTTCCGTTGCCCCCAGCTTTGTCTCTCTTCCCCTCCCTTTGACTCCCCCTTGCCTCTGTCTCTTCCCCCCTTGTTTCTCTCTGCCCCCCTCCCCTTGTTGCTCTGTCCCCCCTCCCTCTGTCTCTCCCCCCCTTGATGCTCTGTCTCTTCCCCCTCCCTCTCCTTGTTGCTCTGCTCCCCTCCTTCCCCTTGTTGCTCTGCTCCCCTCCCTCCCCCTGCCCCCTCCCTCCCCCTTAACTATACCTAGATCCCTGGGGGCTAGTGGGGGCAGCCGGGGGATGTCTGCACGATACGTGCAGATATCCTCCATGCTGCCCGACACCTCCGTCTATTATGACGGACAGCTGGTCCGTCATAATAGACGGAGGTGTCGGGCAGCATGGAGGATGTCTGCATGTATAGTGCAGACATCCCCCAGCTACCCGATTCACCCTGGTGGCTAGTGGGGCAGCAGAGGATGTCTGCGCAATGAGCGCAGACTCCCCTGCTGCCTCCCGGCACGACCGCCGGGGCTTCTATGACGAAAGCGGAAGTTCCCGGCTTCTTCATAGAAGCCCCGGCGGTCGTGCCGGGCGGAAGCAGGGGAGTCTGCGCTCATCGCGCAGACATCCCCTGCTGTTAGAGAGGGGGATCCAGGTCCCCTGCAGCTCTGCTGGGGACCTGGATCGGTGTATTTTAATCTTACCTCAATTTGAGGTCAAATTATAAGAAGAACTCGATTATAAGACGGAGCAAGTCCAATGGTGCAATCTCAGGAGTGGGCTGGATGCTGAGGCAAGTCCTGTCTGCATCCTGGCTCATTGCCATGATATACCAAGTTTAAATATTTATTGCTTCATTGGCATTATATACCAAGATTATATATGTATTACTTCATTGGCATGATATACCACGTTTATGCATTCAATGAGAATTGGCAGATGTTAATGTTAATAAAATGAAATATTGGCGCTATATAAATGTGAAAAATAATAATAATCATACTAACTAAGAGGCCTCTTCAAGTTTAGTGAACTGGAATTTGAAATTTAGGACCAGAGTATGCAAACTGAAAGCATAGCTTGCTTGGAGATTTCTTCCAGCTTTTCTACTTTGGCCTTAAATTTGAAATTCATTTTGAATTCACTTTAAATAACCCACATTATATAAATTGTAGAAACAATTTTGCTGTTTAGCAAAAAGCAAGTAGGTTTTCATTTATTTTGTTTGACATTAGAAAAAGGAATATTACACCATGACTTTTTTGAATCCCACTACTGGCTATAACTCTACATGAACTACACCCATTGTCATGAAAAATCACAAGCCTTTGTCAGGGGAGTTGAGCAGAAGATAGAGCACATTGAACCACAGAGTGAAGAGGATTGCTTGGATGAAAGAAGGGTAGAAGAGATAAATTTATACTCAATATATAACATTACATTTGTCTCTTCCACTAAAACCATCTGGTCCTCAGAGATTGTGGTGCTGACCTCCAGTGCTGATCTCCAGTTCTCAATCTATCTATTGATGTGTAGGACACTGTTTAATGTCAGGTTATTTCAGTTTGTGTTGCACCCTATGTGGTGCAATGACACCATGTAGCAATTTAATAGAGGGAAATAGGATTTAGGTGTTGTATTCAAAATTATATAAAATTAACATACTTCATTCATAGGAAGGTTGGCCAGTGGTTACAGCACAACTTTTATGGCAAGAAGTAGGTGGATAAGCTACTAGACGGACACCCAATGCATTTCACTGTGTTTGTGTTTTTGTCATAGGATACAGAGCTTACTTTAGCATTGGCTATGGTTTCAGTAATCCAAGACTTCACCCAAGTGCAGTTTTCTAAAGTTCTTATTATAGAGTCTAATTTATGGAAACAGCGCACAAGAAAGGGAAGTGCTGCTATTTCCCACAGGGTAGCGGAATATAGAAGAATGGAGATTTGCTAGATGATCTCACAATCTAAATATATTTATTGACAAATAGAGCCAGGTAGTAAGTTGCCCCAAATGATTCCTTGGCAGAGAGTTATATTCTAATCATGGTAGACCCTGGTGCAGGGAAAGAAAACAGAGGTGGAGAAAATAGAACTTGTTGGTCACTTGACCGACTTTGAGTATGATGATGCACACAGCATGGGAAACATTTACAGACATGTGGCTTTCATGGAATATTTACACAAAATCCAGTAGCTTTTAAAGGAATCCTCAATGAGACTCCCATGAATGCATAATTTATAAATGTTTTTGACTGTCTGTACACTCTTTAGTACTGTATTGTGAAAGTATTGCTATTTATTGATAATTACTTTTTTTTGGTACATCAACTGTATTAAAAAACAAAAAACAAAACACAAACCGAAAAGCAATAAGTTTGTCTTTACCAGTTCTGTTTTTGTTGCAGGCTTGCATTATATGGCCTTTATGGTCACGTGCCTTTTGCGCTTGTTTTGTTGCCATATTTTCCAGATACCGCCGGATGTCAGGCATGGATTTGTGGTCACTCCTTTGTGTTCTGGGTGGCCAGTAGGTCCACAATCCGTCCACAAGGTGACCAGTTGGGCTTCCACAATACTGACACTGTGGCCTGATGGCTGGGGGCCTTGGGTTTTTGTTGGGTCGATCTGCCCCTGCATATATCGCAGGCCATGTCCAGATGGGGACATCCTGGGAACTTGGTTATCCCGCTTGGAAGTAACGACTTATGCTCAGCACCTTTGAAGGGTCTCTGATTATGGCTCCAGTTTACAGACCTGGTTATCAGTAGCTTGCGAGCTATCTGCACGGGCTCCCCATGGGCTGATCCCTGGGGAGCAAAGGCTGGCTACTGTGCTAAAGCAACACCAGTAGCATAAGAATGGGATTACGCCTACGTCTTATCCTAGTTTCCCAGGATGTATACGGTAAAAAGTAATAGATACGGACCGCACTCTATTTATTCGTTGGTGCCGAAGTCACAGGAAGTCTCCCAAGTCCTTTACTCATAAAAGAATAGTATGAGACCCAGCACTCGCTTTGTCTAAAAAGCCTTTGTCTTATTAAAACTCTCTTTGACACCGAATGCTGGGTCTCATACTATTCTTTTAGGATGTATACGGTATCACGCTACCGCTTAATGGTTACTGTGACACCCGGTTATTAATACCTGGTTATGGGTTAATTGGTAAGCGCTCTATCACTTGTTTAGGTAGAATTATTGTTATTAGTAATTTTATTATTATTTTTATGGTTTAGGTAATTAAATTTTAGCAGATAAAGAAAAGTTATTTATATGTTGCAGTATTTCTCGTAACCCCTTCATGACGCTAGGTGCTTGCGTCCCAAACAACGCAAGCACCAGAACGTCACGATTTGTTCCTGGCCACCGATCACAAGGTGATCGGTAGCCAGGAACACTCTGGCAGAGACCCGATCAGGGTCTTAATAGACCCTGTGGGTCCCTGCCAAAATATTGCTAGACCTCCGGACGTCACGTGTGACGTCACGGAGGCGTGCCCAAACCCGGAAGTTCGGGCACGGCGCGATTTAGAGAAATGTAGCCGGTGCTCGCTTTGAGCACCGGCTACATTTTCCCTGTCGGACTGAGGCCATTCAAAGTGGCCTCAGATGACAGGTGGGATCCCGCTGCAAGTGCCTGCAGCGGGATCCGAAAACAGCTCATCGCGGGGAGCC
Source organism: Pelodytes ibericus (assembly GCA_036172795.1). Lineage (NCBI taxonomy): Eukaryota > Metazoa > Chordata > Amphibia > Anura > Pelodytidae > Pelodytes > Pelodytes ibericus. The sequence continues at coordinate 162,922,650 of CM069858.1, forward strand.
GCGATGAGCTGTTTAACAAAGGACGTTCTATGCCGTCCTAACGACTTTAAGGCACTTAAAGTCAGGACGGCATAGAACGTCCTAACGTCACAAAGGGGTTAAATAAAGTCTGTGACCTTTATAGTCAGGTATGTGTCTGTGTATTATTTATGGTGGGTAAGGGTATGCACTATTTGGTAGTTCCCATGTTATTTCAAAAAACAGTCCTTAGTATTTTAATTTGTAGAAGAAATCACTAAAAGGTTTTCCAGGTCTTTTTATTATGTATGTGAATTAATTCTACAGGGTCAGTCACATGATATCCGGTTTAGGTCATGATTAGGTGCATTTCTGAATGTTATTTTAGCATGAAAACACTTTTGTCATTTTCACACATGTTCCAGTGGGAAATGGAAAGGTCTAACTTTGACATGTTTTTTTTTATTTTTTTTACAACCTGTAAATTATTATATATTGGTTATTGGAGGCAAAGGCAGAAACAAAAGTTTACGATGATGAACAATATATTTAGATTGTGTAATTACACAATTTCTGTGCTAAGGACTACTAATGAACTGCAACCAACAGATACAGATCATAAAGACGAATGCTTGATCAAATAGTTGGTTTGAAGTTGCTGACAGAGAAGAATATACAACAGTGTAACAAATGGAGCTCAGATAATGGCAGAAAATGAAGTGCATTGCAAATATGCATTACAACCAGAAAGAGGTTTTAAAAACTAAGCTAAACTAACCCATTGATTAGATGGTATCAATTCACAAGATACACATTACTAACCTTTAAAGTACATTTTAAAGTCCAAAGAAAAGAATTAAAAACATAGAATGTGTCGGCAGATAAGAACTGTTTGGCCTATCTAGTCTCCCCACTTTCTGCCTAATTTAAAATAAATAAATAGTTCCTTGCTTTATATTATATCTATAATAGTCTTATGAAGGTTATCCAATGAATGCTTAAACCTGCTGGGCCTGGGACGCCAGTATGGCCCATCACTCCCTGATGGCGGGCCTGGCCACGCTGACATCAAGCACATTTTCGATGAACACAGCATGAGGGAGGATGGTCACGCTCGCTTACACTCTGAGACTGTTGGTGCACTGGGAGTCAGGTGATATTGCGGCACTCAGATGAAGATGAATGCCGGCTGCTATATATATATATATATTCAATGAAAAATGAATGTGGTGCACGCACACATATAGATATCTTTCTCTTTTTTGTGATGAGAAAATGTATTTTTGTTATATAATTATGACAATTGTTTGTGGGGGTTGAACTGATAAAAATCTCACAAATTGCTCAATTTAGATTAAAATCCATTGCTATGTTATAACTTGCAAAATTTTTCTGCTAACATTAACTATTGTTCTAATTTGAGAAACAAGAGCACCACACAGTGGCGAGTAAAAATATGTCAACAGAGATATATTTTCTTGTATGACACACATTCCAACATTTAAGAACAATATACACATCTATACAAATATGTGGTGGAGAACATCACAGATAAGAATACACATTTAAACATATAATATAAAATACATTGTCATATGCAAAATGGTTGTAGCACATTAACATGTACAGTCTGTCTCTAGAGTGGTCTTTTTAAGTTTTATTTATAAAGAGCTCTGTAAGAGAAGACATGAGCCCATCAGCCCATTTCCATTTTATAATTTGCAATGGCTAAGATGTTGTCTTAGTGAATGGGACTAGTATGAGCTGGAGTGAGTATACAGTACATTGCATACTGCTCAAACAAGGTGATGTTTTCAGTGAAGTGATTATGAACTAAGCAAGCTAGGTGATGAGTGCATCTGGTGGCAAGCATCAGCTATCTTAGTTCTTCTAGCATGTCACAAGGAATTCGTAGTATAATCGTGCTGAAAGATAAATAGCTACAGAGTTACACATTATCTGTGAACGTAGGGCCTGCCCAAGACACTCAACCAACACACGATCACACACTAACAGAAACACTCAGCCAGAAGGAAATGTGCTCAATGTTGAAAGTGCTCTCACAGACCACGTTGTGCTGGAGGCGTGGCACTTTGTTCTTCCTCACAGCACCGGATGCACTGTGATTTAGCCATTCAATATGCCAGGATTTAGCCATTTAATATGCCAGGATTTAGCCCCTCAATATGCCAGAATTTAGCCATTCAATATGCCAGGATTTAGCGCCTCAATATGCCAGGATTTAGCCCCTCAATATGCCAGGATTAATTAATATGCCAGGATTTAGCCCCTCAATATGTCAGGATTTAGCCCGTCAATATGCCAGGATTTAGCCCCTCAATATGCCAGGATTTAGCCATTTAATGTGCCAGGATTTAGCCATTTAATATGCCAGTGTTTTGCCCCTCAATATGCCAGGAATTTTGCCACTCTATGCCAGGATTTTGCCCCTCAATATGCCAGGATTTTGCCACTCCATGCCAGGATTTTGCCCCTCAATATGCCAGGATTTTGCCACTCTATGCCAGGATTTTGCCCCTCAATATGCCAGGATTTTGCCACTCTATGCCAGGATTTTGCCCCTCAATATGCCAGGATTTTCCTCCCCTCCTCCCCCTATTCCCCAGTACTTACCTCCTTGTTGCTCTGTCTCCGGTCGTCTCCTCCATGCATCTTCCCTCCTGCATGGAGGAAGGAAACTCCGGTAACGTTTTGAATTTTTTTTTTAACTTTATTGAAGCCGCAACGTTAAGCTCCCCTGTTACATCAAAGGCTATAAGGTGAGTTAGGCTGCTGCGAGGCTCCCGTGAGTGCGAGGCCTTCGGCGCCTGCCTAACTCGCCTAATTAGAGAGCCGCCTTTGATAGGAAGTATCAGAGGAGTTAACCCTTTGGGTGGCTAGGCAGATAGAGGCAGTGTCAGAGGAGTTAATATGTGACTAAAAGTCGGGGTCCGCTTCCACACTCACTCACACTGACATAGACAGACACACACACTCACACTGACATACACACACACACACTCACACTGACATACACACACACTCACTCACACTGACATACACACACACACTCACTCACACAGACATACACACACTCACACTGACATCCACACACTCTCACTCACACTGACATACACACACTCTCACACCCTGTCCGTTTTTACCTGCTCAGTGCTGCAAGCATTTCTCTTTGCTTTGAGCTCTGTGTGAAGGAGGTCTCAGCCAATCACAAGAGGTTTCTGAACTCTCAGCCAATCAGGAAAGTTGAGAAGTCTCATCTGATTGGCTTAGACCTCCTTCAATCAAGGAACACAAGAAAAAAAAGAAAAAAGGCAGCTGCATTAAGCAGCAAAGTGCCGCCTCTGCCAGGGTGCCGCCAGGGGCAGCTGCCCCACCCTGCCCCACCCTGCCCCATTACAGGGCCGGCCCTGTGTGAACGGTCTGTTGTGCAGGTTCATAAACTAAATCACCATAATCTATGTTTAATGAGTTTTCACCTGCCTGGGTTGCCTACCTCCCCTTCCAACCACTGGCATTCTCAAAAAATACATTTTAGGTCCATTCTTATTTAGATTCAGAAAGCAGTGGACCTGGTCATGGCAGATAAACTTTTAACAGTAACTCTTTTATATAATTGGAGTTAATGAACCTTATCTGAGCAAATATATCACTAGTTGTCCATTTGTTGAGTACATAAGGGCCTCAATATTCAAGATTTCTGTTAACTCATCATAAGGACATGAAGGAGTTAATTCTGGTGAGCCAAAGCAACTGATGAAAATAAAACTGCCCAGTCAGTAAAAAAGGGGATAAAATATTTTTTCTTAGATAAATGAAAAAAGGATAGTAAAACAAGGATTAGTTAGATTAAAACAAAAGAAGGAAAACATAGAAGAGAATAAAGGTCTAGCTGATTGCCTCAATGAATATTTTTGTTTAATTACTCAGGATAAAAACTAATAATTTGATACATGTGAGTTTCTACTTAAGCTGTCTAATGTAAGACTTACATGGGGCCTGATGGGATATATCCAAAGTTATAAGAAGATCTTAGTGATGTACTAGCAAAACCGTTACCAGATCTATTTTTGCATATTGGTCTCCTCTCCGTGCACCCTCACAAAATAACCAAGCCTTATGGACAGGGCCGCCATCAGAAATGTCAGGGCCCCTTACTGAAAAAAAAATTCTGGACACCCCCCAATAGTTTATAAATTAATATGTGACTAAAATTCGGGGTCCGCTTCTGGTGGATGTCACATATTAATTGATAAACTATCTGGGCGAGGGGGCACCTAATGTGACCAGTGAACTATATCACAGAAGTGAACCCTTTTATCCACACACTCCTTCACAAACATATACAGTCAGTCTGTCACTCAGACTGACACACAAACTGACTCACACTCACTCATACTGACATACACACACTCTCACTCACACTGACATACACACACACTCACTTACACTGACATACACACACTCTAACTCACACTGTCATACATGCACACACACTGACATACACACATTCACTCACACTGACATACACACACTCTCACTCACACTGACACACACACTCTCACTCACACTGACATACACACACACACTCACTCACACTGACATACACACAAACACTCACTCACATTGACATACACACACACACTCACTCACTCTGACATACAGAGGTCTGCACTATTAAAGGGCCGGCCTGGTGGGGGCCCTTGGGGCAGCTGCCATGGGCCCCCAGGAATTAGTGGGCCCTGGGCAGATGCCCCGTTTGTTTTTACATTTTTTTTAAAGTTTTTACATCACCCCCTGATGGCGGCTCTGCTTATGGAGGCCACAGGTCTAGCCTATGCCATCACTGCTCTTACGCAGCAGTTGGCATCCCAAACGGTTCAGGAATTCCAAGCAGGCCAGTCTCAATTACAACAACAGATACAACATCTACAAATGGGCAGGCGAATCCACCTTTACCACCTAATGTGGTACCTGTACCCCCACAAGCACCTCTAGTATTGGAAGGGGCTACTGCACTGGAACCCCAAGTGATCCTCCCTGACAAGTTTTCTGGCGACAGAAAGAAATACTGGACTTTTATAACCTCCTTGCAGATTCTTTTTAACCTAAGATCATGGACCTTTGTCACAGATTATGTCAGAGTCCATATGGTCATTTCATTGCTCACTGTGGAACCTCAATTATGGGCTCACCATCTTCTACGGGTGAACAGTAATTTACTCGATTCCTGGGATTCCTTCTGACAAGCTTTGGATTTGCTATACGAAGATCCTTTCAGGGTTTTCTCTGCCAATAATACCCACTTCGCCAAGGAAGCAGACCAGTCGAGGAGACCAGTCAAGGAGTACATCACTGAGTTCAGACGTGTGGCCCTGGAAACTACCTGGAATTTGATCAGTTTCAGTTAGGACTCTCTGATGCATTAAAGAATGAATTGGCACAGGTTGGCATTCCTCATTCTCTGGATGAATTAACCCACCTCATAACCCAGATTGACCGAAGACTACGAGAGAGAAGGGCAGAACAAGGATCATCCTACATGGCTCCTTATACTTCTGGAATGAACCCTTTTCTTGAACCCAGTTCTTCAACTTCAACTACCTCAGAAGAACCTATGCAGATTTGGATCGTAAGAGGCCTGTTGTCTTCTCAAGATAAGATACGTAGCATGGAGCAAAATCTATGTCTATACTGTGGTAGACGTGGCCACATGTACAAGGATTGCAGAACCTGACAACGTCACCCAGAGGGTAAGAACATCTCTCACTTTAATGAAGAAAATACAATGTCTTCCTCTACTCATATTCCTCACTTATCTCTACTTCTCTTCTTACAGTGGACTAAGGGTCCTATCTCATTCTCTGCCATGGTGGACTCAGGAGCCAGCGGGTGCTTCTTGGATTCCAATCTGGCTAAAGCCGTGTCCATTCCAACCCATTTGTAGAAAACTCCCACTCACATGCAGCTTGTTGAGGACAGTCCTCTGAAAAGTGGGCCCATCACTCACGAGACTATACCCCTAGTCATCACTATTGGAGAACATCACCAGGAACCTCTTCAATTTAATATCGTACCCGCACCTGTGTTTTCCATCATTTTGGGCCTCCCAAGGCTCCGCAACCATAACCCCAACATTAATTGGGAGATGGGAACCTTTGAACTCCTCCAACTCGCCGCCTCCAAGATTTTGCCCGAGCTGCCCCCTCTATTTTGAACTCCCTTCAGCAGAGCATCCAGCTCTCTCCTTCCTTCTCAAACTTTAAAAAGTACCTAAAAACTCATCTATTTAATGAAGCTTACTTCCCATCCAACTAGCATACCGATTGGTTTACCTCTAGCTATTCCCACCTAGCTCTCTCTGTCCTCAATCACTGTTATCAGGTAGCTTACAACTGATCCAGCTAGAACACATGCAAATACTCTCGGGCCAAACTCACCTACTGCCAACCTTCCACAAAACTGTTACTACAACTACATTATCTCTGTCCTCTTCACTCCCTTATTTGTTTCATGGACCCCATTCACTCATTCCTCACGTCCTCCCGTTCTGAATGCACGCGGCTTAGGTGTGGCCCCTCTAGTGACTTCACGCCAAGCACCGCCATGTGATGCGCGGGAACATTTAAAAAGCCTCCAAGCCCTTAACACAGTGCTTGGTTATTCTCCTAGTGAGCCTCCTAACATTTATTATTAGTGAGTTATTCTACTTATTATATCGACTCCGGATTGTTCCTGACTCTGATTATTATCTGGTGCCCCTGATCTTGGACTGCCTATCGTTTTGCTGATTGCTTGTGACCCTGACCCTGGACTCCCGACTACCCCTCTGCCTTCTGATTCGGTACCTTGCTATTTCGTTACTGTTGCCATCTCTAAGCTGTGTTACCTACTCCTGCAAGGGTCTGCTAAGCTGTTTTACCTATTCCTGCAAAGGTCTGCTAAGCTGTGTTATCTATTCCTGCAAAGGTCTGCTAAGCTGTGTTATCTATTCCTGCAAAGGTCTGCTAAACTGTGTTATCTATTCCTGCAAAGGTCTGCTAAGCTGTGTTACCTATTCCTGCAAAGGTCTGCTAAGCTGTGTTACTTGCTCCTGCATACCAGCTGTGTTTCCCTGCTGTAGTGAGTCTCGTCTTACTAATAGACTTTTTAAAATCCAATGGCAGAATATAGAATTTTTGATATTGTCCTAACTTCCACATCTAAGTTATTTAGGGGTATTCATTTTAGAGGACTTAAACGTATGCAGACAATGTAGCAGAGCATCAGAAAATGATATCAGAATGTTTGGTTGTACAGGGAGAGGTATTAGTAGTAGAAAGAGGGAAGTGCTCATGTTGTTATACAGTGCATTGGTGAGACATCACTTGGAGTATTTAAAGCCAAACTGAAGATAATATCTCCAGAAGGATATTGATCATTTGGAGACAGTTCCGAGAAAGGCCACTAAACTTGTGCATGGATTGTAGGATGAAACTTACCAGTTAAAGTTAAAGGATCTTAACATGTATAGCTTGGAAGAAACATGAGACAGAAGGAATATTATCAAAATATTTAAATACATAAAGGGGCACACACTAAAGGATGAGAATATATTTAAAAGAAGAACAACTATCACATGAAGAGGACATAGTCTTAAATAAGAGGGGCAAAGGTTTAAAAGTAATATCAGAAAATATTGCTTTACAGGGAGGGTAGTGGATGCATAGAATAGCCTTACAGCATAAATGGTAGAGGTTAATATAGTGAACGAGTTTAAGCATGCATGGGATAGGCATTAGACTATCTTAGATATCAGATAAGCTAATTAATGTATTCAGATTGGTTTTGTCAGAAATTGGGCCAAATGGTTCTTATCTGCCAACACATTATATATTTTTATTTGCTTCTGTTACAATTACTTGTATTCACCTAACAACTTCCTTTTAACAGTACACCTCCCCTAATTCTACATCAGTTGAAATAAAGATCCCCATATACATTTTTTTTTTATTTGGATCACTATAGCTCTGAAAGTGAATTTTCCAATTTACCTGTCAAATGCCTTTTACTATATTTTTGAAAAAATATTTATAGAAGTTACTGTTTGTAAGACCTTACACTTTGTACCACACTTTTCTTTTTTATGTGCTGCTTTATTATTTGACTTGCAGTAAAACCCTGATAGACTCATATGTTCCAAGTTTTATGTACTATGGCAAACTTGCTATCTTCTGTGTTGTGCCAAATCACTACTTCGCACAAACATTGGATTTTCCTCTTAAATGGCTTTCACCTAATTTCTCTGCATTTGTAAATTTTACTTTGGCTTGTTAGAGAAAACAAACAAACCCCACAGCAGTATGTATTGTGGAATAAATTATTATTAAAATACCTTATCTGAAGGCAGGTTATTGGATTTGTATATACGATATCCGAAAAAGATTAAACTTTCTCACTTTATGTATTATCTGTCAAATATGTCATATTTCACACATTATATTCCATGGGTTAGTATGTAATGTGGGTTTCTTAGTTCGTTCTCTTATATAAATTGCAATTTGCAAATACACAATTAGAGCCAATGCAATCTGTTGTGTAACTGAAAATTACATGTTGTACATGTTCATAAGTGACATTAAAACATACCAGATTGATATATATGACCATGACAGAGGCATAACTAGAAAATCCTCAACTCATGATACTACCAGTGTCATAAACAACACCCTTACTTTCCACAGTGCCAATTATGCCCCACATAACTTCCCACAGTGCCATTTGCCCCCTGCATTACTTGCAAGTGTCACCTCTGTTCCTGCATCATTTTTTTTATAGTGCCAGCTTTGCCCTCACATCACTCATTAGTGAGAGGTTTTGCCCCCAAATCACTGGTCAGTGCCAGGTTTGCCCCCACAGCATTGCAGCTGTGAACTATGGGGCCTATGATGTTCGACCATCATTTAGACATGTGCGTAACTGGGGATTATGAGGGTTGTAGTTTACAGCTAACACCTGTCACATCACCTGCTGTTAACTATTATTCCCATGAGGCTCAACGAGACATACTGGTCCCATGATGCTGCTTGAGTGTTATGGGAAATACAGTCCACAGCAGATATATATTGAGATGTTAGCTATAACTACAGCTCTTATGTGAGTGTGTATATAATAACTGGAAAATATTTGTGCACTTAATATTATCACCAGGTAGCACTAGTAGCAACTACACAGATTAGTTCTATGAAATATGCCACAGTTTGTCCATTTGTATATGCCGCAGCCAGTCAGCCCAATAAAATATGCCACAACCAGTTTGCCCATTAAAATATGTTTTGCTGCTGCAGGAACCAATGAGAATAATTTTATTCAAATTAATGGAATTTCCTGTCACTCTAGTGATGTCATCAGCCAATGTGTTTCACTGTTAATAGATCTTACTGTGTACAAGAGCAAGGTCACTCAGAGGCCACACAATATATTCAATTCGAGGAGCACAGGAAGTGACTAACAAAAAAGTTGTATCCTCAGTGTCTATATAATCAGGAAAAGGAAAGCAAAGGGTATAGGTATGTTATAAATTAAAATGGGAACATTTTTTGTGATTGTAATATCTACCACACATACCAATACTAGGAATTTGTACATATTGCACTATTAGTGTTGTTTGTGTGTGTTCCTTTATATATTTGCTGGATAGATACTATCAGATATACCCCTTTGAAGAGATATTGTGTATATCTACTTACAAAGGCTGTATGGTACCTGTTACATATTTTTTGTGTACATATTGTCACAGTATACCACATGGTGGGGACACCATAATATTTTCACATTTTTATTTATAGCGCACATAAACTCCTTGCTTTCCTTTTTTTATGTTCTTCTTTGTGTGATTTAGGGTTACACAGTTTCTGTTGCAGCTTGTATCTCTTTAGCGCTGTGGACACACTTTTTCTGCCAAAATTCTATATAATCAGTGCTGCTGCACCTGCAGGAAACATGCAGAGTAATCAGTGGGGAGGGCTTGAGTCAAATATTAAAAATGTGATTTATGCAGAATGCCTGCATCAAATCACACTGGAAAAAGCCTGTGCACTGTACAAGCAGTAATCTTCAACTTGCACCAAAGTGAGTTTGGGGACTAGACTGTCCCTTTAAAAGGTTATGTGGTTAACAGGATACTATAGTAACACAATTAGAAGAGCACTATTTAGGATGTGCAAAGTGGTGTGGGCTAGTACCTTTGATTATGTGATTCATGGATGAAATGCATGAATCATTCATTTGCACTGATATGTCTGGATGTAGGGCAGGAGCAGAGGGAGCGTAGCGCAGGCAGCGGAGGACACTGGCAGTTGGTCACAAATATTTATTGGCTTCACAACAGGAGGGAAAAGGCAAAAGAGTAGTCAAAAACGGTTCGGAGGGTCGAGGCAGGCTACAATGGTTCAAAGGCAGTTAGGGAAATCCAAGTTGGGAAATAGAGATACTGGAGGTCAAGTTCAGTCCAAGGTCGGTACACGGGAATTACGGATAGACAGTAATCTCAGGAACAGGGAAGGAATGGGACTCATAACAGGCACCACAGCTCAACAAGTAAGCATGTACTCTAGGGCTTGCAGGGGTTTTATAGTGTCATCCATCAAGGAACCCCTCCCCTGTGCACCTGGGATCCGCCTCCATCACAACACTCCTTTGTGCATAGATCTTTGGTTACCCAATATGCGCCGCTCACCCCTGAACACACTCCGAGCTAGAGTAACATAGGCGAAATTCACCCATTTCAACTCTCCAGTTTTAGTGGGAGCTTTGAATAGAAAAGTGTGGAAGAATTAAATTAGACATATTTTAACCACAAAAATATTCATATTGATGTTATATATTATAATAGTATATTTACATTAATATAAGGATTTTTTTACACTTTTATTAAAACTTATTTTATATTATTTTATGTTCATTTATTATTTACTTAATGTATGATTTATTTAATAATTTAAACTTTATTACATTCAGACCATTTCAGGAGAAATTCGTCTATTGACTTCTATGGGGGGATTTCGGCAGTATTCATAATAGCCAAAATCCTCCCAAAATGGCCCCAATAAGCAAAAGTCCTCCCCAAAGAAGTATATAGAGAGGGCCAAGGCTATCACTTTGACTGATTTCAGTGTCGGGAGATATCAGCTTAGAACTGGCTATGATTTCCGAATTGTGAACGTATTCATGGGCACATTGGGGCTATCTGGGTAGCTCAACATCGGGGTCCTGATGTTCTCCCAATGTGCCCCTAATATCCATCTGCAATTAACAAGCTCCATTTCAGGGCCAATTATCAGCACATGTTAAGTTGACTCTATAATGTTTTATACCTCTACTTGAACATACTTTGTTTCTTCAATGGACTGTACATGCTTTTTAGAATCAAAGCATTCTATCAATTGTATTCATGGAATGCTGGGAGTTAACGTGAGAGGGTTAGCACTACTGCAAATGCACAGAAGTTCTTTCTTTCAGCATGCCATGTGTCATTGCACTGGTAGTCCATGTGACAGTCTACCACGCATACATGGTTGGAATACCCAGCTAATAAACCCCTGAATTATGCGCATGTGCAGAGTTATTAAACACAGGGCCACAGCAAATTGGGAATCAGACAATTGCAAGTCAAATAAAAGTACAAACATTTTTCTATACAAATTCATTCCGAAACCTCACGAATGAATGACTTCTTCGTTGCACTTCTGCACGCAGACTCCTTTTCTACTGAACCGCTGAATGAGATAAAAGCGGTTCAGTAGAACTTGATGAAATGGCTCCCGCTAGGCTCAAAATGTAAAGTTGTTACACAGGTTTTTATGAACTATGATTGGTTCCTGCAATTTGTAATTCCAAGCTGTAAATATGGTGAAAATCTCTTTCAATTCTGTTTCTTTCAGCTACTAGAATTCTGTGGAAGAAATTGTTGGCAGTTTCAGAGTGGGACCTAGACAAGTGTACTGGGTTACAAGTGATGTGGGAAAAATAATTTCCCTCTTTTGCGTTAATAGGTAACCCAATTCCTAGGGGCTGCTTGTCTGCCACTCGAAATCATTTGGAAATCAGCAGTCAGACAAACTAGTTAAAGCAGCAACGGCTGCCAAATTAGTTAAAGCCGCGACAGCCGCTGAAATAGCTGAAGCCACTTTAACTAATTCGGCGACGGTCGCTGCTTTAACTAGTTCAGCTGCTGCTTTAACTAATTCATCTGACTGCTGACTTTTGGAGGCTGAATTAGTTCAAGTGGAAGTCAGCAGGAGGGGAGGGGGGATATCGGACACGCAAGGAGAAAAGAGGCACCAGAAATTAAATGGGGGAGAGAAAAAAGATGATGGAGAGAGAGAGAGAGAGAGAGAGAGAGAGAGAGAGAGAGAGAGAGAGAAATACTACAGGGGGAGAGAGAGAGAAATAAATACTACAGGGGGAGAGAGAGAGAAAGAAATACTACAGGGGGAGAGAGAGAGAAATAAATACTACAGGGGGAGAGAGAGAGAAAGAAATACTACAGGGGGAGAGAGAGAGAAGAAATACTACAGGGGGAGAGAGAGAGAAGAAATACTACAGGGGGAGAGAGAGAGAAGAAATACTACAGGGGGAGAGAGAGAGAAAGAAATACTACAGGGGGAGAGAGAGAGAAGAAATACTACAGGGGGAGAGAGAGAGAAAGAAATACTACAGGGGGAGAAGGAGAGAAGAAATACTACAGGGGGAGAGAGAGAGAAGAAATACTACAGGGGGAGAGAGAGAGAAGAAATACTACAGGGGGAGAGAGAGAGAGAGAGAAGAAATACTACAGGGGGAGAGAGAGAGAGAGAGAAGAAATACTACAGGGGGAGAGAGAGAGAAGAAATACTACAGGGGGAGAGAGAGAGAAAGAAATACTACAGGGGGAGAGAGAGAGAAGAAATACTACAGGGGGAGAGAGAGAGAAAGAAATACTACAGGGGGAGAGAGAGAGAGAGAGAGAGAGAGAAGAAATACTACAGGGGGAGAGAGAGAGAAGAAATACTACAGGGGGAGAGAGAGAGAAGAAATACTACAGGGGGAGAGAGAGAGAAGAAATACTACAGGGGGAGAGAGAGAGAAGAAATACTACAGGGGGAGAGAGAGAGAGAGAGAGAAGAAATACTACAGGGGGGGAGAAAATAAATTTTACAGAAGAAGAGAGAGAAAAGAAATACTACAGGGGGAGAGAGAGAATAAAGACTATAGGGGGGGGAGACTACAGAGGGGACAGAGAGAGAGTAGAGGGACTATGGGGGGAGAGAGAGAAGAAAGACTACAGGGTGGAGAGAGAGAGACTACAGAGGATAGACTACAGAGGGGATAGAGAGAGAAGAGAGAATACATGGGGGACAAAGAGAGAAAAAATACCACAGAGGGCATAGAAAGAGAGGAAAGAGCCTACAGAGGGGATAGAGATACTACCGAAGGGAGAGAGAAGAAAGGCTACAGAGGGGGAGGGAGAGAGAAGAGAGAGAGTGAAGAGAGACTTTAGAGGCGAGAGAGAGTGAAGAGCGACTACACAGGTGAGACAGAGATTATTTTGTTTGGCATTTAGTCAAACAAAACAATATTTTAAACAATATTTTAGTAGAAATAATTGGCACAAAGTTCTCTAGACTGACAAACAAGTGACTAGATTAGAGGAGCAGAAAATTAATCTGTATTCACTGCTGACCTCAAGTACAACTTTTAAACCAACCTTTAGTTTCTATTAAACTGAAGCTAATTTACAGTTGATACATCATCTAAGGTTCTCTTGAGAAGACTTGTCAGGCACCTGATATAAATCACATCCTATCTTCTTGGGATAAAAAAGAAAGAATCAATATTTTGCCAAGAGCATTGCGGCACAGATAAGTAAATAATATTTCCAGTTGTTTGAGCAGTGGAATACTTGGTAATCCCCACATTCAGAAAAAAAACTTTTTATCAGAAAAAAGCAACAACACTTGCTGTATCTAAAGAATAAATGTGTCTTTTTTATTTTCAGAATAAAATAAAAATGCAAATATACATTTTCATGTTCTGAATACATGAAAAAGAGATAGGAGCAGTATTAGATATCTCCCACTAAAGGAATCATCTTTAAAAGTAGGGGCTAAATAAAAAGTTGGGCTGGATGGTAACAAAATTGATTCTTCAAATGGCTTGCTTACAAAGGATTTGATAGTACAGACGAGTGGCGTCCCGAGGGGGGGGGGGCGGACGGGCAGACCGCAACGGGTGACACCTCCAGCGGGGGTGACACCCGTGCTGCCGGCACCCCCCCGCATCCCGCTGATTAACTTTTTTTCTTTTTTCTGGCAGCCGCATCCACTGGACGCGGCCGCCGAAAAAAAAATAAAAAATCACAGCAACCGGATGTGACGTTACGTAACATCCGGTGACTGTGTTTCCCTCCTCCGTGCAGGAGGGAAGACTGCACGGAGGAGGCGTCCGTCCGGGAGCACAGAGAAGCAGCGATTCGGTAAGTGATGGGGAAGGGGGGGAGGAGGGTAGTTTAAAACGAGCAGTTTATTACTGGGCTCTGACTGGCACACTATTACTGGGCTCTGGCTGGCACTATATTACTGGGCATCTGGCTGGCACTATATTACTGGGCATCTGGCTGGCACTTTATTACTGGGCATCTGGCTGGCACTATATTACTGGGCTCTGGCTGGCACTATATTACTGGGCTCTGACTGGCATAATATTCCTGGGCTCTGGCTGGCACTATATTACTGGGCTCTGGCTGGCACTATATTACTGGGCTCTGACTGGCATAAAATTCCTGGGCTCTGACTGGCACAATATTCCTGGTATCTGACTGGCATAATATTCCTGGGCTCTGACTGGCACACTATTCCTTGTATCTGACTGGCATAATATTCCTGGGCTCTGACTGGCATAATATTCCTGGGCTCTGACTGGCATAATATTCCTGGGTTCTGACTGGCACAATATTCCTGGGTTCTGACTGGCACAATATTACTGGGCTCTGACTGGCACTATATTCCTGGGCTCTGAATGGCACAATATTCCTGGTATCTGACTGGCACAATATTACTGGGCTCTGAGTTGCACAATATTACTGGGCTCTAAGTGGGACAATGCTACTGGGATCTGAATGGCACAATATTCCTGGGCTCTGACTGGCACAATATTCCTGGTATCTGACTGGCACAATATTCCTGGGTTCTGACAGGCACAATATTCCTGGGCTCTGAATGGCACAATATTCCTGGTATCTGACTGGCACAATATTACTGGGCTCTGAGTGGGACAATACTATTGGGATCTGAATGGCACAATATTACTGGGATCTGAATGGCACAATATTACTGGTATCTATTATTGTAAGATTGTCACCTCGTGGGGCTCCTGTGTGTTGCATAATTAATGGTTGTCCCATGTGTGCATAATTATGGGGCACTTGTGTGTGGCATATTTATTGGGCCCCATGTGTGGCATAATTAAGGGACTCTTTTGTGTGGCATAATTAAGGGACTCTTTTGTGTGGCATAATTATGGGGCACCTGTGTGTGTGGCATAATTAATTGGGCAGAGGTGAGGCATAAATAGTGGGGCTCTGGTGTGGCATAATTTATGGGGCTCTGGTGCTGCATAAGTTATGGGGCTCTGGTGTTGCATAAGTTATGGGGCTACTGTGTGTGGTATAGTTATGGGGCTCCTGTGTGTGGCATAGTTAATAGGCCATCTAACTGGCATTACTAAGGAATCTGTTTGGCATTGTATGGAGGAAATCCAGGGGGGTGACACCATGAGATTCCGCACCGGGTGACACCAACCCTAGTGACGCCCCTGGTACAGCCCCTTTTAGTTCATCCTTCTTTTGTCTTTTGAAGATTAGATATATTAATTATGCTATAAAACCATCCTTTTAATTTATTCACTGATGCCTAAATTGACTTCATTTAATAGTTGTGAGGAGAATGATTTGAATTAACTATGTACGTGCAAATATTAAACAATACAGAAATCTACATTTGTTGGCAAGAATATGGCTACAATAGAGAATATATAAAAGTTTAGAAAAGTGAGATGCAATTTAGAAATCTAATATACTGTATTTACTCGAATCTAATGCACCTTGTCAGCGAATGTAATGCGGGGGTAGTACGCCCGAGGGGTAGTATGCATGCGTAGTTTGTCTTTATTGCATTGCACTTTACTTTTTGTTAATAGCAAAATTTGGGGTTTATTGGTTTAAGTTGCAACATAAAACATAAAACAAATCGATTCTAATGTGCAAAAAAGATGCGCATTAGATTCCAGTAAAAATGGTATATATAAGGATTTAGGATCAAATTTATTTCTTGTACCTAAATGAATAGCTCTTTTGGATCTAAATATATTTATAGTATTTTGGGACATGCTTAAAGGGGCACTACCACTTACATAAGATGTAACTAGATTACCTGTGCATTTAAAACAAACACATATATAATACATATTCCGCTGTCTTTTTCTTCTATGTTTGAATTAATTCCATATAAAAGTAAAAACAAAATTGGGTGTCTATTTCCAGCATCGATTTCTAGAATTTTACCCATGATGCAACATTCTCCAAAATCTTCCAGCAAGTCTCACTGTACAACTGTGGCCAAAGCCTGCATGATGATGTCATAAGTTACACCTCTGCACTCTTACTGCCTCTTGTGTATCATAGTGGGCAGGACTATTTATTTTACCTATCTTCCAAAACAAAGAGAGGAGATTGACCTGATCAAACAGAATCATAACTCCTTGTGATGTAATAGTTACCTTTCCATATTTTGGTGGAAGTGTCCCTTTAAAGTCAACAGATATAATTATTCTTAGAATAACCTGATGCAATCAACTTGAACAAATGCAATGCCTCTGTTGATTGTAAAATTGTGCTGGTATGTTACCGCTAGCTCAGTCCACTAATTTTATGGCATGTATGGCACAGTCCCTGGACTCCCCTGCAAGTATAAAGCCTGCCTGGTCAGAGTGGACCAGTGACGGCATAAGTGTTTGAATTCGAGAGGAAAGAATTTTAGAAATTCAAATCAGCGTTTAGGAGGGATATGGGCCTATAGTGCATTGTTCAGCATCTCTCCTTTGGGATTATAGTAATGGTGGCTGAGCGTGTGTCGCTATGTATCACTCCATCATGCAGAATTCAGTTAAGGGATAGTACCAAGTGAGGTGCCAATATCTCTTGGTATTTCTTATAATACTCCATCGGAAGGCCGTTGGGGCCAGGACATTTACCTGGAAATGAGCGTATAGAAGAGCGTATAGCAAGTTTCTTTTTTTTTTTGCAAATATATTTTATTAAAGAGATATTTTTACAATAACAATAACTTTTACAATGAAAGAGAAAATACCATAAATGTTATACATAAAAAGAGTAAATATCAGTGATGAAAGTATTGATCAGGCACTTTAGAGTCAGTTTTCATTGTGATAACATATTGGTATGAATTAATTATTCAATTAAATTACAATGTTTATATATAAAACAAAAAATTGTGAGGAGGGGCAAAGAAAAAGGGGGATGGGGAGTGCATCCATCCACAATAGCTTTTTTTTTCACATTCAGTGCTAATGACTATAACCAATTCTAGTATACATAACATGACACAACAATAACTAGTTCTGATAATCGCGTAAAAGAATAAAAATTTTTGTTGTCAAACAATTTTTCAAATACTTTTCTTTATACAAGCAATCAAAACCTATATTCTTTTTTAATCTTTGTTTCCCATTCATCCCAGTAGTGTCTAAGGTTATCAAATTGCAAAGAAGGTTGTCTGGCTAGTTTGTACCCCTTATTTTCTAGTATATAATAAAAAAACTTCTTTAATGGAAGTGATTGTTGGTGACCTCCAGTATCTGGGGATGACCATAGTAGCAGCTAAAAGAATATGTCCAATTATTTTATCATTTTTTTTTCAATAGTATCAGGGAATAATTTGAATAAAGTCAGTTCTGAAGTGAGTACAGGAATTTTAGAATAGCAAGTTTCGAGTCAGTTAATGTTATGGGTCTATCTACATCTTTTGCGTCATCCACTGTCAGATTTTTAGTCAAGTGTTTATCCAAGTATTTCTTAATTTTTTGTTTACATTGATTTGACTGTAAGGGTTTGTTCTGGTCAGGGGAGGAATTATATATGGTTGAATAGTAAGTAACAAATTCCTTAGCTTTGTCTTCTGGCACTTGTCTAGGTGTGCCTGTCTTGTCTTGAATTTTAGGGATATAGTTCGATTGTCGCTTCTTTCGTATTCCCCAGCGAAGTATTTCCCTGGTTTATTGCCATGTTCATATTATAACACTTTTAATTTGGTGAAATTCCTTGTAGCTTGGTGGTTGAGAATATAGCTAGTTCCTTTCTTAGTAGCTTTTGAAAGTATTCCTGCTCTAGGTTTTCTTTGTGTGTTTTTTTAGGGTAGATATTTGGGCAATTAGCCTTCTTATGAAATAAGGCTAATTTAATATAATGGCCTCGTATTACACACTTATGGGCCTCCCATATCATGACTAGGAATATGCATATGGGTTCAATTGTCAGAGAAATAGTGGTTCAGTTCTGAGGTTGAGTCCAGTGACAAGGTGTCTGTCAAGATTGCAATGCTGAGTCTCCATGTGTGTTGGGTGGGGTAAGTGAGTAGGTATGTGTAAGGATCCAACTAAAAGAGTACCGGAAGGAACCCAAGATGCAGGCGTACAAAATAGGAAAAAGCAACTAACCGTGGTAATACAGGTGGCAGTCAAAGGGTAAGTCCAGTAAACAAAGTGACCACATTGTTAAGCAGACAAAAAAGAAAATCATATTATATCAATTGCATGTCATATCCCAGTAGGTTGGGGGCAGTACCTGCTTCCTCATATCACATCACTCGCAAGGGCATGTATGGGTTCCAATCCCACGTTACAGTTAGTTAAATGGTTTGTCCCTGTAATTGAAAATGACACATGACGCAATTATTGGTATGTACACATGATTAAATCATAAATAACATATTGACTGGTTACCTCTCAAAGGTGGAGGGTCGCCGATTAACATAGACAACGCTTGATATTGGTGTAGAGGGTCCTCAACCATTTTATAGATCATGAAATGAGGCAATATGAGGCTTTTGCATATGTTTGCCACTGATGTGCCCACCACAAAAAAAAGCAAACAAACAATAGTTTGATAGCAGGTCCTATTCAGGGATTACCGCACTTACTGAAAAATGGGCTTCAGGATATGTCGACTGCTGCAATGTGGTCATTGAGACCAGGGGTTTATTAACTATTCTTCCCTTTTGTGCTTCTTTGGGCTTCTAGTATCGGCTGTAAGGGTGGATCTCGATGGTCGGGTCTTCCCACTGCCGGAGACTTGGCCTGCCTCACTGACAATCTCCTTGGAGCTGGCGTGGGCCCATGACTTGCCAGGTTTCTAGGTGAGTCCAATCTTGGATGTTTAGATCACTAATATCAAACTCCTCCATGAGGTGAGACAGTTCATGGTAGTACCATAGGTTGTGTATAGTATTTTCCAGGTGTATCATCAGATTAAAAGCATGTCCCAAATAGCATCTGATGTTTCTTTGCTAAAGTTGCATAGTGAGCGATCTTAATGCTCTCCTGGCTTGGAGGGTCAGTTCTGAGAGATCCTTGTAAAAGGTTATAGCATGACCTTCATGTGACCTGGGTCCCTGTTCTCTTATGTCTCTTATTATCTTTTCTTTCAGTTTAAAGCCAATAAGCCTGCAAATTATATCATGATGGGTCCTTTGGGGGCGAAGGGCTCTGTGTGCCCTGTCCATTGATCCCTGTGAGAAGTTCCTCCATCCTCCCCGGAGCTTTGAGGACACCCTGCACTCTGATATTGTGACAGCGTCCCCTGTTATCTAGATCTTCAATAGGCATGCAGTAGGCTTGATAACAAAGGGTATGCTGCGAGATCTTGTGCTCTAGAAGTTGAAGCTGGTGGCTTTAAGCAATCCTCTTGTTTGGTGACACATGTCTCTAGACCTCAACGGTCTGCACACAACTTGGTCACCTCATCAAGAACAGCAGTTTTGAGTTGGGCTGTATCTGGTATGGCACCAATCTGCTGCTTAATCCTTGTTGTGTTCTGTGTTCTGTGGAATGGGAGCTCGAAAACCTTGTGGTTTTTGTCGGGCTGAGACGTGAAAGATGTAGGACAAATTTTTGTAACCGAATTGTGGAGAAATCCGCAATTCAGCTTTGAGCCCTGTTCTGGTCTGAGTTCGGACTAGACCATGTCATATCGAGTAGACCCATAAATCTCCTGTAGGGAAACCTTGCCATACACATGAAAAAGGAAGAGGCATTTCTTTTCCAAGGTACAACATTAGTTAATAGATGATCTACAGGAGGAGAGCTACATAAATTATTAGTGCAAAGTGAAATATTTTAATCTAATAATTATAATCTTTTACCTTGCAATCCGTAAACCTAATGTTCTAAATTCTGAATGGCATGTAAGGCACTATTATGAATCTCGAAGCATGCTATTTAATATAAATTTATTTTGCAAATCCAGCTTTTAAAACCAAGGAGACTAAGCCGAATGTCGTCTTACTTCTTCTCAGATCATTAGAAACATAGAATGTGTTGTCAGATATGAACCATTCGGCCCATCTATTCTACCCAATTTTCTAAATACTTTTATTAGTCCCTGGTCCCATCTTATATCTAGGATAGCCTTCTGCCTATCCCACGCATGCTTAAACTCCTTAGTATCAATACATGTATATACATAATGTTGTATGACTATAATGGTGGTATGTAGCTTGCTCTTTATAATGCTGTTTGATCATATATTGTTGCCTTACTTTAAAGGTTGTTACTGTTATCTATTTATTAACTATAGTTATGTTTTCATACATACTATCATAGTAAGTCAGAGATAAGTGTCATACTTATTCAGTCAGCAATTATTTTCAAGTGGAGGAGTACAAATCTAAGAAAGTGCCGTTGGGGCACTTTTGTATGAACAATTTTACATTCATATGTTGGTACTGAATTTTTATATACACGCATGCATTTTTAGACAATGCATTCGTTTTTTGTTAGCAATCAGCATTTAAATGTTATCTTATGACTGAATCTGTGTGTGTGCTGTATAGTTCCCACAGCATCAGGCTCTCAGATCATATTCACTTGTTGGATTTTATTGTTTCCCGGTATAATAGTATCTATTTATTCTTAAATTGTGTATATACCATGCATCTATTCTCGTATATCATACCAATGGTGTGGTCTATGTATTCATTATGTATATATTGCCATGTCTATCGCTATATGTTGTTGAGGAACAAGTCTGTTTTTAATTATCCTAATCACTCCCTTTCCTCTTGGAGGAAAGGGAGTGATTAGCAGAAGATGAAAGTATATCTAAGATGAAATCTCGTTGGGAGGACGAAACACGTCAAGTTGGCGGGGTACGGCAAGCGTTTAAACATGGAGGTCTTACTCCAAGGTATAGTCAGCATACATTCATATTCTTTTATATGCACAGATATTTTTCAATAGCGAAGAAAATATGTTTTTTTGCATCAGGTCAAGCCTCATTCTACATTTTTGAGGATCTGGGTTTATTAATAATAATGCTGTTAATGTTTCTATCCCAAACTGACAAGTGCACCCATGTCTGCTTAATAGAAAGTTACAGAGTACACTAACATTTCATTATGAAATAATGAATATAATAAGGATACATATATGTCAATGGAAATATTAATGTATACGTCTTGGTAAACCACTTTCAACACAAATAAATACTATGGATAGATGTTAAACTATTCTTCATCACTAGATGGTGCTATTAGTTTGCCTTTGATCACTGTCCCAATAAATATATTCATGGTATTGACGGACATATATTTGAAGTGAAAGACAAGGCTTGATTCATTGTTGCTATCTTCTATGTTTATATAATGGATTTTCTGCCATTCCTTTATCTTAATCAATTTTCTGACAGCTTGTTTACACTTTCAGACGCATTCACAGTAAAATATTCTGATGTGTTAGGCATTTTTTGTTGATTGTAATTACTGCCATTCCTTTATCCCTATACAAAAAAAAAATGGAAACCATAGTTAGTATGCAAGAATTCCTTCATGTCAAAATGATTTATATTGCATAATCAAAAAAAATCCAGAAGAAAAAACCCAACAATCTTTTACTTTTATAACAAGTAGTGGAATATGAATAAGATGACAAGGAACAAATTATTGAATGTATACTGTGAGGTGATAACTTTGAGCTATATTTAATAATCTAAGGTCATGATGTTATTCTAAGCATTGCCTGATATATTAGTTTTACCATATTTTGCAGAGGATCTGTAGGAAGTGTGTTTATCACTTCTACAAGATGAAAGCTCATTATATTATAATTTATTTATAAAGTGCAGTGCTGTTGTGGCGATACGGAACCCCAGAGCAGCCTCTCTTCTAGGTGTATTGTCCTGAAGGGGAATGTTGCTGAGACCGGGGTCAAGTCAATGACTATATCTCTCCCAGGATGCTGGTCTCAGAAGTGGTAATTTGAAAAGTGAGGTTGAAGGGGCGGTAGCATACTGTGACCAAAGCCAGGGTAGTCCTCTACCCACTGGAGAGGGAGGCAGGTATACCCCTCTGCCTCCAAGTGCCACCTTTACAATGGCTGCCAAGTAGTGAGCTCAATGCTGACAGATCTGAAGACTCTGCCGCAGGAAAGGACACACATCAAACTCTTGGGAAAGGCTTCTACTTTATTACAAAACAGACCAACGTATATACAGGGAACACAAAGATAACAGAAGCTTAAGCAGTTGGAGCAGTTCAAACAGATCACCTGTACCAATCTCCACAAACAGAACCCCTTGCAAGGCCACGGCCCATAGTCTGTAGGAAGGAGACTAGCCTTTAGTTCTCTCTAGGACCCCCAGAGGGTTCCGTCACAGCTGTATCACCAGCAGAAAAATGTACCAATAGCACATAACAAGCCATATTTAACAAGGCAAACAGGTGCTATTTAAATAGTCTGTAATTAGCTTCTATGGTTATTACTACTATTTTAACACTCTTTCCTGAAATAACAATGGTTATAACAATAACTGGTTTTGTTTTGATAAGTATGGCCCAGTATGCTTAGACATTGCTGAAATAAGGTTTGTTTTTTTTCCTTATTTTGGATCAACAGCGGTAAGCAAGGATTAGTAAAATGGTTGAATTTTTCATAATAAACTAATATGTAACTATGAAATAAGTTGTGAAATTAGGCCTGCTTAAGAAAGCTTGACATGGGAGTAAAGTTACACAAGAAGTAAATATTGGAACAGGGGGAGGTAAAAGGCATAGTAGGGATTGACAAATTTGGTAGGGATGATGAAGGGCAGAAACAAGGGGGTGTCATAATACCTCTGTGTTTCTGCCTGGAGCCTGTTTTCCTACATTCCCTTGAAGAGTCTTAAGATCTCGGCTCCTCTCCTTATGTCCCAGTTTGGAATCCATTTTGAAGCATTTGAGGATCCTGTCTTCTCAATCCTTGCCTTCTGTTCAAGTTCCCCATTCATTTCTATGGAGTGGGTATTCATTCTGATCAGGTAGTCTGCCAAGCAGTTGTGCTGGTTGCACCAGATACTGGTCTTTAAGAAGGGGTCTATGTGCGACTCAACCAGGCAATATCCCAGTTCCACTGCACCTGGGATCTCTTTTCTGACCTATTTATAAGTTGGACCAAGTCCTGTGTCTGAACCCCTTGTTACTGAGTGGACCTTCATCTGGGCCAGGGAATCTGTACTGTCATGCACCAAGCCTGACTATCTTGCTTCTGGCTCCAAATTAAAGTGGCTAGATACTGCTTTACCGGTAATGTGTTTAAGTTTTCTATTGTTTAATCAAGTGTTATCTGATCGCAGTTGGGTATATAATATATGTGCTGTGTAAACCACAAATAAATGCTCTCTTTCTGCTGTTCAACTGATCGGTGTTCTGAGTGATTCTTTCACAAACTTACAGCAGAGGTTCCAGAGGTGTATATCTGTTCCAGGCAGAGCATTTTCCCATAACGAGCAGAGGGTCTACTATGTCCGGTAGGCAGCTCGTTACATGTACGTGTACAAATTCTGTTCCTCAGATGTTTGTTTTTACATGCTTGAGGGAGTTCTCCAGCTAAGCAGTAGTGCTGTTCAAGCACAGAGGTTGCCGTTTAAGAAAGAGGATATGTGAGGCTGATTCAGGCTTGTATAATTGGTTCCCTGTTTATCTCCTTGCCAGGTCCCTTGCTTACTGTGTTCCCTCCTTGCTATACCATGTGCAGGTTCACCCAGGCAGTATCCAGTTATTCCTGTTTCCTCTTCTATCTTGCCTTGTTTTCTCTTGCTTTAATCCATTTCTGTTTTTTTGTTTTTTTTTACTGTGTGCTATTTTGTTCTTTTCGATTCCGGATTTTCCTGGCTGTCTCCTGCTTTGTTTCACTGCTCTTAGGTTTGTTTCATTCCCTAGTTTTCCTAGTTTGTCCTGCTACAAATATGTTCTGTGTCTTGGTGTTTGTGTTTCTGTTATTAGATTCAGTTATTAGTTTTAGTGTTAGTGATTTGCCTATTTCTCGGCTAGTTCATGTATTTATATCTAAATCTTTGTTATGTTAACTTAGCCCTGTTCTTTGTTTATATTTATGCTTCTGGATGTCTTTAAGTTCTGTTACCATGCCCTTTGTCTGTGTCCTGTCTGTTTCTGCTCTGTATTCCTGTCTTGTCCTGTATTCCTTATACAACACTTGCTTTTGCCTCACCATGCCGTAGTCCTGTCCCTGTATTGTGCTTTAGTCCTGAACCGTTTCCTGTCTTTTATTTCTGTCTTCCATTTTTCTCTGCTTGGCCTGGCCTGCAGCATCCTTCTTATGCTGTCAGTGGTGTTATGCTCCATCACGTCTCTAGAGTGTGTACAGAGTATCACCAGTTACTGCCTTGTCATAAAAGCTGCTGTGGCTTCACAAACCTGGGCAATCAAGCCTTCAGGGTAGTGCACCAGGCCCTGTGACTCTTTATCAAATCTCCTGAATTTGGACACTCAGTGTGCAAGGAGGTCACATGTATCCCTCCTTGCTATGTTTGCTTCTTTGTTATACTTTATGCTTGCTTTTGCCCCATGCTTGTTTTGCTATGTATCTTGACTTTTCCATTCCTGTTTTTTCTTGTTTTATCTTGCCTTGTGTCATTGTCATGTTTTCTTATCCTCTTGACAGGAAGCACCTGAGAATTCCAGCTCTGCCGCCCTCTCCAATGTCCCCATTCTAGTTTCTCTTTAGAAGCATCTGAGGATCAAGGCTCCTCACTCCAACCTTTGTTCTCTTTGCCTTTTCCTGTTTATGCCTGTACCAGACCGGCTGTAGTTCCTGTCCTGTTTTTATCTTGCCTTACTCCTGAACTCTGTCATGGTATTTGCCCTGTTCTAGTTCTGTTTGTGTCCTGGAGCCCTGTACTCTGTATTTGTATTCCTGTTTCTGCTCTCGTCTTTTATTTGCATATTGCTCTGCTTAGCCTTGCGTGTTCCAACCTGCAGCCTCCTGTATTCTACTCTGTGGTGTTATCTCTCATGCAGGCTCCAGGATGTCTACAGGGTATCACCAGACCATGTGCTTACTTGCACTGGTTACCAACCACTGCTACCTGAGGGCACTGATATGTAGCCGCCCCAACCTGGAATTGTCAAGTCATCAGGGGAGTGTGGCTACCATGCATTAGGCCCTGTGACTGTGTTTCTTGTCTGCAAGAGTGAGAAGTTAAAATGAGACTGGAGGACAGATGAAGATCGGATGAAGATCACTAGCAGAATGGAGCGATTGGATAGTGCAGTGCTATGCATAGAAATGATAGCCGTTTGGGGAACAGTTATGAAGAGTTTTGTAGATGAAGGCCAGTATTAATCAATTTATTTTATACTGCCATACTATTTTGGTATTTATCTACATATATATATTGATAAAACTCTGGTGATATCATTAACATTTTTTTCGTATCTATCAGGATTTGCTCAAGGGACATAAATGCCAATTAATTTAAATGAGATGGATTAGAGTAGTGGTAAGTCTTTAAAAATGCACTAAAAGGGCTTTGATCTGAATGTAACCCTTATAAAAATGTAATAAAATTCTATTTAGCTTATTACGTCAAAAGCGTCACTAACTGTAACTAACCATCTCAGGTCTGGACATAAATTATAAGTACATTTTATCCAAGAGCTCCACCTGGTGATATAAAAGAAAGAATTTGTGTAAAAATCCCAGATCACGTGGTAGAAATATCATTTAAATATTACGAACCCCTCAATCCTAATTGGAGAAAAGTAAATTCAGATAAGGACATTTTTTCAATATGTTAAAAGTAAATTATTCGGGAGCTGAAGGAGAGCGGAGAGGAAGTTGAGCTTTCTTGGTAATTCACCATGAAATCCCAGGTTTAGACAAAAGACTCATGTCTTATCACATGTTCTCTTTGAGACTTACTTGCACATGCGATTAGTTTCCAAGACTCCATTTTTACTTTGTTCCTCACATAAGGGAATGCCAGCTCACTTGCATCACATTTGAATACCTATCTGATTTCCAAAATTGCTGTATAAGCCTTGCCAGCTCAACTTCTCAAAGATCCTTTGGTAATGTATGATATGCAAATTATGTAAAATCAAAATATCACTTATTGTGGATGAGGATATTTCTCTCTAGCTGGATGAACCAATTACAATTACCCACATCTGGGGGAAGCTATGCTAGCATATTATTATTATATAATTAGAATTACTGCAGAATTATAAATTATTTTATTATACCATATCTTGCGGTTATTGATATTTCCCACTCATCTATTTATTAATTATAAGTCACAAGATTTATTTGATTCTTTAATTTATAGTATATTTCTGGCTAGCGATATTACCTGATATTATCTTACCAAAACTAAATGAAGTTTTGGTTGTATTTTAAATGATATATCACTCTTTTAGGATTATTGGATCTGTAGTTTTCATATGGCAAGATGATAGGATCCTGTAAAACGTCCTATTTAAGCATACTGCCATCTTGTGGTTAGTAATGTAATTGCATGGTCAATTGTATTTTATTCATACCTTGTATTGTCAGCCAAACTGAATTTATTGAAATCATATATTGAACCATGATTTCTTCCCATCTATTTTGATACTATGTTGTGTTTTTGTATTAGATAGATTGGTCATCACACAATGTTATTATTATACTTACAAAAATAAATCGCATATACATTATTACACAAATATATTTTAGCTTTTCTTTACATTAAAATATTTTTCTTCATATTAAATATTATTTGTCAATCCCAAGATTGCTCATTATAGGTTTTTGCAAGCAATTGTTATGTTTAAGGCACTTTTTTTTGCTAAGCACTAAATTCTGACATACTACACCACACATAAATGTTATACAACATCAAGTAACTGGAGCCAGGCACTATTCTCTTATCATGGTCCTTATTTTATCTATATATTGGCTTCTTTCTGATTAAGATATTCACTACCACCAGTAGTGACAAAATCATCATTTTTTAAATAAAAAGATTTTGTGTTGAGAGCTTTGTTTGTAAACTAACAGTATTAAGTAGAACATTTAGAATTGATTTGGAAGCCCTTGGTAACCTATTGTCCACTCAGTGAATTGAATCAAGTACTTTGTGACACAACACTCTACAGTAAACACAAACAAAGTCTCTTGTGAAGGAGCTGTTAAATAAAATGACAGTTTTTTCTTGTAATAGATTGCTATTTGCCATCTTGCTGTAACTGTCACTTTTCACTGTCAGTATATTGACCTATTGCCTTTTTATATGCAATGGAATTGTGGGAGCTGTAAAGTAACAAGTTCTTTAACATTTACTTTAGAATAAGAAAACTGTAAGAAAAATGTTGATTGTTAAAATGGCGATATAATAAATCTAACTATATGAGTTGAACTTTTAGTTGTTACGTAAGTAATACGTAAAGCAAGTTATATCAGAAACAATTGGGAAACCAGGCTGCACTTGCTGTGTATTCTGTCCCTCTACAGTATAGAATGGATAGGTCAGTTGGCTGGTGCACCAACTGTATAGTTCAGTTCCTGGTGGAGTCAACACAGCCCTTTATCCTTCTGATATAAAATAAGTACCATTAAATTGGGTAATAATAACCTCCTGGATGTTAGTCAAAAGGAAAATCCCCAGATATTACCATATTTGCTCGAATATAAGGTGACCCTGATAATAAGGTGACCCCCAAACTTTAGATCTTAACAAATGAAAAAAGAAAAGGACTAAGGCAGTCCTCTAGGTTAAACACTAGTCATTATTATTGTAAATGTTCCAAATTTTATGTATAAAAAGCAGTTTTGCTGCAGATTTCGAAAAGTAAGGCAATCAGCAGGGACAATATAGTGGTTTTAAATGCTTTGCTTTTAAAACTCTGCCTTAGAATTGCTCTTTATGTTCACTGTTTGTCCTGTAGAAGAACTGTTTGCAATCTATAATAATCAATAAAATATATAGCTGTAAATCCTGACAGCTTTTAAATCAGCGCTACTGCCCACATGATTTATTTAAAGTTACTGGCTGCAAAAAGCAATGTACTTTATCAGCTTTATAGCATTAAACAATAGAGTTTACCAAAGAAATAAGATCCATATTCTGTTTCTCTTGAGAAGCCGCCTTATCCAGTTGGCAAAGTGACACTTGTTAATAGTGGACCCAACTGCATCCAACTGCCCACTTTGATGCTCACCCAATGTGTTCGTGTAAATTACCTATACCGGATACAACCATGTCAGTCCTCCTAAAAGGGGCCTGTCTCTGTTTTTACCTGCAGAAAATGGAAGGTTCAGTGATGCAGAGAACTGTTCATCATGGCCGAGTGCTTGTCATCAAGGTGGATGAAAAGTTTTATTTTCCGCTCATCTTTATGGCTCAGCTATGGTAGCTGTTGGCTGGAGGGTGGTTAATATGCCAATGGAGACACACTGCCAACCAGCATGGACTGTAGCTGAGCTCCTTTCAGAGTGAGCCCTGTCACTGAGCTTAGTGGGGAGGTGGGTTGGGTGACGATGACCAAAAAAGGCAGAAAGTGATCAAGATCAAGGTAATCATTTTAACTGTTGATAGTGACTGCAGAGAGTGCAGACAGATAATATGCAAACATTTTATTCAAATAATGTTCTCTCCAATCAGGAGTATCAATTTGTCAGAGGTCTTAATCTGGGACTTTACTTTGTCCTGGATTGAGGCTGTGCAAGACATGTGGTCACGTGTGTAAATATGATTGTGTGGCTGTATGTACTTGTGAATATGTGTGTAAGTGTGACTGCGTGTATCTGACTGTATAGGGGAGTGCTGAGTGTCAGCTTGGGAGCAAAGATGGTGCTAAAAAGCTATTTGGGGAGAAAAGATGGCACTGACAATCTCTTTGGGGGCAACTGTATTTTAGAAAACTGGGTAAGAAAAGGGGCAGAGAAGCACCTTGATTTTTACATGCCATCAACAGAGGGGACCTAGTTAAGTCACCTCTGTTGAAGGTATGTAAAATGAGGGTCCTTCAGTACGCTAGCAGTGAGCAACAGGATCATTTGGTCAGATTATATAATGATGGTCAGATTATAAATGGAAATGTACTGTAAAATGTACATGCTAGTTTATTATCATAATTGGAGAACTCCATATTTCACTTGTGTTCTATATTTCAAGCACACATTAAAAAAATATAATTAAAGGCTGTTTAACATATATTACATGGCATGATTTAATTGTGTCTTTGTGTCACACTTCTTTTCTGAAATCTCCCAACTTGAAATATTTGCTTTCATAAAAAATACATACATTAAAATTATCCAGGAAATCTTTAACTTCGGCAAGAAACCTTCTTAAAACCTTTTTTCAATGTCTTTTTCATCATTGCCAAAGGGAAATAAAGATTGGCATAATACTAATAGTGGGAGACAGAAATTTGTAGCATAAAGTGACAACTCTTTCTGCACTTTAAATTATACACACTAGAAATCACATCTTGGACAGTCAATGCTATTTATGATTTTATGAAGAAAACAAGTAACAGTCCATTTTATTAACACAATTAATATAGCTGATGACATATAAAAACAAACACAATTAAATAGTTTATCACCTTCATTTTTTATGTAACATTAAGGCAGCTGTTTTGAAAGCCAGCGGTTCTTTATATTTATTGTTTTAGAATATTTTCTCTCTAAAGTATACAACAAGGCTGCTATCCGGGCACCAGATCTCGCTATAACTTTTGCATTATAGTGAAAGATTAGCGAGGCGTCGGGACTCACATTGCGATCCTGCTTTGATCGCAATGTGAGTTCATGGATCCTAATCCCCGCCTGCATGTCTAATTAGCTCACAAACATCAGGTTTGCAGTTTCTACTGAGTCTCGAACTCAGCATTCGGCCAAGGTACACTAGGTATCACAAGTCTTTCAAATAAGCTAAAAGCAAAATATCTCATATTTTTACGTAGCAATCAAAAGCAGAAGAAGTTAAGGTAAGATCTATTCAGGTCATTAAAAATAAAATAATAATGTTACTAAAACATACACGCAGTGCTGTATTTACCGCGAGGCATCCTAGGCGGATGCCTATGGCGGCAAATTTTGGGGGCCCCCCAGCACTGAAAAAAGAAAAAAAAAAATCGTGCCCTTTAAAAAAAAAAAAAAAATAGACCGCGCTTGCAGGCAGAGACAGAGGTGAGAGGGGATCGGAAGATCCCCCCTCACCAACGCTCTGCCTGCCAGGCTGCACGGGGAGCCGAACAGGCAGCACAGAGAAACTTCCATGCTGCCTGTTCGGCTCCCCGTGCAGTGTGCCGACACGGAAGTCCCGACAGTCACATGACGGGCGCGCTGACGTCATACGCGCGCCCGGTCACGTGACCTGTCGGCACAATCGCCGGGAAGCCGAACAGGCAGCATGGAGGGACCATGCTGCCTGCCACTAGCCTCCAATGAAAGGTAAGTGCTGATGGGAGACTGTGTGTGACTGAGTCTGATGGGAGTCAGAGTGTGTGTGATGGGAGACTGTGTGTGACTGAGTGTGATGGGAGTCAGAGTGTGTGTGATGGGAGTCAGAGTGTGTGTGATGGGAGACAGTGTGTGTGACTGAGTGTGATGGGAGTCAGAGTGTGTGTGTGATGGGAGACAGTGTGTGTGACTGAGTGTGATGGGAGTCAGAGTGTGTGTGTGTGTGTGTGTGTGTGTGTGTGTGTGTGTGTGTGACTGAGTGTGATGGGAGTCAGAGTGTGTGTGATGGGAGACAGTGTGTGTGACTGAGTGTGATGGGAGTCAGAGTGTGTGTGATGGGAGACAGTGTGTGTGTGACTGAGTGTGATGGGAGTCAGAGTGTGTGTGATGGGAGACAGTATGCGTGACTGAGTGTGATGGGAGTCAGAGTGTGTGTGATGGGAGACAGTGTGTGTGACTGAGTGTGATGGGAGTCAGAGTGTGTGTGATGGGAGACAGTGTGTGTGACTGAGTGTGATGGGAGTCAGAGTGTGTGTGATGGGAGACAGTGTGTGTGACTGAGTGTGATGGGAGTCGGAGTGTGCGTGATGGGAGTAGGAGTGTGTGACTGAGTGTGATGGGAGTAGGAGTGTGTGACTGAGTGTGATGGGAGTGTGAGCTTGATGTGAGTCTGAATGATGGGGCATGTCTTAGGTGTGTAACGTTGGTGTGCAGCTTGGGTAGGGGGGTGCCCGGATTTTGTCTGCCTAGGGCAGCACAAAATCAAGATACACCACTGCATACACGTTAATGTCCTTCACAGATACACACACTTGCCAGATCATATTGTATCCATCATAATATATATCACAAGCCAAAAGAAACCAAATGATTCCAAAAGAATCTTACTGTGACGAAGTGCCCTTCGCCACTTGGTCTTGGAGAGGCCTGTTTGCCAGCCTCCTCCCCTGTGACTATGGCCCTGGGGTGTGTGGCCCTTTAAAAATGCCCAAAAAGGTAACTTTTGAACTTCTGGGTGGAATTGTTTGATTTTTAGTTATTTTCATATTTAAAGTATGCTGATTCTGAAAATGTATGTTTTATGTGAATGTGATGCATATTTTGAAAGTTATTAATATTGTATAGAACCTGTATATTTTAGCTTGGAGATAATTGAGCTGATACAAAGGTTAACTCAATTATCTCCCAAGCAGAGGAATGTACTGTAATTACTAGGATCCAAGTCTTTGTCCTATTCACTGTGTTTTCCCCAAGTTAAGATTGGATCCTATCTTTAATCCCTGTTTTTGTCACCTCTCCCATTGTCTTATGTAAGTCATTTAGTTTCCTGTGTGTATCTGAGCTGGGCACCTTTGTATCCTGAAAGGTGTGAGGCAGGATTTCCCTTTGTATCTCCTTAGGTTAAATTATAATCCTGTTATAGTTCCTTTGTCTAATCTGGTTTGTCAAGATGTTCAACTGTATATATTCTGTGTTTCTGTATCATTAAACAGTTCTGGTCAGTTCTACTCCTGATACTGTGTGTCGTCCAGTGATTGGGGAAAGTGATGGGATATTCTTGGACTGTAATGCTGGTTGTGCTGGATATTCTCTTGGATTTATTACTTGTTCCTGCATCCTCTTAAAGTACTTGGTGGAGTTTAGCTGTGAGAAATCAGCTCTCCGCTACATTGGTGGCAGCGGTGGGATCCAGACCCACAGAGGAGCAAGTATCAGGAAAGACAACAGCATTGATGGATCACGGATGGAGATCAATTACACCACTTTAAATTGATCCACTGTAAAGGACCTCCTGGAAGCAAGGGGTATTCCTGCCAGCAACAAGACCAAGGCAGTCCTGGTTGCAGAAGTCATGGCAGAGTACAGAGCAGAAGAGGGTCCGGATTTGGTGCAGATTAAACAGGGGCGGTTGGAATTTAAAAGAGAATTGCAATTCCGGCTGTCATTTTATGGGGAAAACCCACCAACAGAGATTATCGCCAAAACCATGACGGAGGTACAGGAGTTTGTACTACGACAGAAGGTCCAACAAACTCCAGAGAGGAACCAGATTGTGCCCATGGTACAGGAGAACAAACCAAAGGTACCGTACCAGGCTTTTAAGACTTATGTGGAGAACCAAGCGGCAAGGTGCCTCGAGCTTGAGTTGTACAGGTCGCCACTGTGGATACCCATGCAGGGTGAGTCCCAGGGAGAGGAGACAACCGGTCTCTCTCACCAGCAGCAGTGTAAACTGCAGGGAGAAAAGGCAGCCGGCCTCTCTCCCCAGCAGCAGTGTACCCTACAGGGAGTGGAGGCAATCGGCCTCACTCCCCAGCGGCAGGGTGAGTTTCAGGGAGAGGAGACAACCGGTCTCTCTCCCCAGCGGCAGAGTATTGTATTGGGAGTGGAGACAGGCGACCACCTTCCCCAGCAGCAAGATGCATCACAGGGGGAAGAAAGTGTCATCCTTCCCCCCCAGCAGCAGTGTGTCCTACAGGGAGCAGAGACAGTCGGTCTCTCTCCCCAGCAGCAGGACAATATTATGGGAGAGGACACAACCGGTCTCTCTCCCTAGCATCAGTGTAAACTGCAGGGAGAAGAGGCAGCCGGCCTCTCTCCCCAGCAGCAGTGTACCCTACAGGGAGTGGAGGCAATCGGCCGCACTCCCCAGCGGCAGAGTGAGTTTCAGGGAGAGGAGACAACCGGTCTCTCTCCCCAGCGGCAGTGTAAGCTGAAGGGAGAAGAGGCAGCCGGCCTCTCTTCCCAGCAGCAGTGTACCCTACAGGGAGTGGAGGCAATCGGCCTCACTCCCAAGCGGCAGGGTGAGTTTCAGGGAGAGGAGACAACCGGTCTCTCTCCCCAGCGGCAGAGTATTGTATTGGGAGTGGAGATAGGCGACCGCCTTCCCCAGCAGCAAGATGCATCCCAGGGGGAAGAAAGTGTCATCCTTCCCCCCCAGCAGCAGTGTGTCCTACAGGGAGCAGAGACAGTCTGTCTCTCTCCCCAGCACCAGGACAATATTATGGGAGTGGAGACAGTCGGTCTCCCTCTCCAGGGGCAGCCTGTGTTCCAGGGTGAGGAGCACGGCACCCTCTCTCCCCAGCTACAGCTTAACCTACTAAGGGGAGACACCAACCTCCCAGACGGCGCAGATGGGACCGTGGTCTCTGTGCCTGACCCACAGGGATGCTGGACAGCCGGTCCAAATCCCCAGCTACAATCGCAGGAGTACAAGGAGGAGGGGGAAAGTGATGTCTCCCCTCTACAGCCAAGTCCCCACCAGGCTACCCTAACAGAAGCTCTGGCATTGGGGCAGAGCGCAGCTGGCCTCTGCCCCCCAAGCCCCCACAGCGTGTTGCCCAGTTATCCCAGAGGAATACCTATGTGCAGTAATTGTTTTTTGTGGGTGGGCTACTCTGGCACTTGTTTACTGAGGGTGGGTGAATCGACTAACTTAGGTACTGACCGACAGAAGGTCAGGTACCTGGTTAGTCTCCCCCCAAAACTGCCCTTCGCCACTTGGTCTTGGAGAGGCCTGTTTGCCAGCCTCCTCCCCTGTGACTATGGCCCTGGGGTGTGTGGCCCTTTAAAAATGCCCAAAAAGGTAACTTTTGAACTTCTGGGTGGAATTGTTTGATTTTTAGTTATTTTCATATTTAAAGTATGCTGATTCTGAAAATGTATGTTTTATGTGAATGTGATGCATATTTTGAAAGTTATTAATATTGTATAGAACCTGTATATTTTAGCTTGGAGATAATTGAGCTGATACAAAGGTTAACTCAATTATCTCCCAAGCAGAGGAATGTACTGTAATTACTAGGATCCAAGTCTTTGTCCTATTCACTGTGTTTTCCCCAAGTTAAGATTGGATCCTATCTTTAATCCCTGTTTTTGTCACCTCTCCCATTGTCTTATGTAAGTCATTTAGTTTCCTGTGTGTATCTGAGCTGGGCACCTTTGTATCCTGAAAGGTGTGAGGCAGGATTTCCCTTTGTATCTCCTTAGGTTAAATTATAATCCTGTTATAGTTCCTTTGTCTAATCTGGTTTGTCAAGATGTTCAACTGTATATATTCTGTGTTTCTGTATCATTAAACAGTTCTGGTCAGTTATGCTCCTGAAACTGTGTGTCGTCCAGTTATTGGGATTGCTGTTGGGATATTGCTGTATTTGACCTGCTGGAAACCCTGCCTTTGGATTTACTATTTACTTGTTCCTGAGTCTCACTTGGATTATAAGCGGAGATAACCTGGGTAATATTGCATCTCCGCTACACTTACCTTGTATCAACCAATCCTCATGGTCCTGGTCACAACCTCTCCCATTAATTACAGTTATAGTGTTTTCTATAAGAGGATGGGTAATTAAGCTATAATGAAAAATCATCAGATTTCCTTTCTATTTCTAATGTGATGTGAAGTTGTTTTCATCCACTTGACATTTTATTAAAATGCCATGTAATGGAGCTTAACACCTCTCCATATTAATGAACAGAGGCGTGTGTAAATCCCATTACGACTTACTTTCTACTATAAATTTGTTATTATTCAACTGAATACCTCTCTCCTCCTGATTATATAGATTGGCAGCTGGAGGATTTACACATTTTCTTTTCCTTCTTAGTATTTTTGCTTTCGCTAGAGTTATTTGAGACTGTTGCACAGATAATTTGGTTTAGACAAGTCACAAGTCCATCCATCTAACCTTCCCAAGGTCATAGTGTGATTGATCCAAAAGAAGGTTAAACAAAACCCATGTAGAGAACATAAAGTAATTTTTACTTCACTAAGGAACCCAATACATATGTTTCTAATATTTTTTTCATTACAGTAATGCAAAATGTGTGTCTATTCCCTAAAAAGCGAACAGAAGACCAAAATACCGGCATTAATAGCGGAGTTGGAAAAATTCTCCATCTTGTCTTTTTTTCCATTTAAGTTATTAGTGCCTGTTCTTTTGAAGTTCACCTGTCATTTTTTACTGAATAGGTCCCATTATGATAAATCTGTGTCACACTTGCATGCTTCTCTCCTCCATCCACATCTTATGATTACGTCCAAGATCGATCACTCGGACCATTACATTTATATTTTTTTAGTGTCCTCAAACTGTCTTCTGCATCTCAGTCTCCTTTAAACCAACCTCCTACACAAAAAGAACACTTGGACATTGCAAAACATCTATTTTTTCACTTTGCATTTTCATAAGCAGTATTGTTTTATATCTGTTATTTTCAGATTGTATTGCTAGTTGTAAATAAGCTCTGCTTTAATCATTTTGTTAGAAGAGATGGCATTTTACTTCATTTCTTTTTAAGCGTGTGGAACAAAGATAAGTGTTATTTATGTTGTAGAGGTCTGAGAATGAACCAGAGAAGACATCTATTCTTTTCCCTCCATTTCTGGTCTATAAAAACATCATTGGTATGATGGTTTCTGCTGGGATGGATTGATATGAAATGCTCCTGCCAAACATTACTATCTATGGTATATTTGACCTGATTTCTTTAACAGTCCAGGAGCACAATGTTTCTACAAGATATTCGACTTCATAGCTCTCCAGGCGCAGGTTTTGATGCATGAAACTGAATAAACAGTTCCTAGTATCTGGAAAATATTATTAGTCATCACTATGCCACATTAAACAAAATGGAGTTATGTATGAACAAAAATATGAATTAGGTACAAAAATAATCTAAATTGATAACATTCAATTTCAAATACATTGTGTATTCAGTAAGTTAATTTTCATTAGTAAAAATAATAGTATGCTAGAGTGAAGTTATAGTTAGTGTAAACACTATTTGTTACTACATGAAAGCACAATGAGAGAAGCATGTTATTAAGAATTTCAAGTGTAAACATTTCCAAAACATAATTAAATATAGTATTGTGTTTTTTTTGTTGTTGTTTTTTTACCATTCAGAATTTCACAACCCCAGCAAGGATGTCTTTGCAGACAGGAATGTGGTGTCAGTCTGCACACCATAATGCATACTGGGGCAGGCAGGTACAGACAGGAATGGTAAATGTACTTAGAAATGATGCTCAGACAAGACTGGCAGGACTGGCAACATTGACTGGGGAACGGGTGGCTGTATGGGGGGGATGCATTAGCTGGCGGCAGGTGACTGTGTGGGGGGTGCATTGGCAAGGTCTGGGGACAGATGATTAGGTGTGTGTGTGGGGGGGGGGGTGCATTGGATAGGTCTGAGGGCAGATGGCTGTGTGTGGGGATGCATTGAATAACTCTGGGAGGTGAATGGCTATGTGTGAGGGGAAGGCTAAGTCTGGGGGGCAGATTGACAAATAAAAGGAAATTAAAACAATGCATTTTTTTCAATCAGGGTCGTCTTACATTGAAGCAAATACGGTAAATAAAAATCATTTTTAAAAATGCTGTGTTCTGATTGTTTGGAAATTACAATATGTCACTTACCTGAAGTGAAACACTGAGAATAAAAAATGTACTATTGTACTACTCACTTTCATATTGGCAAATAGTGCAATTAGCTGAAATCCAACATATTTCTCTTCTGTGTATAAAATGTTTGCCATAACTCATCTATGGGGTCTATTCACTAAACTGGAGGTTCAGATTAGCACTAATCTCTACCTCCAAAAC
Source organism: Pelodytes ibericus (assembly GCA_036172795.1). Taxonomy (NCBI): domain Eukaryota; kingdom Metazoa; phylum Chordata; class Amphibia; order Anura; family Pelodytidae; genus Pelodytes; species Pelodytes ibericus. Next base: position 162,960,272 of record CM069858.1, read on the forward strand.
TCAAAGACTCACCCCCCCCCTGTCGGCTGCCTCATTTTGACCTTGAAAAATGGTATTCATTAACATTTTTTGTTAGGTAGAGATGAAGTCAGAGGTGGTCAAACTCTACTTCTGAGATTGTGAAAAAGAGCTGCTAGTTTCAATTCATTATAAATTTGGGGGGCCAGGGCAAGTGGCCCTCAATCCCCACTATCATTAACAGGGCTAGGAGCCCGTTTATTTTTTTGGATGGTCCATTTCCCTGACTGGCAGAAGATGAGGATCTAGGATGTCACTGATTACTTCTGGAACTTGGATACAGGCAGGGCCGGCCTTAGGGGTGTGCGACCTGTGCGAGCGCACAGGGCGCAACTCCCCAGGGGGCGCCCACCCGGCCGCTAGAAAAAAAAGCCGGTAGAGGCACTGGCTGGGGGAGATCAAAAGATCCCCCCTCACCAGCCCTCTGCTTGGCAAGCTCTTCTGGGTCCGGGAGGGGGCAGAGCTAACTGGCTGAGAGGTGTAGCTCCGCCCCCACCCTGTGAAGCAGAGCAGCGTCTGCTTCACGGGGAGCTGCGGGCAGCAAGAGATAGTGCTGCTCGGCTCCCCATGCCTGCATTAAGCATGGGGAGCCGAGCAGCACTTTGTCTTGCTGCCAGTGAAGCAGACGCTGCTGTGCTTCACAGGGTGGGGGCGGAGCTACACCTCTTAGCTCTGCCCCCTCCCTCGATCCACATTTGAAGGCAAAGGAAGGGGAGGGGGGGGAGAGACAGAACAGGGGGAGGCGGGGGAGAGAGGCAGAACAGGGGGTGAGAGGCAGAACAGGGGGAGGGGGAGAGAGACAGAACAGGGGGAGGGGGGAGAGAGAGAGACAGAACAGGGGGAGGGGGGAGAGAGAGACAGGAGGGGGGGAGAGAAACAGAAAAGGGGGAGGGGGAGAGAGAGAAAAGGAACAGGGGGAGGGGGGAGAGAGACAGAACAGGGGGAGGGGGGAGAGAGACAGAACAGGGGGAGGGGGGAGAGAGACAGGAGGGGGGAGAGAAACAGAACAGGGGGAGGGGGAGAGAGAGAAAAGGAACAGGGGGAGGGGGAGAGAGAGACAGAACAGGGGGAGGGGGAGAGAGAGAAAAGGAACAGGGGGAGGGGGGAGAGAGAGAAACAGAACAGGGGGAGGGGGGGAGAGAGACAGAACAGGTGGAGGGGGGATAGAGAGACAGAACAAGCGAGGGGGAAGAGAGAGAGACAGGAGGGGGGAGAGAGAGAGAACAGGGGAGGGGGCGAGAGACAGACATGGCAAGGAAGAGGAAAGGGACACATACATAGGGGGGTGAAAGACGGGGGGGCGCCATGGGGGAAGCCCGCACAGGGCGCCGGGACACTTAAGACCGGCCCTGGATACAGGTAATATTTTATTTCACAGGGCACCCTTTGTGTTGCAGGGTGATGGGCATTGATTTCCCTGCCACCCTCATGGCACTCAAAGGGTAATATTTTAAATATTGTCCCCTCCTACCTGGCAGTGTACGTGGTTGGGGAGGAGGTATATTAATTAATATGTGACCCAGGTGCCTTGGGCAAGGCCCCAGTTATTATTTATTGTGTGTATGGGAGTTATTATGTATTCTTATTCTGGAGGGCTTGGACAAGACCCCAGAATGTGTTTGATAGAACGACCCAAATAAATAAATAAAAAAGAGAAATATACTCTCCTATGGGAATTCGATATCTGCAAGGACTCCTCCAATCCCAGGTTAAAAAAACGGGGTTAAAACAGAAATCGTAGATATTTTCACATCTAATTTATTAGAGTTAAACTCATAAAAGAAATGGCATTGAGAACCAGCTCAAGTGCAATAACCGCAATAACCTTGTTTTCCTATATTCCATATGTCCACCCATGTCTCCGGCAAGACCCCAGAATATTTATTGTATTGGGGAGTTAATTATAAAACCCTCATCACTTTGGGGGCATATCATTTTTAACATATGCGTTAGGGTCCTAGGGCCCCTTGGGAAGCCCCTGGGACCTCTTTTTGATGGGGGGTATATTTTTATTATTGTAATTATTATTTTTTACTTTTTAATGCAACTCTCCTCCTGTAAAGGAGGCGAGCTGCAGGAGGTGGGCTGGATGTTAATTCAAACTCCCCTCAAATTTTAGTCAATAGCAATTTGTAATGCTTTTCACTTAAGGGAGTTTGAGATGGGAGAGCGAGATGGACTTTGGCGAGTTATGGTGATAGGGAGGTTGTGTTTCCTTAAGCAAGGAGGTTGATTTGTAAGGTCATATTTCAAAGTGAAAGCCAACCTCTTCGCACTATACTCAACTATATACATGAATGTGTTTTTTCTAAACATGCATTGTGTTTAAAATGTCTTCTATTGTCTTAAAAATATTGCCCCTTATCTGCTATGTCTTTATCAGATAAAAATTTAATTTGTTATTTATCACTATAATTATACCTACAGAAAATAGCTCAATCATGTATATAAACTTCATATGTTACATAAAACAAATTTTTATGCCCATTTAACAACAATTAACATATTGTATTAAATGAAATATCTCTATTGTTTATGGGATTAATTAGTGGGAATAACCTAAGGGTAGTGAATACTGATCATACTATTAGTATTCTAGAGAAGTACTAACATGTAGAATCAGCAAAAAGAAAGCTCTTTATGAGAATTTGATGCAGGATTACATTGGAATGAACAATTCCTTGTGTAAACCAGCAACTCTGATTCCCATGGTGCTTTGCTACATTTCATATTTTTATCAACTTTTACCAAAATAAATGTTTTTTTATACTGCTTTACCCTAAGCCCATTTTTATTATTATTCATTTTATTTTTATAGATGTTATACTGTGTATTATTATTATTATAGTTATATATTTCCATGTTGGTTCGCTTTTCTTTGTTTATTTCTTCCTATTATCTTTAATTTATAATATAAATACACATTACATCTCCATTCCCTGAAAGCTGTTTTATAATATTTAGGCTTATGAACCTTCGTGCACAGGGCCAGTGGAGGTTTTTTTTGCCACCAAAGGCAAACATAAATGTTGCTGATCCTTTTATGTAGCACTCCTATCTCAGCCATGGTGGTATAATTCAGCTCCCATCAGTCAACTGTTAGCTTGACACAGATGTGGTACAACTTAGTTCCCATCAGTAGATAGTTAGCTAGACACATGTATGATACATCAGAATTTTCAGCTGTTATGAGGCACAGCCAATAGCATGTGTGACATTTTGCTGACAAGGCATCATGTGAGCTATAGTGCATAGTAGCTGCCAGAGGTTAGCATAGTTGCCAACAGTTTTGGATTTGCCAGGATTTTCATGCTGCCTATAAATAACAGTGTTCCCAAAGAGCATTGCACTGAAGCTGTAAGTGAGATTTAAAAATACCCAGAGCCTGTACAGGAGACTGGATCTCTGATGGCAGGGTCATGCAACGTCACATTGCTTTGCCATTTTTAGCTCCACCCTGCCTCGTCCGGGACCTGTTGTTACCTTCAGCATGGCATCCTCATGGCCTCAGTCCTCTCTACTCCCTGGCATCCTGGCAAATCTGCTACCACAAAAAACAAATACATGTCCACCGCACAACTCCAACATGGCTGCTGGATATGTTCTGGTCTCTAATATGGCCGCCGCATGCAGTTATGTTTCCAAAAAGCCCCTGCTGCTCACAATAGTATCCTACAACTGTAGATTACTGTTCACCCCCTCCTCTTGTATTCCATCCTCCTGGGGGTGTGGCTTTCTCTGCTTTTTGGATAAATAGCTCTCCGTTGCTTTCTCAGTGATAATTACTCTATCTTTCTTTGCTCCTGATAGTGTTTCCTGAGAGTTTCTGGTTCTGATCTGGCTATTCTGACTTTGCTGTTTTCTCCAGTCCTGACCTCAGCTTATCTGACCTCACTGTGTTCTCCAGTCCTGACCTCGGCTTTGACCTCACTGTTTTCTCCAGTCCTGACCTTGGCTCATCTGACGTCGCTGTTCTCTCCAGTCAAGTTCCTGGCTTGTCACTCATATTTGCTCTCTCCAGTCCTGATTTTGGCTTGTATTCTGACTGTGATTTTGTCTCCTCTGCAATTTCCTTGTTTCTTGGTTCTAAATTCTGTGCCACACACGTCGCGGGTAGTAAGTACTTTGGGTACTTGGCTGTCAGGGTGAAAACCACCCTCATGGTTCTGGATTCTGGGAATTCTGCTTTGGCACTGCACTTTCACCACTGCATTGAGGGTTCCACTTCCAGTGTATCCGTTACACCTGGTCCCAAATATTGACAGGTTATGAGCTAGCTGCATTTAATGATGCTCAACGAGTATTAATCTTGATTAGAAAATGTGGCAGCACAGATGCTCTTATCATGACTACAGCACTTATTTTGCATAACCTTCCATATCATGAGAACTAATTTACAGTTTTGCTCAAAGTAGTGGTAAAGTGAATTTTGCTAGAATGTGTCTAGATTTTTTCGCAACTAGTTTCTATGCTACTCAGCCAGACTTGAAATTTAGAATATCAAGGTGACAAATATTAGTCACCACATAATAAAGTTAGTAAACAATAACTAGTCTTAAGCATCCAAGCTTCTGTAAAATATGTATCTCATGATGCTCAGCCAGCCAGATGAAAGAACATGCACCCATAATGCTCAATCAACAAAAGGACTGGCTGAGCAAAAACCAAATGGATGGCCAAACAATGCATTAAATAATCTGACAAAGCAGGAAAAGAGCTAGAAATAAAGATGCAAACAGGCAAACAGAGATTGAGACAACACAATAGACACACATATTCTCAAACATAGAGAATGAAACAGAGAAACAAATTAGACAAACAAAGACAGAAACATAAAACAGGTAGATTAAACAGAGAAGGGGAGAGAAAAAGAAACTCACATAGCATTGGTAGATTAGAGGGACATTCACAGTTTGTGTTCACAAAATAGGAAGATTAGATAGACACAAAGAGTGGTAGAGAAACACAAAATCAGTAAATTATACATATACAAAACAGGCAGATTATACAGAGGAAAAGAAATACACAAAGCAACTTAAACACACATACACACACAAGGTAGTTTTTATAAAAAGAGAGAGACACATTCAAGAATGGCAGATTAAACAAACACGCACAAGGAGTAGATTAGACAGTGAGAGTCAAACAAAAAAGAGAAACACATTAGACAGACACACACAAAAGAGTAGGAATAGGCAAAGGGTCCATACAACTACACCAGTGTCTACAGCAAAGTTTGTGATGGTCCATAGAACATCATTAAATTGTCTGCCACAGATCCCAGTAAATGGACACCATGAGCAATGTTAGTGCCTACCCCTGCAAAATCAAAGGCAGAATAGACAGTGAGAGAGACATAGACAAGATAGGTAAATTATACAGAAAGAGACACACACGCGAGAGAGACAATTAGACAGTAAGAGACACACACACACAAAAGAGATGCAGATTAGGCAGGGAGTGACACATGCAATGGAGGTAGATGAGACAGAGACACTGCTGGTGTATTTAGGTTTTGTGCTGCCATAGACCGATTGAATTTACACACCCTGCCATATTTGTACCCAAACAGCTTCCCAGTGCCAATTTTGTCCCCAAACAGCTTTCTACTGCAATCTTTGTCCCTAGCTTCCCAGTGCCATGTTTGTGTGCTATCTTGGTCACCAAATAGCTTTCCAGTGTCATCCCTTTCTCCAAACATCTTCCTAGCTCCATTTTTGTCCCCAAACAGATTCTTGGTGCCATCTCTGTCCCCAAATATCTTCCCAGTCCCCAAATATCTTCCCAGTTTTCCAGTGCCAAGAATATCCACAAACGATCCCAACCTAGTCCCAAAACAGCTTCCCAATTCCATCCTTGTCCTCAAAAATCTTTCCATTTCCCAGTGCCATCTCTGTCCACAAACAATTGTGGTGAGAGGGACACAGGGATAGTGGGGATGGTGGTGAGAAGGACACTTAGGGATGGGTTGTGGATATGGTAGTGAGAGGGAGCCTGTGGGGATAGTGGAGATGATGGTGAGACAGACACTGGGTGATAGTGGGCTTGGTGGTGAGAGTGGCAATGGGGCACAGTGAGTATGGTGGTGAGATAGACACTGGGCATATGGGGGTGGTGAAAAGGAGAGTGGGGATGGTAGTAAGAGGGACACTGGGGGATTTTGGTAATGGGGGTGAGAAGGACACTGGGTGGATAGTAGGGATGGTGGTGAGAGGGATATTGGTGTATAGTGGGTATTATGGTGAGAGTGACACAGAATACCGTATTTGCTTGATTATAAGACAAGGTTTTTTTCAGAAAAAAAATTCTGAAAAATCTTATAATCTTATAAAACCTCAAATTGAGGTCAGATTATAAAACAGGGATCCAGGTCCCCAGCAGAGCTGCAGGGGACCTGGATCCCCCTCTCTAACAGTAGGGGATGTCTACGCGATGAGCGTATACTCCCCCTGCTGCCGCCCGGCACGACGCCGGGACTTCTATGATGAAGCCGTGTACTTCCGGCTTCGTCATAAAAGTCCTGGCGGTCGTGCAGGGAATCATCGCGCAGAAATCCTCTGCTGCCCCGCTAGCCACCAGGGAGAATCGGGCAGCTGGGGGATGTCTGCACGATACGTGCAGACATCCTCCATGCTGCCCGACACGGCAGTCTATTATGACGGACCAGCTGTCCGTCATAATAGACTGCTGTGTCGGGCAGCATGGAGGATGTCTGCACGTATCGTGCAGACATCCCCTGGCTGCCCCAACTAGCCACCAGGGATCGACTTACAGGTGAGGGGGAGGGAGGGGGCAGACAGACAGGGGGGGGGGACAGAGCAACAAGGGGAGGGAGGGGGGAAGAGACAGAGCAACAAGGGGAGGGAGGGGGGAAGAGACAGGGGGAGGGAGGGGGGCAGAGCAACAAGTGGAGGGAGGAGGGAAGAGACAGAGCAATAAGGGGAGGGAGGGGGCAGAGCAACACGGGGAGGGAGGGGGGCAGAGAGAAACAAGGAGAGGGAGGGGGGCACAGAGTAACAAGGGGAGGGGGGCAGAGAGAAACAAGGGGGGGAAGAGACAGAGGCGAGGGGGGATCAAAGGGAGGGGGAGAGAGAGACAACACTAAGGGGGGGAGAGAGACAAAGCTGGGGGCAAGGGAAAGAGAGAGGCAGCATTGGCACATAAAAGGAAATAAAAACAAGAAATGCATTTTTTGATATAATTTTTTATTAAAAAAGCAATTTACATGTGAATATATACAAGTTGAACTTTTTTCCTATAGGGTAGTCTTATATTCAGGCTTTTAGTTTTTTTCCTAAAGGAATATCCAAAGTTTGGGGGGTCGTATTATAATCAGGGTCGTCTTATAATCGAGCAAATACGGTAGATAGTGGGGATGGTGGTGAGAGAGATACCAGAGGGGTAGCATTGCATTCTGACAGGTGTGTGGAATTTGGAATTTGTGGTGAAATCAACATTTTTTGGGGGGATAATGGCTCAGTTTGAATAAGGGGTTACTCGACCTGTATAAGAACTAAACAAATATTTAGTGCCATTTTAATGTTATGTATAAGACAATGATTACCGTAAAATGTTTTTATAAGTCAGTTTCAGTTGACAATTTATTTAATAAACTCCTTTGTCTTCATCAATTATTATCTTATTCACACAATGAAAGTTAAGGAAAACGTAGTTTGAGTTCGGAAACAAAGACACTTGTATGTTATTTGAAACCAGCTTTATTTTTAGAATACTGTTACTCAAAGATTAAATTAGATTGGAAAATGTCCTTTTTGCTTTCTAAAGCTAATTACAGTACAGCTCTTTAGATTTCTTATAATAAACACGTCAATCTGTTTTTTAATGGGCTAAACGCATTTCTTCTCAGTCTTTCTATTTTAGTGTATATGAGGGTTGCAATCACTGTAAGCACCCAGTAATAATGTGTTATATAATGTTTTCATTGTGTGCAACAAGTTATAACAGGATTGGGGACACAACAACATTAACCCCTTAGTGACAAGACATTTTCACCTTGACTTTCCCTTGGTGACAATGGCTGTTTAGACATTTCTGGGGTGTTTGTGTTTAGCTGTAATTTTCTTCTTTCTCACATACTGTTCCCACACAAATTATATGTTGTTTTTGTCGTCATAAGAAGGGCTTTCATTAGGTACCATTATGTTCATCATATCTTATAATTTACTACAAAAAAAATCATAAAATATGATGAAATTTTAAATAAACCATTAAACCATTAAATTTAAATAAACCACTTTTTATAACTTTGACCTAAAATATAATTTAGACAAATACAATCATTAAAAAAGACCCCATCTAAATAGTTTCTAAATGTTGTCCCGAGTTCAGAAATATGCATGTTTCCATATTTTTCGGTATTTTTTTGCGAGTTATGGGGCAAAAACCAAAAATATTTTTTTTTGTTTTTTTCCTATATTGACCTTTTGACCCCAACCCGAACCCAAAATGTAACCTTAACATTAAATTTAACCCCAACTCTAACCCATATACTATCCCTTAATATATTTTAATTTTAACCCTATCCCTTAAGCTAAAATTATTTAATTTTATCCCTATAGGCTAATCTAACTACATAACCAGTTTTTAGTTAATTAAATATTTATTTTAATATTTTTACATTGCTATGCTACTTAACTACCACTAGGGGCAGTCAAGTAGCATATTCAGAGTGACGGAAGTGAAGTTACTTTTTACTTTACTTTTACAAATTACACATTTCCCATTGAAAAGCAGTTAATTTGCATATCATGCAACAGGTAATGTTATAAACAGAAGACTCCACAAACAATTTAAAACACAACAGATAGCCCATCGCTTTGGGGACAAGTTTGTACATATAGAGGTTAACTTATAACAATGTCAAGATAACCACACAAATATGTAGCCAAGTTTCATTGTGAAATAAGGGCCTCAAAATAACGTTGGAGGTGTGCAAGCTGCTACTGGAGTGTTTTCATTATTTTTAGTTAGCTCTTTTTTGAACGGGACATGCCTCTTAACTTTGTTGGTCAGGAAGAAGGTGATTTTCTAAAAAGGAAATCATATGCAAAATAAGATCAGTAGAAATTACTAAATAAGGAATACTAGCTACCTGGCAAATATACAAACAGAAAAAAACAAGTGTACCACTCTACACTTTAATACAATGAAAACCCAAGTAAAACAAACACTGCCTTCCTTACCACTCCTCAGGTGCTCAAAGACAATGGCATATTGTGTGTATTACTTGGCTCTTGTTACTCCTGGTGAAGCTGGGACACAGCGGAAATCATAGAAGATTGGAGGCTTTTGGAGGCTTTTGTGTTTGGCACTTTTACAGTGGGTACAGTAGGTGTTTTTCTTTTCTGTACAGTCTGAAGACTGGTCTATTTCATCTGACACAATTTCTTCCAGTGTTTGTGAGTGTATTATACATATAATATTACACAGTGTCTAAAAACATATTACACTATTGTTTGTATTTTTTGTTTTCTATTCCCATACAACATCCTGCACCCAGAAGAAAAGAAAATGTATAACATCTTATGCACCATGGCCAGAAGGCAGTAGTGGTGATAACAGTAGGTTATTGCTACATAATGAAGGACATGCAAGGATTCGTGTATGATGTAATAGGCTTTATTATTGACCAAAGTCTATGTATAAAAAAAATCAGGTGCTGAAAAGTGTCTCCGACAAATGCTGTTTGGCAGAGGTGCCTCTTCCGCACTGCAGTGCAGGAGTTTTTATTCATGACACCCAATGTGTGTGTCTCTCAAATCTGTCTCTGAGGAGGTGTAGGGGAATTGAATGTAGAGTGCCTTGTTTTATTGACAAAGGAATGCTTCCTGTGATCAGTATGTATGAATAATTTGTATTAAACCATGACAAACTTGTTTTAATATTCAGCAGTGATACATATCTCTATCACGTTTTTGTGGTTAGTTGGTACAAATAATTTAGTTTTGAAAGCGGTTCCATGACAAGACAGCTGAGCATTTAAAAATAGAAAATTTTTATTACTTGCAAGCACTTATATGTGTTTGTTCAAACGTACTTTCAGAGACAACAAATATCAATTGGCATTCTGCTAAATCTTGTAAAAGGTCAAATCTAGACTTAAAAATATTCTATTAAATAAGATTTCAGTTTTGGAAAAAAAAAAACAGTTGGTAGGACTACATGTGTACAGTTAACATGGGAACAGAAAACTTTACAAATTCCTTGATGGTCCTGGGCCAATGGCTGGAAACTTGCTGACAACTAAACAGAGCACAAGATAATAAAAGGAAAACAAATGTCCTGTATTTGCCAGCAATGTCATAATGGGAATTAAAAATAGCAATTCCCTTACATTCATGTTCCCATATATACCTTAAGAAGATATTGTTAGGTTGCTCGTAGAAAGAATTCAGATAAGCCCAGTTCAAAGAGCATTGGATGATCCCATGAGTAGCTTAACTCAGTTGCTGCTAACTCAGATGTGCTGAATGTTAGCTTTTTTCTTAATTGATCTTCAGAACACGTAAAAATGTTCTTCTATTTTCCTTCTTTTTCTATTGTACTATTTTACTATTTATTTGTACTTTCCCACAGCCTGATGAGGATCTTAATTCCTTGGATTAGCCCTTGCATGAGAAACTCTATTGAGTTTGTCAAAATCTTAATTCCCCTCCACATTTTATATATAATATATATAGAACAACGTTTTTTTAACAAGTTTGTTAAAGTGATGTACTTAAAAAGTTGTTAGTGAAGACCCATCTACTTTATCTCTCAGCATGTTGGATTGTTTGTAACAGTACTTTCTCTAATTAGAAAATATTTTGAAATATATTCTTTATACAATATTGCACTAGGAGTATTCTATGTTTCTCTTTTACACAATTGTGTGTGTGTATTTTTTGTATTTGTTTTACAAGTATGTTTATCAATATCAAGTATGATTTGAAGAGAATCACTTTGTTTTGTTTGGTTCGAGGGAAGTATTTATAATCCGTGTAGTTACCTTGTTGGATTTACAGTTATGTTTGCTACTTGGATTGGACTTTTATGCAGCGAAGTAATGATCAATTCCAAGAGATGCTTAATATATACAAACACATTGCTTGTTTCCAGGTGAATCATTGTACTATATTATTTAATGAGCATTGCCTTGTGGAGATTAGAAATTGACTTATTATAGCGAGCCTTATGACTTTTTCAAATAAACAGTTGAAGAGATCCATTAGCTCACTTAATAAATAGTGCATATAAAAATCACCAATAATGTATTGATGCTGTCATCTGAATGAGTGGACAGGGGACTTTTTTCATGCATTAGAAACATCATGACATTTCAAGACCATCTCAGTGTATTTTCAGAAAAAATAATAGTCACATGCGATGTAAGAACAAAGACAACCACAGGTTTTTTTTTTTACTTCCATCGGACATTATTTCTCTAAGTATCACATTTTTAAAACCCCATATATTGGCTATTACCTCTAGCAGTGTAACAGAAATCGTGAAACAAAAACCAGTGTTAGGAGTTCATTAAGGATGTTGGGGCAATGTGTTAGAAGCTTCAAAACCTTCCTTTTCACTTTTACAGTTTATAACACTGCACAAACACATTGGCCCATAGATGGCAGCAAAAGAATACCAAACAAGAGATGAATGCAATTATAAATTAAACTCAAAAGAAGAGGATCGAAATACACTGGAAAAAAAATAATGTTTTAGAATAAAAAGAACAAGTTTATTTTGTACTTTAATAAATCAATTCTAACATTCTTCTTTCCAGCCCAATAATATAGTATTGGGAACACATTCAATACATTCACAATATGCTGAATTGTATTGCTTTAATTTAAGATATTTTGCAATGTGTAAATGCTTTTAAGTCATGTCATAAATATTTTCAGGGACACCTGGCATAGACTCCAACATCTAGTTTTGTCTGTACTCATCTGCTGTGTTCATTATAGTTCCTCTTGAAACCATGCACATGGATTCTTTGAAGAGTTGTTACCAGTGCTGTATTTACCGTGACTAGGGCGGCAACTTTTGGGGGGCGGCAGCGCCCCCCAGCACTGAAAAAAAACTAAAATAAAATAAAATAGAAAAACCCGGCCCTTTAAAAAAAAAAAAAGACCGCGCTTGCAGGCAGAGACGGAAGATCCCCCCTCACCATCGCTCTGCCTGCCAGGCTGCACGGGGAGCCGAACAGGCAGCACAGAGAAACCTCCGTGCTGCCTGTTCGGCTCCCCGTGCAGTGTGACACGGAAGTGCCGACAGTCACGTGACGGGCGCGCTGACGTCATACGCGCGCCCGGTCACGTGACCTGTCGGCACAATCACCGGGAAGCCAAAGAGGCAGCATGGAGGGACCATGCTGCCTGCCTGCCAAGGAAAGGTAAGTGCTGATGGGAGACTGTGTGTGTGCGTGTGTGTGTGTGTGAGACTGAGTGTGATGGGAGTCAGAGTGTGTGTGATGGGAGACAGTGTGTGTGTCTGAGTGTGATGGGAGTCAGTGTGTGTGATGGGAGACAGTGTGTGTGACTGAGTGTGATGGGAGTCAGAGTGTGTGTGATGGGAGACAGTGTGTGTGACTGAGTGTGATGGGAGTCAGAGTGTGTATGATGGGAGACAGTGTGTGTGACTGAGTGTGATGGGAGTCAGAGTGTGTGTGATGGGAGACAGTGTGTGTGATGGGAGTCAGTGTGTGTGACTGAGTGTGATGGGAGTAGGAGTGTGTGACTGAGTGTGGTGGGAGTATGAGTGTGTGACTGAGTGTGATGGGAGTAGGAGTGTGTGACTGAGTGTGATGGGAGTAGGAGTGTGTGTGTGATGGGAGTATGAGCTTGATGTGAGTCTGAATGTTATGTGTGGTGTGGGGTCATGAAATGGAGGTGATGGGGCATGTCTTAGGTGTGTAACGTGGGTGTGCAGCTTGGGTAGGGGGGTGCCCGGATTTTTTCTGCCTAGGGCAGCACAAAATCAAGATACACCACTGGTTGTTACCATGTTGTGTCCAGTCACTCCATACATAGAAAGACATGTGTGACTTGATCAGTAGTCCTAAGAATGCCCACAGAAGACAATATGGTAGATTCACAGCCAGGTTCAGAACCAGTGCTAGCGATAACCAAACTAGGCATTTATTTGGGTGCTGGCTCTGTGAGGGGTGGCTACTGCCTGCCACCTGGTTGCGTACACTGCACATCAAGTTTAGAGGCTGAGGATTACAAAGGCAGAGTTTACAAGATGGCGCCCCTCTTCATGCTGCTGAGAGAACGGGGCACTCCATCTTTCCTGCTGTCTGAAGCTGAGCGGAGACTGAGTGTACTGCAGTACACAGCACAAGAGGCATTACTCTGCTCCCTCACACAACACTCTGTGGAGAGAGTCAGAGCATTGAGTGGCACATGACACCCAAGGTGCTTTGACTTACAACTCATAGTACAACATGGGGACTGAATAAGACAGTCTGTCCCTGGCAGCACGCACAGACTGCACTGGAGAACTGAGCATCAAGTGCAGGAAGATTTTCTCTTACACCACCAGTTACCATGATGGGCACCTACGACTGAAATTCCCGATCATCATCACTTTTTTGGGAACTCATACCTGTTGCGGTTACCCCGTGTCGCAGAGGGGTTTCAACCGCTGGAGGGTGTCCTTTTCCCGATCAGTGAGGAGGATTCTCAGCATCCAGTCGTATTCCAAGTGAAGAAGCTCTTACCAGAGCTAGAGTGAATAGCTGTATAGCGGTTACCCCCAATAAGAGACAAGACTCTGGATTGAGGGTGAAATATAACTGCCGTTTAACAGCAGTTACTCTGCTTTTATATAGTGCTCCCCTGCAAGGGAGACGCCCACAGACAAATAGGAATCAACCAATCAGACAATGGTTACATCCCACATATTCCACCCCCTCTGCTTGGGAGATAATTGAATTTCTAACAGTATCTACTCAATTATCTCCAAACTTATACATTTTTATAACTTTATGATTTTGTGTCACACATGAATAAAACCATGAATAAAACTTATATCTGTATGAACCACACAACTTGGGGACAAACATATTAACAATTAAAGGGCCAGAAACAGTTTTTGTCTTTAAGTGCAAGTCAAGATGGATGATGGGACATCATAGAATAAAACAAAGGGTAGAGGGTCCCAGGTAGCATGGACGTTGGCTGATACAACATAGATTGTGGAACAATGCAAAACAGAGGGATCTGTTACAATACCAATTTGTGAGGATCCTTTGCCAATTGCTCCCACTAGGTATATAGTGTTATTGTAAGAGTGTTACTCCTGCAACCAGGCACCACATCAGAACCACTATACGTGATCATAACATGAACAGACCTTGCTCTATTCAGTTTACTCTCACTGGAGAGCAAACTGATGATGAAACACCAGTCCAGGAGGCATGGTATTTGAAAGGACACTAGGAAACTAGGATTTCTAGAATATCATCTTGGTTCTTTACAAGTCAATGGTAAGACCTCACCTTGAATATGCAGTACAATTCTGGGCACCAGTGCTTAAAAAGGATATTATGAAACTAGAAAAAATGCAAATGAGGGCTACAAAATTAATAAGGGGACTGGAAGATCTTAGTTATAAAATCGCATTTATATATGTTAGAAAAAAGGCGTCTCAGAGGGGATATGATAACATATATATAAATATGTGCAGGGCCAAAATAAAGAGCTCTTCAGTGACCTGTTCATTAATAAAAATGTACAAATAGCAAGAGGTCACCCCCTGAGACTGGAAGAGCAAAGATTTAATAGACAGCAAAGGAAAGGATTATTTACGGTAAGGACAATAAAGTTATGGAACTCGCTGCAAAGAGAGGTAGTGCTATCAACTACAATAGATGTATTTAAAAATGGTCTGGATGGTTTTTTTTTTTTAGAAAATCAGAACATACAGGGTGATTAATAATAGAATAAGCATTAATAATAGAGCTTATTGATCCAAGGAGAAATCTGATTGCCCTTTGGAGTCAAGAAGGAATTCCCCCCCCTAGAAGGCAAAATTTGAAATAGCTTCCTTAGGGGTTTTGGCCTTCTTTTGGATCAAAAGCTGGTAGAAGGGTTGAACTTGATGGACTTGTGTCTTTTTTCAACCTAAATTACTATGTATTTAAACTATTAGAATACAAAAACCTCCAAAAGAGCACTTTATCTACCATTTTCATTGTGAGAAGGACATTTTCAACTACTCACAGTTGTCATTAGTCCTATGGTGTGTCAGTGCATTCTTATCCTTGCATAGCAGTCTTGTGAGTTCTTTTTAATAGACTGTGCTGTGTCCTTTGACAGATGTCTTTGTGTCCAGGATCTGATATGCATTTTCTATTATAGCTTAACAAATCCTTTGGGAATTGGAAGGTAATGCATTTTTTTTGGAAACCAGTAATAGCCCTGTTCAGGAGTTAATGTGTGTAGCATGGATCACATTTTAATGTTTAAATTCCTTGGAAGGCAGCAGAGTCTACTAGTTTATTTAGTCTGCTACAACAAATCATACACATTGTTATACAATCAGATGTCTCTTTCATTTATGCTAACAAATATGATAACAGTGCCTATTACATGCTGTATTTATACGTGCTTTATGGATTTAATTGTAAAATATCATTAAACATTTGGATGTCACATGTAAAAGTGATGCAGTGTTCCCATATTGCATGCAAAGTGCAATTGTTTAGTGTGAGGCACAGTCAGTTGTAGATTGCTGAATAGAAATTCCAGTTGGTAGAGCTACAGTATGTGCATAGATTTATCAAATAATTATAAAAGTAAATAAAAGTAATCAATATCACCGAGGGGATCGTCTGATATTTATCTATTTCTTAGCATTTGGTATTACAAAATGTTAGAAGATTGGTCATTTGTGCTTCACTTACATGGAACCGGCTTATGCTCAATGCATTTTGTTTTATATTTGTGAATGATCTTATATATGTTATACACATGCTGTGCGGCACATGAGTAAACGTCATGGTCAACACAACGTTTTTTTTTTCTACCATTGCATGGACACAGCACTAGGCTGACTGCCCTCCTGTGAAAAAACTAAAACTGCTGCCCATCACACCTTCAAAAAAGTAACATTATTGGAAAAATTGGTATTTATAATAAAATTCAGTATCACTGTGAAGTAAATAATAGTTATTATTATTGCGTACTCTGTAATGAAATAAAACTAATGCTGCTGGATCAGGGTGGTAAATTGTCCCACAATTCAGTCTGGTATCTTATAGATACACATGTCACAAACCCAGGTGACAAAAGTGGGAATCTTTTTTCAAAATGCAGGCAACGTATCAACTCTCGCTAGTTTTCTTCAAGCTTCAAGAGTTGTAAAAAGGCATATCTATTGTAGAGTGTAATACGGAATGGATGTATAGCTACGTTGATTCAATCTAAACAAATGTAAAGTTATGCATTGTGGGAATAGTCATAAAAATGCAACATGTAGTTTAAATGGTGTTTCCTTGGGGAAATCTACTAATGAAAAAGATTTGGGAGTAATTGTAAACAATAGACGTAGCAGTAATGCACAGTGCCAGCTGGCAGCTTCAAAGGTCAATAAGATATTGGCATGTATTAAAATGGGTATTGGCTCACAGGAGAAATATATTATTTTGGCTCTTTAAAGGTCCATGGTAAGACCCCACTTGATTATGTGGTTCAATTCTGGGGCCTTATTTAAAAAAACACATTATGTAACTAGAGAAAGTGCAGAGGAGGGCTACAAAACTTATAAGGGGAGTGTAAAGTTTTAGTTATGAAGTAACATTTATACACGCTAGAGGAACAGTATCTTAGAGAGGATCTGATAATGTTATTAAGATATGTACAGGGCTGAAATAAAGGCCTTTATAAAGACCTGTTTATTAAACAGAACAGTATAAGGACAAGAGGTACCTGCTTAGACTTGAAGAAAGGAGATTAAGTATATGACATCTGAAGGTTTTTTTCTTATGGTAAGTACAATAAAAGGTGTGGAATTCACTGCTTGATGAGGTGGGGGCTAGCAAATACATTAGGAACATTTAAAAGAGGCCTAGATACTTTTTTGGATGAGCCACTATGTTAGCATAGGCATTGATATTTTTTTAGTGCTTGTTGATCAAAGGAGAAGTCTGATTTAAATTTGGAATCAAGGAGGAATTTGTTTCCCCATTGAAAGAAGAATTAGAAATTGCTGAAATAATGTTTTTTTTTGTCTTCTTTTGGATCAACAGCTGTAAACAAGGAACTGGGAAAAGGGGTTCAACTTGATGGCTACAAGTCTTTTTTCAACCTAAACTATTATGTAAGAAAGGACTAGAGTCAAACTACTCTAGAATGGTTTTACAAATATAATGAGGTATAGGAAAGTAAGGTTGATAGTTCTCATGACAGGGGGTGAATGTGCAAATTTGTTAGTGGAAAAAGAAGTTTAAAACTATGACTGAATGAAATACTGGGGAAAAGTATTGCATATCTTGATGATATAGGAATAATAGTCACAGTTTTGGGACCAAAAACAACAACATTAGTGTTCTCTGTGTAGATTCACATTATACTCCAGAATAACTGAATACATTTCAACCTCAAAATATTATGAAAATGTGAAGGAAGATATCTCACCCATTTGGTGACACTTTCCCGCCTTATTTTTTTGCTTGCTTTTTTTGTTTGTCTATGTTATTATTATAGTGTAACAGAACCTGCAAGCAAGAAACCTCATGTATATTTAAGTGAGCTACGTATAAGAATATCTTTAGAATAGGGCAGTGGACACCCTTTCTTTTTGCTTTTACATGTTTCTCAACGTGTGCCCTACTGCTGCTCATTTACATAAATCTAAATTGCTTGGTTTGGTCATAGACAGTTTGGAGGTTCGTACTGTATTGACTAAGGCAGTCTGTGATGTAAATTTAACCTTGCCCTAACCACTTGATTTTATCATTTCCCCAAGCCTAGCAAATGTTTGCATATGCCCACAGCTACCAGAATAGGAAGATTGCAGTTAAAAGTGCTCCTTGAATATAACTGAGGGATGAAAATATTGGCGTACAAGAGCACTTAGTGTAATGAAGTGTGAAGATAAAGAGAAATGAATCAAATTATGAATATGCAGGAATGCAGTGACCTAAAACACCTACATACAATAATAAATATATATAAATATAAAAGTTCATTATGTCAATATGCAAAATGAAGGAAATCTATGTCCACTAGCTTAATTATATTGGACACTCTAATTTCCATTTGTATGTATGCAATGCATTAATGATACTTAAGTAATTTTTTTTTTTTTATAATGCTTTCCTGATCTATTTTTTTTTATATTGCACTTTTCTCCCCAAACCAATTCAAATGTCTGTAGAGTATATGCTCTTGGACTTAACCAACTCAATAGTTGATAATAGATGAAATGGAAAAATGGACAGCGCTCAAAATAAAAATATGAATAAGAAATTGATAAATAGAAATTGCTATCTGAAACGTTTTACATATTTTCTCTCCATATCTTTCCCGGCCTGGTTTTGTCTGCTATAAGGTATATATATATGTGCTGTTTCATAAGGACCATATAAAGAAAATAATGAATGACAATTATGGCTATTCAACTGACTGAAACAAGGACATTTGTGGGAAGTTTGTATGTATAAATCCACTGAGGACAAATTAGACATGTGCATTTGTCCGAAATGAACGAATGGTTCAAGCCGAAGCCGAATGAACGAATGGTAAATAAACGAAAATCATTCGTCCATTCGTGCTATTGGCATTCTATAAACCGAAATAGAGCCGGTTTAAAGAATACCATTAGCATCACATACATTCCATAAACCGACATAATGAACGACTTTCGGTTTATGGAAAGCATGTAATGTAATTGGTATTCTATAAACCGACTCTCTTTTGGTTTATAGAAAGCCAATAGCACAAATAGACGAATGGACGAATGATTTTCGTTTGTTAACCATTCATTCATTCGTTCGTTCAAACATTACATGCATTCCATAAACCGAAAGTCGTTCATTATGTCGGTTTATGGAATGTATGTAATGCTATTGGTATTCTATAAACAGATTTTTTTTTCGGTTTATAGAAAGCCAATAGCATTACATACATTCCATAAACCGACATAATGGACGACTTTCGGTTTATAGAATGTATGTAATGCTATTGGTATTCTATAAACCGAAATAGAGTTGAAATAGGTCAATTCGTATGAATGGGGACTCTATTTCGGTTTATAGAAAGCCAATAGCATTACATACATTCCATAAACCGAAGGTCTATAAACCGAATCTCTTTCGGTTTATAGACTTTCAGTTTATGGAATGCATGTAATGCTATTGGTATTCTATAAACCGAAATAGAGTCCCCATTCATTAGAATTGACCTATTCGTATGAATGGGGACTCTATTTTGGTTTATAGAAAGCCAATAGCATTACATACATTCCATAAAATGAAAGTCTATAAACCGAATCTCTTTTGGTTTATAGACTTTCGGTTTATGGAATGTATGTAATGCTATTGGTATTCTATAAACCGACTCTATTTCGGTTTATAGAAAGCCAATAGCATTACATGTTTGTAAGAACAAGCAGTTATGTATAGTGCAGAGCTGCTCAACATTGAATGCAACAAGACCCAGTGACAGGTGACTGATTTTAAGTGCCACATACTAATGCAGAGGCTCAAAATGGAAATAGCCACAAAACTCAGGTATACACAATAGAGGAGCCTGGAAGGCAGAGTTCAACATCTAGACATCTAAATCAAATGACCTGCCTATAAAACCAAAGTTAACTAACTAAGCTATTTCTTTAACTGCCATACATAATAGATTCACATTAAAGCACATATATTTGAGCTAGCTGTTTTTCTCATAGAAATTCAATATACATTTAAATAAAGTTATTTGGTTTATGCTGTGCCTGGTAGTCTCCATGAATGTGTATGCATGTACAATGATCCTCTTGCCGACTGTCTCCCCTCTAGCTGAGACAGACAGAGAGAACTGGTAGACTCCAGATAGATGGGTACTCCTCCTCCAACTGACAGAGCATGTGCTGACAGTGTCACTGAGAGGCAGAGCTAAGTGTAAACCTGCCAAATATCTGAAGAAATACACACTGGGTTTACACTGGAGAAGGATAACCTATTTTTCAATGTTTGCTACAGCAGAAACAATAAAAATAAAGTTTAATTCCCCTTTAAGGTTAATTAAGTATCTTTTGCTAACCTCACTGATAAAGCAGTATTACTAGTCATTGAAATTACAATACAAACAAAAAATGTTATATGTTATATTGGACTAATATAAATTGAGCCCCTGCTTGATCCATCAATATTCAGCTTTTCAGAGAAGCTTACATTAAGTTATTACACCAACATCGTAACTATCCTGGGAATCTGTATATCTGTGCTCTGTTGTGCTGTGAGCTTCTATGTACAATAAATATCACACTTCTCGCATCTCTTCCTCTATTTGTAATTATTTATTAAAATCTCACTTCAACTTTGCCTGCTCTTGGGTTTTACCACAGTCTGTAAATATTGTAGAGTTACAAATTACCTCAGAGTCTGTCTCACTCCAACTTTAAATCATGCCACATTGTTACTACTGAGGCACATAAACTTGCAGAGTGATACAGAACGTTTGTCGTTCGATGCAGGTGCAATGTATTGCTATTTACATTTAAGCAGTAAAGATGCAAGGTCTTTTAAATACACAACTGCTAAAGATTACAAGTATTTGTTGCATTGTCTCACACAAAGCAAGCAAGTGCTGCATTCATCACTAACTATTGGAATGCTTCAGGTTCCATGCAGAGCTGACTGATTTGCCAAGATATAAGATGTTTCTTTAATTGTTGTCTTTGCATCAACTTTCCCCTCATCTGCTTTTCTAAGCGGCAGGCACCAACAGCTGTGCATGCTTCACTATCAAGTCAAGCAACAGAAGAACCTTATAAATTTTCTGCTAAACTCTCCCACAGGCAAACTTATCATTAGCAGTTTTTTTTCGTCTAGAAGCAAATTAGATCAGGTGTTAGTCAGATGATGTGATATAGACATGTGCAAAACTAAAATTTTCGTTTCGTTTTCGTCCATTCGGACGAAAAAATGTTATTTATTTCGTCTAAAACGAATTTCGTTCATTACTGCATTCGTTTCAAACGAAATTCGTTCATTATTTTCGTTTCGTTAATTTTAATTCGTTCGTTTTATAGAAATACAATGTAATACTATTGGCTTTCTATAAACCGAACGAGAGCCCCATTCATAAGAAATTCTTATAAATGGGGCTCTCGTTCGGTTCATAGAAAGGCAATAGTACTACATGTTTTCTATAAGCCGAAAGTCTATAAACCGAACGACTTTCGGTTTATAGACTTTCGGCTTATGGAATACATGTAATCCTATGGCTATTCTATAAACCGAACGTTCGGTTTATAGATTAGCCATAGGATTACATGTATTCCATTAGCCGAAAGTCTATAAACCGAAAGTCGTTCGGTTTATAGGCTGTCGGCTTTTAACTATACGGAGACAGAGTCTCCATTCATAAAATTATGAATGGAGACTTTGTCTCCGTATAGTTAAAAGCCGACAGCCTATAAACCGAACGTTCGGTTTATAGGCTGTGGGCATTTAACTATACGGAGATAGAGTCTCCATTCATATGAATGGAGACTTTGTCTCCGTATAGTTAAATGCCCACAGCCTATAAACCAAACGTTCGGTTTAAAGGCTGTCGGCATTTTACTACACGGAGACAAAGTCTCCATTCATAATTTTATGAATGGAGACTCTGTCTCTGTATAGTTAAATGCCGACAGCCTATAAACCGAACGTTCGGTTTATAGACTTTCGGCTTATGTAATACATGTAATCCTATGGCTAGAATAGCAATAGGAATACATGTATTCCATAAGCCGAAAGTCTATAAACCGAAAGTCGTTCGGTTTATAGGCTGTCGGCTTTTAACTATACGGAGACAGAGTCTCCATTCATAAAATTATGAATGGAGACTTTGTCTCCGTATAGTTAAAAGCCGACAGCTTATAAACCGAACGTTCGGTTTATAGGCTGTCGGCTTTTAACTATACGGAGACAGAGTCTTCATTCATATGAATGGAGACTTTGTCTCCGTATAGTTAAAAGCCGACAGCTTATAAACCGAACGTTCGGTTTATAAGCTGTCGGCTTTTAACTATACGGAGACAAAGTCTCCATTCATATGAATGGAGACTCTGTCTCCGTATAGTTAAATGCCCACAGCCTATAAACCGAAAGTCGTTCGGTTTATAGGCTGTCGGCTTTTAACTATACTGAGACAGAGTCTCCATTCATAAAATTATGAATGGAGACTTTGTCTCCGTATAGTTAAAAGCCGACAGCTTATAAACCGAACGTTCGGTTTATAGGCTGTCGGCTTTTAACTATACGGAGACAGAGTCTCCATTCATATGAATGGAGACTTTGTCTCCGTATAGTTAAAAGCCGACAGCTTATAAACCGAACGTTCGGTTTATAGGCTGTTGGCTTTTAACTATACGGAGACAGAGTCTCCATTCATAAAATTATGAATGGAGACTTTGTCTCCGTATAGTTAAAAGCCGACAGCCTATAAACCGAACGTTCGGTTTACAGGCCCTCGGCTTTTAACTATACGGAGACAGAGTCTCCATTCATATGAATGGAGACTTTGTCTCCGTATAGTTAAAAGCCGACAGCTTATAAACCAAACGTTCGGTTTATAGGCTGTCGGCATTTTACTACACGGATACAAAGTCTCCATTCATAATTTTATGAATGGAGACTCTGTCTCTGTATAGTTAAATGCCGACAGCCTATAAACCGAACGTTCGGTTTATAGACTTTCGGCTTATGTAATACATGTAATCCTATGGCTAGAATAGCAATAGGAATACATGTATTCCATAAGCCGAAAGTCTATAAACCGAAAGTCGTTCGGTTTATAGGCTGTCGGCTTTTAACTATACGGAGACAGAGTCTCCATTCATAAAATTATGAATAGAGACTTTGTCTCCGTATAGTTAAAAGCCGACAGCTTATAAACCGAACGTTCGGTTTATAGGCTGTCGGCTTTTAACTATACGGAGACAGAGTCTCCATTCATATGAATGGAGACTCTGTCTCCGTATAGTTAAATACCCACAGCTTATAAACCGAACGTTCGGTTTATAGGCTGTCGGCTTTTAACTATACGGAGACAAAGTCTCCATTCATATGAATGGAGACTCTGTCTCCGTATAGTTAAATACCCACAGCTTATAAACCGAACGTTCGGTTTATAGGCTGTGGGCATTTAACTATACGGAGACAGAGTCTCCATTCATAAAATTATGAATGGAGACTTTGTCTCCGTGTAGTAAAATGCCGACAGCCTATAAACCGAACATTCGGTTTATAGGCTGTCGGCTTTTAACTATACATAGACAAAGTCTCCATTCATAATTTTATGAATGGAGACTCTGTCTCCGTATAGTTAAATGCTATTGTATTCTATAAACCGACTCTATTTCGGCTTATAGAATGCAATAGTACTACGAATGGACGAATGAACGAATGATTTTCGTTTATTAACCATTCGTTCATTCGGCTTTCGTTAGCTTAGCATTTTCGTTCTTCGTTTTTCGGACGAATGGACGAAAATGCTATTTTCGGACGAAAATGCATTCGTCCGAAAACGAATGCACATGTCTAATGTGATATCACATGTGCTTCTGGTATGTGAAAAACAAAAAAACCTGACACCTTTTAAAAACCTTTACATATTACACCACAATATTTAAGGGAGCCTGTCATGTGAAAACAATTTTACATTAATCACTACAGCATACAAAGTTTGCTGTAGTTTATATATTATATTGATTTTTATAATATTTTAAAAGCACATGAATCATATTCATCCAGAAGTAAACAATTAGTTAATGAAGGAAAGGATCCCTTATAAACCATTTGAATTAAATTATTTATTATCTTCTGATCTGATTCAAATATTGTATACTGCTAGGAAGTAGGAGTTATATGTGTCCAACACCATCTTATCTTTCTCCCAAACACACTGGCATTATTTATTATCATAATCCATGCAGAAAATTATTCCTGAAGGTTTAGGTCCTCGATTAGATATCTTTGATTTTACTGACTGGGGGCCAGATTTATCAAGGCAAAAAAAGGTGCTATTTGAAAAAAGTACAAAATTTGGAGCAAACTGCCATAACATTCCATTGGTTTCCATGGTAATTACTACTATTTTAGTACTTTTTCCTGAAATAGCACCAGTTTTGGTTTGATAAATATGGCCCTGGGTGTTCTATAAATGTTTTCTCATTAAAGGGAGCCATGGTAAGTGACAACCTGATGCTGTTTAGAGTGACATGGGGCAATCTGGCACTATTGTAAGTGACTGGGGCAATAAAGACAGAAAAACAGAGTGGAAGTAGGAAATCAAAATCAACATTTTGTTAATAAACATTTTTATTATACATAAAAATTACTATATCTTTTTATTTCAAATTTTTACATATATTTTAAACATTATATCATTTATATTTTATCTTATATTTTCAGATTATTTCTAATGCATTGCATATTTAAATATATCAACAGTATTATACAATATCAATATTACTATACATTTTGTCATATAAACAGTTTTCCTTCTCATGAGGTTTACAAGGTTTCAGATATAATTATTAACAATTAGATATTATTATATAATATAAAAATTAGTAATAAATAAAATAATATAACATAAATATAATAATAATATAAATATTATTATAAAAACTACATGTATTCTAACTTCATATTTCCCATCCCTTTCCCTATTAACTTATTTTTAGGTAATTCTATATGAATTCATTTTCATATAATACCTTTGTCTATGTCATTCTACTAAATATATTTATATGTAACTGAATTAATTAATCAGATTTTATTTTTACTGTTTTCATCATATACATGGTGTTCTACCACTTAATAATTGTGCTGAATACCACATTGTCTCCTGGAATGCCGTTCGTATTTGTTTTTTATGGTTGTCATCTAATGTATCTATGTAATTTTCCCATTTAAAAAATAAATACATTTGTATCTCTTTCTTTATGTAGAGTAGCTTCCATCCAATCCATTTTAAGTAGGAATAACATTTTAGTTTGGAATAGTAACATTGTCAGTGCCTCTTTATGTATCCATTGTTGTAATATACATTTTCTGGCTACAGCCAATGCAATACGTAATATAAATCTGTTTTCTATTTTATAATTTTTCTTTATAATTATTCCAAGAATAGCTTCTTCAATTATTATATCTAAAGGGAAAGTTAATAGCAAAACGTTTTTCCATGGGGCACCTTAAGATCCAACGTTTTGGGAAATCTTATAGTTGAATAACATACTATTATTTTTACTAGCATGGTATGTGTTTCCTGTGGTTCCTTTTCTTCTTTTTATTCATTAAGATCGAAACTGAAAATAGGCTAATACCAGCTTCACTAACTTCGGGGGGATGTTTTCGCGAATCGGTAGGTATACTCACTTTTTTCTAAAGCATTACTTTCACGTTAAGAAAACAAAGAGACTGTGTTTTTTTTTTGCTCTTGCACAAAACCGGGTCCAACTATAACAGATATTGATTGCGTTTCTATTTTGCAACGATAAGATATCCCAAAGCTGACATATCAAACAAATCCTACCATTATCCATTATTATATATACATAAGCTACTTCTAAATTAAAACCTAAATTAAAACTGTCACTCCACCTCATAAATAACAGATGTCCTATCTGTTTAATTATGTATGGTCTTGAATCTTTCAAAAATGAAAATGACTATACACATTTTTAATGTAGTTCTTGGTAATTTGCTGCATGAATGATAAGGTCCCAGATAATCCCAACACACCAGCTTGGAAAATAAAGCATTGACAGACTTGTTTATCTTGTTTGACTGCTTGCTATCCCTGGTGACACTTTTAAAATTAAAATGTTAGTAAAATCCAATCAACGAGATGATCATATAGTGCTGTTAATAATATATATATATATATATATATATATTTTTTTTTTTAAAGTCTCAGTACATGCAAACACATTAAAAATTAATTGTTGTAAAAGCTGCCTTTTCAAAATAATATTTCTGAAGAATTATGTAACTTATAAAAATGTGCTTTAGTAGCACAGTGATCTCTAAATTTATATGTATGTATACAAAGTACACCAGTGCAGGAGCAACCCAATAGTTCAATGCCAGTGGACATTTGTTGGAGATGCACATGTAGTAATGCCAGTATTTCAAGCCTTGAAAAAAATATGGGTTGAAACATCACCAGGGGTGCAATACAATCACCTTACCATGAAAAATAAGCATTCTGTTTTTTGTGCATTGATTGGGAGTCCTAAGTGAGATTCCTGGTGAACACTTGAAAATAAAGTTCTTGTTAATAAATTACCTCACAGTGTATCTGCTCAAAGGAGCAGTAGTAGACATTTTGTGTATGCTGGTATCAACAAGGAAGGTTTTAATCCACCTCCCTAGCCAACTTTTCAATGATTTAAGCAATCTCACAAAAAGGGTGGGTTGTCGTATAGCTGTCATAACCTCACCATCCGTGCAAGTCTGGGCATCTCTATAGTTTACTAGACACAAATATTCTGCACAAAACCTGTAATTAAGTATGTATAGCCTTTGCCTTATAGCATAGTCCCTAACATGGCTGTATTAGAAATGTTAACCACTTTTATAATATGTAACTAGATAACCTGGTCATTTAAAACACATATATACATCGGATGCCACTGTTTTGTTTTGTTATTTGGTTGAATTAATTGCATTTAAAAGGAAAAATAAAATTAGGTGTTAATAATAATATTTCCCCTCTATTTATTCCTTTATCCCTACTTCCCTTCTTGGCTCCCTCTTCTATTGCCACTCACAATAGATGGTACTACTTGAAATGTAGTTCAGAACAGCTGGAGTGGGAGTTAATGCACTGCATGGTGGTTAAAAAATCTGTGCACGTAAATAATTAATTTCCCAGAGATTCAGAACACCAGAAGATGAACTATGAACCAAGGAACAGTGGTTCCAAATCATGACTGCCCTCATAAAGCTGTAGAATTGTGGCGGCCTACCTTTAACACAGACTAGAGTAGTGTATTTATTTAATTTATAAGTAGAAATGTCCCCCCGGTCCCCACCCATTGCCGGCAGGTGGGGAGCCTATAATAATAATGATGGGGGGACCTAGCGGCGGGTGGGGACCCTAAAATAATGAGGGGGGCACCTAGTGTCCCCACCCCCGGTCCCCACCCATGAGCTGCGGGTGGGGAGCCTAAAATAATAATAATAATGAGGAGGGGACCTAGTATCCCCCTAGTGTCGTCCCCCCCCCGGTCCCCACCCATAATTTTTTTTTTTTTACAGTTGTGGCGCATATTATGGTCTTTTATTTGGCCTTTTTGGGGGATAAAGAAAAGAAGAAAGAAAAAAGAAGACATCAAGTGGTAAGTATGAAATTGTTTTTTTTTTTACAGGTTAGTTTATTGCCCACCCCCCTCACTATTATTAGGATGAGGGGGGGGGGGGGGGTAGGTAGGCATTTTTTTATTGAGGGGAGTGACTAGGGGCTGGGCACCCCTAGTCACTTTATTTGTGGTCCCCACCCGTCGCCCATGGGTGGGGACTGGGGGGGGACACTAGGTCCCCCCTCATTATTGTTATAGGGTCCCCACCTGCCAGCAATGGATGGGGACCGGGGGGGACATTAGGTCCCCCCTAACATTATTAGGGTCCCCACCCACGGGCAATGGGTGGGGACTAGGTGGGGAGCCTTATTTTACTAGGGACTGGGCAGTCACTGGCAATTTTAAATTTGTTAAGGTGATTTGAATCGCCGAACCCCGAACTCCAACCCGGACATACAGTGGAATGTCCGTGTTCGGGTCTGGGGTCCTAAAATTCTAATGTTCAGTACGAACCCGAACTTTGCGGTTTGGGTTAGCTCAACTCTCACCATTATCTTTAGAGCTCTACAGAAATGCACTGAATTTACTTATGATTGCAGGGTTCAGCAAGTACTTGTCCATACCAACGACATGAATTCTTTTTAGACAGGATGGGGTATACTGATATCACAGAATGGGAGGAGCCAGGGTCCGTGGCCTCAGGATTGGGAGGAACCAATGCCTCAGAAATACCAGATAGAACACTAGAAATATTAGCATAAATGAATACATACACATTAAGCACACAGCCCCAAATAGTGTTTTTTTTAATATGATTAATATTTTTTAATTTACTTGAGTGAACATTTTAATTTTATAGTGAAACATCCTTTCAATATTCTTAACAAAATCAAATAATACAATTCTATTCAGTGTAGTATATGGTAAAGTTATCGTAAAGTTATAAACTTAACTCACAGTTTCAAATAATGGATTGTCACTTGCATTGTAAAGTTTGTCTTAATTTTTAATTCAGAATTTCCTTGAATTTCAGTAATATAATTAAACATTAATAGGTAGGCAGAAAGTGCCTACCTGCACTGCTAGAAGTTAACTGGGGTCATAATTATAGATTCAAAATTAATTACAATTTACTGTAACAACCAAAACAAAAACACTAGGTTAGGTTAGAAACCTATAAATATAATAATTAATGAGTAACTGAGAAATGTTTTGTAGTACTGCACTGTATTAAAATTGAATGACATTTTTTATAAATATTAAGAGTCCAAATATTTTTTCAGTTGAAGTATCTGTAGCTGGCCAAGGAGTGAAGAACATATCTGAAATTGCACACATAATATGATTCTCATGTGTTCAAACATGATTAGTTTCCTAACAAGAAGCCAGAGGAATGAAGTCTATTTACTAGACACGTGAATAGCAAAAATCAGTCATTAATACCAGAGTTTGAAAAAGTATTGATCTTTCTAACTCAGCTATTAATAATTTATTTGACTGTGGTGAATAAAACCTGGTATCTGTCTTTGTAATAGCTGACAGAAGCATAAATACATTGAGCCATACCAGGATTATAGAAGAAAAAAAAAAAGGTATTCTGTCACCTTAGCATTCTTTGTACTGTGCATATGGAGAATACAAATTGATATGTACATACATTGTGATAGCAACATTGCAAGCATATGCCTGCATAGGGGAAAAGAAAATATGCTTTAAATGTGTCCTGTTTTCCTGTTGATGTTTCTTTTTATGACATCACTGTGTGGCTTCAAATGCAAAGTACACACTTCACACTGAAAGTAGTTCATTTGTATATCAAGCCACAAAGTTATGTCATAAACAAGAGAAACCATAGACATTTTTAAAAAAAATGTGTCCCCTTTAATTTATGCATTTGTATCCAAATGTATAGATCCTTTTCATTCTCTACATTCTTAATATAAACGTTTAGATGTCGCCCCTTTTAGAAATAATCTGTAGATATTATTGCATGTTCTCTCCTGGAAATTACATTTCTTATAAACATCATGCACAGTCATTGGTCCTCACTGTACCTATAATGATAATAATACCTACACTTTACAAGCCAAGCATGATATAGAATATGCACTGATTTAGTGATCACACTTCCTGCACATGTACATTGTCTTAGCTACTCTAGCACAGTTCATCAATGTGGACTTGTACAAAGATCGTGTAGCTATATATTCTTGTCACATTCTTTTTATGCTAAATGGTTTCAATCATTTGGACATTTAATTTAAATAAAATGGAGGAGATACATGGCAAATATTATTTGTTTGACTTTGAAATTATATTAGAATGCACATTAATGCACAGTGACTGGAGTAGTAGGTGATGTGTATCTGAATATTCATGGGTTTAAGTAACTGGTGGAAGAACAACTTGTGAGATGGAAAAAATTGAACTTTAAGTTAAAGATATCCTACCATGACAACGAATAATTTATCAATAATATATAGGACATAATTAAAGCAATAAGGCTTTTATGCTTTGTGTGCTGGGAAGGTTTTACTACCATAAGTGTATTTTATACAGTTCTTTTTTGCAGCATGTATTGATCCTTAAATGTAGAATTACAGAACATTATAATCACCTAAGCACAATCCAATAAGTCTATAAATATACTGACTATTTCCTGACTATTTCACTTTAAATGGATAAAATAATAATTATTAATAAAATGTATAATTAATTAATAAAATGTATACTTTTATTAATTGTTGTGGTAAATCCTAGAACTTTATTCATAAAATAGGAGATTACAGGGAACTGACAAGGGAATTTCAAACTTAGGGCCATGATCTTAACTTCAGCTGTATCAGTGAATTTTTTTAAATGAAGTACCTTATTGAGCCCTCTTTGCTTTGTATAGTTCTTAAAGGGGGTGGCCATATTGTTTAGAATCCTGGGTTAGATGGGTCAGATGAATGAAGATTTGACCGAAGATGTCTGCCTCCTGATAGTACTATAAGGAGCAAAGAGGGCTAATCAAGTTGATTTATTAAAGCATTTCTATTTAATATACATAAACTTGATGCAATGTTTCAATTAAACATAACTTAGT
Source organism: Pelodytes ibericus (assembly GCA_036172795.1). NCBI lineage: Eukaryota > Metazoa > Chordata > Amphibia > Anura > Pelodytidae > Pelodytes > Pelodytes ibericus. The sequence continues at coordinate 162,990,897 of CM069858.1, forward strand.
ATTTGCTGACAGTTGTCCCTTTACATGTATAATACCCCTAGTGCTGAACAAAATCCCATTTGTTCTGTGGCATCACTAAATGATCTCTATAATATCTCTATTGTGTTAAAATATTGCTATATTTTCATTATATATTGATAAATATATGATGTTTAAATCAAAATAATTAAAATAAGGTAACGCTAAGTGTATGAACCAGTAAAAGTCCATCTGCCATTGCATAATGCTTGCTAAGTAGAATTACAGAAATGGTTAATTAAATATATGATTGTTGAATATTAAAAGGAAGTAATTGTGGTCTAATCACAAGATGGCTAGCTCTAGACCAAGAAGAACAGCTATGATATCTCAGTAGTATGTTAAAAATGTGTTAACTAGGGAACTAAACCTTTAAATAATATAAAATGACCAAAGGAGTATAGATGCAGGTTATGGTGACATAAACGCAGAAGAAGTAGGTTTAATAAATGCCAAAACCTTTCATGGAAATAATTGAGTGCCTTATCTGTTATATTCTAATAACAAAGGTATAAATACTCAAGGCAAAATCTATGAATTTTTAGAATCACTTCATTCAGCAATTGCACTGTGTGTTTTGGTTCCCTCTGTATCGCAATATAGAATATCTATATTTACACTATTCCAGCCTCTGCCTGGTTAATTGGGAACTTACTGGACAGAGGATCAAGCTATTTGGCTAACAGTTTGGCAACTCTGGTAGAACTCCAATAACCTGAAACCCAGGGGAACAAGTGGAACGGGTGAAGCAGAGGTGATAACATCCGGCTTATGGATCCGTTGTGTCCACCCTTGCATTTGTCTTCATTGAACTTGGACACGTCAAGTGACGGAGTTCTTGGGACCAGTCAAAGTTGGATCATACATGACTGACCTGTTCTCCAGATTACCAGGTAATTATGAACCATCCTTAATAATGTCAGGATTGTATGATATAAGAAAGAGATTCTGGTCAAACTTGCACTTCACAAGCAAACTGAATTGTTAGCAGTAAGCAATGTTTTATTGTGTTGTGGTCATCACCTTTTCAGGTCAGATAGGGCAGGACCTCTGCAAGACTTTTTTCCTCCGTAGGTGAACATATATTTTGCCGCCCCTTGCTGATCCTACCCTCAGGCATTTACACACACAGTAACACAGTGTCACATACATATTCAGGCACATGTAAACACACCTGCAATGTCAGATGCAGCCACACGTACACACACAGTAACACATGCAATGTCACATGCACATGCAGCCACATGTTTACAAACAGTCACACATGCAATTTGACACCACCCTCTCCATGCCATCCATGTCTGTCTTGCTCTCCCACCATGCCATCCTTGTATGTCTCTCCCCCCATATCTGATGTCTCTTTTTCTCCCTCCCCCAATGCCTGGTACCTCTTGTTTTCCCTCCCCCAATGCCTGGTGTCTCTAATTCTCCCTCCCCAAATGCCTTTTATTCCCTCTCTCATTTTCCCCCCTCCCTCCCAATGTCTGTTGTCTCTCTTTTTCCCTCTCTCCCAATGGCAAGTGTCTCTTTTTTTCCCTCCCTCCTTCCCAATGCCTGGTGAATCCTCCCTCCTCTCTCCAAATGCCTGGTGTCACTTTTTCCCCCTCCCAATGCCGGGTGTCTATTTTTTCCCCTCCCACCCTCCCAATGCCGGGTGTCTATTTTTAGGTCTTGCAACTGGAATAAATTAAGTAATGGGTAAGAACATTAGATTGACATTATTATATATAAAAAACAGATGTATATAAATGATAGGTATATGAGTTGGGGTTTGGTGGTTAACAAGTATATATATAATGTGTTATTGGAAATATCAGCAGGGTTTTGTTGAACTCCTTTCTGATAAGAATAAATTCAAACTAAACATTTTAACCGATTTTAAAAGAAGAAAATACTCAAAAAGTTACAATCTTGTGAAAGAGGACATTTAAATAATCTAGAACATATAGTGGTTATATCATGATATAGTGGTCCAATCTCCTTACAAATAAACCAACTTTACTCCTGTCACTGGGTTTAGGTATTTTAATGAAAATGTTTTTAAAGGTAAAATTAAACTAATTTATATTTTCAGAGCTTCCGCCACCATCATAAACGCCATTTAAACAACAATCCTTTTATGTGTTTTGCATGGGTTGGATAAAAAAATAATACAAGCACACTTTCTTCAAACTTTGGAATCTTTTTATAAACATACAAGGTGAATGTGATGGAACACTCACACCTAGAGATTATGGGCCCCATTCATGAGGAAGCTCCTTTCTCAGATATCATGTAGCCTCTGGTGATGAATGTGTTCTTAATCAACAACTGGATGGATAATACAAAATAATAGACCATGGTGTCACATGCTGAGACTCTGTAAAATATACCGTATTTGCTCGATTATAAGACGACCCTGATTATAAGACGACCCCCCCAAATTTGTACATTCCTTTAGGAAAAAAACTAAAAGCCTGATTATAAGACTACCCTATAGGAAAAAAGTTTAACTTGTATATATGTAAATTGCTTTTTAATATTTAATAAAAAGTTTATATTATACAAATGCATTTCTTGTTTTTATTTGCTTTTATGTGCCAATGCGGCCTCTCTCCTGCTCCCCCAGCTGTCTCTTTCCCCCCCAGCGTTGTCTCTCTCTCCCCCCAAAACTTCTCTCGTCTCTGTCTATCCCCCCCTCCCCTTTTCTCTCTGTCCCCCTCCCTCACCTTGTCTGTGTCTCCCCCCACCCCTTGTCTAAACGATACGTGCAGACATCCTCCATGCTGCCCGACACGGCAGTCTATTATGACGGACAACTGGTCCGTCATAATAGACTGCCGTGTCGGGCAGCATGGAGCATATCTGCACGTATCGTGCAGACATCCCCCAGCTGCCCGATTCTCCCTGGTGGCTAGTGGGGCAGCAGAGGATGTCTGCGCGACGAGCGCAGACTCCCCTGCTGCCGCCCGGCATGCTCGCCGGGACTTCTGTGACGAAAGCGGAAGTTCCCGGCTTCTTCACAGAAGCCCCGGCGGTCGTGCCGGGCGGAAGCAAGGGAGTGTGCGCTCATCGAGCAGAAATCCCCTGCTGCTAGAGAGGGGGATCCAGGTCCCCTGCAGCTCTGCTGGGGACCTGGATCCATGTCTTATAATCTGACCTCAATTTGAGGTCAGATTATAAGAGACCTCGAATGTAAGACGAGGAGGATTTTTCAGCGCATTTGCTCTGAAAAAAACCTCGTCTTATATTCGAGCAAATACGGTAATTATTATAATAAAACCTGTTATTACAGTGCATCACATTTCCCTGTCAACAAATTTCAGACATCTATGCTCACTTTTCTCCATGAATTAACGGTCTGAGTACTTCATCATGACTGCACTGAGTTAGTTACTGAGCCTGGTGTTAGTGTAAGACATGTCACCCATTATTGCCCAAAAAGCTTTTATTAAAACCTATTTTGCCCTACTGATTGTAAACGCATTGAAATATTTAATTTAATTAAAACACTCTTATGACCTTAATAGCAATGGTGACCTATGCTTTGATGTACTTTAGGTTATTTCCAGAATCTTACCTTTCATCAAAATTACTTTTTTAATGACTGAAGCAGTTTCTTGGGAAGCAAGTTCATTATGTAAAATGAGTCGAATTCCTCTTAACATTGAAACAATTCCATTAACTATAATAGCAATGGGCCTTGTATGATGCTTGACTTTATTAATGTAGCAATTGTCACGCAAGATAAACTCTACAAAAAAGAAAGAAAGAAAAGAAAGACATTTGTGTTCTGAGAAAAGAGAAATTGTTCAGTCACTTTGTAAAAGCAAACCTCTATAAGGAAAGTACCTGACATAGCTATTAAATCAGTGCTTTAATTTCTTTAGAACAGGGAATAGGCTGCCACTACTATCATCCTTAAAGGGACAGTTTAGTCCCCAAACTCACTTTGGTGCTGGTTGAAGACTACTGCCTTATAGTGCCCCAGGTTTTTTCCAGTGTGATTTGATGCAGGAATATTGCATAAATCACATTTTTAATATTTTACTCAAACCCTCCCTCAGTGACTACTTTTCATGTATACTACAGGTGCAGACAAACTGATTTATAAATACACGGAGACTCATATTATGCATAACTCTTTATTCCCTCAACAGCAAAGAATAAAAATTAACATAACATTTTTTCAAACCAATCAAAATTCAAGGACCATAATCCCCTTCTCCAACTCCTATAAAGTCCCAATCCAGGAAATGATCCTCCTCTTTCTTTGCTGCTCCTTCAGATAAGTACCTTTTCAATTTGATAATTGTGCTTGGTATTATACTGTATTGTGTTAGTCCTTAACCTTTATTCATAGGTTAAGGACCAGGTTTTATTTTATTAAGTGTTCTAAGTTTTATTTGTTATATTGGTGGTCTGGGATTGATATATTATCTTTATATTATCCCCAGATCATTCTCCGTTTGTCCTGGCCTTTCTGGCCACCTTTCCTTTCACTTTCTCTTTAGCTAGTTCGTTTTACTAGTTGTATTTCGGTTTAACATTGGGTTTTTTCGTGGTTTAGCTATTGTACCCGATCCCTTACTGTCTCTTCGGTTTATCTTCATCGGTTATCCGAATGGTGTGAGATTTCACCCTCGCGCATGCGCAGTTTATACGCGGCGGCCATTTTTTTCGGTGTCCCTTTCAGTTTTACATAGGGATTCAACGCGGACGCCATTTTAAAGTAGCCTGAACGGGGTTTCACCACGTTTCTAGTTGCGGCCGCCATTTTAAACTTCAGTACATGTTAAAATCGGCAGGAGACAGTCGGTTTTTGCTTCAGCAATTGTGAGATGTCTATATTTTATATTTTTTGACATATATTTGTTTGCAATATGCAATCTGATGTGGGGAGAGATGTCCCTCAACAAGGCCAGATGAACCCTGAATATCTTGATGGGTACATCCCAGCTGCCCCTAATTCCCAATAGTTTCAATCTCTTTTAGATGCCACAATGACACTCTCAGTTAATAGAGCAGTACAATCAGCTATGGGTGCAGTGTCTGCTAACTTGGCTACCACCATCACTTCAGCCCTGATGGCTGCACAGACATCTGCAATTCCCATTCCTGGTTCTGAGAACCCTGTTGGTTCTGGTGATGGCCGTAAGACCCTTAGAAAAGTCAAGCACTCCTCAAGTACTCCTGCGGACATGATGCAGCATGTCACAGAGGGCGCGTTACCGCGCAAGAGAGCCTTCCACCAGGCGAAATCGGTGAGGTCTTGGAAAAAGGCTAAAGACTTGATGGACAAGGACTCTGAGTCTGATTCGGAGGAGGGTGCTTATGACTCAGCTGAGTCTGAGACAGACGTACTGGGGTTAGACGATAGGTCACCTGATGATTCTGATACTGGGTACCCAGTTCAGATGGAGACTAGCCACCCAGAGGGTTGTATACTGGACCCAAGTGGTAACCCACTATTTGACCCCGAGAGTCTGCAACACCCCAGATCTTCTGAGTGGTCACCCTTAGTACATGTGGCAGATTATATTGCGTCCAGAGTACGCAAGGGTCTGGATAAACAGACCAGAGAGAAACTGAGGGCAGAATGCCCTAGACCTAATGTCCCTATGCAGCGTGTAAAACACCTGAGGTGGACCCTAAAGTGGCCCAATTTCTGTCCAAGTCAGGATGGAAGTCCAGGAAGGGTCTGGATTACTCTCTGAGAAACTGTCAGGACAGGATGCTGGACACTATGGGGCCTCTGGCCAAGATATTTGAGTTGGCTGAAACAGCCTTGGAGGAGGGTACGGCTATCGACCCTAATACTTTAAGGGGCTGGGCTCAACGGGCCATATGCTTTTTTGGTAACGCCAATACTACAGTGGCCTCAGAACGTAGGAAGGCCATCCTCCTCAAGATAGAGCCTAAGATCATTGACATGGCTCATACAGAGCCGGGCCCTAAAGCTAACGGGCTTAAGGATTCAGGGTCCTTCGTTCAGACATTTACAGCCTTGGACAAGGCTCAGTCAAGTATGAGAAAAGTCTTCCAGCCGAAGGTTTTCGCTGGGGCCGGCAGACACAGAGGCAGTCTGGCCGGCCGTTCTTTCAGGGGTCCCATTAGAGGATCCAGAGGCCTCCAACAATTCATCCCGCAACAGCAAGGGTTCCAGCAACCTAGAGCTGCAGCTCCTAATTTCTTTCCACAAAGAGGAAGAGGATGGCTACCTCGCAGATTCAGAGGCGCTTTCCAACAGCGACGTCCTTATGGTGAGTCCTATGTTGATTGTACCTGATTCCATCATGGAGGTAGGGGGAAGGTTACACAGGTTTGCGCACAATTGGGAACTGATTTCTTCAGACCCATGGGTGTTACAAACAGTGCGGGGATGTCACATAGATTTTATGACAAATCCGTATCAGAGTGTAATGCTTTTCAGAACAAGATGCGCAACTGATAGACATGGAGGTCCTGAGCCTACAGCGCAAGGGGGCCATAGTCCCAGGTACTTGGGACCCAAACGGGTTTATCAGTTCACTGTTTCTGGTCCCAAAGAAAGGCGGGGGTTCTCGTCCGGTCATCAACCTACGCCCTCTAAACGATTTTGTGTTGTACCAACACTTCAAAATGGAGGGGATCCATTGTTTAAGGGATCTGTTAATCTTAGGGGATTGGATGGTCAAACTCGAACTCCAAGATGCATATCTTACGGTGCCGGTGACACCGATCCATCAGAAATTTCTCCAATTCATCTGGAGAAATCAGATATGGAAATTTTCATGCCTTCCGTTCGGTCTGTCATCCACCCCTTGGTGCTTCACCAAGCTGTTGAGACAGGTAGTCGGGTTCTTACGCCGGAAAGGGGTGAGATTGATTATCTACCTGGAAGATATTCTAATTTTGTCCCAGAACAAGAAAACATTGCTACTGCATCTGACATTAACAATAGACCTTCTACAATCGTTGGGTTTTCTGATCAATTGGGAGAAGTCAGTAAGAAAACCCGCACAAACCATGGAGTTTCTAGGGTTTTCCATAGACGCGATCCACGGTTCGCTGCTTCTTCCCACAGAGAAGATAAAACTCATAAAGAAGGAGATAAAACGCACGTTGCGAAAACACGTTATCTCGGTCAGGCATTTAGCTCGAGTGATAGGCCTGTTGTCAGCTTCCATTCAAGCAATTTTTCCAGGTCCGCTTAATTATAGGGCATTACAACGCCTCAAGACAAGGGCTCTACATCAGAATTGGTCTTACGATCAGATGATCCCTTTGGACTTCGAAGCAGTAGAAGAGTTGACGTGGTAGCTGCAGCACATGGAAGCATGGAATGGAAGAGCAATTTTCAGTCACACTCCGGATGTAGTAATTTCGTCAGACGCCAGCCTTCACGGTTGGGGTGCTATTTGCGAAGCATCCTTTACAGGAGGACGCTGGGCTACTTTAGAGCAAAGCCTTCACATCAATTGCCTGGAATTGCTGGCAGGTACCTTTGCGATCAGGAGTTTCGCTCGGAACTTCCCAGGATGTTCAGTGCTACTGTGCATGGACAACGTGTCGGCTGTGAGATACATCAACCATCTGGGCGGCACGAGGTCAACAGCTCTATCAGATCTGGCAAAGGAATTTTGGCAATTTTGTCTGGAGCACAACATCTCGGTGCAAGCCACTCACATTCCGGGATTGGCGAACGTCGGAGCGGACTGGAGTTCGAGACACCTCAAAGATGCGGGAGATTGGCATCTGGATCCCTGGATTTTCTGTCACCTAGAGAGGCTTTGGGGTCCAATAGAAATGGATCTCTTTGCATCGCGCCTCAACAAGCAACTACCGAGTTTCTTCAGTTGGAGACCAGACTCGGAAGCGGTGGCGACGGACGCCTTTTTACATCAATGGTCGAGAAACAGGCATTATGCTTTCCCTCCATTTTGTCTCATCGCCAGGACATTGGTGCATCTCCGGAGGTGCAGAACATCGATAGTTATGATCACCCCATGGAGGGACACTCAACCATGGTTTCCGTCATTGCATGAGCATGGATTGGCCCTGTGTACTACCGACGATTCCGAATCTGCTCACGGATCCGGATGGGAAGGTACATCCTCTCGTTCAAACAGGGACGTTATCCCCAGTGATGTGGTTGATTTCAGGGGACCCTGGTTTATACACGGAGTTTCACAGACGACTAGAACTCTCTTGGCAGGAGCTTGGGCTCCTGGAACTCGAAGAGCATACCAGAAGGCCTGGAAGTCATGGGCTTATTGGTGCGTGGAACACAATAGGAATCCCGTTTCGGCATCTGTTACTGACATCATGAATTTCTTGACCGTTCAGTTTGAAAAAGGTTTGGCGTATAGATCTATTAATGTTTTCAGATCAGCGATTTCTGCAGGTCATTCAGGCTTGTCTGGTTTCTTGTAAAAGAGTATCTGATGTCAGGGCATTGGATATTTCGGGTCGTTCATTTTCTCCTGACGGAGTGATATTTGACATTTCCAGACGCACAAAAACAGCCATTAAATCTGAGTTTTATCCTGCTTTTCCAGCAGAACCACAACTTTGTCCTGTGTTATGTCTCAAGGAATACGAGCGTAGAACTGCTCCATGGCGTACGGCTGTTAGTCAAGATTTATTTTTAGCGCTGCGTAAGCCACATACTCCAGTCTCTACTGTTTCTTTAGCTAGGTGGGTCAGATGGATTCTTTCAGAATCAGGTCTAGATACTAACATATTTGGCCCACATTCAGCTAGAGGGGCTATGGCCTCTAGAGCTTTCGCTTTAGGCTGTAGATTGGAGGATGTTATGAAAACGGCAGATTGGTCTAGAGAATCTACGTTTAGAGAATTTTATTTTCGTCCTATTTCTCATATTGCATCAACTGATATTGGTGAGCTTTAAACTTGCATAATATGAGCCTCCGTGTATTTATAAATTATTAGATTTTGTAAATTCATGATTTATAAATACACGGAGGCGAGTATTATACTCACCCGGTATTATGTTACCCTACCCTAAGATATGAAGTTAATTTTCATTAGCGGTACTGATGATATGATGATCAAATTATGGTTTCATGAAAACTATGAGCTTTTGTTTATTTTCTGTTTTCAGCTTGATGGACCGAAAGGAGTCTCTCTACAGTCCAAGTTGAAGAATTGTTTGGCATCTTGGATTATTTGCGCTTTTCCAGTTTCCAGTTGGGAAGTTTTAATTCTATACGTTTACATCAAAGAAAGAGGAGGATCATTTCCTGGATTGGGACTTTATAGGAGTTGGAGAAGGGGATTATGGTCCTTGAATTTTGATTGGTTTGAAAACATTTTATGTTAATTTTTATTCTTTGCTGCTGAGGGAATAAAGAAAGAGTTATGCATAATACTCGCCTCCGTGTATTTATGAATCATGACTTTACGTCATGACTTAGCAAAATCTAATAATTTTTTTGTTTAATTGAATCACTTCCTGAGATGGTGGAATAGAAGCAGTGTGTGGACCTGCAGGATGTTCTCTGTGCTTCCTGTCTGCCTGCACTAACCCATTTATTGCCAAGGATGGGGGCTTATTTTTAAAGGGCATATTCATGTGAAATACAAAAAGATGAAATGCCTATCATCCTTAGCCAGCTGGTAGTTATATGTGAGAGAGATGGGATGCCCATTATCCTCAGCCAGCTGTTATTTATATGAGAGAGAGAGTGTGTGTTGAATGCTTTGATGACATGTCTGGCATTACGTAGTGACAGGGAACTAATTTATAATGCTCTTGTCGACACGAAATTCTCCAATAGTGCAACATATTGTCTGATGAGATGAAAAAACAAGTTACCTTTGTTAATGTCTCATGTTATCTACAATAACCTTCAGCCTCCCCCAGTGAAAAGGACCATTTTAAAAATATTTATTTGCACAAGACTAAAGAGATTTCTTCAACAAAGAAAATACATTTTTAAAATCTTAACATGCTTTTGAAGGGAATTTTTTTTTTTCAGAAGATCCTGTTTTAGGACATATATACACTTATTTTGCATGTTTAATACCTATAGTACAGTTAACCTCATCATAATTCATTATTACTGTCAAAGAACAGAATTATGAATGGTCATATCAGTGACAATAACCATAGGCATCACTGCAGTGGGATGGGGCAATTGCCACCCCTAGGTTATTCCTTCCCTAGATTGCCTTCATATCCAAAGATTTTACATATGCTGCTGTATAATATTTGTATATGAGGGCAGTATGGAGCAGCAGCAAAGGTATAATGTTTGTATATGAAGGCAATCTGCAGCAGCAGCAGCATAGGTACGATCTGTGTGTATGAAGCATAGGTATAATCTGTGTATATTAAGGCAATCTGGAGCAGCAGCATGTATATAATCTGTGAATATGAAGGCAATCTGGAGCAGCTACATAAATATAGTCTCTGTATATGAAGGCAATCTGGAGCAGCAGTATAGGTATAATCTGTGATTGTGAAGGTAATCTGAAGGAGCAGCATATATATAATCTCTGTATATGAATGTACTCTGGAGCAGGAGCATATCTTCAGTGATGGAGTTAATCTGGTATCCTGGGCTGAGGCATTTAACATGAATGCTTAGTGATTATAGTGGTCTTTGCTAACTTTGTGAAGATGATGATGGTGGAGTCAGTAGCAAGCTTTGTGTACATGTCCCAGGTGGTGCTTCTAGGCCACCTCGGCCATTTTTAACCTGTCACATATAACGTTTCCAGACTACTTTGCAGTAGAAGTCATAAGTGACCAAAAGGACATCAATTACTTAATCAAGTAGTGGACACCACAGAACCACGTTGATTAGTTAATTGATTTGCTTCTGGTCACATATGACTTCTACATACTGCAAGGCAGCCTGCAAAAATTATATGTGGTTGGTAAAAAACCCTAGATGCAACCAGTGTGTGAGTATGACATAGTGAGTGGTAGTTTCAGCTGTGCTCATAAGAGATACATTTTTTTTAACATTGTTATTAATTTAGTACTAATACATTTTGGATTGCTTTAAATAAAAAGTCACCCAAATTACCAAGTTTAATGATGGGAAGCTACTATTTTAATTACCCCTTGATAAATGAAATGTCTATTTGTCTTTATTTGTTGCTGATATTCACAGTCAAGCTTTGTTGTGAAGTGTAGCTTGCCATTTTTGATAGATGCATTTGTAGTTGTTCCTGGAAATGAATTCATAAATGTTCTTTATAAAATTGCATATGCTTTCTTTTTTTTTTACTTTCTAATTATTAACATGGGAAATATTAATGAGTGGAGTAGAAAAAAAAGACAACATGAATGATGTGTATTGAGAGGTAATATTTGCACAAAGTCCAATTAGCACATGTTTTGAACAGTTGTGAATGATGTTCAGTGCCTTTTACACAGACAAATGAAACATTATCATAATTAAACAACAAACTGTCCTTTCCAGAGAATTTGCAGAGGTGAAAAACTTTGACTTATTAACATCAGGTCTGCTGATTCTACAATTATTTCACTAACCTTATTTTACCCTTCATGACTCTTACTTATCGTACATATGTGCACAAACTATTATGCTCTCAAGGTTTAAAGAAAACACTTTATAATATCAGTGCCTGTACATCTTGATTCGTATCTGATTATCCTGATTCAGTACTCAGTTTTGTTATTTCGGACTTACTCTGTTTTTAACCCATAAAAGCCTGACCTCTAGATTTTGGGGGTTCTTCACTAAAAGGTGAGTTGCAGGTGAGTTGAGGTGAACATGTCATCTCACCAATTTAGCTATATATTGGGCAGGGCCAAACCTGATGAGTGGAGGAAACTCACACAGGTTGTATAGCAAACATAATGAGATGAAATGTTCAACTCACCTGCAACTCACCTTTTAGTGAATAGACTCTTCTGTCTCCTGGTTTTATGCTTTAGTAGTGAAACATTATAATGGCCACACAAAGCTAAGGGCTCAACCTGCTTTAGATTGTCCGAAAACATTTTGTGTTATTATTATTTTTTTGGCGTGCTCATACTTAATTTTTTCACTTCACTACAAGATACCTGACCATGCAGTCAACACAGAGGATCTGTTCTGCTTCACAGTGTGCTTTATGCTGTGTCATACAACCTGTACTGCAGGTCAGTCCCAACTTATTTTAGCCATTTATATTTTCAGGCAGGAAATAGGTTAGTGATTGGAATTTAGGTCCAGATCTCTCTGAACAATCAGTCAATGGCTGAGGTTTGAGTGAGGGGTACCTACATAAAAATTGTAGCTGAACATCTTGGATACCTGCATCAGTCAACGAGAACAGACCCTGATGCCTGTTTTATTTGTCACATCTGCCAATGTTGTTGAAGATGTCTCTGGTGGTGGTTTTCCTGTTAAATTTATTGTTTTACAAAAAACAAATATGATAACAAATGGATAAATATTACAAGAGTTCCTGACTAGCAAATAAGCCTTAGGGAAATAGCACAAAGAGCTCTGTGAAATGATACTAAAATAACAAATGAGAACATTGTAGTTTCACATGACTTCAAAGACATTTATGCATGGAAGTTATATTAACAAAATTTGACTCCACGCACTCTGAACTCGTACGGTACTTTTCCATCTGGCGAATTTCATTATGCTGTATAGGAAATGTCTGTAATTCTGAAGATAAAGGCTATTAAATAAGTGCTATTATCAAAGCATTTTCTATGCTTCTGCTAAACGGATTTACATTCAGAAGGTATAGCGCACACTGAAACAGTAATTGACCCAATTGACCTATTCTGATTGTAGGAGGTGGAGTAATCTCAAGGGGACTCATTCATCTCTTTACCATTGTCTTTTCTGACTGCATTATAATTACAGAAAATTCAGGTATAGGCTTATAAAGATTTGTTATTTGTTACTACTTGAGACTGGGCTCAATAAAATCAACATGCTTATAATTAGACTTGGCTATCTACAATAACCTAATTAGAAAAAGCAAATAATGCACGTATGGCAATAAAAAGGTTTTAATTTTTTTTTAAATTGAGATATTAGTCATCTAGATTGTTCTTCAATTATACAATTTTATGCTTTTTTTAGTTGCAGTATCATAAAATGATACAATGCCGTTTTTAATAATTCTTTCTAATACCTTAATTGCTTTGGAATTGTCTTTTTTCTCTTATAACAAGAACAGGTATGTAGCATTTAAAAATCTTATCATAATACAAAGTTGTTTTAGTAACCAAAAAATAGTAAGTAATCACGCTACCTGTGCTACACTTCCCAAGTTTGTAATTAATGCAATAATTGGTTGATTAAAAAAAATAAACACCATTAAGCAAGATAAAAGAAGCATTATCCTGGGATAGATAAATTAAAAGGACTGAAATGCCATTATATCTTTTCTGTTAAAATATTCTGTTATAAATAGGTTGCCACTCTAACAAAGCTTTTCTACTTTTGGAAGCAATAACACACAATTAAAGGAAATATTGTTAGAAATTATGTAAACGCCTTGAGATAGCACTTAATATTGTCACAATCCTTGTGTGCGCTAATGTTAAATGGGTACTCCTGGCAAATGGTGCGGTGTCCCCCCACTTTTGTGTTCAGCATTATTTATACATGACCCTCACTGTGTTAACAGAATTGCTTAAAACAAAATAATGCTTTTTAATTTTGTCTGTTACAGTCCCCGGTTTCTGACATCACCTTCTGGTGCCATATAAAAATAACATAGAAACATAGAATGTGTTCACAGATTTCTAAATACTTTTATTTTTATTAGTCCCCAGTTCCTTATCTTATATCTAGGATAGCCTATCCCACGCATGCTTAAAATCCTTGACTGTGTCTAACTCTACCACTTCCGCTGGAAGGCTATTCCATACACCCACTACCCTCTCAGTAAAGTAATACTTTTAAATCTTTGTCCCTCTAATTTAACATGTCCTCTATGTTGTGGTAGTTTTTCTGGTTTTAAATGTACTCTCTTCCTTTACTGTGTTGATTCCCTTTATGTATTTAAATGTTTCTATCATATCCCTCCTGTAATGTCTTTCCTCCAAGGTATACCTGTTAAGATGCTTTAACCTTTCCTGGTAAGTTTTATCCTTCAACCCATGGACCAGTTTAGTAGCCCTTTTATGAACTTTCTCCAAAGTAACAATATCCTTCTGGAGATACGGTCTCAAGTACTGCGTACAATACTCAAGTGAGGTCTCAATAGTGCTCTGTACAATGGCATGAGCACTTCCCTCTTTCTACTGCTATGCAACCAAGTATTCTGCTAGCATTTCCTGCTGCTCTATTACATTGCCCCCCTACCTTCAAGTCCTCTGAAATTATTTATCCTCAATCCCTTTCCTCGGATGTTGAGGTTAGGACTGTATCAAATATTCTATATTCTGCTTTTGGGTTTTTACGCCCAAGGTGCATAATCTTTCACTTGTCCACATTAAATGTCAGTTGCCACAGCTCTGACCATTTTTCTAGTTTAGCTAAATCATTTGTCATTTCTCTTATCCCTCCATGAATATCAACCCTGCTGCAAATCTTTGTATCATCAGCAAAAAGACATACTTTGTCAACAAGACCTTCTACAATATCACTAATAAATATAATAAAGAGAATGTGTCCAAGTACAGTTCCCTGAGGTACCCCACTAGTAACAAGACCTTGCATCGAATATACCCCATTGACTACAACCCTCTGTTGCCTGTCACTCAGCCATTGTCTAATCCATTCAACAATATTGAAATCCAACTCAAAGATTGCAGTTTATTGATAAGCCTTCTATGTGCGACAGTGTCAAAAGCCTTACTGAAATCTAGGTAAGCAATGTCTACTGCACCACCCTGATCTATTATTTTAGTTACCCAATCAAAAAAATCAATAAGATTAGTTTGGCATGATCTCTCTGAAGTAAACCCATGCTGTCTCTGATCTTGAAATCCATGGTTTTTAGATATTCAACAATCCTATTCTTTAACAAGGTTTCCATTATTTTCCCCACTACTGAAGTAAGACTTACTGGTCTATAGTTGCCCGCCTCCTCCCTACTACCTTTCTTGTGAATGGGCACAACATTTGCTAATTTCCAATCTTCTGGGACTACTTCCGTTAACAATGATTGGTTAAATAAAACTGTTAACGGTTTTGCTAGTACACCACTAAGTTCTTTTAATAACTTTGGGTGTATCCCATCAAGGCCCATTGACTCATTTGTCTTTACTTTAAACAGCTGAATTAAAACCTCTTCCTCTGTAAACCTCATTAGTCTTTTTCCATAAATGAGGTCCTTTACCCTCATTTTCATTTGTAAAAACTGGACAAAAAAATTCATTAAGGCAGTCTGCTAGACCTTTATCCTCTTCTACATATCATCCTTCTTTTGTTTTTGATCTAACTAATCTTTGTTTTACTTTCCTTTTCTCATTTATGTATTTTAAAAATGTGTTATCCCCCTTTTTTTACTGACTGGGCTATTTTCTTGTCTGCATGTGCTTTGGAATCTTTTATAGCTTTGCCTCTTTCTGCCTACTCTTATAGATCATTCTATCTTCCTCACTCTGAGTATTTTCATAATTACTAAATGCTAGCTTTTTTTTTTTACTATTTTGGCCACCTCTGCAGAATGCCACAGTGGTTTCTTCAATTGTTTGCTCTTACTGACGAACCTTATGTTTTCTGTTGCCTTCAGTAGTGCAACTTTTAGAAAATCCCATTTCTCCTGGACTCCATTTAAATTGCTCCAGTCTGATAATTTTTTTAATCTCCATTTGTGAACACACTAATATGGCCTGCTTTGAAGTTGGCTCCTCAACTACTTGCTTTAGAGATAATCCCAGCAGGGAATTTAGGATATGCGTACTCCTGGCACAAATAACCAACCATAGGTAAACAACATCAGCCCTGGATGGGATCAATAATTGGTTTTACAAATTGCTTAAGGACAAAATCAAGACTGATTTGATAAATGCATTTAATAGATTTTGGGAGGATTAAAAAATTCCAACAGAATTAATTCAAGCCCATATTATCCCCATAGCAAAATAGGGCAAATATTGATAATTACTGTGCAATTGCATTATTAAATGTGGACATAAAACTTTACTCTTCGATATTAGCAGAGAAATTAAAACAAACAATCCCAATACCGTTTTGTGCAAGGTAGGTTTTCTTTGAATAATATTAGAATACTATTAGTAATAATATTAGTAGACACACTAGATACAGTACAATGCTTCAAGGTGCCCATGTTGACCCTATTGCTGGATTCCGAGAAGGCCTTTGATAGGATCAATTTGGCATTCATGGCGTAAGCATTACAAGCATTTCGATTTAAGGGCAGATTTCTGGAGGATATTTTGCTCTCGGATGAGGGTCCTACAGCAAAGGTGGCTGGAAAAGGATTTAATTCAAACTGGTTGGACCTGAATAACGTAGTTAGACAGGGGTATATTCAGGATATAAACTTAACTTAGATAAATCGGTAGCTCTGGGCAATAATATTCCACTAAACATAAAAAACAAACTTGCAACGAAATATGGGTTTGTCTGGGCAAAATAGTTTTCATATTATTTAGGTGTAAAAATATGCTCAGATAATAGCAGAGATTAATTTTCTGTTAACTCAGACTAATAAACAAATTAAAAACTGGAAACCATTAGGCTTTTCATGGTGGGGCCATATAAATATTTTAAAATGTCCTACCTATATAGACCTAGCTATTCAAAATGGTGCATCTCCACTTCCCTCCCAGCTGGTTTGAAATGGCTCACTCTGCCATGAGCATATTCATTTGGCAGGGTAAACAAAACACGAAAATCTGGTAATTTCCTCTCTAAGGGGTCAACCAAGGTGGATTAGGAGTCTCAGATATTCAGGAGTATCATATGGAATGTAAAATTTTACAGGCTATAATTATACAAAAGAATAATACGAGAGCTGAGTCCTGGTACGCTATCGAAAAATATCTCTATATCTACATATGACTTGGGTTAACTTTTCTGATTGGTAGGACAGAGTAAGAATAAACTAAAAGACATTTAAAAAATGTAAAAAAAGATGAAGATGGACAATCATTTGTGACTTGTGCAAAAAGTGCCAATATAGAAGACCTAAATCTATTTAACTGAGAACAAAGGGGTATACGCCTTATTGGAAATCTGATTAATGATACAGAAATTAAATCGTTCTGATTAATGATACAGAAATTAAATAATTTTAAACCATTTGCCAGTAATATGGAATCCCTAATATAGAAATCGTCCTGTATCTTAGACTAAAATTTTACCAGAGCAGATATGTGAGGAGAGTATCAGCAAAGAAGGAAATCAAATTAAAATAACTCCTCACTGACTCAGAGTTTCAAAAAATAGTGTCCAGATCTGTTTCCTTTTTATGAAATATTAAACCGGATTACATATTTTCAGCTACTGATAAGTGTAAAATAGATTTACTGATAGCGATATTGCAAGAGGCTTTGATTGATTTGTTGAGAATAGTGTATAAACCGGTCCATTGTTTAAATTTGAGAGGAATGCATTACAAGATCATGAACAGATGGTACTAAGACCCAAGTAGGCTAAATAAAATATTTCCATGGAGATCCAATACTTGCTGGAGTTGTGGAATACACCAATGAGACTTGATCCATGTTTGGTGGAGTTGCCCATGTATTTTTTTTTGAAAATGATTGACCAGCAGATACATAGATTGTGATATTAGGACATAATTCACACTACTAAATTATCTTCTGCATCTGACAGGTCATATCTGGCCTGCCGATTGTAGAATCCATATCATTCATATATTACTGGCTGCCAAACTGATGTTCACCAGGAATTGGAACTCAGTCCAAACTCCAACCTAGACTTCAGTTGTAAATCAGTTAACATACCAACCAAAGATGGAGAGATGTATAAACTCTCAATTTAGAACCCCCCAAAAAAGGATACATGGACAATTGGCTAGCATTATTACTGTCCTCATAACATAATTTAAGCCTGTTATGTCTATATGGGGGAATATATTGATCTCAGATCCTGCTGCATCCATCTTTTCCCACTGTAGAAATATTACTTTTTTGCTTTCAACTGTACTGTAACTTCAATGGTGGAATCAAACACTGGGACCATAGTTTGAGAACTGTGTCAGTTGATTTGTCAATAGCTCATTGTCAGGCCCAGGGTCCCCCTCTAAGCACTCACAAGGGGTCCTCATCCCGATCAGCAGCCTCACTTGCTGGATGCTTGGCTGAAATGAAGCCTGCAACCCTGGCCTAGACTTACTTGAGCACACAATTGATAATGATGGTGGAGGGTGGTGACTCATCACATGGTGGGGGTGTCCAATAGTTCTGAGAAATAGGGAGATGGTCTTTCATCCCATTCCCCACACAGCTGTCACAAGAAGGAGGGCGGTCACCAGATGCTGCTTCTGGATAGCAATACCTATGCATTCACTGCAAACCCTCCATTCGCTGGTTGCTAGTTAAGCTCTGGATCTCTACTCTTAGTACCTTTCCCTGATTGTGCTATCTTGCTACTGTTTGTGTCTGATTGTGTTTGATCCCCTGGCTTCCTTGTAATTCTCCATTCTCCTATTTTTGACTTGACCTGTTATCCTTACTCTAGATACTACATTGCCTGCTTTGACCCTATCGGATCATTTAATGACCATACTTCTGCCTTATCCTTCTGTTGTGATGCCTTATCAGATAAACTAATTCCCACTACTCCTTCTCCTGGACTCCCGCTACTACGCTCTAATCCAGCCATGACACTAATTTTCTACAATAAGCTTTTTTATGTGATATGTATGAACTATCTTCAGGACTCCTGTTTTCCATCTCTTCCTAAAGTAACATTTAACTTCTAGGCATATTTGGTAAATCAAATTATTTGTGTTTTTTAAAGGTGTTTTTAGAGGTATTTGATGTCCTAGGATGAGGGTCATAGAGTGCAGTGTGAGCTCATATCAGAGATTAGGTTCATGCTGCTATTTTTAACCCAGGACAAGTCCTTCAGTGATCCTTGACTGTTTTGTGATGTCTCTGTATATCATTGTTTTTTAACCTGCTGACGACACCAGGACGTTCCATGCTGCCACACACTTTTTGTGCATTGAGAACACAGTGAAAGCACGGAACGTCCTCCATGAAAATGAACGGTGGATTGCGTTCAACGATCAAATCCAGTGCTCATGTGGTGTTGCTATGATGCCTCTAGAGGCAGCCAGCAACATTATATTGTGAAAAAAGGTTGCTAGAGATAGAATTAGAATCTAGGGTTAGGATTAGCATCTAGGGTTACCGTTATCAACCAGTGTTAAAGTAAGATTAGGGTCAGTGCTAGTGTTGAGGTGATTAGGGCTGGGGTCAAAAGTTTGCTGTAGGAGAAAAATGTTAGAAAAAGCACTACTTTGAATTATTGCCCTATAATTTGCAAAAAACAACAGAAACACATGTAAACAATGGGTATTTTGTAAGTCAGGACAAATATTAGAATCTATTTAGCAGTTTTCTTATTTGTGTTTGTAGAAGTGTAAAATGTTTTCATGTAAAAGTTAGAAAAAGTGTTTTTTTATTTTTTATCATATTTTATGATTTTTTAAAGTAAATAATGTGATATGATAAAATTAATATTATCTAAAGAAAGCCCTTGTTATGGTGTTAAAAACAGTATTTTATATGTGTGTGTACAGTAAATGAGAGAGGAAAATTATAGCTACACACAAACACCAAAGAAGTGTAAAAACAGCCCTAAGTCCTAAATTGTATAACATTCCCAAAATAGTCATGTCCTCAGGGGGTTAACAGGACACTGCCATAATAATTTTTATCATGCCAAGATTAAGAATAACCTTAATTATTAATAAATACGATTTCAAGCAATGCATATGTTAATTTCATCAAATTTTAATTTGAGCGTGGTTTTCATATCAAATATAAGATTTATTAACCTCTTGTACTCTATCGAAAGAGATTGAAATCTCTTTCACAATTTTTAACTGCATTCATCGTACTGAAGCACAGTTTACTGAACAAAACAAATAGTGGCCTAACCTGGTGCATTCTGCGATCACAGGGGAAAATACATTGCTGACTGACTCAGTAAGTAGGCACTCCAGCAAGTGCTGATGAATCCCCTACCACACAGCATAACAGTCAATCATAGCAAATGCCAAGAAAAAAAAGTTTGCCTTTGATGGTATATAGCTGTTTGTAAATGAGTTTATATAGCTTTAATTGCACTAGTTATATTATTATAATAGTAGAAAATTCTGTGGTGAAATCCCCCACAATTAAAAAAATGTTTTTCTTCTTTTAATTTATCTCAAGATATGTGTCACATTTTCAGTATACCTTTTCCGCAACTTGTAATATACAAAATGTTATTTAATATGTAGCATTCATCTTGCAGTTAAAACTTAATTATTGACCAGTTCTGGCCAGGCCATGGTCTATTATAAAATTGTATAGTTTATTATATTATTCTGGCACTAAAAAAAAGCATTTGTTTTTTTTGTAGCAGGATATAGTTAAGTTTATGAAAACTGATAAAGAAAGTAGATCATAGCATCCTTGTACATAATTAACCACAAGACTGAAAAATAAAAAATAAATTCTGAATACTTTATAGACATACGGGATTGAAAAGATGCTAGGGGAAATACATATTACACCTGAAAGATTGAGAATTTGAAGAAACATCAATAAGCCAGCACTGCGTGTCTCCTATCTGAGGATACACTTAGATTTAGATTCAAAGCCAGTGGGTACCACTGAAGGTAAAATGATGTCTTTGTTATCCTCTTTAGAACTGTATCTGAAATCTCATATGTTTCTCATCAAACATATATCTTTATCCTATGCCATGACATTGTTGTGTAGAAACTCTACAGAAAGAATTTAAAATAGGAAACGTGATTTGTATGATACATTTAGTATTAGGAATTCATTATTTTATTTTGTTTAATTAAGATGTGTCCTTTTAACCCTATTTAACCAGTAATTATCTAGTTCTTGCTTTAATCATGCACCTGAAATAAAGATGAATAATCCATTGATCAAGACAGCTAGAATTATAAACATACAACACAGTGGGAAAATAAATAGGTAAAACATAAGTATGGAGCATTTTTTTTGCCTTTGTTTTTTTTCTTCTTTGTACCTCTTCCATTTATTTTGATTTAGTGTGCAATTTTTTGGTTGTGGTAATACATTGTGATTATTTTTGAGCACTCTAAAGACTTTTGCGAATATTTTGTGAAAAGTTATCCTTATTCCAAATGTGAAAATTACAGTGCTAAATAGTGCTAAAAAAAGTTGAAAAAATATTTACTAACATGCTTGCTTTTATTCACAATATGCTCATCTTGACTGTTTGAGTGTTAAATGTTTAGTACATTACAAAAGGAGCAAAGAGCAAAAATTGGTTTGTGCACAAAATATGTTAGTTTTTTTTTTACTACATTTACCCAGTATGTTCTCTTCCCAACTTGTATAAATATATGTATGTATTTTTTTATTTTTTATTCTACTGCAAAATGTATAACTCTGTATAATTCCATTCTGGACTGGGTCCTCATGACATACTTGAACACGAGAGAAATCTTAATGTATTCTTCCTTGTAAAAAATACTGTGTGGAGAATAAAATTGATCAATATGTTTTGTAGAATTTTAAGTAATTACATACATTTTGAGGCAAATGTGTTTTAAATGTGTATATGGTGTCTCCTATTTCTGACATCATCTTATGTCTTGGCATTTCTCATTTAAAACAGATTATTTGTGTATCATGCCACTAGCTAATTCCATAAACGGGAAATACATCCAAAACCATAAATACAAGATTTTCTCCTAATCTATTGAATTTCTTGAGATTCTGGTTACACATAATAAATAATCTATATTTTATTGCAACCCCACTAAAACAAAAAACAAGAGATGATGAACAAGTGATAAGCTAAATAACTAGATGCTGAAGATGTAGGCAGCAAAGTATTTACTTTTCCTATATACCACACATATCTAGGATATTTTACAAAGGATTATTGGCTAGGCATCAAAGGACAATGCACTTATAGGGACAGGTAAAATATCACAGATAACAAACAAGCCATTTGACATAAATAAATATAAAGGAGAGTGGAGAAATAAAATAAAGGGGACAATATGGGCAGATAGGACATAATTACCAACAGTCCCAGATTGGATGGCACAGTCCTATGTTTGGGATTCTTAATCCATCTAGCCATCCATCTATCTTGCAATCCATCTAGCCATCTATTTTGACAGATACCATTCATTATTTTAGAATGAATAAAAAAATGTACTTTATCTACTATTATGAATATGATACAAAAGACAGATTGACAAACAGTTTATATGTCATGGATGAATATTTTAGCTATTTTAGCACTTTTTATTGACCTTCTGGAACATTGGCAGTTTTTTTCTGTCAGTGTCTTGCCTCTTCTCAAATATATATTCCCCAAAAGACAACAATGCTTTGACAAGGAATTTGACAATTATGAACACTTGTGTTATGGGTCAACCATGATTGGCAGAACTGGAAAATTCCTAAGGTCACAGCAAAACTGATTGATGGATTGTGATTTTGGTGTGTGAATCTGAGATAAAACCGTAAGCATAGTAAAAAAATAAGTGTACCTTTAATGTAATTGTTTCATAGTGCATTTTTTTAAAATAGTTTTTATTTTGGATTTAAATTCTAGTCATGGAACATGATTCAAAATTACTGTAATACACTGATCCCTGTAAACAGATTATTTGCAAGTTGTCCAAGTCTTCAGAGAAATTAATTAATGTGCAAACCCCCAAAGTCAGCAAATAAGAAAAATTTGGCCCATCTAGTTTGCCTAATTTCTGACAAAACAAATCTGAATACTTTCATCAGCCGATGGTCTTGTCATATATCTAGGATAGCCTTATGCCTACCCGGTGCATGCTTAAACTCCTTTGCTGTACTAACCTCTACTGCTTCTACTGGAGAGCTATTCCTTGTATCCACAACCCTCTCAGGATAGTAATACATCTGGATTGACTTTTAAATCTTTGCCCCTCTAATTTAAGACTATGTCCTCTTGTCTTCTTTTATATTTACTCTCCTCCTTTGAGTGTTGATTCACCTTATGTATTTAAATCCCCTTTCTTTTAAGCTATACATGTTATAAATTGGATTTTATAGCCTAAACCTGTCAGAAACTGAACTCTGGATATGGTGGCTGCTGACATCTGTGCCTACCCATTGCACCACCAGTAATTCATTTTCTCACTACCTGCAGATTACCTGCCCTGGCTCTCCAGGACACTCCCCTTCTCCACACCTGTTCCAAGTCAAAGCATCCTAACTATAAGCACTATATTTATTAGTCCCTTCTACATCCCAATGCTGCATCATTAAGCCTCAGCCTTACCTGCTGGTGCCCTGACTGTAGTCAGTCCTGTTCTTGTCTTGATCTGGGAACTGAACTGGTACTTTTCTCAACTCTGACATCTGACCTATGCTCTGTTGTGGAACCTGTCCTTCTGCTGTGCATTCTGTGTCTTGCCTGCTGATCTGCCTTTCCATGTGCAGGTAATATCCACATGGATCTTTCTAAATCAAGGCCAATCAAAGCTTAACAACTGGGAGTTCCCCCTGTACAGTGCACCTGGACTCTCACCAGATATTTTACCATGTACTGTTGTTCTGAAAAACACAGTGCCACTGGACAATTGAGGCTGTAGTTGAATTCTCCTCTAACAAACCCAGGACAACTAATAGCAAGCATGGAGGGTAACAGACCACAGTGCACCACCAAGAATATGTTTCCCAAAGCAAGAATGATAGACAGTAAATCGTAAAAATTTTGCATATTTTAATTTGTTTTGTAGAATGGTGATAACAGTTTGGCCTCTCGCCACGATATAGAAACATAAATGTGTCAACAGATAAGAACCATTTGGCCAATCTAGGCTGCCCAATTTTCTAAATACTTTTATTAGTCCCTGGCTCTATCTTAGATCTAGGATAGCCCTGTGCCTATCTCATGCTTAAACTCCTTGCTTACCTCTACCACTTCCGCTGGAAGGCTGTTCCATACATCCACTACCCTCTCAATAAAGTAATACTTTCTGATATTACTTTTAAATCTTTGCCCCTCTAAAGACTATGTCCTCTAGATGTGGCAGTTTTTCTTAATTTAAATATACTCTCTCTCTCTGTCTTCCACTGTCTTGATTCCCGTTATGTATTTAAATGTTTCTAATATATCCCCCCTGTTGCATCCTTCCCCCAATATATACATGTTAAGATGCTTTAACTTTTCCTGGTAAGCGTTATCCTTCAACCCATGAACCAATTTAGTCATTCTTCTCTGAACTTTCTCCAAAGTATCACTATCCTGCTGGAGATACGGTCACCAGTACTGCGTACAATACTGCAAGTGAGGTCTCACCAGTGCTCTGTACAATGGCATGAGCACGTCCCTCTGTCTACTGCTAATACCTCTCCCTATGCAACCAAGTATTCTGCTAGCATTTCCTGCTACTCTATTGCATTGTCTACCTACCTTTAAGTCCTCTGAAATTATTAATCCTAAATCCCTTTCCTCAGATGCTGAGGTTAGGACTGTATCAAATATTCTATATTCAGCTTTTTTGGGTTTTTACGCCCAAGTGCATTATCTGGCACTTATCCACATTAACTGTCAGACACATCTCTGACCATTTTTCTAGTTTAGCTAAAACATTTGCCATTTGGCTTATCCCTCCATGAACATCAACTTTGCTGAAAATCTTACCTTACCAACAAGACGTTCTGCAAAACCACTAATACAAATACTAAAAAGAATGGCTCCAAGCACAGATCCCTGAGGCACCCCACTGGTAACAAGAACAATTATACTCCATGGACTACAATCCTCTGTTGCTCTGTCACTCACCCAATGTCTAATCCTTTCAACAATATTGAAATCCAAACTCAAAAATTAGAGTTTATTGATAAACTTTCCATGACCAACAGTGTTAAAATACTTACTGAAATCTGGGTAAGCAATGTATACTGCAACACCCTGATCTATTTTTTTAGTCACCCAATTGAAACAATCAATAATATTAGTTTGGCATGATCTCCCTGAAGTAAACTCATGTTGTCTCTGATCTTGAAATCCATGTGATTTTAGATGTTCAACAATCCAATCCTTGAAAGGCACACTAAACTTTATATTTAACTTGTGCTTCTAATATAGAATCACAAGTGAAATCTTAGTCTGGTCGGTGACCGGCTCTCTCTGCTAGTGCAGAGAGAGACCCATGTTTTTGCACGGGATCAGCAGGGGGACCTTAATTCGGTCCCCCCCTGCTGATCCCATGCAAAAACGAGGGCCTCTCTCTGTATTAGCAGCGAGTGAGCCTCGCATTCAGCAGACTGAGTAGGGAGAGCCCCCGCTCTGTTTGGCTGTGAATGCGCTGACAACCAGGAACTGCTATGTTGCAGATGTGAGACATAGCACATAGTAAACCTGTGTGCATCTATTAAGATACTCGTCGCGTTTAATTCAAGGAAGCAAGGGTTAAAACAGTGCAATGTTCCTTTAACATGCTTTCCATTATTTTCCCCACTACTGAAGTAAGACTTACTGGTCTATAGTTGTCCAACTCCTGCGTACTACCAGTCTTGTGAATGGGCACAACATTTGCTGATTTCCAATCTTCTGGGACTACTCCCATTACCAATGATTTGTTAAATAAATCTGTAAATGGCTTTGCTAGTACACCACTAACCTTTTTTAATAGTTTTTGGTGTATCCCACCTGGGCCATTGACTTATTTGTCTTTACTTTAGAAAGCTGAAGAAGAACCTCTTCCTCTATCAACTCTCATGCATCAAATTACTTATTAATCTTTTTTTCCGAAAAGAGGCCCCTATCCCTCATTTTCATCTGTGAACATTGAACAAAAATATTAATCGAGGCAGTCTGCTAGACCTTTATCCTCTTCTTCATAGCGTTCTTATGTTGTTGTTTTTTTTATTTTTTATTAAAGTATCAAAAAAACATACAGGTTCAGTATACATAAATATGACTAATACGACAATTGTTAGGGAAACAAGTTAGTGCAAGAGATCTCCCAAACTTCTAGTAGCTACACTTTGTTTTAACAATTTAAATAAAGTGTTCTTATGTTGTTTTTAACCTAACTAGTACCAGCCACTAAATCTACAGTTGCCAATATTGCCACAAGTTCATGGATCTAACCCCTAAACTGTGAGCATTTGTAGACATGACATCATATGTTTCTGTTTATTTTTTGTATTTTAATAATTACCGTATTTTCCGGCGTATAAGACGACTGGGCGTATAAGACGACCCCCCAACTAAGTCATCTTATAAGCCGGAAAAATCGCATCTATATTTTAATATATAGAGTTTTCCACCCTCTTCCCCCTTTCCCCAATCCCCAATTGCCAGTACTTACCTATTTTCTGCTCTGTCTCCCGCTGTTAAGCCGGTCCGTGGCTGTGAGGGAAGCGTTGTGAGCTCCCCTCCAGCCGCGTGGTCAATAAAGTTTTGTTTAAAAAAAAAGTTTAAACAGACTTTATTGAAGCCGCGCGGCCTGAGGGGAGCTCACAACGCTTCCCTCACAGCCACGGACCGGCTTAACAGCGCGAGCGGAGACAGAGCAGAAAATAGGTGAGTAAATCCCAGTACCCGGCGTATAAGACGACCCCCCAACTTTTGAGAAGATTTTCAGGGGTTAAAAAGTCGTCTTATACGCCGGAAAATACGGTATTCTCTGGGGCAGTCCAAAGCCTCTTGTATGTTTTTTAGCTAAGTTGGACTCTGGGTATCCTTTTTTTCTATACATTTTTATTTTAGAAATACCCAATAATACCTTCTCCAACATTTTAAAATTTGGGGCATTAACAAAATGTTAGAAACATTGGAGAGGAGGAGATCATATAAAAAGAATAGGTCAAAAAGAGATGGAATGGCTATTTTACTGAATACTCTGCAGCCAACTGGGTTAAATGCAGACTTGACCTCATTTGACATAACATTATACTTTTCTCTTGCAATCTTTTACAGTGTTTCTTCTTTGCAATATATTATATTTTTGCTTGTGATATACATTTTTATAATAATATTTTTTTTTTTTTATCTTAATCATGTTCTTCTTAAGCTTAATATAGGATATTAGTAATTTCACTCTAATTTATGCCTGGTTATTTTTCTATATATGTCTGCTTATGTATGAAACTTTTCTATAGGAATATAACATGATTCTTTCCTGGCCTTATATGGGAAAATACAAACTTGGGAGAACTTTTCAACACACACTAAAGAGACTTTTGCTACAGAAATGTTTCACAGCTATCATTGAGTGCTATCATCAGATGGCCGGACTCATGTGACGTGACACAACCCATTAAAAAAATGGAAGTGAAGTGGAAATACATGAAAATCTAAAGAAGACTCCTCATTGATCAAATTACATTAATGTATGCCATGTTTTCTGTCTAATTAGCCTCGGTCCCGCTGATGCCGCCACGTTCTCCAAGAAGTCTCCAAGAGGTGAAATGTGTAAATGGACGGCTTCTGCGGGACAGAGAGTCTATTTGTTACTACTGTGCACTGCTTAATACCTAAGTGGAAGGTATTTTTATTTTCCATTTAATAAATGTTGTATCTTTTACTTATACGCACTGTATTTCCATTACTTGGAGGTTACTAAAAAACAACTCACTATAAGGAATAAAAGACCTTCTTATATGCTATATACCGTTGGAGGAAGTGTGAGTGCAAATTTTGGAGCCACACCATACTCGCCACATATTATCTAAACTTATTACACTTTATACTCTATGTATTGTTTTCTCTGTTTTTATATATTCAAGATATTGGAAGATATTTCCCTGGAAAGATACCAGGTTGTATATATTGCACTTTAAATCTCTGCACAGAAGCGCACTGTCAGTTTGTTACTTTTTGTGTGTGTGTATATAGGCAATTGTGCGGGTTTATCCAGACAGTTGCAGCTTGTGCACCTAAGTAAAGGATCTCACTCACCGCACCGCACCAAGTTTTATACTCCTCTACTATATTTATCCAAACTAAGGCAACACTGAACACTTCATTTTTGTGGACAAACAAACTTACTTATACAAGAGATATGCCCTTGCTGTAGTTTTGTGGTTGTATTGCTAATACTCAAGCACATGTTATATGCAGTGTCCATATATAAGCAGATGGCTGGAGACATTAAGAAACTTCATCTGTTTACTTCCAGCTTGCCATTTCATGTAAAACTTTTAATGAATTCATATGACAAACTCAAGCATTATGCATCCAAACGACTGCAGCAGAAAGGTTAATGAACTCTTTAAAGCTCAAGAAAAGGTTAATTAATAAAATAATGGAATTACTTTGAGCCAGATAAATAATGCAATTATTTACTTCACATTGATTTTTTTGGTACATGCGTTATATGTGTATTAATGGATCTTAATAAAAAAAAAGAAATAGGAACTCACATATCTTATATTAAAGAAAATCAGGTCATATCTGGTTTATTTTCTTCTAAATGTTTCTCCTTCATTAAGTGCTCACCATTTACAAATCATGGAACAAAATATATCTATTATTCTATTATATCTATTGTACAGCACTATCTTGATACTTTATTAATAATAATAAAATACAGTGACTTGTGATAATTACAACGTAGCAAATTAATTTATTTTTAAAACAACAATTTACAACTTGGTTGTCAGTTTGCACAAATTCATTGTTTTGTGAATGTTACAGGTTCAGATATTGATAAAAATGATACTTTAAGTTGTATAGCCTTTTAAAATCCCTAACAGAGAAAGAAACTGTGCTCCACTTCCTGAATGAAAGCCCCGCATGGGTGTGAGTAAACAGGAGCTCTGAGTGACTCCCTGATCATGAGAACCTGTAGACAGCAAGTTATCACCAATAATGTGTGAAATATTCACGATGCTTTTATTTGTGCATCTTGGATTTATATGTATAATTATTACCTTGATACATATTATTTTATAAATACATCTTCACTACATGTGAGAATTTAAAGGATTAGTCCCAGTAAAAATATATTATTTATAGCATAATCACCCATGCATGTTAATCCCATGGATATGAATCTCATATGTTTTAACTGTACATAAAAGGATCAACTCCCTCACAGAACAGGTTCGATCTTTAAAGATAAAGTTTCTCAAAACTATATAAAAACATTATATGGCCATATCATGCATAACCTACCACTGTGTCTGAGTATTGGTGGGTCCTAACACTAAATATTTTTAACAGTGTTTAATCTCTTAAAATACATTACTTAAAAGTGACCAAAATGCTCTCCTATTTCACACAAACTAAGACATATGTGGACCCTATTTATGAAGCACCTGTTTTAACACAGGAATTGCTTAATTTTTCAATGTAATTTACTAATTGATTATTTAACAATTTCTGCATGGACACACTTGCATTCTACATTAGGGAAGGGGGTATGTAAAAGTTATGTGTGTTTCACTAAAAATTCTCAGACCTGGCTACACTAGCTGGACCACCAGTAGAAAAAAGCTGCACATGAGGCAAATACAAATAATGTGTCGGCAGATAAGAACCATTCGGTCCATCTAGTCTGCCCAATTTTTTTGAGTACTTTTATTAGTCCCCTGTTCCCGGTCTTATAGCTAGGATAGCCTTGTGTCTATCCCACGCATGCTTAAAATCCTTGACTGTGTTTACCTCTACCACTTCTGCTGGAAGGCTATTCCATACATCCACTACCCTCTCAGTAAAGTAATACTTCCTGATATTAATAGAAACATATAATACCTATGCATACATGCCAGTATAGTTATCCTTTGGGATACTTTTTCTTTGAAACAATTTGACATTTGTTATTTCTTCTGTCAGGCTCCAGTCAAATTTTGAGAGCTCAGTGGGAGGTTCAATAGAAGAAGCTTTTTTGTAAGTACATAAAGAACACTTTTACTAATCTATTGTCTTACTCCAGCCCTTCCTTTTTAACTTGTTCACATTTCATTGTGGTATGAGTGCTGTTTCAGCCTCCTCATCATAAGGCTTATAAGATTCACTGTGAGTTATTAAAAACATGCTGCACAGCAGAGATAATATGGTGCATCTCCACATGTGCCAATGTATGAAGCAGACTCCAGACAAATTGCCGCTGGTCCCGTACCTCTGGATTGCTCTGGTGTTCTGTGTGCTGGTGCATCACATGTGTTATCAATCAGGCACTTTTGAGAGCATGAGTTGTGTTTGGAAACCTTTGCGAAACACCGTCTCATGGAATAGAAACATAGAAACATAGAATGTGTTAGAATAGAATAGAATAGAATATTGGGATACATCAAAAAAGCATTTTCTATTTGTTTGCTTGTTTTTTTTTTTTTTTTTTTACTTCACAGCAATGTAGTTTTTATTTATACATACCAGAGTATGAGTTATACGTTGTCAAAATAATGTAACCATGTTTTTTAATGGACATACAATATTTACACTTGGTAATAGTTTAGAACGGAAAATGCACTTAGTAATCTTATTTAAACCTATTTGTGAAACATCATAATATAAAAGTATCATTCACATAAATATTCACCATTTTTGCCCTTGTTTGATATAATATGTTGGTATATTGTGGTGACTGTGATGAGAAATATTGTTGGATAGAGCAAACAAGCCAAATTTTTATATAACTAAATTTCCTAAATAATGTTTTGGTATATAACCATCACTGGCTTTTCCATCAAACATTTTAATCTTTAATAATGCCACCTGCTACAAATAACAAGTACAATTTAGTCCCATATAAAAAGAGTTTCTGGAGCTGACATTTATCTTCAGCTTTTTTATGCCAACAGATAGCTCGTCTCAGCAAATGTCATTGAAAATGAGTAAAGTTTTACATTTGCCTATTTGTCTAGTTGAAAGAAACTTTAATGATCTCTTTGTTGGACAAAACTTCTAAATGGAAAAGAAATGATGGCACATTTGTAAATTCCATAAACGATAAAAGAACAGTACCTTTATATATTTTTTTCTGTTCAAGAAATGTTCAAATCAAATGTTAATGTGCCTACCTTTTGAATGCCAGAAAGTGAGTTATGGGGTCACTGTAAAGTGATCTAAAAGGTTTTTTGTTTTGTTTTTTTTCTTTATGAAATGTATGAAAGGTTCTTACTCAGGTGGCGGAAATCCTGATTAAACCATTAAGTCAAACTACTGAATTACTCAAAATGACTGAGCTTTTAATTCATTCAGTTGCATCATATATACAGGGAGTGCAGAATTATTAGGTAAGTTGTATTTTTGAGGATTAATTTTATTATTGAACAACAACCATGTTCTCAATGAACCCAAAAAAATCATTAATATCAAAGCTGAATATTTTTGGAAGTAGTTTTTAGTTTGTTTTTAGTTTTAGCTATTTTAGGGGGATATATGTGTGTGCAGGTGACTATTACTGTGCATAATTATTAGGCAACTTAACAAAAAACAAATATATACCCATTTCAATTATTTATTTTTACCAGTGAAACCAATATAACATCTCAACATTCACAAATATACATTTCTGACATTCAAAAACAAAACAAAAACAAATCAGTGACCAATATAGCCACCTTTCTTTGCAAGGACACTCAAAAGCCTGCCATCCATGGATTCTGTCAGTGTTTTGATCTGTTCACCATCAACATTACGTGCAGCAACCACAGCCTCCCAGACACTGTTCAGAGAGGTGTACTGTTTTCCCTCCTTGTAAATCTCACATTTGATGATGGACCACAGGTTCTCAATGGGGTTCAGATCAGGTGAACAAGGAGGCCATGTCATTAGATTTTCTTCTTTTATACCCTTTCTTTCCAGCCACGCTGTGGAGTACTTGGACGCATGTGATGGAGCATTGTCCTGCATGAAAATCATGTTTTTCTTGAAGGATGCAGACTTCTTCCTGTACCACTGCTTGAAGAAGGTGTCTTCCAGGAACTGGCAGTAGGACTGGGAGTTGAGCTTGACTCCATCCTCAACCCGAAAAGGCCCCACAAGCTCATCTTTGATGATACCAGCCCAAACCAGTACTCCACCTCCACCTTGCTGGCGTCTGAGTCGGACTGGAGTTCTCTGCCCTTTACCAATCCAGCCACGGGTCCATCCATCTGGCCCATCAAGAATCACTCTCATTTCATCAGTCCATAAAACCTTAGAAAAATCAGTCTTGAGATATTTCTTGGCCCAGTCTTGACGTTTCAGCTTGTGTGTCTTGTTCAGTGGTGGTCGTCTTTCAGCCTTTCTTACCTTGGCCATGTCTCTGAGTATTGCACACCTTGTGCTTTTGGGCACTCCAGTGATGTTGCAGCTCTGAAATATGGCCAAACTGGTGGCAAGTGGCATCGTGGCAGCTGCACGCTTGACTTTTCTCAGTTCATGGGCAGTTATTTTGCGCCTTGGTTTTTCCACACGCTTCTTGCGACCCTGTTGACTATTTTGAATGAAACGCTTGATTGTTCGATGATCACGCTTCAGAAGCTTTGCAATTTTATGAGTGCTGCATCCCTCTGCAAGATATCTCACTATTTTTGACTTTTCTGAGCCTGTCAAGTCCTTCTTTTGACCCATTTTGCCAAAGGAAAGGAAGTTGCCTAATAATTATGCACACCTGAAATAGGGTGTTGATGTCATTAGACCACACCCCTTCTCATTACAGAGATGCACATCACCTAATATGCTTAATTGGTAGTAGGCTTTTGAGCCTATACAGCTTGGAGTAAGACAACATGCATAAAGAGGATGATGTGGTCAAAATACTCATTTGCCTAATAATTCTGCACTCCCTGTAGTTACCTGTAAGCATGTTTTTGACAACCCCTGCTATCTTTTACTCAACTTGCCATTTAATTCTCCATCACGTACCAAGGTGTATTTTGGATCGCTACTGGACACAAGTGACCAGTCATATCTTTTACAAGAATGCAAATCTAGTGTGATATGTTCTCTTTGATTGGCTACAAAACAAATGTGTAATTGCACTATTATAGCTAATTTTCTTTGACACTGTAGAAATGAACAAAACCAATGCTTGACAGACTCTTATGTGGAAGG
Organism: Pelodytes ibericus; assembly: GCA_036172795.1. Lineage (NCBI taxonomy): Eukaryota > Metazoa > Chordata > Amphibia > Anura > Pelodytidae > Pelodytes > Pelodytes ibericus. The sequence goes on from CM069858.1 coordinate 163,024,037, forward strand.
TAGCACAACATGAAATATGAAAAGCATAAATATAACTGGCTATATCTATACATCCAGCTGGTGAGATAGCACATTTGGTATATATTCTGACTCTAGTAACTGTTCAAATCCCTTTAGGGCCAATTTGGCCCTTTCTGCTTCTGAGATTGATAAACTAGCACAATTAGATTTGGTAATAATTTGAGTCCTATGGGGAGAAAAGTACTATATAAAAGTAGTTTGTCTTATAAAATAATCATCAAATTTCAATACATCAAACAATCAATTCAAATGATAAAAGTGAATTAAGTCATCAATGATATATGCCCTTAATTTGGGTAAAAAAGAAGAATTCAACATCTATAACAGCTTAAAAGAGTATTTGCTTACAACAGTGACATACCATTATCCATCAAGAAAAACTGTTATCACACATCTAAAATAAAGTGCACCCCATAGTGGCTTGGCCCGGTACTTATTATTGTATATGTACTTATATTGTATATTTTTGTAACCATTTATTCCAAACTGAATAGAATGTGTCACCTCTTGAATGTGAAAATCTGTACCCCCTTTCTATAAGGCATTGAGTTTTTATTTGATTAATTACTATTTCTGTTTTAATTTCATCCTGCTGTCGCCATCTTCTTGCAAGAGCTATTTTCATAGCCAACAAGCATTATATGGTCAACATCCTGTTATCTTTAGAAAGAAATTCAAGATCCAAATGCAACAGTGCTCCCTTCGCTGTAGGAGGCAGGATGGTGTCAACAAGACCCGTTATAATAGCAAATATATCATTCCATTCCCTCTGGATTTTATGACATTCCCACCAAATATGTCTGAATGTACCCTGATGGAGATTACATCTCCAGCAAAGAGGTGAGGCTTAAGGATTAAATGTACTAATTCTATCAGGGGTCATAACCTTAACATGGAACACAACCATATCCTGGTAATGGGTACTCTTGTACACCAGGTTCAAGCTATTGATACATTGTACATTATCCACGTTAGTGCTCAATTCCTTTTGCCAGGATTTAAGATCTACACCTAAACACAAGGTATTTAACCTTTCCAAGATGTCATCTTCAGACAGTTCATAACAGGTATATTGTTCAGTGATTTAACAGTTAGTTAGTTTTTTATATTCAGTTTCCACACACATATACTTATGGGATCTCATTTAGTGGCCGATCCTCATGACACTATAGTATTCAGTGTGGTTAATTTTGAACTCAGTTGCCAATTGTTCAAAAGGGTTAATTTTCCCCTCCCATTTTAAATCCCCAATTCTGAGCTTCCTATAGTTGTCCCATTTCCTTAAGCTCAATTGGTCTATGTTATATTGTAAAGATTCTAGAGGAGCTGTAGTTATTAATGTATCTGTCAACCTTATTTTCCTACTAAATCCATGCCAAACCTCTGTTGCCAAAATGGATTTCACCTCTGTTTCACGGAGTCAATTTTGAGACAGAGACGGAGTAGCTGGAAGCAAGAAAGTTGTCTTTATTGCACAATCAAGGAGAGTCGACCGAGAGGTGGGAAAGCCTCTTCTAGTCAAGTCTGATTTGCATATTCCACACTTCAGTATTTATATATTTTCAATCAATTAGTTAAACATTAATCATAAAAGTAATATATGCTCAGGTGATGATTTAAGGCATTAGGTCATTTTACCAAATCATGCTGATTCTGAGTGATCTGACCACAGGTTTTTATTACTTTGCTATTCAGTTATTTATTAGAATTCCACACACACACATTTAGGCTAGTACATGTGACTTCATGTGACTTTAATTATTTTCCTCGATGGATCATATTAGTCACTTTATTGATTAAAAGAGTTTTATGGTTTTATCCCATTTAATCTAGTCAAGCTATTCCTAAGTCCAGTGTAGACTGGGTGTGTTCAGCACTGTCAGCAAAGGTGAGAGAAGAATCATTTGTATTATTTTAGGCAAAGCATTTATGTCTGATTTCTTGAGTTTTGCTCACACCTCCATACAGCTACGAGTAGTTAATCCCTTTCTTTTAGTCATAGCATTTTGTCTTGATGTATCCAAAGAAGACAGACATTCTAAATTACCCATACCTGCAGTTTCTTGTTCAATGTAATACCAGTCCTCCTCCTTACTTTGTATATATTGTAGCTTTACTATATGGGTTAGCATGCTTGCTTAATCCCCCATTTTTGCTGCTAGCAGTCATGATCTTCCGGGAAACTCTAGGCCTTCTTTCTGCCCATATAAATGTATCTACATGCATCTGAAAGTTCTTAATCCAACTAACTGGTAACTTAATTGGGATCATCCTTAGCAGATATAACCATTTGGGAATGACATATGCTCTGATTGTATTTACCCTTCCTAGCCATGACACATATAGGCTCTTCCATTCTCTCAGTTTTCCAGGTTTAGTCGTTATCCAATGGTAGATAATTGATTTCAATAATCCTGTCCGTTTTCTTAGGGATTATGAGTCCAAGATAGTCTAGACCTTCTGATCTCCATTGCAAGTCAAACCTCCTCTCAAACTACTTAGCATCTTATCTGACATAGCGATCGCCATTGCCTGTGACTTATTAAAATTCAATCTATAGCTAGAATACATACCAAATATGCTGATTTGCTCCATCAACAGAATCAGAAAGCGCTTGGGATCATACACTGAGACCAACACATCATCAGGATCCAAGCTGAGTTTATTTTCCAATTTCCAATCTTAATCCTCTTAATATTTACATTGTTATGAATCCTAGATGCCAGTGGTTCCAACAATAATACATATAGTAAAGGGGCCAATGGACACCCCTGCCTAGTACCGTTATTAATTTGGGATCGATTTGAGGTCAGATTATAACACAACCTCAGATATAAGAGCATTTGCTCTGAAAAAACCTTGTCTTAAATTCGAGCAAATACGGTAGTTTATTCAAGACATTTACATGAGGAAAAAAATCACTTTCATATCTTTCACTTCTCTCACTTTCCTGAGTGTGCATGTGAGCAGATGTGGGAAAGGTTATCATGGCGAACAAGATGTGCGCCATGATCTGATGACAATTGCTTGAGTATAAAGGTTGTTGTTGCGCTAGATAGATTGTGTTTCCTTATTTATACATTGCTGTTCTGAATGAATGTTTGTTAAAGTAGACAGACCAAAGTTTATATGTGTATTGTAGGAGGAAATAATTGAAGATGTCGATGGCAGGTATATAAGACCTGCTTTAACAAATTCTTCCTCTCCCTTCTACGGGTTTACTTTAAATAGGAGGCTCCAGGCAAAGTATATGTTCACTCAGAATCTGATATTTCAGCCAAGAGAGCTGGACTGCTACAAACATAGGTTTGTCTGATAAAATTCTACTTTTGTTTCCTGCATTTTGTGTTTGTTGGAAAGTGGGAGATCCACCTAACTATACATAGCAGATTCTATGTATAGTAAGTGCTTAATAAAGAGCAATGATTTATTTTTGTTTATTTTCACTTTCTGATTTGTTAAAGAAAATAAAATGTTTAAATCCAGAGTTGGAGTTTGTCCTGTGTTACAGCTTAAACTAGACGACAGCCGTTATTTGAAGATCCCAGACTAAAAACTTTGACTACAAAAGACATTTTGTCACACTATGTGTAACACACGGGGTCCAGGATGGTAATAGACCTGAGCGCCCGAGATCAGGAGCTACGTTGCAGGGTGGAGACACAGGACCTGGTGCTGGGTAACTGCAATCACTTGGAGGTTTGGTGCCCCAAGTCTTTGCAGCCACAACCAGGCCCTGTGAAGCAGCTGCTGTATCCAGGTCCCAGGCTAGAGAGGAAATGAACTAAGTCATAGCCAAGCAGAGCTAAAACACAAAAGTGACTGAGGTATAGCAGAACTAAAATACAAAGTGCAGGGCTAAATGACAGAGGGATAACATAAGCAATATAAAGCAGAAACCAAACTGAGGGTAAGCAATGCAAAGCATGGGGCTAAGGAACACAAAAGGCACATGCAAAGGAACAAACATAAATACAGGAACTAGCCTAACACTAAGGATGGTAAAGGTGGTGGTTTGGTTCAACAAATTGGCCAGTTTAGATGTTGGCTTGCCAACCACATCAAGGTACCCCTCATTAGGCAAGTCCCTAACTAGCAAAAAAATTAAAAAGGATCTCAAAAATAGCTGAAATACTATATAGTGATATCAATAAGGGGGTAACCCTGATTATAACTAGTAGATCTGATAAACATGTGTGGAATCATTTCCAATTAAGACATAACTTTTATTGGCAACAAGTTAAAATCGTACACAAATAACAAACAAGGTAAGTGAAAACAAGTGAATAAAGTGAAATAAATTAAATCTTGCTATTTTTTTTATTTTTATTTTTCACATTGTCACCCTCTGATTGGCCCACAGCATCACATAATCTAGTTTAGCCACATGTCCAGCCCCTATATTTATATTTATTTTTTCTGGTTGGTTCATTGTCCATCTCCTTTTAATAGCCAACACTTAACTAATAACAATCAGGCTACGTCCATACATAAGCTTATATGTGCATCTTTTCCTTCTTGATTGGTCCCTTCAGTCTCTAGACATTTTTGGACTTAACGTGATCTGCCCATACCATCATATGATTTGACAAGCTAGATCAGTATTTACTATTACTGACAGTATATCCCCTTGAGCCTCTTTTATTATCTATTAACCTCTCCAGTTTTTAAACCCCAGTAAAATCGGGACATATACGTTCTTTGGGAAATAGCTTAGTGACTAACTGTACACTAAGCGATTATAGCTGCCTCCATTTTTTTAGCTTCACTTTAAACGGAGCTCTAAACACACGGGCATTTACCCCCTGACAGGGCCGGACTGGCCCACCGGAAGGGCTGGGAGAGAGACACTGAGGAGGAAGGGAGGGCTAGTAGAAGAGGCACGGAGGAGGAAGAGAGGGCTGGGGAAAAGAGACACGGAGGAGGAAGGGAGGAGTAGTGTGTCTGTCTCTCTCATTTCTGTAGTATGTCTGGCTCGCTCTCTCATTTCTGTAGTGTGTCTGTCTATGAGCAAGAGAGAGATAGACACGCTACAGAAATGAGAGAGACAGACAGACTACAGAAATGAGAGAGACAGACATACACTACAGAAATGAGAGAGACAGACATACACTACAGAATGGAGTGAGACAGACATGCTACAGAAATGAGAGAGACAGACATACACTACAGAAATGAGAGAGACAGACATACACTACAGAATGGAGTGAGACAGACATGCTACAGAAATGAGAGAGACAGACATACACTACAGAAATGAGAGAGACAGACATACACTACAGAAATGAGAGGGAGAGAGAGAGACTATAGATATGAGAAGAATACAGACAGACATGGGCAGTTCCCCTCCCAAAAAACAGACTTTGGATCCGCTCCTGTGGTACAATCTCAGTGCTGGGCTTGGGTGAATCCTGTGAGTGCAATCTCACTGCTAGGGTAAGTCCTGGGGGTTGGGTCAAATCTTGTAAGTGCAATATGAGTGCTGGGTCAAACCTTGTAAGTGCAATATGGGTGCTGGGCCACGTCTTGTGAGAGTAATATGGGTGCTGGGTCAAGTCCTGTGAGAGCAATCTGAGTGCTGGGGTACGTTCTGGGTGCAGGGTCAAATCTTGTAAGTGCAATATGGGTGCTGGGGCAAGTCTTGTGAGAATAAAATGGGTGCCTGGTCAAGTCCTTTGAGGGAAATTTGAGGTAAGTTCTGGGTGCTGGGTCAAGCCCTTTGAGTGCAAACTGGGTGCTGGGCTACATCAAGATATCAAGCCAGTATATACATAAGGTTATGTTTTACACACTGCCCTGATATACACCTCTTCACATGGCAATTCATATAACTTTATGTACATACTCAAAGCTTTTAAATACTTTTAAAATGCCTGGTTTTCCCTTTTACGAACAAAAAGATATATTATGCTATGGGGCTGGTTTAATAATGTTATGCTTTCGGCCTGCTATACAAATTTTTTCCAGGGCTGGTTTTTGTTCCCAGTCCGGCTCTGCCACCTGACGAAGCCACGGTAGTGTTGAAACGCGCTTCGGGTTAGGGTCCTTTGGTCCTCTCATATCCACCTGTGTTGCATTGTTCTTTATAGTTGGTTCTTTGTCCGGTGAATGTGGTGCCTGTCGCTCCTTATATATATATATACATATATATATATATCTTTCATTAAATATAAAAGTTATCAAGCCTTAATTGACCACCATTTAAGGAGCAGATCTGGCTGCCTGTGGATTTCTATCACTAATATATTTCACTCTTATACCAACTGAATATCTTTACCATTTATCTATGTGCAAATACTTACCTGGACAGGCTGTATCCTAAACATCCATTGCTAACTGCAGCATACAGATTTAACCAATTCAAGACTCAATCATAGCAAAATTGGTTCTGACAGCCTAAGTACTTATTTGGTATTACATTGTATCCATCAGGTGTGTGTTGCTATAATAAATACTTCCACATAATTTATTTAATTATACAATGTTGCACAGGTGGCAGATAAGGACCTTGGAACCCCTTCAGTAATTGGTCTTTCTACAATATTAACCCTGAATATACACTGATATTGACAATATCCTTTACAAAATTGTACCTTTACTAATCTTGCACTCCTATGTTACCCTTCGGAATGTCTATCCTAAACATTTATAATTAGGCGTTTGCAAGATTTGTTTTATTTCACTTTATTCACTTGTTTTCACTTACCTTGTTTGTTATTTGTGTACGATTTTAACTTGCTGCCAATAAAAGTTATGTCTTCATTGGAAATTATTCCACACATGTTTATTAGATCTTCTAAGTCCCTAACTAGTAGATAGTATTAGAAAAGCATAAATAGAATCTAAGACACATCAATGGCATTGAACTAAACACAGAGAAAATACCTGTAGACTGCTGCAAAGAACTAAACAGCAACAGGTGTGGTTTAAATAGTAAACTGACAAGGCAGAGGGAATTGGAAAACCCGGAATGGAACATATGGACAGGAAGAGAGGTATACAGGACAGGACAGGACTACAGGGCAAGGACAGGACTACAGGGCAAGGACAGGACTACAGGGCAAGGACAGGACTACAGGGCAAGAACAGGAATAAGCATAAATAATAAACAAGAAAGCAAAGCAGGAAGGATACAGAAATGCCTGGATACGGCCTGGATGAGCCTACACAAGGGTGCATGGTTACACTATGAATACATAATTCACACAGCCTGGTTATACACCACTAGATGTTATGCTATTCTTTATCAGAATCATAAACTTTTGATTTTGGCTTAATATGCCATGAGAGAATATTACAGAAAAAGGGACTTTTCTAGAGTGTGTTTTTCAACCACTTTCAGTTGGTAGGAAAAAATAAAAAACATAGTTATAAGCAAAAGGAGTGGGAATTCTGTGTAGAAAAATGAGGAGAAATAAAGATGTTGTTCAGGCCACATAATCTTTAGGTAATATACACAGTTGTATGTAGAATTGACAGGAACTTGGTGCTTTTCTTTAAAATACACACCCTTTTTTCAAAATCACATATAATCAAATATATATATAAAACAGAATGAATATATATAAAAATAAAGTGTTCAGCCATTAGGAACTAGACAGATAAGCAATGGTAATACTTAAATAATGTCCTCCAGAGTGCTCTTTGCTTTTAAGGATGATGTGAACCTGAGGAGTTTCACTAATGTGTGGTTTCTTTAGAGGTAAAATAAATGTTAAACTGTTCAGCAAGCTTTGTGAAATCTCCCCTTCAGAACATGAGTATTGTCAATAAGCATTTAGTAATGTACATATATAAGATAAAAAAAAAGGGAACAAAAAGAGAACTGAGAAATATTGGACCAAAATTTTAGCTGCAAAGATAGTCCCAAAAATACACACAACATGGACCAAAACATTTGACTCAACCTGTTTGCCTTCTAATATAAGTGAGAGGAGTCTGGTCAGAAGAAATACATTCATTGTCAGTTATTGGAAAAAATATTGGGGAAAAAAAATATTCTCCACGTAACAAAATGCACGACTCCTTGCATACATTCTGTTGCACACCAAGAAAAAGTTATGCATTATGTAAATAATAAAGCTTCTGCCTTGAGTAGTATATAAAAATAGTATGAGACCCAGCACTCATTAATAGACAACATGTCAGATGTGGTTACACCCAAATTGCCACAGACTGTAATTGAATGATTGCTTGTGGGTCCTATATATACATGTTAATTAAGCACCTTTGTTAGGCTTGAAAAACCCCCAGAGTGGGTTGAAACGTCGCCTTTGTCTTATTAAAACTCTCTTTGACACTGAGTGCTGGGTCTCATACTATTTTTTTATGAGTAAAGGACTTGGGAGACTTCCTGTGACTTCGGCACCAACGGATTAAATAGAGTGCGGTCCGTATCGACTACCTTTTACCCATATTGAGTAGTATATAGGCCTAGGAATATTTTGTTTATATATTGTATGATTATTTTCCAAACAAATGAGCTGGACACCCTGAAAACAACTAAAAACTCAGAAAGCAACATTGAAAACGTATATATATTTCTCCTCTTTCCTAAGAAGCCTGCGGTGTGGTTGCACAGATCAATCTTCTACCTTATTAGATTCTATGCCCCTTAAAGAGGTTCATGTCCTGGTACATTAATCAGAGCAGAATAATGTTCTGTTGAGTTGAGCGAGGACTTCTTGATATTGATGTTGGCAAGGGTTAGTCTCTGTCATGATGAGGCGGGATGCTGTTTCTGGATAGTTGATAGCTATTTCTCTTTACATTTTTGTGAAGAGACACAGCATGGAATCAGTAATACTCATGGGCTATCTAACTAATGGAATGATTGCTGTTGATCTGTCTTGCCCTTATCTATTTGACCTTGAAATGCATTGTGCATGTTCTGGGAATACTGGGAAGTTAGCTGAATAAAAGTTTATATTGAGGTCAGGGATTAGTATTAGTATTAGCTATGGACTTTGCTTTTTCAGTGAACAAATCTAGATACTTAAAATAGAAAACTCTCTTTATTTAAAGTTGCACATACAGGAGTCCATTTGTATTTCTTTTTTTTTTAAACACAACTAGAGCATGGCCTCTTAAATATGTAAAATACATTTAAAGACCAATTAAAAATAAAATAGAAATTGGGGAAAGGCCATAAAAATTCTGTAATGTTTTGAAACATTTCTATATTGTTATGTATTTGAAGGATTATAATATAATTGAGCAATAAATCAATATTATCTTTAGCATTGATTGCAGCTGGATGCTATCATTATTAATATAATTAATGATCTAGAATCTCTTACTTATCAATGAACAAGAGACTAACAATGACTAGTACGAGTGTGGTATGAGTGATGGTTGACTAAACTGGGACCAATCTAGGCCCGACCAAGCCTCTACCTGAGGTCACTATTAATATTTGTGGCTTCAGCTAGAAATCAGTAAATCGTGATGTTAAGGCTCTCAGTAATTGATAATGACTGAATAATGAATAGCACTTTATATTTTTTATACATTGATAATTTATACCCTGTATAATTATGGTTTTGCTGATTGCTTTTGGTCTGTGCCGAATTTCCTCTTAACCCCGAGTTCAATAATTTTGTATATGCATATCTGCTAAAGAAAAATAAATAAAAGTAGACGTATTTGCTTTTTTATATAGCTAATCAATGGTTACATCGTAAATCATTTTCGATACTGATGAACGGATATATGGACATTTGTGTTTAATGTATTATGATGCTTTTCCTTCAATGTTATAGTTTGATTAATTGAGTAATGGACTGAAGCTTAAAAAACTGACCATTGATGTACATATAAGTCATATTGAAGGAGCAAAAATAAGGACATAATTAGCATACTATTTCTTATTCTTTGTACTATTGACTTGCTCCTTGAGATCTCATTCATTCCATCATGTATTTGTTGATATAGTATGTATTCATGTGTATAATTTAAAGTGAGGTAAGGTACCAATTTAGTGCACTTTACAGCCGACCATTAATCTACAATTCCCTGGGTCACATACACCTTTTTGTTTAGTGGGTATATCTTATCCACAAGCAATTCTTTCTTGTTTAGGGAAATTTGAGTTATTATTGATGTATTGAGGAAGGTCACTGATAATGGTAAAACTTGTCAAATGTGTTATGGCCTCTTTGTTAATAAAGCATTTTTAATGTGATTTATATATGTACAAGTGTAAGCAAAACAATCTCCACATGCCTGGCTGTAGCCAATTTAAAATACAGTGACATTACATAGTGAAATAATAACCCATTATAACATCATAATCTATGGTTTGGTCGAAGGTTCCATCACTATCAGTAAATACGGGCAGTCAAATGACCCTATGATTGTTGGAAAATGTTTGCTGCTATGGTGTTAGGCAGCTGTAATTTAAGCAGCATATTACTAATTAAGCTTTGAGAATGTAAATTAATATGTTTTTCATTAACACATTCTTATCAGGAATTTTAGCAGCTTCTCAGAGCACCCTTTAAACACCCTTAATGAAAATGTAACTGCTGTGTGTAATAGGCTGCTTTTTACTGATACAAGTTAAGCATATGCTAATTAAACTTAACTGTTACTTTAGTAATAGGCCTAGTATTAAACACAGTCAGGGCTTTCAAATATGAGCTTTAAGCAAAAAAAATCGAATGTAAATCATTATTATTATTGTGAGACATGTACCACGTGAATGGAGATGCAGATGCTGTGCTGCACACTCATACAGGAATATTTCTGAGCAGAGAATCAAGATGTATAATAGTCTGTCTGCTCAGTGCTCAGTAGGCACGAGGAAAGGTTGAAGATACATGGAGGTGCTTGTTGTTGTATGTAAACTGTTTTGGAAGATTTAAGATGGGCACTTTTATAAGTTGGTGGAGTTATTTTTCTTTTATTATTTTTGTTACGTTTAAATTCTAACTAGCATTGTAACAGATATTTTAGTATATGCAAGTGCATGAGCATCAGAAATACTCTACTGCTGCATTCCTGTCTACATCCAACATCTTATCCATGCCCGTTATATATAGAAATGTGCTAGGCATTCTAGGATAGCATCTTCATGGAGAGACGGAGAGTGCCAGGTGCTTTGCAGTGGTCCTGTCCTGTAATACTCTAGTGTCATGAACGTGGGCTATTTGCCCGGCTAAGACAGTGCAGAGCATTTGGGAGTGAAAGGGTTAATGACACCAGCTCCCTGGTTATCTGCTGCTAGTCCCAAAAACTACTAAATTAACCCCTGCCCTCCTACGCTTTCGCCCTAGTACACCATTTGCTGCCACCACCAACACGTTTTATCCAGGCGTCTCAGGTTACCCCAAACACAGTACAATATAGTAGCACAACCTTACTTCACTGATCAGACATATATATATATATATATATATATATATATATATATATATATATATATATATATATAATTGACCCTTTGGTAATGTATTGTACCTGAGTTAACCTCAGAAGAGTGAGTTCATAATAGAGAACAATGACACAAGCTGATTAAATAAACATTTAATCTGAAACAGTCTTCAGAGGGCTGTGTGCAAAAATACAGATAGAAATGACACAGATTATAAATTGCATAAAATAAAATAGGAGAAAACACAAGAAATCCTTACATTTAATTTCCGGTATACATAATCCATGTGTGAGATTCAGATGTTAAAGTTCTCCAAGCAGTTGTTAAAAAGAAATCTTCATTTGGATAATCCAACATTCTGATTATATAGATCCCTGGTGATTTTCTAAGAGACAAGCCCCCCCTGGGTGGATCAGAGGGTCTTGGCTGGCCAGTTTATGGCCCACTCCATCATACCTGTCCAGTGCATTCATGTGAATATTTACCTAAAAATACAATAAGCTTACAAAAATGTGCCATTTACTGTATAACACCATCATTTTGTAAGGATCACATTCCTTATATTTTTGGAGTATTTAAACATCAAATATGGAAGGTTTAACTGTTTGGAAAGTAATCATTCTTGGTTCTCATAACAGTAACACATTCCGCTGGGCATGTTTGGTACCAAACAAAAGGATACAACCAGCACAATCTGAATATATATTTATATTGGATCCTCTCACAATATATACATGTGTTTACCATATTTCATAGTATGTGGTTGTCCTCTGATTCACCCAAAGAGCATATTTTTACTTTTTATGGCTTCGGCCTGCTTTAGGCCTAATGTTGGATCAAAGCCTACAATAAATGCTATTATAACATAAACAAAACAAATTATATGAATGTCAACTCATGCTTTGGAATGACATTTAGTGGGAATGGAATATGAATCAGAATCTATATTTTGTTCACTTACTAAACAAATTATGTTGGATTGTTCCTGTAATAATAATTCAATGAACTGGTAAAAAAAAAAAAAAAAACTAGTTTCTAATTGATTCAGAACATTCAGAAATAATGAATACTGCCACTTTGTGATTTGTTAAAAAATGTACAGATTTGGGGGTGTTTGTTGGAAACTTGAGACATCTCTAATAAAAGACTATAGCAGTCACAATTATCATAATAGTTGCTTAATGAGTTGGCTACTTGAGGCTAAGAATCATTTTATTTCAGCATTATATTGATAATTATATAATCCTTGCAATTCAGTCTTTAAAATAATCTTTTAATAGAAAAAAATTCTAATATGTAATGGAAAAAAAACAAAGTGACTAAAGAATACCGTCAAATAATATTTCTAAGACCTCTGTGCTTAGGTGTATTTAACAAATATATCTAGGTAATAGATTTTCATTTTATAAAAATTGGCCTCACCTGAATCTAGAATGTTTCAATAAAATGAAATGCCAACGGTATAAATCATGCACCAATACTAATTTATTCAAGTGTTCTTGGAAATGTGTTCTTCTGTTCTATGAAGCAAAAAAACATGTAGCCTAATTTTGCCAATGCTTTACATTAATACAAGTTCTTTACTTTTTCAAGTGATTCTATTATGTATTTGACCTGTTTCAAAACAAGCTAACAGTCCTCCATTGACCCTATGACAAACAATGCAAAAGATTCAGGTGCCGCAGGAAGCAGGAGCTAATGGAACAATGGAGTAGCATCAGTCTGGCAGGACTACCCCATCTGAGTTTTACACAAGATTGCTAGATCAGATAAATATCCTGGACACAACTTTTACATGCTCTCCAGAATGTATTACTCATGTGCCTCTAAAGGAAAGCACTTTATTAATCAAAGAGGGTATATCATACCTACATTGATTAAATCATTGATCTCCTTCTGAATGCATATGACTTATAGATTCTGCTGGGCTGTATGTAAAACTTGTAGGTGTCCAGGACAAGGGTAGTCACCTACATGAGGAACATTTGCTGGACTCAATGGTGGAATGGGATTGGCCCTGGTACTGAAACAATTTCTGTGCCCCCACCAAGCTAATTTTGTTCTCCAATTCTAGCCTAGAGGGATGGACCCAGTTGCATTGCACCTGTTTCAAACACTAATGTTCCTCATCTGGCTATAATTTGTGACTGGCAATTTAATGAAGTTCTGCAGACCTTCACAGACTTTGTTATGGACACTGGTGTCCTTATACTGGCACCTTGCCTATCCCTGGTTCAGGAGAATGTGATGGATCTGGACTGCTACAACAGTGAAGGCAATCAACAATGAACTGTGGCATACACAGGGCAGGATAGCTAGAGGTCTCCCATTTCAGGAGCAGCAAGCGGACTGAAACCATCATTGCAAGGCCACTTGGCCAAAGAGTTCAAACCAAAAACTAATGCCAGGTCAACAATAGAAGCAGTATTCTGAGCTTTCAGAAGGGAATATGAGAAGTAATGTAATACAGGCTGTGTATCCCTTATCTGAAATGCTTTGCACCAGCAGCATTAATAGAACTCTAGCTGCCAAAATTACCTGCTTGAAGGTGCTGCCAAAATGATCCACTCTGCTCTTGATATTCCCTCCCTCCGCTAGCAGCAGTGCGGGAAGTACATTTCCCATGAGCGCTTTCTCCAAACCTATGGAACCAGGGGTTCGAAGAATGTGAGTATTCCATATCTGAACTAACCCTTATCCAAAAAAGAATTTCAGGTTTTGGTTCATTTTGAATAATATGTCCTTGAAGTAGGGATACATATTATGCCATAGACACAAACCAAATAATCTTTGGAAAAGAATGCTCATGAAAATTGAATTTTTGTTTATTACACACAAAAAATAATAGATTTAATTTTACAGATCTGGGTCACCTTAACACATATGGGTATATTTACAAAAATACGACTTTGGAGGTTCAATTTAATTTTGAGACTTAGTCAAATTTGGCACCTGAGTTTGACTTGGTCTCAGAATGAAAGTCAACCCCCAAAGTCGAATTTTAGTGAATAGAACCAATAATGTACACAAAATAACAGAAATATTTAACTATTTTTAGAATGTCTACTATAGCAGGAGATGCATCAGTGCTTCTGAATAGTAATTAAATATTGCAGTTAATAAACAAACTAGTGTCAAACATTGGGCTCTATTTCATTACATTGGTTTATTACTTATTAGTGTGTTTTTTTTTTAGCTCCAAATTATCTGTTAGGTCATATGGCATTCAATGACCAGAGGTAACTTTACTTGAGTCACACAAATTATTTTTTGTCTTAAAACAACGGTAATCAAAACAAATAACCCTTTTCTGTTTAGTTGCATCATATGGTCAAATTTGACACTGCTGATTTGTTCTACATATTGAAGCAGCACCTTTCTCTCTGGCATGCAAATGGTTAAGAGTGGTTCAGGCATTACCCGTTAATATAGTTGGTGAAAAATTAGGATGTGTTAGCGGGGGTAAATAAATGGGACTGAAAGTTCCGGTCTGCTGTCATATTTGATTACATTTTGTCATATTATGTAATGTGACAACTGTGACATTTTGTGAAATCAAGTGGCAGCTTTTGCAGACACCCAGTTAGGTAATAGAATAGCCATCATTTTCTACTTATCAGCAGAATGGCTGGACATCTGGCTGCTTTTTCTATCCATTACATGTCAGTTATATTAGGAGCTGCAAAGCTCTGCTACAAAATGATAGCTTTCCTGTGGTGGATTCTTCAGAAAAGCTGTAAAGTGTGGCTCTTTTGTAAATGAGTTCTGACATTAGGTAACACTTTATAGATCAGTATCTAACAATGAATATACGTTTACAGTACCCTTAACAGCAACATTAATATAGAATATATACACACATACATATGTATTTCAGGTGGTCAACAATTTATTCAGGTTTTGTGCACAATATTTCCGTTAATATTGGATTTTTTTTTTTTTTGTTATTTATAAATAGTCATGCTATTGTATGTGTTCGTTACCTGTTTATGCTTCTTGATGCTGTGCTATCTTAGCTGTGCTAATATTTTATATAAGATGGAGTGATGAACTTCTTGCTTTTCCCTTTCTGTGAAGATAGTTCTCAGCAAAGAAATGCACTGGCAGCTTCAATGAGGCATAATGTAGTAATTTGAAACATAATGAATTCCTGCTGTGTAAGTGGCAATA
Organism: Pelodytes ibericus; assembly: GCA_036172795.1. Taxonomy (NCBI): domain Eukaryota; kingdom Metazoa; phylum Chordata; class Amphibia; order Anura; family Pelodytidae; genus Pelodytes; species Pelodytes ibericus. The sequence continues at coordinate 163,039,602 of CM069858.1, forward strand.
ACATCTCTGTGATGTTTTCTCTTTGAATTAGCACCACCCAGCAGGGACAGCAAGACATGCTGCTCTACATGTTGCAGGAAATAGAAGCACACGAGATGTCACAGTTGCTAAAAAAATAAAAACTTATGCAGGTCATTTGAAGTACCTAAGAGGTTAGAGGTCAAGGTACACAAAGTTACTGTTATTACTTATACATATATAAAAGAGTCCCACTTTTTTCAATTGGGTCTCTTTTTTGAATTGTAAAAGCAGAACATAATATATATATAGACACCGAATATAAATATATATATATATATATATATATATATATATATTCGGTGCGCGCAGAATGTAAAACAATGTAAATCAAGAATAAATGTGTTTTAAATATGTCCATGTTGTCTCCCATTTATTGGCCTATATTCAGTGCTGACCTTTAAGTGAAAGTGCAGTAAATTAATGGGCATTTATGATTCAATGTTCCCCACTAAAATAGTTAATGGGCGCAATAAAATCATTACAGCACCCATTTAAAAGCCAATACTAACACTTAACTCTGTGGTACTTACCGCACAAAAAAACAATTCAGTGACTAGCATGAAGCATGAATGGGCAAGAAAATGATACCCTTTTGCCTCTTGTTGCTTACAAAAATTACCTTAATAATGCTTAACACGGCCTATATTTGCACATTAAGCCCTTCAGTGCTGTAGGGAACACAAGCAGTGCTCCCTACAGTACTAGAATGGTAAACCATTGATTTTAAAACATTTTGGGGAACCAGAAGGACTCTCTCTCTGCTCCCCCTACCCTTAAAATTGTGCCTATTAATGTCCACCTCCCCAAAGAATATTAGGACCCCTAGTAGTTACTGGGACTTGGCAAGAGGACTCTACCACTGTATTTATCCATGGGGCAAGGCAACTAGCAAGAATAGTTTCACACATTAACCCCACTGCACTTGACTGTGCCACAAGGAGATATCATATAGAGAAGACAGGTCAGAGAAACAAGTGAGCACCATCTTTAATGTACTTCACCTACAGATTTCCTTAAAAAAAAAAAAGAACTTATTTTTTCACAGATTAAAAATGGCAGGTGGAAAGAAGGAAAAAAAACACTATTTTCAGCCAGGCTTATTTATAGATAGAAGGAAGCATGGGCAAATGTTTACCACATGTTTCTCTTGCTATTACACATATTCCAGCAGTTCTGCAAATGTTTAATGCTTTAAATTTACCTGCCCACATGACTCACCAGCAACTCAGGGAGCTGGGGGCATGAAAATTGGAATGCTAGCACTACTTTGCATGCATAAGATTATGGGCCTTTGCATTTGGGATTTGGGTACAGTGGGTAAGTTTGCACTTTTCATTGACTTTACTCATTCACCCAGATTGTGCCCTCTGTAATCCTGACTCAACCTGCCTTTTGCACTTTCACTGTATACTTTAATATGGTTATATAGTCAGATTCTGTTAGTATATTGGTTTATGTGTAATGCATAATTCTGTGAGGAGACCACTCTGAAGGACTACAATAGTGTACTTCAACATCCATTGTTCTGTGTTAATTGAATTTACTGTCAAACTGATTATGATGTGGGTTTTCTATATCTGTAGCAATGCTGGTTAATTGCTGTTTGATTTATGTTGTGTTGTATGTTAAAAATATGGGTTGAGTTATGTTAACTTGATTATGTATGTATATAGACTCTGTTGCTGTTCAATAAATGTTCATTCCTGTTATACTCCTATACTGGTGTTGTCTGGTACTAGGAGTAAATGGCTGAGGGTCCTGTCTGGTGATTTGGAAGCTCCATCTACAACACTGGTTCTGCCTGGTGGCTTGGGGTGGCTGATACATGGAAGCAGAGTTCTGATTTAGGTACCCAGTCGGGGTACCAGGGTGGTCCATCACAATTAGTAACCAAGACTGTCCTGCATAGATTGGGACAGTTCAGTTGTGTTGCTTGCCTGAATATGTATAAACCTGAGTGCAGGTAAACAAGGTCCATGTTAGAGTGCTGGATTAATTTTTGTTAGAAAAAAAAAGGTTGGTCTGACATTCCAGCTCCCATTATGCCCATTATGCTACTTTGACTGGATGGAGGAAGCTGATTGGAAATATGTTTCTCAAATTTAGAAACAGATCAGATATACTGGCAGAGGTACACATCTTGCATGAACGCTCCCGAATAAAAAAAAATATATTAAAAAATTATCTATACATTGTGTTCCCAGAATTAGGAGACAAATGTATTTTAAATTGGTTTTCTCCTGGTTACGACATCACATGTGACTTGAAATGTACATTATACTTTTTCCATTGAAATGTAGCTAATTTTAGTCTTTTTATGATTCATGCAAGGGGAATATTATAAAGCTTGTATACTATAAGCCATTAATGATGCTTTTGCTGAATAAAATGTAATAAAAATATTTTGAAAGCTCTTCACTCACATATTGAGTTAGTTTGAAGCCTTTGAATGCAGGTGTAATATTGATTTAACAGTATACAACAGACAACCAAAACAATACTTTCCTTAAAGCCAGCTTGAGGGAACTCCTCAAATCCCCAAAACTCAGAAATAGAAAGCTAACACTACAAAAAGAAATAGAAAATAGTTGCTGCATATCTCCATGGAGACTCAAGTGGACATGTAGGAAAAAGAACACAGAGAATATAGTGTAACACCATCAAGGTTAAAAATACAAAGGCAAACTATTAGGAACCACACTCACAAAAGATATGTGCAGTGAGTGCCAGCTCAAGTGCAATATAACGCATCAAGGTGTAATCAAGGATTACCGGATCACCATCCCCAATGATGAAGTGCTGTTGTCATATATAATAATATATATAAATTTCACATTTTCTATTGAAAACCAGTTAATTTGCAATCCACAGGTATTGTCCTTAAAGGCGTCACCACAGACACATTTAAAACACATTTTTTCTCCTAATTTAGACATTTTCTTGCAATCCTACTAACACAATGTTTAGATCATTTTCAATCATTTTTATTCTCTACATCACAGTTAAAACAATATTTAGGTGATAAAGTCCCTTTTAAGATTTCCCTTCACACTTCACTGGAACTGTAAGGAGCCTAGACCAACCCAAGAAAAAGAGACCCATATCATAATCCCTCCTCCACCAAAAAGATGTCATAAGGCAGTCAGACAGGTAATGTCCTCCTGGCATCCATAAACCCATACTCATCCATCAGACTGCCAAACAGTGAAAATTCCACAAAACGTGTTTCCACTGCTCCAGTGGCGGCGTGCTTTACAACACTCGACCCGACTCTATCCATTCCATGAAGCTCTCGCTGCACAGCTTTTGTGCTGCTATTAATGCCAGTGGAAGTTTCCAGCTATGGAATCATTAGAGCCTTGGAGACTTTTACACACCATGCGCCTTAGCACTTAGTAAGCCAGCTCTGTGACTTTACGTGATCTTCTGCTTCATGGTGGAATACTTCCACTTTCCAGTAATACCACTTATAGTTGACCGCAGAGATGACATTTTATGAAGTGGCTTCTTGCAAAGGTGGCATCCGATCACAGTACCATGCTTGAATTCACTGAGCTCTTCAGAATTACCCATTTATTTCACAAATGTATTTATACACTTGTGGCAATAGGTCTGATTCAAAAACCTGAATTCAATAATTCAGTGGTGTGTCCCAATACATTTTTCCATATAGTGTATTTGTCACGGTTTAACGGTCTCTCTCTTCATTTGTGCTTCATTTTCTGAAATGTGGGTCAGTCTGAGTTGACTGATTTAACATGTAATGGATTTGTGAACTACTGGACATAATTTAAAGGCAATAGTATATAAGGGTTCAGCAATGTCTTGCATATTCCTGCTAGACATCCCATTCTGTGACTGACCAACTGAATCAATGTATTAAAAAAATGACCGGATACAAAACCTAGCAAGAAGTATTCTAAATGAAAACAAGAAATATTTTTTTTCTTGAATTCATTTTTTTTAAATTCATGTAATGGTGTTCTTATTCCCTCACAAGACTTTTATAAAGCAAACATTTATGGAGCTACTTCACCCCAAAAAAACCCATAATTTATATTTCATATTTCCAAGCTCTGATGCTTTGCATGCTCATACATGCATAGATTTTTAAAATGTATTTGTCCATGCAAAAATAAGCATGCTCTACCTTCTGCCTGACTTTTGAAAAGGATGAGCATACAACTGTAAATAATGAGAGACATATTGGACATTCATGAGGACATTGCACAATTTTGCAGTCCGAAAAAGTTATATGTGGCTGCAAGTTATTTGCAGATGTTCAAGAGTTAATTGGAAGAAGGCTTAATTGCACCTCTTCCAACACATTAAATAGGTTTTGGTAGCAGTATAGACTGCTTTGTGTTCCCACTAGATAGGTGAGGTTAGGTCTCATCCTATTCATAGTGTGCCTTGATGTGGTGGGTGAGCCTAATTTTGCTTTGGCCAATTCATATAACCAAAACTTCTCATATATATTATGTTTATAATTGGTGCCAACTTTATTATGGTGAGAAGCGCAGGCAGTTTTTTTTATACACTGTACAGCCAATTACACTGTATTTGCAGCATGCGCAATCTTGTTTGGTAGGCATAATTTCATACATATATATTATTTGAGCTTATGACATGCTTAGGGCTCTTACATTTTTCTTTTCCCTTTGGTGCAGGTAAATTAAGGGGAGATGACCATTTAACTATTCATGAGTTTAGCTATATGTTGTGCAGGGACAAACCTGATGAGTTTGTCTAGCAGGAGGTACCCGGTTTGCCCTGCATAATGTAAAGCTAAATCAGTGAGAGGTAATGGGCACCTCAGCTTGACTCACCTGCATCTCACTTTGAGTGCATTTTTGGTTTTGTGAGTAAAGCAAGCATATAAAGAAGATTGGCAGTGGAAAAGGCAAGCATTATACAGATAGGCAGTGGAGTAACTATAGTGATCAAAGGGCCGGCCCACCACTCTTTGGGGCCCATTGTGACTGGCCCATCCCTCTTTGGGACCCAGGTGATCATGGCAACCAGTAGTGCCTGTTACTTTCAGAGGTTGCTCATGAAGAAGGAGGCAATATCTGCTTGAAGCCTGTTTCCCTACATCCCTTGGACCACCTGAAGATTTTGGCTCCTATCCCAGTTTTGGAAATCCCTTTGTCTCTGCTCCTGCCAATGAGCTCCTGAACTCAGGAACTAAGGGTCTTCTGTCATCCAGGACCCAGTGTATGTTGGCGGTTTGGTCTTTTTTGTGAAAGTTCTCCAGACTGCTGTCTTTAACCATCTTCGGACTAATGTTTAATAAAACAGAAAACAAGAACACAAAGAGCGTAGAAGGAGGGCTATAGGTTCAGTCGTGGTACACCTTATGTGTAAATGCACACTGTTTCTTTAATTGTAGTGCTGTATGCTCTGCCCTCAGTTTTTCATAGGAGATATATGCCGCACCTTGCCTCCTTAGTACTATCACTCTGTTCACATGTTTGCATACCCATGTTATTTTGAATACCTTTACAGTGGATCTGCCAGCCGGATTGATTTTAAACAACCTGGGGGACAATCTCCTCTTCCTTAGACTGTGAGGGAGGATGGTGGTCAATTTACAGTTTCTTCTATTAGATATCAAAAGGACAGGTTTGCTGTCCTTTCCAGTCATAAACTAGCCAGGGACAGCTACTGATCAGACCAGTGAGATGCAACTTTTCACGTTGCCATTTACTCCAGTGCTTCCATGACAGGTAATACTTAACTCAAAGTTGTCCACTGTAAAGACGCCTGCTGCCTTCAGCTACACCGGAGTTACCGGTAGATGTAGGGAGAGTGTTTGTCCCCCGGGTACTTTGCTATTCTTGTGTGTGTGTGTGTCAGTAGATTGTGCTGTTGAAGCCTGAGGTGGGTTTTCGGTGCAGCTCCTATGGGGGAGTGCACGGATTCGTCAAGGGCTAAAAAAGTATAAAAGTGCCTTCTCATTTTTGTTTTTACCCATAACCCTCCCCTAGCCAGATGTAGAGGAAAGGAATTTGTTCACTGTATATAAACATTTAAATTCTCCAGCTTTTTTTTCAGAATTGAAATGTCCAAAATGCAGCTATCTTAACAGAATTTGGAGCATGTTCTGGAGTGACTGGGGCACATTGGGTAGCTGAAAACATAGTGTTTTCATGGTGAAAATGTCCAGATCTGAACGCCTCAAATGCTGTTCTTCGTTAGATATAATAGTGTAACGAACTGGGTCTAGGTGATATTGGAACCTGAGCACACAAATTCAGGAGTCACCTTGCAGATAATGGAGACACGGGGCCTGGTGCAGGGTAACCACACTCCCCTGGAGGCGTAAGGCCCCGATGTAGCAGATACTGTATCTATTAAATGATGAGGACAGGATCTGGACATACCCATGGAACATAACACTGCTGACAGAATAAGCAGGATGCTGCAGGCTAGGCCAATCAGATCAAAATAAAAGATAGCATAAAGGGTTCAGGACTAAAGGATAGGGACAGGACTAAGGCATGGCAGGGCAAGCAAGAGTAGTATTATGAATACAATAAGCCATGAATACAGGGCAAAGATAGACAGACAGAGCACAGACAAGGGGCATTGCTACAGAACTTAAAGACATACACAAACATTGACATACATATAAAATAAACAAATAACAGGGCTAAGGTAACATAACAGAGATAGATACAGACATACATACATACAGGAACTAGCCTAGGACAGAGATAGAAAATAGTGAGGGTTTAGTTCACCTGATGGCCATAAGATGGAAGCTTGCCAACCAGCATCACCACAATCAGGAAAGCTCTAGCACTATCCCTGACTTATATAGCTAAATATAATAACTGAAACTATATGAATGAACTAAACAGTACACAGGAATTACCTGAAGCAGGATTGCACAGACTGGAAGCTGACTCACTGAGCATAAGCAGGTGGGCACAATATATTGAAGGAGAGAAATAAGGTAACAGGAAAGCCAGGAACAGATCAGATAAAATAGCAAGCAGCAAAAAAAAAAAACAGGATCCAAGCAAAGGAAAACAAGGCAAGATAAAAAAGGAAACAGGAGTAACTGGATGCAGCCCTAGGAAAATAGTATAAAAAGTAAAACGTTTATTTTTTTTCTTCTCTACTCCATGTGTTGTGTAACACACACATGTGTGGTAGTGAATTCTGAACTGGAGCTGTTTTCCTCTGATGCCTGATGCCACTGTTGGAGGGCCATTTAAAGATACATGCTGAGAATATTGAGCAGTCAAAAAAACATGACAGCTATGTCCTCAAAAGACTATTACATGTCTCAATTGGTGAAAACCATGTGCACAATTGTGTTTTCTCTCTGATCTTGTTTTTTTGGGTCCACTCTGGAAGCTTTTACTCCAAGAACAGTGAATAATCCTCATATCCGCTTAAGATTACATCAAATATAAGTAACATCTTATATATATATATATATCACTTTTGGGTGAATCATCAATTAACTCTAGCACTCCATTACCATGAAGTATTGAATTCAGTTTATCACATATAATGAAATAGTGAACCCATCTTACTGTAAAAAATGGATATTTCCAACATATTTCAGTTTTATATTTTTTCTGTACTTTAACAGAGACACAGGTATATCTAAATTAATTTACGAAATGCCCAAAGTGAATAGAGGACAATGTAAACCTTTACTTTCGATACATAAACAAAGAAATGTCTGTTGACCCTGTGAAATGTCAATCTTTTCCCCAAACTATTTGTGGTGTTAGGAAGCATTCATTGTTAGGACGCAATTATCATGTTACATATACCCACCCTTAAAAATACACTATAGATTTGTACTTCATATGTGAATGTTAATTCATTTTAACAATGTTTCAATTTATCCTACAAAGTTTTGTAAAGCCCAGGCAGACTTTTCTGTGGGTTATGGAGTTTGTGTTGTGCTAGCTATTCTTTACCTACAATAAATAGCACATATTTTGTTTAAGGTGGTTCTTTTTTTATTTGGTGAAAATGTCCAGATCTGAACACCGTTGCTGTGTTTTATGTTGTACAGGTCATACATTTATTCATTTCATTTTTATGAAGCCATGATGGGTAAATTATTTGTTTATTGTCTTGTATATATCTGAACATTCACTTCAATTTATTAAATTATCTAGTCTACATTTTTTAGGGTATAGGTAACTAACTACTGAAGTCTGTAGCAGCTTGTCTGTTTTGTATTTACCCCTTTCATTTGACCCCTTTCCATTTTGTATTTTCTTGCCTCAGTCTTCTATTGAATTTATTATAATATTATATCACTTGTATATAACTCATCTCAAACAAAAGCTAGACGACAGGAGGGACACCACATTCCAAATACATTTTTTATTTGCTACAATGCTACTGGAAAACAGTCGGTACAGAGTTCCGAGTATATGTTGAAGTCAGTTGTATCTTGATGTCCAGGAGTTAATCATTGCACAAAAGAGATTAACATTAATTCATATGTTAGGAAGTGAGACATTGCTTGTATCCAAGAAGCACACAAACAATAGGGTTGGGTCTCAAACCTGTTACATACCTGGATTTAGTTTAAACTTTTCGGTTTAGTTGGAAGCTAAATTAAATATTTAGGCATAATGATTCCCAGGGTTATTACAAATATAGTGGATAACAACTATACAGATTGTTTGAAGACATTCAAAAGCAGTTAGGGGTGTATATGTCTCTGAACCATTAACTCATGTGTAGAATGGATGAATGTCATCAACTCACGAATGTCATCACTCAACCGACTGTGCCATCACAATTATTAATGTGTGTTTATGTTGTTGTTTTATTTTAGGGGGAGTGTGGGAAGTTCAATTAAGATCTTTTTGTAGAGAAACCAGGAAGTAATTTTCTCAAAGATTTGTATATTGGAAGGTAAGGCCTGAAATATGTTTGGCTATATATTATGGAAATGTCCCTACACATTATATGTTTAATATATGTTTATTTATTGTATGAAACCAATTTTCTCTAAAAAAAAGAAATACAATTAGAGTGATTATAAGATTTAATTTGTCCTTCACATTGTCCCTAGCATACTTGTTCACAATCTTATATGCATTCCCATTGCAAAAAAATAACAATTTCCAACAGCACTGTTCTGAAAGAACAGAACTGCAAGGACATCAGTGTCCATGCCAAGGTCTGCGAAGGTCCATAGAACATCATTAAATTGTACACCACGGACCACAGTAATTGTCTACCTCAAACAAAATATGTGTGTGCATATATATATATACATACACACACACACATACATACACACACATACACACATATATATATGTATGTATATATATATATGTATATATATAGATGCAAAAATATATATCTACCCTTATTTCAAAATATATATTTACCTTTAACACTGACAATCTCAGAAGTTAGGTCTTAGAATTACTTTAATTTGATAGTTTTTGACTTAAGTAATAAGTAAATGAATTCTGTAACCTTTATTGACAAAGAAAAATAATGATTGCCATTAAGTGGGACGAAGAAAACGAGTGTTGCTTACTGTTATAGTCATGTGATGGCTCATTTGCTACATGCATTAGTACAATTAAGGACTGACAAGTGAAGGCAGAGCCAAAGGCAGTTGAAAATGTTGCCAAGAGGAAAATGAATCTGTATTGGAATGTTGTCTTTTCAATTAAATATAACTGGATGAATGCTCCAGGGCTAACGACTTGCGCCAAGCAGAGCATAGAAGAACAGATCAATGTACACACTGTGCATTTTTGGATTGCAACTTTGTATGGAGTTGGACATACTGTTCTTACACATTAGATAGCTAGAGAGACACATATCTGGATCTAGCACCATCCCTGACTAGATATTGAGAGCTCTATATCTAGATGAAGGACATTTGTTACACTAATAGAGTTTCTATTAATTACAAAAAAGAAGTGGATGAAGCTGCCATCTCTTTAGAGCATCTCATATTTTGAATAGCTTTCCAGATGATACAAATCTTCACTGATCTAAAATCCCTGACAAAAAATAATGTACCTGTTAATAGTTTACAATTGCTTATCTTTATACTTACATGGATTTTTCTTATTATGTATAAATGTTTTTTTAACCTATGTTTTGATTATAACCCTATATTCGCCATCCATACTTAGATACATATGTATATATTGTTTTAAAATGTTTAAATGTATGTAACAGTGGTCTATAATCCACAGGACGTGCTTGAAAGGAGAGCAACCTCAACATATTTTTCCTAGTAAAACAATTTATAAATAGAGATATAGATTGTTATTATTACACAATACAGGCTATGTTTCATGAAGATTCAGTACATTTCTAATGCAGTTTGTTAGGTATTAACAGAATAATACTGAGGTAGATAAAATGAGGACCATTACATTGTATAATAGTAACATTCCCTGGATGTTGGGCAATAAGTACCAACCACAGGACGTACTTGAAAAGCAGAGAATATATGAATGCACCTTTCCTGGTTAAACACTTTTGTTCCTATAACATATACTAGAACAATGTTTATAATACCCTTCTGATAATGGTGCACTGTTTCCAATGTTGACAGTGAATTCCTGGCACAAATACATTAGTGATCAGCAGAACATACAACTGTGTTGTAAAAAAAACGGCACAAAATGAACACAAATATATGTTATATGGTCTAAAATACTTCATGGTTTAAAATGAAATTACTCTGATACAACACTGCATAAATAATGGAATATTATATTCCAGAATCAATGCAGAAACATTTTTTTAGCTATCATAAAAATAAGGATACATATGAAGAAACCAATATATATCAGATAAATACATCAGTTTCTGCCTCTTCCAGTAGTTATAGGAAGTAGTAGCTTGTGTAACAATTACGCCCTAGTGTTGTTTGTACATTACTAGGTTGGTATAATATAGGTGTACAATATAAGAAGACAGGACTGGAGCCATGTTAGAAGAAACCAATGAAAGAACCACCTGTAACTGTTACTGAAAAACTACACTGACCTACACTTCATAGTATAGCAAGCAAGGCCAGAGCAACCGTGAATCTGTGGTGCCCTCCTCCATGGCTTGTTGTATCATGTTCTATCTTAATGTGTCTCCTGCACTTTGAGGAACACTTACGAGGCATGCTGAATATGTCCTGCCAAACATTGGTTAGGGAACAAATATGTTTTAAAATCACGAATCTGTAAAATGATGAGACATAAATTATACAAAACTTCTTAACTCACCTTGATAATGACATTTGATACCCTTAAACCAGTTAGAAATTAATCACCATTAATTTTTTTTATTGAAGGAGATCGTGTCCATGGACTTTTTAAAAGTAAATGATTAAAAAGTTTTTTGTTTTTTTTACTATTTTTAATTATGTGGAGTGGGAGGCTGCACTGAGGATTAGTTTCCAAACGGAGTCTTTGGTTGTAACAAATACATGTGGATAGATACAATAGTTTTGAGTCCCAACCTCTGATTTAGCTAAGTATCCCATTTTCATGTTGCATCATATGCTGCAAGATGGTTACATTGTATGAAATGCCCTTATACATGTTTTTGAGGATCCCAACTATTAACACACTGACCCGAGCTAGAGCTGGTGTGAAGTTATATTTATTAATTGCACTCATGTTTTTTTTATATTACCTTGACTTTGTACATAACTATGTAGTTTCAAAATCATTGCACAATGTACTGTTCTAAATATGTTAACAGAAATTAGTCATCTGAGCAAAAAGAGTATTGCTAAAAAAATATCCAGTTCCTGTACCAGACAGTGAAATAATAATTAGCATGATAAGTAGTAGTAATGTAGTAGATGAAGCTTTGGTCCACTGTATATAGTCTTTTCTTTTCAAGACCCTAGTCAGTCCATACATAGACAAAAACAGGTAACCGCTACAAAGTGCCAAAAATTTGTCACTCACACCTGTATTGGCTGCATAGGTCCAATTTATAATTCAGTGGCCTCCGTGTCCCTGGATCTGTGTCCATGATCTTCGAAGTTCACCACCTAACGGAGCAATACACTTCCAGTTTCAGAGAGTCAGGCTGTAACAGGCTCTCCCCGCCCTCTGCAACTAAAACCTCTTGTAGCTGATACTCAACAGAACAAACTCCATGCAGTGTAACATTAGAATAATTTATTATAATCTATCAAAAAAGGCACAGCGGGGGGATAAGAACTGAAAAGACAGTGATTTAAAACACCTTATACATTTCACGGTAAATGCACTTACTCATAGGTATCTCATAGGCTTAGAAAAAAGGGCAAGCCTAAGGATCTGAGCAACTTTGACAAGGGCCAAATTGTGATGGCTAGACTGGGTCAGAGCATCTCTGCAGCTCTTGTGAGGTGTTGGTGGTCTGCAGTGTTCAGTACTTATCAAAAGTGGTCCAAGGAAGGAAAAGTGGTGACAGGGCCATGGCTCATTTATGCACATGAGGTGCGAACTGCTGTGGTCCGATCCAACAGACAAGCTACTGTAGCTCAAATTGTGGAAAAGTTAATGCTGGTTCTGATAGAAAGGTGTCAGAACACATAGTGCATCACAGTTTGTTGTGTATGGGGCTGCTTAGCCACAGACCAGTCAGGGCGCATTTTACCATATCCACTGCCAAAAGGGCCTACAATGATCATATTAATTTCTCTGTATTTAAAATGTCCAATACTTTTGTCCACATAGTATATATGTCTCCATTATGTATTTTTTTTTTTTTGCTTTTCCACCTCTTGTGGTGCCGCTTTAATAAAATGATATATTTTATGATTATAATAATATTAGGGAAACTTTTGCAGTGGCAAAATACCGATATATTGAATGGATAAATACTGGCATATTGAGTGAAAAAATACTGGCATATTGAGTATTAAAAATACTGGCATATTGAGTGACAAAATACTGGCATATTGAGAAGCAAAATACTGACTCATTGAGTGGCTAAATATTAATGGCATATTGAATGGCAAAATATTACTGGCATATTGAATGGCAAAATACTGGCATATTGAGTGACAAAATACTGGCATATTAAATGGCAAAATACTAGCATATTGAATGGCAAATTACTGGCATTTTGAGTGGCAAAATACTGGCATATTGACCAACTGCTCCCAACCACCCTCCATATTACACTAGACTTGGATAAAATGCTTGTGAGGGTAGGTGGGGTGAGTGGGGGATATTGTCGAGGTGGGGTTAGGGGGCCCAGAAAATTTGTTCAGTAAGAGGCCCTGAAATTCCTGGTGGTAGCCCTGATAGAATGTGTCGGTAGCTAAGAACCATTCGGCCCATCTAGTCTGCCCAATTTTCTAAATACTGTTATTAGTCTCCAGCCCTATCTTATATCTAGGATAGCCTTGTGCTTATCCTACTCATGCTCAAACTGTATAGAAAAGAGACTATTTAATGCACTTATACATTTGTGTTAGTTATTAATTCTACTGTCTTGTACAGAGATTGTGTATTATTTTAGTACTATTCTTTTTTGGGCAGGTGACTAATTTCTATTTCTACATACTGCAATTGTCACTAAGGCTACCATCCTCTACCATGTCCCTTGTTAAAGTTATAAATAGGAGACATAATAGAGAATTTAAACCATACATGTTTTGCATTTGCTTGCAATTCTGTTAAGACAATGTATACATGATTTTTGATAATGTTTTATCCTCTACATTCACAGTACAAATAATGTTTAGAGGACACTTTAACAACATTATTAAAACCTGGATCATTACCAATTTTCGTTGAGTGTTGAGCTCATCTTTTGCTCCTTCTATATGTGTACAGAATTCATCTGCTTTACAATGTACTACTTAACCTCTTAGTGATGCACGGTTTTTCTATCCAGATGACGCAAGCATCAAAACATCACCTAGCGTCTTTTGGGAACTTTAAATTGAGACGGCATAGAATGTTCTAGCGTCACTAAGGCGTTAATATTAACTGATATTCTCTAGTCTCATATGCTATTGTTGTGATCCTTGTTAATGTCCATGGTTAACATAAAAACAAACATACAAAAAACAGCAACCCACCACCACAAACCCATGCACAGCAGTTTACAAATGAACACATCTTGAAAACATAATTAATTAAATGATGCTCATACACACTTGTAAGCATTATTTAGGTAAACAAGAAAAAAATATCCTGTGTGAAAATATAAGACAAATAAAAACAGAAAAACAGCATTCAAATAGAACAAGTTGTGAAAGAGTCGATGGGGGAACCTATGTATTTTAAATTGTAAAGTAAATATACAAAAATAAAAGAAGCTCAGTTAATAGCTTCCAGGGGATTTACTTTACTTTAGTTGTTTTTATATACAATCTGTGTAAACAGAAGAAAAAAAAACCTTTTATTTCCTGAATTGCTTATATCTTTGAAGTGATTACATTCATTCATTTTCCTAGTTCCAAGTTCTGCCTTCATTGATAACTGGTCTGAATTCCTCAAAGCTTGTCCCTGCAGGTTTCAGGAATTTAATTTAATACTTTATAAAAGCCTGTTAAAATTTAATACTACTTCTACAGTAGTTTGATATCGGTTTGTAGAATGTGGTAATATAATTTAAAGGATGAAACATTGCTGATATAAGTTAATGTTTTTCCTGTTTTGTATTCTGTACCACATATTTTTCTTATGTCGTCAAATGACGATAGGGCCACTTTCAAACAAAATCTGTCACAATGTTTAATCAGCAGATCATTTTCACAGCTGGAATAATATACTTTAATTATATATATATGTACACTGCATTTTTTGGAATACTTTAGATGGCAGAATTATGACTTCCTACCAAATCATGCTAATTATAATAGCTGATACATGTTAAATTAGGGACACTTTCATGAATTTAAACTTAAGGGAGAACTTTTGACAAAAAACGTGCTTATGTTTAATACATATTGCATAAAGAGTATACATCTTAACTCAAGAATGCTTTTATGACGAAATATGAATAAATTGCCTGATTGAGCCCTCTTTGCTTCCTGTGGCTGTATTAGGGGTGTCAGGCTCCACAATGGAGCAACTCACCAATATACCCAAGACTCACTTGTCAGCCTCCACAGCAGAGGAACTCTCCGGTATACCCACGGATGACCAGATCATTAAGATAATCAAAAGTGTCCATCACAGTAACAGACGAGGTATCCATGAGATATCCAGCAATGCGAGTATGCTGCCCTTTAAATACATGGAAATTACGTGCTCTGTGACATCACGCCCACTTAACGGGAGACTTTAAAAAGAATCACCACGCTTCCATCAGCGCTTGGTGATTCTTGTTCCTAGTCTCTCTCAGCATTGTATGACCTGGACTGTTATACATATATTCTTCATTGCAAACACGCATCTATCTGTTGCCACTTCTCATACTATGTATGTCAGTGTGCATGTCCACGCTACTGTTGTGTTTGTATTTTCACCATCATGCATCCAAATGGATTACATTGATCTGTACTGTGCATTTCCATTCCGCTGTTGTTATTATATTTTCATCATCATTGTCTGAGTGGATTGCAAGTGTGACTACCAGTGAATTCACCTATACAGTGCACGTCCATACGGTGGACCTCAACCCTTGCGTATTCTACTACCAGCTTGTTCCTGTATTAACTGCAAGATCCCATACAGGTTCCAGCCTAACCTTTGGCCATTTCTTAGGTGTGTACTGCTTCTCCATATTTACCCTGCATACTGAACTCCTTTTCAGTTATACCTCACATAATCACCAAGCCAGCGTGGAGGCTGCAGGGTTAATGGAGGCTATAAGTGCATTAACTTAGCAACTATCAGTTCTCAATCAGACAATACAACAGTTGTAGCAAGCACAAAATCAACTACAGCAGCAAGTGCAACAATTACAGTCAGGTCCAATGAATGCACAAGATGCTGAATTACCTGCACCACCTACATCCAATTGTGAAAGAAGGAGCAACCTCTCTAGAACCCCAAGTCATTCACCCCGAAATATTTACTGGAGACAGGAAGAAATATTGGACTTTCATTACTCCTTGCCAAATCTTGTTTAATCTAAGACCTTGGACAAATGCTACAGATTACGTCGAGATTCACTACTAAACGATGAACCTGAAATGTGGGAACACCATTTACTACATGTCAATAGCCCATTACTCGAAACATGGGTATCTTTCCGTCAAGCTTTGGACTCTCTGTATGAAAACCTATTTTGGATTTCCTCTGAAACTAACACTCTCAGACAAGGGCGACGACCAGTGAAGGAATACATGACATAATTCCGTAGAGTCGCACTAGAGACCACCTGGAATGAGGCAGCTTTACTAGATCAATTTCGCCTAGGCCTCTCAGATGCTCTCAAGGATGAATTAGCACGAGCTGGTCTTCCTCCTTCTCTAGACGTCCTTGCTCGTCAAGTTACCCAAATCGACCGAAGGTTGAGGGAGAGAAGAGCAGAGGGAGTCGCTACTCCTTCTTCTGGACCAATTTACTTCTCTACTCCTACAGAATCTACTCCACCCACATCTAGCTGTGGAGAACCTATCTTGATTGGTCTGATAAGGGGACCCCTATCAGCAGAAGAAAAGACTAGACAGCGTTCGCACAATTTATGTCTGTACTATGCCTGGTAGACCAAGGCACAAAGATTTCCGAGCACGTCACTTTCCTCCCCATGGTAAACTGGTTCCTACCAATGTCAAGACAAAGGTTGTATTCTTTCACTCGCAAGCACCTAATTTATCTCTCACTCTCTCATTCCAGTGGACTAAAGGACCCATAGCACTATCCCCTATGGTCGACTCGGGGGGCCAGTGGATGCTTTTTAGAGGTGGAATTAGCCAAAACCCTATCCATTCCGAAATGTGAAAAGACATCGCCCATACACATAAACTTGTGGGTGGGAGTCCTCTCAAGACTGGCCCAATTACTGAGACCATACCATTGGTTGTAACCACTGGAGAACACCATCAGGAATTACTACACTTTGATATTGTTCCTGCTCCGTTTTTTTCTGGCATTGTGGGTCTTCTCTGGCTACAACCCCATAATCCCATCATTAATTGGAAGACCGGGACTTTCAATTTCTCCTCCAAACACTGTACTGAGAGTTGTCTTGGTAATCCAGCCCTATGCCTCCTGATGGAACTATATGGAACAAGGAGAACTCAAAAAGGTACTTTACCTGTATTCTTCTATTAAAACATTTCTATTTACAACATGAACACTTGATTCAACCTTTTTAGTTAAACAAAGTTATTTTGTTAAAGGACAACAATTGTCCTTTAAGTACAGTCTAATTTATATGAGTTTATGGTGCCAGGTAGATTTCAAGATTGATTCTTTTTTGACTGTGATTTTCATTACAAATTAATTGTACTTAGATCTCTTTACCTCTTGCACTGAAAAGTCATTCAGTTTTTTTCTGACTATTCTCTGCAAACATTAATATAAAAAAGATTCCTTTTGAGGATAGACTTAATGCGGAGTGCTAGCTAGCTCTTTCTTCACCCAATGCAAGAAAAAAAATGCTATAGTGATATAGTTTTATAGTAGTTATCTAGCAGAACAATACACATTTCCTGGGGTGTTTAGGTGTTTGAGAGGCTCATTTCCTCACTGTTGGTCAGTGGGAGCTCTTCCCTAGTGATCAGTGGTTTGCCTATTCCCGCCAGAGACTTTCTCTTCTCCATGCCACCAAGGTGATTTGGCTTCACAACCCTCACATCACATTAACTTACTGGAAATATCAAATGAATCCAGATGTCTTAGCACATCATTTGTGAATGTATTTAAGTCATCATAAAGGTGACATTTCAACTCCAAAATTATTATTTTTCAAGTCATTAAAAAGTTTACTAAAATAGAGTAATGGATGTTAAGTTCTTCATTAACCTCCAAATCTTAAAGTGAACTGACATGCAATGTTTCTTAAATTGGCAACATATCCACACTATTCTTACATGTTTTAGTCTTACCTCACTTCCTAATATGTTCAGTGTGTTCAGTAGGGAGCCTTTTGTACCTGCACCAATGTTTTTTTTTTTTTTTTTTACCAAAGGTATCATGCTTTCACCTAAAACTTGCTAGTGCTGCACACTACTAAAGCGACTTCCTCTGCTTTGGAGTTCCCTGACCTTAACTTGCCTATGGATAGTGATTCTCATACAAAAATTTCCCTTCTAAATGGTGCCTGTTTTACCACAAAACAATCACTTTGTTTGCTAAATAGATGGTGATGGCTGATATCTATGAGGTAAAAGTGGACTAAAGTGCAACAGGGTTATTGTATGGTCCACATGATATAGGTTATATTGCAATACAATAAAAGTTGGAAGTGCATTACAAAACTAGAGCAGTATACTGTCTAGTGTGTAAGTGAATTCATTTTTCTGCAGTACCTGAATTATGTGTTCTTTATTATCCATGAAATAGAAACCTGCAAGATTTATTTGCACTCATTTAGTTATGCCTAAATATCATTGTCTCGGATTCTCTTAGAACATAGACAAGTAAGTGAATTCATCAAAATTCCATCCATTGTTTGACACGAACATAAATAGTGGGGTCTGGTGGGGGGTGAATATATTTCACTCTGAGACATTGCCTTTTTTAAGCCTTGAAATTACTGTATGTCCGATCTGCATCTAAATGCAGGCTAGGATGCTGTTGAAAAGCAAAGCACTAGGATGGGTTATACGTTGTACTACATTCCCATGTTCTTAGATCTCTTTGTGTTAATCACATTAAGGCAAAGAAATTGCATCTCATAAAAATGTACCTACAGGCAACTGTGAAATGGATGTGATCAGAGCATCACATTAAACTTTGAAAAACGCCTCTTATTACATGGGGAAAAAAATGAAATAACTAAAACCATTTCATCACGATTCCCCTGTTTACATGTCTAGTACTGGAGAACAGATGTTTATTGTCATCAGAGATTCCATGGAATAAAATCTTTTACTGGTTGATTGTTGCAGTCATGGATTATTCAATTGCTTGCAATCTAAAATATGGCAAGTAATTGCAAATTGGATACTTTGGACCTAGGCACAACGGGGAGATATAACATAGCCTCTGCTAGTGAAATGATTTGTGGTGTAAGACATTTGTCTACATTTGCCCATGTATGCATTAAGCTTCACTTTAAAGGGACACACTAAGTAATACTCAAAAAAGAGAAAAAATGCTTTGTTAACTGAAAAAGCAGTGATTAAGACTCCTCACATCTATTATATACCTATATAAGAAGAATATATTTTTGACTTCTGTATTTTTACCTTCGCAAAGGTCTTTCCCTAACTGCTTATTCTGCATAATTATTCACTCTCCCCTACTAGCTTTTGAAGGCAGTTGTGAACATGCTCATAAACCCAGTACGTGTCTACTGATCCTCTTGTAAGAATGCGTATCACAGGGATAGCTAGAGCATTTGTATTTAAAACACTCATACTTGATTCAGCCTTTTAATTAAAGATAAAATAAATAGTTTTTGGAAGAGTTTCCAAAGAGCAGGACATTTTGGAAGAGATTCTAAAGAAAAAGCTCTTCCAGTGTACAGGTTAAACACTAACAGATGTACCAACATATATTCTACTTACAATACACACAACGTGAACAGTGCGCTTCCCAAAAACACTACACACTCGTATTTACCCTATACGTGGAGGCAATCCTCTCCGTAGTATGCAAAGGGAAAAAGATAAAAAACTCTTATAGTGTAGTATATTAAAAAATATAAAGTGATATAAGTGCGTAAACATAGACACACTCACATTTTACTGAGCAGTATCCTGCTCAGTCTATAGGGTGTTCGGGAGCCCCTCGTGGGGTCTTGGATAAAATAAGATTCCGAAGTAGCTCCAAATTCAAGTAGATGTGATGGAACAGGGGAGGAAGGAGATGTATTCTTAGTAAAAACACTTTTAATAATACACAAATAAATTTAAAATCTTACATAAAAACAGGCAGCATCCAGCTTATAAAGTGCAGAGAGTCCCAGTTTTTAAAGTGCAAAGTGTTCTTGTAAGTTGCTCCTTCTCCATACACGACGCGTTTCTCCTTTAAAATAGGCTTTTTCAAGTGTATTCCTGTTCCTTGTCTTCTTCTTTAAATAGTCCCGTTTTTTGAATTTTCCCGCCAACTTCCGGGTGTCGCGTCACGTGACGTCACGTGATCGTCGCATCCCGTGACGTCACGCGCTGGTCGCACTTCCGCGTTCCACCGCTTCTGGTGGCTTATATACAATCTCTCCAGCTGTCTCCATGCGTTGTCATGGAGACCAACCTCGGCATACACATTTTATATATCGGGGGAGAAGGGGGAGAAAAGGAAAACAATATTTAGGGCAGTTTTGCCTCATAGTGTGACATATTCACTTTAATCCTCCCAAAAGTAGTTGTTATATTACAATAATAGAGACCAGAAATAAATAGTCTCTTTTGCATAAAAAAATATAATAAATGTCATATTATCTATGAGGATAGCTAGAAAGGGACTTGCCCATCATCCATCACTGCGCATCACCAGATCCACACAAAATACCATAAAAAATAACAACTAAAATGTCACATAAATATAATTATGTGGGCTACAGTATTGTACCTCTGTCAGGAGGTAACTCCCTGAAAAAGGTATAAAAATTAAGTAAAATTCATAAAAAATTAAAAAGATCGAATTCTGCATTTAGTCCACTAGGGTTAAGAGTTTTTAAATCGTGCACCCATTTCATTTCTAATTTTCCTAAACCCTTCCAGGAGTCTCCTCCCCTCCTATATTCTACTTAGCCAGAGAGACGAATACACCTCAACTCTTTGAAGATCCGTGGAAATATACAGTATATGCTACGTAGTCTACAGTTACGTCTATATTCTGTATCAAGTGCTGCATAAATTGTTGGTGTTATATAAATAAAAAATAATATAACGTACGTACGTACATACATGGTTTTAGTGGGGGAAGCACTTGCAGAAATGCTCAGAGTCTTCAGATATAGTGTTGGAGATGTGGCCTAGCCAAAGGAGACACTCTTCACATATAGTGGTCATACGGCTCAATCCAACTATTTTAGAAAATGATAGTCCAAAAGATTAAGATCCTATGCGAAATACAGACTCCTTTTAATCCTGAATCATATCTATTACAACTAATAGCTCATACTTGGGCAGGGAAGAAGTGGGATTTTATTACCCACATCTTACTTGCTGCAAAAAAAGAAATAGCTCTAAAATGGATTTAAGCAACCCCTCCTATTTGGATGGAAGTTAAAAACCAAATTATTCAACAACTAAAAATTGAAAAAGGCATTGCCTTTCAATTCAAAACAAACCATGAACAGGAGAAGACATGGGAGATGTGGCTTAATAAAATCATAGGGGTTTCAGATTCTCTACTCTAGCGGTAATAGAAATGAAGGGTCGAATCCATCCGTCGTTGTTAACCCTCCAACACTAATTTTTATTCTGTATTCAAATTTTGTAATGTATAAAATTAATTGTTAAAGTATATTACTTAATGGTACGGTCCGAAATATATTTGTAATGGTAAAGAGTGTAAGAAATATGTAATTTAACCTAACGGAGCGCTACTAAATTAGATTTGTATTGAATATTGGTAAATGTTATGTTATCATTAACTCAATGAAAATAATAAAAAGATATTAAAGAGAATCTTCAGATACAGGGGAAGGTAATGTAAGAATCAGGTTGATTTACATTGGTTTGTGCCTGGCACAACTCCAAACTGATCTATATTCTATGTGATTTGTAATAATGTGAGATTTGCATAGGTTAATTGTGAATTTTTTTTTTTTTTTTAAATTGTGATCCCAGGTCAACATGCTAGTTGAATTGTGATTCCAGAATCAATCTGGTATGGGTGAAATTACTGTTTACACACCAAATAGACTTAAATATTAGGCAGTGCTATGCAGCTCCTGTTCAGATATACAAGAATTTATAGTCCTTCAAGCAAAGCCACAGAGTTTTGCAGTTGCTGCACACTTGCAGAATCAGGGATAACAGATTAAATTGACAAATTGTACTCCATGGTTTTGCTGACATTACCTTTCTATGAAACTTCCAGAGTGTTCAGATCTTTGTTACCACAATTTCCTTGAAGGCACATGAAGGAAAAAAATGTTTTCTCTATACTTACGTAACTGTATAAAGAGAGCCATGTTTGCATTTTCCAAGTAGGTGAGTAGGCCTTTTCTGTTTTACAACACTCTCCCACTCAGAAATGTGTGTGCTAGATGTGAAAGAGACTATATTTCTCTATAATTATGCAGTTAAATGTGAATAAGATGCTTTAAACAAATATAAGAAGGTACTTGCTTTTTAAATTTCAATAGAACTTTATTATAAAAAGTGGCAAGTTTACAGGCATACAAATATAAAAGAAATACATGAATTGTACAGCTAAAAAAGTCTTCTCCAGCATCTGTGATAAGTCATAAGGGGATTCACATTGTCTGAAATAGTCCCAGACCGTAAGGTAGCAAATGCTATTGAAGTGCCAGTCATTATTTTTGCTATAACATACCTTACTTCAAAAGAATATAGAACAAAGCTCTCCTGGCACTTCCCTCTTAGTTCCTGTCTGCCTCTTCTTGCGTAAAAACGTGGCACTAAGCATTTCACCGTATGACAGCTTCATCAGGTGCCTTAAGCCAGTAACCAAAAAAAGTTAGCAAGTTGAGAATAAAAGGACAGGAGGAAGAAAATAAGATTCTTATAAGTTGAGAATAAAAGGACATGATAAAAAGGGGTGGCTTATGGCACCTGATGAAGCCATCCTATAGTGAAATACGTAGTGCTACATGTTCACTCGAGACATGAGTAATCTGATAAGCCATGGAGGGATAAGCCAAATGGCAAATGATTTAGCTAAACTAGACATTTAATGTGGACAAGTGCAAGATTATGCACCTTGGGCGTAAAAACCCAAAAGCAGAATATAGACTATTTGGTACAGTCCTAACCTCAACATCTGAGGAAAGGGATTTAGGAGTAATAATTTCAGAGGACTTGAAGGTAGGTAGGCAATGCAATAGAGCAGCAGGAAATGCTAGCAGAATGCTTGGTTGCATAGGGAAAGGTATTAGCAGTAGGAAGAGGGAAGTGCTCATGCCATTGTACAGAGCACTGGTGAGACCTCACTTGGAGTATTGTACGCAGTACTGGAGACCATATCTCCAGAAGGATATTGATACTTTGGAGAGAGTTCAAAGAAGGGCTACTAAACTGGTTCATGGGTTGATGGATAAAACTTACCAGGAAAGGTTAAAGCATCTTAACATGTATAGCTTGGAGGAAAGACGTAACAGGGGGGATATGATAGAAACATTTAAATACATAAAGGGAATCAACACAGTAAAGGAAGAGAGTATATTTAAAAGAAGAAAAACTACCACAGCTAGAGGACATAGTCTTAAATTAGAGGGGCAACGGTTTAAAAGTAATATCAGGAAGTATTACTTTACTGAGAGGGTGGTGGATGTATGGAATAGCCTTCCAGCAGAAGTGGTAGAGGTAAACACAGTCAAGGATTTTAAGCATGCGTGGGATAGACACAAGGCTATCCTAGCTATAAGACCGGGAACGGGGGACTATAAAAAGCACTCAAAAAAATAAAATAAAAAAAATAAAAATTGGGCAGACTAGATGGACCGAATGGTTCTTATCTGCCAACACATTCTATGTTTCTATGATCTAAGATGAGAGCTGTGCCTTGTTTTCTTAAAAAAATCACAATATTTTGTTATATGTTATTATTTCAGAAGTACACTGCAAAATTATTAGAGCCCCGTCTATCTAAATATATGTGTATTTTGGTACAGACACTTTTATTTTTACATATGGAATATTTCTCTATAGTTACACCTCCATGTAAAGAGAACACTTCATGCATTTTCTGGGATGGTGAAAAGAGGAGATGACTCAATGCTGTGTTTTCTAACACTCCTACTCATTTGTAGAATGATCAGTTTATGTGAAGAAAATAATATTTCTCTGTACTTACCTCACTGTGCAGAGAGAACACTGAGTGGCTTAGACACCTTGTGCTTCTCTAATAGGGTGAATAACAGAATGACCAGTGACTTGCCATTGTGAGCATCCTTCTTTGAGTAAATCTCTGGTAGATGGTAAAAGAGACTGCCTCCAAATGTAAATGTAAAATATATTAACTTCTGTCAAAATGTACTTTTGAACTATAGTTTTTAATATTACAAGATAATTTACTAGTGTGTTCCCTTTAAATAAAATCAGATGAAAACCAAAGACAGTCAAACTGAAAAAGATTATATGAGAACACATAACATTATATGAATTCAGTTGTATATTCGTTAAAAAACAAAACAGTTTTGCATAAACATGAGCCTGAATCCAAAACAATGACGAGAACCATTTCTTCCCGAACCATTCATCTTTTCTCAACATAATGTGAAGAGCTATGTTTAGGTCAACAAATAAATAGTCTGCTCCCCACTGTGTGGACAATGATAACACTATAGTAAACACAGCAAATGCTTTTATTAATATGATCTGAGTGTTTAATTACCTCCCTTGTAGTGTAATCTAATCTCTACACATTGAAGCTCTGCATACATTGCTGATCCTCAAAGGAAATCCTTTTGAATTGCTCAGTAGTGAGTGAGACGTTATCACCAGATACCTGACAGGCCACAGTGTTGCTTGTCAATCACCAGGCTGGGAAGTTTGTTATAATTATGAAAGAGATGCGAAAAGAGTCTCAACCAGGGAATAGACTGGACCAAAATAGTTGGTGTTATTTATTGTTCAGTGTTGAATATTCATTAAATGTGTTAGAAAGGGATGTATTTGAACATATGCAACGATAATGATGAACACAGCAATGCAATTAATGGAATTTCACTCTGTCACAAATTATTTGGAGGGTAATGAAGTAAAAAAAAGGCATTTATATATCTGCTTTCTGAGCTATGTATAGTAGTGCGTCTGTACTCTGCTGGTATATATACAAGTTAAGAAGGCATACATTTACACACGTTAATATTGATAAGTAACTAATCATTATGACTGTGTTTGGCTAAGTATAGACAGCGTCCCTGCAGACTTGTAATGCTTACTTGCAATATAAAAACCGGTCACTAGAGGGAGGCAGAGAAAAAAAAAAACTGCAGCTCTGTAGCAGCAAGCCAATGGAGGGGACGGTTGAGGGCCAGAGGAGAAGGTTATCTCTTACAAGAGGGACAACGTTTTATTAATCTCTTACAAGAGAATAACTGGAGTTTTTTGCTAGCAGAGTGATGATATAGATGAAGTAAACACAAAAGAATTCCAATTTCCGTTTCAAGTTTAATAAGGTTATAGAAGAGAGCATGATCATAAACAATTTGAGGTCAAGGCTTTAAGCAAAGGTGCAATATGATCAATTCAGTCCAAAGTCACTGGCAGGAATATAACAGGATTAGAAATAAATCAGTGAGTATCTTGAAGCTGTAGTTACTTCAACATCCAAGCAAGAAGTAAGTGATGAGTACAGGGAACATAAAAGGCTTATAGTAAATAAGTAATTAAGGAGTGGTCAGATCCTAGTCTCAAGTTAACCCTTCCAGCTCCTGGTTTACCACTTAAGTTCCTGAATGGCATAGCTAGGCCTCATGGTAATTTGTACTAATTAAAAAAATGTATTTCTAGAGGTTTCCTGTCTCGGATAAATGACCAGTGTCAGCAAGCCACCTGTTGGAAATATATCATTCTCATACATATGTAGTACACAAAGCGATTAGCACACTCACAGACCAGGTTAGAAGGCTATGGGTTTTCTTAAAGCTGCATAAACTGCTTAGGATTAAAAAAAGGTTAGAGATTTAGTTACATTATATGACCCTATCATGCTAACCTCACCACTGCATCAAGCACTAAACTTTTAACAAAAATTACATATTTTTAACCCGTTTAGGACAAAGTTTTTTTTTTGTTTAAATGTTCATATGGGACAAGAGACCTTTATCAACGCTGCGTTTAAATAAACACGCTTAAATGAATCCCCACATCTTATTTATTGTTTTCTTTTAAGGACAGATATGGCTTTCTTTTGAGATCATTGTTTAAAGACTTAACCCTTTGTGTACTGTATAAAATGTTAAAAAAATATTGTAAACATGGCAAAAAAAGTGCCATTGTTTTTTTCTGGACACAGTATATCTTTTTGCTCTTTCTCTCTGTGATACAGGGTCAAAGTGTGTCAGTGAGAGGGAGGGATGATTTTGATAAGCCTTCTGACAAAACTTATTGCCATTTATTATATTTTTTGCGTTCATTGCATGTGATCAATGTGAAAAATAATGGTTGATCCTGGTCATCCTAACCAGTGGCGTAGCGTGGGTTGTCAGCACCCGGGGCAAGGCAAGTAATTTGCGCCCCCCAACCCGTGGATTTTAGCACTCGAGTCTCTTCTACTAGATTAGTTAAAGAAACCCTTACCCCCCAAGCACATGTATTGTTTGTTATGAAAATACTTATGTAATTAAAGTAAAATGCATCTAAATACAAGTTTATTTTCCAACACTTTATTGAGTGCGAACATGCATTACACACATTCTCCACATTTTCAGCAGGTCTATGAATACAAATATACACATGTAGTAACCTAGCATGGGCCATGCTATTATATGTCGTCTCACAACCATCGTAAACGACAAACAATATCAAGAACAAAAACTAAACATCAAAATGGAACCATACCCTGGAGATGATCCAAGACTGGGCTAGATGGAGCCAACTTCCTCAATCCTGTACCTCTAATGTTACCCCCCCCCCCCCCCACACACACACACACATATGCCATAATTGTTGTGCCATTCAGATGCCAGTAATATTGTAACTTTCGGATGCCAGTAATATTGTGCCAGTCAGAGCCCAGTAATATTGTGCCAGTCAGAGCCTAGTAATATTGTGCCAGTCAGATGCCTGCAATATTGTGCCAGTCAGATACCTGCAATATTGTGCCAGTCAGAGCCCAGTAATAATGTGCCAGTCAGATACCAGTAATATTGTGCCAGTCAGATACCAATAATATTGTGCCAGTCAGATACCAGGAATATTGTGCCTGTCAGAGCCCAGGAATATTGTGCCTGTCAGAGCCCAGGAATATGGTGCCTGTCAGATGCCTGTAATATTATGCCAGTCAGATGCCTGTAATAGTGTGCAGTCAGAGGCCAGGAATATTGTGCCAGTCAGATGCCTGTAATATTGTGCCAGTCAGATGCCTGTAATATTATGCCAGTCAGATGCCTGTAATATTATGCCAGTCAGATGCTTGTAATAGTGTGCCAGTCAGAGGCCTGTAATATTGTGCCAGTCAGATGCCTGTAATATTATGCCAGTCAGATGCCTGTAATATTGTGCCAGTCAGAGCCCAGTAATATAGTGCCAGCCAGATGCCTGTAATATTATGCCAGCCAGATGCCCAGTATTATTGTGCCAGCCAGATGCCCAGTAATATAGTGCCAGTCAGATGCCCAGTATTATTGTGCCAGTCAGATGCCCAGTATTATTGTGCCAGCCAGATGCCCAGTAATATAGTGCCAGTCAGATGCCCAGTATTATTGTGCCAGTCAGATGCCCAGTATTATTGTGCCAGCCAGATGCCCAGTAATATAGTGCCAGTCAGATGCCCAGTAATATAGTGCCAATCAGATGCCAAGTAATATAGTGCCAATCAGATACCCAGTAATATAGTGCCAATCAGATGCCCAGTAATATAGTGCCAATCAGATGCCAAGTAATATAGTGCCAATCAGATGCCCAGTAATATAGTGCCAATCAGATGCCCAGTAATATTGTGCCAATCAGATACCCAGTAATATAGTGCCATTCAGATACCCAGTAATATAGTGCCAATCAGATACCCAGTAATATTGTGCCAATCAGATGCCCAGTAATATTGTGCCAATCAGATACCCAGTAATATAGTGCCATTCAGATACCCAGTAATATAGTGCCAATCAGATACCCAGTAATATTGTGCCAATCAGATACCCAGTAATATAGTGCCAATCAGATACCCAGTAATATTGTGCCAATCAGATACCCAGTAATATAGTGCCAGTCAGATACCCAGTAATATTGTGCCAATCAGATGCCCAGTAATATTGTGCCAGATACCCAGTAATATAGTGCCATTCAGATACCCAGTAATATAGTGCCAATCAGATACCCAGTAATATAGTGCCATTCAGATACCCAGTAATATAGTGCCAGTCAGATACCCAGTAATATTGTGCCAATCAGATGCCCAGTAATATTGTGCCAATCAGATACCCAGTAATATAGTGCCATTCAGATACCCAGTAATATAGTGCCAATCAGATACCCAGTAATATTGTGCCAATCAGATACCCAGTAATATTGTGCCAGATACCCAGTAATATAGTGCCAATCAGATGCCCAGTAATATAGTGCCAGTCAGATACCAGGAATATTGTGCCAGCCAGCCCCCCCCCCCCCCGTACTTACATGAAGCGGCTCCGTGTCCCCCGCCGGATGTCTCCTCCGTGCAGTCTTCCCTCTTGCACGGAGGAGGGAAGCAGACACCGGATGTGACGCGACGTCACATCCGGCGTCAGTTTTTTTTTTTTTTTTCCGGCCGTCGGATGCGGCTTGCCGGAAAAAAGCGTTCACAAGCGCAATGCGCTGTGAACGCGGCAGCAGGGGCTGGGGGCCCACGGGACAGCTGCCTTGGGGCCCCCCAGGAGTAAATGGGCCCAGGGCAGCTGCCCCGTTTGCCCCGCGTTAAAGACGGCCCTGGCGGCCACGCGGCCGCATAGGGCTAGTGCGCCCCCCAGATATTGCGCCCGGTGCGGCCGGCCCCCCCTGCACCCCCCACGCTACGCCACTGATCCTAACTGTTAAGGCAACCAGGGTTAACTCACACTATCCACTCCCCAAATTTGGGGGATGATGGTAATGGATTGTGATAAGCACCTAAAAAAACAATAAAAACCATTGTATTGCGTGGGGTTTGTACAACATAAATACATATATTATAACTCACAATCCTGTGCTGCTACTAGTAAATGGTGGCACTGCTTCCAAGTGCTTAACCATAATCCAATATGCAAAAAAAAAAAACCTCCAGCGGTCAGGAAAATACCTAACATCAAACCACTTTAAATGTTGTTTAGTGACAGATTACAAAATGTATTTTCCTGAGCGCTGGAGTTTTTTTGCTTCTGCGAAACGTCAAGAACATCAGTCGAATAACACCAAATGAAGACCATAACAGCTCTCCGAATGTTTATACTTTAACTGAGCTCACCACACTGTCAGCTGCAATGAAAACAAAAGACAAGGAGCCCAGCCCATAGTAGGGTTATTTGCTAAAGGTGAACTGACATATTTATTTGTGACAGCATATCCTGTAGCTGCCAACAGCTTGGGACTTTTCTGTATATTGACTGGCAAGAAATTAACTCTCGGAAACAGAAGTCAATGTTAAGGTGAGCAGCTCCAACTTTATTTGGCAGTAGAAAGGTTGAAACAATGAAACAAAATAAAAATAAATCTTAGGCCTCCAAGGAGAATCGGCTAATGCACATTCAGCAACCTAACTACGTATCGCAGAGCTAAGCTGTTTATCGGCAACAAAAACTAATTGGCAGTTTGCTACCTTTTAAAGCAGCACCAAGCAAGTTGTACTTTTTGGTTCAGCAGCCTTACAGAGAAACTGAATAGAGATTTCAGAAACACATTTTTATTGTATGCATTGGGAATAGGATACATTGTAGCTTGGATACAGAAGACCATTGTTTATAGACATTACATTTTCTTAGCATTAGCTTCATTCTGTTCTTAGAATTGAACCTCCTCTCCTGTTCTTAGGATTGCCTGGTGAGGTGAATACATGCTAAAAAGTTAAAAGCTTAAAACTTTCTTAGTAAGAAGTAGCAAATATCACAAAAGGAAATGGGACTGCAACAAGTACCACAGCCAGGGCCGGTGGAAGGATTTTTGGTGCCCCCCCTCTTCTCTCACCCCTCCTCCCCCAATCTATGTTCTCTCCCCTCCCTCATAATATGTACATATATTACTGAAGTGTATCAAAAATATTTGTTTGAAAATCTGTGCAAGGTAGTTGCTGTTTCTCTTACATGTTATTTAGAAGTAGTGCACTAGAGCCAGTAGCAGGAAAGGAATTTTGCATTAGAAACAAATCATCTTCCGCATGCTACATTTTGGAGTAATATATTGAAGCATGTGATATCAGAGTCAGAGTACAAGTACAGCGACAAAAGGAATATTTTGAGAGGTTTTACTGTCAGTTATTGGGAATACGGTGATGGTGGACAATTTAGAGCTTGCTGACTCTCATGCCACAGTGAACATATTTTCTTTTGTTTATTATGGTTTTATTGCTGCTTTGCTTTTAAGGGTAATTCTTCTTTTCTCTTTTCCAACAGGGAGAGCATATATTGACATCCTTATTGAATTCCTTGTTATATTTATTCATTTGCAGTGATGATAACATTTTTGGGATACCTTCTGCCAGGGTAGCACTCTATTTTCTTGATTGCGCATAGTGACACAGGCTCCGAAATTATTATTATTAACCCTTTAAGGACCAGGGATTTTCCAAGGCCAAGGACCAGAGCGTTTTTCAATTTTTAATATGCGGTTTTTGAAACATAATTTTCCTCTCTCTCATTTAACGCACCCATACAAGTTATATGTTGTTTTTTAAAGGACAGTTAGAGCTTTCTTTTGATACCCTATACATAAAAATTATTTACATTTTAGTATTAAAAAATACATATAAAAGAGGACATTTTTGGGGAAAAAAAAGTTTTTCCCCATTATTTTCCCAATAATAAGCTACACAACTAGTGCAACACTAACCCACTTATCCCCCCTAATTAACTAACTAATAAAAAAGAAAAATATTGGTTCCCAAACCCCCCTAAACAAAAAAGACAGGAAAAAAACTGTGAAGAGTCCGATGTCAGATCCATAAAAATCCCGCAACAAGCATGCAAGGGTTACATTTTATTAAATAAATATATTACAATTATCTTTATTTTTTTTTAAAAACTTTATAAATTGCAAAAATAAAAAAAATGTACAAAAAAACTAAATGAGGGCCATAAAGTGGAAGCAAACTGATCACAGTTACAAACTGTGATCACCATTGAAAGGGTTAATTCCCCCCCCCCCCCGCCCCCCCTCTGTCTATATTCTTTATTTATTTTTATTTACAGGTCACTGTTTGTGCTTCACTATAAGAACGTGAAGCACAGAGAGTGAATTAGAGGCAAAGTCAGTGTGTGAACACTCTGACTTTGCATCTAATTTGCATGTTATCGCGGTGATCACTCAATCACCGCGATCACATGCCCGGAAATCCACCGATCGGGTCCAGGAGCTTTGCCTCGGGTGCGAGGCTTAGTCCTGGACCAGTTGTAGACTGGCTGGCGGTGCACACGGAGCGCACCGCCCGCTAGACTGCATGACGAGTTAACTCGTCATAAGGTCGCTAATGCTGCGGCTCTTATGACGAGTTTACTCGTCATAAGGTCGCAAAGGGGTTAAGCGCTACATTCCATGACTGTTACTCCCCCCCTCCCCCCAAAAAAGAACCTGACACACCAATATGTTTGAATAAACATATTATAGGCCAGAGATGTGTTATGTGCCATAACAGAACAAAAACGTTTTACTACATTAGGTTAGTGACACTACTGGCACAAAAACATTCTGAGAAACACGTGTCGCAGACTCCAGGTAACAATTTGTAGGACACTGTCCTCCTGTAGTAACAACTCGCCAGACTTGATAGGCGATGAAACTCCAACATGTTTTTAAAGTACTGCAACATTTTCACCTAGAGCTGTGACAATGATAAAAAAAAAGTGACTAGTGGAGTTAACGTATATTTTTACGTCCTATAGGACGATGTCGAATTTACCCCCTGGGAACCGCAATCACCCTTTGATTTATAAGAAATCACTTCTGTCACTCTCTTACTGTTGAGTGACTGCCCCTAGAGGCAGTCAGCAACATTACATAGGAAAAAATGGAAAAGCTAACCCTAGGCCAGTAATGGCAAAGATTTTTAAGCCAGAGTGCCCATTATTCTGCTGAATACCAAGTTAATTATCATTTGCCTAACATTATACTGCCCTCTCTCAATTCCATAACATACTCTGATCATTTTAGTTTCCTCTTCTCTCGGTTATTATTCTCTTTCCTTTTCTTGGCCCATCTCAGTGTCCCCTATGTATGTTGATGACAATGCACCCGTGCCATAGGTTTGTCATCACTGTCCTAGGTCTACTAACCCTAGATTTAGGATTAGGGTTAAAATAAGGGTTAGGGTTAAAGATGAGTTAGTGGTAGAATCAGGGTTAGTGCAAGATTTAGGCTTAGGGCTGGGGTCAAAAGGTCACTGTAGGAGAAAATGGTTAGGAAACAAAAAACACAACTATCAGTTATTTCCCTATAAATTGCAAAAAAACAACAACATAAAACATGTAAACAGTGGTATTTCTAAACTCAGGCCAAATAATAGAGACTATGTAGATGAGGGCTTTTTTACCATTTGTAATTGTATAAAAGATTTTTGAGGTCATAGATAGAAAAAAAGTGGATTTTTGTTGCATTTTTTTCATCATATTTTATGATTTGTTCTTATGGTAAATTATATAAAATGATGAAAATAATGGTATCAAAAAAGTCCCATTTGTCCTTTAAAAAATTCTATATAACATATTTGAGTGTACTGAACATGATGAAAGAAAATCACAGTTAAACAAATATGTGACAAAAATGTTACAAAAATAAAGGAATTCGGGTCATAAAATGCAGCATAGAACTCTGTCACAAGGGGGTTAACAAAGATAGAAACAAAACAGAAAATGAAAAAACAAGAACAACATATCTTCCTAATATCAACTGACAAGATAAAATAGAAATTGTAAAGTTACACAAAATTAGCCCTTATATGTGATTAAAGTTAATCAGTCATCTAACTAGCTGAAGTAGGAATTATGCATTAATCATAAGACCTCATTTCATAGCTGGGCCAGGTGGGCAATTGCCTTATTGAATCATTATTGCATATTTTGGTTCTATTGCTTTAATGTATGATTGTATGCAGTATTTTTTTTCATTGCGGAAAAAACGCTACATGACTGTTGTGTTTCTAGACATGTGGGTGAGAGTTTGGATTCTTGTGCAGGCTAGTACTCTTTTTTGCAACTTAAAATCTTGAGGCAAACAAAGCAGCACATATTTGTCTTCTATACCTGAGCTGCCTAGAACTGATTTGAATATCATGAAGCAGAAAAATATTGAAATGCCAAAAACCCATACCAGGATTAAATGTGACTAGGAAGACTTTATTACTATTCTCAGGCTGTGTTCTCTCTCTATCATTGCTCATGGATTTCTCTCTCCTTTGGCCTTTGGGGAAACATTGAAAACTTACTTTTATCAATTACTTTGATAATAAATTCATCACATAAAGCTTATGCTGTACTTTGTTCTTGGTTTTGATTCAATTATTTTGACATTACTGAGATGAACCTAGAAATACCTCTTCCCTAGGGAATACAATGAGAAAAAAAAAAACCCGAACAACATAATAAGGAAGTCAGGAATAAAGCTTTGTGAAGAGCCAAGAGATTCAAGAAACAGACAAGTGGAACGTTTCTCATTTCCTCCTGTCCCATCTCAATATAGTATAGCAAGTGAACCGTATTTTACCATCAGCATCACCCGTTCAAGCACAGCAGTTTGCACTGATCACTGATCCTTTGCCTTTTATTGAGCTGAGCTTACCAAGGGATGAAAAGAGGAAACACTTTGAATTACTCATGGGATGAATCATTTTCAAATCCTTTAGCTCCAGAATCTGATCATCTGAGTTTTTTTTTTTTTTTCTTCAAGTGTTTCCTGAGACATATGTGGAACAAACCAAGGACAATATGTAATAAACACATCACGGAAAGAGAATATCTCATTTGTTGTACTAAAAGCAGATGGCTGGCAAATAGAATTCCAGAGTGTTTTGGTATTGAAGGAAATGTAACCCCTGCATGTTCACATAAAGGCTAATAATGTGAATGATGTTGCATTTTAATTCATGTTGTGTGACTCATCTTGTGTCCAGGAAAACTGACTCAAGATTCCAAACATGTCAGCCACCTGATATGGAGCAAAGAGGGCTCAATACCTTACTTGACTTGTATTCCTTCATTAAAGCCTTTAAAATGATTACACAATGCAGTCGTTCAATGGAGCATAAGCATTTGTTGCATATAGTCCTTTAAAACTCCCAATAGACTCTTGCTTTGATAGAAATTATTTCTTTTAATATCTAACTAACCATGGACAAACTAAAACTGTCAAAAGAATCTGTTATTAACACAGAATGATTTAATGTTGCTGAGCATCAGCTGGGAAATCAGCAAAGCAACAAAAACCATCATTCAGTACCTTTGTACAATACACAGACAAAATGTTTGAAATGTGCTGTTTCACTATGTAGGCACAAAAAGTAAATGCTATGCATAAAAGGAAATTACACATCATAATTATCACTCTGTAGGCATAAAAATTAAATGCTATGTTTTACAGGAAATTGCAAACTATAATTCTATGCAAAGTTCTATTTTTAAAAACATACATTTTTCAATAATGGTTTTTATAATATTCAGTAGAAAAAAACTGATATATGGAAGGCATGGCCTGAAGTTGTGGGAGGGGCTTGGTTCCCCTTCTTAAAGGGGCATCAACCCTTCCCTCATTACCTGTTGGGTCTGGCGAATTGTGGGTAGAGAGATCGTCACTTCCGTTTTTGCTGGCGCCATTCTGCTCACCTGTACCTCCGTTGGTGGATTCCTGGGCCCTGCGAGTGCTGTCTCCTCCGGTTTTCGCCCGTCTGGCTTCAATTCCTGTTCGAGACCTTCGCTGCAGAATCGTAAGTCTCGGCCGTCGCATTTTCGGCGCGGCCGTTTTTCGTCATCCCTGTGTTTCGGTCACACTCGTATGAACTTTCGGTTTGTTCACACGAGTGCCGGCGTTCGGTTTTCGGCTGGTTCCCACGAGCAGGCTTCCTTAGTTCGTATTAGGCCCGTTTCCCCGAATGCTTTTACTGTTAAATTGCTATTTGTTGTCCTAGGGCGACCTCTGGTGGTTGTTTTTACTTACTGCACTCTCAGTGCGTTCTACGTCCCCTGGTGGTCAATTAAGTTATGGCATGTTGCACAATATAGCTGATTTAAATGTGGTTTTGTTTTGAAACAGGTTTCATGCTGGTTACACTTTTGGGAAACTTGTTGTATATGTTTTTCGATCGACCTCTTGCTTTCAGTTTTTCGGCACCGAGTCCACCGGGTTTTGCTACCCACCACCTGTTTTTCACTTGCATGGGTCGGTTTCATGTTTCATTTCCTATATGGGTCGCACTAATTCAGATTCATCGGGATATTTTGTATTACGGGGTTTGAGCATCCTTGCTTTTGGAGTTTTCAGTTGCCTATTCTGCTGAAATATTGTTTTAGGTATCTGAGCATCCTGAGGGTTAGGGGCTCCTTCCTTTCACCCTCATAAGATCATATTACTCTAGTAGGTTACTACAAGCTCACCTAGGTCACGTGTCCACTTTCTGCACTTTTTCACTACTAGTTAGTACTGCTGGTGGGTCTCAGATTGGCTGGTTTTTAGGGGCACTTTTCTTTTACCCATTCGAACGTCAATTACTCTTGTAGGTCACGTCGGATCTCCTATACACTTATCTGCTAACGGCCAACGTACGTCACGTGTTCAACTACTTCCCCTACCCTTTAAGGTGTGTATAGATACTGGCATCCCAAATTAGGACCCACTAGGTAAATTTTTCTGGCCTTCTACGCCTTACGTTAGTGGTCCCGCGAGGCCAACACCCATCCTCAATTCGGAGGTACGGCATCCCCTCGGGCCCATTCATAGCTAGCCGCCTCGCTTAGTTGCATAGAGAGGGCCTCACTTGTCACTCCCATTCTGTCTTATGTCTTTCCAAGTCACTGAGAGGCCACCACCCCGCCATAATGCCAATGGCCTCGTACCCCACTCGCGCCAATTCATAGATAGTGCCTCTCAAGGCCGCTTGGCCACTAGTAGGGCCTCACCTGTCACATTGCTTAAATAATCCTTCGCCGCTTGGCATTAGTTCATCAGCCAGTTGGGTAGCCCCGGTTAACAATACTATTTTATGTTATAGCATGTCTCAAGTTCCTGAAGAAAGGGAAGATGTGTCCATCGCCAGTACACCAGCTAGGTCGGTCACACCATCGCGGGGTGACGACAGCGCGAGCCCTGCTTCACTCAGGGCTTGGACTGTCCCGAGAATCACGGCCGAATTGAGGAAAAGGAATATTCCGTTCCCCGCTACAGCCAGGAAAGCTGAGCTGTACAGGCTTTTAAATACCCAGACTGATAACTCTGGGGCAGGGGAAGGATCCAGCGGGAGCCAGTCCTTAGATCTGCAGTCGGTTTTGTCATCAGTCCTGGTCTCTTTGGGTCGGATTGCAGACAGACTGGACAAAATGGACGCAGGGGACCAGCATAGGTCACCTGCTGCTGCGGGGAGCCCAGTTGCTGCAGTATGCCTGGACCCCCTACCGGGTAATTTACCAGCTAGTTCTAAAGACCCGCATATAATCACCCCAGCACACATGGTGCCCGCTAAAACCAGAAAGGACATCTTGGAAGGAAAGGATATCAATCTGGTATCACTTTTGATTGCCTCACAAGATGTCCTTGAGAATAAGACGTATGCATATGGGGATGTGTCAGTGGTTCTCAAGTCCAGAGATCCTAGGTTAAATCAAAAGCTTTCCATCCCAGAATTTGTTTTAGCTTTTGGCATATACAGAGACGTCCTGTGCTCTGTATATCCGGATAGGAGGGAGGAATTAGACCTTTACCTCCACAAACTGGTGGATTTGGGTCACAAGTACGGTGGTACGTCTTTTTACGACTACCACCGTGCTTTCTCAGCAAGGGCAGCTGCCACTCTTGCTCAGTTCAATATTCGAGCCGATTGGGGTGTGCTGGATACTGAGCTGTTTTGCCGGCACTTTGCGGGACTTAAAACCCCGGCTTGTGCCATTTGTTCTTCCAATTCCCACACGGCTAATTTATGTCCTAATTCCCCTGATGTGAATGCTGTTTTTTCACCCACTAATGTAGTTCCCACAGGGAGGTCTGGCAGGGTGCTTAAAGATAAGCTAGGCCGTGATGTTGTATTCTTGGGCAAGTCACAGGTCTGTAACAATTTCAATGCCGGGTCTTGCGGCTACAGTGCCTGCAGACTTCTGCATGTCTGTACCAACTGTTTCAGGGCTCACGCCAAGACTATGTGCCCCAATAAACTATTCCCTAAGCAGTATCTGACGTCTCTTCGTGTTCCCCTGCTTAAAGAACTTTTACGTGCTCACCCATCACAACATCTCGTTGACTTTTTGGTAACGGGGTTTACAGTAGGGTTTCACACGGGTATTGTTCACATGCCTACAGGAATCCTGGAGTGTAATAACTTACAGACAGCCCTTGCAGCACCCGACACTATCGACTGTCTCCTTCAGAAGGAGTTGGATCAAGGATTCTTGTTAGGCCCTTTTGCTTCCCCGCCGTTCTCAGTTTGGAGAACTAATCCCATAGGTCTAGTCACTAACAAGTCCTCACTTAAGCAAAGGCTAATTCTCGACCTGTCAGCCCCTCATGCATCTCCTACGCCAAGTCTAAATTCTTTAATACCATCCGAAGAATTCTCCCTCCAATATGCTCACATAGATAACGCGGTCACAGCCATCCTCTCAGCCGGGTTAGGGGCTTGGTTGGGTAAAACAGATATTGTAAACGCGTTCAAGTTACTCCCCATTCATCCATCCCTATGGCATTTACATGGGATCAAGTGGCGAGGCTTATATTACTTTTTCACTCGTCTCACGTTTGGTTCAAAGAGCAGCCCCAAGATTTTTGATATTTTTGCGGAGACATTGTGTTGGATGCTGCTTAACCTCTGTGAGTGCCCCACAGTTATCCATTACCTGGACGATTTCCTGACTGTTGAGAGTAACTCAGCACCTCCCACTAGCCTTCAATCAATCACACGACTGTTTACTCAGTTAGGAGTTCCGGTATCACCAACTAAGACTGAAGGTCCCGATACTATAATTAATTTCTTAGGGGTAGTACTTGACTCTGTGAACATGCAGGCTAGCCTCCCCAGGGACAAGATTGATCGCATTCTGACGGCCATCGATCTTTACTTGGGAGGGGGCTCATGTAATAGGTTGGAACTGCAATCCCTGTTGGGTTCACTCAACTTCGCTATGAAAATTATTCCCCAGGGGAGAGCATTCATTTCCAGGTTGCTTCACCTATTTCCTATGTTTCAAACTGACGCATCCCGCATTACACTAGACATACATGCCACTGCTGACCTTCGTATGTGGAAGGAGTTTTTGCTAAGCTGGAACGGGAAAAGCATCTTTATCCCGGTTTGGTCGGAACATTCAGTATCACTCTGGACAGACGCAGCAGCCACTTCTGGTTTTGCCGCTATTTGGGGCGACAGTTGGATGTATGGTAAATGGCCGGGAGAGATTACGGAGATCCCCAGGTTTAAGGAAACTTCAGCACTTTTTGAGCTGTATCCTATCGTGGCGGCAGCAGTTAAGTGGGGAGCAGGCTGGTCGGGGAATACTGTTCGTTGCTTCTCTGACAACTTGGCTACATGCCACATTGTGAATAAGGGACGTTCCTCTTCCCTGGCCATCATGCGGTTCATGAGGACTCTCTCATGGCTGGCCGCCAGACACAGTTTTCTTTTGTCTTGTGTTCATGTGCCTGGTTTTCTTAATGTTGCAGCTGATCACTTGTCACGGTCTCGGTTTCAGGAATTCCGGGACGCCCTGCCAACAGCTGCCCTTATACCAACTCCCGTTCCACAATGGCAGGAGATGGTCTGGGACTAAAAAAGCTGCTATGTCATGGGCGGCAACTCTCACAGCTCGGTCTTTCTGCTAATACTAAGAAAGCATATGGTAGAGCGTTTGATGTATTTAATAAATTCTTGTTGGATTTTGATATTGTTGACCAGTTTTCCATGGAGACCATCATTGCTTTCATCTCATTTTGCCACCTTCATCTTACATTATCATACAACACCATTAAATTGTATATCACAGGTATTCAACACCACATACTCACTTCTTGGCCTAACAAACAACGTTTTCTATCCTCCTACCAAGTTAAAGCTATACTTAAAGGTATCAAGGACTCCACTCCTACACCCGCACCTACTAGACTACCCATCCACGATTTATTATTCCAAGCACTGTCTAATCTACTAGACACCTCACCATTCGAAGGCCATACCAATCATGTCATTAAAACAGCCATCTATCTAGCTTTCTACGGTTTTCTGCGGCCTAGAGAATTCACCACCACTAGCGTTAACTCACTCACCTTCATTACTAGATCCGATCTCATAAGGGTGCACGACCACTATCAGCTATCTCTACACCACACCAAAACTAGCGCCAAAGATCAGACAGTAATTATACCTTATTACCCCACTAGTAATATCTGGTGTCCGGTGGCAGTTTTTGACACTTTTCTGGCTTTCTGTAATATGGCTCCAACACAACCACTCCTGTCCTTGCACGGTAATATACTCACTACAAGCAAATTCATGACGTATGTTAGGATGTTGTTGATCCGGCTGGGTGTGAACCCAGCCAGCTATTCTGGACACTCCTTCCGCATAGGAGCCGCAACTACAGCTTCTAAAAAGAATATACCGGCTCACATTATCAAGATATTAGGCCGATGGAAATCCACAGCTTATACCCGCTACATTCCTCAGCCTGTACAAGAAGTACGCCTGGCTTTCAGAACCATGAATATGTAATATGTTATGTCGAGTTTTCAGATCAATAAATGATTATATCTTTTTGCCCTCTTTTCAGGCCTACTTCCTCGTCAGTTCAGGCACACCACAACTGACTTTGCCATTCTATGTTTGTCATACGTCAATTATACTACGGCTTATGCCATGACCACAAATGGAAGGCATGGCCTGAAGTTGTGGGAGGGGCTTGGTTCCCCTTCTTAAAGGGGCATCAACCCTTCCCTCATTACCTGTTGGGTCTGGCGAATTGTCCCACCCACCACACCACCTTTTTAAAACATCCATAAGGTAGGCCCTCTTTTCAGGCCTACTTCCTCGTCAGTTCAGGCACACCACAACTGACTTTGCCATTCTATGTTTGTCATACGTCAATTATACTACGGCTTATGCCATGACCACAAATATGTGCTAGAAGGAAGGCTATGTAACTGGCCTGCACTTGACTTAGAACCTTGTTTACAAAGTTCACTAAAAGCAATGTTAATAGAGAGATTAGATTAACCCCAATATCTAATGCAAACTTGTAATGATCATGACATGAGGGGGGCAGAGAAAAATAGAGCAGTGTTATGTGAGGCTGCATGACATTACACTGCTTTCCATAACCCTTCAAGATTGAGCTCCAGCCTCCAAGCTACAATTACTGGGTATCTGGAGCTCAATTCTTCAGTGTTTACACTGTATATGACTAATGGACATACACAATATTAATGCAATGCTGCCTGTGCACAGTGTATAAAACAGGTAAGTAGGGACATACCTGAATTTGAGTGGATCCCAAAAGGGGGACTGTGCCGGCAAATTTGAGACAGTTGCCAAGTAGGCTTAAGTGTAATCAGGGTTGGTCTGTTCACTGCATAAACTAACCAAATGTTTTTTGTTTTTTTATTGTATGCAGTCAAAACATACAAGAGGAAAACCAGTAGAGCTGGTTGATTGAGATCCTGCACAACAAAGAATGTTAATTATTATATAGCATTTCACCTTACTTGATTGTGGCATTCAAGAGAAAACTTTGTTACTCTGATTACGTTTTTTTTGAAGAAGAAGGGAGAGTCTGTGTTCCTTTCCAGAAGGAGCAACTAAACCAAGTACATAATTCTCAAGATCATACAAACATGGACACCTCATGTATGTTTATACATATATCATATATCAAATATTATATATGTGATATATATATATATATATATATATATATATTATATATACATATCAAACTCATTTATCAAAACTCATGTATGCATGTATGAAAACTCATATGTTGTACCTATTTACTTCCAGATGAAAACAACACAAAGAAACATGGTCATATACAGAGAGACATTTTGTTCAGGACACTTGTTAGCAAGTCAAAAGTATAAAGTCAAGCTTGGATATGGATTCTAGGCACTGCCAGGCATATGCACAAATGGCATGGCAAAGTCAAAGGGGGCTATTCACTAAAATCTCAGTTGAAGAGAGCTGAACATTTCATCTTACCAGTTTAGCTATGCATTGTGTAGGGACAAACCTGGCGAGTTTGCATCGCAGAAAAACTTACCAGGTTTTACCCTGCACAATGTATAGTTAAATTGGTGGAAACACAGGCTATGCTCAATTCTTAGTGCAAAATGCTGTTATTCAATTAATGCTGGACTAGTGCTTTAACGTACTTTTTTTCGCAGTGGTATTTCTTCATTGAATTGCATGGAATTCCATGGTATAACGTGTTTAAAAAAAAAAACGTTTATTTATATTCATGAAAGAGGGAATTACGAGGAATTAAGAAGGACATTTCGAACTTAGGGCCAAAGTAACCGAGTTGGAAAAATTCTCTACATTGATCTTGAGTTTAAAACTCCATTTTGAATTCCATGCATTTCCCTCTCTGTGAATAAAGCCCTAAGTCTTTAAGAAGACTAAATGGCCAGCAATGAGTTTGGGCCAAAAAAGCAAATCCTTCATGGCATTTCTTTCTTAACTAAACATTTTCATATGTAACAAACTGTGCCTGCTTTGGAATCTCTTCAGATGAGCAAATCCTTCACAATCCAGCCCACTCATACATAATATCTTATAATCTTTGCCATTCCAAGGTACAAGATTTGCTTGGGGATATTCATTTGGTCCAGCTGGAAAGAAATACATATATATGAATATATGAACAATATTAATAAAATGCATATTACAAAATTCTGTTTAAATGTAGTAGATACAGCTGAAAAACAAATATACTAAAGAAGACCATTTTAAATGCGTCTTGTAGTATAGGATTTAATATCCTTACATATTTTCTCTTTTGCTTCAAGGAAAGCTCCGTGACTGCCTTTATTAAATTCAAGACAAAGGGGCAATAGGAAAGCTGCTTTTTGCATTTGAGGCCATTATTGGTGAACTACAGAAAATATCATGGGAATAATTACAAAGATTTGGACAGCCAGTGTACTGCATTTGCTCGAATAAAAGACAAGGTTTTTTTTCAGAGAAAATGCTCTGAAAAAGACCCCTTGTCATATATTCGAGGTTGTCTTATAGTCTGACCTCAAATCGAGGTCAGACTATAAGACTGGGATCCAGGTCCCCCGCAGAGCTGCAGGGGACCTTGATCCCCCTTGCTAACAGCCAGTGGATGTCTGCGTGATGCGCGCAGACATCCTCCGCTGCTGCCCGTTATGACTGCCGGGACTTTTATGATGGGTCCTTCCGGCTTCACCATAAAAATCCCAGTGGAAGTGCTGGGCAGCAGCGGAGGACGTCTGAGCGTATTGTGCAGACATCCTCCGGCTGCCCCCGCTGGCCGCCAGGGAGATTTGGGCAGTCGGGGGATGTCTTCACGACATATGAATATATACAAGTTAAACTTTTTTCCTATAGGGTAGTCTTATATTCAGGTTATAAGTTTTTTTTCTAAAGGAATATCCAAAGTTTGGGGGGTCGTCTTATAATCAGGGTCATCTTATAATTGAGCAAATACGGTATATCCAGTGTGCTCAGCATGCTAAAAAAAATACTTCTTGTTTCAAGTCTGCATCAATTTTAAAAATCAAGTTAAAAATTCTATGGCCACTTTCAAACTAATCATCAAAGTATTACTAATTAATTTAGGAAGGTAAACTATATACCAATGCTCACTTAGGTTGCATTGGCCAAAAGAAGCCGGATATTGGTCAATGCTTATAAAGAGCAGAACACATTAAGAATGATTATTCAAGAGTCATTCTCTTAGAAGCTGGTGAAATGTAGCTTTCTTTTGGAATAGCTGCTTTCAATTTTCTAGTCACATATAGAGAGATAATATGACTCAGAGGAACTGTGCTCTGCACATATTTTAATAGATAAGTCAATTTGTATTGTGTGACAGAGTACAAGTTAGATACTTGCTCCTCGATTAAACACATTCATATATCTATGTGTATGGCAAGATGTCTCATGAGTATTAGCCAAATATGGAGTCTTAACTTAAATATGACTTATACTTGGTTACTTTTGAACATATTAAGTAGTTTCCTTTTTTTTTCTTTGTGCTAGAAAAAAATTTATGGAAGAGTTTATGAAGTGTTTTACTTTTTGGCAGTGTATACAGGGAACAGTAAATTTAAGAGTACAAGAAAAGGAAACAAACCAACCCTTTATTTTTTTTAAATCAAAACCTTGAAATTAAATCATATATATTCTGTTTGTTAGGTAACATCAGTCAAAACATAAAATACCTTATACAACAAGTTTTTACTAAGCCCATTTTTTCTACATTTCAGAAAGCACTTTTGAAGTTAACTCTTTTAGTACCACAGTGAGGTATAACAAAATAACCTTGAACTGCTATAATAGATAGATGAGAAAGAATGGAATTCACACGTGCTCTGATACTGAAAGTGTTATATCCACCTTTGCATACTTAAAACCAAACCTTCAATAAACCTATCTCAGTTTGAAGACAGCATTAAAAAGCATAGTGTAAGAATCATTCATGGAGTAATGACTTTCTTGTGGAAGAGGTTGCAATTCATTTTTATCTAGACTTTTTTTTATGTGGAAATCTATTTTTTTTCTAGGTCTAATGCTGATCTTTAGACAGATTATCAGAAACATAGATATTGATTCAACATTTCCAAGAACCAACTGGCCCAGTCGGTCTAACAAAATGGATGACATTGCTTTTATTCACACTTCAGACATTTTAATTCCCTTACACTGTTAGCATTTGCTATATCCACTGGTAGGTTATTAACCTTTCTGTGCTCTTAGTATTCCCTCTTTATAAAATAGTATTTCCTCACAAAAAAAGCCAGTAATTGATATATTCTCAGCCATCAGAAATCAAGAATGTCATTATGTACTAACATAGAGCTTGAGTTTTTCCCCTGAGCTCAGTTTTCATTGATTTTAATGGAAGGAAAAGCTTAAAATCTAATTTAAATCGAATCACACTGGACTTGCTTTAAATTGTGTTAATTATGTTGTAAAAAAGGTATGTAGTCCTGCAAAGCCAAT
The DNA here is from genome assembly GCA_036172795.1 of Pelodytes ibericus. NCBI lineage: Eukaryota > Metazoa > Chordata > Amphibia > Anura > Pelodytidae > Pelodytes > Pelodytes ibericus. The sequence continues at coordinate 163,084,043 of CM069858.1, forward strand.
TTTTACACATACTTATACTTGATAAACAAAAAGAAGGCAAAGAAAATTGCAGGACACTTCTAATTTTATTTCAAAGACAAAAACATTGTTCTTGACGCCACAGAGTTTAAACTTGGGAAATCCATCATGTATTTACATAGATTTTATTGGAACCAAAATAGGTTCATACTGACTGGAATTTCACTTCAATAAAATAGTTTTGTAAAATATCACATTTCGTACAACATTGATCCCTAAGCTACGAGACACTACTAAACATTTAAAAGTGAAAAATGTCTTTTCCTCCTCAATTGTTTTTACGCACAAGGTTTATAGTACGGATGATCTCAAGGAGGGTACTGTTAAATAGTGAGACATATTTGCTATCTCCTTCTCTTACATAGCTATGAGTTTCTTTTATAGTTAATACACAGTACGAACTCCACTCAATTCATTTTTAATACCAAATGTATCTAATGTGATTCCTCCTATGTGTTATTTGCTATGTTACAACCAATTTATCTGGAATCCCTCTCCTCGGATTCAGAAGTTTTTTAAATTCAAAACTGGCATTTACTTGTTTATCTTATTTGTATTTGATGTATATTTTCATACGATGCCAATACATATAATAAAAAAAAGTGCAAAGTGTTAAAGCAATTCTAATCATGATAGATTCACTTTACCTTGACCATTTCCATTGTTACTTTGGCACCATAGGGGATTATTGATTTCCAGTTAGTAATGATCAAAGCACTTTCATACTCCAATAAATAGCTAAGGACCTTATCCTGAACTGGAAGACAAGACATGTTCCTGTTTGACAAATGTAAGAATTACTTCATGCATCTGTAAACCCCTTGTCATGCTGAGCATGTTTTTTGAATGCCTTTGCTATTCTTTCTTCAAGGAAAGCTAAAAGACATTCAGAAGGAAGTGATATATTACAGAGCTTTATCCACTAGAGAAATAAACCTGTCTTCTTGTTTCCATTCACTTTTTACTTTTCATTTATATCTCAATTATTTTCTTTTACTTAAATATTGAATATTACAAAGTACCTGGAGCCTTATCTATTAACTCATAATTACAATAGTAATGCCTTGTGCTGTCATTTGTTTTACACATTATAAAATTGTTACTGAATTCAAAACAAAATATTTACAAAACATATTTTAAAACAGGGGTGATGTTCAGTTATGATAGGCTTTTGTATTTTTTTTTTTACAGAAACGGATACATTCTAGCGCTTAATCTATAACTCAGCAGCACCAGCCTGTGTGTTTCTCTGCATGCACACATGTAAAACAAAGGCAAACAAAAAAATCCAAAAACAGGAGTGGTAGGTGAGCTAGGTAAATCCCACCAATAAACCGTGCTAAAAAAGGAAATATGATAATTGCCTGAAAGGACGGTCACTCTCATTAGAGGATGAGGGTGGTTCTTAATGTCTCAGAACATATATGGGAAAAAAAGAGAGACAAAGACCATAGTGCAATATAGAATGTAAATATATAGTAATGCAATAGGTGTAACCAATACCACTCACAAAATAGAGCTCATCTGTTGCAGTTTGGTTCCTCCCCTCCTCCTCATTCATGGGTGATAAGAGAGTATAGGAAGATGCAGTGAATATATTTCAAAATGCAAATTTCAATACAGAAACAGTAGAGTCTTAGATATAAGGAGCAGGGCAAGCAGCATGACAGCTCTTCAAAGCGAGAGTTTTAGCTTGATAAAAGCTCAGCATAAAAACAAGTAAAAATAAAATAAAAACAAAAAGGTCCGTGATGGAGCTGAAGAGCAGCTTGAAGTGGTAGTACAGGTAGTCACGAACGCGTTTCGCCTTTCAGTAGGCTTCCTCCTGGCGTGTAGTTGCTGTACTGACTTAGTTCTCTTAAATCCTCAAACGTTTCAAAGATCGCAGGGTGGACTTCCGGGATTTCCTTCTGATGACATCATCGCCACTCCGTCGCATTGCGGGATTTCCAAACAAAGTACCGCAAGATTCGGCCATTTGGTTGGCTCGGTTGGTGGAATTGTATTGCATGTAGAAAAAGGAAGTGAAAGAAAAATGGAATGAACTATAGTGGTCTCCGTTGTACCTTCTCTTTTTGCCAACAATGGCAATATATTTATGTAGCAACTGTGACAAAAGTACTCCTGTCCCTTGGTACCTTGTCCTGGGATTTGGGGGTTACACACAGTCTTTCAGGCTTCAGAGACACTTCACACGCTGGATGAGGTAAAAAGACTTGCTTTCTTTTATTGTGGTTTAAAGATGCACAGCAAGGTATAACAGGTTGTTAAACAAAATATAAAATAAAATCCTTGCTCTTCTGAGCACTAACTAAACAAAAATATCAAGCTAACTGGGTTGGAAGGCTTGTCCATTTCCCAACATAATGTTAAATCACAACCTTACTTCAGTGTTTTCAGCTCCCTGCTTCCATTCACCGAAATCAAAACACAGTCTCTCCCCTCCTCTGGCAGGGGAGTATTTAACAGCACCTGTAATCAGCAAGCCTTTTCAGGTGAGGTAAATTAGGATTGGAACACTGGGCTTCTCACCTGTAGGTTTCAATCAACATATGAAATGTGAAGTGGAGCACTGGCCCCAGGGCCATCTTTAATAGTGATTGGACCCTGGGCAAGCATTTGCTTGGGCCCCCTGGACCCTGCCCCCTCCCCTGCATGCAATCCCGCCATCCATCGCGATGTTACCCCCCCCCCCACACACACACATATGCCATAATTGTTGTGCCATTCAGATGCCAGTAATATTGTGCCTTTCAGATGCCAGTAATATTGTGCCTTTCAGATGCCAGTAATATTGTGCCAGTCAGAGCCCAGTAATATTGTGCCATTCAGAGCCCAGTAATATTGTGCCATTCAGAGCCCAGTAATATTGTGCCAGTCAGATGCCTGTAATAGTGCCATTCAGAGCCAAGGAATATTGTGCCAGTCAGATACCAGAATTATTGTGCCAGTCAGAGCCCAGGAATATTGTGCCAGTCAGATGCCTGTAATATTGTGCCAGTCAGATGCCTGTAATATTATGCCAGTCAGAGCCCAGGAATATTGTGCCAGTCAGATGCATGTAATATTGTGCGAGTCAGATGCCTGTAATATTGTGCCAGTCAGAGCCCAGGAATATTGTGCCAGTCAGATGCCTGTAATATTGTGCCAGTCAGAGCCCAGGAATATTGTGCCAGTCAGAGGCCTGTAATATTGTGCCAGTCAGATGCCTGTAATATTATGCCAGTCAGATGCCTGTAATATTGTGCCAGTCAGATGCCTGTAATATTATGCCAGTCAGATGCCTGTAATATTGTGCCAGTCAGATGCCTGTAATATTGTGCCAGTCAGATGCCTGTAATATTGTGCCAGTCAGATGCCTGTAATATTATGCCAGTCAGATGCCTGTAATATTGTGCCAGTCAGATGCCTGTAATATTATGCCAGTCAGATGCCTGTAATATTATGCCAGTCAGATGCCTGTAATATTGTGCCAGTCAGATGCCTGTAATATTATGCCAGTCAGATGCCTGTAATATTATGCCAGTCAGAGCACAGGAATATTGTGCCAGTCAGATGCCTGTAATATTGTGCCAGTCAGATGCCTGTAATATTATGCCAGTCAGAGCACAGGAATATTGTGCCAGTCAGATGCCTGTAATATTGTGCCAGTCAGAGCCCAGTAATATTGTGCCAGTCAGATACCAGGAATATTGTGCCAGTCAGATACCAGGAATATTGTGCCAGTCAGATACCAGGAATATTGTGCCAGTCAGAGCCCAGGAATATTGTGCCAGTCAGATGCCTGTAATATTGTGCCAGTCAGATGCCTGTAATATTATGCCAGTCAGATGCCTGTAATATTGTGCCAGTCAGATGCCTGTAATATTGTGCCAGTCAGATGCCTGTAATATTGTGCCAGTCAGATGCCTGTAATATTATGCCAGTCAGATGCCTGTAATATTGTGCCAGTCAGATGCCTGTAATACTGTGCCAGTCAGAGCCCAGTAATACTGTGCCAGTCAGCCCCCCCCTTCCCTAGTACTTACACTTCACTGCTCCGTGTCCCCCGCCGGATGTCTCCTCCGTGCAGTCTTCTCTCTTGCACGGAGGAGGGAAACAGTCACCGGATGTGACGCGACGTCACATCCGGCGGCAGTTTTTTTTTTTTTTTCGGCGTCGCATCCATCGGATGCGGCTTGCCGGAAAAAAGCGTTCACAAGCGCAATGCGCTGTGAACGCGGCAAGCAGGGGCTGGGGGCCCACGGGACAGGAGTAACTGGGCCCAGGGCAGCTGCCCCGTTTGCTCCGCGTTAAAGACGGCCCTGACTGGCCCACCCTACTCTCCAAGTGCTCCACCCCAGGGCCCACACATACACATACATAAAGTGCTATATAAAGTGTAACATAACACATTTCCCTGGGGCTAATTACATAAAGTAGGAGCTGTGCAAAATCTGGGGAGATATATAGACTCCTTCCAGCACAATTCCTTGCTGTCGGTCACACATCCTCCCCCCCAGCTCAGACCGATAAGGTCGAGCGACCACGGACATTAGCGAGTACAACCATGAAAGACCATCCGCATTCCCTTGTTTACACCCCGCCCTATGCTCTATGGAAAAATTATAGGGTTGCAAGCCAAGGAACCAACGGATCACTCTACTGTTTTTCTCCCTGTTCTGGCTCATCCAAGTAAGGGGTGCATGGTCTGTCACTAATCGGAACTTTCTTCCCAAAAGGTAGTATTTAAGTGTGTCTACAGCCCAGTTTATAGCCAGACACTCCTTTTCAACAATGGAATAGTTTAGTTCTTGGGGAGTAAGCTTCCTGCTTAAATACAATATGGGGTGCTCCTCACCCTTAATTTCCTGAGAGAGAACAGCACCAAGCCCTACATCATATGCATCTGTCTGTAAGATAAATTCTTTAGAAACGTCAGGTGTTACCAACACTGGTTGGGCACAAATGGCTCCTTTAAGATTTCTGAACTTGTTCAGTCTCTGGGGACCATTTTACCACTACTGGAGCACTAGCTTTAGTAAGGTCAGTTAACGGGCTTCCAATTGTAGCAAAATTGGGTATAAACCTCCTGTAATATCCAATGAGGCCAAGAAATGTTCTCACCTGTTTCTTAGTCAGAGGTCTCGGCCAATTTCTGATTGCTTCAATTTTAGCAACCTGAGGCTTCACTAGTCCCCTACCAATAGAGTAGCCCAAATATTTTGCTTCCTCTAGGCGAATCGTACACTTATTGGGGTTAGCGGTTAGACCAGCATTTTGTATTGAGTTTAGGACAGCCTGTACTTTCGGAAGGTGAGATTCCCAATCCTCACTGTGTACTACAACATCATCCAAGTATGCCGCTGCATAGCGTACATGTGGCTTTAGTATCCTGTCCATCATTCTTTGGAATGTGGCAGGGGCACCATGCAAACCAAAAGGCAAAACTCTATACTGAAATAGGCCATCAGGAGTAGAAAATGCTGTCTTTTCTTTTGCTCGCTCTGTGAGTGGTACTTGCCAATAACCCTTGGTTAAGTCTAGTGTAGTAAGGTACCGAGCTCTTCCAAGTCTTTCCACTAGCTCATCAACTCTAGGCATGGGGTATGCATCGAATTTAGAAATAGCATTCAGTTTACGATAATCATTACAAAACCGTACTGTATTATCAGGTTTTGGTACCAGCACAATTGGACTGCTCCAGTCGCTTTGTGATTCCTCAATTACTCCAAGATCTAACATTTTCTTAACCTCTGCTCTGATAGCTTCTCTGCGAGCCTCGGGTATTCTATATGGTTTGAGATTGACCCTTTTCCCTGGTTCTGTCAGAATATCATGTTTGATCACACTAGTCCTTCCGGGGACTTGGGAGAATACTTCTTTATTTAATCTAATAAACTCCTTAACTTCCCTTGTCTGGTGTATGGACAGGGTCTCGGAGATATTTACTTCTGGGTCAATATTACAACTATCAGGGAAGGTTGAAGTCTCTGTAGTAACTAGAACTTCCCTTTCTTTCCATGGTTTTAATAGATTGACATGGTATAATTGCACTTCCTTTCGTCTACCTGGTTGCCTTACTTTGTAATTTACCTCCCCCACTCTTTCAATAATCTCATATGGCCCATGCCAAGTTGCCAGGAATTTGTTCTCTACTTTGGGGATCAGGACTAACTCTCTGTCTCCAGGTTGAAACACTCGAATTCTAGCATTTTTATTTTAGCTATTCTGTTGATTTTGTTGAGCCTTTTGCATATGTTCTTTGACTATTGGGATAACGGCCTCAATACGGTCTTGCATCTCAGTTATATGTTCTATTACGCTGCGATGTGGGGTAGCTTCTTGTTCCCAAGTTTCCTTTGCTATGTCAAGTAACCCCCTGGGGTGTCTACCATATAATAATTCAAAAGGTGAGAAACCGGTAGAAGCTTGGGGTACTTCTCTAATGGCAAACATTAAATAGGGTAATAGAAAGTCCCAGTTTTTTTCCATCCTTATCTGTTACTTTGCGCAGCATAGTTTTTAAAGTCTTATTAAATCGCTCAACCAAACCATCAGTTTGTGGGTGATAAACAGAGGTTTTGAGGTGTTTAATGTGAAGGAGCTTGCAGAGTTCCTTTGTTACCTTAGACATGAATGGAGTACCCTGATCAGTAAGGATCTCCTTGGGAATCCCAACCCGGCTAAACATCATCATTAACTCTTTAGCAATGGACTTTGCTGAGGTTGTACGCATAGGAATTGCCTCAGGGTAACGGGTAGCATAGTCTAGTACTACCAATATATACTGATGCCCCCTAGTGGATTTTACCAGAGGACCCACAAAATCCATAGCAATACGTTCAAAAGTCACTTCAATAACAGGCAAGGGTACTAAAGGGCTACGTAAGCCGTAAAAGGTGCTGTAACCTGACATTCAGGGCATGACGAACAGTAATTTATGATTGCTGCGACTACTCCAGGCCAATAAAATCTCCTCAACACTCGCTCTCTTGTTTTGTCAACCCCTAGGTGGCCACCCAAAACATGACTATGTGCAAGTTTTAACACAGTGTGCCAATAGGCTCGAGGTACTAACAGCTGCTTTGTAATAACAGACTCCTTTTTCTCAACTCTGTACAACAGATCATTATCCACTTCAAAATAATGGTAAGCAAGAGAAATTCCTGGATTGACAGGGGATCCATTCCTTATAGAAATATTATTCCTAGCTACCGATAATGTTGGGTCAGACCACTGTGCACTTCTGAAGTTACCAGGCCTAACCTCTAAATCAATTAACTCTATTCCTGGTTCAGAGCTTCTAGAAGGTCCCGCATTAGTCTGTTCTGGGTTTTCACCAACTAATGTTTTTATAAGGGAACGCTGCATATAGTTAGGCCCCTCATCATGAGATCTGTCATCTGCTAGAGTGTCTGCAAAAGGAAATTCAACATTCTGTTCACCTGACGGGTTTTCAAAACAGGCCCATAGGGCTAGAAAATGGGGAAAATCCCTTCCAATAATCATCTCATGTGCCAGCTTGGGTACCAGCCCCACTCTGCAGTTTACAGAACCACACTGGGTCTTAACTAGTATATCAGCAGTAGGGTAGTTATGTATATCCCCATGCACACACGCAATTTCAACATTTTCAGGGATAACAACAGGAGTATCACGTAAGAAGGATTGGTCTAGAAGGGTAACCATACTCCCTGAATCTAGCAATGCATGGATATTTTTCCCATCCACATTCACAGTACACCCTGGGAGTCTATTCAAATAACCACCTTTCTTTGCAGAACATACAACCTGTGAATAAAGTGCAATTCCTTCCCAATTATTACCAACATTACACTCCATTGGTTCAACATTTTCAGGACAGTCTTGCCATATGCCCAAAGTTTCTGCATTTAAAGCATTTTATACCATAAGTACTTTTTGATTCCTTTGTAGGCTCTTCCCACCTCCCAAAGTCTTTTTCCCTTTTAACAATGTCCCTTGGGTAAGAAAACCCTGTTCTCTCATCAAAAGACCCCCTTTTTCCTGGAACAGTCTTACCGGGTTTACTGGGGCTGTAGGTTCTCAGATTCTTGGGTCTCTCTTGGCCAGGAGGTTGAAGCAGTTCTCCAGCTGCTATGTACCTTTCAACCAATTCAACCAATTGGTCTGCTGTTTGGGGATTGCTCTGACTGACCCACCGACGGAGTCCAATAGGTAATCCTCTCAGGAATCTTTCCATCACCAGTGTCTCCACAATGCATCTGGGTGAGTTGATCTCTGGCTGCAACCATTTTCTGGCAAGGTGTATCAAGTCAAACATCTGTGAACGAACCGTTTTATCCAGGCTGTAAGTCCACGAATGAAATCTCTGGGCACGGACGGCTGTTGTCACCCCCAGGCGTGAAAAAACAAATAGTCAGAGAAGCACACCTAAATGAGTTTGTCAACAACACAAGAAAATCGACAGCAAGGTGCATCACCCCAAGGGGCGTCCACTATACACCCCCAATAGGTAGAGTAACAGAGAACAAAAATTGGGGGAGCACACCAAACAAAATAGATAAACAAGTAAAGGGTATGGTGCCAAAAATATTTTAATAAATATTAAATATGTAATAAATAACAAACAAATTAATGTTTAGACAAGATAAATAGAGAAATGACACACTATAAAATACAGAAAAATAAATAACAACCAAATGCACCAAAGTAAACACATAAAGTGAATTTAAGAAAAAGGAAAATCATAAATAAATACCCACATGATATGAAAAGAAATTGAAGAAAAAAATGCAGACAGGAATGGAACAAGGGAGGACACACAGCGCAAAAAAATGGAGGACACCAACGTTTCGGCTAGAGGCCTTTATCAAGGTGTCCACACACAAAAATGAAACAAGAACGATATATGTACCTAAGTGCTGCAAAGGAAACTGATCTGGTTGGACAGACACTTAAGTGCCAGCCAACCAGAAAAAGCGCGATGGCGGCCGCCATCTTGACGCACAGCGTGACGTGATGACGTCACACGTCGTGTCAAGTAACTTTATTAAATGAGCAACAGGGAACAATTACACAGAAACAGTGCTGTGTGTCTGTAAAGCAAATAGGATAACAAAAAACAGTAAAACGGAAGAGCATATTGTACACTGCATGATCACATATAGAAGAAGAATAGATAATGAAAATGAAGCAAAAACGGAAGTGAAAAAAACATTATCTGAGAAACAAAAAAATAGAGAAAACCTCACATTACTAAAAATTCCCATGGAAGATAGAGTTTTTTGAAAAGGAGAAAATAAGAAATACAGAAATAATAACAATAAGCAATAGCGATATACCTAATGACAAAAAAATGAAAAAAATGAAAAAAATAAAAAAATATATCCAAACAAAAACACTAGGATAATAAAAAATATTACAAGAATAAGAAAATAAGAAAAATAAGAAAAAATGGCAAAAAATACAGTGTATATATGAAAGTATACTAACGCAAAAAAACATGGAAATATTAATAACAAATAGCAAAAAATGATACTAATAAATAGAAGCACCAGAAAATAAGGAAGACATGGGTAGAATAACCACAAAAAAATGCAAAAAACCATAATAAAAAGGAACAATATTACAGAAAAAAGGAGATAACCAGACTAATATACACTATAAAAAATAAATTGCATGTGTCTGTAAAACATCATTCTTCACGGGAAGTTGAGTGCAGTAGGCGTAGCCGGACGGCCATCCACACCATGAACTACAATAAACAAGAAAAAATAAAAATATGTTTTGTAAAACACAAAGAAACAATACATGTACACAGCTGGAGGTGGCATGAGCAGAAAGCAAAAAGCCAAGGGGCCAGTGAGGGTCCCGATATAGTGGACAGAACGGGCATAAGGGACACCTAAGGCAAGGAGTGGACAAACCGTAAAGGAACTATAGGAATACTGACAGATCCCTTTCCTCATTAAGCCCAAGAGGGTGAAGTGTCTGAAGTAGATAGATCCAGTGTAGTTCTCTGCGCTTCAACAGAGTCACTCTATCAGTGCCTGTAGTAGTAATAGAAATTTGTTCTATCGCAAGAAACCGTAACTGTGATACTCCATGGTTTTGGTTATTGAAGTGGCGAGCGACTGGAGATTTTTGATTATTGGTTCGAATAGCACTTTTGTGCTCACCAATCCGAATAGTGAGTGGCCGAGTGGTTTCACCTACATAGCAAAGGCCACAGGGGCACTTAAGCATATACACTACAAACGAGTGTTGGCAATTCAAATATTTTGAAATCCGAAAACTAGTGCCCTTTCTAGGATGGGTAAATGACGATGAAAGAATGGCATTATTACAGTTGACACATCTACCACATCTATGCATACCTGGCGGTGGAACAAGCCAGTTGGTGGTAGAAGAAGTAACATCTGTCTGAGAACCGCGTTTATTGTCGGTCAGACAGTCGCGTAGATTTCGTGACCTTTTGAAAGCCATCATAGGAGGCTGTTGGAAAAGGGGCCCTACTTTTTTGTCCGATTGTAAGACAAACCAAAATTTATTGATTATATGCCGTACCTGGTTGGATTTGGTGGAAAAGGTAGTCACACAGGGAATACGATTGGGAGAAGTGGTAGGTGAATGTGGAGAAAGAAGCTCACTTCGGGTATGGCGCCTTGCCCTGTTGGCACATCGTGCAATGTTAGTGGGATCATATCCTCTCTGTGTAAGGCCATTAGTCAATTCTGTTGCTCGGACCACAAATTTTTCCTCGCAGTCGATAATGCGACGAAGTCTGAGGAATTGTCCGTATGGTAAATTATTCAATAGACTCTTCGGATGAAATGAGGAGGCGTGTAGGAAGGAATTCCGATCTGTATCCTTCCTATAAAGATCAAATGAAAGATTGGTGTTAGACAATGAAATTTGGACATCAAGGAAGTGGATGCAAACCTTGCTGTATTCCAAGGAAAATGAGATAGTCTCAAGTCGAGTGTTTAAGAAATCCCTAAATGCCAATAGACGAGCCTCAGTACCGTGCCAAATGAAAAAGATGTCATCTATATAGCGTAGCCAAAGCCCTACACTGCCCTCGAACTCGTGATGCGGATACACAAAGGACTGCTCAAATTGGTCCATAAATAGATTGGCATAGGAGGGGGCCACATTGGACCCCATCGCAGTACCTTGGGTCTGTAAATAGAACTCCCCATCAAATGTAAAATAATTACTAGTGAGGACAATCTTAAGTAACTCTAGAATAAAGTTTTTATATTCAGCATCAATCTCATATGCAGAGATGGATAGTGCAATAGCCTCCAGACCACCATCATGAGGGATGGAGGTGTAGAGGCTAGAGACATCCATTGTGCAAAGCCATGTGTCTGAGTCTAATCGACCATAGTCCGCAACACGAGTAAGGAAAGCAGTAGTATCCCTAATGTATGACCTCATCTTTAACACTAGAGGCTGTAAATGCAGGTCCACAAACACCGAAAGAGGCTGGAGGACTGAGTCACAGCCCGACACAATCGGTCTACCGGGTGGATTCATAAGATTTTTATGGATTTTCGGTAGTAAATATAAAAAAGGTGTTCTAGGATTAGTTTTGGTGAGGAAAGATGCTTCTTTGACATTGATTATCTGTGCCAATTGAGCTCCATATAACAATGAAGCAATATGTTGTTGTATCCCATTAAGGGGATCAGTAGCCAATTTGCTGTAATGTTGATGATTACTTAGTTGTAACTGGGCTTCCCTAGTATATTGTGCCATATTCATAACCACTAGGCGTGCCAGTATTTCCGCTTTCAGCTTCTTGTAGTCACTGGCTTCAGCTGGTTCCAGATCATAGTATGCTTTCTGGGACTCACCAGTTAGAAATGGTGCTAGCAGGCTTGCCCATTCAACTGCAGGCCAACCTTCTCGCTCAGCGGTTCGCTCAAATGCCACCAGGTAGGCCTCTACATCATCTGTGGGTACCATCTTTTGCAAGTAGTGACTCACTCTGATCACCTTTGGACATTGTGGTGATTCTGTGGCATCCCTTGCCAGCCTTTGTGATAAACTTTGAAACTCCTGCAGTATGGCACACGTGGCATCTCGCTGCTCTTCTCTGAGCAACTTATGAGCTGCTGCCTGTGCTGCTTCAACTTGCTTAAATAAAGCATCTGTATTTTCCTTTTGAGCAAGTACAAGTTGCTGTAGTGTTGAAATGCTCTCTTGCTGTATTGCGTTAGTCTCCACAACCCTTCTGTTTGTCTCTTGCTGTAGAGCAGTGGACTGGAGCAAAGCTTTCAGGACATCCTCCATTTTCCCAGCAGTCTCTTTCTCCCAACTAACAGACTTTGCCGTGTGTTGCCCGCATCCTCCACCATATGTGACAAAAGTACTCCTGTCCCTTGGTACCTTGTCCTGGGATTTGGGGGTTACACACAGTCTTTCAGGCTTCAGAGACACTTCACACGCTGGATGAGGTAAAAAGACTTGCTTTCTTTTATTGTGGTTTAAAGACGCACAGCAAGGTATAACAGGTTGTTAAACAAAATATAAAATAAAATCCTTGCTCTTCTGAGCACTAACTAAACAAAAATATCAAGCTTACTGGGTTGGATGGCTTGTCCATTTCCCAACATAATGTTAAATCACAACCTTACTTCAGTGTTTTCAGCTCCCTGCTTCCATTCACCGAAATCAAAACACAGTCTCTCCCCTCCTCTGGCAGGGGAGTATTTAACAGCACCTGTAATCAGCAAGCCTTTTCAGGTGAGGTAAATTAGGATTGGAACACTGGGCTTCTCACCTGTAGGTTCCAATCAACATATGAAATGTGAAGTGGAGCACTGGCCCACCCTACTCTCCAAGTGCTCCACCCCAGGGCCCACACATACACATACATAAAGTGCTATATAAAGTGTAACATAACACATTTCCCTTGGGCTAATTACATAAAGTAGGAGCTGTGAAAAATCTGGGGAGATATATAGACTCCTTCCAGCACAATTCCTTGCTGTCGGTCACACAACATATAACATCAAAATGTCTCAAATTCATTAGGATGGATGGACTTATATAATATAATAAAATATTTTTATGTATAAAAGAGATATATAGATCATTTATATTTCTAATGAACACAATTTGCAGGATGACTTAAAAAAGGTATATAGATCTTCCATATTTTTAATAAACACATCCTGCATGATAGACCAAAAAATATATATTCCATTAAGTACATTTATTAAGGGGGATATATATAAGGACCTATGTAGCTACATAAATGCATACAAAAAAAATGCATACAAAAAAGTGTGATGAGAGAATAAATAATATTACAAAATAAAATGTATAATGCATGATAACATATTTATAAGAAATTTATAAAAAATGTATAAAAAATTAAATAGGTCGAAATATGCATTAAGACTAGTGTTGAGCGAACCCGAACCGCACTGTTCGGGTTTGTACCGAACATTATGTTTTTTGGACCCCGGACCCGAACACGGACATTTCACTGTATGTTCAGGTTGGAGTTCGGCGATTTAATGGCGCGTTTTGAAAGGCTGCAGGGCAGCCAATCAACAAGCGTTTGACTCATTTGCCCTTAGAAGCCATCACAGCCATGCCTACTAATGGAATGGCTGTGATTGGCCAGTGCAGCATGTGACCCAGCCTCTATATATAAGCTGGAGCCACGTACACGCACATCACATGAGCTCTTCTTAGTGTAGGGAGAGGATGCTGCAGCTGTGAGGGACAGATAAAAAAAAATTCTGGTGTTGAATCTGCAAACTACAGCAAATATTGAAACTACAGCGATTATTCACATTACAGTGATTATTTTAGTTGGTGCTATACTACATATTTGTACTCTGCCCTGAGCCCAGTGCTACAGAGAGCGCAGAGCACTTGCAACTGCATGTGTGCCAGGCACATGACTTTAATCCTGTTCCGTTAGCTCAGTGGGCAACATCTAGGCATTCTTAAATACTGCAATTTGTTGGTGTTATATATTACATTTGCAATTGGCAGACAAAATCACGTGTGCACTGCGCAACGCCATCTGTGGCAAGGTCCACATAACCACAGATACGTGGACCAGCAAGCATGGGCAGGGACGCTATATCTCCCTAACTACACACTGGGCAAATGTAGTGTCGGCTGGGCCTGAGGCAGATAGCAGTTTGGCGCATGTCCTTCCGCCAGGATTGCAGGGCATTTCTCTTTGCCTCCTGTTGCCTCCTCCTCCTACTCAGCTTCTTCCTTCTCCTCTACCACCTCCTCATCCGGTCAGCGTAACACCTTCACCACCAACTTCAGCACAGCCAGGGGGAAACGACAGCAGGCTCTTTTAAAACTAATATGTTTGGGGGAAAAACCCCACAGTGCGCAGGAGCTGTGGACGTGCATGGAACAACAGATCAATGAGTGGTTGTTGCCACTGAGCCTCAAGCCCGGCCTGGTGGTATGCGATAATGGGCGAAATCTCGTAGCAGCTCTGGGCCTGGCCGGTTTGACGCACATCCCTTGCCTGGTGCATGTTCTGAATTTGGTGGTGCAGAAATTCCTGAAAAACTACCCAGATATATCAGAGCTGCTGCAGAAAATGCAGGCCGTCTGTGCGCACTTTAGGCGTTCTCACCCTGCTGCTGCTCGCCTGCCTGCGCTGCAGCGTAACTTAGGCCTTCCCACTCACCGCCTTATATGTGACGTGCCCACATGCTGGAGAGATTGTGCAAGCAGCAGCAGGCAATAGTGGAGTAACAGCTGCAGCACGCACGGGTCAGTCGCTCTGCGGAACAGCACCCCTTCACCACCAATGAGTGGGCCTCCATGTGAGACCTGTGTGCCATTTTGCACTGTTTTGAGTACTCCAGCAACATGGCCAGTGCCAATGACGCTGTTCTCAGCCTTACTATCCCGCTTGTATGTTTCCTTGAAAAAACGCTTAGGGCGATGATGGAAGAGGATGTTGCACAGGAGGAAGAGGAGGAGGAAGAAGAGGGGTAATTTCCACGGTTATCAGGCCAGTCATTCACAAGTGGCTTGTAGGGTGGGTTTCTGCACCAGCATAGGCCAGGTACACAACTATCAAGCCAGGGCACAGTTTTGGAGGAGGAGGATGATGATGAGGAGGATTCGTGTTCACAGCAGGGTGGCACCCAACGCAGCTCGTGGGCATCACTGTACCGTGGCTGGGGGGATACGTAGGACACAGATGATACACCTCCCACAGAGAACAGCTTGTCCTTGCCTCTGGGTAGCTTGGCACACATGAGCGACTACATGCTGCAGTGCCTACACAACGACTGGCCATTTGCCCACATTCTAACTTGTGCTGATTACTGGATGGCCACCCTGCTGGATCACCGTTACAAGGACAACGTGCCATCCTTAATTCCATCACTGGAGCGTGATCTGAGATGTGCGACTACAAGCGCACGCTGGTAGACGCCCTGCTGAGGGCATTCCAAAATGACACCGGGGGCTCAATGGAAGCACAAGGCGAAGGCAGAGGAAGAGGTCACCAACGCAGCAGGGGCACCGCCAGCACCTCAGAAGGCAGGGTTAGCATGGCCGAAATGTGGAAAAGCTTTGTCAGCACGCCACAACAAGCAGCACCACCATCTGATATGCAACGTCTTAGCAGGAGGCAGCATTTCAGCAACATGGTGGAACAGTATGTGTGTACAGGCCTACATGTACTGACTGATGGGTCTGCCCCATTCAACTTCTGGGTCTCCAAATTGGGCACATGGCCTGAGCTTGCCCTTTATGCCTAGGGGGTGCTGGCCTGCCCTGCAAACAGTGTATTGTCTGAACGTGTGTTTAGCACGGCAGGGGGCGTTATCAAAGACAATAGCAGCCACCTGTCCACAGCCAACGTGGACAAGCTCACTTTATTAAGATGAACCAGGTATGGATCCCACCAGACTTCTCTGTACATTGTGCAGAATAGACATTTATACCGGCCTCACCCAGTCATTGTTATACTCAAGTGCACTTATTCTTTTTTTTCTGTTGTTATATGTCCCAATATTTTGGAGGCTACCCCAATTTAAAAAAAACGAAAACAAATAAAAAACGTGTTGGCTACCTCCTCCTCCTCCTCCAGCGCCGTTTCCACCTACACCGCCACGGTCACCGCCTCCTCAACCTATGGGTCACTTAGTATAAACTGAAAGAGAATACCCTGCACTCCATCCCTCTCTCAAATGGATAATTCTGTTGATCCTCCTGGCAGCCATGCTTTAGATTTAGATTTATGTTCTTCCAAAGCTAAAAATCAAAGATTCCATCTAGTGCTATTTTATGGCTCAGCTGTATTTGTAATTTGTATGTATTTTATGTTATTTTAAGTTATTTCCCTATCCACATTTGTTTGCAGTGCACTTGTCCTACTCTTACCCACATTTTACTTCATTTTTCAGCCCTCTAGCCCTTTCCAGGACTTTTTTAGAGGCATTTTAGTGGCCAAAAGTTTGTGTCCCCAATTACTTCAATGGGGTTCGGGGTCAAGTTCGAGCACGGACCCGGACATTTTTTCGAAGTTCGGCCGAACCTGCCGAACCCGAACATCCAGGTGTCCGCTCAACTCTAATAATAACCCATGGCAAGTTAAATAATGTATCCATTCCTAAACAAAGGTCCCCTCATGACAAGTTACATTGCTTCTCAAAGAAATTTAAAAAAAACTTGTTTTTTTCATGTCATAGCAAATGCATTTTCTTTTCTGAAAATATTTAGAACAGAAAGGCTATATAATGTGAATGTAAGTAATGTTATCTTAAATATAGTCGGCATTTCATTCGATTTGTAGTCATTGGTGATTTTAAATCAGTTCTAAGCTTGCCTATTTGAATTCACTCACAGACCATTTCTTGCCTGTTTCATGGATACTACGACTGTCTTGCCTTGTTCTGCTCCTACCAGTATTCCTCTGCATTCATCTTGTGAGATTGGGGGTACACCATGGTTTTAGGATTTGGTGAGAGAAGGCCGCATAGTGTGCACCACGTGTGCCCCTCCCCCAATAAAATGCCATCAACAATTTTACCTGCCATGAGGGAGGACATATGTAGCTCAACAAAAAAAAAGTTTTATGTTTTAATGGGCATCTGATTGTGCCATATGTTAATGGGAACCTCCATATTATATTGGGCAGATAAATACTCCAACCTATTTGTATTTAGTAATCCAAGATTTGTGGTGCGACAATCATATCTTCATGATAGTTTTGCTGAACTCACAGGTCTACTAGCAATCTCTGTTGACTCCATAACCTAGCAATGCTACATGCCAGAATGTAAGCTTATTGGTATTAATATAATTAAACACCTCAAGCTGTCAATTAATTTTATACTTACCTGTAAAGGATATTGAGAGTTTGAGGTGTCCAATTACCAGGTATACCTGCTGTGACTGCTGCTTGGAGATTGTTAATCTCCTTTTGGTCCTACTTTGCTTTGCAAGTGAATGGGAATACACATCCAATATTATTAACAGCAGCATTAGCGTCCAGCATATTTGCAGCCATGGTTACAGTGGTTTTTTTTCCTGATCATTGTACTAATAATTTTATTTCAAATGACACAATAAACTATATAACAACATAAAAAAAAACTATTTTTTATTCTGTAATCTACTAAATTTTAACTTGAATAAAGTTGTTTGAAGGTGAAGCAAATCACTGATTTATTTATAGAAAAGAACAGATAATAGAGAAAAGCCTATGACACGATTGGATACAAACAATATGGTGCATCAAAACAGCATTAATACATAATTTGAAGGAAGATGTTTATGATGGCATTAGCATGTAAGTATTGTGAGTTAAAATTACTCGTGGGGGTAGAACTGTCCAGAACATATTAGTAAATATTTGCTTTTGTTGCCTTCAATAAACAGAGTTGCTAATGAAGATTAAAAAGACTTTTTATGGGAAAACTAACTTTTCCAATTATCCAGATATGACAGACCAAGAGACAAATGAAAAAGTCTCAGTTTATGTTAATATTTATGAAATCTATTATTACATTCATTCAATGATCCTACATAACCTGAGAAAATGTGCTTTTTTTTTTGTTTGTTCGCAGTAAACTGCAGACCCTGCTTTGAAATGGTGGTCTTGACTCAATATTTATACACAGATAAATGTAAATTTATTATAAGATTATATAAAAGATTATAAGGGTAAGATATTTTGGGGTGTGCTGAAAGATAACTGGGTGACTCAGTATGTGGAAGATCCAACTAAAGTATTTATTTGTGATCACAAATAATTCAGAAACTCCATCCAATATTAAAGCAAGGTGCTATTTGCATAATGGTAATCACAATATGGCTTCTTGTTTTGAAATGGATACATTGTGTTTATTTTTCTGATACTGAAATGCAACTGGGATCATTTTTTGTATGAGGACAGAAAAAAAATGGACCAACTTTAAAACACTTTTGGGAAAAACTACTGGGAAACACATTCAGAAGAAATACAAGTAAACCAATGTGGCTTAACTGAGAGGAAAAAAGTAATTTACAGCTTTTAAGAAACAGAGGTTAGAATAATCATAAAAAAAATAGTGGGACCAAATCAGAAGTTGTAAAAAAGCAAAACAATTGGAAGAAGTAGTACAACTAACCCCAAACATTTATTAAGTAAATTAACAGTATATTAGTGTATATCTCCCTTCCCTTCTTAAGGTTTAGGGATTAAACACTCAGGAACACTGTAAGGATCAACCACGGTTGAAGTTAACATTGCATGATGCAAATTTAAACAGTTTGGTTATCTGTCTTATAGTCTAGCCTTTATTGCTGCATATTATTGGGTCATGCTGGGTATTATAGGGTTTACTGTAAGAGCATTACTGTCCAGCCAAGCCCTGACTAATTTGGTCCATTAGCTGAGTGACTTGGGTGTGCAATGGTTCTTACCATTATGATTTTGCTTACCAGTTTTGAAAGTGGATGGCTTACCTTGGTGGTTCTTGTTCAAATTATGCAGGAATGTGTCATATCTCCATAGGATCTCTGGGGTTAAGATCCTTGACTAAATTAATCTGGATTTGAACAGGAAAATATAATAGAACAATTGGTTAAATTCTGTGCTTTGAAAATTGTGGTTGTATAAGTACTCTGTAGCAGTGGCGTCCCAAGGGGGGTACGGACCACACCAGGTGACACCCCCGCTAGATTTGGTTGCCGGGGAAAAAAAGTTAAAATAAAAATCAATGATACCGTATATGACGTTACATCACATCCAGTGGCTGTGTTTCCCTCCTCCGTGCAGAAGGGAAGACTGCACAGAGGAGATGACCAGGAGACAGAGCAGCCATGTGGTAAGTACTGGGGAAATTGGGAGGAGGATGTCCAAAACACTGGCATATTGCGTGGCTAAATACTTGCATATTGAGTGGCAAAAAACTAGCATATTGAGTGGCTAAATACTGGCATATTGAGGGGCAAAAAAATGGCATATTGAGTGGCAAAATAATGGCATATTGAGTGGCAAAATACTGGCATACTGAGTCGCAAAAAACTGGCATATTGAGTGGCAAAATAATACTGGCATACTGAGTGGCAAAACACTGACATATCGGGTGGCAAAATTCTGGCATATTGAGTGGCAAAATAATACTGGCATACTTTCATACAACTCTATATGGTCAATGATGCTTGCTGAACCTTTCTGGTTAAATTTGGGGACACTGGTATCAAGAAATTTAATAATAGCAGATGTGTTATACTTTTCTGTGGGTGACCACTAGCAACTCTGGCTGGTGGATACACCATATTGGAAATGCCATCTAAAGATATGTCTACCTGCCTGTTGCGGTTCGTGGTTTTGGATGAATTAATAGAACACAATGAATTTCACTATAACTGCTGTGTTGAACTTGAACACTAATACAGTTATTAAAATCACATGCAATTGAATAATACCCCAAAGCCAACCATTTTATATTAGGAATTCTGAATTATATTCCAAACAGATAATTCCCAAATTGACAAATCACTCCAACACACTGCTTAGATAATAATAGAAACATAGAAACATGGAAACATAGAATGTGTCGGCAGATAAGAACCATTCGGTCCATCTAGTCTGCCAATTTTTTTTTTTGAGTACTTTTATTAGTCCCCCGTTCCCGGTCTTATAGCTAGGATAGCCTTGTGTCTATCCCACGCATGCTTAAAATCCTTGACTGTGTTTACCTCTACAGCTTCTGCTGGCAGGCTATTCCATACATCCACTACCCTCTCAGTAAAGTAATACTTCCTGATATTACTTTTAAATCGTTGCCCCTCTAATTTAAGACTATGTCCTCTAGTTGTGGTAGTTTTTCTTCTTTTAAATATACTTTCTTCCTTTACTGTGTTAATTCCCTTTATGTATTTAAATGTTTCTATCATATCCCCCCTGTTACGTCTTTCCTCCAAGCTATACATGTTAAGATGCTTTAACCTTTCCTGGTAAGTTTTATCCTTCAACCCATGACCCAGTTTAGTAGCCCTTCTCTGAACTCTCTCCAAAGTATCAATATCCTTCTGGAGATACGGTCTCCAGTACTGCGTACAATACTCCAAGTGAGGTCTCACCAGTGCTCTGTACAATGGCATGAGCACTTCCCTCTTCCTACTGCTAATACCTCTCCCTATGCAACCAAGCATTCTGCTAGCATTTCCTGCTGCTCTATTGCATTGCCTAACTACCTTCAAGTCCTCTGAAATTATTACTCCTAAATCCCTTTCCTCAGATGTTGAGGTTAGGACTGTACCAATTAGTCTATATTCTGCTTTTGGGTTTTTATGCCCAAGGTGCATAATCTTGCACTTGTCCACATTAAATGTCAGTTGCCACTACTCTGACCATTTTTCTAGTTTAGCTAAATCATTTGCCATTTGGCTTATCCCTCCATGAATATCAACCCTGCTGCAAATCTTTGTATCATCAGCAAAAAGACATACTTTGCCAACAAGACCTTCTGCAATATCGCTAATAAAAATATTAAAGAGAATGGGTCCAAGAACAGATCCCTGAGGTACCCCACTAGTAACACGACCTTGCATCGAATATACCCTGTTGACTACAACCCTCTGTTGCCTGTCACTCAGCCATTGTCTAATCCATTCAACAATATTGAAATCCAAACTCAAAGATTTCAGTTTATTGATAAGCCTTCTATGTGCGACAGTGTCAAAAGCCTTACTGAAATCTAGGTAAGCAATGTCTACTGCACCACCCTGATCTATTATTTTAGTTACCCAATCAAAAAAATCAATAAGATTAGTTTGGCATGATCTCCCTGAAGTAAACCCATGCAGTCTCTGATATTGAAATCCATGCGACTTTAGATGTTCAACAATCCTATTCTTTAACAAGGTTTCCATTATTTTCCCCACTACTGAAGTAATACTTACTGGTCTACAGGGTGTGCAGAATTATTAGGCAAATGAGTATTTTGACCACATCATCCTCTTTATGCATGTTGTCTTACTCCAAGCTGTATAGGCTCGAAAGCCTACTACCAATTAAGCATATTAGGTGATGTGCATCTCTGTAATGAGAAGGGGTGTGGTCTAATGACATCAACACCCTATATCAGGTGTGCATAATTATTAGACAACTTCCTTTCCTTTGGCAAAATGGGTCAAAAGAAGGACTTGACAGGCTCAGAAAAGTCAAAAATAGTGAAATATCTTGCAGAGGGATGCAGCACTCTTAAAATTGCAAAGCTTCTGAAGCGTGATCATCGAACAATCAAGCGTTTCATTCAAAATAGTCAACAGGGTCGCAAAAATAACTGCCCATGAACTGAGAAAAGTCAAGCGTGCAGCTGCCACGATGCCACTTGCCACCAGTTTGGCCATATTTCAGAGCTGCAACATCACTGGAGTGCCCAAAAGCACAAGGTGTGCAATACTCAGAGACATGGCCAAGGTAAGAAAGGCTGAAAGACGACCACCACTGAACAAGACACACAAGCTGAAATGTCAAGACTGGGCCAAGAAATATCTCAAGACTGATTTTTCTATTTGGAGTTTTATGGACTGATGAAATGAGAGTGAGTCTTGATGGGCCAGATGGATGGGCCCGTGGCTGGACTGGTAAAGGGCAGAGAGCTCCAGTCCGACTCAGACGCCAGCAAGGTGGAGGTGGAGTACTGGTTTGGGCTGGTATCCTCAAAGATGAGCTTGTGGGGCCTTTTCGGGTTGAGGATGGAGTCAAGCTCAACTCCCAGTCCTACTGCCAGTTCCTGGAAGACACCTTCTTCAAGCAGTGGTACAGGAAGAAGTCTGCATCCTTCAAGAAAAACATGATTTTCATGCAGGTCAATGCTCCATCACACGCGTCCAAGTACTCCACAGCATGGCTGGCAAGAAAGGGTATAAAAGAAGAAAATCTAATGACATGGCCTCCTTGTTCACCTGATCTGTACCCCATTGAGAACCTGTGGTCCATCATCAAATGTGAGATTTACAAGGAGGGAAAACAGTACACCTCTCTGAACAGTGTCTGGGAGGCTGTGGTTGCTGCTGCACGCATTGTTGATAGTGAACAGTTCAAAACACTGACAGAATCCATGGATGGCAGGCTTTTGAGTGTCCTTGCAAAGAAAGGTGGCTATATTGGTCACTGATTTGTTTTTGTTTTGTTTTTGAATGTCAGAAATGTATATTTGTGAATGTTGAGATGTTATTATGGTTTCACTGGTAAAAATAAATAATTGAAATGGGTATATATTTGTTTTTTGTTAAGTTGTCTAATAATTATGCACAGTAATAATCACCTGCAAACACAGATATCCCCCTAAAATAGCTAAAAATAAAAAAAAACTACTTCCAAAAATATTCAGCTTTGATATTAATGAGTTTTTTTGGGTTCATTGAGAACATGGTTGTTGTTCAATAATAAAATTAATCCTCAAAAATACAACTTGCCTAATAATTCTGCACTCCCTGTATAGTTGCCCGCCTCCTCCCTACTACCTTTCTTGTGAATGGGCACAACATTAGCTAATTTCCAATCTTCTGGAACTACTCCCGTTAACAATGATTGGTTAAATAAATCTGTTAACGGTTTTGCTAGTACACCACTAAGTTCTTTTAATAACTTTGGATGTATCCCATCAGGTCCCATCGACGTATTTGTCTTTACTTTAGACAGCTAAGGTAAAACCTCTTCCTCTGTAAACTTACATGCATCAAAAGACTCATTAGTCTTTTTCCCTAAATGAGGTCCCTTACCCTCATTTTCATTTGTAAAAACTGAACAAAAATATTCATTAAGGCAGTCTGCTAAGCTTTTATACTCTTCTACATAGCATCCTTCTTTTGTTTTTAATCTACCTAATCCTTGTTTTACTTTCCTTTTCTCATTTATGTATCTAAAAAATGTTTTATCCCTCTTTTTCACTGACCGGGCTATAGTCTCTTCTGTGTGTCCTGTGGAAGCTCTTATAGCTTGATTTTGCCTCTTTCTGCCTACTCTTATAGATCTTTCTATCTTCCTCACTCTGAGTATTTTTATAATTACTAAATGCTAGCTTTTTATTTTTTACTATTTTAGCCACCTCTGCAGAGTACCACAGTGGTTTCTTAAATTTTTTGCTCTTACTGACAACCCTAATGCAATTTTCTGTTGCCTTCAGTAGTGCAACTTTTAGATAATCCCATTTCTCCTGGACTCCATTTAAATTGCTCCAGTCTGATAATGACTCCTTTACACCTAATCTAATTTTAGAAAAGTCTGTTTTTCTAAAATCTAAAACTTTTGTTTTTGTGGGGTGTGACTGCGTCACTGTTCTTATATTAAACCACACTGTCTGGTGATCACTAGATCCTAAACTTTCACCTACAGTAATATCTGATAACAAATCTCCATTTGTGAACACTAAGTCTAGTATGGCCTGCTTTCGAGTTGGCTCCTCCACTACTTGTTTTAGAGATAATTCCAGTAGGGAGTTAAGGATATGCGTACTCCTGGCGCAAGTAGCTGTTTTGTATTTCCAGTTCACATCAGGAAGATTAAAGTCACCCATGATGATCACTTCTCCCTTCATTGTCATTTTAGCTATTTCCTCAACTAGTAGATTATCTAACTCCTCAATTTGTCCAGGGGGCCTATAAATCACACCTACCCGAGTTACCATATGATTACCAAATTCTAATGTAACCCAAACTGACTCTATGTTCGCCTCACTTACTTGTATTACGTTACATTTTAAGCTATCCCTCACATACAGGGCCACCCCTCCCCGTTTTTTACCTTCTCTGTCTTTTCTATATAAAGAGTACCCTGGTATTGATATGTCCCAGTCATGTTTTTCATTATACCATGTCTCAGTAACAGCCACTAAATCTACATTCTCAGTTGCCAATATTGCCACAAGTTCATGGATCTTATTCCCTCAACTGCGAGCATTTGTAGACATGACCCTAAGCTTATCATTTTTCAGCACACTGACTACAGGTAACTTCTGTCCCTTTTTTGGGGGGCAATTTGATTGATGTTTTATCGCCATTTTGCCCCCCTCTTTTAGTTTAAAAACCTCCTTGCAAAACCTCTGAACTGCTCACTGAGAACATTCGTTCCCTTTTGAGAAAGATGCAAACCATCTTTTTTGTACAGTTCCTTTCTATCCCATAGTGAACTTCCATGAGAAACAAAGCCAAATCCTTGCTCCCGACACCATTCTCCAAGCCACAAGTTGAAGTCCCTAATACGCATCCGTCTATCATTCTGAATGTTATGGACAGGCATAACTTCAGAAAAGAACAGTGAAGTATAAACTACAGTATAAATATATATTAACCCCTTCGCGACAATGGGCGTGTCAGGCACATCCAGCCCGGGAACTCCGTTCCCGACAATGGATGGGCCTGACACGTCCTGTGATGAAACAAGCAGTTTTTGCTATCAACTATCGTTAAGGCAATAGCCAGCACCAAAATTTGGGCTCTGGGGCACCCATGATCGCTCCACGGAGCTCCAGCATGCTCCTAGAAGCAGTCAGCAGCATTGCAATCAAAAAAACATACTTAATTAGCTTAAATCTAAAATTATGGTTAGATTAGCTGTTAGGGTTAAAATGAAATTAGGTTTAGCATAAGGGATAGGGTTAAAATTTAATTAAAATTAAAATATATTAAAGGTTAGCATAAGGGTTAGAGTTGGGGTTCAATTTAGTGTTAGGGTCAAATTTAGGGTTGGGGTCAAAAGGTCAGTATAGGAATAAACCAAAAAACACTATTTTTGGGTTTTGCCCCATAACTCGCAGAAAACTGCAGAAAAATGCATATTTATGAACTCTGCACAACAATTAGAAACTATTTAGATGGGGTCTTTTTAATTATTGTATTTGTGTAAATTATATTTTAGGTCAAAGTTATTAAAAGTGTTTTTTTATTTTTTCATCATATTTTATGTTTTTTTTTGTATACAGCTACAAAGATTACCTGGGGAATAAGTATAAACTTACTGTATCAATTTCTTTTACCCCTTAGAGACAAGACATTTTGACCTTGACTTTTCCTTGGTGACAAGGTCTTTTTTCACATTTCTGTGGTGTTTTGCTGTATTTTCTTCTTTCTCACATACTGTACCCACACAAATTATACCATGTTTTTATTGTCATAAGAAGAGCTTTCATTAGATACCATTATGTTCATTATATCTTATAATTTACTACAAAAAATCATAAAATATGACAAAAACAAAACACTTTTTCTAACTTTGACCTAAAAAAATAATTTACCAAACACATCATCATAAAAAGACCCCATCTAAATTGTTTCAAAATTTTGTCCCAAGTTCAGAAATATGATTGTTTCCATGTTTTTCTGCAGTTATTTGCAAGTTAGAGGCCAAAAACAAAAATAGTGTTTTTTGTTTTTTCCTACAGTGACCTTCTGACCCCAACCCGAACCCTACATTTAACCCTAACCCTAAATGTAATCCTAATTCTAACCTTTATGCTAACCCTTAATATATTCTAATTTTAATTTAATTGTAACCCTATCCTTTATGCTAGCCCTAATTTAATTGTAACCCTGACAACTATTCTTGCCCTAACCCTAGATTTTAGCTAATTCATTATTTTTTATTACAGTGTTGCTGACTCCCTCGAGGGGCAGTCAAGTAACAGCATCAGAGTGACGCAAGTGATTTTTTTCACTTCCAACGCTCTACCCACAAAAGGGCAGCAGCCATATTGGATGAACATGCTGCTCTCCAATATGGCGCCCACAATCACTCTGTGGGGTAATCGTGGGTGCCCTAGAACTGAAATTTTGGTGACATGATTAAGCGTGTTAAGCACTCGAAACGCGTTTCCTCCTTTTCCCACACTATTCGTTGTTGTAACCCCCGTTTCTTGCCATTAAATTTCACTTTTTTATTACACCGTATGTCCGGAGTGCAAGCTTCCTTTTTTTTTTCTCCTTGTGGCTGTTTGTTATTGACGCTTGGTTAGCGTATGAGGAAGGCACCTGGACTACTACCCTCAGCCAGACACCCTTCACACACTAGACTATGAGTTCAATTTGTTGCCCCAGTGGAGCCTGGATTTTTTCTACTTATGCTGCCTAATGCCTTGACATTGAGGTAATAGAGCAGCACCGTCAGAGCGGTTTTAGCAATAGTTGATCGCAAAAACCGCATGTTCCACAGCAGGACATGTCAGGCACATCCATTTTTGGCAACAGAGTTTCTGGCTGTATGTGCCTGACACGTCCATTGTTGTGAAGATGTTAATGTACATCTCAGATCAGTGTCCAGATATCTCAGCAGTGCCTCCAGGTATGTCAGATGTTAATAATGGTAAAATGAAAATATACAAAAAACAGAAACTGTCTGCGCTTCTCAACCTAATAAAGTTGGCAACAAATATATAAATATAAATGAGAGGTTTTGGTTATATGAATTGGCCAAAGCATAATTAAGCTCACCCGCCACGTCAAGGCACACTCTCAATGGGGCGAGAACCTACTCTCACCTCCTATCTAGCGGGCACACAAAGCAGTAATACTGCTACCAAAACCTATTTAAATGTGTTGGAAGAGGTGCAATTAAACCTCCTCCCAATTAACCCTATAACAGCAAGCTGCAACCAGACAATGAGGAGCCAACAACCTCAAATATGTGCAAGCAGTGAAAAGAAAAATGTTGGTGCGCTAAGCTAGTTACAGGCTCAAATAATATAAATGTAAAAATGATGCTTACCAAACAGGTGTGAGCATGCAGCTAAAACAGTGTGATTGGCTGTACAATGTATACAAAAAACAAAAACTGTCTGCGCTTCTCAACCTAATAAAGTTGGCAACAAATATATAAATATAAATGAGAGGTTTTGGTTATATGAATTGGACAAAGCATATTTAAGCTCACCCGCCACGTCAAGGCACACTCTCAATAGGGCGAGAACCTACTCTCACCTCCTATCTAGTGGGCACACAAAGCAGTAATACTGCTACCAAAACCTATTAAAATGTGTTGGAAGAGGTGCAATTAAACCTCCTCCCAATTACCCTAAAAGAGCAAGCTGTAACCAGACAATGAGGAGCCAACAACCTCAAATATGTGCAAGCAGGGAAAAGAAAAATGTTGGTGCGCTAAGCTAGTTACAGGCTCAAATAATATAAATGTAAAAATAATGCTTACCAAACAGGTGTGAGCATGCAGCAAAAACAATGTGATTGGCTGTACAATGTATACAAAAAACAATGAAAATATACCTGTTATACCTCAGTACATTACACATTCTTTATGGGTTAAAATAAATAATCTTTCTTTTATTTTTGTCAGGCCCATGTATTAAGTAATGCTGCACCCATTGGTGATTCACAAATATAACACATACTTATAATTTTTACCGTTATTAATACCCAACACAAAACCCATGCTACATTTTTGTATAAAAAAAAGAAGAGCCATTGCTCTCTGTATTCAAGGATCATTTTTTTTTCCAGACGAGCTGGCTCACTAGGCAGCAGTACAAACAAACTGAAATGGGAACATTCTTTAACATCTGGGCACCATATATAGCTGTAAAACTGTATGATATGAAATGTACAATAAAATCACTATGTAGGATAATTTTTGCATAAATATATGTATAAATAATAAATAATAGCCATCACTTAAGGTAATTTTTATTCAGATTTACAATTTAGATAAACAAACTTATAATTAAATCACAATATGTTTAAGTTTAAAAACAATATTGCACTTTATCGATTGGTATAATGGATTTACCGGCTGTTTGTCCCAGTGGTTGAAAGATGCTTTTTTGGGGGGGGGGGGGGGGGTGGGAGAGGTGGATGAAATTCTTCTCTCTCCCTTTCTTCTTTCCCTCTTCTCTTTCCTGTCTCAACTGCAGGGGAGGAATGGAACCAGCAGGGGAAATGGGACATATATATTAAAGTATCATGCTGATGGCTTTGTACCTAAGCAGCGCTCACACCTGAATAGCTTCGTACCTATTACAGGGAACCGGAGCTCTTTTTGTGTGACTAGTTCACCAGAGTGAAGGCATGAATGGAAGTATGAATGAACTCATTAGAACAGTGGACTCTCACTGGGAATCGCGGGGGGGGGGGGGAGCAGGGAGATAGGGGTATTAAAACTGTTCCTAGATGACAATAAAGGTTGTGACAATTAATGTAAAGGGGCTGAATTCACCACAGAAGCGAGCATATTTGTATGACATGTTGGTTAAATAAAAGATACAAGTTGGATTTATCCAGGAAACTCACTGGGACTCAAAGGGTCATCTGTTATGGAAGTATCAGAAATTCTCGGAGATTTATGTTTCTAGTTTTGCGCAAGCTAAAAAGAGAAGGGTTGCCATAGTGATCTCAGATTCTATTAAATACGAATATATATACCATGAAGCAGATCTAAGTGGCAGATCCCTCATTTTGATATGCAAACTGAATGACATTTTGTACACCCTAGTCAGTACTTATGCCCCTAATGAGTCACCAGTGGGTTTCCTGGCTACAATCGGGAAGAGAGTAAACCAGATAGCAAAGGGCATGATAGTTTTGGCTGGAGATATGAATTGTGTTTCGGACCCTGCCTTGGATAAAAGCGTACCCAGAGGTAAAACTACAGATCCTAAAGTTAAATCCCTGGCCATAAAATTAACCAAATGGTTATACAATAACAACTTGTTTGATATTTGCAGGTCCATCACCCAATGGCTAAGGATTTTTCATATTATTCACCACCCCATATGTCATATTCCAGAATTAACACATTCTTTGTAACTGGTCCATTCCTGGAGAGATGTCGCTCGTCTAGTTTAGGCGAAATTGTTTGGTCAGACCATGCTCCAGTCTTCTTGGAGATCGAGGACTCTGTCGGCTGGTTTCAGAGGAACAGCTGGAAAATAAATGAATTCAACCTGAGGTCTGATGATCAGAAAAAAGATCTTCAGACCCAGATTGAACGTTTCCTGGAGATAAATGATAACAGTACTGTTTCTCCGATCACCTTATGGTGCTCACTGAAGTGCGTTATAAGGGGATATCTGATTAGCACAGACGCCTATTGGAATAAACAGAGAGGGAAATGTTTAGCGGATTTATACATAGAGCTGGCCCGAAAGTCCACTCTCAATAAAATATCTCCATCAGTGTCTCTAGCTAGTCAAGTGTTATCCATTCAGCAAGAAATTAAGGAAAAAATGGAACTAAAATACAATAGAATGATTTTCTACAACAAACAAAAATGGTATTATACAACTAATAAAGTAAATAAAATCTTAACGAAAAAACTAAACACCCAATTTAAACCGAAGAGAATAGCTAAGTTAAAAGTTAAATCGGAGACTATTATAGACCCTGCCCAAATTAGTACCGCTTTTAAGGAGTATTACAGCTCCCTGTATAATTTAGAGAATCCCACTATGTCGCCCCGTCAGACTAAAACATTTCTCCAGAAATTGGACCTTCCGAAGGTCACAGAACAGGAAACTCGGAATTTGAATCTTCCCTATAGTTTACCCGAGGTAAGAGACGCAGTGCAGGGACTTAAATTGGGGAGATCCCCGGGTCCAGACGGATATTCTGCTACATTTTACCGGCTTCTGGACCCCCGATACTCCTCAGGGTATTTAACTACATTAAAGAGGGTAACTCATTTCCACCAGAGATGTTACAGGCCTCTATCTCCCCGATACCGAAGGAAGGGAAGGATCCACAATTCATAAACAACTATAGGCCGATATCACTTATTAACAACGATATAAAAATTTACTCAAAAATACTTTCGTCTCGTCTTGGTTCAATACTCCCAAGATTGGTTCATCTGGACCAGACTGGGTTTATCTATGGGAGAACAACGGAGGACAATACACGTAGACTAATCAACCTCATCTCAGTAATTAACACTTTAAAAATACCATCAGCCTTTTTGGCACTGGATGTCGAAAAGGCTTTTGATCGGGTAAGCTTGTCTTTTCTGAGGGAGACTTTGGATGCGTTTGGTATTCAATGCTCCTTTAAGAATTCTATTATGTCCCTTTATCATCTCCCCCAAGCTTATGTTACAGGCCCCTCTTTAAAATCTGACCTCTTTACAATTCATAATGGCACCAGACAAGGTTGTCCCCTATCTCCAATGATATATGCTTTAACAATTGAACCGTTGGCTGTAGCAATAAGACAATCGCAACTGGTGAGGGGCATTGAAGTTAAAGCACAAGAACATAAACTTGCACTATATGCAGATGATGTGATATTGTCACTTTCCTCTCCACGCATATCGATCCCAGCAGTTTTGAACATTATAAAAGAGTATGGTGAACATTCAAACTATAAACTTAATCTTGCAAAGACTCAGGTAATAACCAACTTCCTGGAGCCGGAGCAAATAGCACAAATTAGTGCCCTTCACCAGTTGGATTGTTCAAACTTGAATATGGAATATCTAGGAACTAGAATTACCTTTGATATAGAAGGACTTGTGAACTTTAATTATCAGAATTAGATTGTGAAGTTAAAAGCGAGGCTACAAAAGTAGAGGGGAGTTGAGCTCTCTTGGATTGGTAGAATAAATGCACTTAAAGCCTACTTGGTTCCCAAAGTTCAGTATCTGTTTAGAGCAATCCCTCTTAATGTCCCCAGACGTATATTAGATGTTCTCACACGTTTGTTTCTGGCTGACGTCTAGCAGGGCAAAAAGCCGAGAATAACAAAAGTGGACCTTATGAGTAGCACTAAATATGCAGGCCTGGGTTTCCCAGACCTTTATAAGTTACATAAGGTATCTATGCTAGCCCATGCCCTCCAATGGAATACGAAGGCAGATACTAACCCTAGATGGCTTCACCTGGAAAAAAGTCAAACTTTACATACAAGCCCTTTCTCCCTATACTGGGTAGCAACTCTGCAATTTAAAAAATTTGAAATAAAATCACCTATAATAAAGGACATCTTTAATAACATGGAAAAAATTAGATGTAGCATTGGTACGAGCAATCCATTAAACAAAGAGGCACCAATTGACTCCCTTAAATTCTATATACCTGATATAGATGTCTCAGCCTGGAAAGAGAGAGACATAATTTTAATATCTGACTTGATGAATGGGGATAATTTATATTACCTTTGAGGAGGCGCAAGATAAATTTGCTCTCCCTAGCTCAGAAATCTTCACATTTAGTTATCTTAAGAAAATCCAGTTGGCTCCTCAGGACTCCTTGGATGGTTTTATTGAGACCCAACATAAGACAAAATTAATTTCAAAATTAACTAAATACATGGACGAGGTTCAAAATCTACCACTTCCTGCTGCTATTGGTAAATGGGAGAGGGACCTGCAGAAATCTTACCCTGGAGAGGAATGGTATAATTCTGTGGATCTTAATAGATCTGCGATTCACTGTGTCTCTCTTCATGAAGTTTATTATAAGATCTTATATAGGTGGTACATGGTTCCTAGCCGTCTAAGCAAATTCCAGCAGGATACCTTAAATTCGTGCTGGAGGTGCGGAGTGGCTCCGGGAACCATGTACCACATTTGGTGGGAGTGTAGAGAGCTATCGGAGATGAAAAATAAACTGCAGCAGTTTTTGTGTGAAACTTGTGAGTTTCGAGGTACACTCACTGCTCCTTTATATCTATTTCTACTGGACTGCCCAACAAAAATTAAAAACCAGCAACACCGTCTAGCTCACATGTTTTCCGCTGCAAAAATTTGCCTAGCTAGACACTGGAGGAGCCCCCACCCTCCAACCTGGCAAGAGATTACCGCACAATTTACCTTTCAAATACAGATGGAGAGCTCTATTTCCACTCAAGAGACTGACTCCTTGAATCCCCCCTGTTGGAAATCCCCCCCACCCTCTCTTTTTCCCTTTTGCTTCCCGCAGTTTCTGGCTGAGCCACATTACCATCTTACCCAATGAGTTTGCGACAGATTGTATGATTGATGGATGAATAGAAGTATATGCGACTGTAAAGATTGAGACTCAGACGTAGTCCTGAGAGGTAGCCTACACTGTTCGCACTCTACAAATGTATAATGAATTCTGGTTATAAGAATTATAAAGTGTGAAGTATATTTTTTACCCTTCCTTTTCTGTAAGAATGATGTAATATTATAAGGGAACTCTTGTTTTCAATAAGGTGATTAGCCCTGTCTGATATGTATTGATTAGAAGAACTAATAGGAAGACTTAAGGTTGAATTCTGAAAAGGGAAAAGGGAGCGAAATAACGCATGAATTAACTTTTTCTTTGGTTTGTGTGATTCTTTTTTGTAGAAAAGAAAAAAAAAAAAAAAAGAAATGTACAATAAAAAAGAAAAACATAACTCTGGTTCTTTAGAAATCTTTGGTAATTCCTCATTCAGAATATCTAATGGACTAGTCCAAAAACATAATGGAACTAAAACAGGGTTAGAGATGGGCAAGAAAATTGATGAACATAATGGAAGACTTCAGCTATGAAGAAATGATTTCCCATAGTGATAAAGGGCCTATAGATGTGAATTTGTTTATTGAAGGCTGATGCTATCTCTAACATGATTCAAATTTTTACCAAAGAGTGGAATAAAACCACACTACATTATTCATGTTCTATCCTGTAAGATGTTTCAAATATCATGGTCCTGGTTCTTTAATAATTTATAAAGTAATAGCTACAAACAAGTGAAAAGATTCAGTGCATTGAGATCTGACAGTTTAAAATATTCAATCTTTATTAAGTCTTCATAAAAGCATCATATCATCTTTAATCTTTATTATGTCTTCATAACAGCATCACAATACAGGCAGAACATCATCTTACACAATTTGCCACAAGACTTAATTATGGATGGATCATCAGAGGATGTCTATATGTATCAGACAGTGCATAGAGATCTGGCTATGCCCATTAGATGCATGGGGCAATCCTGGGGGTGCAATATGTGTGTAGGGCAAGCCCTATGGGTGCAAAAAGGGTATTATTTATTTATTTCTCTAATATTTTAGTATACTTTGCCATTTATTTCATTTTCAAATATATTCTGGGTACATGGGAAAGTCCTAAAATATTCTGTTTATTAGTTGCAAAACAGGCAGATACTAATAGTGGGAGCACAATTTTAACACCTTACGTGTTTTGTGCCTAAATGGCACTTAATCATAGGCATGCATAGTGAAGTCCATGCATGTGTTATATACAAATTACATAAATTAGCAGTTAATTAATTGTATAATTATTGTCAGTGATGTTATATTCACTGCCTACAAATCAAGGGTTCATTTTGTTCTGTATAAATTATTACAGTATAACGAAGACTCTTTTAAAATCTATTAACCCCTTGCTTTCTGTAGATCACAGCATAATCAGCGATCTAGCCAGTTATGCAGCAATCTAGCCTTCTATGCAGAGATCTAGCCGCCTATGCAGTGATCTGGCCACAGAAGCAATTTTTTGCTATTTACAGTTTTAAAAAAATTGTTACAACCCCTAGGGATTAATTATATCCATTAGGGGATTACGTGTAACTTAAACATATTTTTTAATCTGTCTGAGCTCATGTATAGCGGTCAGTAACAGCCATCAACATCAGATGAGCATCACCATTTGCATGGTCATATCAATATTGGTAAATATTGATCTGATCTGTCTGGATCTTCCGCCCTCTCCTCACTTGAATTTTAGTGAGGAAGAGAGACAGATATGTATATTGTAAGTTTTTAATTATAATAAAGTAAATAATATTTTATAAAATTGTGAGACTCAGTGGCTTTTATAAGAACCCCATACCCTTTGTATAGTGTACCCTGTGTATTAACGCCGTTCCTGCCATTGATCACTGCACAGCAGCACATTTTTTCTTGTCTGTGCATTTTTAGAGGTTAATTTTTTTTGTACTGCAATTTATTATAGTACTAAAAAGGCTCTTATAAGAGCGATTAACCTCTTCCATGCTCTACATGTCAAGATTCCAAGTTGAAAATCAAAAATCGCACCTTTAAAATGTGGCCTTTTAACCCCCAATCAAGCTGACAAGCCTATGCATAGGTGGTATCCCTGTACTTGGTAGATGTTGCTGAACACATATAGGGGTGTTGTTTGGCAGTGACACATGACAAAATCTGTGAATTCATGTCTGAAATACAATGTATGTGAAAAAAAAAAACATAACAAAATTACTACCACAAACTCTGACAAAGGCTGGTGGTAGAAGGCTGTCTGCATATCAAAATCCCAAGTTGGAAAACTAAAAAGCACACCTCTCGAATGAAATTTATTAGCCTTTGTAGATGACTAAAGGATTTTTTAAATACAAGTCAGAAAATATGTTTTTTTCACCATATTTTATATTTTTTTTATAGTATATTATAGGCTATGATCAAAATGATGGCATCTAAAGAAAGCCCTTCTTGTCCCAATAAAAACAATATATAATTTGTGTGGGTACAGCAAATGACAAAAAAGAAAATTATAGCTAAACACAAACAGCACAGAAATGTTAAAATTGCCATTGTCCAGAATGACCAAACATGTTTCAAAGGGTCTGTCCTTAAGGGGTTAATTTACAATATCCAAGGTTCCTCATTATGCAATGATATCTTGTCACAGTATAATAAGCGAATCGACTTATGACATATTTTCACAAACTGTTTATCCAGGTAGGAAATGTGAAATTTCTGCTTTTCAGTAGCAATTTTTCAGAAGCCTTTAGCAATAAGACTTTTAATGAAAAGTGCACAGTCTGGTGTCAGTCTCCTATTAACAAAGCACCGTGAGCTGTGGAATTGCATCTTGAAATTGTTGTAAGCCATTTGGTCAGTGATACGTAATTGGGTATAACCAAAGACAACAAGCTGTTTGCATTCATTAGCAATAAAAGAATATTGCTGGATTGGGATTTGTTTGCCTTTGACATCTATGCAGACCTTGATAACAGAACCTGTACACAATCAGGGTTTTTGATTTGCTGTTTGCCTACAAGTATAAACTTCCAAACCCATCTGGCCACAGAACCATCTGCAAACACAGTACAATAGCAGCTGTTGTGAAGACCGAGAGTAAAGGAGCTCAGTATTGAAAGAGTTGTGTATATCCAAAACAGGGTAGAAGGAATTATGTGGAGACACAAAGTAATTGCATATGTGGATTGCAAGGCAAATGAATGAAAAAAAGAAATACAACAAACAAATATAAATATTTGTTAATCCAAATGTGTACTAACTAACAGAAAAAGTAATATACATATAAAATCTGAAAGAGCTGAGTAGAGATGAATGTTTCTTTAATATTTAAAGATTTAACTATCCTTTATGCAGGGACAATTGAGCACATCCAGCATGAGAAATTCATTAGGCTTACTGATACACATTTATATGGATTCATTAACTAAAACTGGGGTACAAGTGAGTTGCAGGTGATTTGAAACAAATTAACATCTGGTGAGATTCTCCTGCTAAAAGAGCTCAATAAATCATAAATAATGCATGTTTAAATATTGAATAAATGTTCATCTCCCCTCATCTCACCTGCAACTCACCTCTAGTGAGTAGCTCTCAAAATGACAACTCACCTGCAACTAACTCTGCAGGTACCTCACTTTTAGAAAATAGGTCCCTTAATGTTACTGCTAATATATTCTCAAATGCTTTACATACTTATTACCCTGATCCTTCAAGAATGGTGGTTAGTGAACAGAAAATGGTAATATAACATAAACAACATACCAGTAATATTATAATTGCAATAATTAACAATATGGGTACACAATATAAATTCATTTATAGATACACAATATGAATAACCATGGAGCATCCAATGTGACCAAATCAGCTAGCAAACCAATGGGAAGGGCTGACCCACATACAAAGCTGACATGACTCCGTAAGGCAGCGAACCCTCTGCGCCATAGATGCAGGAGGATAGATTGAAGGATTTCTACT
Source organism: Pelodytes ibericus (assembly GCA_036172795.1). NCBI lineage: Eukaryota > Metazoa > Chordata > Amphibia > Anura > Pelodytidae > Pelodytes > Pelodytes ibericus. Next base: position 163,120,425 of record CM069858.1, read on the forward strand.
GTACAGATCTTGCGTGCACCAAAGTGGGTACACATTTGAAAAACTGCATCGGAAGAAGCAGAGGGCTAAAACAGCATCATCCAAGGTCGAAGGTTTTGCAGGAGCCTCATGATCTCAATTTATTGCTCCCATGTTGTGAAGAAGAAATATGTGGATGGTGGACTTAGAAGCCACATCAGCAGGGAGCAGAGGGCTGCAACAGTGTCATCTGAGGCCAAAGGTTTTGTGGGATCCCAACGACCTTGTTAGACTGTTCAGGATGCAAAGGTGAACGAGAATGGCTTGTGGACCAGTACAGCCTCACACCATGGCTCAAACTTCTGTAATTGGCACCAAGATCATCCCCAGGGCTCAATCGAGCAGGGAGCAGGAATGTTGATGGAACAGTTCACTGCTTCTATTGGTGCTGTAGAGGTTTGGTGGTGTAAACAAGTAGAATGATTCCAAATGTCCCTGCCACTGTCAAGGGCTGTATCAATCCTGAGAGCAGTGCAAATCTGTTTAAGCTCCATTTTAGTAGGCCGTGGAATAGCTCATCACAGCAGGACAACTGGTGCTCACTGGGTCAAATAGACACAATTGGGATTGGCGACAATTTTAGAAAGATTAAGTGTGTAGCCCCCGAAAATTACATACAAACAGTAAACAAGGGTGGTAGGTGCGCTGGAGGTCTTCCACACACAGAATTATGTATATTAAAAGAAAATATATAATTGCCTTAAATAGCGATAAACTTCATGGACTGAAAGTATAGATAACGCCACCAGGCTCAGAACATGAAAAGACAAAAAAAGACAAAAACCATAGTGCAACTCTGTATACAGTGTGGAATATTCTATACTGAGGTGGTGAATTGCACTCACAAAAGTGAATAGGAAAAAGAGCTTATCTGATCCAAATGGAATGATTTCTTCAGTTCTTCTCACTCAGTGGCCATATGTGAATATGATGGCAGAAAGTGAAGATGAAGTCAGTATCTAGTAAAGTACAAACAGCTTTAATAAAACATAGTATCTTACATATAGAGTGTTGGAAAAACAGCACTGCAGACCTTCCTTTTCATGCTGCAATCAGCCGAATCAGTAAACAAATCTGCAGCAAATAAATGATGGATAAAATCAATGGTGTACAGTGGGTCACGCAACGTATTTCGCCTTTCCTTAGGCTTCCTCTAAGAGTGTCCTCTAAGCGACATGCTTAGAGGAAGCCTAAGGAAAGGCGAAACGCGTTGCGTGACCCACTGTACACCATTGATTTTATCCATTTCCAGCCCTGCCAAGTTTTGGGACTTCTTTATTTGCTGCAGATTTGTTTACTGATTCGGCTGATTGCTGCATGAAAAGGAAGATCTGCAGTGCTGTTTTTCCAACACTCTATATGTAAGATACTATGTTTTATTAAAGCTGTTTGTACTTTACTATATACTGACTTCATCTTCACTTTCTGCCATCATATTCACATATGGCCACTGAGTGAGAAGAACTGAAGAAATCATTCCATTTGGATTAGATAAGCTCTTTTTCCTATTCACTTTTGTGAGTGCAATTCACCACCTCAGTATAGAATATTCCACACTGTATACAGAGTTGCACTATGGTTTTTGTCTTTTTTTGTCTTTTCATGTTCTGAGCCTGGTGGCGTTATCTATACTTTCAGTCCATGAAGTTTATCGCTATTTAAGGCAATTATATATTTTCTTTTAATATACATAATTCTGTGTGTGGAAGACCTCCAGCGCACCTACCACCCTTGTTTACTGTTTGTGTGTATTTTTCACGTGTGTTTGCAGAGATACACACAGGTTGGTGCTGCTTGGTCACGGATCTAGCGCTGAATTTTACCCTTCTGTTTCTCCCGAAAATTACATGTATTCTACTATCTGTCAAGCATACACCAAACTACACCTACGCTGTCCATTTTAGGACATCTGTTATCCCCTCAAACTCAGTCCTCATTCCCCCAAAATGTTTTCATCCCTCATCCAAAACTATTTCATTCATCCTCTCTTAGTCAAAACTCCACCCTCCCTCCTGCAAAACCCTCTCATACATCCTGCAAAACTCTCTCATCCATCCTCCCTCCTCCAAAATCCTCTCATATGTCCTACAAAACTGTCTCATCTATCCTCTCTTAGACAAAACTCCCTCCTTGAAAACTCTCATACATCTTGCAAAACTCTCTAATCCCTCCTGCCTCCTGTCAAACTCCTTCCTCCCTTCATTTAAACTCCCTCCTTCCTGCTCCATCCTCCCTCATTTGTCATCCCTCCCCTATCCTACCTGCTAGATGCTGTGTCAGTCTTCCTACATCATCTGTCCTCCCTGCTCCCTGAATTGTTAGGGTATCAGGTATCAGGAATCAGGTGTCAGGAACAAGTGTCAGGAACAGGTGTCATGAAAAAAGTGTCCGGAGTCAGTTATCAGGGGGCAGGAATGAAGTGCCAGGTGTCAGGAGTCAAGTAGAATTTTTCTGTCATACTCCCTCCTTCCTCACACATATCATGTGATTACATTGTAGGCAATCTAGAAAAAAACAAAATACGAAATAACAGTGACCCACTCAACTCATAGAGGGAGAATTTTTCTAACTCTCCAGCTTTTACCTTAAGTTAAAATCCCCTTTTCAATCATCTTTCATAAATAAAATTCTAGGTAATTTATTTAAAGCATGTATGTGCATATTTTAAATGTATTGCGGCTTATGTAAGTTAATAATCTAGCTGTTGAACCTATATTTCTCATGACTCGCATGCAACCATTTGGCAAGAGAAAAAGAAAGAACGATGTCTGCACTCCCAGTTCAAAAAAAATATGAAATAGTGATTTATTGGCAGGTGATCAAAAATACAGAAGATAAAGGCAGCAAGACATAGAGTGGAAGTAAATGGCCTTACGCGTTTCGCGTGTACTCACGCTTATTCATAGGCCCAACCTATGGCATGCTAAGCATCATGGGAGAGTCAGAATGTTTGCTGTGGATCTACAGTGCTACACAATACAACACTATACTTACCTTTCTTCAATATTTCGTTTTCTAAAATAAAAGTCTACAGGCACTTTAGAATTATTCCATTTATATTACATTGAAACAGATGTTTAGTTTGTCTGTTGCTTTTTACAAATGTTAGCTTTAATATGGATGAATAAAAAGTGTTTAGTTCCTAAAAATGTAATTAGTGTTAATAAAATAGGCAAACTCTATGGTTAATAAAACTGTAATCCTTAATGAGCAGTTCTAAAAAGGACATTTAAAATATATCAAAGATTGCAGGTTTTATTATATGCCGTTCTCAGAAACCACATACATTTATGAATACGAATACTAGCTAGGAAATTTATATTACAATATACGGCTATATATATAGAATCAAAGGGATGCTAATAGGGCGAAACAGTGGTTCGTGATCACCCGATGGGACTTCCTGACTAGGGTTGCCACCATTTCTTCCAAAAAATAATGACTTTTCTATTGGCTTCATAGATATAACACCTCAAGCCAATGGGGGAGTGCAATGCAGGAAGTGCTTGGAAGGAATATCCATAAATCAGTCTGTTTTTCCATTTGTTCAGATTTTTTTAATGCTTTATTAAACCTGATTTTGTTAAAAAGCCTATGAGTAAGAAACTACTAATGTGAAACATTAAAAGCAATTTTTTTCCCGTGCTATACCCTTCAGGTGTTTTATGCTATACCATACACAACTATTTTTGGGGTGTTTTTGGAACTTACCAATCACTCTCATAATGATGAAACTTACTTGTGGGAGATTTGCTACATGCACTTTTCTGTATGTCCTAAGGTTAAATAAACAATAATACTTTATTTGCTCGAATATAAGACAAGGTTTTTTTCAGAGCATTGGCTAAGTCTTGGGGGCAACATTGGATAAGTCTGGGGAGCAGCATTAGCTCAGTCTTTGGGAGGCAGATTGCTTGGACAGCCTTGGTTAAGTCTGGGGGGAAGATGGCTGTGTAGTAGGCAGCATTGGCTAATTCTGAAGTGGCAGATGACTGTGTGGGGAGATGCATTGGCTAAGTCTGCAGGGCAAATCAAAGGAAATAAAGACAAGAAATGCAATTGTTTCTGTCATAATTTTTATTAAATATTAAAAAGCAGTTTACATGTGAATATTTAAAAGTAAAACTTTTTTCCTATAGGGTAGTCCTATAATCAGGCCTTTTATTTTTTTCCTAAATAAATAGCCAAAATTTGGAGGGGTCGTGTTATAATCAGGGTCATCTTATATTCAAACAAAATGGTAATACTAGAGGAAAATGCTGACTTCAACATGTTTTGCACACAAACCTGTTCAAACATTTGACCACTTGTGATTAAAGTAGATATATACATATTTATGCTTGCTGGGAGATTTTTGGATTTAAAACAAATAGATATATGTCGCTGTTATTATAATACAAGAATTGGAGGCAATATTGCAGAGATTAAGTGTGAAGTCTCTGAAAGTTGCATGTGTTCTCCCATCTGCAATATTAATTTATATTGCTTTTATAGAGTTGTTTTTGTTTTTATTTCATGTATATTCTTATAGCATGATATATTATATTTTGAAGGGTTTAAATAGTATTATTGAACACTATTCCTATTTCCTAATAGTAATACATAAAATAAGTAATAATTATTATCCATGGATATTGACTGAAATAAAAATGCACCCCCTATTTTTGTGATGCTGTAACATTTTGTTTGTATGTCTACTTTGCTTGTTTTTTTTTTGCGGAATATACCAATAATATGTTCCAGTAATGAGTGGTTCAATATCAACCAAATAATTATTAGGCTATTTTGGCAAATACATTTCTTCTTTCTCCTATCGAACTATGTTCTCTTCACTTGCTCTTTTAGTAAGACAAATACATACAACTAGCCACTTTTGTGCTAAAGTGTACATGTCATGTAAAATGACTGTTAAAACCTGCAAAGGTAAAAGTAGATACACATACACATGGATCTGCCCAACCCAAATGCTGATTTTGGCATCCCAGAGTGCTTAGTCGCCAAGTTTACAGAAGCAGCACACATGTTGCAGATGGCAGCAGTTCCTTTCAGTTAAGGATAACTGTAGCTCACTAGAATATACCTACCTGAACCTGAACTTGTGATCCACAACTTTTGTAGATGAAATGTTAACTTTAACCAATTTGAATGAACCAATTTAAACATTCTCCCGAGAAATTATCTGAACTATGTTCTTGTGGTAAAAAAAAGCAGCCTTTGGTATACAGTTTTTTATGTTTCTTTCTCCAATACTTCATGCTCTAGAATAGAAATGTAAAAATTTTAGAGCATATCAATACAGTGGATTGACACTTGTGCAAGATTTCTTTTTTTAATGCCCCCCAAATGTTGTGACACAAACTCATATCATGAGTAATAGAGTATCTAATGAGATATTTGTATTGCTGTAGCTGACACAGCTCAGCAGAATGGTTTATAGTTACATTAGATGTGTCAGAGGGGATACCGAGATTCCCATACACTGCTTTGTGCCAATTTAATGTGAACCAGCGATAATTTGTGTGTGTTTGTGTGTTTTTTTTAAAGGAGTATGACCTTCAAAAAATCTAATGTTTAATTAGAATTATCATTGCTTGGAACAGCTGCAATTTTCTGGTATTTATTAGTAAGGTCAAAAATAAATCAGGGAAATAAATTAGCTATCTGATATTTTTGGAGCAGTGTTCATCCAAACATTATTATCTCATGTTAGAAATAAATCACTCAATGTCATTCATGATAGCGCTGCTTGTAAATTGTTGTGTATATAGGGAGAAGGAATGTTATGACAATAGAAATTAAGGGAATTGCTTCTCATTTAGGATAATAGTGCTCAGCGAAACGTAAATTACTGCTTATTTTCAGCATTATTTTAGCAATTCTTGTAATAAGGATCAGAATAATAGAGCAGCATAAACACAATGCTAGGCATTACAATATATGTTTAAAGAGGAACTTAACCCTAAAATAATTTGCCATTTGAATGCGTCATCTTTGCAGAAACAAAGACTATGGAATGGAGCAGCACCCCATGACAAGAGATAGATGGTCATTGGACCGGCTTTTTCCACCATTGGTGTGCATGCACATCAATCATGTTACATACAGCCAATGATGGCAGAGAAGAGCTACCTTATATTATATATTTAATGAAAGGATCATAGGTGAATTTTTAGAACACCTTGGCAAATAAAATTAAAAAAATGAACTAAATGTTATCTTTTTATCCACTTTTTCTCTACACCCTACAGGCAAATTGTCTTTATATTCTAAGACTTTTACACTTTAAAAGGGATTGTTTGTGTACTCCTGACGCCATTGTATTTTAACCCCTTGGCGACACAGGACGGACTTGGTCTTTCGCTTCCTATGCTCAGAAAGTGTTTCTGATTGCCTCGCAAGTCGAGACACACAAAAAAAATGCACGATCTTGGTCACTGAGTGACCAAGATGGCGCTGCCCTTCTAAGGGCAAGAGCACAGGAGGCAGGAAGTACCTGCTTCCTGTGCTCTCTGGCTGTCACACGATTGCCTCTTCACAGAGGCAATCAGTGACTGCCAGGCACACTGACAGGCAGTGGGGATGCTCTCCTGAACATCCCCACTGACTGGTCAGATCAATATCTAACTCTATATTGATCTGACCAGTTATGATCTGCCTCCCTCTCCTCACATTTTTTTTAGTGAGGGAGAGAGACAGATCAAAGAAAGAAAAGTAAATAAAAGTAAAAAAAAACAATAAATACACAACACACAAATAATAAAACAATAAAAAAAAATTTATTAAAGCAATTCCCTGCGTTTAACCCCTTCCCTGCCACTGATCTTGCATAAGCAGTGATCGTGTACATCAGCGCATTTATTTTTGCTGTTTGTGCATTTTTTAGGGGTTAATTTTTTTTGTACTGTAATTTATTACAGTACTAAAAAGGCTCTTCTTAGAGTTATTAACCCCTTATTTGCCGTCGATCACTGCTTACGCAATGATATTGACGCCAAAGCAATTTTTATCTGTCTGCATATTTTATTTTATTTTTTTTTTTACACATACCCGCTAGGGGATTACATGTAAAGTAAAAATATTTGAGTTTTTTTTTTTAAGGGGAAACAAACAGAGGGTGTGATTTTTTTAAGCTGCCTGAGCGCATAGCGATCAGTAACAGCAAATTAGTGGCAAAGGCGGTTTGGTGATTTCTCAATTAAGCTCACCATTCGCCCTGGTCAGATCAAAATTAATCGGATCAATATTCACAAATATTGATCTGCCTCCCTCTCCTCACTTACATTTTTGTGACGGAAAGAGACAGATCAGTATTAGTGATATAAAATAACATTTTATAAAATTGGCAGGTTTTATGAAAGTCTTTCACTGTGTATTAACCCCTTCCCTGCCATTCATCACTGTGTAAGCAGTAATCTTGCACAGCAACAGTATGTTTTGCTGTCTGCACTGTTTTATGGATTAATTTCTTTGTACTGTAATGTATTACAGTACTAGATAGGCTCTTCTAAGAGCTATTAACCCCTTCTTTGCTCGAGATCACTGCTTAGGCACTGATTCTGAGGCCGCGGACTCAGGGTTCGATTTTGACCCTATTCAGCTTTCTGATACATCATCTAGCGATGTATCGGTGGCTGCTGAGCCCTTGCCACAAGTAGTGATGGGGGTCTACCGATAAAAAAATATATGGTTTGGTGGGGGTAAATTACATTGGCTGGCTTCAAAGATATATCCCATAAAGGACACGGACGCAGGTTGACTACATGTCAAAATTACAAGTTGGAATTTTGAGATGCGCATCTCACAAATGTTGCCTTCTAGCCAAAAACAAACCAACAAACCTATGCATGGGTGCTATCCCTGTACTCGGGAGATGTTGCTGAACACATATTGGGTTGTTGTTTGGCAGTGACATATACCAGAATCTGTGAATTCATGCCTGAAGTACAATGCATGTGGAAAAAAAACTCACAAAAAAGTACTACCACAAACTTTTACAAAGGCTGGTGGTAGAATTAGTACCTATACAGTATTAAAATACCACCATTTGAAATACCTTAGGATGTCTATTTTCCAAAAATATATGGTTTGATGGGGTAAAATTCATTGGACGCCTTCAAAAATGTTCCAAATGGAACATGGGCGCAGGCTGACTACATGTCAAAATTCCAGGTTGGAATTGCGCAACCCCTAAATGTGGAATTTTAGACCCAATACAAACCAACAAACCTATGCATGGGGGGTATCCCTGTACTCAGGAGATGTTGCTGAACACATATTGAGGTGTTAATTGGCAGTGGCAAATACCAGAATCTGAAAATTCCTGCCTGAACTACAATGTGTGTGGGGAAAAAATGACATCCCAACCCTTTGACATAGGTTGGTGGTAGAATTAGCACTTGGAAAGTGTTAAAATACCACAATTTTAAGTACCCTAGGATGTCTAGTTTTCCAAAATATATGGTTTTATGGGGTAAAATACTTTGACAGGCTTCAAAAGTGTCCCAAATGGAACATGGGCGCAGGCTGACTACATGTCAAAATTCCAAGTTGGAAATGCACCCCCCCTAAACGTGGCCTTTTAGCCCCCAAATAATCTAACTAACCTACACATGGGTGGTATCCCTGTACTCAGGAGATGTTGCTGAACACATATTAAGGTGTTGTTTGGCACTGACACATAATAGGATCTGTGAATTCATGTCCGATGTACAATGAATGTGAAAAACAAATTACTATCCATAACATTGACATAGGCTGGTGGTAGAATTAGTGCATGAAAAGTGTTAAAATACTACCATTTGAAATACCCTAGGGTGTCTAGTTTTCAAAAATATATGGTTTTGTGGGGTAGAATACACTTTTTGGCTTCAAAAATGTCCCAAATGGTACATGGGCGCAGGTTTTCTGCACGTCAGAATTCCAAGTTGGAAAACCAAAAAGCGCACCTCTCAAATGTGGCCTTTTAACCCCCAAATAACCTAACCAACCTATACATGGGGGGTATCCCTGTACTCAGGAGATGTTGCTGAACACATATTAAAGTGTTGTTTGGCACTGAAATATAACAGTATCTGTGAATTCATGCCCAAAGTAGAATGTATGTGAAAAAACTTACTACCCAAACATTGACATAGGCTGGTAGTATAATTAGTGCATGGAAAGTGTTAAAATACTACCATTTGAAATACCCTATGGTGTCTAGTTTAAAAAAATATATGGTTTTGTGGGGTAGAATACACTTTCTGGCTTCAAAAATGTCCCAAATGGGACATGTGCACAAGTTTTCTGCATGTCAGAATTCCAAGTTGGAAAACCAAAATGCGCACCCCCTAAATGTGGCCTTTTAGCCTCAAAACAAACCAACAAACCTATGCATGGGTGGTATCCCTGTACTCAGGAGATGTTGCTGAACACATATTGAGGTGTTATTTGGAAATACCCCTTCACATTTTAATTTAATGTTTACCTAAATTGCAATCTATGTGAAAAATTAAAAAAAATGATTTTTTGCTGCAAACTTTGGCATAGATTGGTGGTAAAATGGCTACATGAAATGTGTCAAAATACCCCAAGTTAAATGCCCTGAGTTGTCTAGTTTTCAAAAATATGTACATGTTGGGGGTCATTCATGGATTTAGTACAGAAATCAGTGTTACAATGTCACTATCGCTAATTTTGAAAGAAAGGATTTTAAAATAGCTTTGCACCACTTATAGTTCTGGCCCTGTAACATGAATAAAAAAGCACAAAAACATAAAAACATGGGCTATTTCTGAATTCAGGACATATATTAGAAACTTTTTAGCAGTGTTTTTTTTTGTTGTCTCTTGTACATGAGTATACGATTTTTCAAATAAAAGTCATAAAGAAATTATTTTTTCCATTTTTTTGCCATATTTTATTATTTTTTTTTTACATCAAATTATATGCTATTATCAAAATAATGGTATCAAAAGAAAGCCCTTCTTATAATGATAAAAACGATATATAGTTTGTGCGGGTACACTAAATGAGACAGAAATAAATTACAGCAAAACACAAACACCTCAGAAATGTTAAAACAGCCCATGTCACCAAGCGTCGGACAAGCCAAAAAAGTCATGTCACTAAGGGGTTAAGTTAACTGATGATGAAACATCTAATTTTCACACTTCCAGAAGTTCCTAATAGATATTCGAGCACCACCTAGAAAGCTGTACTTCCTCACTTTCGTTCCAGCTACCATTTCTGCAAACTGAGTCTGTATTAACAGAAACGGTTCGTAATTGAGACAAAGCGAACCTATTTGTACTATACTGTTCATACATGAGCCCTCTCTCAGAGATTTTATTGTACTTCACATTTTAAATTCTACCTTTATTATTGCCATCATTTGTATATAATATAACAAATATGATCCTATGCTATAGGAGGGTAACTAATGTATGAACAAAGTGCTATAGGCAAGTATACAACTATAGACAAACAAAGCCAGCTACACAGAGTTATGATTTGGCATAAATGTAAATATGTGAGTATCTGGTAACATCATGATGCCTCATTTCTGGCAAATTATAACAACTAACCCTAGCTTAAAAGAGAACAAATTAAGCTAAGTGAAATAATGCAGGGGAGACAATGACACAATTTTTGCTTGTAGCTGGATAGACATACACTTGCTTGTTAGACTCCTTGTTAGTACTCCTAAAGGGAATGTTTAGAAATCTTTGAGATAGAAGATCCTTCATAATTAGAGTTGAGCGGACACCTGGAGGTTCGGGTTAGGCAGGTTCGGCCGAACTTCAAAGTATGTCCGGGTCCGTGCTCGAACTTGACCCTGAACTTGACCCCGAATCCCATTGAAGTCAATGGGGACACGAACTTTTGGCCACTAAAATTCCTCTAAAAAAGTCCTGAAAAGGGCTAGAGGGCTGCAAAATGAAGTAAAATGTGGGTAAGAGTAGGACAAGAGCAAATGTGGATAGGGAAATAACTTAAAATAACATAAAATACATACAAATTACAAATACAGCTGAGCCATAAAATAGCACTAGATGGAATCTTTGATTTTAGCTTTGGAAGAACATAAATCTAAATCTAAAGCATGGCTGCCAGGAGGATCAACAGAATTATCCATTTGAGAGAGGGTTGGAGTGCAAGGTATTCTCTTTCAGTTTATACTAAGTGACCCATAGGTTGAGGAGGCGGTGACCGTGGCAGTGTAGGTGGAAGCGGCGCTGGAGGAGGAGGTGGTAGCCAGAATTTTTCAAAGTGCGCGGTAAGCACAGTATTGGACTGTTCTATTTGACTCTCACATATGAAGGGCACCGCAAGACGCAAATGTACTATTTAGCACCCAAAACAATTAGAATTTTTCAAAGTGCGCTGTAAGCACAGTATTGGACTGTTCTATTTGACTCTCAGATATGAAGTGCACCACTAGACGCAAATGTACTATTTAGTCCCCAAAACAATTAGAATTTTTCAAAGTGCGCTGTAAGCACAGTATTGGACTGTTCTATTTGACTCTCAGATATGAAGTGCACCGCAAGACGCAAATGTACTATTTACCACCCAAAACTATTAGAATTTTTTAAAGAGCGCTGAAAGCACAGTATTTGATGGTTCTATTTGACTCTCAGATATGAAGTGCAGGACGCAAATGTAATATTTAACACCAACAAATTGCAGTATTTAAAAATGCCTAGATGTTGCCCACTGAGCTAACAGAACAGGATTAAAGTCATGTTCCTGGCACACATGCAGGTGCAAGTGCACTGCACTCTCTGTGGCACTGGGCTCAGGGCAGGGTACAAATATGTAGTATAGCACCCACTAAAATAATCACTGTAATTTGAATAATCGCTGTAGGATTTTGCCACTCAATATTACAGGATTATGCCCCTCAATTTGCCAGGACTTAGCCACCCAATATGCCAGGATTATTATGCCACTCAATATACCAGGACTTTCCCACACAATATGCCAGGATTATGCCCCTCAATTTGCCAGGATTATGGCCCTCAATATGCCAGGATTATGCCTCTCAATGTGCCAGGACTTAGCCACCCAATATGCCAGGATTATGCCCCTCAATATGCCAGGACTTAGCCACCCAATATGCCAGGATTATTATGCCACTCAATATGCCAGGATTTTCCCACACAATATGCCAGGATTATGCCCCTCAATATGACAGGATTTAGCCACCCAATATGCCAGGATTATTATTCCACTCAATATGCAAGGATTTTCCCACACAATATACCAGGATTATGCCCCTCAATATGCCAGGACTTAGCCGCCCAATATGCCAGGATTATTATGCCACTCAATATGCCAGGATTTTCCCACACAATATGCCAAGATTTTGCCCCTCAATATGCCAGGATTATGCCCCTCTATATGCCAGGTTTATGCCACTCAATATGCCAGGATTTTCCCACACAATATGCCAGGATTATGCCCCTCAATATGCCAGGATTATGCCTCTCAATATGCCAGGACTTAGCCACCCAATATGCCAGGATTATTATGCCACTCAATATGCCAGGATTTTCCCACACAATATGCCAGGATTATGCCCATCAATATGCCAGGATTATGCCTCTCAATGTGCCAGGATTTAGCCACCCTCTTCCTCCCCCCTTCCCCCTTACTTACCTCCTCGCTGCTGCTCTGTCTCCCGGTGCTGCAGGTCCGTGGCTGTGAGGGAAGCGTTGTGCGTTCCCATCCAGCCAATGCGCATTCAATAAAGTTTGTTTAAAAAAAAAGTTTAAACAAACTTTATTGAATCCGCATCGGCTGGAGGGGAGCGCACAACGCTTCCCTCACAGCCACGGACCTGCACTGGGAGACAGAGCAGCAACGAGGAGGTAAGTAAGGGGGAAGGGGGATGATTATTTTTTTTCACGGTTCCGGTGCCCCCTGCTAAGTTGCGCCCTAGGTGGCTGCCTAGGTCGCCTTACAGGGGGCGCCGGCCCTGCCAAACCCCGAACTCCAACACGAACATACAGTGGAATGTCCGTGTTCGGGTCCAGGGTCCAAAAAACCTAATGTTTTGTACGAACCCGAACAGTGCGGTTTTGGGTTCGCTCAACACTATTCATAATAGAAAATACTGTTCTGGGAACATCACATTACATCACAATTTTGATAGCGCCAAGAATTTACACAGCTAAAATAATGTTACAAGATCAGTTATACAAGCCAATGCATGAGATATAGAAGGCCAACTTTACAGTCTAGAAATTACAGTGAAACTCCAATGCAGCCAAGTTTTAGGCACATGAGTATGTGAGCAGATCTTAATTGTGATTACATATTGTGAATTTGTATTATTATTTTATATTCTTTTTATTGTTGTCTTCAAAAATAATAAAAGGTATAGGGAAAAAGATTTAAGTCACAGAACAGGCACCAGATTGAGAAAATAAGGAATATTGAGCAAAACTAATGCATATTATACACAAGAACAAATTTAAAGTACTGGTGTTTAATTACTTATTTTTATAATCTAGGCAAATTAGTTTTTGCTTGGAGAGAGATTAATTGTAAACAACTGAGAATTTATTTGGAATAATTTGATTTATTTAGTTTTCTTGAAATACTTTAATTTAGCTTTCATCAGTTTTTTGAGAATATGTTAACAGATGTATCTTCTATAAACAAAAATATATAATATACTGTGCCTATATGTGGTGGAGTGAGTAGCACCTAGACACAGCTAGTGTTCCACTCCTAGCAAACAAGTGTAATCATAAAACAACAAAAGTGCCTAGTGCGCTTAACCCAACACTTATCACACTATATAGTTACCCTTTTTAGTAAGTAAAGCTTACACATGTGTTATCCAAAGGGAAAAGAAAAAAAATAGATATAACATAATATGGTGAAGTATTTAAAAATCAAATGTGAAACAAACAATAAAGTCTGTGAAGTGACCACTCACATTTGTCTGAGCAGTACTCTGCACCAGGGAGCCCAGAAGCGGGTGAAGGGTTAAAAATCACCATATACAGCTCACAGCTCCAGGAATTGTACACATGTACACATGAGGAGAGAAAGCAGGGATGTCAGTACAAAACGTTTAACACATAGCTAAAAACACATGTAAAATCTTACACTTAAAATCACAGGAGTCTTCTCCACAATTAAACCAGTGCAGATCTTGAAGTAAAGTGTCCAATGTTCACAAATCCCTTCTGTCTCGTAGTATCTTCTAACCACATCCCCATTTTTAAGCTTAATAAACTAGTAGAATAACATAACACATGCACATTATTTTAAGGTTAGATTGAAAATTATTATGTGCTGTGTATACCCTTGTTATTAAGCCAGACTGGAGTGATGAAGAGAGCTTAATCACATATACAATGAATGCAATTAGAAATGATTCTATTAGCAGTACAATTAAAAAAAAACATCAGTTTTTGAATGACAGAAAGATAACATGAGAAAATTGGGGGAATAACAGAACCAAGGAAGTGGTGAAGAAAAGGTAAGTATATTTAAAATACTTATACTCCATAGGCATCATGTTAAATTGCACCACATACTAAACTCACACACCTGTAGTTCATGTAACACATGTAATAGATGTTTCTACGATATCTAGGACAGTACAGACAGGTAATGTGGCACATGGTTGCACATGTTGCACGAATGGCTGCCACACATGGAGAAACATAGAAACATATAAATCTGCCAGCAAACAATAACCATCCATTCCATCTAGTCTGCCCAATTTTCTAAATACTATTATTAGTCCCAAGTTCCCTATCTCATATCTAGGATAGCCTTGTGCCTATCCCACGCATGCTTAAAACTAAAAGGATGTGTGTAGTGAACTGTAGCTGTACTAATTTCCCCTGAGGAACTTGGTGTGCCTTGACAAATGCATAGGGACTTGTTTTAATGAATCTTCTACAAGGATTATCAATTCCCTGGTTTATTGTGGGAGCTGGCCATTCCTTACATCGTTGCTGAGTGTTCTGCACCAGCAGGTCTGCATAACATCATAGATCAGTAATAAACAATGCACTATTTAAAAAAAAAAAACATACAAAAAAAACCATTCCAACTTTAAATGCATACATTCTTGCAATTGGTACTACATTTTGTAAATGTACATACATTTAAATAAATATGGATTAGTAAAGGGGGGTAAGTATTTGGCACTGACAGTTCATCACCAAACAGCCATGCTGAACTGTCAGCGCTGTAACTGCTGCAAATAACTTACCGCGAAAAAATGTCCTAGAAATCCTGCTCAGTTTTAACTCGCTGTCCATGTTTCCCCATTCCTTGTTCCCACTTTGCATCCCTTGTAAAAGTAAAACAGTGATACCAGCGCTTAGGTCACAATCTTAGCAGCACTTAAAGCAGTGTGTCCCTATATTACACACAAAAAACAATATACAGAACAAAGAAATACAAAAAGTGCACTGTAAGATATACTGTGGTATAAATGTTGATAATAAAACACCTTTGGTGAGTATTGTGTGATGATAGAATGAAACAGGAGAGACTTATATGCTCTCCCTGGGGAAATGCACTCACAAGATTTTTCTTTGAAATACTGCTTTTATCAGAAAATCTCGTGAGTGCATCTCCCCAGGGGGAGCATATAAGTCTCTCCTGTTTCATTCTATCATCACACAATACTCACCAAAGGTGTTTTATTATCAATATTTATACCACAGTATATCTTACAGCGCACTTTTTGTATTTCTTTGTTCCACTTTGCATCCCTACCTCTCCATGCCTTGTACCCATCTGTGCAAATTACACTTCCCCTGATGCCTAACCAACAATTTAGCTGTCTGAGCATAGTAGGAACTTTAGTACACTACAGCTAGTGGGGCAAAGGTGTCCAATGCTATCAATGACCTGTCCCCATGTAGTGTTCCTGTTGCACCTTGCTCTATCCCAAGTCATTGTTCTTGTGCCCATTAAGTGTCCCTTTCTAATGGTCCCTGTCTGGTCTGCTACCCTGTCCCATCTAACTGTTCTTGTCATTCCCTGTCCTGTCACCTCTTACTGTCTCTATGTTTCCTGAACTTTTGTATATTTATATAGTAGATATATATTGACGAACACCATAGACACACAGAGATGCAAACAGAAATAGGAACTTATTTACTTAACAATAAAGACATATGTAACAACCAGTTAGAACAGAACATAAATACAGAGTTTTCCATGTTGACCTGTATGGCTAATCATACAGTACCTAATATACAATAACGCCTATGACCACTCGTTACTGTTACTGCCTCTCACTTACCCAGTTTACCCCTGTTCTGCTCTGTTCCTGCCTCTCTTCACCCTGTCTGTCTCACTGTTCCCATATCCACCTGTCCTGTAACTCTCACTGCCTCTCTCTCCACTTCAACTCCCCCCTCTCAATTTTTTGTCCTGACTCCTCTGCCTGTCCCCACTTTTGTGGAATTCAATTCCATGAATCTCAGCAAATAATGTAGCTGACTGAGCCTGAGCATCATAGGTACATTAGTCCACTACAGCTGGTGTGCCATAGGATTGCTAACAATTGCAGTCCCCAATTAGTGTCCCTGACACTCCCTGCCCTGTTTTACACACTTTATTTTCCCCCATTCACTTCCTGTGAGCAATGCCTCACAGTAATGTTCAATCTGTGTCAGTGTATCGCAGAGTTCAACACCAAAACAACTGACAGTAAAGTGCGGAGAGTGATTGTATCACAGAGTTCCACAGTAATAAAATTTCCAATAATGGGAGATTGTATCAAAACTTTAAAACTCAAATTATTTCTATTTTATTTCATGACATGGTACCTCAAATTCCGTCTGGTTTCTGAATAATCCACTTTTTGTGTGGGCTCCGCCCATGACTCCAGCTAAATACATTCCTTGAAGCAAAAAGCATTCTTTCCATTTACCACTGTCAGTGGAAAAAAAAGAAAAGAAAAAGTAAGCTGGCAGGAGAGTTATCTTTTGTGTTGTTTATTTAAAATTTGGACTTAGAAATTAAACTTATACAAATGTTTAATATTTTATAAAGATAGAATGAAAATGGAAATGAATAATGGGTCTTAAAATGTTCTCTACTATGGTCAGGAGCAATTTAGTACCAGAAAAATATAGTGTATTGTAAAACATGGCAGGATAGAGAATAGTAAATAACACAGTAAGGTTTGGACTTTATACATTTTTTTTTTGTTTTGTTCATGAACATGTAAGAATTCACCATTTTGAGATTTTTAAATACCAAAAAAAAGAATGATTCAGTTTTAACAAAAGCACATAGTGTGCTTGGACTGCGTATACATAATAGGGTTCAGATAAAAGGTGAGTTTTTTTTTACAGGAATTACATACAAGAAAAATATAAAGGGTCTACTCAGTTAGCTTTAATTTTTAGAATTGAAATCATGCCCCTCGATGTCCAGACGTATTTGGGGAACATCAGTGGGAAGAGAAAACCTGCATTTCTTGCTACTCAGGTAGCGTCAATGTACTTCTGAATATTTCCACAATTCAGAAGCCATAGGTGATCCGACACCAATATCTCCAAGCATTGAAAAAAGCTGATACAAGTCCAAAAACACACCGAACTGAAGTGGTAGCCTAAAACGCCCCATTATATCCTACAGGAGGTTTCTCATATTGCAAAAATAGCCTATAAATAATCCAAATCATTTCAAAATAAACTGAACCACCCATAGGAAATAGGCTCAAGTTAAAGAAATCAATTAAAATTTTCGTGCAACCAACTAAAGCCAATCATTTTCAAGCAATCTGTGCACAAATAATAAGCACATTTCAAGACCACCATTTTAGAGCAGGATCTGAACACAGCAGCGCATTTAAAAAAAATGACAATCTAAGGCAGAGGGAATGCCCAGGAGAATGGTAGCAGGAGAGCAGAGAAGTCAAGGCATAAAAGGTATGAGCAGAGTTTTTGAGCGGAGGAGAATCAGGCATTGGTACATTAGCTGTGACAAAATTATAACTGGATGATAGGGCAGCAGCAAAGAGGAATAATGAGCTATGGCAGGAGGTTGAGGATGCAGTCAATGTAGTTGGTAGAAATAACAGGACAGAGGAGGTGGTGAAGAAATGGTAAGTGTTATATTGCACCACATACGCAACTCACACACCGGTAGTTCATGTAACACATTTATTAGCTGTTTCTATGATAGCAAAGACAGTATGGATAGGGAATGTTGCACATGGCTGCATATGTTAAAATGACGGTCACAAATGGAGAAGAAACAAGGGTGTGTATAGTCAATTTTACCTGAACTAATTGCCCCTGAGCAAGTTGGTGTACCTTCACAAACACATGGGTACTTGTTTAAATTTATCTCTGTCAAGGATTATCATCACTTCTCTGGTTTATTGAGGGAGTTGGCCATTTCTTCAATCATTGAAGAGGGTTCTGCGACAGCAGGTCTGCATAACCTCATAGATATGTAATAACTAAACCACTGCAGTCTGCTTTTAAATACATGTGACACTCATCACCAACTGTCTTTACAGAAAAACCTTCCTTCCCAGAGTCAGTGTACAGGTCCATATATACTATCCTTTATGCATTTTGGATAAAATAATTTGTGAATTTGTTTTTAATATAATAAATGTGATACACATTTTTAAAGAGGTTGTTCTTTTTATTTTATCAATGAGTGAGATACACTTACTACAGGGTTGGAGCACTAATTTTTCTATATATACCTACCTGACTGTGGTACTTGTCATTTACAACTTTTGTTGTAAAAAGTGAGGGCCTTCTCAGGTTTTAACTACCACAGCCGAAACCACATCTGTGCAGAAAATAAGTTGAAATGATGGAAAGCACATTGAAATAAATAACCTAATAGAATACAATATTTCTTCAACTTCATACTCGTTTTAAATTGTGTTGCACTCAATAAGCACATACATTGAGGTATTAAATTATACATTTTGAAACAGTATCAATAGTAGACTTGTTTCTATAATTGAACTCACTGTAATCTTATGTAGTATATTTTATTATCTTCAATAACTTGAAAAATACTTATATAACAATAGCACTAGATGTATTCAATCATCACAAATATGCATGCTGAAGAAAATATAAAGTGTTATCAAGATATTAAAAAGATAAGAATTATGAAGTCAGAATAATTTCTCTACAAGTGAAATATTATAGTACTAATATTCAACAAGCATGTATTGCATTTAATAAAACAGTACACAAAAAGCAACACATCTATCCATTACACCACTTAGTAATTCCAATAAAAGTTAGGGGATTGACACATATAAATATTTATATACAGTAAAATATATTATTTCACACATCACCAAAACAGCTCTTGTGATATAACAATGCCAGTGATGTCATGCCAGCCATAGGTTGCCATGAATATCAAGCACACAACAGTTTATTCAGCATTCAATATAGCCTTTCCATGCATGCTCAGATTCCCCCACACCCACAAAGGCTAATACAATGGCACCATTGCAGGACTAATGCGCCAACAGCAGGTTCAAAACAGTGCCTCACATCACAATTAAATCACTGTGCAAAAGTGAGTTCTTTGCTCTACACAGTTTTTGCATTGATACATTTGTATTTAATAAGTACTGAAAGGCTTTTGTATATCTTTACTATTTTGAATAATTAGGTTTTAAAGGACAACTAAACTGTTTTTTAACTGTTGCTCTCTTGCTTCCGTTTGCAGAAGTCAGAGGGCCTCTTGTTGCTAGTTAAGGTCCCCCTTCTGATCCCATTGAAAATTGAGGGCCTCTCTCTGAGCTAGCAGAAAAAGCCAGTTGCTGACTATGATTCCTATGGAAGCATGGCAGCTGCAGGTCAGAGGATACTATAAGAAGTACATGCCATTTTGTCCTCACACTAGGGACAACTAACCTTTCACTTGTGCGCCTATAGTAGTAATTTGTAATAGGAAATTTGTCTCCATTATCCTATAAGGATCTAACTCTATTTTAATTTGCAAATGGTTAATATGACTCTTTGCCCATACAAACCCTCCCCTGTTGGACAGGGCCTGTCTTTCTTCTGCTGTTATATCGCTTGCGAGGGCCTTAGATTTATCCCAGTTTATCTAATATCCCTCTATTCTAGAATATTTATCGATTTCCCACAAACCGACAAACCAACTTGACGTAAACCCCCCTCCTCATATCCGGGCTGAGGGATTTTCATATAGTGCCATCATGCTCTCCAATATTCTCCCCCTAAGGCCAAAGGTCTAAAGAGCTTCCCTCATAAAAACCCAGTTGACCCTGTCAAAGGCTTTTTTCTAGTGACAGGGCCAACATGGGTACAGCATTGTGATACGCTGAGTCCATAGAGTCCACCAACCTTCCAATGTTATTTGAGGATGCCCTAGTGGTGAAATCACTTGTTTTAGCCTCTCAGCAAGTATTGATGAATACATTTTTAAATCCCCATTAAAACGGCCAATCGTCCTGTAATTAGAGATAATATCAAAATCCTTGCCAATTTTGTGGATTGGTACGATATGTGCCTGTGTCATTTCTTTCAGGATCTACTTACTATCCCCAAATTCCTCAAAGGCCATTCATAGATCTCTATTGATATTTTTACTGAAGATATTTTAGAAGCAACTATTGAACCCATCCGGGCCTGGATTAATTTCTTTATAGCATTTTCTATTTATTCCTCCAAAATTGGTGAATTCAGGGCTTCTAATTGCTCTGCTGAGAGTGCTGGGAACCCCTAACCCCTCAAAATATTCAACTATTTCACTATCTATATATTTTTCTGTTATATTATATAGCATTTGGTAAAATTGAATGCTTCTCAAATTTTATCTGGGTTCAAAATGTTATCGTTTCCCTGTTTAATTTGTGTAATTATTTTTTTGAGGAAGAAAAATAGATGAATATTTATTAGAAGGATCCGATTAAAACTCCATATAAAATCCACAAAAACAGAGACAAGACATGGGATACAGCAATATGCCTTACGCGTTTCGCGTGAACACACGCTTATTCATAGGCTAGCCTATGAATAAGCATGTGTTCACGCGAAACGCGTAAGGCATATTGCTGTATCCCATGTCATATTGCTGTATCCCATGTCATATTTTTAACCCAGATAAAATGGCTAGCCTATGAATAAGCGTGTGTTCACGCGCACGCGTAAGGCATATTGCTGTATCCCATGTCTTGTCTCTGTTTTTGTGGATTTTATATGGAGTTTTAATCGGATCCTTCTAATAAATTTTCATTTATTTTTCACCGCATTGGGAGTGCATACGCCTTTGTTCACTACTTTCTTCCTCATTATCAGCGCTGCCACTACAGCCCGGCTGGAGCACCCCTTATCAGGTGATATTTACGAGACATATGTCAATTGTTCTCTGGTGGAGCCGGCTTGTTTTCTCTTTTGTTCTAATTATTTTTTTGCCTTCTCTTTTTTAAGTCTGTCGGTAATTTCTTTCCCTGCCCTATTCCCTTGATAATACCAGTTGCATCTCAAATATTCTTGAGATTTGTTCGATTTTAAAATCACTACCTCATTAATATCTTTCTGGACTTCCACAATTTTATGCGTTATGTCTAATGACGGATTTTCTTTGGTTATACCTGTTAAATTATCCAGCATAATGTACATTCTGGTAGTTTATTGCCGTTATTATTCCCCCCCCCCCCCCTTTTGTCCACCATGGACACATCAACTACATTTTCCTTAAACTCTATTTTCCTTAAAGAACAAGTCTGTCATTTCCTTAATGTATTCTATGTTTGACTTATTTTATTAATTATTTTCAAAAGTGAGGCGCCAGATATAATCAGGTCTATCCTTGAGTATGACAAATGTGAGCGTGAGAAACATGTGAAATCTTTCTCCCCTGGATGGAAGATGCGTGTTTTTTATGGAGTTCTCTCAATCTCTTGTCATTACTCCAAGTATTGCGATTTTTAGTGCCCCCGGTACAGGACATGCTATCCATGCTTGGGTCGGTTGGCAGTTAAATTCCCCCATCATTCTAGTGACTCCTTGTTTTATCCGATCTAATTTGATTAGTACTCTCTGTTTTTGTTATCTAGAGAGGCGCAGATAACTGGAAAAAATGTACAGTGGATATAAAAAGTCTACACACCCCTGATAAAATGTCAGGTTTCTGTGCTGTAAAAAAATGAGACAAAGATAAATCATTTCAGAACTTTTTCCACCTTTAATGTGACCTATAAACTGTACAACTCAATTGAAAAACAAACTGAAATCTTTTAGGTAGAGGGAAGAAAAAATATAAAAATAAAGTAATGTGGTTGCATAAGTGTGCACACCCTCTTTAGGTGTGATCTGAAGAGGGCTGTGCACAGGAGATGCCCTTGCAATCTGACAGATTTGGAGTGTTTTTGCAAAGAAGAGTGGGCAAATCTTGCCAAGTCAAAATGTGCCATGCTGATAGACTCATACCGAAAAAGACTGAGTGCTGTAACAAAATCAAAAGATGCTTCAACAAAGTATTAGTTTAAGGGTGTGCACACTTATGCAACCACATTATTTTATTTTTATATTTTTTCTTCCCTCTACCTAAAAGATTTCAGTTTGTTTTTCAGTTGAGTTGTACAGTTTATAGGTCACATTAAAGGTGGAAAAAGTTCTGAAATGATTTATTTTTGTCTCATTTTTTTACTTCACAGAAACCTGACATTTTAACAGTGGTGTGTAGACTTTTTATATCCACTGTATTACTAATTCTAATTTCATCCTGTGTCTTCCAGTGGATCTCATGTACTCCATAGATTTGGATATGCTCCTCAGAAAGCTTAAAAAGATACTCCTTTTTAGGGGGGAATTTAGGCCCTGGGCATTTATAGAGCATTTAGACACCAAACAATTACAACATGCAAAAATATATAAACTCTTCCCCAGTTGGGCCTTGAGAAGTCCCATAGCCCAACAAATTGGTAAAGAAAAAACCCTCCACTCAATCCATATACTTTCTGATACTTCCATATTCCAAAAAGGGGACATGGGGGAATCAAAAATAAATGCATTAATAAGGAGGGGGAAAGGAAAAGAGGGGAAAAAAAGACCACATTTATTCAACAGCATCCTCCAATAGTTGGCAAAAAGTAAAAGTCCCGATATTCCTCATATCTTCCCTCTAAGCTCCTATTTAATTCATACAAAAGAGTTCTTATCTCAAGAGAGGAAACCAACATTTCTTTATTTACACCCTCTAATACAACAAACATTCCCTATAAACCCTTCATTAAGGTGCTTGTGCTTAATATCTGTGGGCCATAAATTTACATTCCCTTCTTCTTTATACTGTGACATGAGTCTATGGGAGGGTAATAGAAGGAAGGTATGTAGGACCCAGAATCCTCCATAGCCTGTACTCATTCACCTGCCCCAAATTAGCAACTGCTGAGGCTTTAATTAGCAGGTCTCAGATCAGAAAGGGAGGAGATACAATCTGACCTTGCAGAGAGAGCAGGTCTGTGCAGAGCAGCACCAGTGAAAGTGCTAAAGGTTGGTGAAACCAATGTTTATTTTGTTGATTTGCTTAGATTATTACCCTGGGTTAGTAAGGGGCATTACTTTATGTTTAGTAAGTGCTCGAATTTGAGCTAGGATTTTGTTTGTAGATTTTTCCTTTCTGTTTTGCTGCAGTTTTGGACAAATTGATTGCTGCATGGATTTATTTTGGGCCCAATGTAAATAAACCACACTGTTTTTTTTGCATACGAGACTGTTGTTCTATACCTGTTACCCTAGAGGACTGTGTTGCTTTGCCCTAAAGGTCACAATACCTTTAAAATCTTTTTTTAACCCATCCAAATTTCTAATATCGAGTGAGAAAACAAACATTATCTCCTTCCTCCCCCATATACCACCTCCAAGTTAACAATTCTTATTGCCTACTATAGACCCTTTCTTAAGGTGCCTGTGCATAATATCTGTGATTTCTAAATATAAGTTCCTTATCCACCTAACCTATACTTTGTATCTAGAAAGGGACAAAACAAAAACAAAAAAAAACAAAAATCCCTTCCCCTCTCTCTCCTCTCCTCCTCCTATACCTCTTGGAGAACACCCTATTAATTTGACGAATCTTACTATTTTATAAATCTTTTCTTATAGTGCTTGTGCTTAATATTTGTGCGCAGACGCTATAAATTCTGCTATTCTTGATACCTGTTCTCTGAGCACTTATTTAGTGTCCACACATACTTATCTCAGATGAGAAACAAACATTGCCCTAGGCCAAATTGTATTATTCACTGTAGCCCGTTTCTTTCTAGTGCTTGTGTTTAATAAGTTTAAATTCACATATTCCGTATACCCTCCCTTTAAACTCTTTTTTTTTAAATTATTATTTATTATGAAAGTACAAAAGAAGTTTTCATTAAATATTCACATGTATCTCAATCAAAACACTAAAACAATCTGACGACTCATTCTTAGTTCTTAACATCCTAAACGTACTGTGGATTTGACAAACTTTCTATCGATTCTAAGTCTGGGCCGATGGGTAGGGTCAGCGCACGAGGCCGAAATCCGGTTTTCCATATTGTCAATATTTTATCCAATTCTGCCCCTTCCAGTTTCTCAATCCATTCCCCCCAATATCTAGTCTCTTTTCTCTTTCCTTTTATCTGTTGTGATATCCCTCTCTGCATTATACATTGGTATAGTAGTTGTTGTTTGACCTCTCCCCATGAAATCACGAGGATGTCTTCCAATTCCTTGCTATTAAGATAAAGTAAGGCATTTTTATCTCAGGCATATTTAAATGAAGCAATGCCTGGGCTGATGATAACTTCCAGCTCTCCCCATATTGTGCGACAATCATTTTGGAGATTCTCCTCCATAGTCCCTGTATAAGGGGACACTGCCACCATAGATGCAGCAGACTTCCTTTCTCTGAGCCACACCTCCAGCAGAGCTGTGCATTTTTATCCCCCTTGGGGTACATTTTAAAAATTCTGTCCGGTGTCAAATACCACCTATTCGTTATTTTATACTGGACCTCATTTAGGTTCAGACAATGAACAGTCTTATACAGGTTACTTAACACTTTATTCCACTCTTTCACCTCGATCTTTATGGTTAAGTCTGTCTCCCACTTTTTTATAACTGTTGGGGGTAGGTTAGT
This sequence comes from Pelodytes ibericus, assembly GCA_036172795.1. Classification (NCBI taxonomy): domain Eukaryota; kingdom Metazoa; phylum Chordata; class Amphibia; order Anura; family Pelodytidae; genus Pelodytes; species Pelodytes ibericus. The sequence goes on from CM069858.1 coordinate 163,145,559, forward strand.
GTATACTGCTCTGACTATTTCGAGTGCTGTTGCTAGTATTTTCTGCGAATGTTTTTTCTGGAGGCTGTCTCTAACTAGCTCTATTGCCTTTGAGGGTGGGTCCTCAATTAACATTTGTCCTACCGCGCACTTTACTCTTATGTATTTGAAGCAATCCTTGGCTGGGATTCCAAACTCTACTTGTAATTTCGGGAATGATTTCATCTTTAAGTTTTCCCTTAAATCTTTCACATATTCTATTCCCCTCCTTCTCCATCCAGTTAGATCTATGTTGTTCTCAATGACTGATAATGGTAGAGATGGTATAATTTTATCTTGTAGACCTAGCTTTTTTTTAACCTCATACCAGGTGTTACAAATATCTTTTAGTGGGGAATTTTTTAATTGGGAATTTTTTAATTGTTCCCTAACTCCAGACCACAGATTGCTTTTTAACCAAAAAAGTGAGACCAGATCTTTTGTTCTTTTCCAGTCCCCGCCCTCCTAATTTCTACCATTCTTGCTGTACTGTGCTCGGTTTCATTGTCATTAATGCTTGGGCTAGGGTTGTCGCCGTGGCGTATATTTTAATGCTTGGTATTCCCAAACCCCCATCCCTCATCTTCCCATGCAATGTCGACATTCTTATCCTGGGTTTTTTATCCGCCCATATAAATTTGTTGAACATCGATTGAATCAACTCTACCCACAACTTTGGTATTGGATATAGAACCATCCTGAATAGGTATATACATTTTTAGGAAGAACGTAAGATTGTATAGCATTAATTCGGCCCATCCATGAGACACATAGTAGCCTCCACTTTTTGAGCCTCGCCCCCGTCTCTCTGATCAAGGGCATCAAATTTATTTCCAGCCATCTAAAGTGTCTTGTGCTGATCTTTACGCCCAAGTAGACTAAATACTGTTCAACCCATCTAAACCCTTATTTGTCTATCTCCTCCCTACACTTCTTTCTCAGATTAAATCCCATTATTTCAGATTTTGTTATATTAAGCTTATAGTTAGATAGGGAACTGTATTCCTCTATCAGCTTCATTGTTACCCCTAGTGATTCTGCCGGCCTTTCTAAAGTTATTAATACGTCATCGGCATATAATTTTGTTTTGTTCGCCCCTCCCTCTCCCCCCCATATTCCATCCTCCGCTCGTATATCTCTTGCCAGAGACTCCAACGTAAGGATATAGAGGAGGGGGGTGGGGGGGCAGCCCTGACATGTCCCATTTGTCAGCCCAAACCATTCTGATTTCACTCCCGAGCCCACTACTCGGCCCTCTGGCCTTGTGTATATAGTGCCATTATGGCTTGATGTATTTCCCCGACCAGTCCAAAGGCCGTCAGGGCCCTACCCATAAATCCCCAGCTGACCCTGTCGAACTGGGGAATCCCCCTGGCATCCACACCCTCCATCAAGCCCGCTAGTGCCCCAATATGGTTCACCGCGGATCTGCCTGGCATGAAGCCAACCTGATTCGGATGGACAAGGCCGGTGATCACTTCCTTCAGCCTATCTCCTATACATCTTAATATCCGTGTTTAGCAAAGAAATGGGGCGGTAACTTGAAACTTCCTCCTGGTTCTTCCCCTCTTTAAGAAGGGGGACGATGTTACCCCTCAGCATCTCGGTTGGTATAACTCCCTGAGCCATAAATTCATTAAATAAAGACGTCAATCTTGGTGCCAGCACTGGGGATATCACTTTATAAAACATAGCATCAAATCCATCTGGGCCAGGAGATTTTTTCGACTTTATGTTTTTTATTCTCTTTATCACTTCCTCTATTGTGATAGCTCTATTTATGTTTAATAGCTCCTCTGGTTTAGGTTTGGGGAATTTCCGGGCTGCAAAATATTCTTCTTGTTTAGAAGAATTGTTTGCCTGGATATCTTGTATGTTATATAGTGTCTGATAAAAATCATTAAATGCTTGTCCTACCTCGGTGAGGGACATTAATGTTTTACCCATATATACCAATTTTAAGATTTTATTAGCCATTCTTTTTTGCTTAAGTTGGTCTGTCAGCAGTTGGTCTGCTCTGTTCCCTTTATAATACCACCTTGTTTTCAAGTGGGTTAAGGTTTAGATGGCTTTTTCTTTTAAGACCTTATTGATCCTTTCTTTAATATCCAAAATGGATTGCATTATTGATTTTGAGGGTGCTTGTTTATTTTGCCGACTCAACTGAGACAACTCAATGTACATCTCTGATAGTCTGCTTTCACCTTTCTTTTTCCCTTTCGCGCCCATTTTGATCAATGTGCCGCGGATCACTGCCTTGTACGCACACCATAAGGTAGCTGGTGCGACCTGCTCGACATCATTATCATGGAAATATTGTTCAGTTGATAATATCCTCTTTATTTCTTATCAAATTATTATTGAGTCTCCAATCTGATCTGATTTTTTTGAAAATCTTCCTTTATGTCGGTTACAACCATATTATGGTCTGACCATGTTGTTTCCTGTATTCTAATTTTTTTTTAACTTGATCCAGAAATGAGAAGTCCCCAATGACCATATCAATACGTGAATATGTACAGTGTGATTTAGAGAAACAAGTATAATCCCTTTCATCCGTATGAAGAACTCGCCAGATGTCATACAGTGAGTGCTTATTCAATAGAGCCTGAAATCTATCTGCCTTAGATCTGGTATTACGGTTACTTCCCCTGTGGGCTCTTCCTGTCCCAGTCTGGTTCTAGGATACAATTGAAATCCCCCATCCATACCAATGTTCCCTGCTTGTATTTCAACACCTTATTCAACAATCTTACCAGGAACGCCACTGGAGAAGCATTTGGGGCATACACATTTACCAAGGTCAACAACTTCCCATTAAATTCCCCTACCACTACCAAAAATCTCCCCTCTGGGTCCGCTTCCATGAATTTTATCTTTATATCAACCGTGCTAGCAACAAGAATTGCCACAGTTTGTGTTTTTTGTTTTTATAGGGAGGCCTCTAGGAGAGGTACTTCTTTGATTTTAAACGGGCCACCCCTCCTCTTTGCCAGTGTGTCTCCTCTATTGAGTATATATCGATACGTTCCTTACTTATATACTGTAAAAATATGGTCCTTTTGTGAGGTGAATTGAGACCCTGGACATTTATAGATCCTAATCTCAGCATCTCATATTTTTCCTTTTCCCCTTCCTATCCCGACGCCTCCCGTCCAACCCTCCCCTCGGTCCAGACCTCACCATGATTATCCTCAAATCCACATATAAAAACATACAATACAACATATAACATATACATATGCACCATGCCAGGTGGCATGTCAGCATATATCTGCCCTTGGATTCCCTTCCTCCTGAGCAGAAATTGAAACTCTTATTTAACACCTACTACATTCTTATATCCAGTAAGAAAACCAACATTTTCAAATGCACCCCCTAATATAGCAAATCTCATTGTCCCCTATAAACCTTCCTTTAATGTGCTTGTGCTTAGTATCTGTGGCCAGTGACTATAAATCCCAATATCCCTTATCTTTTCTTCTCCGAACGTTAGCAAAAAGAGGGAGAAAGATAACAAAAAAAATAAATATAACCCCCCCATCCTCTAAACCACTTCATTCCTTCTTCCCCCCCCCACCCCCAAGAAGACACTTTATTTAAGTGGGGAGCGATGCTTCCTCTTCCGAAAGTAAGTTCTCTAATTGCATCCATCTCTACAAGTCCCATGATAGGTCGAAAACTTCTCTTCTGTCTTTGTAAAATACGGTAATGCCTGAAGGGAATTTCCCTCTTCCTTAGTGCCAAAGTATAGGGTGAACATTTCCTCCTCATTGTCCTCGTTTGAAAGGACAGATCCGGATAAACCCATATCTGATCAGATCTGATCCTTTTCTGTCCTTCCCTGAGAATGCAGCTAATATATCTTAAATTGGTAAGAATGGCAATGTTGTTCTGAGATGTTTCTTCTCTTGGTAGTTCTATGGTATCTCTCCAACGTATGCAGGTCCTTTTCTGGTTACAGCCCCAGAAATACAAAAAGATCTTTTAGGTATTTCTCCAAATTCACCTGGGAGACACTTTCTGGAATTCCTCTAATTCTCAGATTGCACCTCCTGGTACAGTCCTCCAGATCCGCTAGTTTAGTTTCCATAGCCTGTATTCTTTCTCTCCATCACTCTGTAACTTATCTTGAAGTGCAACATTTTCAATATAGTCTTCCATGTTCTTTAGTTTCTCTCCCTAACTAGACTTCTAAGTCTTGTTTCAATTTCTCTTTGATTTCTTGTGAGTTTTTTTGCCAATTCTTCTTTGATCTTTAGGAATTGTTTATCCAGGACTGAGCTGAGATACTCAGGAGTTGTCCCCTGTGCTTCTGACCAAGAGGAGTCAGACTGCTCCCTGTAAGCCTCTGGCTCACATTGAATCCGACATTGCCACTTTTTCCGCATGAGGGGAGAAAAAGATAGATAGTAGTTAGAGTTGAGCGGACACCTGGATGTTCGGCGGGTTTGGCCGAACTTCGGGGAAAAAGTCCGGGTTCGGGCTCTAACTTGACCCCGAACCCCATTGAGGTCAATGGGGACCCAAACTTTTGGGCACTAAAATGCCTCTAAAAAAAGTCCTGGAAAGGGCTAGAGGGCTGCAAAAGGAAGTAAAATGTGGGTAAGAGTAGGACAAGTGCCCTGCAAACAAATATGGATAGGGAAATAACATAAAATACATGCAAATTAAAAATACAGCTGAGCCATAAAATAGCACTAGATGGAATCTTTTATTTTAGTTTTGGAAGAACATAAATCTAAATCTAAAGCATGGTTGCCAGGAGGATAATCAGAATTATCCATTTGATAGAGGGTTGGAGTGCAGGGTATTCTCTTTCAGTTTATACTAAGTGACCCATAGGTTGAGGAGGCGGTGACCGTGGCGGTGTAGGTGGAAGCGGCGCTGGAGGAGTAGGAGGTAGCCAGAATTTTTCAAAGTGCGCTGTAAGCACAGCATTTAATGGTTCTATTTGACTCTCAGATATGAAGTGCACCGCAAGACGCAAATGTACTATTTAGCACCCAAAACAATTAGAATTTTTCAAAGTACGCTGTAAGCACAGTATTTGACGGTTCTATTTGACTCTCAGATGTAATACATGTAATGCTATTGCTATTCTATAAACCGAAATAGAGTCCCCATTCATACGAATAGGTCAATTGACCTATTCGTATGAATGGGGACTCTATTTCGGTTTATAGAAAGCCAATAGCATTACATACAATGTAATCGCCGAACCCCGAACTCAAACATGAACATACAGTGGAATGTCCGTGTTCGGGGTCCAAAAACAGTAATGTTCGGTACGAAACCCGAACAGTGTGGTTCGGTTTCGCTCAACACTAATATTTGTTTTTCTGACTTTTCTTGTTTCTGTTCTCTATCTCATTCTCTTTTTGAAAGCTCCTTATTCTCCATGTTCTTCACTGTGGCCATATTTCCTTCTTTTTCTTTCTTTTTTAGAGATCTTGTAATGAATGTCTTTCCTATCCAGAAGTGCCGTTAAGTTACTGTAGTTAACCCACTTAGGGAGATTTGCAGGTTTCCCTAATCCTTGAACTACTGATTCTCCTTCTATCAAGGAGAATATAGTCTCCACTATATTCTGATATTAGAATCTTAGTGCATTCTCCATGATCCTGGTATCTGTAAGTCCTGTTAGTGCCTTTCTTGTTTGGTAATCAGTGATTTAGCTTCAGTTACAAGCAGGGGAACTTTATATGTATCTGTGGACAGATACAAAAGTGTAGTTTAAGTGCTTCAGGCTTCATTGATTCCTCTCATATAGACTTCCTTCTACAAAAAAAAATATAAAAAATTCAAGGGGATTTTTTTTTTACTCTTTATTTTGAATGACAATTTATTCTACCACAAACATTGCAGTTTACAAAATCACATGTTATTCTACAGTTTCAAAATAAGCCTTCTCACAAGGTTTTACAATCCAATAAGATTATTTTTGACAACTTTGTAACAAGCCCTCTAGCTGTACTGTAATTGGAATTAAATGTTCCAGTACATTGTAAACATATACAGAGTTTAATAGCATAAGGAAATATTTTTTTGATGTGGTTCTTTAGCATGAGTAAACACATTTGGTGCTCTTAGCAATCAACAGTGCAACCTTCATATTCAAATAACTTATGTAAATTAGAGAGAATGGACCAGCTATTACAATAATAGAATTGGACATGAAACTATTACTAGAAACATAGAATGTGTCGGCAGATAAGAACCTTTTGGCACATATCCATTTGAAGTGTATTAAGTCTAAACCATTATTTCAAATACATCTTTAGTGGGCCTAAGCTGCACAAGGCCCCATTGCTTGAATTCTCTCTTTTGCACTCTTGCCATAAATCCCATAAGGATACAAATCTGGTGTTCAAGCAGGAAGGAGTAGTAAGAGCTATTTCTTCAGCCGTACAGCTGTTTTTTTCCCCACAATCTATTTAATGGCTTATCAGGTGCAGTGTCTGAGATATGCTGTCATACCCCAGTAGCCCTCAGTGACTACTAAGTATCACATTTACATGAAATTCGTTGACACAAAAAAAAATGATATTTAGTTTGTAAGCAGTATGGTGAGTTTACGTTTTAGATCACATATGTAGGCATCTTATAATTTTGTCTACATTTTGTTGTCAGATTCACTTAGCAGCCACTAATCTTTTACTTACATCTGAGTTATGTGGACACTGGACTAGTGGAATACATTTAACTGCCTCTTCTTCCTATTTCTTCATGTTTATTGTATTATCCATAAGTAGCTCCTGCAAAGCAAGTGTCTTAACCTCAATGAATGCTTGCTATTCATTAGTTCTATATGAACATGTCTATAATAAGCCTATTGTAGCACTGTTCAGCACTTGTAGCAATGACAAAATGGTAACACCTTGTAACATTTTATGCTGTTGACTTTGCAATAAAAGACTTGCCATGTATAACTCTGAATGCCATGTGTATTCTTTTATTCATATACAAAAATGGCATAAATATCCAACTTGCAGAAAAAAGCATGAATTTCAATGCTCCAGAAAAGCATCTCAGTGTAAATAAAAATAGCTACCAACCAGTTTCAGTGTTAGTCATTATGATAATGGCGTACTGACACCAAAACCGGTCGGGAACTATTTTTAAATGGATGATTTGCAATTTGTTACAACCTTCTAGTATTATGACATATTTGGCATTTTGCCATTTCCCAAGATAACTGCTGAAGTGATGTGAGCACATTCTATTACGGCTTCCTTCGTTTGAAAACCTGTCTGGGAGCTGTTCAATTCAGACCGAGCCCCGCCGTTGCATGGTCTCTGATTTTTGCTGTATTCTCCTGATGCAATTTGATTTTTTTGTTACTGACCTCAGCTCCTGTTCCTGACTCTGCTGCCTGCTCCTGTGTTTTGACCTCAGCTAGATCATGACTTCCCCTTTGGATCTTGGGATCCACTCTGCTGCTTTAATGTTATCCTTAAAAGTGCCAGTGCCTGAGGGATCCTGTCCTGCAGCCTTGCTTTGCATTAGAGCTCAAACAGGGGAGGCTCGGAAGCAAAAACAATAAGGTGGCTAATTTGACCTGATGTCATCAGAAATAGACACACATAGATAGGTAGGACAGACATAATGCACATATGGTACAGAGATAGGGGCAGAGAAATACAGATAAGGTAAATACATTGATAAACAAAAGAATAAAATACTCTTTGATGCTCAGGTACAGTTCCCATAGCAAACACAACTAGAATTAATATTAAAATATATTAATAAAAAATAAACATCACAGCCTCAGCAGTGTGTCATAATGTACTTCATTAGGAAGTCACAAAAACAATGTAATGTTTCTTCTGCTTTAAACAGTGGAAGTCCCATGTGCATGTGCAAGCCTTTTTATATATGTACCTTTGCTATAACATGGTGTGCGTGTTCAATATTCAACTATTTGAACCAAGCAGGTTTGGAATAATTGTACAATTTTAAAGACATTTATAAATGTGATTTAGTAACATTTGCAAGTTTGGAGCAACATCTGTGTTTTGCTGGAGTTCAGAAAAAATACTAGAAAAATATAAAGGTTTCTGAATAGTTTATTATTATAAAAGCTTAAATGATTGATTTATGTTTGTCCAAAGTAAACTTCATTTATTCAGTGTAAATGTTTATTTAAGCGTGATGGAAATGTGTGAGTCATTGTGAGCTTTGATATGCCGGTTTCTCTACTGCTTTTGTTTATCTGGGTCTCAAATCATACACAAAAAGGTACCTATGGCTAATTGTGAAGGAATACATTGGAACCTGAATGTTAAATCATTAACACCAAGCAGCTATTTTCTGCCACTCATTTGATAAATGATTGCAAGACTTGCTGTGCTAATCTTTTTTAAAGAAATTCTTGATTAAAGTATACATAAAATTAAAGACATTACAATATAAAAATGTAGGAATGGATGTTGCAAAGGGGTATTTTTTTAACATTTAACAATGTAAGTGGTGAAGCACTCATTAAGTTGAGGTTAAGTTATGCTAATAGACTTCAACATAGAAACATAGAGTGTGTCGGCAGATAAGAACCATTCGGCCCATCTAGTCTGCCCAATTTTCTAAATACTTTTATTAGTCCCCAGTTCCTGATCTTATATCTAGTATAGCCTTATGCCTATCCCACGTATGCTTAAAATCCTTGACTGTGTTCACCCTTTACCACTTCCACTGGAAAGCTATTCCATACATCCACTACCCTCTCAGTAAAGTAATACTTCCTGATATTACTTTTAAATCATTGCCCCTCTAATTTTGGTAGTTTACTCTCTTCCTTTACTGTGTTGATTCCCTTTATGTAATGTGATGATTAATGATCAAGCCTCCCATGTTATCATTGGTAGTGCCTTTCAGTAATTCGGAAAATGTGGGCGATTGTGCACTCAAAATTTATAGACTGGGACTGTGGAATGAAGGGGATAACAAGGAATAGAAAAAAAGATGAGACATGTATAACATAGCATGCCCTAAAATCAGAAATTAACTAATGAATATCAAGTTTCAACAACATTACAGATAATCGTGAAGTAAAGTATAGTAAAATGTTAATTATTTCATTCAGGTCAAGTGGCTTTTTTGAATTTTGTACATGGGTAGTATGCAACTGATATCTAGAATCTTTCTTGGGAGGAGGGTGGGCAAAGAATCGGCTAGACCAAAGATCAGTTCCTATTGCTGGTAGAAATATGGAAGACATTGACAGTTGATACAGGGAGTCTTAATATTGTGTCAGTCTTACGGTTGGCAAATAGGTAGAGGTGTCCTTTCATCTAAGAACGCAAAGCATATGTGTACCAAGGTTCTGGGTTGTCTTGGATTCCATGCATTCAACATACCTCTTCGCTGTGATGGGTTAGGTATGGAGGGTTGGTTATTTTCCAGTGGCGTGGAAAAGGTTTTAATCTTCTAGGTAACATGTCCAATAGGCCTATAGTACTAAGTGAGGGGAGAAAGTGGTGAGGCCAAAAAATAGATGATTTGGGAAAATGTATCTGTTCAAAAGGCTTTTATCCACTTACAATTCAACCAGATGAAGATGTGGCTCATTGTCCCAATGGCACCTCCAGCATGTATTATTGCAGGAAGGGATGCTAATTGCCAATTTAAAGGGGGCCATGTACCATCTGTAAAATACCTTCCTATCAGTTTCAAAGGGGTTACTGTATTTTGATATACAATATACAGTCATTGGTGATGGCACAGTCCTATTGTACTAGTGGAAATTCTTTATCCAACTCCTTTTCCCATGGGGACATGTAGGGTAACTTATCTGGAGTGCTAGGGAGGATTATTGTTTTGTAGCTGAAGGTGTTTTTTTTTGCAAAAAAAACCCTTCCAAGGGTTGAAATGATACCGCCGTAATAAAATCCATGTTTGCCTGTGAGCGCTGGTCGCTGTCTTTTGTTTTTTTTATAGAAAATAATTAAACATGGCTCATGTTGCTGGCATATGTATGGCTAGGGTTCGAAATATAAAGATGAGTTTTGGTAATGCTGACATGTTTGCAGCTGCTATGTGACCCAGCCACGATATTTCAAATTTAGTACAGGTCCAGTGCTTGAGTTTTATTTCTGTTATTTTTATAATATGAGATTTTACCATATTCAGAGAGCAGCTGTAAAAGCTTGGGAATAAAAGTCAAGGGGTTATTCAGGGTTACAACAATATCGACAGCTAAGTGGTTTAGTTTAAGGGTTTTGTTAGAGGAATGTAAATCAACATTTCCTGGGGTGACTTACCAATTTGGAATAAATAATTGAAGATTAGATGTGGTGTTATTATGTCTTAGAATGGGAGGTAGTAGCTATTTTGGGAAGCCATTTGGGACTAGGGATTTTGAGGGTTTCAAATATTTGATGGCATGGTTTTTTTTCTAAGGCAGTTATTGGGCTTGGAAAGTCCTTGGCCACAATAATGGAAGTCCAGTGTGCAAGGTCTCTGTTCTGATTAACTAATTGTAGTAGTCACTCTGAGTTGGGTTAGTTTGGTGTAGATCCAATCCTCCCCTCCCAGGGCTAGCACAGTAGTTTTTTTTCTTGTTGAAAAGCATAGCATTAGATAAAAGCATATTAATCTATCATGTGACTCGTGTATAATGTAAATCTATAATTTAATTAAAACAAAACTTTATTAGTAGAACATTTTAAAAGAAGAGGTTTCTGAATGAAATACTCCTCTGTTGTATGCTGACAGGCAGTGATAATGAACATCTAAATATAGGTATAGGTAAAGGGATTTCCACTGTGAAACAATAGACTTTTTCTTTATCGAGGACAGAGGATTGACGGTGGTAATAATTAAATTAAACTGAAATTCTAGCCTGTCCCGATGGTATCTGTTTTTGTCAATTTCTTCATAACAACCTGTAAATGGAAAATGATACACAATATACAAAACATTTAAACTGAACAATGTTGGATGACAAGTCTGGTATTAAATATGTGTCCTGCCCTCCTTGGGGTCTATAATAGGAGGGAAGGGTCACCTTATAATGAAATGAGTGGGGTAACTAGGATAAGTCAGCATGCTCTGGGCAGCTAGCCAAGACCTAAATGTATTTGAAAAATATTTTTTTTTTGCTTGGTTTTTTTAAACAAAAAAACCTGCAAATTTATATGTGTAAGGGGAGTGAAAGGAGATAAATCTGGAATGGTTTTACTGTGGCAGAGAACTTCGGTTAAAATAATTTGGTGCCATGGCCATAAATGGGTGTTTTTGCCTAGACTTATGGGGAGCTGTGGAAATATATGCTAAGTTCTTTGGAATATTAACAGTAAAATTTCCTATTTGCAGAGATGCATTAATAACAATATACGGTAGAAGTTTGATGAGTCTTAAGATGACTTACAGTGAAGATCCATCGGTCTTTGACCATTCGCGGGTCAGGCGAGTGGGTGCCTATCTTGTAGGTTTGTCAGGGTGGACTGGTGGAATCCAGGCTTTCATGCTTCCAAGCCTGCAAATGGGTTGGTAAGAACTTTCAGTGTGTATTCTTTGTGACCAGTAATTTTATAGGAAATCCCAATTTATAGATGATATTGTGCTGGTGTAGTATGGCAATAATTGGTTGATATTCACATAGTTTGACTAAGATATAAGCCGATAAGTCTGCATAGACTGTCAAGGATCTGTAAGCCTCTGGTAGATCCCTTGCATTTCTTGATGCCTTCATACTTTTCTCTTAGGGACGTAGAAATGCACCATAGTAATCACTCCCAGCTTGGCATTTCGAGAGAGGTTTTTGGGCCTAGGATGATGTCTAGATCGGACAGTTCAGTACCAGTGCCCAAAAGTAGGATTGTAACAAACACTGGTAGATCATGCAATGAGAGAGATGCTTCTAATCTGAATGTTGTTGCATTGTTTATGGTCTTGTATAAATCGGGTGAGGTTTATTTTATATCAAATGTGTATTTTGGGGGGGAGTTTACCCAATTCCGATGCTTGGGTTTTTGAGCCATGTATATTTTTGGGCTGCTTCAACATTTGACCATCTCCTTCAGTAATCAAGCCATGCCCTATGATGTAAAAATATTTATTTTTTTTATTTTAGTAATCAATGTTTAATTAATTTGTTATTGTCCTGCATATGCCTACTCTTAATCCTATAATTTTAGTAAGAATAAAAGTTTGAAAGGTAAACATAAAACCAACCACCAAATTTTTATATTTTTTTTTTACTAATGATAGATCAGTTTAATCCGTATGATACACAATCGGCTATCTGGTAAAAATCAGACTTGGGATCAATGTTAAGTCTATTGAGGCAATAGCAAAGCTTACATTTTTTAGCATAAAAAGTGGTAGCCCGAGATTCAGCCCGAGATCATACTTACATAGATGCAATCAGTACCATTTATTTTGGGATTTAATTAAAAAAAGAGAGAGTATCTGACTGTATCTTTTCTGTTTAAAATATACAAGAAAATAAAATAACTGCTCCACTAATTAAGAGTTTGGTGCTCCACTAATTAAGAGTTTGGTGCTCCACTAATTAAGACTAGACCCAGAGAAGTAATATCAATCAGGGCCGGACTGGCCTACCGGGATACCGGGAAAATTCCCGGTAGGCCGCCTACCGTGGGGCCGCTTTAATTCGGCCGGCCTCACAACTTTAATTTCGGCCGGCCGCACCACTTTCATTTCGGCCGGCCGCAACACTTTCATTTCGGCCGGCCGCAACACTTTCATTTCGGCCGGCCGCACCACTTTAATTTCGGCCGGCCGCGGCCCTTTAAGAAATTCGGCCAGCCACGCCAGAGCCTGCTGAGCGGAAGAGGGATAGGAAGGTGACGAAGATTCCGGTGCGGGCAGCCTGAGAGGAAGCTGCTGGACTGCAGGTTAAGGTATGTGAGTGAGTGTCAGAGTGTAAGTGTGTGCCTGAGTGGCATGGTGCAAGTGTCTGATTGGCAGAGTGCAAGTGTCTGATTTGGCAGAGTGCAAGTGTCTGAGTGGCAGGGTGCAAGTGTGTGATTGGCAGAGTGCAAGTGGCAGAGTGCAAGTGTCTGAGTGGCAGAGTGCAAGTGTCTGAGTGGCAGAGTGCAAGTGTCTGAGTGGCAGAGTGTAAGCATATAGAGGTATTTGTGTACTATTTGATTAAAAAAGCATATGACCACAATGGCTCAGGGTCACTTCTGGGTGAGCATAATAACGAGTACAAATAATACCTTCAAGAGAAGGAAATGGAAGCGTGACACTTTGGCTACTATTCGTCAGTTGCAAATTGAGTTTAATAATTTCTTCTTTACATTGTGCCTCACTCCATAATGTCTTTAATTGCTTGGGATGGGTGAGGGGCTTGTATAACGGTCTCACAGGAAAACCAAAGTTATGTATAAAGATGATGCACTTTTTTACTCACTTTTTCACCCCAATGCAACGTGCAATTAAAAACACCAATAGGCTAAAGGCACATTTATATGCAGGTGATGCTGTTGCCAAGCTGCACTATGGCTCTAACTGCTCTAACTGCTCCAGTGTGTGCTAGCGAGGCACAGTGACAGCCCATCTCACTCATCTCAGACATGCATCTCACTTTCAACCTTATTGAACAAAACGGAAGTCTTAATTACTGAATATATGTATTTTTTATTTAATGTGTAAAATATCATAACAGTTGCCCTTTAAATTTGTCTGTGGTGCCTCCTAATTATGAATGTGTGAGTGGCAGAGTGCAGTGGCAAATGAATTGGCAAATACTGTATCATATTAATGGTAAAACGATACTGGCATATTAATGGCAAAATACTGGCAAATTGTCTGTGGCATATTAATGGCACAATAATGCTGGCATATCAATGGCAAAATCATACTGGCATATTAATAGGCAAATTAGCTGTGGCATATTAACTGGCAAAATGATACTGGCATATTAATAGACAAACTAACACTGGCATAGTAATGTCAAAATTATACTGGCATATTAATGGGCAAATTGGCTGTGGCATATTAATGACAAAATAATACTGACATAAAAATAGGCAAATCGACTGTGGCATATTAATGGTAAAATAATACTGGAATATTAATGGCAAAATAATACTGGCAAATTGGCTGTGGCATATAAATGGCAAAATAACACCGGCATATTAATGGGCAAAATAATACTGGCATATTAATAGACAAATTAACACTGACATATTAATATACATAATACCTGTGGCATATTAATGGGTAAATTTGCTGTGAAGTCTGGGTCCTGGGGTAAATTCTTGGACAAGTCATGGGTGCTGGGGTAAGTCCTGTGAGTGCAGTCTGGGTGCTGGGGTAAGTCAATATATCCACCCAGTATGTACACAAGATTATAGCTCACACAATGCCCTGATTATATATAGCCCTGCACAGGGCAATTCATGTAACCTTGTGTACATACATGTGGCTATGTGTTTCCCTGTGCATGGGGTACATATCGGGGCAGTATGTTCGCTATAACCTTGTTTACATACTGGGGGCATATATTGATATTTATAGATAACATTATCTATGATAATACTCTCTTCAAATGTGCTTTAAAATGCATGGCTTGCCCTTCTATGATCAAGAAAATAAATACGCAATTCTATGGGACTGGTATAGTGACGTAATGCTATGGGGCTGGTATACTAATATTTCCAGGGCTGGTTTTTATTCCCAGTCCGGCCCTGATATCAATGCATTCAAATTATCATGGGTACTAGTAAAATATAAGCATCACAATACATGCAGAGCATATATAGTAAGCTGTGGTATATGTATAGGTAAGAGGGGCCTTTGCATAGTTGCCTAGTAAGGATACCGTTTGCTCTTACTTAGCAACTTTTCAAGCCTTTTTGAACTAATCAAACAGATTTCTATTTAAGAAATGTATTTTTATTAAAGTTTTTATACTGTTTTTGCATCATTACCCCCTCTTACCGATACATATACAGCTTAATATATGTGCTATGGATGTATTGTGATGCTTTTGTTTTACTGGTACACATGATTAGAATGCATTGATGGTACCTCTTTGGGTATAGTCAGACCACCAAATCCCAAATTTTGCCTATTTTAGCCAAACTTGAGCCAATTTCGGAGGATCTTGGCCCTTTAGGCATATGCAAAAAGCATTGTATTTCACAGGCCAATCTCCCCAAATCGAATATGGCCAAAATTGGCCCCAAATTGGAAATTGCAAATTTAGGGCCGAAATAAGCCAGAACAAGGCTTACTGAATAGACCCCTTGGTCTTGAAAGTTTAAAAAAAATCAAAGTTTTAGTTAACCCATAAATTGTATAATTTTAACTCTAATAATTTTAACTCCTTCACTGTATTTCCATGAACCCCATCCTATCCTTTTATCTGTGCAAAGTATTTGAAATGTTCCCTAACTTTAATGTCATCTTTAATATATCCACTGCACATTGTACTTTTTGTATAAAAGTAAATATTTCTCTGTAAGTAAGAATATATATGTAAACATTCCATAAACCACATTTTCTGTTAATTTAAAAAATTCTGGATGATCACCACTTCTTTTAACCCTCCAACAAGTAACTCACTTTTGCTGCAATATTAGATTGCCTTAAGTGCACATACTTTTTCAGAAATAAATCTACGTTATGTAGATTGCTTTGGTATTAAGTGCCCAGCCCTTTTTAACATTTCCATTTGCAGCCTTGGCAATGTAGGCATATAAGGCAGCTTTAACTTGGAGGTGTTTAGTGAGTTCCGTCAGATGTCTGCTGTGCTGACTTCAAACTGATATACATTGCTCTTAAAAGTGCTTTCCCCCTCCAAACTTGCAATATTCACAAACTAATTGAATTTAGAATAAGAAGCTTTAAGCTGTAGCGGTGGTTAAATTAAACATTGTCAGAGTGTAGTGTCTATGATTTAATAGTTTGTGCAGCAAAGAAGTAAAGCGGTAGCTCATGAATATATTACACTGCACTATTTGTAACCTAATTCTTTTTTTCCCAATATCTTGTAAAAATGATATTCCGTTTTCTTGCAGCCAATTACATTTTGATAGAATTACAGCATTTGCTTACATTTGTGAGTGCTTACATTTATTATTTATGTTTATACAGGATATAAGTGCGTGTGTGTTTGTACATACACTGCGTCATGTACATAAACACAAACATACAGTGCCTTGCAAAAGTATTCACCCCCCCTTGACTTTTTACCTATTTTGTTACATTACAGCCTTAAGTTCAATGTTTTATTAATCTGTATTTTATGTGATGGATCAGAACACAATAGTCTAAGTTGGTGAAGTGAAATGAGAAAAATATATAAAACAATTTTTTAGAAATATAAAAAACAGAAAATTGCCATGTGAGTATGTATACACCCCCTTTGTTATGAAGCCCATAAAAAGCTCTGGTGCAACCAATTACCTTCAGAAGTCACATAATTACCTTTTTTTCAGGCGTACAAGACGACTTTTTAACCCCTGAAAATCTTCTCAAAAGTTGGGGGGTCGTCTTATCCGCCAGGTACTGGGATTTACTCACCTATTTTCTGCTCTGTCTCCGCTCGCTCTGTTAAGCCGGTCCGTGGCTGTGAGGGAAGCGTTGTGAGCTCCCCTCAGGCCGCGCGGCTTCAATAAAGTCTGTTTTTTTTTTTTTTAAACAAAAAACTTTATTGACAGAGCAGAAAATAGGTGAGTACTGGGGATTGGGGATTGAGGAAGGGGGGAGGAGGGTGGCAAACTCTATATTTTAACCTAAAAGGTTAAAATATAGATGCGATTTTTCCGGCTTATAAGACGACTTAGTTGGGGGGTCGTCTTATACGCCCAGTCGTCTTATACGCCGGAAAATACGGTAGTGAAATGATGTCCACTTGTGTGAAATCTAAGTGTCACATGATCTGTCATTACATATACACACCTTTTTTGGAAGGCCCCAGAGGCAGCAACAACTAAGCAAGAGGCACCACAAACCAAACACTACCATGAAGACCAAGGAACTCTCCAAACAACTAAGGGACAATGTTGTTGAGAAGTACAAGTCAGGGTTAGGTTATAAAAAATCCAAATCTTTGATGATCCCCAGGAGCACCATCAAATCTATCATGACCAAATGGAAAGAACATGGCACAACAGCAAACCTGCCAAGAGATGGCCACCCACCAAAACTCATGGACCAGGCAAGGAGGGCATTAATCAGAGAGGCAGCACAGAGACCTAAGGTAACCCTGGAGGAGCTGCAGAGTTCCACAGCAGAGACTGGAGTATCTGTACATAGGACGATAATAAGCCGTATGCTCATTGGAGTTGGGCTTTATGCAGAGTGGCCAGAAGAAAGCCATTACTTTCAGCAAAAAACAAAATGGCACGTTTTGAGTTTGCAAAAAGGCATGTGGGAGACCCTAAAATGTATGGAGGAAGGTGGTCTGGTATGATGAGACTAAAATTGAACTTTTCAGCCATCAAAAATAAAACGCTATGTCAGGCGCAAACCCAACACATCACATCACCCAAAGAACACCATCCCCACAGTGAAACATAGTGGTGGCAGCATCATGCTGTGGGAAAGTTTTTCAGCATCTGGGAATGGGAAACTGGTCAGGGAGTCCTGGAGGGAAAGAGGGATGGTGCTAAATACAGGAATATTCTTGAGCAAAACCTGTACCACTCTGTGCGTGATTTGAGGCTAGAACGGAGGTTCCCATTGCAGCAAGACAACGACCCCAAACACTACTAAAGCAACACTTGAGTGGTTTAAGGGGAAACATGTAAATGTGTTGGAATGGCCTAGTCAAAGCCCAGACCTCAGTCCAATAGAAAATCTGTGGTCAGACTTCAAGATTACTGTTCACAAGCGCAAACCATCCAACTTGAATGAGCTGGAGCAGTTTTGCAATGAGGAATGGGCAAAAATCCCAGTGGTAAGATGGGGCAAGCTCATAGAGACTTGGAGCTGTGATTTCCGCAAAAGGTGACTCTACAAAGTATTGACTTTAGGAGGGTGAATAGTTATGCACATTGACTTTTTCTGTTATTTTGTCCTATTTGTTGTTTGCTTCACAATTAAAAAAAAAAAAAAAAACATCTTCAAAGTGGTGGGCATGTTCTGTAAATTAAATGATGCAAATCCTCAAACAATCCATGTTAATTCCAGGTTGTGAGGCAACAAAACAAGAAAATGCCAAGGGGGGTGAATACTTTTGCAAGGCACAGTATACTACATAAAACCATAATAACCATTTAAACATCTGACAGTCCCTCATGGGGGTGGGTTGAGGCTTATGGGAGATCAGAGGGTATCTCCATCCTCAGAGCTACCCTTAGTCAGTACTCCAGTTATTTTGATCATATATTGTTCCCCTAGTAGAAGTTCATTCCAGTGATATGAAGGCTTCTTTAAAATTATATCTTTATTGAAGTTTTATTAAAACAATCCAAATGTTACAAGTCAAGTATGTAAGTGCACCTGATGCGTTTTGTCAGAAAGACTTAATTGTAGGACCCTGGGACTAGAATATCGCTCAAAGGTTAGTTTCTTTTTAACAACAATTTATTTTACGGATCCAGATCTCTCATTTTCACCATAGTGATATAATTTACTTATATAGCTAGGTTCTGAAAGCTCAAATGCATTTGCCACTTTGTATGCCTGATGGAAGAAAACGATTTCAATATTACTTTGCAATATTTTGCTTAGCCCACAGATCTGAAAGTGTTAAATGACAAATGACAAGGCTTGTGTAACGTTTTATTATTTATCATGTAGGAAATAAAGTCAAAATGTCATTTTATCAGAGTGCTGTACTTAAAAGCATCAGGAGTGATAATTAAATGTGCCAATAAAAACTATTTGGATAATATACATCAGCGATCTGTCAAAGGAAACAGCTGTCTTAATTTAATATTTAAAAAGGCACATATTCACACTCTGAGTTTTTAGTTAATCACACTGCTTTGTGTGTATTTTGAGAAAGAAATTGATCAGCTAGTATAGGATTTCTGCTGAAATAGTGTGCTTAAGCCTCACAATAAATATGGTATGCTCTTGCTGAGAAGGTTTTATCTCAGAAAATTGCATATCTCAACTTATGGCTGATTGAAAAATCAAGCTGTCCTGTCGACACCAAATGCTGAAATATTATTAAGGGATCATTTGAGAAACAGTTACTGTAATATGGTTTTGTTGAAAATTGAGTTTCTAATGCAGCATTATGTAGGATCAGGTAGAATTCATAATACTAGGAGGGTTAACTTTACAAAAGGATAACTACATTACATTTTCTTGTAACATTTTTAAGAGAAAAGGACACATAAAAAATATACCATTTTCCAATATCTGCTAGATTAAAATAGCCAGTTTAGCACAAATTGTAGATAAACAGATCTCACCATATGTGAATAAATGATGTAAACTAAATTTAGATGTATGCATTGGTTATAAAACAAAATTGGACATCGTTCACAAATAAGGATGGCAGTCACAAATTTTCCAACTTCCTGGGACTGTGTCATGAGCATGGTGGAGGTGGAAGAAAAAAGTGTTGGAGTCACATGATAGTCCATGAAATCACGGGATGTTTGAAAAAACTGTGTGATTGAGTCTCCTTGCGATAGAGCCATGGGCTTTTTTTCCAGGGGGAATCATGAGACTGATGAGATGTGTATTCCACAGAAGCTGCAATACTAATATAATAATCAAATAATAGCTAACGTTTAGCACTCTAGATGTTGAGTACTCTTTTTACCATGATGCTTAACATACTGGCGGAGACATGGCCAATATAGTCTCAACAGCTGGAGTATTAACTCCATATTTATTTTAGAATCCAGCCATCTGGTTGGATTTGCATGAACTGTGGAATCATTGCATTTGCACTATAAGCGGTTCTAGCATTGTGGTGCATTGTCCAGTGTGTACCCTATAATGCTTCCTAGGACATAAGTGCCAGCTAAACCTTGAAATATGTCACACCCAGTCTCTTCTAAACCACATCCTCCCTCACATAGAATGTGACACCAGTGGGCCACTTCCTATCATCTTAGCCCTTACCATGTGATACACCAGCCTGCATGTAGCTGTAGTCATCTTGCCACCTTTGTGCAGCACATACAAAATGGCACATTAGTGCTAATCACAAACTACCAACGCTCCATACTGTATTTGTTTTTACTATCATCATACCTCCTTTGATTGCCATACGGGTGACACTGAAAGGGTTAAACCATAAATCCAAGGTAAAGTAAGTCAGAGTGAAGGGGCGAGGGATCAACTAGATGAAAGGAGGAATCTAAGGGAAGCTGTCCAAGACAGTAAATGTGGTGAATTAAATCAATGCTAGTTGGAAGAAGCTAAGGGAACTTTGGCTATACCATAATGATAGGGGTTTAGTGATGAGTGAGGCAAAGAATAACATGAGTAACAATTTAAACCAGTATAATGACATCCACCCTGGCAAGTGGAATATGAAGAAAAATATTCATAAACTATAGGGCTCAAGTAGCAGAATCAGGGGACCCTACAGTGAGCCTGAACTCATGGAAGTTTCCCCTTTTGCTCATTGGTAAAGGCTGCCCAGAGAAAGTAGACCAAACCACTCTGACAAGGGGTGTATAGGATTAAATAAAAGCTTTTTTGCTGCAATTCCCTGTCTGACAGGTGTTTCTTATGATCTCTATGTCTATTTAACCAAACCTAAACAGTCTACTGCTTCTCCCTCCCTTGCTGCGGGACCAAGTTTGTAGGGGGGGGGGGGGAGTACCCGCATTTATTCCCCCCCCCCCCCTTTTTGACACCCATGTATAGAGCTCAATAGAGATAAGTGTAGGCTAACTTTGTCTCTTAGACATATATAGTTTAAATGGTAATGCTCTTGTGCAATGCAATGTTAACAAGCAGCTGGAACAGGACACCAAGAAACAAGACTACCCCATCTAATCTTTATTTGCAAACTATGTAGTTAGGTTAACAGAGAAGAAAAACAATTACCGTCAGGTTTATTCATTCAAAATGTATTATTTCGTTTATGAGGCACTAATGTATTAGCATAGACATGGCTAGTAGAAAGATTGTTTGTATAATGTTCTATTTTCTCCTAAAGGACTCTGTGTATACATTCTTACGTTACATAAGCTAAGAGATGTTAACATTTCATTTAATGACCTTAGAATGTTACATGACTGAGGTGGTCTTGTCAGGAATTGTACCAACAACCTTGAGATTTGCAATTTCTTTTTGTTCCCATTCAGCATTGGTTCTAAAATGAATGCCCAAGTCTAGCAGAAAGCGTTACAGTAACTATCCATCTCAAAGCCTGATGTGGAAATAATGTATCTGTCTGTGTCTTTGAAATACTATTCTTACATGATTACCATCAAAATACCATCAAAATACAATTCTGAGGAATGTATCATTAAATCATCCAAATAAACAATGTCAAATTGAAGAGCAATGTCTCTGAAAATATTGGTGACAAACCCCTGAAACACAGCTAGTGCCAGTGCTGTATTTACCGCGAGGCATCCTAGGCGGATGCCTATGGCGGCAAATTTTGGGGGGCGGCCACCCCCCAGCACTGGAAAAAAAATAAATAAAAAAAAAAAAAAAAAAAAACCCCCGCGCTTGCAGGCAGAGACGGAGGTAAGAGGGGATCGGAAGAATTAAGTGGATATCCATCATTAGCAATGAGAAAGGAAGTATAAACCAATGGTATATGATTTCTCTTAACAAAATTGATATCAATAAAGGAACAGGCAGCCCTGGAGTCAATCATGTTGTTCAAATATACAGATAGTTAATTCCATTCCACAGTCACTGGAACAACCAATCTTGTATCTTTATTAGCGGGAGTAGAATAGAGATCACCCAGGAGCAGCACCCTTTCTGGACCTAGGAGTGGGAGTTTTCCACCTTAGTAGGGCACTTTTTCACCTAGATCCATCTTGTACTCATATGGTTAAAGTGGAGCTCATGAACCCCAAGTCTCTGACCTTGTACATCATATTAGTTTGATTACAGAATGTCACCCCATTCCCTCAGTTTTCTTCTCTTATGTTGAGCACAAACAGAACCTTTCCAAACTCTGTGGTATCCATGACCCAGTTGTAATGGCATAATGCTGCCTGTAACTGTGGGACTCACACAGCAGGAGTGTTTCCTTCTAAACCAGCATAGCCCAAAAAGAAGTCCAGAGGATCAGTTGGCTCAGGACTTAGATTATGCCTAGTGGAGAACTCCTTTTAAAAAGTAGTATAGCAGTTGGTGGAGTAGCAAGGTGTCAGGGTAGCTGTGACTTTAAGAATATTTGGAAACTCAACTGCAGAAATAAATGACAATCCACACAACGTATATCGTTTAAGCAATTCTTGTATTAAAGTTTAGCAGCAAAAAGAAGAAAAACTGACCGATATTGATTGCAGAGAAAAAATAAATGGTTTGAAGTAATATGGAAAAATATATGTAACTTGATTGAAGTATAAAGTAAAAAATATGATGGAACACTTGATTGAAGATATGGAAGGTACTTGCGATTAGGTGATAGAGAAAAATGCAGGATAACAGGGACGGTCTGTATTCAGAGGATTGGAGAAGTACACAATTCGATTCAGGAAGCCAAAGGTCAGGATTGGAGAAATCAGAATGGTCGAGGATATCCGGGTCAGCAACAGGTAATCAAAAATGAAAGTAGCAAGATACTCTAAGGTAGCTTGGAGCTAAGGAGTCAGGAACAACAGCTGCTAAAGACATACTCAGCGATTTGTGTCTGTTGCAGACTGTTATTTATAGTCCCAGGAAGATCGTGTCATTGAAGGGGCGTGGCCTAATGTAGGGAGTGTGGCCTAATGCAGGGGGTGTGGCCTAATGACGCGATCGCGAGTAAAAATAAACAAAAGTAAAAATGAAAGCCTGACACAAGGAAACTTGATGACAATGACCATCTTTAAATAACAATAGTAGTAGAAAGGAAAAGATCTGCTGCTTGTTGCTGCAGACTGGATACTATAGCACAGAGCTTGGCCTTCACAATATATATAACAGTAGGCTGGGTAGTGTAGTGCAGAGCTTGCAGTTAACTGTAAATTGATACATATTTGGGACAGAAGTGTGGTGCCAAAAGAGTAGTCAGGTAAAGCCAGGGTAAATACACTGATCAGGTAGAAGAAAAGGGTTCCCGTTAGGGAGTTGCCGGCTCCACCTGAAGATATATTAGGAAAGTTCTCCAATAATACCTCAGGCTGTGTGGTGCTCCGTCCGTGCTGTGATAGCAGCAAAATAATAGAAGTGAAGCAAGCAAATAGACATAGGCACTCACCAGTCCGAATGAGGTAAAATAAGTCGATTTATTGATGAAAAAAAACTCATGTAGATAAATTCCAATGTGACAAACAGGATGAATATAGTGGCATCGGTAGTGGGGAAGCAGGAAAACTGCCTTACGCGTTTCGTGCCGGTACACTGATCAGGTAGTCACACAAGTTAGGACTATATGTACGTGCTGTTTCATCAAAGGATTAAGCCATACAATGTGTATCTCTAGATAAAGTCTGCCTCAGTATATGACAAGAGTAACAACATAGACCAGGGGCATCCAACAGGAGGTGCGGCCCGTCTGAGCTCTGCTGCTAGCTGCACCTTCAACTGCTCACCGCACAGGAAGCTGTGTTGAGGAACGAAGTTCCCTACACAGAGCTGTGTTGCTGTAGTGTGCATAACCTCTCCTCTGCATGTAAGGTCATGAGCAAGGGTCAGATGGAGGGAAGAAGCACACCAGCAGAAAGATCACTGAACGAGCAAAATGGAGGAGCCGCAGCCCCATGTAAAACCCCCCCAACAAACATGCGTGGTAAGTGTGTGTGGGGGGGTAAGTGTATGTATGTGAGTGTGTGGTAATTATGTGTATAAATCTGTGAGTGGGGGAGGGGTAAGTGTATGTATGTGTGTGTGTCTGTATAAATGTGTGGAGTCTGTGCACAGAAATGGGTGGTGTGTGTGGGGGTTAAGTGTATGTGTGTGTGTGGGTGGGGGGGTGAGTGTATGTGTGGTGTGCTTGGGTGGAAGTGTGTGTGTATGTATATGTGTGTGTGGTAAGTGTATGTTTGTATGTATGTATGTGTGTGTGTCTATGTATGCATGTATGTATGTATGTATGTGTGTGTGTGGTGTGTGTTAATAAATGTGTATGTGGGTGTGTATAGTAAGTGTGACTCTGTGTGTGTGTGTGTGGTAGGTGTGTCTCTGTGTGTATATGCGTAAGTATGTAAGTGTGACTGTGTGGGTTTGTGTGTAAGAGTTACTGTGTATGCATGTGTGAGTGTGTGTGTGTGTAGTTAATGTGACCTCTGCACCTATGAATGAATGAAAAATAATGCGTCCCACACACACATACATTTATGCGAAGTGGCCCTTTGCTGAAAAAACATGGACACCCCTGACATAAACGTATAGGTTTGTCCCCCAGCGGGTAATTTACTGACAGGCCAGTAAAAAATTGACTTGAGGACAACGTTATGGCATGACTGTTATTTTTTGAAGAAAAAGTGTCAATCCTATAGACTTATGCTATAAATCTAGTGTATGTATTTTCATGTAAGAGATATTTTTAATACACACAAACATAAAGATAATGATAATTATTTATTGTAATTCTGACAATTTCCAATATAACATTAGAGTGCCCATCCATGTTTTAATGGGCACTCCTACAAAGATGCCTAAACAGTATTATTAAAACTGCAGGATAGTTAATGATAAAATACGATATAGAATACAGACTACAGAAACTATTCATTAATTAACCCATTAGAGATGAAGCATCATATTTACCCTCTTGAAGTTAGTTTCTTGAGACATTTTTTTAAGGGAAAGACAAATTGCAAAGGACAGGGTTATAAAATAGATACCCATTAATGGGATATGATTTTTAGTCAAACCAAAGGATATGTTTGTGGGTTTGAGGGATCATGTTACTTGCCCCTACTCTGTGTATGGATGTATGTGATAAAACATAAATCATTCCAAACTATAGAGCAGTAGGACATTAGTATCCAGTATTATGGTAATCCATGTTATTTCAGATGAAAATAAATCTGTATAAGAAGCAAATCACCAGTTTAAAAGCTTGAAAGAACCAGTTCATATACAATACACATCCAAACAAAAAGTATTTTACCTTTAGGCTCCACTAGCAAAATGTAGCATGCAATCAATCAAAACATAATGGAGTTGCTGGAGTAATCAATAAAAAAGTTAGTTTCCAGTAATGTAATATTTATAAAGACAAAGCAAATCGATATTTGATTTTAATTCATTCATTAAACAACACTGTATCTACAATTGTTTATTTCTAAAACTTGAGCTCTGCACAATTCTGTATATAGAGTGCTTTATTACCCAATGAAGAAATTGAAAATAGAGAAGCAAGTGATCCTAGAAAACAGTTTCCATAAACCCCAGACAGAAACTCAATAAAATATTTCCAAAGCCATTCAGATTTGAAACGCTCGGAGCCTCATGATGTCTTGCAGATACACAGTGTTCTTAAAAAGGTTTTGCGTTGCTTTAATTTGGTCAACAAAAAATATTAATACACATAGTTCTCAAGGTAAAACTTTAAGAAAGGACTGCAAAGATTTAAAATCTTGATTACTTTTTGATTAAATATGCATTTTTTAGATGATCTGCCAGCAGATATATGGGGGAGAAGCCAAGTAGTGGCAGTTTTGCTTTCTAGTATCTCTTACTAGCAGACCAATAAGGGAGCACCTGTTTAGACCATAACCACACACTACAGCTTATCCAGTATCCTGCCTTCCTTTTCCTTACAGGTTGATCAGCCTGTTTTCTTGTGGACACTTTTATTTTTGGGGAAGTGGCTGAAATTGTGTCTATAACCAGGCAGGGGCGTCACTAGGGTTGGTGTCACCCGGTGTGGAAACTCATGGTGTCACCCCCCTGGATTTCCACCAATACAATGCCAAACAGATCCCTTAGTAATGCCAGTTAGGTGGCCTATTAACTAAGCCACACACAGGAGCCCCATAACTATGCCACACACAGGAGCCCTATAAATTATGCAACACCAGAGCCCCATACATTATGCCACACCAGAGCCCCACTATTTACACCTCACCTCTGCCCAATTAATTATGCCCAATATTGTGCCAGTCAGATACCAGTAATATTGTGCAAGTCAGAGCCCAGTAATAGTGTGCAAGTCAGAGCCCAGTAATATTATGCCAGTCTGAGCCCAGTAATATTGTGCCAGTCTGAGCCCAGTAATAGTGTGCCATCAGAGCCCAGTAATATTGTGCCAGTCACAGCCCAGTAATAGTGTGCAAGTCAGAGCCCAGTAATATTGTGCAAGTCAGAGCCCAGTAATATTATGCCATTCAGAGCCCAGTAATATTGTGCCATTCAGAGCCCAGTAATATTATGCCAGTCTGAGCCCAGTAATATTGTGCCAGTCAGAGCCCAGTAATAGTGTGCCATTCAGAGCACAGTAAAATTGTGCCAGTCCCAGCCCAGTAATAGCGTGCAAGTCAGAGCCCAGTAATAGTGTGCCATTCAGAGCACAGTAAAATTGTGCCAGTCCCAGCCCAGTAATAGCGTGCAAGTCAGAGCCCAGTAATATTGTGCTAGTCAGATACCAGTAATATTGTGCCATTCAGAGTCCAGTAATATTGTGCCATTCAGAGTCCAGTAATATTGTGCCATTCAGAGCCCAGTAATATTGTGTCAGTCAGATACCAGTAATATTGTGCCATCCAGAGCCCAGTAATATTGTACCATTCAGAGTCCAGTAATATTGTGCCATTCAGAGCCCAGTAATATTGTGCCAGTCAGATACCAGTAATATTGTGCCATTCAGAGCCCAGTAATATTGTGCCATTCAGAGCCCAGTAATATTGTGCCAGTCAGATACCAGTACTATTGTGCCATTCAGAGTCCAGTAATATTGTACCATTCAGGCCCAGTAATATTGTGCCAGTCAGATACCAGTAATATTGTGCCATTCAGAGCCCAGTAATATTGTGCCAGTCAGAGCCCAGTAATATTGTGCCAGTCAGAGCCCAGTAATATTGTGCCAGTCAGATACCAGTAATATTGTGAATTCAGAGCCCAGTAATATTGTGTCATTCAGAGCCCAGTAATATTGTGCCAGTCAGATACCAGTAATATTGTGCCAGTCAGAGCCCAGTAATAGTGTGCAAGTCAGAGCCCAGTAATATTGTGCCAGTCAGAGCCCAGTAATAGTGTGCAAGTCAGAGCCCAGTAATAGTGTGCCAGTCAGAACCCAGTAATATTGTGCCATTCAGAGCCCAGTAATATTGTGAAATTCAGAGCCCAGTAATATTGTGCCATTCAGAGCCCAGTAATATTGTGCCAGTCAGAGCCCAGTAATATTGTGCCAGTCAGATACCAGTAATATTGTGCCAGTCAGAGCCCAGTAATAGTGTGCAAGTCAGAGCCCAGTATTAGTGTGCCAGTCAGAACCCAGTAATATTGTGCCAGTCAGAGCCCAGTAATATTATGCCAGTCAGAGCCCAGTAATATTGTGCCAGTCACAGCCCAGTAATAGTGTGCAAGTCAGAGCCCAGTAATATTATGCCAGTCAGAGCCCAGTAATATTGTGCCAGTCAGATACCAGTAATATTGTGCCATTCAGAACCCAGTAATATTGTGCCATTCAGAGCCCAGTAATATTGTGCCATTTAGAGCCCAGTAATATTGTGCCATTCAGAGCCAAGAAATATTGTGCCAGTCAGATACCAGTAATATTGTGCCATTCACAGCCCAGTAATAGTGTGCAAGTCAGAGCCCAGTAATATTATGCCAGTCAGAGCCCAGTAATATTGTGCCATTCAGAGCCCAGTAATATTGTGTCATTCAGAGCCCAGTAATATTGTGCCAGTCAGAGCCCAGTGATATTGTGCCAGTCAGAGCCCAGTAATATTGTGCCATTTAGAGCCCAGTAATATTGTGCCAGTCAGAGCCCAGTAATATTGTGCCATTTAGAGCCCAGTAATATTATGCCAGTCAGAGCCCAGTAATATTGTGCCATTCAGAGCCCAGTAGTATTGTGCCATTCAGAGCCCAGTAATATTGTGCCATTCAGAGCCCAGTAATATTGTGCCATTTAGAGCCCAGTAATATTGTGCCAGTCAGATACAAGTAACATTGTGCCAGTCACAGCCCAGTAATAGTGTGCTAGTCAGAGCCCAGTAATATTATGCCAGTCAGATACCAGTAACATTTTGCCAGTCACAGCCCAGTAATAGTGTGCCAGTCACAGCCCAGTAATAGTGTGCTAGTCAGAGCCCAGTAATATTGTGCCAGTCAGAACCCAGAAATATTGTGCCATTCAGAGCCCAGTAATATTGTGCCATTCAGAGCCCAGTAATATTGTGCCAGTCAGATACCAGTAATATTGTGCCATTCAGAGCCCAGTAATATTGTGCCATTCAGAGCCCAGTAATATTGTGCCATTCAGAGCCCAGTAATATTGTGTCATTCAGAGCCCAGTAATATTGTGCCAGTCAGATACCAGTAATATTGTGCCAGTCAGAGCCCAGTAATATTGTGCCAGTCAGAGCCCAGTAATAGTGTGCAAGTCAGAGCCCAGTAATAGTGTGCCAGTCAGATACCAGTAATATTATGCCAGTCAGAGCCCAGTAATATTGTGCCAGTCACAGCCCTTTTAATTGTGTGCAAGTCAGAGCCCAGTAATATTATGCCAGTCAGAGCCCAGTAATATTGTGCCATTCAGCGCCCAGTAATATTGTGCCATTCAGCGCCCAGTAATATTGTGCCAGTCAGATACCAGTAATATTGTGCCATTTAGAGCCCAGTAATATTGTGCCATTTAGAGCCCAGTAATATTGTGCCATTCAGAGCCCAGTAATATTGTGCCAGTCAGATACCAGTAATATTGTGCCAGTCACAGCCCAGTAATAGTGTGCTAGTCAGAGCCCAGTAATATTATGCCAGTCAGAGCCCAGAAATATTGTGCCATTCAGAGCCCAGTAATATTGTGTCATTCAGAGCCCAGTAATATTGTGCCAGTCAGATACCAGTAATATTGTGCCAGTCAGAGCCCAGTAATATTGTGCCAGTCAGAGCCCAGTGATATTTTGCCATTTAGAGCCCAGTAATCTTATGCCAGTCAGAGCCCAGTAATATTGTGCCATTCAGAGCCCAGTAATATTGTGCCAGTCAGAGCCCAGTAATATTGTGCCATTCAGAGCCCAGTAATATTGTGCCAGTCAGATACCAGTAACATTGTGCCAGTCACAGCCCAGTAATAGTGTGCTAGTCAGAGCCCAGTAATATTATGTCAGTCAGAGCCCAGAAATATTGTGCCATTCAGAGCCCAGTAATATTGTGCAAGTCAGAGCCCAGTAATAGTGTGCCAGTCAGAACCCAGTAATATTGTGCCAGTCAGAACCCAGTAATATTGTGCCAGTCAGATACCAGTAATAGTGTGCCAGTCAGAGCCCAGTAATATTGTGCCAGTCAGAGCCCAGTGATATTTTGCCATTTAGAGCCCAGTAATATTATGCCAGTCAGAGCCCAGTAATATTGTGCCAGTCAGAGCCCAGTAATATTGTGCCAGTCAGAGCCCAGTAATATTGTGTCATTCAGAGCCCAGTAATATTGTGTCATTCAGAGCCCAGTAATATTGTGTCATTCAGAGCCCAGTAATATTGTGCCAGTCAGAGCCCAGTAATATTATGCCAGTCAGAGCCCAGTAATATTGTGCCATTCAGAGCCCAGTAATATTGTGCCAGTCAGATACCAGTAATAATGTGGCCAGTCAGAGCCCAGTAATAGTGTGCAAGTCAGAGCCCAGTAATAGTGTGCAAGTCAGAGCCCAGTAATAGTGTGCAAGTCAGAGCCCAGTAATATTATGCCAGTCTGAGCCCAGTAATATTGTGCCAGTCTGAGCCCAGTAATAGTGTGCCATTCAGAGCCCAGTAATATTGTGCCAGTCACAGCCCAGTAATAGTGTGCAAGTCAGATACCAGTAATATTGTGCCAGTCAGAGCCCAGTAATATTATGCCATTCAGAGCCCAGTAATATTGTGTCATTAAGAGCCCAGTAATATTATGCCAGTTTGAGCCCAGTAATATTGTGCCATTCAGAGCCCAGTAATATTGTGCCAGTCAGATACCAGTAACATTGTGCCAGTCACAGCCCAGTAATAGTG
This sequence comes from Pelodytes ibericus, assembly GCA_036172795.1. Lineage (NCBI taxonomy): Eukaryota > Metazoa > Chordata > Amphibia > Anura > Pelodytidae > Pelodytes > Pelodytes ibericus. The sequence continues at coordinate 163,175,738 of CM069858.1, forward strand.
TGCTAGTCAGAGCCCAGTAATATTATGCCAGTCATAGCCTAGAAATATTGTGCCATTCAGAGCCCAGTAATATTGTGTCATTCAGAGCCCAGTAATATTGTGCCAGTCAGATACCAGTAATATTGTGCCAGTCACAGCCCATTAATAGTGTGCAAGTCAGATACCAGTAATATTGTGCCATGCAGAGCCCAGTAATATTGTGCCATTCATAGCCCAGTAATATTGTGCCATTCAGAGCCCAGTAATATTGTGCCAGTCAGAGCCCAGTAATATTTTGCCATTTAGAGCCCAGTAATATTATGCCAGTCAGAGCCCAGTAATATTGTGCCATTCAGAGCCCAGTAATATTGTGCCAGTCAGAGCCCAGTAATATTGTGCCATTCAGAGCCCAGTAATATTATGCCATTCAGAGCCCAGTAATATTGTGCCATTCAGAGCCCAGTAATATTGTGCCAGTCAGATACCAGTAATATTTTGCCAGTCAGAGCCCAGTAATATTGTGCCATTCAGAGCCCAGTAATATTGTGCCAGTCAGATACCAGTAATATTTTGCCATTCAGAGCCCAGTAATATTGTGCCAGTCAGATACCAGTAATATTTTGCCAGTCAGATACCAGTAATATTTTGCCAGTCATAGCCCAGTAATATTGTGCCAGTCAGATACCAGTAATATTTTGCCAGTCAGAGCCCAGTAATATTGTGCCAGTCTGAGCCCAGGAATATTGTGCCAGTCAGAGCCCAGGAATATTGTGCCATGCCAGTGCTCGTTTTCTTCCTCCCTTCTCCCCCCCTTCCCCATCACTTACCGAGTAGCTGCTGCTCCTTGTCCCCGGACGGACGCCTCTCTTCATCCAGCGGATGCGGTTGCCAGAAAAAAAAAAGTTAAGCAGCGCGGTTTCGGGGGGTACCGGCAGCGCGTGTGTCACCCCCGCTGGAGGTGATACCCGGTGCGGTCCGCACCCCCCGCATCCCCCTCGGGATGCCACTGTAACCAGGCCATTTTTAGGTGACTAAATTGAGTCAATTGAGAGATATTTAATTAATCTGCTAAGCCATTTGGAATAAGAATAATGCTTTATAAAAACTCAAAAATGAAGGTGGAAATTTCAAACTTAAGGCCAACATAGCTGAATTGGAATGATTCTCCCTTTCAGCTGCTTTGGAGACTGTTTCCAACTCGGCTACATTGGCCTAAAGTTTTAAATTCCCATCTCATTCCCTGCAATTCTCTGAATGCTGAGTAGACCCAATGATTTTACAAAAATTAAAATATAAACACAGCTACTGTATTTTAACCCCTTCAGGACAATGATTTATGTGTTTTCTTGTCCCTTCTGGACAATAGCTATTTTGTTACTTTAGCTGTGCTGCACTTAAAGAGACTGTCTGGTGCCCAAATGTATCTTTCAAATATTAATGCATATTAATGAGCTTTCAGAGTACTTTACAATGAATGTTTTACATTTTGCATTGCTTAAAATATAAAATACTTAGTACTGCAATAACCAATGAGAATAATTTCATACAAATTAATGGAATGTCCTGCCTCTCTAGTGATGTCATCAGACAATGTGCTTATTACAGTCCACACAGTGTATTCTATTTCAGCAGCACAGGAATAGACTAAATGAAACAAAACTTGATATGCTCAGTGTTTCTATAATCAGTGCAGCTGCAGAGTAATCACTGGGGAGGTCAAATATTTAAAAATGTGATTTATTCAGAATGCCATCAAATCACACTGGAAAAATAAGCCTGTGCAATATACAAGCAGTAATCTTCATCTTTCACCAAAGTGAGTTTGGAGACTAGACTGTCCCTTTAAAAAGTGCAAGCTTGCTTCTTAAATGAACCCCAGATAGTTTATACTGTTTTTTTAACGACAAATAGGGCTTTCATTTGAGACCATTTTTTTGGAGACATATCCTTTTGTGTACTGTATAAATGTTTTGATTTTCTGTGACAATATATATATTTCTCTGGTCCCAGCAGCCATTTTGTTTTGCTTTCCTGGAAAGTATTCACTAGTACGCTTTCCAGGAAAGCTGAAACTAGAATAAGCCACGGTGAAAACATTGTGATTGTGCTATTTTAATGGCAGCTCCTACATGAACGGGCATTGTCACCTATATTTGCATTGGAAACCCGTCCCTGTATGGGCTTTGTCGTAAAGGAGTTAAGAACACTGTAAGATGAATTGTGGCTATGGTATCTTTAGAGAATAATCAGGTCATATCATGGAAACTGCTGGATCTTATTGTGTGCTAGGCCAGCAGGTTGCAACGGTCATACCCAAATAATCACTGCTGTCAAAAAAGTAAACAAAACAGGAAGGCATTTAGCAGCTACTGAGTGAAATGATCCCCTTGCAGTGTTTAAATTTAGTTTTGTTCACAAAAGAGGGCAAAGAGCTGGAAACGTTAAAATGTCAAAGAATGCACTACATACATATGAAAAGATCCAAACCCCTTACGATATACAGCTTAAACATTACCCAATGCATCAAAGATCATTTGATCCCTTGAGTGTCCCTTTACATTGCCTGATTATGCAGTTGAACGATAAGACTGACTGTAGCAAAAGTAAGGGAACAGGTTTTAATAAGATTATTGAAATGCTTCCCTAGCTGTCTTTTTGGAGTATTTATGAAAATCTGAAAAGCAGCATAGAGTAAAATAACTTAAAGTAACAATAACTCATAATCATAAATGTCTCTTTTTGTAATAGTGCACATATTTCCAAGTTTGTTTGTTTAACTTTCTGCATTTTTCTAACACATAAGAGCTACATTGTAAAACAGAATACCCACATCCCATGCATTTTCCATACATACTTACATTATTTAAGTCTGGAATTTTAAATAAAATATACATATGTATTATTATAGCATAAATTACCTGTCTACTCCATTTTTTATAAAAGTTAAGGGAGACAGCTAGAAATATCACAGCCAAACATTAATTAAGTAGATACATTAATATTACCATCATTCTTACACTGAGGAATTGCTGAAAAAAAGAGTACCACATGCTACAATGTGAAAAAAAGATGGCAAACTCCTGTCATCTGAAGGATGATTCAAGCACACCTATTCTGACTACAAAACGTATTGCCTTATTACTGACTTATTTTTAAACTCCATCTGCCCAACATGACACCTAAACAGATGCCTGAACTAGTTAAGAACCAAAATCTTTAGAAAAACAACACACATCATGCACAGAAAAAAAAAATATTTGGTCTACACAGCACAATGATATCAACTGTGCTATTTACTTTCTTTCCCTCTTTTTTTCAATTTTATGAGACAAATGAAAAGTTAAGTTTTAATTTGAGTTAGGCTTCAAACATGGGCGCAGGCTGACTACATTTCAAAATTCCAGGTTGGAAATGCGCACCCCCTAAATGTGGCCTTTTAGCCCCAAAACAAACCAACAAACCTATGCATGGGTGGTATCCCTGTACTCAGAAGATGTTGCTGAACACATATTGAGGTGTTGGTTGGCAGTGGCAACTACCAGAATCTGAAAATGCATGCCTGAACTACAATGTGTGTGGGAAAAAAATGACATCCCAACCATTTGACATAGGTTGGTGGTAGAATTAGTACTTGGAAAATGTTAAAATACCACAATTTTAAATACCCTAGGATGTCTACTTTTCCAAAATATATTGTTTGATGTGGTAAAATACTTTTACAGGCTTCAAAAGTGTCCCAAATGGAACATGGGCGCAGGCTGACTACATTCCAAGTTGGAAATGCACCCCCCCCCCCAAATGTGGCCTTTTAGCCCCCAAAAACCCAACAAACCTATGCATGCGTGGTATTCCTGTACTCAGGAGATGTTACTGAACACATATTGAGGTGTTGTTTGGCACTGACACATAACAGGATCTGGGAATTCATGCTCGAATTACAATGTATGTGGAAACTAAACATTAAAAAATTACTAATCGAAAAGGTGACAAAGGCTGGTGGTAGAAGTAGTGCATGCAAAATGTTAAAATACTATATTTTGAAATACCCTAGGGTGTCTAGTTTTCAAAAATATATGGCTCTGTGCTGTAGAATACACTTTATGGCTTCACAAATGTCACAAATGGGACATGGGCGCAGGTTTTCTGCATGTCAGAATTCCAAGTTGGAAAACCAAAATGCGCACCCCCTAAATGTGGCCTTTTAGCCCCAAAACAAACCAACAAACCTATGCATGGGTGGAGATGTTGCTGAACACATATTAAGGTGTTATTTGGAAATACCTCTTAACATTTTAAGGTAATGTTTACTTAAATTGCAATCTATGTGAAAAATGAAAAAAAAAAAAACATGTTTTGCTGCAAACTTTGGCAAAGATTGGTGGTAAAATGGCTACATGAAATGTGTCAAAATACCCCAAGTTAAATGCCCTGAGTGGTCTAGTTTTCAAAAATATGTACATGTTTGGGGGCATTCATGGATTTAATTTAGTACAGATATCAGTGATACAATGTCACTATCTCTAATTTTGAAAAAAGTAAGGATTTTAAAATAGCTTTCCACTACTTATAGTTCTGGCCCTTTAACATGAATTAAAAAGAATAAAAACATAAAACATGGGCTATTTCTGAACTCAGGACATATATTAGAAACTATTTAGCAGTGTTTTTTGTTGTCTCTTGTACATGAGTATATGGTTTTTCAAATAAAAGTCATAAAAAAAAGTTTTTCCATTTTTTTGCCATATATATATATATTTTTTACATCAAATTATATGCTATTATCAAAATAATGGTATCAAAAATAAGCCCTTCATATGACAATAAAAACGATATATAGTTTGTGTGGGTGCACTAAATGAGACAGAAATAAATTACAGCAAAACACAAACACCTCAGAAATGTTAAAACAGCCCATGTCACCAAGCGTCGGACAAGCCAAAAAAGTAATGTCACTAAGGGGTTAAGTGGTGACCAAAACCCAGATTGAAGCGCAGTTAGATAGTTGGACCGTTGATAATACTTGCACAGTTTTTCATGGGAACATTTTTCCAGGATTTTAGGAAGGATAGGTAGCAGTGAGATAGGCCTGTAATTTGACACTATGTTTACATCACCATTTTGTGGATGGAGATAACTCTTGCTTTTTCCCAGGACAAGGACAAGTGGACAAAGCATTGCACAGTAACAGGTGCACTCAGCCCCAGTAGCAGTGACAGAAGAAGGTCCGGTCCATATTGTAATTTCATTATTTGGTTGAGGAAATGTGCTGCTATTACACTATTTGTTATAGGAAAAAATTCAAATTATGTAAGGGGTTTTGCCAGGGGTGATATTGGTGGTGACTCATCTTCCATAGGAAAAGGGCCATGGTCTTCATTGTGGTGTTTTGCTTTAAGAGCAGTGGTGCATCCTACAAAATAGTTTTTGAATTCATTTGCTGTTGCAACTGGATTATAGAACTTCATTATGTGTTTTAATTGTGGTTGGTTCTGAACGGCATGGGGGGTCATCCATGTTCTTATTGACACTCCAAAAATTGGTCGGATTGGCTAGATTTCTATTCAGCCAATCAGAGAAAAAAGTTGCCTTGGCAAGTTTGATTTGATTCTTGCATCTATTGCGGATGTGTTGATAAGCGTTGTGATCTTGAGAGCCAGTTTGCTTAAATTTTGACCATAAAGCATCACTGAAATGGAATAAGTCCAGGAGAACAGTTGAGACCCAGGGTAGATGGGCACCCCTTACTCTCACTTTACGTAGCAGGGCATGTTTATCACAGATCTGCATGAACTCAGATTGAAAATATTCAAATGCAGAGACCAGATCGGGTATTAAGTTTAGCCTGTTCCACAGACAGTTGTTCAAGTCACTGAGGAAAGACTGGAGATCAAACTTTCTAAAACATTGTGTAACAATTACTCTAGGGGTCAGTTTGATGAGTCTTAGTTTCAGCACACAGTACACTAAGCAATGATCACTGAACACATTGGGTAGGATGCCATACTGCTGGATTCTTTGGGGACAAGATGAAAGGATCCAATACAGCAGTGTATGGTTAGCGCTGTTGGGATACGCAAGTAGGAGAAGAAATAAGCTGTGTTAGGTTCATGCATTTGAACAGTGAAACATGATTTAACTTTTTTGTGGTCTAACCAGTCTACATTGAAATCTCCAAAAATGAGCAGCTCAGTTTTCTTATTTAGGGTACTAATATCGCCCAGCAGTTTCTTGATGTCAGTAAGAGACTGGGCAGGGGAATTTGGTGGGCAGTAGATCCCTACAAGAATTAATGGTTTTGAGAAGGGGCCCATTATATTCTGCCCACTATAATTTAAAAAGTAGAGGGAATACTTGATAACGTAAGGTCTATGAAATTTATTGACTAGTGTATATATAAAACAATACAACCTCCTCTCTTATTTCTGTATTTTCTGAAGCAGATATATCCCTGTATTTTTATGGCAGAGCCTGGGGTTCTAGGGCTTAACAAGGATTCAGTGATGACAAAAGTTTTTGGTTTGTACTCCTGACACCATGCTCTTAGTTCATAATTTTTTGCCTATAGTGAGGGAGTGGTGAAAAAATGATCTAAGCTGTTGGACTATGTCTGTAGGCCAGCCCTATGTCTGCTAAAACCTAGGAACAGTTATTGCCCTGCCTTGCTGTTTTGTTTTAAAACTTTATATAGGAACTGATCAGCAAATAATTTACGTCAACCTTATCATGATAAAAGATGGCACTGGCTTGCAGGGCTCCTCTGAAACTTTTCCCTGAAATGTCCTAAATGTCAGTATAATGGAGCAGTCTGTCAAAAGTCTATGAAGTTAGTGTGAGGCTCTGGACTAATATAAATTTCCATTCATTTCTGACATTCACACACATTTTATTCCACATATACTACAAATCTACATTTTTCACATAGTTCATATCTCCATTTTTATAATGAAAAATATAATTTATTTTACAGATATCCGTTGGCACAAAAATACTTTGAAATCCCTTTCTTGTGAAGAAATATTTAACAAGGATTTCAACACTATTTAATATTTAATACGATAAAAGTTACACTATGACATTTAAAATCTGATTTTTCATCCAAAATATATATTCGAAACACATTCTGTATGAAAAATCTGTATCATTACGAGTTTCCTTCTTGGTAGGCTTCTCTCTCTACAGGCTGTATCCCTAGAAAGTTTGCTTAGCAGAATAAAGCTCTTATAGCCCAATATATTTTTATGAATTATAACAGCAAACTGTCAAGTGTCTCCAGCTGAAATAAATGTAATCAATCACAGCAAATGTCATTTCCCACTCTGTACGCACAGCGCAGTCTGCTTCCTAATTACATCCCAGCTTAGTGCATGGAGAGATACCACTTAAAGATACAGTGTCTCAAGAGGAGGCACTGGAAGTTTCTTCCCATTTCATAAATCAGATTGTTTTAAGCTCACCAAGTGTCAATAAAAGTATTTGATCTATGTAACATGCAGCTCATCTCTTCACTGTTGTAACCCCATGAGAAAATGTAATGAAACAGCCTGCAGTACAAATTGTTTAAATCGAGTATGACACATTATTTCTATGGAGACACAATTAACCCTTTAAGGACCAGGGATTTTCCTGGGCCAAGGACCAGAGCGTTTTTCAATTTTTAATACGCGGTTTTTGAAACATAAATTTCCTCTCTCTCATTTAACGTACCCATACAAGTTATATGTTGTTTTTTAGAGGACAGTTAGAGCTTTCTTTTGATACCCTATACATAAAAATGATTTACATTTTAGTATTAAAAAATACATATAAAAGAGGAAATTTTTGAGGAAAAAAAAGTTTTTCCCCATTATTTTCCCAATAATAAGCTACATAACTAGTGCAACACTAACCCACTTATCCCCCCTAATTAACTAACTAATAAAAAAGAAAAATATTGGTTCCCAAACCCCCCATAACAAAAAAGACAGAAAAAACTCTGAAGAGTGCGATGTCAGATCAGTAAAAATCATGCAACAGGCATGCAGGGGTTAAATTTTATTAAATAAATATATTAAAATTACCTTTATTTATTCAAAAAAACTTTATAAATTGTAAAAATAAAAAAATCTGTTAAAAAAAAAAACTAAATGAGGGCCATAAAGTGGAAGGAAACTGATCACAGTTAAAAACTGTGATCAGCAATGAAAGGGTTAATTTTTGCCTTGAGAAAGCGCCCTGTTTTGGCGCGAAACGCGTAGGCTTGTTATTTTTCTCACCGGGTAGGAGCACTGCATTGCCTCAGCTGCTTCATGTTCCAGTAAATCACGTTTTGCAGCATATCCGTTTTCTCCTTTGTTGTTGTTTGCCCGACGGAAGCGCCAGGACAGCAGTAAGGCTCCTTGGCATCAAAAAGGATTTCCTCCGTTTTCTCATAAGTTTCAAGTCACAGGGACCGGACCTCCGTTTTCACATTCCCCATAGCCCACGTTGCATGCCCCCATCACCCCATCGCATATGCATTACATGCCACTACTACATGTCCCCATCACATGCTCCATTACCCCATCACCCAATTGCATGCCCCCATCACCACCCCATTACATGCCTCCATCACCCCATCACATGTACCCGTCACCCCCATTACATGCCTTAATAACCACCATTACATACTCCAAGGCATTTGCCTTGTTTGCCTCACAGTAAATACAGATCTGCTCCAGACTACTTTTTTTTCTTTTTAGAATGTAATCTCCCTCCAGCATAACATAATTTTGTAAAAGATGTTGCAGCATTTTTATGCATTCCAAAAAAGTTTTTTTTTTTTACCTAACATGGGAAAGTGAAGCCAGCTGCGCAATATATATTTACTTTGCTTCATTTTATAAGAAATGCATAAAAGCTCACACAAAATATCCTGTAAATAAGAAACATCATTAAAACTTGCACTCTCAAATCAATATGCAACAATACATTTTCACTGAAGTAATGTAAACCCAGGGCTTCCAAGTATACCTGAGCTTCCAAATAAGACTTTTTGATCAACCCTTGTTGATTGCCTTATTTATATTCTGGATGCTTCCTGCTGTTTTTGTAGGTAAGTGAACAGGCATAACATGAATGTTACATGACCAGTATTTTTATGCGCCTTGAAAATGTGCATATTTAAGTAATCAAGATGATTACACTTGGTTTCGGCCTGCTAAAGGGGTTGACCTCATGGGCAGAACATAGAAAATATTGGCCTACTGATGGGCCCAGGAATTGTTTCTGCACCAGGGCCATTAATGGTCTCCCGCACTGGTTGACCTGTTTTTGTAAAAATCATTGTGTTGCCCTAAAATATTTAACTCGGACATAGTGTGCACGTTGCTAATTATTTCCTATGTCTTGGTAAAGTTGGAAATAACTTTTACAAATTGCAACAGAACTAAAAAATAACATGTTGCAGACCTTCATTGAATTTTAATTTACACTAAGGGGAAATATTCGCCATGCATTGAAGTACTGGACAATAATAACAGCTCAAGGAAATCAAGTGTTTAAGGATATGGGAACCAATTGCCTTGTAAAAATAAATCATATTAATTACAGAGCATATAACGTGTGGGAATACGTTACAAGTTGAAAACACAACAACTTTATGGATAATAGTTATAGATCCATTCCCCAATGTATATGAATATTCTATGTAACAATATTAAATTACAATTTTAATCACTATAGAAAATGTAGCAACATAAAAACATTATGAGAAAAATAAAAGTACATTACAGAACTGTTTGAAATGTATGATCAGATTTGGAATCGTTTGGGAAAATATATAGAAATTAATTTTCAAACTAAAGCATTTTTCATTGATGAACTTGACCTCTGTATGATTGACCATGAGGTTTGTCATAAGGTTTATCACTGATGGGAAAAGAAAGTCCAGATTGTACCTTTTAGTTTAATGTATGCCTTGTGTAGGGACATAAATTTAAGTTAAAAGCACTCTGTGGAGTCTAGTAAAGCATTTCAAAATAAAATACCTTGTAAATGAATCTTATATTTTAAAGATTATATTCAAGTTGGTAAAAGAAAGAAACGAGTATTCCAAAACTGTTTTTCTCTTGTAAGTAACCCAGTCAATCAAAAAGTACATCCTTTTGTAACAGAAGGTAAAGTTAATTGACCACCACCAAAAGAATTAATAAAATACAAAACATTATTTAAAATTGTCCACCAATTTAGAATGTAACTTAGACCGTATTGTGTTAGCAAATAGGGGTTTCATGCCTGTAAAGTGAAAACTGCAAGGAATAGATTTTTTGGGATGTTTCAAGAAAAGTGGAACTTTCTGCAGCAATTTAAAATGTCTAACATTGTAAAAACTTTTAGAATTTTAAAAAGAGCCCTTTCGTTGCAACCCCAAAGTAAATGAACAAGCAATAGCCTTTAAACATTGTTTTGACTCTGCTAAAAAAAAAAGTGATCTGTGCATTGTGGTAACATAATTGCAAGGAGATGGATAGATAAAAAGAAATGTGCTGTCATGGATAGTGATCAAGTAGAGTTAAAATGGTTCCAATTATTTGCTAACTTAGAGTTTGATTTCAAGATCAAGTTTTTAGGTCCCTTCTTCAGGCATTCATGATTAGTGATATGACCTTGTGATTTAATGCCACATCCAGTGTACAGTGCCTCAATGCAGCATTTAACCCCTTAAGGACAGACATTTTTTTAGGGGTTCATTTTTTTTTACTGTAATTCATTACAGTATGAAAAAGGCTCTTTTAAGAGAGATTAACCCCTTCCTTGCCATATATCACTGCCTAAGCAGTGCATATGGTCACTGCCTAAGCAGCGCATATGGAGCAATCTGGTCGCAGAAGGATTTTTTTTGGCTATCAGCATTTTTTTTTGTCACACTCGCTAGGGGTTAATTATACCCACTCGGGGATTACGTGTATTTCTTTTGAAGCTGTCTGAACGCGTGGATAGCGATCAGTAACAGCCGATCAGTGGCAAAGGTGGTTTGGTGATTTCTCAGATGAGCATTGGTAAATATTGTTCTGACCCAAATGGATCTGCTTCCTCTCCTCATTTGAGTTTTAGTGAGGGAAAGAGACAGATCTGTATAATATAATTTTTTCATTGTAATAAATTAAATACAATGTTAAAAAATTGTCCCAAGGGCTTTTATAAATGCCATACCCTTTGTACAGTGTAGCCTGTGTATTAACCCCTTCCCTGCCACTGATCACTGCACAGCAGAACATTTTTTCTTGTCTGTGCATTTTTAGGGGTAAAATTTTTTTGTACAGTACTACAAAGGCTCTTGTAAGAGCTATTAAAATTCCAAGTTGGAAAATCAAAAAGTGCACCTCTCAAATGTAGCCTTTCAACCCCCAACAAAGCTATGCATGGGTGGTATCCCTGTGCTCGGGAGATGTTGCTGAACATATATTGTGGTATTGTTTGTCAGTGACACAAACCAAAATATGTAAATTTGTGTCTAAAGTACAATGTATGTGGGAAAAAATACACAACAAAATGACTACCACAAACTTTGACAAAGGCTGGTGGTAGAACTGGTGCATGGAAAGTGTTAAAATACCACCATTTAAAATAGCCTATGGTGTCTACTTTTACAAAATATATACTTTTTTGGGTAAAATACACTGTCCTACTTTAAAAAAAAGTCCCAAATGAAAGATGGGCACACATCAAAATTCCAAGTTGAAAATGCGCACCTTCAAAATGTGGCCCTTTAGCCCCCAAACAACCCAACAAACCTATGCATGGGTGGTATCCCTGTACTCAGGAGATGTTGCTTAACACTTATTGGCATGTTATTTGGCAGTGACACATACCAAAATCTGTGAATTAATGTCTGAAGGACAAGGTTTGTGAAAAAAAAAACACAAAAAAATTACTACCACAAACTTTGACAAAGGCTGGTGGTAGAATTAGTGCATGGAAAGTGTTAAAATACCACCATACTACCATGGGTGCAGGCTGTCTGAATGTAAAAATTTCAAGTTGGAAAACAAAAAACTGCACCTCACACATTTGGCATTTTAGCCCCCAAACACCCCAACAAACCTATGCATGGGTGGTATCCCTGTACTCAGGAGAAGTAGTAGAATCTATTTAGCAGGTTTTTTCGTTCGCTTTTGTCGATGAGGAGAAGATGTTTCAAATAAAAGTTAGGAAATTTGTGTATTTCTTTTTTTTTTACCATATTATTTTTTTTTTTTATAATATTATAAGATATGATCAAAAATATGGCATCCAAAGAAAGCCCTTCTTGTCCCGATAAAAACAATATATAATATGTGTGGGTACAGCAAATGACAAAGAAGAAAATTACAGCTAAACACAAACAGCACAGAAATGTTAAAATAGCCATTGTCCAGAAAGAACAAAAATGTTTCAAAGGCTCTGTCCTTAAGGGGTTAAAGGGGACTTCATGAGTGAGTGGAATCACTCAGATCTGCATCTGAGAACCCAGATGATGTTTACCTTGTAGTACTGCAAGGTAGAAAGGAACTTACTGTATATTCCATTTGTCTTCTGCTCTTTAACCCCTTAACGCATGTGGACGTATATATACGTCCTGAAAAGCATGGTCCTTAAGGACCATGAGGACGTATATATACGTCCTCCGTTTTCATGTAGTGTTGCGCTCATTAGCGCAACACTACATGCCTGCAGCTACTCTCAGAGGCTGCTTCGGATCCGAAGCAGCCTCTGAGAGGGCTTTCAGCCCCCCCTCGACCATACGATCACAGCGAATGTGATCGTATGCGCGCAAACACACATAGGCAGTGAAAGCTGATCACTGCCTATGTGTGTTAAAGTGTTGCAATGATGCCTCTATCGAGGCATCATGCAACACAATCTGTGCCCTCCTGGGCACCGCGATCACCCTTCGATACAGCATGCCCAGAGGAGAGCGACGGAAGAGAGAAAAAAAAAATCTCTTCCGTCGCTCTGAAACCACTACTTGACTGCCCCTACAGGCAGTTAGGCGGTATTACAGTTAAAAATAGAAAATTAATTAAATAAATAAAATAAATAAATGGAAAAAGCTAACCCTTGATCTACTGAACCTAGATCTAGGGTTAGGGTCCAAATAGGGTAATAATTAGGGTTAAATGGGGGTTCGGATGATTACAAGGGTTAGATTAAGGGGTGGGGGTCAATTTAGGGTTAGATTAAATTTAGAGTTGGGGTAAATTTAGGGTTCGGGTTAAAAAAATCACTGTAGAAGAAAATGGTTAGAAAACAAAAAAAAACACTTATATTGTTTATTGCCCTATTACGTGAAATAAAACATAGACAAACAAGGAAACATTGATATTGCTAAACTCAGGACAAATAGTAGAAATATATAGACGGGGTCTTTTTTACCATTTGTAATTGTGTAAAAAAAAAAATCAGGTCAAAGTTGGAAAAAGTGTTTTTTATGGCATATTTTCATCATATTTTCTATTTGTTTTAATAGTAAATGATATCATATGATGAAAATAATAGTATGAAATGAAAGCCCTATCTGTCCTTTAAAAAATGATATATAATTTGTGTGGGTGGACTGAACACAAAGAAAGAAATTCACAGTTCAGTAAACGTATGACAAAAATAATGGAATTCTGGTCTTCAAGGCACGTCAAATGCAACATAGCACTCGGTCACTAAGGGGTTAAGCGTCTCACTACCGACGGGCCCTGTGCATAGCATGGCCTGTCCTTCCTGTAGGTCTGAATTTAGTTCAAAAAGGGCCCCAGTTTGTTTATTCAGGGAAATCTCCCTGTAAAATGTGGGCCGCAGTGATATTGTAAAAAAATAGATTCATACCATGAATAAAGGTGCAGGAGAAGAGGTGTGTCCCTCTCCCTGCATGCTGTATGAAGACCAGTCTTTAGTGCAGTTTGATGCTGTGTGAATATCAGTCAACTCTGCCAGGAATTGAACCAGCAACCCTGAGCGTTGAACAGATTCTATAGATGATGCATTGCTACACTAAGCCATCTCACCTCCACTATTCACTTTTTGTGCAGCCCAAATTAATTTAAACACATGTTTTAGCACAATCTACAATGCAAGGCATATATTAAAAGCAAATTATGACTGCATAATTATTTTTATAATATTTGATATTGTGTAAAACATATAGAGTCAGATTGCAGTTGAAAGATAAAAAATAACAAAAACCACTCAAGTTCAAACATTTAATCTTACATATGGAAAAGTCAACCCTTTGCAAAGTTGGAATACAACTCTATATCATAAAGATTTGCAATTGCAACTCTTGTTCGTTGTTACTTACGTGTGATACTTCTATGTATGTTTATATCTAGTGTTTTATCATGGGTTCAAAAAACATGAGATAGATAATGACTTATCTATGGAAGACCAGAGAGGCCATGCATTTTTAATATTTTTCTGACTCATGATAACAAGTTGTTTTCTCACGATAACAACTTGTTTCTATAACAACTTGTTAACGCAAGAAAACCACTTTGGCTTCCATACTTACCTGTTATTCTGTGAGATTCGGGGGTAAGGAGCGTAGCGCTGGGTGGCGGGTGGAGAGATGAGGTGACTCCAAAAAGTGACACAAAAAAGGGTAAGGCGGTAGAATAGTCAGTCCAATCCAAAAGGTCAATGCCGGTAGTCAGGATACACAAACAGGTATAGAAGTACAGGTAGGGATACAGCAAAAAGGATAGTCCAGGGAAAAAGCCAAGGTCGGTACACAGGTAAATCTTCAATCAAAGTAGCAAGTAACTGGGAATAAATGGTACTGAGAACAGACACCACAGCTCAACAAGCAAGCAATGATTGAGGTGAGTGTGGGGTTTTTATAGAGCTGTTGATTAAGGACCTCTCCCCTTTACACCTGGGGACCGCCCCTGCACCATGTTGTGAATAGGGAGAAGAGGTACAGCCTCCTCTTCCTATTCTCCCTGCCCCCTTGCCAACAACCAATGGCGCAACGTTTCTCGCGAGTAAGCTCCGCCCCCTAAACCTCTTGGAAGTAGTCACACTCACTGTTAGCGGGTGAATAGCAACTCGAGGCCGGGGATGCGGCCTACCTCGCGGTCGCGCTACAGCGCGATGGCGGCAAACAGGGACAGAGGATGACTTTGGCTGTGAGGGTCCCCTGGGCAAGGTAGGTGAAGGTCCTGGAACCTGACAGACTCCCCCCCGTACACGCAACCTCCAGATGCGTTGAGGAGCCGGGTGCCCGGGATGGAGCCTGTGAAAAGATTGGATTTTAGCAGGATCATGAAAATTAGCCATGGGTTCCCAGGTTCTTTCTTCGGGATCGTAGCCTTTCCAATGGACCAAATATTCTAGTCTTCCATGGCGAATCCTGGAATCTAAAATCTTGTCCACTTCATACTCCTCTGATCCATCGATGGTTATTGGTGGAGGAGGAAGGACATGTCTTCGAGGATAGGCGTCTGGTTTCCATTTCTTGATTAAAGAGACGTGGAAAACTGGGTGTATCTTCCAGGTCTTAGGGAGCGATAATCGAACTGCGGCGGGTCCACAGAGTGTTGTGATAGGAAATGGTCCTAGGAATTTAGGACTTAGTTTGCGGGATGGCCCGGTTGTCTTGATATGAGCCGATGAGAGCCACACTTTTTCTCCTATTTGAAAGGAAGGTGCTGGAATCCGACGTCTATCCGCGTATCTTTTATAGTCTTGTTGGGCTTTGTTTAGGGTGGTCTTGATGACAGAAAAATTTTGTTGGAGAAGTTGAAGACGATCTGTGACGGGAGGTGCATGACTGGTCTTTGGTAAATCAAGATGGAATGTGGGATTGAACCCGTAGTTGGCTTTGAAGGGTGACATGCCTATTGTCCTCTGTAGATGATTATTGTAGGCAAATTCCGCCAAGGGTAGCAAAGACAACCAATTGTCTTGGAGATGGGTGATGTAGCATCGAAGATATTGTTCGAGTATTTGATTTACTCTTTCTGTCTGTCCATTGGTTTGAGGGTGGTAGGCTGAGGAGAGGAGACGGTCTATCTGAAGTCCTTTACAGAACGCTGAACAAAATCGTGAAGTGAATTGAACACCTCTGTCGGATAATACGGATCGAGGAAGACCATGGAGACGTACAATATTTTTCAAAAATAATTCGGCGGTCTCAGCCGCGGTAGGTAACTGGGTGGTAGGAATAAAGTGTGCCATTTTTGTGAACCGGTCGACCACAACCATGATGGTATTATGTTGTAGTGATGGTGGGAGATCCACTATAAAATCTATTGTTAGATCCTCCCAAGGGTGATCTGGAGTAGGAAGCGGTTGAAGGAGTCCTGCTGGTTGGGTATTCCTACCTTTAGAACGAGCGCAGATGTCACAAGAAAGGATATAATTTCTTATGTCTTGTCTCCATCCTGGCCACCAGAAATATCTACAAGCTAGGTCGACTGTTTGTTGGAATCCTCCATGTCCTGCGAGAGGGGCATCATGGAGGGATTGTAAAACAGCAGTCCTTACTGGTGGGGGTACATAAATAAGTTTGTTTCTGTACCAAAGACCCTGGTCTTGATTTAAAGAAGAGGTCTCTGTTAGTGAGACGGGGTGAGATCCGTGTTTCTTTATCTCTGATAAAAGAGAGGTGTGAAGGGCTAGAAAGTGACCTGGTTGTAGAATGGTGTTGTTTGTCATAGCTTTAGGGGTTGAAGGTTCGTGGAGCCGGGATAGAGCGTCAGCTTTGAGATTTTTTGATCCCGGGAGATAGGTTATATGTAACCTGAATCTTGTAAAAAAAAGAGCCCAGCGGGCTTGTCGTGGGCATAATCTTTGGGCTTTCCTGAGGTATTCTAGATTTCGGTGGTCGGTAAACATGGTGACAGGGTGAAGAGCTCCTTCTAACAAGTGTCTCCATTCCTCCAATGCCAATTTAATGGCTAATAATTCACGGTCGCTTACACTGTAATTAGTCTCTGAGGGGGTCAGTCGACGAGAAAAGAAGGAGACTGGGTGAAGGAAGTCTTTCTCTCCATGGCGTTGAGAGAGAACTGCTCCTACCGCTGTTTCGGAGGCGTCTACTTCCAGAAAATAAGGTTTTTTCGGATCAGGAAGGACCAGAATGGGAGCTTGAGTAAATTTTTTTTTTTAGGGTATCAAATGCCTTTTGGGCTTGTGGAGTCCAATGGAATGAAGTATTTTTCTTGGTAAGTTGTGTTATGGGATGTATGATGCGGGAAAAACTATTGATAAATCTACGATAGAAGTTCGCGAATCCTACGAACCTCTGGACAGCTTTCACGGAATTAGGAGTAGGCCATTGAAGAATAGATGATATTTTCTTGGGATCCATCTCCAAACGTCCCGGAGAGATCACATATCCCAAAAATTCAACTTTGGTCGTTTCGAAGATACACTTAGATATTTTAGCATATAGATTGTGTTGTTGCAATCTCTCAAGAACCTGGAACATATGTTGGCGATGAGTTCCCAATGAAGGAGAGTATATTAAAATATCGTCCAAATAGACTACCACGAATTTATCCAACATGTCTCTAAAGATGTCATTGAGGAAATGTTGAAAAGTGGCTGGGGAATTGCATAATCCAAAAGGCATCACTCGATACTCGTAATGTCCGTAACGAGTTCTAAAGGCCGTCTTCCACTCATCTCCTTTCCGTATAAGTACAAGATTGTATGCCCCTAGAAGATCAATCTTGGAGTATATCTGGGCGTTTTGCAGGCGATCCATAAGTTCGGGAATCAATGGTAATGGGTATTTGTTTTTTATTGTTATATTGTTTAGTTCCCTATAGTCTACACAGGGTCGCAACCCCCCGTCCTTCTTGCCAACAAAAAAGATGCCTGCTCCTGCAGGAGAGGTGGAAGGACGAATGAATCCTTTTCGGAGACTGTCATCCAGATATTCTTTTAATACTGTCAACTCAGGTTCAGATAGAGGAAATATTCGCCCAAAGGGGATGGCAGCCCCCGGGAGGAGATCGATAGGGCAGTCGTATGGTCTATGAGGAGGGAGACGCTCGGCCTCTTTCTGATTAAAGACGGAACGGAACTGTTCATAGGCCTCTGGTATTTCTTCCTTTTGAGAGATTGGTTCTTGTATAAGGGTGATATGGGCTGGAGGAAGACAATGTTGGAGACAAAATGATGAAGAAAAAGTGACTGTTCCGGACGACCAATGGATGAGGGGATCATGAAGCTTGAGCCAGGGTAATCCCAGGATGAGGGGAAATAAAGGAGAATGCACTAAATTGAAGGAGATAATTTCTTCATGTTTCTTTCCTATGCGTAGTCGCAAGGGTTTGGTTTGTAGTTTCACAGGACCAGATAATATAGGGCTTCCATCCACCAATTGCACAACTAAAGGCGGATTTTTTGATTGTGTAGGAAGTTTCAGATGTTCTGCTAGGGTCAGGTCAACAAAGCATTCGCTGGCTCCAGAGTCGATAATAGCCTCCTGAATGATGGTCCTATCTTCCCACTGTAAGGAAACAGGAACAGATAAGAGAGGGGTAACACCTCCGGTCATGAGAGGAGTGGGAAATATAGTCTTCTTACCTCGAGAAGTCAGTCGAGGACAAGTGGTGGTAGTATGACCAGGGGTTCCACAGTATAGACAGAGATTAGCCCTTCGTCTACGGTCTTTCTCTGCTTCAGATAAGGGTCCACGAGCCACTCCAAGTTGCATAGGTTCTTCACTTCCAGTGCAAAGAGGAGGGGTTGTAGTGGTTGAGCTGGTAGACCGAAACGGAAGTTTGGGCCGGGAGAATGTATTTTGTTGAGCCATTCGCTCTTCTTTTCTCTCTCTCATACGTCTATCCATTTGGGTGACCACATTGATCCAGGCATCCAATGATCCTGGAGTTTCTACTCGGGCTACTTCATCTTTCAGAAATTCAGATAGACCCAAACGAAATTGATGTATCAAGGCGGGTTCATTCCATTCAGTCTCCCCCGCTGTTCGGCGGAAGTCAGCGATGTAATCCTCGACAGGACGTTTACCTTGTCGTAGAGATCTGAGGTTAGATTCAGCTGTAGACTTACGGTGGGGATCATCATAGAGGGTATCCATTTCTTGGCGAAATGTCCCCCATGATGCTAGAGAGGGGTGTTGACTCTCCAGTAGATGTTGGGCCCAGGTCATGGGACCTCCAGATAGAAGGGAAATAGCGGTTCGAACCCTTACGAAGTCTGTGGCATAGGTCCGGGGTTTTAATACAAATAGTAACTCACAGGCCGTGATGAAGGTTCGGTATTTGGTACGGTCTCCTTCGAACCTCTCTGGGAGTTTGACTTGAGGTTCTGGGAAGGCGGCGCCCCCATCTTCTGGTGGTGCAGCGACAAGAAATGGAGGAGGTACGGCAAGGGCGGGATGAGGTGGTGCCGCTTGGAGTGCTTGTACTTGATTATGCAAATCTATCTGTTGTTCCTGGACTCCTTGTACAGTGTGTGTCAAGATCGCAATTTGTTGTGTCAGTGCTTGTATAGCTTCAGCCATCCCTGCAAGCTCCATAGCTGGCTTGCTTGTTATGTGAGATTCGGGGGTAAGGAGCGTAGCGCTGGGTGGCGGGTGGAGAGATGAGGTGACTCCAAAAAGTGACACAAAAAAGGGTAAGGCGGTAGAATAGTCAGTCCAATCCAAAAGGTCAATGCCGGTAGTCAGGATACACAAACAGGTATAGAAGTACAGGTAGGGATACAGCAAAAAGGATAGTCCAGGGAAAAAGCCAAGGTCGGTACACAGGTAAATCTTCAATCAAAGTAGCAGGTAACTGGGAATAAATGGTACTGAGAACAGACACCACAGCTCAACAAGCAAGCAATGATTGAGGTGAGTATGGGGTTTTTATAGAGCTGTTGATTAAGGACCTCTCCCCTTTACACCTGGGGACTGCCCCTGCACCATGTTGTGAATAGGGAGAAGAGGTACAGCCTCCTCTTCCTATTCTCCCTGCCCCCTTGCCAACAACCAATCGCGCAACGTTTCTCGCGAGTAAGCTCCGCCCCCTAAACCTCTTGGAAGTAGTCACACTCACTGTTAGCGGGTGAATAGCAACTCGAGGCCGGGGATGCGGCCTACCTCGAGGTCGCGCTACAGCGCGATGGCGGCAAACAGGGACAGAGGATGACTTTGGCTGTGAGGGTCCCCTGGGCAAGGTAGGTGAAGGTCCTGGAACCTGACATATTCACAAGAATGAACATTTTAGAAAACTATACTTGTTAACGACCTTGTACTAGTATTATAAATCTGGGGTAATAATTGTGTTGTATACTTTGCCATGATTAGAAGTACATGTATTTGTTTACATTCGTTTTTAAATATTAAATATAAGTAGCAACTATTTTTTGTCACAAAGACACACCAAAACAGCAGGTGAAAGAACTAAATGACCAGTTTGGAAACAAAATAATATAATCCAAAACATACATCAAGGAAAAAGATATCCTGCCTGATTTAGTTGAGCCAATTGGTGTGGTTCCAAATGGTTTATACAAACTTTTAGATTTGGTGCCAAATATTAGGCACCCACCTGTTAATACACAAGTACCTGCCAAATCTTAACTGGAACCACGTGTTTTTCTATTATTTCAAGAAATAGAGAAATCCCAAGTATATTAATGTCCAAACAAACACCTGTTTGTAATTATCAGTTTCACTTTGTTCAATATTAATTCACATCAGCATATATTGCAATTAATTGCCCATTAGATTGTTACAATTTGTAACAAAAACATAGAGCTCCGATCATCAGCAGTTAACTGTGCAGAGTTCTTGAAATACAATTGTAGTCCTTTTTTTTATCAATTGGACAAATACTAAGGCATTTATATTCATTATATATTTTTTTTAATTGATCAAATATCATTCCCTCCCCCCCCAATTCCCTCCTCAGCAGTACTCTCTGTATTTCAATGAAGTAGCCATTTTATCCCCACTTGGGTCTGATCAAGCCCAATACGACCAATGGGAGATGGAGCACAGATCATTGACACAGGTCTAAGGCCAGTTCGTTGCTACCATTTCAATGCTGACCATTGAACACTGAACCGCCAGAGCTTACAATCAGAGTAACCTCCCTAATAAATTTAAACCCCCTAATAAATTAAATGCACCTAAAAGTTACCCCTCCCTGAAGCCTAATACTTACCCACCTACACCCTTATAACACTAACCCCCTAAGCCCCAATACTAACACTAACCCCTAAGCCCTAATACTAACACTAACCCCTAAGCCCCAATACTAACACTAACCCCTAAGCCCCAATACTAACACTAACCCCTAAGCCCCAATACTAACACTAATCCCTAAGCCCCAATACTAACACCAACCCCTAAGCTCCAAAACTAACACTGTACCCTAAGCCCTAATACTAACACTAGCCCCTAAGCCCTAATACTAACACTAGCCCCTGAGCCCTAATACTAACACTAGCACCTAATACTAATACTACTTGTACGCGATCCCACGATGAAGCCTCTGCGATGACCTCTCATGCAATGAGATCCCGCACTGACACTGCTCTTTTTTTTGTATAAAGTATGTTTATTGTTTTTAAATAAAAAAAATGTATAAGAGAAGCGAGAAATTGTTTGAGTCGTGTACTAAGGATTTTGGTGAACAGCTTTAGGTTGACGTTAAGCAGGGATATGGGTCTATAACTAGAGCAACAGTTCGGGTCTTTGCCTGGTTTGTGGATAATCGTAATGTGTGCCTCCTTAGGTTGGGTTGGGAATGTACCGTTGTTCTTTAAAGAGTTGAGTGTTGAAACATGGGGGCTCTCTAGGGATTCACGGAAAATGTTATAGTATGTAATGGTTAGACCGTCAGGGCCAGGGCTTTTCCCCGTAGGGGAATCTTTTATAGCTTTCCGCACTTCGTCCTCCGTAATCGGAGATTCCAAAAATTCTGAATCACAGGGTTTTAATTTAACTTTGAGGTGGGCATCCATATAGTCTGTTATGCTCCTAGGGGAGGTCGGGGAGGATGAAAGGTGGTCTGGAGCCTCTAAGTTGTATAGGTTTTGATAATAATCTCTAAACGTCTTAGCAATTAGGGGTGTCGTGTGGAGAAGTGTGCCATTCGCGGATTTTATTCTTGGGATGAAGGTAGATTTATGCCTATCGTGTAGAAGCCTAGCTAATGACTTGCCAGCTTCATCTTTATAGCGATACATGTGGCCTTTGATCAATTGGTGGGAGCGTTGGTCACACTTATTACAGAGGTCAGCTAGTTCAGCCCTTAACATGAGTAAGATTTGGTAGTCGGGCAGTGAGTTTTCCCAGAAATAATTCCGCAGGGAATTTGTTAGGGAAGTAACTGTAATGCTAGCATTGGGGCCCTTTGGGGCCTCAACAGTATATACCAGTGCGACAAGTCACAGATAACAACAGTACTTAAACTAGAGAGAAGTGAAAGCCCTATGTTTATCCAAACCCCTGGGAAACAAAGTATGTACAGATAGATTCCACAATCGACATCCAGTGCTGCATTAGTATACAAAAAAGAGGGAATCAGATCAGTGCCCTGTATTTAAGCGTATTGTCCATAAGAGGGACACAAAATTGTATCCGTGCCTCAGAAAGTTGATTGAGTGGGCAGGCAACACTCCGTTACGTGAGTGTTCCCCGAGACTTAATGGCCCTGGGTGCAAGAGACTAGGGACTTTTTGTGACTAAAACCTGGATCGTGTTTAACAGGTGGGAGACCTGATATTTGTGGACCAGGACCTTGAGTAGCACACTCATATAGAAAGACAAAAGTACATCTAGTAATAAAAGAGAGAGATATGAATAGCGGGTATACGATACTGTGGTCAGGATCAGGGGGTTATCCGCATAGCGTCCATCCAGGGTGAGTGGGTATTGGCGGAAAGAGGGTCACTTATGAGGTATAGAAACAACGTCCTTATGCAAGGTCTGTCCTCATGGCTAGCTTCCTAGGTAAGTGGGCAATGTTCAGGTTGAGGAGGTAGATGTTGAGGTAGACGGGGAATCGACGGCACAGCCCTGTTGCGGCACTTCCTTTGGGGTCGTGCAACCCAAGGCTGGCTATGGAGCATTGGGGTTATTGTTTCCTCTTGGCCCTCCGGTTGCCAGTCTGGTAGGTCAGGTTGTTGGAGGCCCAGCACGTTGCAGAAATAAGGGAGGTCCTTCAGGTCGCGGAGAGTGATCCTTTGGGAGCCTCTGTAGATGGTAATTTGGAGTGGGAAGCCCCATGAGAAGGAGATATCCCCTGCTCGTAGAAGGTCTGTCATCTGTTTAAGCTGCTTATGGGCTTGCAACGTAGCCCAAGCGACATCTGGCAGAATCAGGATTTTAGCACCTTTGAAGATTAATGGCCTTTCTTTCTCGCCGCCCATTGTATGTCATCCTTTAGCAGGTAAGAATGGACACACCAAATGATGTCACGTGGCTGCGGGTTCGAGGGGTCCCTCGGTTCAGGGCCCTGTGGACCCTATCAAGTCTGATATCGTCCGTCGAGCCTCTTCCCAGGATGTCACAAAACAGCTCCAGGATAATGGTCTTAAGGTCCTCGGGACCGTCCGCCTCGGGAAGGCCCCAGACCTGCAAGTTGCACCCACGGCCTCGATTGTCCAGGTCCACTACATGGAGGACCAGTTGCGCGGTTAAGCGGCGTTGGTCCTTAAGTTGTGACTCCAGTTTGGATACTGCTTCTCGCATGAGAGATTGGTCAGTTTCCACCTGACCTGATGTCTTTTAGTTCCTCTTTAATCGTGGCACGTATGAGGTCAACCGCTGCCATCATTTCAGCCTTCACCTGTGTTACAAGTATCGCAAAATCGGCTTTAGTTGGCCCCCCATTAGGAGGGTGATCGTGGCTTCGTCGCCATCGGAGCTCTCCGTGGATGACGGAGGATGGTCTTCATTTTCAATCGGCGCCATCTTAGGGGCATCCTCTTGTGAAGGCCGGGAGCTCAGCTTTTGTGCGACCAGCTACATCGAGTGCAGGACACGCCCCCCCCCCCTTTCTGACGCTGCTCTTAGTGCATGCACACATAGTAATGCTGTTCAATGTAACACTTAGTGCATAGCAAAAGAGTTTCAGCTCTCCGGAGAGAGAGAGTGAGAGAGAGATAAAGATTCCAAATGTCATTTAAATGCAGAAAAAAAAAACTCTTCAACAGGGAATTTCCTGTTAAAATAGATTACGGCATGACTGTGCATATTATATGACTTCTTTATCTAGTTTTTAGAATATTCCCCACTCAAAACAAGTGTGACTCTGTAAGCATATGTTGCTCATCTCTTTCTGTTGACTTGTCTACCTAGTAAGTCTGCAAGCATTATATGAGTTTTTTTTCTTTCCTATTTCCAAGCTGTGTGCTCATCACTCTGATATACAGGACAGATTACTGTAAACCCTCATTTTGTACTGCTGTCCTTTTTTTAAAACTTTACGGTGACTAGTAGGTGTCTTGAAATTCCTTATGAAAGAATGTACTTATATGCTGTTTCTCAGTGTCCATATATTACGGGATGATCCTTGGAGCTTATCTATAGTGATTGACTTCCCAGTGCCAAAAGGTTACTGAGCAAAGTCAATCTGTGTTGCTGAAATCCAGTCTGTAATAATTGAATCAATCCTTGCTTTAATCTTTGTTCACTCTAATAGCCATATGGTATACTGGAACTCTTATTTGTCATTTCCTTGACGTGCTCCAAATGTCATATTATTGACATTCTTACTTTAACTATACTGCCCATAACCCGCTACCGCATCCAGAATACTCACTTTTACAATGTTTTTATGTACTGCTTAGAGAACCTTCTGTAGAATGTGGTCTCAGACATATTGTTGTTCATGTGGCTGCTGCTTTTTTATGTGCAATCATATTGCATGTCATGCTGTGGCTCTAACAGTCTTCTTATAGTGTCACCTTAAACACATTATTCCTGGGAGCTGGACATATACTTTAATCAGCTCTCCTCTACAGTGTTCTCTTGTAAGCTTATCTCTGAGGGTGTACATTTTCACTTCCATATCCAAAATATCATGTGTGTCAGAACCTTCCTTTCTATTTTGTTTTGTCATACGACACATGGACTTATTGAGTATTGACCATCCTTTAATATAATGTAGTCTCTATTTTATGGTGATCACAAAGTACCTCAACATATGCTGATTATAACCATAGCAGTTCTAGAAAGCGTCCGTAACAGCTACAGTAACTTTAATCTGTCAGACCAGCCATTTTCAGCAATGAAAAAGGATCATTGTAAGGATAGTCTACAAAGAAAGTTAAAAAAAAAAAAATATATATATATATATATACATGCATTTATACACTATATGGACACAACTAGTGGGACACACCACTCAATTATGGAATTCAGGTGTTTCAATCGGACCCATTGCCACAGGTGAATTAAATAAAGCACCTAACAATGCAGTCTGCATTTACAAACATTTAGGAAACAAAATGGGGCATTCTGTAGAGCTCAGTGAATTCAAGAGTGGTTCTGTGATAGAATGCTACCTTTGCAATAAGTAAGTTTGGGAAGTTTCATCCATGCTAGATATTCCAGTCAACTATTTGTGGTATTATAGGAAGTGAAAAGTTATGCATTTCGTGTACAATAATACAAATGCAGAGTAAAGTTTAAATGGTGCTTCCTTGGGGAAATCTACTAATGAAAAAGATTTGGGATTGTAGACAATAGACTTAGCAGTAGTGGTGCCAGGGGCGTACCTAGAGCATTTGGCACCCGGGGCGGACCCTGAGTGTGGCACCCCCCCATAATAAAAATGTAAGAAAAAACCCACAATTTTTTCAATGTTTGAAAATTGTACAATTATAGATACCAGGAATAGTGTGCCATTCAGAGCCCATTAATAGTGTGCCAGTCAGATACCAGTAATATTGTGCCACACAGAGCCCAGTAATATGGTGCCAGTCAGATACCAGGAATATTGTGTCAGTCAGAGCCCAGTAATAGTGTGCCAGTCAGATGCCTGTAATATTGTGCCAGTGAGATACCAGTAATATTGTGCCAGTGAGATACCAGTAATATAGTGCCAGCCAGAGCCCAGTAATATTGTGCCAGTCAGAGCCCAGTAATATTGTGCCAGCCAGAGCCCAGTAATATAGTACCAGCCAGAGTCCAGTAATATAGTGCCAGCCAGAGTCCAGTAATATAGTGCCAGCCAGAGCCCACTAATATAGTACCAGCCAGAGCCCAGTAATATAGTGCCAGCCAGAGCCCAGTAATATAGTGCCAGTCAGAGCCCAGTAATATAGTGCCAGCCAGATGCCTGTAATATTGTGCCAGCCAGATGCCCAGTAATATAGTACCAGCCAGAGTCCAGTAATATAGTGCCAGCCAGAGCCCAGTAATATAGTACCAGCCAGAGCACAGTAATATAGTGCCAGCCAGAGCCCAGTAATATTGTGCCAGCCAGAGCCCAGTAATATAGTGCCAGCCAGAGCCCAGTAATATAGTGCCAGTCAGATGCCCAGTAATATAGTGCCAGCCAGATGCCTGTAATATTGTGCCAGCCAGATGCCCAGTAATATAGTACCAACCAGAGCCCAGTAATATTGTGCCAGTCAGAGCCCAGTAATATTGTGCCAGCCAGATGCCTGTAATATTGTGCCAGCCAGAGCCCAGTAATATAGTGCCAGCCAGAGCCCAGTAATATAGTGCCAGCCAGATGCCTGTAATATTGTGCCAGCCAGATGCCCAGTAATATAGTACAAGCCAGAGCCCAGTAATATTGCGCCAGTCAGAGCCCAGTAATATTGTGCCAGCCAGATGCCTGTAATATTGTGCCAGCCAGAGCCCAGTAATATAGTGCCAGCCAGAGCCCAGTAATGTAGTGCCAGCCAGATGCCTGTAATATTGCGCCAGCCAGAGCCCAGTAAAATAGTGCCAGTCAGAGCCCAGTAATATAGTGCCAGCCAGATGCCCAGTAATATAGTGCCAGTCAGATGCTTGTAATATTGTGCCAGCCAGAGCCCAGTAATATAGTGCCAGCCAGATGCCCAGTAATATAGTGCCAGTCAGAGCATAGTAATATAGTGCCAGCCAGAGCCCAGTAATATAGTGCCAGTCAGAGCCCAGTAATATTGTGCCAGCCAGAGCCCAGTAAAATAGTGCCAGTCAGAGCCCTGCTCGTTTTAAACTACCCTCCTTCCCCCCTTCCCCATTACTTACCGATGCTGCTCTCTGCTCCCGGACCGACGCCTCCTCCGTGCAGTCTTCCCTCTTGCACGGAGGAGGGAAACACAGTCACTGGATGTGACGTAACGTCCAGCGGATGCGGCTGCCAGAAAAAATGTTAAGCTGCGCGATGCGGGGGGGGGGGGGGGCGGGGGCGTCAGCACGGGTGTCACCCCCGCTTGAGGTGTCACCCGGTGCGGACCGCCCAACCCTCCCCCCCTCGGGACGCCACTGAGTAGTGCACAGTGTTAGCTGGCAGCTACAAAGGCCAATAAAATGTGTATTGACTCACGGGAGGACGATGTTATTCTGCCTCATTATAGGTCCATGATAAGACCTCAGCTTGTACATGCAGTTCAATTCTGGGTGGCATTTAAAAAAAAAAAAGACATTATAGAACTATATAAAGTGCAGAGGAGGACTATAAAACTAGATTTAGTCTACAGCAGAAGGTATTTATTACAGAACAATTAAAACATGGAATTCACTGTCTGAAGAAGTGGCTCTTGCAAATATGTTAGCTGCCTTCAAAAGTGGCCTGGATACATTTTAAATGAGAGGGCTATGCATGTTAGTATAGGCATTCATATTTATTTAGTGCGTGTTGATCCAAGGAGAAATCTGATGCTGTCAAGAACCAATTTTTTACTTACTGAAAGCAGAATTTGAAATTTCTGAAAAGAGTTTTTTTTTTCCTTCTTTTGGATCAACAGCAGTAAACATGGAATAGGAAAAGGGTTGAACTTGATGGACATAAGTCTTTTTTCAACCTAAATTACTGTGTTACTATGTAAAGTCACAGAGCAGGGTCAACGATTGCTGAGGCACATGGTGGTAAAAATTGCCAATGCTCTGATGGTTACATAGTGTTGTAATCTTCCACTTGCATTCATCTCAGCACAAAAACTGTGTGCCAGGAGCTTCAAGGAATGGGTTTCCATGGCCGAACAGCTACATGCAAGACGGAAATCACTTAAAAGTACAATGCCAAGCATTGGTTCGAGTGGTATAAGCATGTCATCACTGGACTCTGGAGCAATGGAAATGCATTCTGTGGAGTCTTCACTGTTTGACATTATAATGGACGAGCCAGGGTTTGGTAGATGCCAGGAAAATGTTACCTGCCTGACTCCTTTGTGCCAACTGGAAAGTTTGGTGGAGGAGGGATAATGGTATTTGGCTAGGAACCTTATTTCCAGTGAAGGGTAATCTTAATCCTTCAGCATACCAAGACGGTTTGGACAATGCCATGGTTCCAACTTTGTGGAGAACAGTTTTAGGAAGGACCTTTTTAATTTCAGCATGACTATGGACCAGTACACAAAGCAAGGTCCATAAAAACTTGACTAGCATGCACAGAGCCCTGATCTCAACCCAATTGAACACCTAGGTTCAACTAGAACTGAGACTGCAAGCCAGGCCTTCTTGCCCAGCATCATTGCCTGATCCCACAAATGCTCTACTGGATGAATAGGCAAAAATTATCACAGAAACACTCCAAAATCTTGTGGAAAGCCTTTCAAGAAAATTGGAAACTATTAGGGCTGCAAAGGAGGGACCAACTACATATTAATGTCTATGTATTTAGAATACAATGTCATAAATGTTCCTGTTGGTGTAAAGTATCAATCATTTTGTCCATATAGTTATAAATTTTGAATCTTTTTATTAACCCTGGAAAGGGAAGGTGCACATCACAGCAATGCGTTCCTTTAATTTGTAACTATCCATAAAGTGTTCAATACTCAATATTGATTAGTCAAGCCAAAATCAGTTGGCTATTAAAAATGTATAGTAAGACATAATATAAGAGGAAGCAGGTACAATGTTCAAAGCAGTAGACAAGCAAAGACATGATGATGGACAGTTCTGAAAACTGACTACTAGGGATCAGTAATTATTAGTTCAGTGCATTTTAACTCTATCACTGATCCTGGCCACTTTACTGTGGCAACATACACATTTACCATTTCTGTTAATAGGACTTTACTTAGTTGTTCAAATCTCCATGAAATTCAGTTTACAGATGCATTTCAAAAGAATAGAGAATTCCTATCAGCATCAGGTATTTGGTGTTTATTGACTCTTTATTGATCCTTTCTGGGATTTAAGAAAGCTAAATAAGGTTAGTTTAAGGAGATGATACACGACTGGTTTCTACATTCATCTCCCATGTATAGAATTTATAACCTCATAAAAAAGCATGACACGATTCCTGTTTTTGCAGGTATGAGTTACTGATCTCTGGAACAGACACCAATCCAAATTATTATTCTCTTTCAAAGAGAAATCCATCAAGAAAAACAGAGACTTGAATCCAGTTTTCTTTTATTTCTTGTTGACCACAGCTGCAAATAAAACTCAGTAATGAAATAGGGTTGCAATACAATACCCTTCAATCAATACATTATGACGTAGCCCTTAGCTGGGACAGACTTTTACAGAAAAATCTTCTATTGTATAATTTCTTTTAATAATGCCCTAAAGAGAAATGATTGGCTCGTACCTATATTTCAAGATTACATTTCCTAATTTTTACTTTGCTAGAGATAATGTCACCATTCAATCTGTAGGAGAAAAATCAACCAGCCTGTTAATTAAGTTCTGCAGAAATACAATTTAATCCTTAAAATGTACTGGATATAGGAAGCAGTTCTAGCATTAATATTACATTCTGCATCAATTCCTGGCTTACAACAAAGAAACCTAAAGGTTATGTAAATACGACTTTATGTAAAACAAAAGATTCCCTATTTTACAATTGGTAGCAAGTCCAAAAAATAGGATTATGCAGACTTTAGTTGATACATTGAAACAACAAAAAATAGTGTGTTTTCGTCTAATGTACTGTATATTCATGCCATGTTCTCCAATTATTATCAAAAGAGCAGTAACACATTTAATTTAGGACTAATCCAGAAGTACAAGGACAGTTCAAACATTAGTCTGTATATAATTACACTGTTTTCAAAATTCATGAATGATTCTTTCAGTTAAGCTTCCAGTAATGTTGATTTTGCAATTTCATCTTTAATGTTAGGTTCACACAACACTAGCTAATAATTTGCTCAGAGACTACAGCACATTTTTTATGTAGCAATGCAATCAGAGCTGTCGATTACAGAAAGTGATTGCATTCTAAGCCAAAGTTATTTCTGCTTCATGTGAGATATCTAAGAATGTTTCATATTATCCAATCAACCTATGGGAACAATTTGGGAGGAAATATAATTAAGATGTAGTTCATTTATTAAAGAACTTTCCTAAATTATTTTTTGGAAAACAGAAACTAATGTACACTTACAGACACAGAAGGTTAATTGTTCAGTGCTTTCACATACAATTCTAAATGCTACACACACAAAACAACGGGTAACGGGGCATTAAATATTTGTCCTGGTATGTAAGTCCTGTATTTGTTGACAGTCCCATTCCTTACAACGAGAAGAGTCTGTAGTACACTTTAGAGGTAAAAAAAATATTACATGCTATAAGAGTCTTGTGAGCCAAATTGCGAACCAGTTATTTCTATACACTTTTTTTTTATGAAAAACTGACGTAGAGATTTGCATACTTTGGTCACAATCAAAACCATCTGACCACTTTAGATTACCTACAAAGTTAAGCAAGGAATCCCCAAGTTTTAGAAAGCATACATGTCAGACTGACAAATTCTGGCCTGGGGTTCCAACGTAATGTATTGTTCCATGATGAACGCTCATTCATTATCAAAGATACACAGACAGGCAGGGCAGATAAATAAGATACAGTGTAAGGCCTCACCCAGTTTGTAGACTCATCCAAACTGTTCCAGTGATTTCAGTACCTTTTTGCTTTGATTGCTTGTTTATTTTCTATGCTCACCACTTATTTTTCTTTCCTATCTGGTTTTGCTTATTACCTATGTTCGTTCCTCCCTTTGTTTTGCATACTATACCTTGTTCCCTCTCTAGCTTAGCCATATTGTGGTATCCCCCACAAAGTCTCTAGCCCAACCACATAGTCGTATCCCCCCACAGAGTGGCATCCCTCTCAAGCTCGGCTACATAGTGGTATCCCCCACAGAGTGGCAAACCTTCTCTTGCTTGGCTATAGACTGGTCCTCCCCCAGTGGCACCTGCCCAATCTAGCTTCAGTTGGGATCATGACCTGTTCCAGAGTAGTCCCTACCTGTGAGCACTCCTTGATATATGACCAGGGAATCTGTACGTGTGATGACTTCTTTTCCCTTAAAACAGTTATCCAGCAAAGCAGTAGTGAGGGTCGAGTGTATTGTTATTAGTTTGTTATTCAATTTTAGCATAATGACTTGCCTAACTGTGAAGTACCTGGACATGGTTGGCAAGCTTCATCTTATGCCTATAATTAACCAAATCCTCACTGTTTAATCTAGGAATTTAGGTCAGTTCCTGCATGTTTGTTTGTCTCCTTACTTTTGTAAACAAAAAAAGCCAAAGAACACGTGTGGATTTTGCAGAAAGAACCATCCATGTAGCATAATTATGCCATATTTTTTAAGTAAAAAAGTGTTTAATTGGTGGTTTGAAGACACATACAGGAAGAAGTGAGGTAAGCTTTACGCGTTTTGCGCCTTAATGTTACTTAATCATAAGCATGCACATCGAGGTTACCACCAACATTATATACTAATTGCAAAATCAGTTGTTAATTGTTAAATGATTCAACTTGAGTGAATCTCTCTGTGGTTAAAAAGACTGGATTTATACAGGAATACTGTGCAGACATACAAATACAAAGGGCTGAGTGAATTAAAACTGGTCATTCATATCTAGACTAGATTCGAGGGAAAATAATCTGAATTACATGAAATAAGCCTTTTGCAAATAAAGATTGTAGCGTTATGATAC
Organism: Pelodytes ibericus; assembly: GCA_036172795.1. Taxonomy (NCBI): domain Eukaryota; kingdom Metazoa; phylum Chordata; class Amphibia; order Anura; family Pelodytidae; genus Pelodytes; species Pelodytes ibericus. The sequence continues at coordinate 163,207,736 of CM069858.1, forward strand.
AATGCAAAAAAATACATTATTAGGTTGAATACAGGGGTCCGGATTCATGAAGTTAAACGAAATAAAATAAAGTCCAAAATTATTTAAAGACCAGTAGATGTATCTGGTTAACAGACAGATAACATAATGACCAAATTCTCGTAAAAGCTAAACACCTAGATTGTTGGTTTATATCATCAGTTTATAAACTATCCTGAATTCTAATAATATTTCGTATTCATTATTAATGATTATTTATTATTCCTAATTCATTTATTATGAATTTAGTTTATTAATTTGTTAGTTAATTACACTTGGGTTACTTCCAACAATCAAAATATTATTGTACAAAAAAAATGGTCATATATATATACAAAAATAGAAAAATCTATAAATCATTTTTATAGAAGATCAAATAGACCTATTGATTTAAGAACACGGTGACATCATGGTTAGAATTTAACCCCTTTGGAAATCGAGTTTGTAGAGTAAAAATCCAATACACCTCACGTTTGCACAAAACTTTAAAAATATTTAGTTTTTTCTTTGTTCTAGTATAGTTTGAATCTTTAATATCTATATGAGAATCTGAGTTTAACATTCTTTCTCATGATCTAGCCTTTACAGTATAATATCCTCTTTTGATACAGGCTGAGGAACAACCTCTTTATTTTAGGTTTACAGAAAGAGCTTTACAGCTAGCCTCAAATAGGGAATCTTCAGAACAATTTGTTCGTAGCCCTAAAAATTCACCAATAGGTACACCTTTAAAAGTGTGACTTGGGTGAAAGCTACTAGCTCACAGTAAAGTGTTCCCCACTGTATCTTTTCTGAAATTATCTGTAATTATTTTCCCAGACATCACCAATGAGCTAAGAATGAAATATTAGATTGACTGCTGTCCAAAGTAAATTTCAGATTCAGATTACTAGTATTTATGTAATGTAAGAAACACAAGGGTGTTTGTTAACTTGTCCATATCAAAAGTAGATAGTCAATATATCTTCTGTACCATATTATGTGCTCTCTGAAGGGATTGTTACTGTTCAATTGATATTTCATTTCCCACCAACGCATATAAATGTTGGCATAAGAGGGTGTCAAAGAATAAACTCACTACAATTGGAAATAAAATTTGGCATATGTGGAGAAAAATCTGAGAAGTATTTTTTTTTTTTGCATTGTATCATAACGCTAAAATCTTTATTTGCAAAAGGTTTGTTACATGTAATCCAAGCCTTATGTTCCCTCGAATCTAGTCTAGATATGAATGACTAGTTTTAATTCACTTTGTATTTGAATGTCTGCACAGTATTCCTGTATACATCCAGTCTTTTTAATCACAGAGAGATTGACTCACATTTGATCATTTAACAATTAACAGCTGATTTTGCAATTAGTATATAACGTTGGCGGTAACCTCAATGTGCATGTTTATGATTAAGTGCCATTAAGGCACGAAGCGCGTAAAGCTTACCTCACTTGTTCCTGTATGTGTCTTCAAAACACTGATTAAACACTTTTTTACTTTGACATAATTACGCTGCATGGATCTTTCTGCAAAATCCACACGTGTTCTTTGGCTTTGTTTGTTTACAATGTGTATGGATCACCCAGCGTTGAGAGAACCCAGCAGTTAATGAAGCAGTTCATGGAGTAGTTTCATTTCACAGTACCACCATTGACAGCCCAAGGTATACTTTCTTCTCCTTAGTTTTATACTTATGTCTTATGCTTTGCCCTTCGTTGTTTGCTTTAGTTCTCCCCTTGCACCTTTCTCTGTCCTGTATCCCTTCACTCTGTATTTCTGCCTCTGTTTCTTTGTACTCACTTTGCTCTGCTTGGCTCATCTCTTTGCTTTATCCTGCTACAGCCTGATAACCTGTTCTAGTTGTACTCCCTGCTCGCTCAAGGATGTTTGTAGGATCATTTCAGTTATCCTCTAGACATCACTGGATTCCACGGCTGCCTCACAGGGCCTGGGAATGTGGCTGCATGAACTTGGGTTCTCCAACCACCGAGGGATTGCAGTTACCTAGCACCAGGTCCTGTGTCTCCATTTCCAGCGCTTTGAACTCCTGCATTGGGCACTCAGGGTCCCATAACATCCTGGACCCGTCCCTGACATATGGCTTTAGGCTTTAGTTAGGGGCCTGACAAATAAGAGACATAGATAGTCAGATAGGTAGAACAGTGATCTTCCCTAGTCTATATGGTCTTTTATATTGCATTCTAGTACAGTACCCACCAATATTGAAGTACTTTGACACACTGGTGGACTAAGTACGAAATGGCCAAAAGCGGTTACGAAATCTCCAATTTTTTCACCTAGTATAGTTGTTTTTAAAGAAGCCTTAAGCTTGTGTGCTGATGTTTCAATATATTATGTATACATGTTGGTCACTTCAGCAGCACTCTGTATTATAATTACTGTTTTAGTGTTATGCTCCCCATTCCCTTCTATTTGTATGTATATTGAAGCCACACCAGTTACTGGGTGTTCTACCACAAGTGCATTATATATTGCATTCTAGTGTACTACCCACCAATATTAAAGTACTTTGACCCAGCAGTGGTCTAAGCATGATATGGCCATGTGGTGTGACTAAAACTCTTTTTTTTTATTTATCTAGGATTGGTGCTAAAGTAGTTTTAAGGTTGTGTGCTGATATTTCTATATACTGCCTGTCGACTAGTCATTAAAATCCGCCAATGAAAATGGACATGAAAATAGACATATGTTCCAAAATGTATAAACATACAAAACCATACATACCGAAATAGTGCAGTCATATTAACTATTGGCATGCAATGGTAATAGTCATTGGAAAATTGAGCTTAGATACAAATAAATACATTTGTGGATAGTAGCCAGCTGACAAGGCAATATCACGTACTAAAGTCATAATCACGCCTAATAATGAAATGTGCCAAATCAGGTGCTTTATCTAACCAATGGCTAAATGCATCCATGATAGCAATGTAAACAGTGCAATAAACTTAACCCCTTGACGACAAAGGACGTGTCAGAAACGTCTTGGGAGAAACTCCCTTAACGACAAAGGACGTGCCTGGCACGTCCTGTGGTGAATCAAGCGGTTTTCGCGATCAAGGATCGCAAAAAACGCTTTAACGGTGCTGGTCTATTGCCTCGATGTCGAGGCAATAGCCAGCACCAAAATTTCTGCTCTGGGCCACCCACGATCGCCCCACGGAGCGATCGTGGGCGCCATATTGACGGAGCATGCTGCTCCGTCAATATGGCTATGCCCTCTGCCGGTCTGAGCTTCGGAAGTGAAAGTAACTTCACTTCCGTCGCTCTGAATATGCTACTTGACTGCCCCTAGTGGTAGTTAAGTTGCATAGCAATGGAAAAAATGTAAAATAAATATTTAATTAATTAAAAACTGGTTATATAGTTATATTAGCCTATAGGGTTAAAATGAAATATTTTTTAGCACAAGGGAAAGGGTTAAAATTAAATTAAAATTAAAACATATAAAGGGATATAATTAGGATTAGAATTGGGGTTAAATTTAGTGTTAGGGTTAAATTTTGGGTTCGGGTTGGGGTCAATAGGTCAATATAGGAAAAAAACAAAAAACACTGTTTTTGCCCCATAACTTGCAAAAAAATACCGAAAAATATGGAAACATGCATATTTTTGAACTCGGGACAACATTTAAAAACTATTTAGATGGGGTCTTTTTTAATGATTTTATTTGTGTAAATTATATTTTAGGTCAAAGTTAGAAAAAGTGTTTGTTTTTTTAAATTTTTAATCATATTTTATGGGTTTTTTTTGCAGTAAATTATAAGATATGATTAACATAATGGTATCTAATGAAAGCCCTTCTTATGACGATAAAAACAACATATAATTTGTGTGGGTACTTTATGTGAGAAAGAATAAAATTGCAGTTAAACACAAACACCCCAGAAATGTCAAAACAGCCATTGCCACCAAGGGAAAGTCAAGGTGAAAATGTCTTGTCACTAAGGGGTTAAAGACACACTACTAAATAACATGCCAAAAAATAAACATCGCTAACACAAATCTATCTATTGCAGAGGCACTATGTACCACTATTATATCAGCAATATTGATTATTGTCCTCATACCATTGGACAAAAAAATCCTATGTTAAATAAACCTGTCTAAAAGCAAAGCACTGACAATGCATCTGAGAGAAAACATTTCAATATGAAAGTATGTTGCTGAGGCAAAATTGTAATCTTATTAAGTAACTACAAACAATAAATTGCCATGATTATCCTTTATGTAATGAGTGTAGGGTCTGTTTGTAAAAAGAATCACTGTTTATCACATTTTAAAACCACTACATGAAACTATCTCGTTATCATGTAACAATAGGTACAGTTAGACCTCAAGATTCAATATCTATGGCCCATATATATATCACATAAATAACAAGGCATACAACAATGCAGGGAGTACTTGCCTAGTGGTTGCAACCAAAACGTTATAACATATATATGTAACCAAGTAACACATATACAAATAAGATTATAGCTAACTAAATAAATGAATGCAATGACTGCATAAATAAAAACAAAGCATGAAAAGGTCTAGTTGCAGCAGCAGGATGAAAAATATCTCACAACATTACACTCTGTATTAAGTTATATATAAGTTATTAAAATTATACTTTGGGTAAACCTGTGCAATACCAAAGAGAAGACTTTAAGACATAGGCATTGTGTCTGACCAGATAAATCAGCGGTATGTACACATGTGTAATTATCCAAAGTCAGTGGACTGCCTTTTGACCCTGCCTGCTTGCTGCCCACTCTGATTCTTTAGTTTTGCTGCCATCACAACATATGACACTGTTAGTCTTCCCATTAATATAGAGAAAGAAAGTGAAAGTATCAGGAGGGTAAAGGATCGTCCTGAGAAGGGAGAATCATCGTCTGGAGACCAGGTAAGTGCTGTGTAAAAACGCTTTAATACAAAACGCCACAGCTAAACATTGCAGTGAAAAGTGGGGTACACAAAGTGGGTAGAGTGATGAAGCCTACGCGTTTCGCGCCTGTGTTTTGGCGCTTCGTCAAGGGCATGATTGAGATGCAGAGATCAGCACCTTAAATACATGTACACAGTGATTGATTGAAATTAACCCCAAGTGAAATATTACATAATTAGTGCACATTGATCAATTAAAAACACAGAAGGAGCAAGCCTTTCTTAGAGCATGGAAGGATAATTGATGTATATAAATAAAGACTTATCTAGCTGTGCATAGAGGAAATTAATTGAATATAAATGAACAGCTACATGTTCCCATTTGCCAGACAGGAGTGATGTGAATGTTAAACGCGTAGGCTTCATCACTCTACCCACCGGGTGTATCCCACTTTTCACTGCAATGTTTAGCTGTGACCTTTTGTATTAAAGCATTTTTACATAGCCCTTACCTGGTCTCCAGATGATTATTCTCCCTCCTCAGGACGGTCCTCTACCCTCCTGATACTTTCACTTTCTTTCTCTATGTGTATGGCGTGAGTGCCGAGAGGAGAAGCCCATGGAGGAAGCTATGAAAGTAGATCCGGCCATCTCTCAAACCACTGCTTCCCATTAATATACCATAGCCAATTTGCCCAGAAATATGAAACTGTTAGTCTGCACATTAATATTCCACAGCCAATAAGCCACTATTAGTATTCCACAGCAAATTTGCCCATTAATAAGCCACAGTCAATGTGCCCATAAACACACCACTATTAGTCTGCTCATTAATATGTCACTATTAGTGTGCACATTAATATTCCACAGCCTAATTGCCCATTAACATGCAACTATTAATCTGCCAATTAATCTGCCACTATTAGTCTGCCCATTAATATACCACTATTATTGTGCCCATTAATATGCCATAGCCAATTTGCACATAAATATGCCACTGTTAGTTTGCCCATTAAAATACCACCGCCAATTTGCCTATTAATATTCCACAGCCAATTTGGCCATTAATATTCCAATATTAGTATGCCCAGTAATATGCCACAGCAAATGTGCCCATTAATACACCACTATTAGTCTGTTCATTAATATGCCACTATTAGTATGCCCATTAATATGCAACTATTAGTATGCCCATTAATATTCTACAGCCAATTTTCCCATTAATATGCCACTATTAGTATGCTAATTACTATGCCATTATTAGTGTTCCTACTAATATGTTAAAGCCAATATGCCCATTTGTATACCACTGTTAGTGTGCACATTAATATTTCCCAGACAATTTACCCATTATTATGAAACTGTTAGTTTGCCCATTAATAAGCCACTATTTGTCCATGAATATTTCACTGTTAGTTTGTCCATTAATTAGCCACAACCAATATGCCCATTAATATGCCACTGTTAGTCTGCCCATTAATATTCCAAAGTTAATTTTCCCATTAATTTTAAACAGCCAATGTTTCCATTAATATGCCACTATTAGTATGTCCATTAATAAGCCACAGTCATTGTGCCCTTTAATACACCATTATTAGTATGCCCATTAATATACCACGATTAGTCTGCCCATTAATATACCACTATTAGTATGTCCATTAAAATTGACACTATTAGTCTGCCCATTAATATGCCACTATTAGTATTCCCATTAATTTTCCACAGCCAATTTGCCCATTAATATGCCACTATTATTCTGCCCATTAATATGCCACAGCCAATTTACCCATTAATATGCAAATGTCAGTTTGACCATTAATATACCACAGCAAATTTGACCATAAATATACCACAGCCAATTTGCCCATTAATATGCCACTGTTAGTCTGCACATTAATATTCCACAGCCAATATGCCACTATTAGTATTCCCATTAATATGTCACTGTTAGTAAGCCCATTAATATTCCACAGCCAATTTGCCCATTAATATTCCTCTATTAGTCTGCCAATTAATACGCCACTATTAGTATGCCCATTAATATGCCACTATTAGTGTGCTTATTAATATGTCACAGCCAATTTAACCATTAATATGCCACTGTCAGTTTGCCCATTAATATACCACAGCCAATTTGCCCATACATATGCCACTGTTATTCTTCCCATTAATATGCTGCTGTTTGTCTGCCCATTAATATTCAACAGCTCATTTGCCATTAATATTATACAGCCAATTTGACCATTAATATGCCACTATTAGAATGTCCATTAATATGCCACAGCCAATGTGCTCTTTAATACACCATTATTAGTATGCCCATTAATATGCCACTATGTCTGCCCATTAATTTACCACTATTAGTATGCTCATTAAAATGCCACTATTAGTCTTCCCATTAATATGCCACTATTAGTATGCCCATTACTACGCCACTATTAGTTTGCCCATAAATTAATATGCCACTGCTAGTATGACAATTAATATTCCATAACCAATTTTCCCATTAATATGCAGCTATTAGTGTGCCCATTAATATGCCTATATTATAATGCCCATTAATATGGCACTGTTAGTATGTCCATGAATATGCCACAGCCAGTTTACCAATTAATACGCCACTATTAGTATGCCCATTAATATGACACTATTAGGGTGCCTAATAATATGCCAAAGCCAATATGCCCATTAATATACCACTGTTAGTTTGCCCATTAATATGTCACAACCAATTTACCCATAATTATGACAGTTAGTTTGCCCATTAATAGCCACTTATTGTCCATTAATATGTAACTGTTAGTTTGTCCATTAATAATCCACAGCCAATATGCCCATTAATATGCCACTGTTAGTCTGCTTATTATTATTCCACAGCTAATTTTCCCAATAATATTCCACAGACAATTTGCCCATTAATATTCCTCTATTAGTCTGCCAATTAAAATACCCCTATTAGTATTTCCGTTAATATGCCACTATTATGGTGCCCACTAATATGCCAAAGCCAATATGGCCATTAATATACCACTGTTAGTTTGCCCATTAATATGTCACAGCCAATTTACCCTTTAATATGCCACTATTAGTCTGCCCATTAATATGCCACTATTAGTATGCTCATTGATATTCCACTGCCAATTTGCCCATTAATATGCCACTATTAGTACCCAATAATATGCAACTATTAGTATGGCCATTAATATTCCACCACCAATTTCCCCATTAATATGCCACTTTTAGCCTGCCCATTAATATGCCACTATTAGTATACCCATTAATATGCCACTATTAGTGTGCCAATTAAATAGCCACAGCCAATATACCCATTAATATGCCACTGATAGTTTGCCCATTAATATTACACAGCCAATTTGCACATAAATATGCCACTGTTAGTCTTCCCATTAATATGCCACTTTTAGTCTTTCCATTAATATTCCACAGCTAATTTGCCTATTAAAATTCCACAGCATATGCAACTATTAGTATGCCCATTAATATGCCACTGTTAGTCTGCCCATTAATATTCCACCGCAAATTTGTCCATTAATATTCCACAACCAATTTGGCCATTAATATGCCACTATTAATATGCCCATTAATATGCCACAGCCAATGTGCCCTTTAATACACCACTCTTAGTCTTCCCATTAATATGCCACTATTAGTCTGTCCATTAATGTACCACTATTAGAATACCCATTAAAATGCCACTATTAGTGTGCCCATTAACATGCCAAAGCCTGGCACTATTACTAAATTACTATTACTATATTACTATGCCACTATTAGTCTGCAAATTAATATGCCACTTTTAGTATGCCCATTAATATGTCACAGCTAATTTACCCATTCATATGCCACCGTTAGTTTGCCCATTAATATACCAAATCCAATTTGCCCATAAATATGCCACTGTTAGTATTCCCATTACAATACCACTGTTAGCCTGCCCATTAATATTTAACTGATAATTTTCACATTAATATTCCATAGCTAATATGCCACAGCCAATATGCCCATTAATATGCCACTATTAGCATGCCCGTTTGTCCACAGCCAATGTGCCCATTCATATGCTACTATTAGTATACCCATTAATATGCCACTATAAGTGGGCACATTAATATGCCACAGCCAATTTGTCCATTAATATGCAACTATTGATATGCCCATTAATATTCTACAGCCAATTTCCCCATTAATATGGCACCATTTGTATGCCCATTACTATGCCACTATTAGAATGCCCATTAATATGTCACTATTAGTATGTCCATTAATATGCCACAACCAGTTTTCCCAGTAATATGCCGCAAAAGTTCACCTTCCTGCTGCTCTCTGTCCCCAGCTATCCTCTGCTCCCCCATTAATTTTGCCATTAATATTCCACAGCCAATTTGACCAGTAATATGCCAATATTAGTATGGCCATTAATATCCCACAACCAATTTGACCATTAATATGCCAATATTAGTCTGCCCAGTAATAAACCACTATTAGTGTTCCCATCAATATGTCACAGCCAATATGCCCATTAATATGCCACGGCCAAATTTCCCATTACTATGCCACTGTTATTTTGCCCATTAATATACCACAGCCAAATTGCCCATAAATATACCACAGCCAATTTGCCCATTAAAATGCCACTGTAAGTCTTCACATTAATATGCCACTGTTAGTCTGCCCATTAGTATTCCACAGCTAATTTTCCCATTAATATTCCACAGCCAATTTGCCCATTACTTTGCCACTATTAGTATGCCATTAATATGCCACAGCCAATGTGTCCATTAATATCCCACTATTAGTCTGCCCATTAATATTCCACAGCCAATTTGGCCATTGATATGGCACTATTGGTATGCCCATTAATATGCCACTATTAATGTGCCTGTTAATATGCCACAGCCAAATTGTCAACTAATATGTCACTATTAGTATGCCCATTAATATGCAGATATTAGTCTGCTCATTAATCTGCCACTTTTAGTATGCCCATCAATATTTCACTACTAGTATGCCCATTAATATGTCACAACCAATTTGAACAGTAATATGCCACGGAATTCACAAAAAATACCTTTTACCACCCTTCCTCAGTACTCACCATCTTATGCACTCCCTGCTACTCTTAACACAGAAGATCAAGTTATTTCCGGCAGGTCACATGACCTGCCGAGATAAGTGCGATGGGGAGCACCAGACAGGCAGCATGGGAACTTGTATCCATGCTGCCTGCTTGCTAACAGGGAGCTGGTGAGGGGAGATCTTCTGATCTCCCCAGGCAGTACCTTTGCGGCAAGCTTTTTTTCCCCATCTGCCGGATTAAAGCATGGACCTCTGGGCTGCAGCCCCTAAAGACCATGCAATCAGCTGCCCAGCTAAAAGGGTAGCCCGGAGTGTACGATTTGTGCAACACCTAACCTATATTACTGCAAAAAACAAGGAAATGTACAGACACATAATGCAGGAAAAAAAGATAAAAATTGTGTTCCCCTATGTGAAGTAAACCCGACATGTGTCTTTGCAGATACACACACCTTTACTCTGACTCTAATCCAATCAGTTGGATGCTGACACACACAAATACTATCAGCTGTGCACTCTCATTAAATTAAAAATTACATGCCAGTGAATCCTCATACTAGCACCATTCATCTTTTCACTTGTGCTTCTATATTACAAGTACAAGTGGGAAAAAAAAGAGTTTAGTGGCACTTTAACACTTAATGAGAGATTTTACACTTCAATTTCATGCTAGAGAAGTAAGTGGGTTTGGGCCATTTCCAGCACTGTTTCTTAAACATACCTGAAAAAAAATGTCTTAAACTCATTTAAACAATGCCAGTGTGCATTTTCTTATTTTTGTCCATACTTCAAAACGAGAGATGTTTCAGTGTATTCTTACTTTTTTATGTTCATCAAATATTACCACCAGCTTTGGGAAACATATTTGGAGTCTTATACCTTTTAGTTATATCAACATGTTGGTTATGAATTAAAACAATTATCAATTTCTTTACTTAAATCTAATTACAAACATATATTCAACACTGCTAGATTTCTGCAGTCTATTCAACTATTATTTTTGAAAGGCTGTTGGAATAGGAAAATATAATTTAATAAAAGGTACAACAATTATAGTCAGTGACTATAAATATTTAGCTTTAATACTTTGAGAAATACAGGTTAAACAATCCAACATGGTGGATAGCTTGTTTCCAAGCTATCCACCAAGCTATATAGGTTGTCTCATTAAATGAACAATTTCTCCCCCATTGTCCACAACCTAAGTTTCTGCCTGGTATATTAAAAGTTAGTCATAACTGTCTTTATGTATGTATAAAACACGTGCATTCTTTTGATTGATGAGTCTTTGTTATAATTTACATTTTGATTTTAATAGAGTTGTACAACAGTCATCCATGAAATGTTTACATTTTGCTAAATGTCATTGCTTAATTCAAGAACCATGCACAACCCTCTGTTACATGATTCATCTAGATAGATATTTACCAGCAGACATTTCCTTGGTTCTTTTATCTAAGCATTAATTTAAAGGGGGAATAAGCAACTTGTAATCAAACAGAAGCCTAGTTTCTATTTAAAAAGGATTTTGGGTACTAGCACCATTCAAAAACAAATCCAATTTGTTTTTGAAGTGTCATGGAGATTTCACTGCCAAACTTACCTCCTGCCTGCACCCTTCAAACCACCAAGAGAAAAGCCAAGCTAAGACTTTCGGAACAGTTATCCAGCAATGTGGGAACTCATCAGAAATGCACAGACTCCCTGCCCATATCTTTGCCTGAATCCTACAAGCACCTAGTGCTGGCTATACCTATCAGAAGACATTTCCTCTGGACTTGGAGCTGAAGAAATTTGATCCTCAGGCCAGACACCTCAGGTTTTCCATGCAAATTGGTTCAGTCACCCACAGGCAACACTCCCTCCCTGGCATTTACACATATACTTTTACAAAATATAATGAATGATGTGGGTTTAATTCAAAAAATATATTCTACTTTTTTATTTCCATGTATGTAGACCTATGTTATATATACAAGTAAAAAAAATACATTTTAACAGTTTTCCCTTGTCTAAAAAGAGATGGATAAGTCAGTATTCTCCAAATCCAACACTATCAAAGCACCTGGAAAATTACCTCAACATCAATTTACTGTGGAACAGTGTTGTAATTGAGGCAATGATTGAAAAAAACATGTATATACTTCTTCCTAGTGCTTACAACGTTAAAGGCAAGTCAGTCAATCCCTACTCATCAGTGGCAATACATTTAGTTGTGAACAAGGGATTTAAAACCAATTTATGTTGGACAAACCAATTTATTTGAGTTAATATAGATTGTGAAATACATTTATTTTTGTACTGGCGAGTAATGGTTTCTTAGGTTCGGAGGGGTAGAACAAACCAAATTGAACAATGCTGTGCTTCCTGTTTAATACATTAATTACCTGCATTAAGGACTGCATATTTTTTTATCACTATTTACTGCATGATTTTTGGCACCTACATGACTACCATTTGCCAAGGCATAAAAAAAACCTCCATTTTATTTATTAATTTGCTTATGTTGACAAATTACAAGTAGAGTTGAGCGGACACTTGGATGTTCGGGTTCGGCGGGTTTGGCCGAACTTCGGAAAAAAGTCCGGGTTCGGGCTCGAACTTATCCCCGAACTTGACCCCTAACATGAACCCCATTGAAGTCAATGGGGACACAAACTTTTGGCCACTAAAATGCCTCTAAAAAAGTCCTGGAAATGGCTAGAGGGCTGCAAAAGGAAGTAAAATGTGGGTAAGATTAGGACAAGTGCCCTGCAAACAATTATGGATAGGGAAATAACTTCAAATAACATAAAATACATACAAATTAAAAATACAGCTGAGCCATAAAATAGCACTAGATGGAATCTTTGATTTTAGCTTTGGAAGAACATAAATCTAAATCTAAAGCATGGCTGCCAGGAGGATCAACAGAATTATCCATTTGAGAGAGGGTTGGAGTGCAGGGTATTCTCTTTCAGTTTATACTAAGTGACCCATAGGTTGAGGAGGCGGTGACCGTGGCGGTGTAGGTGGAAGCAGCGCTGGAGGAGGAGGAGGAGGTAGCCAGAATTTTTCAAAGTGCGCTGTAGTTTGACTCTCAGATGTAATACATGTAATGCTATTTCTATTCTATAAACCAAAATAGAGTCCCCATTCATACGAATAGGTCAATTAACCTATTCGTATGAATGGGGACTCTATTTCGGTTTATAGAAAGCCAATAGCATTACATGTATTCCATAAACCGAAAGTCTATAAACCGAAAGACATTTGGTTTATAGACTTTCGGTTTATGGAATACATGTAATGCTATTGCTATTCTACAAGCCAAAAGTCTATAAACCGAAAGACATTTGGTTTATAGACTTTCGGTTTATAGAATAGCAATAGCAGTACATGTACTCTATAAACCGAAAGTCTATAAACCGAATGTCGTTCGGTTTATAGACTTTTGGCTTATGGAATACATGTAATACTATTGGCTTTCTATAAACCGAAAGTTATTTTTATATGTGTATTGAATAAGTGAATTAAGTAAGAAAAAAAATAATTAATATTAAAGAAATTCAGTGTAGGTATTTTAACTAGTTTGCTGAGCATTCTGGAATTATGTCAAGATACCTTTATTTACCTTCCATGCTTATGCCCCTTCATCTACACTATATGAAATGAACTCTTTTGCGTGGTGAGAGAGCATGTCATTCAAGAAGGAAACCTAATCTAGAGAAAACAAATACAGGGCTAGCGTCAGACTGTACATTTTAAAAGGATATATTTTTTAAAAATTCTGTGAGCAACATTCTTATTCCATTTGGAAATGTCTGGTGCCTGTATGTCATTCTATATTAGATCTAGCGATATTGAAAATAAAAATTTAGCATATTTCAAAATCCATGGAGCAAATCTAAGTCAGCAAAATGTAATTAAATGTAAATCAATATACGAGTAATTCGAAGTCTAGGGCAATGATGGCCAAGGTTTTTGATCCCAAGTGGCAATTATTCAACAGGAAACAAAGTTAATAATCTCAAAGTACAATTTTACCCCACATTCTAGTCCAATCTTCCAATTTTAATTGCAGACTCTTTTTATTCTAGGTTTCCTTGTTTCTGCTTTAATTTAGTTTCCTTATATTTCTTCATCTAAGTGGCTCTGTTTGAGCACTTGCTTCAATATATGATAATGGCGACCCTGGAGTCAGATGCAGAGTGTCACCTTGGAGGTGTCTTAGTGCCAGATGTGGCACCAGTCACATAGAGTTTTGGCTTCACTGGCATATTACTTCAGGATTTATCAACTACAAAAATTCACAATCCTAGGGAGACTACAGAGCAGTAGACTACAGAATAGTATGCTGGGAGCAGCACAACTAACTAAACTGGCCATTCTTTAGAGGGGGGATGGAAAACCAGCCACTGGATGAATTAGGTTCCAGAAATGAAAAGTAACCCTCTCTCTAGTTTAGTCACCACACCACCAGTTAGAAAAATAGAACATTCCTTCTCAAAAATGACAGATTCTAAATATCCATGAGATGCAGGGATAGCAGAGTGTCTATACAAGGACACCAATGTCCGTGGCAAAGTCTGTCAGGGTCCATAGAACATCCATAAATTGTCACAAAGATCAGTAAATGACCACCATGAAAAATGTTGGTGCTTACCCCAGATCACACATACCAGTCATCTCACAGTAAATATTCAAGCTATCCTCTTGCAACACTCCTGACCGTAACACCAGAATCAGTGAGTTCAGTAAAGGTATGCTGGCTATATTTTGGCAAGACTCAAAAGGGAAGCAACAGGGACTACATATAATGAAGTAATATCTTAAAATAAGGTGCAGAATCAAAGATGATCAGCTTGTGGTAAAAAGAAACAGTAGGACAAGTTGTTACCGCCACCATAAACCTATCTATAACAACAACAGCATTAGTCATTAATCATTTATATTATATGATTATTGATAGCATGGTCCGTTTATGTGCAGGTACATACACATAACATGTTCAGGTTC
The DNA here is from genome assembly GCA_036172795.1 of Pelodytes ibericus. Classification (NCBI taxonomy): domain Eukaryota; kingdom Metazoa; phylum Chordata; class Amphibia; order Anura; family Pelodytidae; genus Pelodytes; species Pelodytes ibericus. The sequence goes on from CM069858.1 coordinate 163,222,737, forward strand.
ATTTGTATATAATTGTAATAAACATGTCATTGAAAATAAATATATAATCACAGCAACAAAATGAGAGGAAGAGAGAATGGAGCACACTCTGTACAGACAAAGTAATTTAAAGGCAAAAATAGAAACAAGAGCATTTAGCACTGCTATACGCATCTGTTGAAGAACAACTACAGCATACACATAATTACGTTACTTGTGCAAATAACACAAATAACAACATTTTCAATGGAATGCTAGAATGTAATAGAATGTACTCTAGGATCAGTGTGGTTTCTATATTGCATATAGTGGCACATGGATTTTATTTGTAAATTCAAATGTTAGAGAAACACAAAAGTATTGCTATAAGGTCTTATTGCTCATTGGTTTGAGGTTTTTAGGCAATGGAGATGACTTGCATGATATCCAAATTACAACAAAAGGCACTCTAGAAACAAAATATGAAATTTGGCTCCCTGTGTTGGGTATACCATAGAGTCAGAACACTTCTCTGATAAACTGGCTGTGTTCATGTTGGCAGGGGAGGGCTGGCAGCCTTAGGCCTGGGGGGCAAATCCAGTCAAGTGGCCCATTGCACCATCGAATCGCCTCCCCATCCACGGCCATCTTTTCCTTGTTTTATAACGAATATTGCCAGGATTTTCCCCCACAATATGCCAGGATTTGCCATTTAATATGCTAGAATTTTCCCTTACAAAATGCCAGGATTATGCCCCTCAGTATGCCAGGATTATGCCCCTCAATATGCCAGGATTTAGACACCCAATATGCCAGGATTTTCTCCTCAATATGCCAAGATGATGCCCCCTCAATATGCCAGGATTTTCCCCTAAATATGCCAGGATTATGCCCCTCAAAATGCCAGGATTATGCCCCTCAATATGCCAGGATTATGCCCCTCAATATGCCAGGATTATACCCCTCAATATGCCAGGATTTAGACACCCAATATGCCAGGATTTTCCCCTCAATATGCCAAGATGATGCCCCCTCAATATGCCAGGATTTTCCCCTCAATATGCCAGGATTATGCCCCTCAACATGACAGGATTTAGACACCCAATATCCCAAAATTTGGGCACCCCCCCCCCCTACCCACGTTGCACACCTCCGACATGACCCATAACCCACGTTGCACACCAGGACATGCCCCATCACCACATTTACATGCCTCCATCACCCCATTACATACACATTTCCAATATTATTTGCCATTAATATTCCCCAGCCAATTTGTCCCATAATATGCCAGTGTTATTCTGCAATTTAATATAACTCGGTAAATTTGCCCAATAATATTCCAAGGTTATCTGCAATTTAATATGCCCCTGCTAATTTGCCCAATATGCCAGTGTTAATTGCCATTTAATATTCCCCAGCCATTTTGCCCAATAATATGGCAGTCTTATTCTGCCATTTAATATTCCCCAGACGATTTGTCCAATAATATGCCAGTGTTATTCTGCCATTTAATATTCCCCAGCCATTTTGCCCAATAATATGCCAGTCTTATTCTGCCATTTAATATTCCCCAGACGATTTGTCCAATAATATGCCAGTGTTATTCTGCCATTTAATATTCCCCAGCCAATTTGCCCAATAATATGCCAGTCTTATTTGCCATGTAATATTCCCCAGCCAATTTGCCCAATAATATGCCAGTCTTATTTGCCATGTAATATTCCCCAGCCAATTTGCCCAATAATATGCCAGTCTTATTTGCCATGTAATATTCCCCAGCCAATTTGCCCAATAATATGCCAGTCTTATTTGCCATGTAATATTCCCCAGCCAATTTGCCCAATAATATGCCAGTGTTTTTTGCCCAAACCCCCCCCCCCATCTCTTACCTTTTTCCCTGGTGGCTAGTGGCAGGACTTCCCTGGTGGCTAGTGGCAGGAGGACTTACCTGGTGGCAGGCAGCATGGTCCCTCCATGCTGCCTGTTCGGCCTCCCGGCGGTTGTACCGACAGGTCACGTGATCGGCGCGCGTCTGACGTCAGAGCGCCGATCACGTGACTGTCGGCACACTGCACGGGGAGCCGAACAGGCAGCACGGAGGTTTCTCTGTGCTGCCTGTTCGGCTCCCCGTGCAGCTTTGCAGGCAGAGCGGAGGTGAGAGGGGATCTTCTGATCCCTTCTCACCTCAGTCTCTGCCTGCAAGCGCGTTTTTTTTTTGTTTTTTTTTTTTTAAAACACTGGCCCAGCGGCCGTGTTTTACATAGTTTAGGGCGGCCTGGGGGGCAATTGCCACCCTGCCCCCCGGCCCAGCCCGCCCCTGCATGTTGGAGCTGTTGTAGGGGAGATAATGGTGATCCATAATTGTACTGTGGAAGGTACATTCTCAATGAAGATGATAAATGCCAAGGGCTGAAGTCCAGTGCACACAGAAATTGGTTGCCAATGTCACAGACATCAGTGTACCGCACTGGACCTCCTCCGGAATATAAATCGGTCCCTGGTATCCTGTATCATGTAATATGACCAAACAAATAAGAAAATACTTCCTATTCCACATATTCTGACATGTGAGCAGCTTAGGTTCTCGTAAAAACAGTCATCATCTTGTATATTTAATATAAATCAATTTTCTGCCATAATGCCAGTCATATGAACACTGACTTCTAACACTGTGAGCATCACAGAGACATTTTCCTTTCTAATGCATTTTGAAGTGGTTAGATATAGCTACTTTGCATATCCATTGCCAAAGCAATATTATAAAAAGAAATGTAAAGCACTCTATAATTTGTTTAAAGTGTGACTGAAGCTCTGCTTGATGTCATTAAACATTATTGTATTCCTATAAATGTACACCAAGTTAAACAATTGCAAAGTTGACATGTTTACCATTTCTTTTAAATTGCATGGAGGGTTTTCATTTTTCATTTTCATTATGTGCACCTAAAATATTAAAATACAAATTATAGTAATGAATTGTCAGCATCCCTAAAAAAGATTTAGAAGTCATACTTCAACAAAGCTTGACATAAAGCACCATCATATTATGTTTATGAAAGGAACTAGTGATTTAAACACTTGCAATATATAATGATTCATAGGGAAATGACTATACATTTAATTGTGTTATTCTGGCATTCATTTTTAAGGCTTTCAAACTCATCCAATGGATTTGTCAGGTTCTCTTCCTACAGCATTATGCCAAACTAAAGAAATAGAATGATGCTTTAGTGGTTCATTATATTGAAATATAGATTGTGATTACATAAGAACCAAGTGGACTGCCCATTTCTACTTATAAGTAATGTTCAGATGTATTCATTCAAAATATCACCCAAATATGTAGTTTTACATTTTAAAAAATACCTGTTTAAAATTATAACAGATTTGATTACAATTATAACAAAAACAAGATTCAATAGTGTGTGTACTTAATCCCAAACTCTTAACACCTTAAAAGTCAACATACCATGAGCTGTCAGAACTGAGCTTCAGTCTTCCAGGTACCAGGTATCTTGATCTCATTCAAACTATGTACCATATGTCTTATAGGCATACAAATGTAGCCTTGCACCAGGCCCTGTTACTCCATTTCTACAGATTGAACTGCTGTATACCATCTATGGGTGCTCTGGTCCTGTGTCATCCCTGACAAACCCTAATGTAAATCTAACACAAACCCTTATGCTAATTAGACATGTGCATTCATTTTCGGACGAATGCATTTTCGTCCGAAAATAGCATTTTCGTCCATTCGTCCGAAAAACGAATAACGAAAATGCTAAGCTAACGAAAGCCGAATGAACGAATGGTTAATAAACGAAAATCATTCGTTATTCAAGCTAAATTATACTACCCACCATGGCCTATTCAAAGCCATAATGCTTTAGTAGAATGGCCTGCAATTATACAATTCAACTCAAAAGCACATGATAAAAATGTAATATTTAGACATTGTTACGACGTTGCTAGAAAACGTAGTGCTATCGTATAGTGCATCTTGGATTTCTTTTTTCCATAGACCTAGTAGAATTAGAATTCATAAGACTACAGTCATCTGACAAGTGATGTCTGTCAGTCATTATATCAACCTACCTTACACAAAGTATGGACGATACTATAACAATGTGGTTGAATAAAACAAGAACTTTCATTGTCTGGTAAAGTGATGAGTTTTAGTGGTGCTTATTTCAGATTTGCACAAGCAGCAAACTGTCAGGCAAATACAAGCCAGTGCCTAGTACAATACAAAAATCACAACAAAAAAAGTGACAGTGCGCTAAAGTGCTACAAAAAGTGTGATAAGATATGTATCCAAGCTATGCCAGCAGCCCGTTGCTGTATTTAGAAATAGTATACAGAGGATAGTACACACTTAATGGATGTGACACTCACATTCCAACTTATGTTCATAAAATAAAGTGCTGTTAATGAATCTTCTTCTTTTGGTCATTGTTTCCTAGTGACCTCCAAGTAATACAAAGATATCAGTATAAACACAGAACAAGTTTAATAATAATAATAATAATATTATGGTTTTTTATTTGGCCTTTTTTGGGGCTGAAGAAAGAAAAAAGAAGACATCAAATGGTAAGTATAAAATTTTTATTTTTTACAGGTTCGTTTATTGCCCACCCCCCTCACTATTATTAGGGTGAGGGGGGTAGGTTGGCATTTTTTTTTATTGGGGGGAGTGACTAGGGGCTGGGCACCCCTAGTCACTTTATTTGTGGTCTCCACCCACCGCTCATGGGTGGGGACTGGGGGGGGACACTAGGTCCCCCCCTCATTATTATTTTAAGGTCCCCACCCGCGGGCAATGGGTGGGGGACATTAGGTCTCCCCTCATTATTATTATAGGGTCCCCACCCGCGGGCAATGGGTGGGGACCTGGGGGGGACATTAGGTCCCCCCCTCATTATTATTATAGGGTCCCCACCCGCCGGCAATGGGTGGGGACCTGGGGGGGACATTATGTCCCCCCCTCATTATTATTATAGGGTCCCCACCCACGGGCAATAGGTGGTGACCTGGGGGGACATTAGGTCCCCCCTCATTATTATTATGGACTTTTTTTTAAAGTTTGGCCAAACCCGCCGAACATCCAGGTGTCCGCTCAACTCTATTGGTGAGATGAATATTCCCTCTCACTTAATTAACTATGGCATTGTGCATAAAAAACCCTGATGTGCTACTCTTGCAAGAAGAATAGAAGTAAACCTGCAAGGTTTTTAAAGTCTGACCTACACAATATCCACGGTCAGCTAAGCTTTTCCAACCAAGGAAGTTCATTGTTTTTGGTCTTGTACAAAGTATAGTTGAGTCAATTTATCAGGATAGCATATTTGGGAGCAAGTTCTCCTATATCATTTTTGAGGAGAGAGACTATTTCACTGCATACTGTATATTTAGGTTTGTATATAATTAGAAGTCTAGGAAGTTTCTCATCGTGAGGTGAAAGCATCAGTCTAAAGTAATGTTGAATTGGCTGATTATTTTTCTTTGTATTAAAAATGATGTATCTCATTAATCACAGGCTAGATTCTTAACTGTGGTGAAGCATTTCGTCACCTTGCTTTTGATATTCAGGACGGATTGAAGTCAAAGGTAATCTACCAACTCTGCTTTACAATATATTGCTTTGAAATTGATTTTAATCTTTAAGTTTCATTAAAATGAAATTGATAAATAATTGGAGTCCGTATGCAGGTGTAAACCATTCAGATCTTCAATTACTTGGGTTTGCTTGCCATTTACTAACATGAAATACATGTAGCTGAAATATTACTTTTGATTGAAATTTCAGTACAATCTGCCACACATGAAAAATGTAGCTACTTATTCGAAAAAATTATTAATTGTAAAGCCATCTGTTTTATTAAGTTCAGTGAAACTCTCTTGTGTTTCTCCATTGAAAATGTCTGTTTTCAGAATTACCATATAGGATTTATTTAATGTTGGTCTAAACAAATTTACTAATCACTGATGAATGATTCTTATTTAGAACCTAGCAGTTGCTTTTTAATATGAACATACTGGAATGTTCAGAAAACCTTTTAGAATGCATACACTAAAATGAATAATAATAATGAATAATGAACAGTTTAGAGAGTAATGCATACATTTAAAAGGATAATGTCACCATACACAGTCTGTGGTTTGGCTCAATCATTGTCTGTGTTTGAAGTGGTTGTTTTTCAAAAAATAAAATTAATGTGAGCTCCATCTTCTGGTGACTACCTTAATGCAGATAGTGTATGATGTATAGTGGCAAATAATAATGTTTTTAATATAGTTTGTGTCTTCCTTACCAGGAATGCCATTGTAAAAAAACATAATTTTAATCATCACTACCCTACTAAGGCAAAAAGTAAAATTAATATATATTAATAAAAACACATTGCTGTGGAACAGATATCTGAGTAATTAAAAGAATAAAAGGACCTAAATGAGAACATGATTTGGTTATATTCAAATGAATGTTCAATTACCACTTTTCACCCGATTATATATATTTGAGTCTGGTTCAAGCCTGGTTAAAAAACAACTGAACCTGAAGTCACACCAGAGCACGGATATATATAATAAGGTGCAGAACTAGAAACCACCGGGCCCCGGTGCAAAAATTGCCCTGGGGCCCCCCAAACCTATATTATATAAACTATATTATATAAACTATATATATAACGTATGGTTCAGGTTTACACTTTATATAATTTATGGCTGGTTATATAATATTTGTATAACAAAAAAAAAAAAAAAAAATATATATATATATAGCTGGTTTATATATATATATTTGTTATATAAATATTATAAAACCAGCCATATGTATTATATAAATATATATAATGTAATATTACATAAACCTGAGCCATATGTTTTAAATATATATGTATATATATATATATATATATATATATATATATATATATATATATATATATATATATATATTTATATAAAACATATGGCTCAGGTTTATGTAATTATATATTACATTATATATATTTTTGGCTCGTTTTATTATATTTATATACAGGGGCGGGCTGGGCCGGGGGGCAGGGTGGCAATTGCCCCCCAGGCCGCCCTAAACTATGTAAAACACGGCCGCTGGGCCAGTGTTTTAAAAAAAAAAAAAAAAAAAAAAACGCGCTTGCAGGCAGAGACTGAGGTGAGAAGGGATCAGAAGATCCCCTCTCACCTCCGCTCTGCCTGCAAAGCTGCACGGGGAGCCGAACAGGCAGCACAGAGAAACCTCCGTGCTGCCTGTTCGGCTCCCCGTGCAGTGTGCCGACAGTCACGTGATCGGCGCTCTGACGTCAGACGCGCGCCGATCACGTGACCTGTCGGTACAACCGCCGGGAGGCCGAACAGGCAGCATGGAGGGACCATGCTGCCTGCCACCAGGTAAGTCCTCCTGCCACTAGCCACCAGGGAAGTCCTGCCACTAGCCACCAGGGAAAAAGGTAAGAGATGGGGGGGGGGGGTTTGGGCAAAAAACACTGGCATATTATTGGGCAAATTGGCTGGGGAATATTACATGGCAAATAAGACTGGCATATTATTGGGCAAATTGGCTGGGGAATATTACATGGCAAATAAGACTGGCATATTATTGGGCAAATTGGCTGGGGAATATTACATGGCAAATAAGACTGGCATATTATTGGGCAAATTGGCTGGGGAATATTACATGGCAAATAAGACTGGCATATTATTGGGCAAATTGGCTGGGGAATATTAAATGGCAGAATAACACTGGCATATTATTGGACAAATCGTCTGGGGAATATTAAATGGCAGAATAAGACTGGCATATTATTGGGCAAAATGGCTGGGGAATATTAAATGGCAGAATAACACTGGCATATTATTGGACAAATCGTCTGGGGAATATTAAATGGCAGAATAAGACTGCCATATTATTGGGCAAAATGGCTGGGGAATATTAAATGGCAATTAACACTGGCATATTGGGCAAATTAGCAGGGGCATATTAAATTGCAGATAACCTTGGAATATTATTGGGCAAATTTACCGAGTTATATTAAATTGCAGAATAACACTGGCATATTATGGGACAAATTGGCTGGGGAATATTAATGGCAAATAATATTGGAAATGTGTATGTAATGGGGTGATGGAGGCATGTAAATGTGGTGATGGGGCATGTCCTGGTGTGCAACGTGGGTTATGGGTCATGTCGGAGGTGTGCAACGTGGGTAGGGGGGGGGGGGTGCCCAAATTTTGGGATATTGGGTGTCTAAATCCTGTCATGTTGAGGGGCATAATCCTGGCATATTGAGGGGAAAATCCTGGCATATTGAGGGGGCATCATCTTGGCATATTGAGGGGAAAATCCTGGCATATTGGGTGTCTAAATCCTGGCATATTGAGGGGTATAATCCTGGCATATTGAGGGGCATAATCCTGGCATATTGAGGGGCATAATCCTGGCATTTTGAGGGGCATAATCCTGGCATATTTAGGGGAAAATCCTGGCATATTGAGGGGGCATCATCTTGGCATATTGAGGAGAAAATCCTGGCATATTGGGTGTCTAAATCCTGGCATATTGAGGGGCATAATCCTGGCATACTGAGGGGCATAATCCTGGCATTTTGTAAGGGAAAATTCTAGCATATTAAATGGCAAATCCTGGCATATTGTGGGGGAAAATCCTGGCAATATTCGTTATAAAACAAGGAAAAGATGGCCGTGGATGGGGAGGCGATTCGATGGTGCAATGGGCCACTTGACTGGATTTGCCCCCCAGGCCTAAGGCTGCCAGCCCTCCCCTGTTTATATATCAAATATGCTATATGTATCATATTTATTATAATATTACAGTTACATACATCCACACAGTCAGACTTACAGTTACATACATACACAGTCAGACATACACACTTACATACAGTCAGACTTACACTTACAGACAGTCAGACTTACACTTACATACGCACAGTCAGACTTACATCCATACATACACACACACACAGACTTACACTACATACATACAGTCAAACTTACATCCATACATACACACACACACACAGACTTACACTACATACATACAGTCAAACTTACATCCATACATACACACACACACAGACTTACACTACATACATACAGTCAGACTTACATCCATACACACACACAGGCTTACACTACATATATACAGTCAGACTTACAACCATACATACACACAGAATTACACTACATACATACCCACAGATATTTTTGCCCCCCTCCCTGCAGGGGTACCTTTAATTGCAGGGTGGGGGGTTGATGCAGCCTGCGTTATCTTCTGAGCACCAGGATGTCACATCCGGCTCTCTAGGATGCTCAGAGTGCGAGGGGGCGGAGCTTTCACCCCCTTGCGTGAGACAAGCGGAGGTGCGGCTACTGGTGACAATGTTACACAGGCCGCATCTCTCACTCCGGAGGGCCTGTACTATGCGATCAGTTCAGATCGCATAGTACAGGTTTTATCTGTCATTATCGCAGGGGTCGACTGAGCAGCCGGGCCCCTGGTGTGATGGGCCCAGTCGCAGCTGCGACCCCTGCGATAATGATAGTTCCGCCACTGATAAGGTGTTAGTGTCTTGGATATAAGCAACTGTGATGGGTAAAGCAAAATAAGCAAAAGACAAAAATAAGTCCCTCTAGTGGTAGCTCTCAGTGAGTGCACCACTAAATTGTTAAAACCAACATGTTTTAGTGTGATAAATATAGAATAGTTTGAGAGTGAAGAAGCCCTTACCTGGATATAATTCAGTTTTTACTTAATGTATAGATTTTCTTTGTTAGCAGATGTGACAAACAATTATTTATCTCTTTGGCTATACTATGTGCTTTACTAAAAAACAAAATGAGTTGAAAAGTCACATTTTACTGATAATACTATTCTTGCATGCTTAGCAGCCACAACATTAACACACCGGCTGGCAGACTATGCTACCATAATGAATGAACCCCTGAGGTTCCAATAGTTTTATATTTACTCTTTCATATGCTGAGCATTCATGCAGTTGGTATCAGATGTATTTTTAATGGAGATTAAACTTTTTTTATGGACCACAACAAGGAAATAACATTGTTCTTATTTAATCTGCTACTTTCCTTGAAATATTGGTATTACTGTTGTATTAGTTACTTCCACAATTGAATTATTTTAATTGATCGACCTCCCCCACCACATTTTTATCAAGAGACAAAGATTTCCTTTCAATTTATATCTCTTGGTAATGTGTTACAACTAGTGTTGAGCGAACCCGAACCGCACTGTTCGGGTTCAGACCGAACATTATGTTTTTTGGACACCGGACCTGAACACGGACATTTCACTGTATGTTTGGGTTGGAGTTCGGGGTTCGGCGATTTAATGGCGCGTTTTGAAAGGCTGCAGGGCAGCCAATCAACAAGCGTTTGACTCGTTTGCCCTTAGAAGCCAACACAGCCATGCCTACTAATGGCATGGCTGTGATTGGCCAGTGCAGCATGTGACCCAGCCTCTCTATATAAGCTGGAGTCACGTACACGCACATCACATGAGCTCTTCTTAGTGTAGGGAGAGGATGCTGCAGCTGTGAGGGACAGATTAAAAAAAATTCTGGTGTTGAATCTGCAAACTACAGCGATTATTCAAACTACAGTGATTATTCAAATTACAGTGATTATTTTAGTGGGTGCTATACTACATATTTGTACCCTGCCCTGAGCCCAGTGCCACAGAGAGTGCAGTGCACTTGCAACTGCATGTGTGCCAGGCACATGACTTTAATCCTGTTCTGTTAGCTCAGTGGGCAACATCTAGGCATTTTTAAATACTGCAATTTGTTTGTGTTAAATATTACATTTGCGTCCTGCACTTCATATCTGAGAGTCAAATAGAACCGTCAAATACTGTGCTTACAGCGCACTTTGAAAAATTCTAATTGTTTTGGGTGCTAAACAGTACATTTGCGTCTTGCGGTGTTCTTCATATCTGAGAGTCAAATAGAACAGTGAAATACTGTGCTTACAGTGCACTTTGAAAAATTATAATTGTTTTGGGTGGTAAATAGTACATTTGCGTCTTGTGGTGCACTTCATATCTGAGAGTCAAATAGAACAGTCCAATACTATGCTTACAGCGCACTTTGAAAAATTATAATTGTTTTGGGTGCTAAATAGTACATTTGCGTCTTGCGGTGCACTTGGTATCTGAGAGTCAAATAGAACATTGAAATACTGTGCTTACAGTGCACTTTAAAAAATTCTAATTGTTTTGCGTGGTAAATAGTACATTTGCGTCTTGCGGTGCACTTCATATCTGAGAGTCAAATAGAACAGTCCAATTCCGCGCTTACAGCGCACTTTGAAAAATTCTAATTGTTTTGGGTGCTAAATAGTACATTTAAGTCTTGCGGTGCATTTCTTGCAGTCCAATAAACAAAAAAAAACAAAAAAAATACAAATAAAAATTGGTGACTATTGGCGGTTACATTGTCGTCTGACATAAACCATCTGTTACTTTGGTGGTTGACCGCAAAGAATGAGGAGAGCTTCAAATAAGGGACGTGGCCCTGGTCGTGGTGCAGCTGGTGTTGGTGGAGCTCCTGTTGCAAGTAGGGGATGTGGTCGATCTGTGCCAGCTACTCGCACAAGTGAAACACCTTCCTCAGGTGCTAGTACGCGAAAGAACCTGCAGCGTTATTTGGTAGGCCCGAATGCCGCTCTTAGAATGGTGAGGCCAGAAGAAGTACAGGCGATAGTAGATTGGGTGGCTGACAGTGCCTCCAGTTCCTTCACATTGTCTCCCACCCGGTCCCCTGCTGAAAGCTCAGAGTTGACACCTGCTAGACCCCACATGGAATCAAGGTCATGCGAGTGACATGTCCAGTTTGGAGGAAGAGGCGGTGGTCGCAAAGAAGCACCAGCACAGCATAAGAGGGAGCAGGGTGCAAAACCGTAGCGGCCGTCCCCTAGACTGTACGCCTGCTACTGCCCACCGCACCCAGGGGCCGAGAACACCAAAGCCAGCTCCAAGGAGTTCCCTGGCGTGGCAGTTCTTTAGACAATGTGCTGACGACGAGACACAAGTGGTTTGCAAGCTGTGCAATCAGAACCTGAAGCGAGGCATAAACGTGCTAAACCTGAGCACAACCTGCATGACCAGGCATCTCCATGCAAAGTATGAGCTGCAGTGGAGTAAGCATCTCAAAACCCAAGAAAGGTGGGTCTCCTGTACCACCTCCTCATCCAGTCAGCGTAACACCTTCACCACCAACTTCAGCACAGCCAGGGGGAAACGACAGCAGGGTCTTTTAAAACTCATATGTTTGGGGGAAAACCCCCACAGCGCACAGGAGCTGTGGATGGGCATGGAACAACAGATCAATGAGTGGTTGTTGCCACTGAGCCTCAAGCCTGGTGGTGTGCGATAATGGGCGAAATCTCGTAGCAGCTCTGGGCCTAGCCGGTTTGACGCACATCCCTTGCCTGGCGCATTTGCTGAATTTGGTGGTGCAGAAATTCCTGAAAAACTACCCAGATATATCAGAGCTGCTGCAGAAAGTGCGGGGCCGTCTGTGCGCACTTTAGGCATTCTCACCCTGCTGCTGCTTGCCTGTCTGCGCTGCAGCGTAACTTAGGCCTTCCCGCTCACCGCCTCAAATGTGACATGCCCACAAGGTGGAACTCCACCTTGCACATGCTGGAGAGATTGTGCGAGCAGTAGCAGGCGATAGTCGAGTATCAGCTGCAGCACGCACGGGTCAGTCGCTCTGCGGAACAGCACCACTTCACCACCAATGAGTGGGCCTTCATGCGAGACCTGTGTGCCATTTTGCACTGTTTTGAGTACTCCACCAACATGGCCAGTGCCAATGACGCCATTCTCAGCCTTACTATCCCGCTTGTATGTCTCCTTGAAAAGACGCTTAGGGCGATGATGGAAGAGGATGTGGCACAGGAGGAAGAGGAGGAGGAAGAAGAGGGGTCATTTCCATGGTGATCAGGCCAGTCATTCACAAGTGGTTTGGAGGGTGGGTTCCTGCACCAGCATAGGCGAGGTACACAACTGTCAAGCCAGTGCACAGTTTTGGAGGAGGATGAGGATGATGATGAGGAGGAGGAGGAACCGTGTTCACAGCAGGGTTGCACCCAACGCAGCTCGTGGGCATCACTGGAGCATGGCTGGGGGGATACAGAGGACACAGATGATACACCTCCCACAGAGAACAGCTTGTCCTTGCCTCTGGGCAGCTTGGCACACATGAGCGACTACATGCTGCAGTGCCTGCGCAACGACTGCTGAGTTGCCCACATTCTAACTTGTGCTGATTACTGGGTGGCCACCCTGCTGTATCCCGTTACAAGGACAACGTGCCATCCTTAATTCCATCACTGGAGCGTGATCGTAAGATGCGCGACTACTAGCGCACGCTGGTAGACGCGCTGCTGCGGGCATTCCAAAATGACACTGGGGGCTCAATGGAAGCACAAGGCGAAGGCAGAGGAAGAGGTCGCCAACGCAGCTGGGGCACCGCCAGCACCTCAGAAGGTAGGGTCAGCATGGGCGAAATGTGGAAAAGCTTTGTCAGCACGCCACAACAAGCAGCACCACCATCTGATATGCAACGTCTTAGCAGGAGGCAGCATTTCAGCAACATGGTGGAACAGTACGTGTGCACAGGCCTACACGTACTGACTGATGGGTCTGCCCCATTCAACTTCTGGGTCTCCAAATTGGGCACATGGCCTGTGCTTGCCCTTTATGCCTTGGAGGTGCTGGCCTGCCCTGCAGCCAGTGTATTGTCTGAACGTGTGTTAAGCACGGCAGGGGGCGTTATCACAGACAAGCGCAGCCGCCTGTCCACAGCCAACGTGGACGAGCTCACATTTATTAAGATGAACCAGGCATGGATCCCACCAGACTTCTCTGTACCTTGTGCAGAATAGACATTTATACCGCCTCACCCAGTCATTGTTATACTCAAGTGCACGTATTCTTTGTTTTCTGTTGTTATTTGTCCAAATATTTTGGGAGCTACCCCAATTTAAAAAAAAACAAAAACAAATAAAAAACAGTGTTGGCTACCTTCTCCTCCTCTTCCTCCTCCAGCGCCACTTCCACCTACACCGCCTCGGTCACCGCCTCCTCAACCTATGGGTCACTTAGTATAAACTGAAAGAGAATCCTCCTGGCAGCCATGCTTTAGATTTAGATTTATGTTCTTCCAAAGCTAAAATCAAAGATTCCATCCAGTGCTATTTTACGGCTCAGCTGTATTTGTAATTTGTATGTATTTTATGTTAGTTTAAGTTATTTCCCTATCCACATTTGCTTGCAGGGCACTTGACCTACTCTTACCCACATTTTCTTCATTTTGCAGCCCTCTAGCCCTTTCCAGGACTTTTTTAGAGGCATTTTAGTGGCCAAAAGTTTGTGTCCCCATTGACTTCAATGGGGTTCGGGGTCAAGTTCGGGGTCAAGTTTGAGCACGGACCCGGACATTTTTTCGAAGTTCGGCCGAACCTTCCGAACCCGAACATCCAGGTGTCCGCTCAACTCTAGTTACAACTTACTGTCAGGGGTCAACACTGACCTTCTGACTCATGCATTTAAAAGTCATTATTTATTTGCTTATATTCCTCCTGCCTCCTCTAGAGGTCTCCCCACCTTACTTTGCTTGTATTCCTTCCCCTCTGTTTGGTGTCAGGTGGGCTCGTTACCTTTTGCTCATACCCAGGTTAAATAGCTGCAGTTTCTGGCAAACAATGCTTTTGCATTGAAGTTGGAGGCCTGATTTCTGAGAGCTGCTGCTTCTGTTCCTGATACTCTCCTTAAAGCCCATTTGTGTTGTGACCTTGTCCAGGAACTGGGAATCTGAAACCTGAGTGGCTCAACCATCTCAGTAGATGATTTTCAGCATCTCCTGAGACCCTCTGAGTACTTCTAGATCTCTTCAGCTGTTATTCCCTTTAAGCTACCCTTCTCATTTCTCACCCTCTCTAGGGTGTTCCTGCTTAGTCACCCTCTCCAGGGTGTTCCTGCTTAGTCACCCTCTCCACGGTGTTCCTGCTTAGTTACCCTCTCCAGGGTGTTCCTGCTTAGTCACCCTCTCCAGGGTGTTCCTGCTTAGTCACCCTCTCCAGGGTGTTCCTGCTTAGTCACCCTCTCCAGGGTGTTCCTGCTATGTTACCCTTCCCTTGTTTAACTCTCTCCACCCCTACTTTTGCTTTGTCTACAGTCCCTACTAAAGCTCTTTGTTCTTTCTGCAGTTCCTACTCATACCCTTTTCCTATTCTGCAGTTCTTTGCTATATTGCCTCTTGTCTCTCCTTCAGTCTTTATTCCTATACCTAGCTCTGTTTCTTTATCAGTTCTCCCTTTGCACTATATTTATCATGCAACCAGACACCTTCACTGTCCCTGCACTTAAACTCCTACCTGACCTGGTAAAGGCCCTGACACTTACACTGACAGAAACGTAAACATGAATTCTGATTGGTACAGTTGTTCTAATTAATTTAGTATTTAGCTGACTGGCTGCTGTCTATCTACTAGCTATATTCAATTTAAAAAAAATAGAAACTTCCAAACATCTCACAAACATTTCTAGAATATTTTTTACTGATTTATAATTCACTTGTGATTCTTTTGTTTTAATATTAAACTCCTATGATTGGGCAAGCATTGCTCAATTTTACATCCTATTATTATGCTTTATATTGCACTTATTCTAATTAAACAGTCAGTTGCATATTTTCAGATTGTTGAAATCATTGTTATTATATGTTACATAAACTTATGTTACTTTAACCCCTTAAGAACAGAGACTTTGAAACATTTTTGTCCATTCTGGACAATGGCTATTTTAACATTTCTGTGCTGTTTGTGTTTAGCTGTAATTTTCCTCATTTGCTGTATCCACACAATTTATATATTGTTTTTATCGGGACAAGAAGGGTTTTCTTTGGATGCCATAATTTTGATCATATCCTATAATATAAAAATATACCATAAAATATATGGTAAAAAAAAAAAAAAAATTTCCTGACTTTTATTTGAAACCTCTGCTCCTCATCAAAAAAGCAAACAATAAACCTTCTAAATAGATTCTACTATTTCTCCTGAGTACAGGGATACCACCCATGCATAGGTTTGTTGGTTTTTTTTTTTAAAAGGCCACATTTGGGAGGTGCAGTTATTGGTTTTCCAACTTGAAATTTTGACATGGAGACAACCTGCACCCATGTCCCATTTAGGACATATTTGAAGCCAGCCAGTGTATTTTACTCCATCAACCCATATATTTTCTAAATGTAGACATCCTAGGCTATTTCAAATGGTGGTATTTTAACACTTTCCATGTATTAATTCTGCCACCAGCCTTTGTCAAAGTTTGTGGTAGTAATTTTTTTGTGTTTTTTTTTCACACACATTCTACTACAGACATGAATTCACAGATTTTGGTATGTGTCACTGCCAAATAACACATCAATATGTGTTCAGCAACTTCTCTTGAGTACAGGGATACCACCCATGCATAGGTTTGTCTGCCTGTTTGTGGGTTAAAGGGCCACATTTTAGAGGTGCTCTTTTGAGGTTTCCGACTTGAAATTTTGACATGCAGACAACCTGCGCCCTTGTCCCATTTGGGACATATTTGAAGCCAGCTAGTGTATCTTACCCCATCAACCCATATATTTTTTTAAAGTAGGCACACTAGGCTATTTCAAATGGTGGTATTTTAACACTTTCCATGCACCAATTCTACCACCAGCCTTCATCAAAGTTTGTGGTAGTAAGTTTTTTGTGTTTTTTTTTTCACATACATTGTAATTCAGACATGAATTTACAGATTTTGGTATGTGTCAATGCCAAACAACAACCCAATATGTGTTCAAAAAGATCTCATGAGTACAGCAATACCACCCATGCATACATTTGTTGGGTTGTTTTGGGGCTAAAAGGCCACATTTGAGAGGTGTGCTTTTTGATTTTCCAACTTGGAATTTTGACATGTAGAGCAAGGAAGGGGTTAAATGCTCTTATAAGAGCCTTTGTAGTACTTTACAAAAAAATTGCACAGACAAGAAAAAATGTTCTGCTATGCAGTGATCAGTAGCAGGGACGGGGTTAATACAAAGGGTATGGCTTTTATACCAGCCCTTGGGTCAATTTTGTAACATTTTCTTTCATTTATTACAATTAAAAACTAATATTATACAGATCTGTCTCTCTCCCTCACTAAAACTCAAGTGAGGATAGGGAGGCAGATCCATATGGGTCAGAACAGTATTTACCAATAGTGATCTAACCAGGCGAATGGTGATGCTCATCTGAGCAATCACCAAACCGCCTTTGCCACTGATCGGCTGTTACTGATCGCTATACACGCGCTAAGACAGCTTCAAAAGTAATACACATAATGCCCTAGTGGGGATAATGCCTATAGCAACAAAAAGACAGTGACCATATGCGTTGCTTAGGCAGTGACCATATGCGCTGCTTAGGCAGTGATATACGGCAAGCAAGGGGTTAATGGCTCTTGTGCTCATGCCATTGTACAGAGCACTGGTGAGACCTCACTTGGAGTATTGTACGCAGTACTGGAGACCATATCTCCAGAAGGATATTGATACTTTGGAGAGAGTTCAAAGAAGGGCTACTAAACTGGTTCATGGGTTGAAGGATAAAACTTACCAGGAAAGGTTAAAGCATCTTAACATGTATAGCTTGGAGGAAAGACGTAACAGGGGGGATATGATAGAAACATTTAAATACATAAAGGGAATCAACACAGTAAAGGAAGAGAGTATATTTAAAAGAAGAAAAACTACAACAACTAGAGGACATAGTCTTAAATTAGAGGGGCAACGATTTAAAAGTAATATCAGGAAGTATTACTTTACTGAGACGGTAGTGGATGTATGGAATAGCCTGCCAGCAGAAGTGGTAGAGGTAAACACAGTCAAGGATTTTAAGCATGCGTGGGATAGACACAAGGCTATCCTAGCTATAAGACCGGGAACGGGGGACTAATAAAAGTACTCAAAAAAAAATTGGGCAGACTAGATGGACCAAATGGTTCTTATCTGCCAACACATTCTATGTTTCTATATGTATCTCTGTATTTCTCCTTAGTTATGTCTTATCCTTTGTCCTTCCTTGTATGTTTTAGTTCTCCCTTTGCACCTTGTATTTCCGCTCTACTCTTCCTCAGTTCCTTTGTACTTGTTTTGCTGTTCTTGGCTCACCTGTTTGCTTTATCCTGCTACATCCTGCTAACCTGTTCTAGTTATACTCCATGCTTGCTGCAGGATGTTTGCAGGATCACTTCAGGTATCCCCTAGGCATCACTGGATTCCATAGCTGCTTCACAGGGCCTGCATAAACTTGGGGTCTCAAACCACTGAGGGATTGCAGTTACTCAGCACTAGGCACTGTGTCTCCATTTCCAGTGCATTAAACTCCTGCATTGGGCACACATGGTCCCATAACATCTTGGACCTGTCCCTGACATATGGCTTTAGTCAAGGGCCTGACAAATGAATAATAATATGATTTGCTTGGCAAGATTTTCAGAATCCCCAGAGATGACTCACAGTCATGATAGATCATTATCAACCTGCCCACCCCCCAACTAAAAACAACTAAGTGTTCAATACAGCTGCATAGCGCAAAGGCAGAGAACCCTCTAGGACCCATAGGTCCATAATGCAAATTTAAATGTAGCACTATCAAACTGATTATTCGCAACTCACTTCCCCCCAGATGTATGATATGTACAGCCTATAATGCACTGTTACTTTTAGAACCTATCAGGGATAGCACTACCATAAATGGCCTATAGTGACTTCCATCCCTACTTGAAATACTAAATGTAAAATTCCCATGGATTCTAGTATGTATAACATTACCACTAGGCTGAGCCTTAAGGTGTCTATACCCATGGTAACAATAGTTGATAAAAATGAAAACCCACTTTGAAGAATACGTTAACCCAAATAACTCACCAAATTGTCTCCTGAAACTCTGTGGGAGGCTGATGAGGCGGTTATCAGTGGCCATTTAATCGCATACGCTTCCTACAAAAAAAAAAAACTAAACTAAATTGACTTACCTCAGAACTACAAAACTTGGAAGACAAACAAAAAAATTACTCGAGAAACACAGAACAAATAAGTGCTACCCCACTGCAAGGGATTCTGGGTAGGCATATGCAAATACAGTCAACAATGATCACCTTTTGCCTCGTAATAGTATTTTTAGAGAACCAGATTTTAAGCAATGCAATAATTTGTACTTATGCATTTAAAAGAATTTGCTTCAAGTACAATGTCTGCTATAGTAGTTACATAAACATTTATTTATCTAGTTTACAATTTTACCTAGAGCTAGATACAGAGAATAGAGGGGGACTACATACTAAGACGAACAAGAACAGACTAATACATGAGAGACCTTCTCGCAAGCTTACAGTCTAGAGTTTTAATTACCAGAAAATACTGTTCTTGATGACATCATTTATAATACGAACTGATCTCTGCTTTCAAGAGATGTTTTTTCTTGATCTATACGATATGTTCAAATGCTCCTTCTGTGGATCAGTTAAGATACATTTACCTCTCAACATTGCTCTCTTGAGATTAGAAACAACCAAAACAAGTGTTTGTTTTCTTTGCCTAAAATGAGACATCAGGGTATTTTTTTTTACAAAACATTCCTAGAAACGACATAACTTCAAATCATTTTGTTCAGCTTGGTGCAGGCATCCAGCCGTGACTACATTTTTCAAAGAACTACTTCAAGAATTGGATTAGTTGAGTGCAAGCTGTAACCTTTTCAGGTCAATGCTTTAAATGGACAAACTTCCCTTTTATAAAAGCCAACAAAGTTTTAGACAAACGTGAAAAACAGAACATTTTAAATTAACATTCTATTAATGCAATTTCCAATGTTATTTTCTTTAAAATAAAGAATAGTGTCTTCTAACTCAATAAAATTCAATAAAATGACCAAAGTTCTAAATAGATTACACATTACACATTGTGATCTGTTTAGAAGATAGAACGTGTGTATTGGGTATCTGTACCCAATATACACAGATTTGTCCCTAAATGCATTTGGGTCGGGCACTTTAGCATTAGTGATATTCATTTAGCACCTCTATGACACAGTTGTTTCTCCCCATTCCACCATAGTTTCTCCCTTATACTATATTGAAAAATTAATGTAATTATTAAGATGTGTAGTAAGTTGGCCAAGACACATCCTTGTCTAGTTCCATCACATATGGGAACCAGTTGTGTTGATGGCACCATACAGAATGCCATAATGGAGATAATTAAGTTAGTTCCATATTGAAAAGATTTAAATCATTTTTTGACAGGGGGGGGTTCGGTCTATCAACCTCAAACTCCACCAAATCATTCATCTAGAATTCTAGGATGCTTGGCATCCTCTTACAAAACCCATCTGATCTTTACATATGGGATAATATGCTTTAATATTTTTGCAATGATTTGCAAGTAAATTTTGGTGTCAGTATTAATCAGGGAGATGGGTTGATAATTTGCTAGGTTGTATTGTTTAGGGATGGTATGAATAGCACGACTGAATTATTTCTGGTGGAAATATTTTGCTCTCTAGTTCCCAAACTCACATTGGTGCAAGTTGAAGACTACTGCTTGTATAGTGCACAGGCTTTTTTCTAGTGTGATTTTATGCAGGCATAAATCACATTTTTAATATTTGACTTATCCCCAGTGATTACTTGTGTGGAAATTGACTTTTAGTTAGCTAATGTGGGCAGTCCTGGCTTCTTGAAACTGCTGTAATTTCACAATTTCATCTAGCTGTAAGTATTTAAAATCGCAAGCAATGCAAAAATTGAAAACATGCTGTGACAAAAGTACTCTTGTCCTTTGGTACCTTGTCCTGGGATTTGGGGGTTACACACAGTCTTTCAGGCTTCAGAGACACTTCACACGCTGGATGAGGTAAAAAGACTTGCTTTCTTTTATTGCGGTTTAAAGATGCACAGCAAGGTATAACAGGTTGTTTAAACAAAATATAAAATAAAATCCTTGCTCTTCTGAGCACTAACTAAACAAAAATGTTAAGCTAACTGGGTTGGATGGCTTGTCCATTTCCCAACATAATGTTAAATCAAAACCTTACTTCAGTGTTTTCAGCTCCCTGCTTCCATTCACCGAAATCAAAACACAGTCTCTCCCTCCTCTGGCAGGGGAGTATTTAACAGCACCTGTAATCAGCAAGCCTGTTCAGGTGAGGTAAATTGGGATTGGAACACTGGGCTTCTCACCTGTAGGTTCCAATCAACAAATGAAATGTGAAGTGGAGCACTGGCCCACCCTACTCTCCAAGTGCTCCACCCCAGGGCCCACACATAAAGTGCTATATTAAAGTGTAACATAACACATTTCCCTGGGGCTAATTACATAAAGTAGGAGCTGTGCAAAATCTGGGGAGATATATAGACTCCTTCCAGCACAATTCCTTGCTGTCGGTCACACATCCTCCCCCCCAGCTCAGACCCATAAGGTCGAGCGACCACGGACATTAGCGAGTACATCCGTGAAAGACCATCAGCATTTCCCTGTTTACACCCCGCCCTATGCTCTATGGAAAAATTATAGGGTTGCAAGCCAAGGAACCAACGGGTCACTCTACTGTTTTTCTCCCTGTTCTGGCTCATCCAAGTAAGGGGTGCATGGTCTGTCACTAATCGGAACCTTCTTCCCAAAAGGTAGTATTTAAGTGTGTCTACAGCCCATTTTATAGCCAGACACTCCTTTTCAACAATGGAATAGTTTCGTTCTTGGGGAGTAAGCTTCCTGCTTAAATACAATATGGGGTGCTCCTCACCCTTAATTTCCTGAGAGAGAACAGCACCAAGCCCTACATCAGATGCATCTGTCTGTAAGATAAATTCTTTAGAAAAGTCAGGTGTTACCAGCACTGGTTGGGCACAAATGGCTCCTTTAAGATTTGTGAACGCTTGTTCAGTCTCTGGGGACCATTTTACCACTACTGGAGCCCTAGCTTTAGTAAGGTCAGTTAACGGGCTTCCAATTGTAGCAAAATTGGGTATAAACCTCCTGTAATATCCAATGAGGCCAAGAAATGTTCTCACCTGTTTCTTAGTCAGAGGTCTCGGCCAATTTCTGATTGCTTCAATTTTAGCATCCTGAGGCTTCACTAGTCCCCTACCAATAGAGTAGCCCAAATATTTTGCTTCCTCTAGGCCAATCGTACACTTATTGGGGTTATCGGTTAGACCAGCATTTTGTATTGAGTTTAGGACAGCCTGTACTTTTGGAAGGTGAGATTCCCAATCCTCACTGTGTACTACAACATCATCCAAGTATGCCGCTGCATAGCGCACATGTGGCTTTAGTATCCTGTCCATCATTCTTTGGAATGTGGCAGGGGCACCATGCAAACCAAAAGGCAAAACTCTATACTGAAATAGGCCATCAGGAGTAGAAAATGCTGTCTTTTCTTTCGCTCGCTCTGTGAGTGGTACTTGCCAATAACCCTTGGTTAAGTCTAGTGTAGTAAGGTACCGAGCTCTTCCAAGTCTTTCCACTAGCTCATCAACTCTAGGCATGGGGTATGCATCGAATTTAGAAATAGCATTCAGTTTACGATAATCATTACAAAACCGTACTGTATTATCAGGTTTTGGTACCAGCACAATTGGACTGCTCCAGTCGCTTTGTGATTCCTCAATTACTCCAAGATCTAACATTTTCTTAACCTCTGCTCTGATAGCTTCTCTGCGAGCCTCGGGTATTCTATATGGTTTGAGATTGACCCTTTTCCCTGGTTCTGTCAGAATATCATGTTTGATCACACTAGTCCTTCCGGGGACTGGGGAGAATACTTCTTTATTTAATCTAATAAACTCCTTAACTTCCCTTGTCTGGTGTATGGACAGGGTCTCGGAGATATTTACTTCTGGGTCAATATTACACCTATCAGGGAAGGTTGAAGTCTCTGTAGTAACTAGAACTTCCCTTTCTTTCCATGGTTTTAATAAATTGACCTGGTTGCCTTACTTTGTAATTTAGCTCCCCCACTCTTTCAATAATCTCATATGGCCCATGCCAAGTTGCCAGGAATTTGTTCTCTACTGTGGGGATCAGGACTAACACTCTGTCTCCAGGTTGAAACACTCGAATTCTAGCATTTTTATTGTAGCTATTCTGCTGATTTTGCTGAGCCTTTTGCATATGTTCTTTGACTATTGGCATAACGGCCTCAATACGGTCTTGCATCTCAGTTATATGTTCTATTACGCTGCGATGTGGGGTAGCTTCTTGTTCCCAAGTTTCCTTTGCTATGTCAAGTAACCCCCTGGGGTGTCTACCATATAATAATTCAAAAGGTGAGAAACCGGTAGAAGCTTGGGGTACTTCTCGTATGGCAAACATTAAATAGGGTCATAGAAAGTCCCAGTTTTTTCCATCCTTATCTGTTACTTTGCGCAGCATAGTTTTTAAAGTCTTATTAAATCGCTCAACCAAACCATCAGTTTGTGGGTGATAAACAGAGGTTTTGAGGTGTTTAATGTGAAGGAGCTTGCAGAGTTCCTTTGTTACCTTAGACATGAATGGTGTACCCTGATCTGTAAGGATCTCTTTGGGAATCCCAACCCGGCTAAACATCATCATCAACTCTTTAGCAATGGACTTTGCTGAGGTTGTACGCATAGGAATTGCCTCAGGGTAACGGGTAGCATAGTCTAGTACTACTAAGATATACTGATGCCCCCTAGTGGATTTTACCAGAGGACCCACAAAATCCATAGCAATACGTTCAAAAGGCACTTCAATAACAGGCAAGGGTACTAAAGGGCTACGGTAAGCCGTAAAAGGTGCTGTAACCTGACATTCACGGCATGACGAACAGTAATTTATGATTGCTGCGACTACTCCAGGCCAATAAAATCTCCTCAACACTCGCTCTCTTGTTTTGTCAACCCCTAGGTGGCCAGTATTTCCGCTTTCAGCTTCTTGTAGTCACTGGCTTCAGCTGGTTCCAGATCATAGTATGCTTTCTGGGACTCACCAGTAAGAAATGGTGCTAGCAGACTTGCCCATTCAACTGCAGGCCAACCTTCTCGCTCAGCGGTTCGCTCAAATGCCACCAGGTAGGCCTCTACATCATCTGTGGGTACCATCTTTTGCAAGTAGTGACTCACTCTGATCACCTTTGGACATTGTGGTGATTCTGTGGCATCCCTTGCCAGCCTTTGTGATAAACTTTGGAACTCCTGCAGTATGGCACACGTGGCATCTCGCTGCTCTTCTCTGAGCAACTTATGAGCTGCTGCCTGTGCTGCTTCAACTTGCTTAAATAAAGCATCTGTATTTTCCTTTTGAGCAAGTACAAGTTGCTGTAGTGTTGAAATGCTCTCTTGCTGTATTGCGTTTCCACAACCCTTCTGTTTGTCTCTTGCTGTACAGCAGTGGACTGGAGCAAAGCTTTCAGGACATCCTCCATTTTCCCAGCAGTCTCTTTCTCCCAACTAACAGACTTTGCCGTGTGTTGCCCGCATTCTCCACCATATGTGACAAAAGTACTCTTGTCCTTTGGTACCTTGTCCTGGGATTTGGGGGTTACACACAGTCTTTCAGGCTTCAGAGACACTTCACACGCTGGATGAGGTAAAAAGACTTGCTTTCTTTTATTGCGGTTTAAAGATGCACAGCAAGGTATAACAGGTTGTTTAAACAAAATATAAAATAAAATCCTTGCTCTTCTGAGCACTAACTAAACAAAAATGTTAAGCTAACTGGGTTGGATGGCTTGTCCATTTCCCAACATAATGTTAAATCAAAACCTTACTTCAGTGTTTTCAGCTCCCTGCTTCCATTCACCGAAATCAAAACACAGTCTCTCCCTCCTCTGGCAGGGGAGTATTTAACAGCACCTGTAATCAGCAAGCCTGTTCAGGTGAGGTAAATTGGGATTGGAACACTGGGCTTCTCACCTGTAGGTTCCAATCAACAAATGAAATGTGAAGTGGAGCACTGGCCCACCCTACTCTCCAAGTGCTCCACCCCAGGGCCCACACATAAAGTGCTATATTAAAGTGTAACATAACACATTTCCCTGGGGCTAATTACATAAAGTAGGAGCTGTGCAAAATCTGGGGAGATATATAGACTCCTTCCAGCACAATTCCTTGCTGTCGGTCACAATGCATTTTAAAGTACTTTGAAAGCACATAAATATGCATTATTTGGAAGATGGGTTTTGACCACCAGACAGTCCCTTTAACTTCATTAAAAAAAAAATCTTGTCAGATAGGAAATGATACTGTGTGACATGTTTTTATAAACATGTTTGAAAACCCAGCAGACCCTCATGTTTTCTTTGTTTTCAGTTGAGCTATTTAATTTATCTAAAATTCTGAAAAGGGGATTTCTATTTCTTTCACTTAGTCCACCATTAACTCATGAAATGTAATGCTCTTCAAATAATCCCTAATTAGTTCTCTTTTCTCTAAAGAAAGTACCTTCTTTTATTAGAAGATTATACAGAGAAGATTACAATTCTCTAAATCCAGTGCCAATCTGTTTGGCGCTCAAACATATCCGCTTATCCGTTTTCTTTTTTAATATCCTTGATCACATAAACAACTCAACAATTGGAATCTTCTAACCTCATGCTTCTCATTTTTTGGGGGGGGGAATTCCTCGAATGCACAGATTTTTCCTGTTAGATCCATCTTCTAAATCAGTGACTTTATTCTTGAGTACCTCTATTTCCTCTCTTAGGACTTTAACCATGACATTTGATTCCTGGAATGATTATATATTCCGCCCTTTCGTTTTTGTTTCATTTTTTTTTTTTTCATTATTTCTCTCATTTTGTGAACATTTTTCTTAAGTTCTTGAAAATTACAATTTTTTGATCTAGTCCAATTTGTATATTTTTAAATAATCTTCGTAATATGGAATATGTCTATAAGGCATCCCATCTTTGTCCTTGTTGTTTCTAGGTCACCCTCTATTGAAATAACTGAATCTTGACCAGTAGGATCATGCACTGAATCAGGTTTTTTGCGAGACTGCGAAAACAATGAAAACCCTTTTTTATATCTTTATCTCTGTATTGTCTATCTCTTTAGACAGATTTGTTCCAAATTTCATTCTGGGGTGGTATAATAGTCAAAATGAATGAATCCGGAAATATGGCTGCTCGATATACATGAATTTCACTTGAAATTGGCAGTTCGGGCCACTTGGAAACCAAAGCATCAGGCCTTTGTACTGGAACATTTTTGCAAAAAAAGTATAGAATTTTGGCAACCTATTATATGACTATCAGTCCCTCCTATTATGAGATGGAGAATCTAGATTTAAAGCCCTCTAAAATACACCAAAGAAATTTTAAACTACTTTTTTCACATGGGCATGCCTACAAATATGAATTTAGAAAATAAATCTGGGCTATCCAAGTGACTGGATCACCAGTTGTATGTCTCGTCTCAAACCCACACAATGACTTGTGCTGTTGTAGGTGCTCTGCAAGCACTGAAAAGTCTATGATACAATTTTATGTAAATCTCTTTTTTTTATTAAGATATTAGTGATATATTACAATCTACTACTTTTTGTATAAATGCAGGCAAATGAACAACATTTTGTATATAATTTTATTTTTCTTGTAAAAAAGAGGGAAGAAACAGAGTAAGAGGGGAAGCGATGGTGAGGTAGATAGGGGGCTGTGAAATAGATGGGTGAAAGCGAGGAATATTTTGTAAAAACGTCAACCATTGTTGTTAGAGGAAGTCCTCTGCATTTTCTAGAGAGGATAAGGTTATTCTTTCATCTTCACACATGGCAGAGAGGGCTAATGCTGGTTCCCATTGGTACCAAACCTCCACAGCACAAAGGACCGCAGTGACTGGTTTATTCCCTTGAAGTTGATTTCATCCTGTTTTCTGGCTTTATAAAGCTTGTGTGTCAGATAGCTAACTGAAGAAGATGTAAAATGTAAAAAGATTAAAGTGCAGAGAGGGAAGGGAAGGAAGAAATTAAAAAAATAAAGTGCAGAGAGTATGGACAAGTAAAATGTGCAAAAATAGAAATAGTGTATTAAAGTACACGTGAAATAGTTAAAGTGTCACTACAATATCATGTGATGCACACAAATATTAAATGTGATAACAAAGTCTTAAAAAGTTTTTCAATAGTGCACAAAACACAATGTAGAATGTGCAATGAAGTGATGTGTGACACTCTGTTATAAAATGGTCTTACATATACAGCATAATTGATAAAGGATGACCTAAAAAATAGAACATACATTATGGTGCAGTAGGTATACACTGGAATAGTAGTATTTAAATATCCAATGCAATAACACACTCACAAAGGAGGCTATTAGCATGTAATCTGCTATGATGGCAGATTGAGACGCTATTCGGGGGTGCATTGGGGCATATTGGGTACCTGTCCCTGATGTGCCCCAAATCATTCCCGACTTCAAGAGCATCAATTTGTTGCTTAAAATTGGTGCATGTAGAGTAGACCCTTATAAGTGCCTGCTTTTTTTCTTAATTTTGTTCAGCCTTTTTAATTCTCGTAAGCCTCTGATGTACATAAGTTTGACCAGACCTGGAAAAACACACAATTTCACCTTGTTTATGTCAACACATATACATATGTCTACTCTCACTGCAGCAGATATAATACCCAGTGGCAGAGGTAAATGTAACAAGCACAACATGCAAAATCAGATCAGCAGATGCATTTCATCCTGTTACTTAATTAATTTCACTTGCATATTAATATCAATTATCTTAGCCATCTGAAAAGCAAACTTAGACAGTATTAAATGAATATGATACTTTGCTGCTCAAATCGATGCAAGGGAACAAATTTCAACAGTCTCAAAACCGTACTTATGTAACTTTTAATATTGATATTCCATACATGATTACCCCCTTCCAGAGCTCAGCTAGAAATCACAGTCTTTATTTGAACTGTATGATGTTTGTCTGAAAAAAACACATATAGAAGGTAATCCACAATCCATTATTCCATATGTCACCATTGAAATTTCCTTTAATATGTTTATCTAGACACCCAGTTCTGCAGAATGTTAGCATTGTCTCACTACTTATGGTCAAAGCACATTCTCTTCTGAGCATGCCGGCTTTACCATATTCATATTTAAATTACAGATTCTGAATCCTATCAATACAATAGTTATGCCGCTCCATAAATCCACTTTCTTGTATCTTGACCTTGTGCCAGTATCTCAGCAAACTTTGAAGTTGGCCTCCACATATTTATATAAAAAAAGAAAACAACCAAAAAAAAGAGATTCCCAATATTCAGAAATTACTTGTGGTGTCTCTTCGTACACCAACCCCCTTGCTCCTCATTACAATTCAATTATAAGAAAATGGAACATTTCCATTATTTCTGGATTGTTGCCATTACAGCTTGGAATGCCTTCCAAACATTCAGCCATGGACAGCTCCAATGCTCCATTCCATCTACATCCTACATAATTTCCCCCACACCTATTTATCTCTGTATTTATTTATGTATCTGCCTATCTCTATCTATCAGTTTATGTCCATCTCTATCACTAAATTTCTTTATTAATCTCCCTCTTACATATATATCTCTACTAGCTTTATACTTCTGTGTACACCTATCTACCAATGTATCTACTTATATTTTTCTTTCTAATCCTGTGTCTGTCTGCCTCTAACTATCTCTGGCTGAACATCATTATAGTGCAGATATAGTGCAGATAACTCTAGACTACAGCTACATAACGTGGACTACAAATACAGTGATGCTATGTCTAACAAAATCCTGACTGAGAATTACAGTAGCTGTCATCTAAAGTTAATCTTTGGTACTTCAGCTACTGTTAAAACATTTCCCTTGATCCTAAGTCCACAGTTAGGATTTGGAGCCTTAACTCGTATGTGCCATGCTTAAAAAAGGCTTACTTCACCTTTTGGCTGGCCAAGCTTCATGGGTGCTGTCGTGACAAAATGTTGGCATTCCAGCTAATGTGAAGTACATATAGCATGGTGCTCAGTTTCTTGCCTGGCTGAGCTTCATGGAAGTTATAGTCCCTTGCTAATATTTCACATGTCATTTACTGTGAGTTTCTGAAATTAGAGGGAGCTGTTCCCTCATCCTTTACTCATGATCAATGGGTAGGCTTCATGGTTGTATAAAGGGCCACTAAATTGTGTTTGCCTCCAGACCAAAATCTCACAGATCTCTCTTGACCAGGAACTCTATCCAACACAGGGGTGCACTGACATTGGAACATGCATCAAGAATCCACCCTCAGTGCGTTGACGCCCTCTGAGAAGTCTACAAAAGTAAGGGTTGAGCTAAGTACTGCTTGCCAGGCAGGCTTAGCAGAGCTGACCAAGCTATACATGAAACACTTTTCTCTTCAAAGTGACATTCTGGGACGTGTACACTAAACAATGAACTGTTGTGAACTGACCACAAAGCTGCCCAAATCTGAACAAAATAGCCTAGTTGAAAAAATAGTTTGCTGTTTAGTGAATAGAAAGACCTCTGTGTGATTTTTTTTTTCCAGATCCGGAGCACCTTTATTGTTTATTGCACATTTTATTGTTTTGTTATTACATTACATTATTGACCTTTTCAAATAGTTGACTTACTTGGGATGTTCAAAAAGGTAAACAATTATCACGAACAGGATAACTACATAGTTAATAAAGTTTGTCTATTTATGAGGCTAATTAGATGCAAGTTCTTTCACAAACATTTTCCAAGTTGTTTGGAATTACAATTTTAATTAACCTTGGAAGGTTTCTTATGATATTAAAATATTTATTACTTTAAATAAATAAATTACTGTTATGCAGTGTTATATTCTCCAAGTAATTAATTTAGAATTTCATTATGCAAGCTAAAAAATTTGACACAGAAAATGTATTTGCAAAGAAAAATATTTACTTTTTGTTGAAGCTGGGCTGCATCACTATGAATTCATTGGCTTTTTACAGGTATATGTTTCATTCAATTTATTCAATACTATTTATGCAGCCAAAGGTATTTCAAAATGTGTGATACAAATCATAATCTTAAACAAAAGGTGCAACAATGGAAAAAAGTATTTAACATTTTTTTTTATATACCAGCAGCAGTCATTTTTGTGGAGCAAAAAACTACTAATTAAAAAATAGTATGTATAGGGTCTACTCACTAAAATGTGAACTGGAGTCATCTGACAAGTGAATTGCCAAAATCAGGTGTTAATAGTCAAAATATAATGAAACTTTTTGGCTCATGGTTAGTCTCCATGATTCATGATCAAAAGCAACATTTAAAGCACACACCAAGAGCAAATAAAGAACTCCATATTATTAGGTTAGGAAGTTAAAATTGTATGAGTTAACAGAACATTTTCTATTGTAGTCTGTGGTTTCCAACAAACTTACATGTCTGTAGACATTTTTTTGTTTAACTATTTTGTAAACATTGCAGGGTTTGGAATCTGCATGAATCAATTCCAGTCAAGAGTATTGACATAGGTGTGCTTTTCTTTGCTCACTATGAAAATAGTTAGCATTAAGTGACACATTTCCAAAAAAGGTAAATTGGTGCAATGGTGCCTCATTACCCATAGGCATATTTACCCTGATGTGTTATTGAACATGCCTGGGAAATGCAAGTTGTTTTGATGATTTTTAAGTAAGGACAATGTCAGTCTTTGTTACTTTAGTAATGTAATCAACTGTATGGAATTAAAACATCAGAAAATTGAACACACATATTGAAAAAAAATGGCATTATTTTTTATAAATGTTCAGTGACAGCAAGATTTTTTTTAAACATTTTTTTATTTAGAGATATATTTGGTTTCTTTCCTTTGAAAGCAACAAACAAAAGTAAACATGAATATACAGAGATATTTGTGTAACAACTTGTGTGAGGCCTCACTCAGTTTGTAAACTCATCCAAGCTGTTCCAGTTATTTCAGTATCCTTTTGCTTGTTTATGTTCCTTTAACCCTTACCCTGTCCTCTGTATATTGTTCTGGGTTATATATGTATCTTTGTATGCCTCCTTAGTTATGTCTTATGCTTTATCCTTCGTTGTATGCTTTAGCTCTCCCCTTGCTCCCTGCTCTATCCTGCAGTCCTGTTCTCTGTATTTCTGCTCTGCTCTGCCTCAGTTTCTTTGTACTTGCTTTGCTCTGCTTGGCTTATCACTTTGCATCAGCCTGCTATATTCTGCTAACCTTTTCTATTTACACTTTATGCTAGCTCTAGGATGTTTGCAGGATTCATTCAGTTGTCCTCTAGGCTTCACTGGATTCCACGGCTGCTTCACAGGGCCTGGGAACGTGACAGCATGAACTTGGGGTCTCAAACCACCGAGGGATTGCAGTTACCCAGCACTAGGTCCTGTCTCTCCATTCCCAGTGCATTGAACTCCTGCATCGGGCGCTCAGGGTCACATAACATCCTGGACCCATCCCTGACATATGGCTATAGGCTATAGTCAGGAGCCTGACAACCTGTGATTTATATAACGTAGCAGTCAATTCTGCATAAAGAACAAGTTAAGTGACTTTGAGAGACTTGTTAATTAGCATGAATTAGATGATATATGGTTAAGCACTGGAAGCTAATCACTACTCAGGTCAGAGAGCACTAAGCACTAGATGCCATTTTAATTAAGAGGTGCTTTAGATATCACAGTCTACATACATTCTCGTGCATACTGTTGCTAAGTGATCAGTGTTGTGTTGTCTTTTAATTTAGGCTTTTTATGTTTTAGATGTTTGGGCACATTTCAGAAACAATTCAACTTGATCTTTTTTCATTAATAGAGTTGTCATTGTCACATGCCGTTAAAATTTAGAAAGGGTGGAGTGAGTGTTTTCTGAATACTGAGTTTTAGAGTGATTTTACATGTAGGAAGAGTTATATGCAATATGAGTGTACTCTGTTCTTGCTTGGGATACAATTGTTGGTATTTGCTAAACAGTTTTAACTATGACAGAATTGTCCAAATTTCAGTTGAGTCCTCTTTGACCTAAATAGCAAATGGGGTTTTAAATCCCCTTTGTTACAAGACATTTTGACCTTGACTGTCCCTTATTGACAAGGGCTGTTTTTACATTTTTGGGGTGTTTGTGTTTAGCTGTAATTTTCTTCTCTTTCACATACTGTACCCACACAAATTAATTATTTTTTTTTTTTATCGTCATAAGAAGGGCTTTCCTTAGATACAATTATGTTCATCATATCTTATAATTTACTACAAAAAAAATCATAAAATATGATGAAAATATTAAAAAAAACACTTTTTCTAAATCTGACCTAAAATTTAATTAACACAAATACAATCATTAAAAAAGACCCCATCTAAATAGTTTCTAAATGTTGTCCCTAGTTCAGAAATATGCTTGTTTGAATGTTTTTCTGCAGTTTTTTGTGAGTTATGGGGCAAAAAACAAGAATTGTGTTTTTTGTTTTTTCCTATATTGACCTTTTGACCCCAACCCGAACCCTAAATTTAACCCTTACCCTAAATTTAACCTCAACTCAAACCCTTATGCTAACCCTTAATATATTTTTATTTTTATTTAATTTTAACCCTATCCCTTATGCTAACCCTAATTTAATTTTAACCCTATCAGCTAATCTAACCCTAATCCTAGATTTAAGATAATTAAGTGGGGCAGTCAATCAACATATTCAGAGCGACGGAGGTGAATTTGTTTTCACTTCCAAAGCTCTGACCACAAGAGGGCACAGTCATAGTGCAGGAGCATTCCAAGAAACAATCGTGGGTGCCCCAGAGACCGAATTTCAGTGACTATTGCCTCGACATCGAATCATAAAAACCGCTCGTTTCACCGTAGGACGTGTCAGACACATCCATTGTCGGGGTTAATGGGAACATTAAATGCTCAATCTCTAAATTAATACTATGTATGGTGTCTGTTTAACACGTTACAATTTGGTTCCCATGGTTACTCAAAGAAATCACAATCTGAGCCAAATAAGCATTACCTCAACAAAAAATGTATATTCTTGGTTAAATATAACATACAACAATTATATTTAACCACAAGGTATTATTAGATAGAGAGATTCAATAACAAAAGAACAGAATATCCACACATTTGAATAGGGTTTAAAGCATATCAAGGTTTAATCTTAACTCTACAGCAATATCTACTATCGGTTACACAAATAAACAGTGCTAAAATACTCATTCTACTCTACTCTATTCAAGTAAAATACGATAAAGTAAAAAATATGAAAGTTGATACTTGGCCAGGAGAACTCAGGTGAAAGACTGGCTTCAGAAACTTCTTCTTATGTGATGTCCATTCTTCAAGCTTCAGGAGAGTTCTGAAATCTCTTTCCCGTGAATCTCTTTAGATGGAGGCACACATCCTGGAGCAGTCATAAAAAAATTATAACTCTGACATGATAGCAGACTAAGACAGGCAGAAAGACAAAGCAGACCAATAGCAGCATAGCAAACTGAGGCAGAATAGAACTGAATACAGACTACAGGGCCAGGGAAAGACTGGAGCAAGACAGAGACAAACACAAGCAATTTAAAGGTACCTCACAAATACAGGAATAACCTGAAGCACGATTGCACAGAGAGCAAGCTTGAAGGAAACTGAGGACAGAGCACAAACAGGTAGGTACTTTAAATAGGAGCAGAGAAGCAAAACAGGAAGCAACGCAAAAGCCCAGAATAGAACAAAACAACAGGAAAACCATGAATGGTGCACAAAAGAAGAACAAAGAAACAGAGAAGCATGGACAGAAAAAACATTTAATAGGGTTCTAGGACAAGCCAACTAAAACAAGGATTTAAGAAAGGGCTGGAATTATAAGACAGGGCTGGAACACAAAGATAGGACTGGAACAGTAAGACTTGGCTGGAACTGGACTGAAGCCAGACTGAGCAGGAGCTGCTCTGGGCCCGGTGCCGCTCTGGGGCAAAACTGGGCAGGTGTTGCTCTAGGGAAGAAGAATATGCCCTTTGGATATCAGAGGGGGTTACATGAAAAATCTTCTAAATAGATGTGAATTCTTGTTCATATTTAAGCTATGTACTAAATCCCCAATGGTCATCAACAAGGAATGAGAGTTAAACTACATTGTGGAGTAATTTCAGTATTTTTGTAAAACAAAATTAACTGCTGAGATTAAATCTATATATTGTATACCGTATTTGCTCGATTATAAAACAAGGTTTTTTTCCTGAACAAATGCTCCGAAAAATACCCCTCATCTTATATTCGAGGTAGTCTTATAGTCTGACCTCAAATCGAAGTCTGACTATAAGACTGGGATCCAGGTCCCCCGCAGAGCTGCAGGGGACCTGGATCCCCCTCACAAGCAGCTGGTGGATGTCTGCGCAATGCACGCAGACATCCTCTGCTGCTGCCCAGCACGTCCATCAGGACTTCTATGACGGAAGGCCATGTGACCTTCTGGCTTCCATCAAAAGCAGAAGTGCCGGGCAGCAACGGAGGATGATCCACCAGCTGCCACCATTTGCCACTAGGGATATTGGAGCAGCCAATGGATGTCTGCACGATACGCGCAGACATCCTCCGCTGCAGCCTGGCACTTCCGCCGGGACTTCTATGACGGAAGTGTTTGGAAGCAGCAGAGGATGTCTGCTGGATGTGTCGTGTAGACATCCACCGGCTGCCCCCACTAGGCACCAGGGAAATTGGGAAAGTCTAGGGGGATGGCGAGGGGTCGAGGCACAATGGGAAAGTCTACGGGGAGGGAGGGGAGGCAGAGCCACAATGGGTAAGTCTAGGGGCAGGGGGGCAGAGTCTTCTATTCGAGCAAATCCTGTATTGTATCATCTGAATATGTGCTTTTGCTAAGTGTTCCCTGGCTCTCTTGATTTCTCTGTCTGGTGTCATGAATCCATATTAAAATCCATGGTTATGTTATGAAAGTATCTGAATTATTTGTTTAATCTCTGCATTTTTTGGTGTATCCCTAGTTGTTTGATGTTTTTTGTATACACTTATTATGTATGTGTTAGCTGAAATGAAATGTTCAAATAGCTGACAAATTCTTGCTTTTTTCTGTCAATGAATAAGCGAAAATGGTGAAACACGTGAGACTGCTTCTCTCATGCCATGGTGGCTTTAATATGTTAGAATAAAGTTTATATTTTTATCATTTGGATCCCACTGGCATCATGCTATGACTTGGCTTTTTGGAGGTGTGCTGCGTTCTGCTCATTTTTGCCTTTTATCTGATGTTTGAACATTTGGTGATACCATGTGCAGTGCCACTCCTGGGGTTAATACGGACACCGGTTATCACATTCTCAAGCAGCTGTGCACAGTGAGTGAATGGATTAATTGGAATAAAGCCTTCCTGCATCATCCTTATTTTCTTATGAACCACCAGAATTATTTAACCCACCTCTCCAAACATTTTTTTAAACTATCAGTTTTAAATCCAGACTAACTTAATCCCTTGCATTCCTACTTCATCTAGCCTCTCTCTATACCAGATTATTTAACACTTTCTTTAACAAGGTCACTTAAACCCCTCCATCCCAGAATCTTTCCCTACCCAAACGTTATGCAATCCACATATTCTAGACTTAAACCCTACCTTTGCAAGCCTTAATTAAACCTTTTATCACAGCACTCTTCTCTGTATACCATATCACAACACCCTAACCTTATTTAATACCAATGTGCACTATGTGTCCAACATTCCTCCCTCATCCAGAAACTGTTCATCTGATATGTGCTACAGTGGGCTGGGTTACTGAAGATGCAGGAGGAAGATATGACATCACATGCTCTCTGAGCTTTCACAGTACTGGGCTGGGCATGTGAAGTAGGTACAGACAGAACTCTTCACAATGTAGCCCAGTTAACATAATGCCTGTCCACAAAAAGTGTGTTAAAAGGGGCAGGTACAAACAGCTGATGCCCAGATCAGAGCTATCAGTAGGCAGCCTGCTTGTAAACCTGCTCAAGACATTTAATTCAGGGCTTTCAGGTGGTATATTCATTGCTCTATCTACATTTGGCTACTTCAAGAAATGGCATCGGTGCCAAGTTCCTGGGATTTCTCTAAATGTTTATTTTATGTTTCTCAAATGTAATATTTGGTTTGTGGACTAAAATATAATGTTCATATCTAACATGGGGTCTGTCATTATGAGCCTCTTTGGGAAACATTGTGGGCATCCATAACATTGGGGTTAAATACACATATTTGGACAGGGGAACATACTGTCTGGTAGCGGGATCTACCTCAGGGCAAATTAAATAAGAATCAGCATTGATGGTATCAAAGTTTAATAAATAAAATATTTAAAAAAGATTGGATACTGCTATCTATATATGTCTTTGGAAGAGACTTGTGAGGCACCTGTAGGCTAAGGGTGCTGATTCAATATGTTGTGATGGTCCACAATTGGGCCAAATCTGATAATATAGTCGAAATACTGAAAATTCCCTCTTTCGGCAATTCAACATGATTGTTCTGAAATTGGCGATTATAGCTGACAAATCAGCCTCATTCAGATTGGGGAGACACCAGCATTTTAAGTAAAGGATTTGCCTATTCTAAAAGCACTTGATTACACCATTTTAGCTCTCCAACGTTTTGATTTGAGAACTGAAGATACAAGGGCCTGAAAGTACAGTAACACATATTTTAAAGTGTTTTCATTTCATTTGTAAATTGCTTCATATATGATCTAATAGAATATTTGATAAAAATAAATTATGACTCAAATATTTTTTTTTAAATGTTTCTTGGGCATAAATGTTGCAATTACTACATCAATCCTCCTGTCATTCAATAATAGACATACTTATTCCATATGCCACTTAGTAACCCCCAAAAAAGTTAGGGAATGGCCACATGTATTTATGTACACTCTATAGCGGGCATCACAACACCCGTTATACCACAAGAGCTATTATGGTGGGCTGTTAAATTACATCTGTTACTGTATATAAATGTAGATGTGTATTCCTTCCCTAACATTTATAGTGGTTACCAAGTGACACATGGGATACATGTGTTAGTTTTCATGTACATTCTTTGTTACATTGTAGTTTAGGTTTAAAAAAGACTTGTGTCTATCAAGTTCAACCCTTTCTACTAATCCTTGTTTTACTTCAGGCTTGGAAAGAATCCCTTTCTTACATATACTTGTTTTGCATATATATTATATGGTTGTATTTATAAATGTAGTATTTTATATATTTATAGTTATATATCTATATTAAAATATGTATTTATAATTTATATTGTCATTATGGTTTAATTGTACATATTATTTGATGTTATGATATCGTTATTGATGTTGTATATTGTATTGTAATAAATGAATCATTCATATTTAAATGTAATTATTTTTATAATTTATATTTTATTTTTATTGTTTTTTTAAATGTACATTTATTTCAATAGGGAGTTTTTTTTTACTTTAGAGCATTTGAGGGGCACACAGGAGAATTTCTACTATCGCAGAAATAGCTGACATCCTTACATACACATCTTTGGGAGTATTTGAGGCTACTTGTGTAGTAGTGAAAAATTCCTAAAAAATAGGAGAAAAAACCCGGGCTCCTGAAGTCGGCTCTATTGACTGGGGAGTGTTACCTTGCCATATGTGAACCATCCAGTGCTTCAGCCAACAGCCACTCACCAACAGTGCAGATATAAATAAAAAGATTCCAAAGGAAGTTATTGTGCTGGCACTCCGGCTCATAAAGCGAATTAAATATTTATTGTGAGCAACAAAATAACAGATACAGGGAAAGAAACACTTGATGCGTTTTGAGTCTACTGACTCTTTATCACAAGTCACTTGTGTACACTGCTAAGTTTTTACATGTAGATTTAACATTTACCAGCAAATAATATTTTATCTTTTTTTGTCTTTGCATTCTTACCATAGGGGCTTTTGTATAGAAACAATTCTGGAACCTTATTGTAGTTACAGCCCTGCTATTTCTTTTGTATTTGTAAAGATTACATAATTAAAAGATATAGGATCTTTCTGGTCAAACACAGAAATGAAGCCCACCCTTAGTTTTATGATATAACTCATTATATTCTGCTACTAAGAACCACCACCACTAGGTTTATAAAGACTTTTCAAATTGTTTGTTTCCAGATTTACCAAAGGTTTATTTACAGTTATATATAATCCAGAAAAACAAATTATAACATATTAAAATATCATTTTATAACAGTGAAATAAAAAATGTAGCCCTGTTTTCTGCAGAGTTTATTGATTATTCTTAGTGAAGTAGACAGCAAATATTGATTACTGAAGAAAGCAAAACTGTTGCTGTGCAGGAGCTTCAAAATGCACCACTACAGTGCTGAAATCAGAAGCAGGAAAAAACCCAAAGCAATAAAAAAAAGAAGAAAAAAATCAAAACAAAAGGGCTAAAGGAAACCAGATCGAACAACTCATGCATGGTTTTTTGTTTGGAAATAAAGCTGAATTATGCTAAGGCAATGTAAATGAATTCTCAACGATATGGCTGCTTTTAAAGGAAATAAAGCATGATTGAGTGTGATGATTTTCAACTGTGGATTATTTTTGTGATAAAGTCTTTCTTTATTAACAGCATGACACATCTTTCTGACACATAGATTGAGAGAATTCAAACCCCCATAGACCATGTATTGTTGTACCTGCAACCTTGCCAGTGAGTCCTTGCTTTGCATACATGACTCAATATTCCATCAGATTAGTGTTATGTTTTGATGCATTTTAATGACTCATTCGTCACATACCTTGTAGGTTATAGTTTGTAGACATTTTCATTAGCTTACCCACCCTTTGCACATTATCTAAATCTATAAAAAGTGTCTTTGATTGTTTTGATGATGATAATAATGGAGAGAACAGACTGGGAATGTGGAAGTCATTAACTGCAGTGTGTGCTATAAATAGAATTAGACAGACGGCCTGAATAAGTGCATTCACACCGATCTTGAAATATATGGCAAACTTTTTCCCATTGTTCTATTCAAATAATAATAAGGTACTCCTTTCTCTATATTTTTGGCTGTTATAAGAAATATACTACCCTATGCTATGAAAATATTATTGCAATTATTTCAATAATTAAATGACGTGCATTGTAATTTACGGCGGCCATCTTGGTGTAGTCCACCCTGCATAGGCCATCAAGCATGTGCATTATGCCCGTGGCGGTAATTTTTTTGTAGCCTATGCTACCTTCCGTTGTGCTCGCACTCTGCTCTTAACAGTGGCCATTTTTTGAGTGCCCACACTCGAGCGCATATCATTTGCATGCCATATGGTGGCCATTTTGGTGGAGCCCACCGGATATCCTCCATGGATGTCATTTTAGATGATTTTCACCCTGCATTTTTACACTGCATGTATCTTGTGACTTCTGCCGCTCCTGCCAGCGTTTCTGTGATCTCTCCTGACATTTATTCCTACAGCATTGCAGGTTTTTTCTGCTAATACTATTTCATTGGTTATATTGCTATACATTTAGTTGGGCATTGCAATACCCTTCTGCATTATGGAGAAATAGTTCTCTGGGGAGTCCCATGCTGATTTGCTTAGGGAGGAAGACCCCTCCTCAGAGCTCATTAACGCTAAAGAATTTCATGTCCTATCGGACTCTACTATGTCCAGATCTGTTTCTCAGGCCATCCAATCCGCTATGCGGCTTATGTTCTCTAGCATAGCATGGTCTATCTCCTCAGCCTTGATGGCCACTCATGCCCCTGTGACCCAAGGCCAACCCCAACTCACGGGTAAGGGGGCACTGTCATCTGGCCCCGGTTGTAAGGTGTCTTGTAAAACACACCATGCTCAGCCAATAGCCTCCAAAAAACCTAAGATGGACATGGCTACACCTGCCACAGAGGTTGTGGTTACACCACGAAAAAGAGCCCAGTACTGGGCTAAATTGGTACGCCATTAGAAGTCGGCAAAAGCTGCTCCTGATCCCTTCCCGTCTGAGTTGTTTTCAGAGGAGGTCTGATTTTCCAGACATAAATGTCCCATCTGAGGAAGATATCCCAGATGGCAATACTGGCCTCATTAACTGCCCCTACTGACATCTCGACCCTGATAATCTGCACCACCCCTGCTCAGTGGAATGGTTTGCCGCAGAGCATATTGCAAAATATATTGCTTTATGGGTCCGTAAACCACTGGACAAACTCACTCACAATAAACTGTGAGCTGAATGTCCATGGCCCACTGTGATTTGGCATGTGATACGCCTGAGGTCGACCCAAAATTTGCCCAGTTCCTGGAAAAAACTGTCTGGAAAGCCAAAACGAGTCTTGATTTTTTTCTAGGTCTTGGATATTATGGACAAGGAGTCAAATAAAAAGGGGAGAAGACCTAACGCGTTTCGCGTGATAAACACGCTTAATCATTAACCTATGATTAAGCGTGTTTATCACGCGAAATGCGTTAGGTCTTTTTTTATTTGACACCTTGTCCATATCATTCCCAATGTCTGTTATTTTACTAAATAAACAAGAATATTTTTTTGAAGATTGATTCAGCCTTCACGGAGTGCACACATTTTTTTTTGCTTTCGCTCAATTATCTGCATTCACGCTTGATCCGCGTGTGGAGCACCTGTTTCTGGCTTCTGCCATGGGAGTAGAGCCGGCTTGCATTCATTATTTTTGACTTGGATATTATGGGGCCATGCACAAAAATCTGTGAATTGGTTGAGACCAGCCTGTCTAACAAAACCCTAGTGGATCTTTTCACCATTAAAGGTTGGATCCAGTGTGTCATTTGTCTGATTGGTAATGCCAGTATGGCTATCGCCACTGAGAGACTCAAAGACCTACTGCTTTTAAATAGAATCTAAGCTGGTCAACTTGGCCATCACAGAACCAGGTCCCCAAGCCAAAGGCATGCTTTTTGGGGATAATTTAATTAAAGTACTTGGCAGAGCCACAATAAGGTTTTTGGTGGGGCCAGCAGATTCAGGCGTCATCATCCTGGCCGTGGCTCCAGAGGTCCATTTTGTGGATTCAGAGGCCCCACATCTGCCAGATCTTGCTTCTCAGACCAAAGAACTGCATCTACTGCGTACTTCCTGCAGAGGAGCAGACCCTGGAAAAACCTTGATGCCAGAGGCTCTTATCACTCAAGACGCCCTTTTGGTAAACCCCTCACTAACCCACCATTTTTCCGATGTAAAGGTAGGTGGCAGACTATGCCTCTTTCAACTGACGTAGTCCACCATCACAAATTGGTCTCTCAAGAGGATACAAACCTCTTCTTAAAGGGTGCCATTATTCCGATTTCCCCAGATCCCAAAGGGATTCTCAACACCATGTTGCTGGTCCCCAAAAAGGGAGGTGCTGTTCAGACAGTAGTAAATATCCTTACTCTGAATGCCTTTGTTGTATATCAACATTTCAAAATGGAAGGCATTCATATTCTGCAAGACCAGCTCCTACCAGGAGACTGGATGGTGAAGCTGGACACCTATAGCCTTTATGACTCACCAACGCTATCTCAAGTTGGTGTGGAACCAGCAGACATGGCAATTCACATGTCTCCCTTTTGGGTTTCATCAGCCTTGTGGTGTTTCAGAAAGTTACTGAAACCTTTACTGCAGAGAAAAGGTGTGAGACTGAACATTTTTTTATGACTTGTTGCTTAAATCATAAGATGGACAACTCCACCTGTCCTGGAAAGTAAACATCCAGGAGAACCCTGGAGATCAGGAAGGTTTTACATTTACCTCAGATTACTATTCGACACTTAGCTCAAATCATAGGCTTATTGTTGGCCTCCATCCAGGCCATAAGAGCACTTCAACAACTGAAGATATGATCCCTGAGAAGCGGCCTGACCTACAATCATTCTATTCCCTTCGATTGCAAAGCAAGAGAAGAACTGTCCTGGTGGCTGACCCACTTAGATGCCTGGAACGGCAAGGTCCCTTTATGGTCCATAACCTTATCGTGGATTCAGATTCCAGTTTACTCAGCTGGGGCGCACAATGCGGTTCTTATCTTGCTGTATGAAAATTGATGGGCATGCAGAATCAGCATGCAGTTTGAGGGAAACTGTTGTTGGTATGCCGTCTCCTCAAGGGGCATACGATTGGCAAGACCTCGTGCCTTTTTATTCTACCCTGTGGGATGTTAATGTGGTTTTACTACTTTTTGAAAATTGGCCTAATTACAAAGATTTGAGTTTCCAACAACTCTCATTCAATTTAGTTATGTTGTGTTTTTTGATTTCAGATGTTAGGATGCTGGATGTTTCTTCCCTCTCTTTTACACCATACAGGGTCTTGTTCAATATTTCTCGGCGTACCAAGACCTCGATTACTTCAGTTTTTTATCCTTCATTTCCATGGAACCCTAAATTATGTTTGGTTCTTTGTCTAAAGGAAATTAACTACTGACCTCGATTTTGCGTGATCCTGCTCGTCCGGAATTATTTTTGGCTCTATGCAAGGCTCATCTACTAGTTGCTACTACCTCTTTGGCCAGATGGGTCAAATGGATTCTCCATGTTGCTGGAGTTGATAATTCAGTTTTCGTCCCTCATTCCTTGATGGGTGCTATGGCCTCCATGGCTTTTGCTTTGGGATGTTGTTTGAAAGATCTATTAAAAGCTGCTGATTGGTCCCATGAATCTACTTTTCGAGAATTTTATTTCAGGGGCCAATCTCATTTTTCTTTTTCTATGATCGCTCTGCTTCGAACTATCATATTTTGTGCCTCCGTGTCTTTATAAATTCCTCCGTAATTTATAAAGACACGGAGCTGAGCATTATTCCCTCCTGAATTTAAGTTCTGGATTATTATTACATTTTTTCTTCCCTTTCATAGGGACTGAATTCTGATTATTATGACATTAGCATTGTGTTGAGATGATGTGTATGTTTGATAAATGATTATGTTTAATTTTTAATATCTTTGATGTGTATTTTTTCTGGTTCTATTGATTTCAACTTCGGTTGGCTTTGATGCGCTATTATATGATTTTACTGCATGTTTTTTCCTTCTTTTCTAGCTTGATGATTCGGTTCTTTGACCCAGATGCTGGATTATTTTTTCTCTTTGTATGTTGCTGCCCTGTTTGTTGTTCTGAGATGTTTGTTTCATGATCCATTTCATGATCATGTGCTTGTTGGACGTACTTTTTTTACACAAAGAAATAAGAAGTGTTTGTTATGATTATCGACTTTATAGGGGAGGGGAGGGGAGGGGAGGGAAGGAAGTTATGGAATGTGTTCTCATTGGTTACATTGTTTATGGATTTTGTTTACTGCTGAGGGAAAATAAATAAAGAGATAAGCATAATACTCACTTCCGTTTTTTTTTAAATCATGAATTTACTTCATAATGTATTAGTAAAATCTATGAATTTTGCTTTTGAATGTGGACTCATTAAGTGCATTACTTTGCGTAAGAGGAACCACAAAGTGAATCTATTTGTATTATTTTTTTTTTTTATTAATGTTTTTTATTGTTTTGTTTTTTCATTTAGTTGTTGTCCTTTTAGTAAGTCTCAGATTGAGGGGTGTACATGGCACCCACTATCAGCGTCCCTTTAAGAGTGAAGGAAATATTGTTTACCCAGCAAACACCTAGCAAACTCTTGAAGTGACAAAATGAAAGTAATACCAGGTTGTACAGGTTGTTTACTGTAAGTGATTAGATACATGTGTATATTTCCATGTATATTTGCTTCACAAAATACATTCTGATCTAATTGTTTTCATTAATGGAGGCAGTGGTTAGATACATAAATGAGAAAAGGAAAGTAAAACAAGGATTAGTTAGATTAAAAACAAAAGAAGGATGCTATGTAGAAGAGGATAAAGGCTTAGCAGACTGCCTTAATGAATATTTTTGTTCAGTTTTTGCAAATGAAAATTAGGGTAATGGGACCTCATTTAGGGAAAAAGACTAATGAGTCTTTTGATGCATGTAAGTTTACAGAGGAAGAGGTTTTACTTCAGCTGTCTCAAGTAAAGACAAATAAGTCGATGGGACCTGATGGGATACATTCAAAGTTATTAAAAGAACTTAGTGGTGTACTAGCAAAACCGTTAACAGATTTATTTAACCAATCATTGTTAACGGGAGTAGTTC
Organism: Pelodytes ibericus; assembly: GCA_036172795.1. Lineage (NCBI taxonomy): Eukaryota > Metazoa > Chordata > Amphibia > Anura > Pelodytidae > Pelodytes > Pelodytes ibericus. Next base: position 163,266,883 of record CM069858.1, read on the forward strand.
CAGAGGATTGGAAATTAGCTAATGTTGTGCACATTCACAAGAAAGGTAGTAGGGAGGAGGTGGGCAACTATAGACCAGTAAGTCTTACTTCAGTAGTGGGGAAAATAATGGAAACCTTGTTAAAGAATAGGATTGTTGAACATCTAAAGTCGCTTGGATTTCAAGATCAGAGACAGCATGGGTTTACTTCAGGGAGATCATGCCAAACTAATCTTATTGATTTTTTTGATTGGGTAACTAAAATAATAGATCAGGGTGGTGCAGTAGACATTGCTTACCTAGATTTCAGTAAGGCTTTTGACACTGTCGCACATAGTAGGCTTATCAATAAACTGAAATCTTTAAGTTTGGATTTCAATATTGTTGAATGGATTAGACAATGGCTGAGTGACAGGCAACAGAGGGTTGTAGTCAATGGGGTATATTCAGTGCAAGGTCTTGTTACTAGTGGAGTACCTCAGGGATCTGTTCTTGGACCCATTCACTTTAATATTTTTATTAGCGATATTGCAGAAGGTCTTGTTGGCAAAGTATGTCTTTTTGCTGATGATACAAAGATTTGCAGCAGGGTTGATATTCATGGAGGGATAAGCCAAATGGCAAATGATTTAGCTAAACTAGAAAAATGGTCAGAGCAGTGGCAACTGACATGTAATGTGGACAAGTGCAAGATTATGCATCTTGGGCGTAAAAACCCAAAAGCAGAATATAGACTATTTAGTACAGTCCTAACTTCAACATCTGAGGAAAGGGATTTAGGAGTAATAATTTCAGAGGACTTGAAGGTAGGTAGGCAATGCAATAGAGCAGCAGGAAATGCTAGCAGAATGCTAGGTTGCATAGGGAGAGGTATTAGCAGTAGGAAGAGGGAAGTGCTCATGCCATTGTACAGAGCACTGGTGAGACCTCACTTGGAGTATTGTACGCAGTACTGGACACCGTATCTCCAGAAGGATATTGATACTTTGGATAGAGTTCAGAGAAGGGCTACTAAACTGGTTCATGGGTTGAAGTATCACCTTGTATGTTCAGCATCAATCGCTCTAAAAAACAGTCTTCATGATTAGGGATTTTTTTTATTCCTGCATAAACACGGCCATATTTAATGTAGTTTTTCCTTAGACTCAACATCTGTTAATAGACATTTTCTTAATTTTTTTTACTATGGATTACTGAGACTTTCTCAACATTGTCAAAACTTTCAAATGGTATATACTTAGTATTGCTTGAAGGTGCTCCTCAAAGCTGTAGAACTGGTATATCAGGCTATTGAAATTGAAATGTCATTCTCTTCAATGCACTTTCAGATTGTGACTAAGTGGTTATCTGAGCAGTGACCATCCATCTACTGAAACAGTTTAGGAAACTTTCAGAGTCAATAGAAAATATTTCCTTTATAGATACAGAATCACACATCCCTTCAATATCCCACCACACTGTATTAACCGGATGGCACATAGACTTACATTCCCAAGCATATCTCTCACCTTCAGTAGGTCAGGTACAAATACATCATTTGCAATTTCCTCTTCTTTTTTTGTATTATACCTCCTTAGTGTGTATTTATTAACTAGCACTCACTGTGCAAACTGAATTGATTGTATATATTGCTTCACCTAAATATTATTAAAATATGCTTTAGAGCGAATATGCAATAAATAATTTGTATATGATCTCAGTATATTAAAAAACCCATAGAGAATTAAATTGTGCCAATCACATCAGGTCATCCTTTGAATCATGTTTTAGTATCATTCCCTATTGTAGTTTGTTTCCCTGTTGAATTATTTATCCAATTTGTGATGTTAGTATATATTAACCGCTTAATGCTGCATGTTAAATGTGGTTGGGAGACAGAGACACAGTGGCACAGGAGACCTTATTAGGGTCTAGAGAGACCCTGCGGAAAACACAAAAGACCTTGTAAAATCCCTTGAGATGTATCCCGGAAGTTTTAGAATAATGTAGAGTCTGTAATCACTTTGAGCATGTCTTGCTTTTCCCCAACAGACTGAGGCCCTCAGACTGGTCTCATCTAACAGTGAGATTCCGCTGCTGATCATCGGGGTCTATGATGAGCTTTTAAACTGAGGATGTTCTATGACATCTTACCATTGTTTGAGCCTTTTCATTTAGGATGGCATAGAACGTCCTACTGTCGTGAAGGTGTTAAATTGTAAGAGTGACTTTAAGCAAGTTGCACAACTGGAAATATAAATATATTAACATATTAATAATGTAATCTAATCCGAAACTTAAAACAATGGGGTATAAAGAATATAACTACTCTGTAATGTCAATAGGCAGTTTACTCTGGTTAGTAGATAACATATATAATGACACAGACCAGGGGTGTCTAAGTTTGTTTTGCAGTGGGCCACTTCAGCCGGAAATCTATTTGTGCGTGGGCCGCATTCATGTTTCCTTGAAAGTAAATGTATGTATGTATACACATAGATACATACGTGTGGATATATATATATATATATATCACCGTAACATGCAGTGTGAGTGTATCACAGATTCTCCAGTAAGACAGCAGCAATAAAAAAACTCACATTCAATGCACACACATTTACATGTGAATACACAAATACGCAGTCCCACTTCCACACACATTCCCACATAGTCCCACTTCCACACACATTCCCACATAGTCCCACTTCCACATACCCACATAGTCCCACTTCCACATACACACATAGTCCCACATACACACATAGTCCCACTTCCACATACACACATAGTACCACTTCCACATACACACATAGTCCCACTTCCACATACAAACACACATTCACACATAGTCCCACTTCCACATACACACACAGTCCCACTTCCACATACACACATTCACACACAGTCCCACTTCCACATACACACATTCACACACAGTCCCACTTCCACATACACACACAGTCCCACTTCCACATGCACACATAGTCCCACTTCCACATGCACACATTCACACATAGTCCCACTTCCACATATTCACACATAGTCCCACTTCCACATACATTCACGCATAGTCCCACTTCAACAAATTCACACATAGTCCCACTTACACATACATTCACACACAGTTCCACATACACACACATTCACATACAGTTCCACATACACACACATGCACACACAGTTTCACATACACACACATGCACACACAGTTCCACATACACACACATGCACACACAGTTCCACATACACACACAGTTCCACATACACACACATGCACACACAGTTCCACATACACACACATGCACACACAGTTCCACATACACACACAGTTCCACACACACACACATGAACAGACAGTTCCACATACACACACATGCACACACAGTTCCACATACACACACATTCACACACAGTCCCAGTTCCATATACACACACAGTCCCAGTTCCACATACCCACACAGTTCCACATCCACACACAGTCTCACTTCCACATCCACACACAGTCTCACTTCCACATCGACACACAGTCTCACTTCCACATTCACACACTGTGTCACACTTCCACATACACACACTGTGTCCCACTTCCACACACACATTCACACACTGTCACACTTCCACACGCACAGAGACACCTTCTCATGCTTCTTCCCCCCCCAGCATGTTGTTAGATGGTTTGTTCCCCCCTCCCTGCTCGTTTACCTTTCTCTGCAGGGGGGGGGGGGGTTGTTCCATCTGTGGAGGTCATATTCTTCATCTGAGCACCTGGATGTCACAGACACCAGGTGCTCCATCGGGGTCAGAGTGCGAGGGGAGAAAGCTCAGCCCCCTTTTGCTCTGACTCTGTTGAAGCACCGGGTGTCAGTGACATCCCGGTGCACCCTTTGTTGGAACGGCTGAGAGGTGCGGTTACCGCTGCCACTCTCAAGCGGGCCGCACCTCTCTGGCCGGCGGGCCGCATTTGGCCCGCGGGCCGCATGTTGGACGCCCGTGACATAGACCAAAGACCACAGGCCGGATGTGGCCTTCATTGACCCTTGAAACTTTCTTTGCAGCCCATTGTCATTAGTGAAAAGTTGATAAATTCTAAATAACATTGTGAAGTTAATAATGGCTGCCTCACATCCATCTAAGTTTCTACATGGTATGTGGTCTGCCATATTAAAAAGTTAAACACTTATATACACATTATAAGCAAAAATAAAACCTGCGGTCTTTTGCAACATGCCATGAACTCATTTGTGAATATCACTCAATTTTTTGGAATGTGTTGGAATGAACAAAACTTGGGTGCTTTTACATATAGTGAAGCAGGCTGTATATCTGCACCATACAGTGACAGTTCTACCACTTTTTAAGAAGAAAGATTATTTTCTGATATTTTATCATTAAAGTCCAAGTACAGTCAATTGTTAGATGACATAGCATTGAGCATTAACTAAAGTCAATGTCTCAGACCTTCCGGCGAGGTAGTTAAAACCATGCTGTAAGCTGAGTGGGAAGGTCATTCAATGCTGCTAAGCTGATATTTGTGAGTATATTAAATATATTCAGAATACAGATTTTCAAAGCAGCATCAGATTTAAATAAACCAACCCAAGGATGGGGAAGGAAGGACATTTTATTCCATAAAAAGCATATAATTCTATTATTATTTATTTATCATTTACATGATGACAGTTATCCTTTAGAAGTTTGTGAAGGAGATTTAGAGAAAGTAATTTGTATTAATAATAAAAAAAAAAATATTAAACTACCTTGTAGATTCACTTTCTCTATAAATCCACACTGAGTATTATCTGTTACGCATAAGCAATTCATATTCTGAAATTGTTTGCACACCTGTGCTTTCCCAGACTCGGCATACAATCCTCTTGGATTGTCAAAACCTTGTGGAAATCAGATGAACAGAAGGTATTTTATTTAATAACATGGAAAGGGCACTTTAGTCAGAAGAAAACCCATGTTCCTATAAACCCATACATATGTGTACAACATTAGCATGCAAGATGTATGTTCTAATGTAGATTATGACCCAAAGGTGTGAGATTAAACTCATATTTTAATGAAATGTATCTCTGTGTTCTAATGTACTTTAGACATATGGACCTCGTATTCCACTTCCTATGATTTTAATGAAGACCAATATCACTGTTATTTTCACCTCTTTCTTAGCAAACCCCAGGGTCTGATTACCACATGCTCTCAACCATCTTGCTAACCATCTGCATCTGAATTGGTGTAATTCTCATTTCACAACTTGTAGCTTTTCCTTGTTAAAAAATAAGCTACATGGCAATTAGACATCACTCTGCTTTTAGAAATCACTCAAAAAGTGTCTTTTCAAAAAATGAAACAGACATTTAATTATACTCATGTTATATATTTTGTTTTTCCTGACAATAAAACAAATTCAATATTTGCTAGCTGTTGGTAAGCATTACTATTTTAATGAAAATATGCCAGATCCTGCTTTCTAAGAATATCCAAGTTAGCTGAGTTCATCAAAATACCTATTATTCTCCAATTGTTTGTTGTTAATCCTCAATCAAAAAAAAAAAACTTGGTATTTAATTTGGGAACTAGTATAAATAAGCATATAAGTGTGTATCAAATTGTTGATCCCTGCCATTTCTGCAACTAAACAGGAATACAGAAAGATCTATTCAATAAAGAGAGAATTGCACTTGTGACTGGAATTTCAAACTTAAGGCTAAAGGCCTTTCAGCTATATTTTTCCAACTTGACTACATTGGGCTAAAGTTTCAAATTGAATTCATAATTCTCTAGAATTCTCTCTTTACTGAGTAGACCCTAGAATATGTTCGCTTAGAGTGACAGGCCAAAACTCTCAATGGATTGACAATGATAGAACTGGTTACAATTTATAAAACAAAAACCTAACTTGGCTTGAACCATTTCACCCTGCATTCAAAGTAGGTAAGTAAGGACAGCTGATATTGAGTGGCTAGTCAAGTGAGTCTAGCTGCCTTATTAATAGACACATGTAATGTTCAAATGAATATTTATTTAGTCTAAAGTTGATATGTACTCTTTTTAATGTTAAAATTAAAATTAATTAATGTTAACTTAAATTGTGTATCTATTCTAACTGTGAAATTATGGAAAACATATCTGGAATACAATAAACAAGGGAGCGCAAAAACATGGAAGAGAAAGAGCAATGGATCATAGCATAATACTGTATGATGTAACAGGAGGTATATAATGGATTATATTTGCACTCACAAACAGATCTTCTTAACCCCTTTGTGACAATAGACGTGTCAGGCTCACCCTGCCAGGAACTCTGTCACCGACAATGGATGTGCCTGGCAAATCCTGTGGTGGAACAATCGGTTTTTGCAATCAACAATCATAAATAACGTTTTAACTGTTTAAACGCTTTAACCCAAAATTTCCTTTCTGGGGCACCCATGATCGCGCCACGGAACGATCGTGGGTGCCATATTGACGGAGCAGCATGCTGCTCTGTCAATATGGTGCCCACGATTGCTCCGTGTGGCGAACATGGGTGCCCTAGAGAGGAAATTTTAAACACAGTAAAGGAAGAGAGTATATTTAAAAGAAGAAAAACTTCCACAACTAGAGGACATAGTCTTAAATTAGAGGGGCAACGATTTAAAAGTAATATCAGGAAGTATTACTTTACTGAGAGGGTAGTGGATGCCAGGCACGTCCATTGTCGTGAAGAGGTTCATAAATATATAAAAGATTAAACAGCCAATGGCGGAGTATCCACATAAAATACAAATGAAAGAAAATAGTGGGACACAAAAAGATAGGCACATAAACATGTGCACTGTAAGCTCACAACTGGGGGGGAGTCCGAACACTCATCCAACTCCCACCACTCCAAGGTGAATATTCTGATGAAAGTCTCAAATTTCAACACGTTTCGCCGGTGATATCTGGCTTCCTCAGGATAAAAAAACAGGTAAAGGATCCATGTGCTTACAATTATCAGCATCAAACATACTTGGAAGAAAGCACAAAGAAGGTGAAAAAGTTAGCAAAAATAGGAAACATGCCAAGGTGGTTGGAGATTTACTCTTTGGCATTCTTTGCCATTTGGATTGATTTACGCAAGACATTAAGCAGCAATGAAAATGTGGTGCCCATGTGACCTGCGATCACTACCCAAAGCCCTAGGTTTATGGTTACAATTATAGTTAGGGTTATCATTAGGTTTATAGTTAGGGTTAGAGTTAATTTGAGGGGTTAGGTTTAATGCTATTGTTAGTGTTTGGGCCAGGGTGATAATTAGAGTTGGGGTCAAAAGGTAGGAGAATATGATTAGCAAACAGCAATATGCCATTTGTGTGGGTATAGTAAATAAGAAAGAAGAAAAGTACAGCTAAAGACAAACAAAGCAGAAGTATGAAGAACAGACGCGGCTAGAATCTCCTGAGAAACCTGATGGCCAGTACCCAACCAAGCGCAATCCCCAATATGCCTCCTGCTCCAAGTGCTGGAACAGGAGCCATTCCCAAGGCCTTAAAATGCCAAAAAGCAGGTTCCCTTAGGTCCTGTATTGGTTATGGAGGTCTGAATAAGATCACAGTAAAAAACAAATACCCCATTCCACTGATCACTGATCTTTATGGTCAGCTACGTGATACCACCATTTTTGCCAAACTCGGCCTCAGGGGTGCATACAATCTAATCTAAATCAAAGATGGAGATGAATGTAAAACAGCATTTAACATGAGATAAGGGAACTAAGAATATCTGGTCATGCCTTTTGGGTTGTGTAATGCCCCAGCTGTCTTTGAAAATTTTGTAAATGCCATTTATAGGGCCATGTTTTTTATCCCACATTATGGGGTAGATGATATTCTCATTTATTCATCTAACATAGAAGTACATTGAACTCACATACAGCAAGTTTTGCAGCGTCTGACAAACCCTACCCTTCCTTTTGTCCTGGAGGTAGACGCTTCTGATTCAGCTATTTTTCCATTTTTTTTTCATCTGCAGAAAGAAATTACATTGTCGGTAACCGAGAATTGCTTGCCATTAAGTTGGCTCTGGAAGAGGGGCGTCACCTCTTAGAAGTCACAGAAACTCCCAATACGACCCTCACAGATCTTGTATATTGAGAAAGCCAAAAGGCTAAATCCTCATAAGGCCAGGTGAGCTCTCTTTTTCACTTGGTTCAATTTTGTAATTTCTTGCAGACCGGGCTCAAACTGACGCCTTATCTAGGAAATTTGAAACCTCAAATTCCACTCAGACGGAGAAGGCCAGAGACTTGTGCGGCACCCATAACTATCTCCATAACCTCAGTAAACCTAAGAACACTAAAGCAGCAGAAGTAGCAGGTCAGTATAAATAGCCGGTCACAAGGGCAGGAGAAGAAGGGATAAACAATGAATTAGCCAAGGTCTGGATGCCTTTGAGATTGATTTCACTGATGGCTGTCAATTTCTCAGGGTCCATTTCAAGACCTGTCTCAGAATAATGTTATCTAAAAATTTTATGTGACAGCATTCAAATTCGCATTTCTCGGCTTATGCGCATTATGAATTCTCCTGTAAATGTTGAGGTACTTGTTTGACATGTTGGATATGATCTGTCAGGTTAGTGGAATAGATCAGAATGTCATCCAAAATGATCATTACATGACAGAGGAGCATGTTTATGAACAGATCGTTCACAAAGCCTTGAAAAACAGCCTGGGCTTTGCATAGCCCAAAAGGTATCACTAAGTATTCATAATGTCCAAAACAAATATTTAAAGCAGTTTTCCACTTGTCTCCCTCTTGGATTCTGACCAGGTTATAAGCACCCCTAAAACCCAACTTGGTAAAAATTCAAGCATCTTTAAGTTGGTCATAAAATTCTGAGATGAGAGGTAGGGGGTACTTGTTCTTGACTGTGATTTTGTTCAGACGTCAGTAATCAATACAGGGTTTGAGGAAGCCTTATTTCTTTTGAACAAGAAAGAACCCTGCTCCTGCAGGAGATGAGGGATGTTTGATAAAGCCTTTTTTAAGACTGTCTTCGATATATTGGGCTAAGGCCTTGTTGTCAGGTTCTCAGAGTGGATAAGTATGGCCTGCAGGGGGTGAACTGCACTGAATACGTCCAAGAATTACTAATAATGGACCGGTATTACTGACTGTGGATCTTTAGGAGGTATTTCTAGTGCCGCAGATGGTGAAGGCCAGAGATTTGTGCGGCACCCAGAACAAACTTTAGAACCTCAGTAACCTAAGAACGCTAAAGCAGCAGAAGTAGCAGGTCGGTATGAACAGCTGGTCAGAAGGGCAAGAGAAGACAGGATAAAAGATGAATGAGCCGAGGTCAGAATCCGGGGAATCAATTAGGAACAAATAAGGAACTTGGACAAAACACGGGAAATCAGAATAAACAGGAATAAGCTGAGGTCAGGAATATGAGAAGGCAGAATGGTCAAACAAGCAGGAGTCAAAATACCAGAATAACGAATTTCAAAATCACACAACCACAAAAAGGCTCAAGGCTCTATCACAGGCAAAGGTTCAATGCAGACTGAGCCTTTAAATATCTCTCCAAAGCATGTCCCCGCCTTTGGAATTAAAGCGAGGCTCAGAGTCAAAACCAGGTAAGAGTGGAGGAGAGTGCGATGCAGGGCGTAGGGGCATGGTGGAGAGGTTCCCTTCAGTATTTCATAAGTTGGAAAGGTTATGGTCCCGAGGAGAGCCTCATCATGAGGTGTCCTCATCAGATGTGCATGCCCCAGCCAAGGACCGCGCCTTTCATCAGGGATTTCCTCTTAAACCGGCTAAAGGTAGCCAGGATGGCACCCGTATTCGAGGGGGCTGTGTAACATACCGTGGGAACGGAGGTCCGGGTGATCCACATGCTGATGGGCATCCACACGCTGACTCCATGCCATCGCTCCGTGCATCCTCTGAGACGGAGTGAATGCACAGCTCTGCCTACATCACCCTCCTCAAACAAGAAGGGAACAAACGCCACCACTCTACACGATCATCCGAACATGTGCAGATGGATGAAAAATAAATAAATAAAAGCCTTGTAAGCGTTTTATAAATGTTTTCCCTCCCATCCAACTCTGCCCATGGGCTGCATGAATTCTAGGAGAGATATTTAAGTTAATGTACTTTCCAAGTCTTTTAGGACTTTCTGTTTTACTTTAATAGAGAACCTTCAATTAAGGAAACTTCCATTACCCATATGGTTCCTTCTGTTTTCTAGTCTAGAAGTCATCCACATCCACACATTCAAACTACCTGTTGTAAGTAAGAGAAGGAGAAACAGGTGAGGGGGACGCGTGGACTCTATAAGATTTCATTTAACTTCTATGTAGGAGCATTTTTTGTGGCCAGCAAGGGATAATCCTGCTGTTGTTTAGATTGATCCATAATACTGACATTGATATTCTATTTGTTGCATAATCTCATTCCATGATGGTATTTCTACTTTCCTCCAATACCTTGCCAGATTTATTTTAACTGCTGTTGTGATAATAACTACTAACTTGCTTTGTGTTTTCCTTATCAAAGGCAGTTCTATATAAATCAGAAAGGTCTGTGGTAGCAATGGGGCCTGTACTCCACCAGTTTTTCTAAGAGATCCTGTCATTTATTTTTTGTTGGGCCTAATATATATATGGAAGAGGGTTCCTGGGTGGAAGCCGCATCTCCAACAGGTTTATGATGTAGTTGCCTGACATTTATTTAGCTGCACAGGGGTCATATATCATCTGAACATTATCTTGTAATGCTACATTATGAATTATTTTTATGACTAAGTTGTGTCCTGAGAACCATTATTCTTTCATATATTCCTTGTTTATATGCATGTGCCACTTCTCCATTGCTTTGGGGAGCTTCGTATTTTTATTATGATCAATTAATTTCCGTATCCTGACTAATCTATTGATTGCTGCCCTTCCTGATCTCTGCCTGTTCCTGACTATCAGATTGCTTTATCCAGTTGTCCTGATTTTCTGGTTCTGACCCAGTACAGTTAAGAAGGCTTACAAAAGTATACATTATCAATGCTAAGTCAAATGCGCTATAATTGAGGGGCACCCAAGTTCATGCAACCTATTCATGGACATATGCAACCTATTCAGTAGCACGTGGACATATGCAGCATTGACGAAGGGAGACTAAAACTATTAACCCCAGAACTTAGAGGGTATGAAAGGAGAACTACCTCTGGAGAATTAACTGAATGGTCAATAAAACATAGAAAATATACATTGTTCGTGTGAAATTCTGAACAAAACACTCTACCCAAACCAGTCTATGAAGCCTATAGTCTATTAACCAGTCTATTAAGGGCTAACACAAAACCGTGCTAACACACAGTTTCTTGAACGTTTAAGTGATAACAAATCTTCCCTCTCTGCCGACACCATTCGAGAGAGGGAAGAGAAAATCATTCGCAGAGATTCAAAAGGAAAATCTCATTAAAGGGCAAACTACTACAAATCTGATTTACTCAAGCAAAAAAAAAGACCCCGAACCACCAATACTCAGGCAGATTGAATCCCCTCGTACCCAGTGAATTGTATTTGACAGCCCTAAAATTGGAGTCCAAGTCTCCATACCCACTCTTCAGAACGGGTCCTAGAAAATAAAAAGAAAAGGACAATGAAAAACCCAGTAGTTCTGAAAAAAACAGACAAACAAATGTTTTCTCTTCCCCTAAAGCTGGACCCAAAACTCAACTACAAAAAGGAGATCCCTGAACCATGAATTTTACAACCACCCCTCTCAAACCTGTTCAAGGAACCAAAGAAGAATTAGAACAAACACATGTTTCCACCTCAAGAGAATCATTTTCTTCCCTAATGGATAACTTGTATAAGAAGTAGACATGTGCATTCATTTTCGGACAAATGCATTTTTGGACGAAAATAGAATTTTCGTCCATTCGTCCGAAAAACGAATAACGAAAATGCTAAACTTATGAAAGCCGAATGAACGAATGGTTAATAAACGAAAATCATATGTCCATTTGTCCATTCGTGCTATTGGCATTCTATAAACCGAAATAGAGTCGGTTTATAGAATACCATTAGCATTACATACATTCCAGAATCCGACATAATGAACGACTTTCGGTTTATGGAATCCATGTAATGCTATTGGTATTCTATAAACCGACTCTATTTTGGTTTATAGAAAGCCAATAGCATTACATACATTCCAGAAACCGAAAGTCTATAAACCGACTCTCTTTCTGTTTATAGACTTTCGGTTCATGGAATGCATGTAATGCTATTGATATTCTATAAACCGAAATAGAGTCCCCATTCATACGAATTGACCTATTTCAGCTCTATTTTGGGTTATAGAAAGCCAATAGCATTACATACATTCCATAAACCTACATAATGAACGACTTTCGGTTTATGGAATGTATGTAATGCTATTGGTATTCTATAAACCGAAATAGAGTTGAAATAGGTCAATTCGTATGAATGGGGACTCTATTTTGATTTATAGAATACCAATAGCATTACATGCATTCCATAAACCGAAAGTCTATAAACCGAAAGAGAGGTTAAAATAGGTCAATTCATATGAATGAATAAAACGAAACGAAAATGATGAACAAATTTTGTCTGAAACGAATGGAGTAATGATCGAAATTCGTTTTGGAATGGACGAAAACGAAACGAAAATTTTAGTTTTGCACATGTCTAATGAGAAGATTAAAAATGACCTGAATGAAACTAAGCAACGGCTGCAAAATGAAGCAGCTGGACTTGGCGAGAAGTTAAATCACCAGGCTGACATTTTGCCAAAGATGCAAGAAGATCATACAAAGCTTAACCAACACAATAGATCAATAGACCTAAAGATAAAAAACTTAGAAATAAAATTATACCTAGAAGATAGATCTCAAAGGCAAAATTTACATATACGTGGGATACCGGAAGAAATAACGCCAATTATAATATGTATGTTTTTCCAACTGCTATGTAAAAGATATGATAACCAAAGAAACAAGTACAAACTCTATAAAGGATGAAAGATTTTAAAAAAAAATCAACAAGAAGCTGCTATAAGGAACAACAAAATAACATATCATTGGGGATTCCCCACCAGATTGGTGATTCACTATGAAGGACATAACCACACATTTATGGAACCATCTCAAACCCAGTAACAACTGATACAATGGGGTTTGAAGATATGGGTCCATAATAAGTTTGAACTTGTTCTTGCACTGGCTTCTGACTTGAATTGATTCCACCTACCATCCCTTCACCAAAGTGACAAGGACGAGAAGATGGGAAAAAATTTCGGGCAGAATTTCTCTTTCTTTTTGTTTTGTTTTTTTGTGTTTTTTTTATTTTTAACCCCTTGGCAACACAGGACGGACCGGTTTTAAAGGCACAGTGCCTTTAAAACGACTGGCATTAAAAAACAAGTACAGGAAGCTAATTTTTCGCTTCCCATGCTCAGTAACTGTTTCTGATTGCCTCGCAAGTCGAGGAAATCAGGAACACAAAAAAAAATGCACGATCTTGGTCACACAGATGGCGCTGCACTTCTAAGGGCAAGATCACAGGAGGCAGGAAGTACCTGCTTCCTGTGCTCTTCCTGCAGTCACACGATTGCCTCTTCACAGACCCTATATTGATATGACCAGTTAGGATCTGCCTCCCTCTCCTCACATTTTTTTTAGTGAGGGAGAGAGACAGATCAAAGTTATAAAAGTAAGTAAAAGTACAAAAAAATAATAAATACACAACACACGAATAATAAAACAATAAAAAAAATGTATTAAAGCAATTCCCTGCATTTAACACCTTCCCTGCCACTGATCTTGCGTAAGCAGTGATCGTGCACATCAGCGCATTTATTTTTGCTGTTTGTGCATTTTTTAGGGGTTAATTTTTTTTGTACTGTAATTTATTACAGTACTACAAAGGCTCTTCTAAGAGTTATAAACCCCTTCTTTGCCGTCGATCACTGCTTACGCAATGATATTGACGCCAACGCAATTTTTATCTGCCTGCATTTTTTTTTTACACATACCCTCTAGGGGATTACGTGTAAAGTAAAAATATTTGAGATCTTTTTTTAAGCTGTCTGAGCGCATAGTGATCAGTAACAGCGAATTAGTGGCAAAGGCGGTTTGGTGATTGCTCAATTGAGCTCACCATTCGCCCTGGTCAGATCAAAATTGGTCGGATCACTATTCACAAATATTGATCTGCCTCCCTCTCCTCACTTCATTTATATACATCACTTTTTAAGATAAAAAAACAACTCCACAACTTTTTTTTTCCTTCTTCACTTTTCACAAATACGTTTAGAGAAAATTAAACAGGAAATGGACCATTGTCATCTTAAGGTCCTTAAGGTCCATTCAATACAAGCACACTGTTCATAACAGAGGAAGAACTAAAAACACAAGCAATGAACTTTGTGGAGATCAATGACAACAAAGAAGTACCCGACCTTACTATGTGGAGAACACTTAAGTGTTATATGTGGGGTCTCTTTATCAAGAAGTGGAGTCAATGAAAGAAAATAGGATTAAAACCCTTATCAGATCTATATATTTTATTTGCAAAACAAGAGAGACTGAATAAACTCAAACCTAATGATAATACCTCAAAAACAATCTCTGATATTCAAAACCAAATTAAGAAACAACTTTCTGAAGGAAATAATAAAGCAATACGCATGTTAAAACAAAAAATGTACTACAACAACAACAGAGTAGATAACATACTTTATAATAAATTGAAATTTACAAAGAAAAATGAAATAATTAAAAAGATAGTAATAGTGAATGAAACTTTATACTCCCCAAAAAGGATGATAGAGGCCATTGGAAAATACTATTATTCACTATATAATCTATACAGTGGAAAAAATTCCCAGCTACAAATTAGATCCTCTTTGAAACGATTAAATCGTCTTAAAAAAGATACACAAAAGTTGTATTAATTAAAGCGTCCATTTACACTGGAAGAAATCCAATCAAAAATTAAGAATCTAAAAAAAGGTAAGGCCCTAGGTCCAGATGGTTTTTTCATCACTGTTTTATCAGACCTTTTCAGACATTATATCTCCACTACTGCTAAATTCCCTTAGAGAAATAACTCTCAATAAACAATAACCCCCGTCCCAAAACCAGGAAGAGATCCGGCCGCCCTGTCAAATTATAGGCTGATATCCTTAATTAACGTAGACGGTAAATTCTTTTAGAAAATCCTGGCAGAAAAATTAAAAATGGTTATTACGGATATTGTACACATGGTTCATGCAGGGTTCGTCCAGGGGAGGGAATCAGTAGACACCATAAGGAAAATCTTCAGTGTGATAAGTATTATCAATACCCAGGAAATACCATCTGTCTTCCTTGCTTTAGACGCAGAGAAAGCTTTTGACAGAGTGAGCTAGACCTTCCTGGATGAAGTATTGGAGGAATTTGGTATCATGGGGCCTTTTAAATCTAACACTATGGTCAAGAGTCGGGATGGTTTAACATCCGCAATGGCACTAGGCAGGGTTGCCCACTGGCACCACTGCTGTATCTTTTGAACCATTGGTAGTTCTAATTAGAATATCATCAAATATTCAAGGGATTAAGACCTCTCTTAATGAAAATAAAATCACACTATTTGCAAATGAAATCCTCCTGACCATATCAAGTCACTACACATCCCTTGAGACATTATTGAGTACTCTCAGGGATTATAGTAGATATTCAAACTGCAAATTGAATATTAATAAAACACAAACATTGTCCTTTAATCTATCTAGGAAATATCTTGACAAGTTGACGAACCTAGGTGGATTGAAATAGATTGAGAAGGGATAGGATATCTGGAAATTAAATTTAAAAACAACTTGTCCCCAACCAGTCCCCACTAAATGAAAAAATTCAGAGCTGGTGGGGTTTGGAGATTTCTTGGATGGGGCGTATAAACGTAGCTAATGCCTATTTACTACCCAAATTGATTTACCTTTTTAGATCCATCCCAATGCGAATTTCCCCTAAATTTTAAAATCCTTTAAACAACTGCTTTCAAACTACATCTGGAATGACAAAAAAACAAGAATTGCATATGAAATAATGCTCAGGTGGGATAGCAATGTAGATGTAGAACTCTTATATGAGAATTTTATGTTAGCCCTCTTCCTGAATTGGAATTGGATAAAGACTCCTTACTTCTCACTACATGGTACGACATGGAAAGAGAAGCATACCCCAACTTCAATCCATATACCTAATTTGGGTCAATTTAGATTAAATTAAGAGGGAAGTTCCTTTTGAAAACCCAGTAATTATATTAATTTACAAAATTAAAAAGTTTAAAAAACGGCTCCATATCCCTAAAGGTATTCTTCTCTCTCCCCCTATTGATACAATCAAATGGTACATCCAAGATATTGACATACAAAAATGGAAAAGGGCTGGAATTTTTAGTATTACCCAAATCTGCCCACAAGGCACTGTTCTCCCATTCTCAATGATACAATCCATTTTTTCGGCTGCCTTCCTCTGAGACCTTCACTTATCTAAGAATTAAAAACTTTATAAATTCAAATGAGATTATCCAGCTTCCAATAATTGAAGACTTCTTGGGAAATAGGTAATAGTAGATTACGCTCTAGGGTTTCTAAATTTGCAGATAACATCTCTATTACAACCAAATATCGATCCCAGTTAAAATGGTAAACTGAAATAGGCTGTGAAATTCCTATAGAAGCATGCATATTTATTAGGAAATGCACTCACAGCCTAACGTGCGTGAGCTCTTTTTTAAAGTGATGCAACGGTGGTATCTTACCTCTATTAATAATAGCAGATTTATTCTGAACTTCTCAAAACTCCGTTTGAGATGTGCCAAGGAAGATGGAACACTATTCCACATGTGGTGGTCATGCCCAGCTCTGAAAATTATCATAGATAAAATAACAGAAATATGTGACTTTAGGGGCAATTGCACTCCACAAATCTTTCTTTTTCATACAGATATTCCAGTTTGCAGCAAGAAATACGAAATAGATTACCAAAGTGAAATGGAAGAAGGCTTCTTTAGATTAAAGAGGAAATGGGAACTATACAATGCTGTATGGTTGCCATGGATCCAAAAAGGTAAAAAATATAGTTTGGACCCATGAAACTACTTAATATCCTCCCAAATGGCTTCAAATCTTTAAAGAAAGATAATTTCTCCAATGGGACTATACCTAACCTCCAGTGAAGCCCAGTGCTGTATTTACCGCGAGGCATCCTAAGCAGATGCCTAGGGCAGCAAAATTTGGGGGGCAGCCACCCAGCACTTAAAAAAAAAAAAAAATCTGGCCCTTTAAAAAAATAAAAAAAATAAACGCGCTTGCAGGCAGAGATGGAGGTGAGAAGGGATCAAAGATCCCCCCTCACCTTCCCTCTGCCGGCGGGCTGCATGGGGAGCCGAACAGCCAGCACAGAGAAACCTTCGTGCTGCCTGTTCGTCTCCCCGTGCAGTGTGACACGGGTCACGTGACCTGTTGGCACAACCGCCTGGGAGCCGAACAGGCAGCATGGAGGAGACCATGCTGCCTGCCACTAGCCACCAGGGAAAATAGGTAAGTGCTGGGGAGATGGGGGGAAATTGTCTGGGCCATATTAATGGGACATAACACTGGCATATTATTGGCAAATTTACTGGGGCATATTAATGGGACATAACACTGGCATATTATTGGCAAATTTACTGGAGCATACTAAATGGCAAATAACACTGGCATATTATTGGGCAAATTGGCAGGGGCATATTAATGGGACATAACACTGGCATATTATTGGGAAGATTGGCTGTGGGATATTAAATGGCAAATAACACTGGCATATTATTGGTCAAATTGGCAGGGGCATATTAATGGGACATAACACTGGCATATTATTGGGAAAATTGGCTGTTGAATATTAAATGGCAAATAACACTGGCATATTATTGGTCAAATTGGCAGGGGCATATTAATGGGACATAACACTGGCATATTATTGGGAAAATTGGCTGTTGGATATTAAATGGCAAATAACACTGGCATAGTATTGGCAAATTTACTGGGGCATACTAAATGGCAAATAACACTGGCACATTATTGGGCAAATTGGCTGTGGGATATTAAATGGAAAATAACACTGGCATATTATTGGGCAAATTGGCAGGGGTAGATTAATGGGACAGAACACTGGCATATTGTTGGGAAAATTGTCTGTGGGATATTAAATGGCAAATAACACTGGCATATTATTGGCAAATTTACTGGGGCATACTAAATGGCAAATAACACTGGCATATTATTGGGCAAATTGGCTGTGGGATATTAAATGGAAAATAACACTGGCATATTATTAGGAAAATTGTCTGGGGCATACTAAATGGCAAATAACACTGGCATATTATTGGGCAAATTGGCTGTGGGATATTAAATGGAAAATAACACTGGCATATTATTAGGAAAATTGTCTGGGGCATATTAAATGGAAAATAACACTGGCATATTATTGGGCAAATTGGCAGGGGCATATTAATGGGACATAACACTGGCATATTATTGGGCAAATTGGCTGTGGGATATTAAATGGCAAAAAATACTGGCATATTATTTGCAAATTTACTGGGGCATACTAAATGGCAATTAACACTGGCATGTTATTGGGCACATTTACTGGGGCATACTAAATGGCAAATAACACTGGCATATTATTGGGCAAATTGGCTGTTGGGAATTTAAAAGGCAAATAACACTGGCATATTATTGGGCAAATTGTCAGGGGCATATTAAATGGTAAATAACACTGGCTTAATATTGGGCAAATTGGCAGGGGCATATTCAGTGGCAAATACTGGCATATTATTGGGCAAATTGGCTGGGGAATATTAATGACAAAATAATACTGGCATAATATTAGGCAAATTCGCAGATGCTGATCAAATGGCATATACTGGCATATTATTGGGGAAATTGGCTGTGACTTATTAATGGAAAATGATACTGGCATATTATTGGGCAAATTAGCTGGGGAATGATAATGGCAAATAATATTGGCAATGTGTATGTAATGGGGTGATGGAGGCATGTAAATTGGGTGATGGGGCATGTCCTTGGTGTGCAACATGGGTTATGGGTCATGTCATGGGTGTGCATCGTGGGTAGGGGGTGCCCAAAATGTGTCTGCCTAGGGCAGCACAAAACCAAGATACACCACTGGTGAAGCACATATATACCTTAACTACCTCTATAAAATAAACTAATGGTTCCCCTAGATTCAAGTCAAGAAAGCGAAAATACTTTCTATGTCCTGTTTTATGTATAGTATATTTATTTATATTTATGTATGCAAACCGATTTATAAGATAATATTGAAATAATGTTTCTATGTTTATAATACAATTACATTTTTTTTTAATTTATTTGATCTGAAAAAAAAAAGAGATCCTTTGGGTAGACAAACTAAGTATCAAACTCTATCAAACTTGATTAAGTACTTCATGGACCAGCTATGTGGGTCTGTTTCATTTCCACTTGTGGGGGTTTGTACATCAAAATAATGATTTTTTCTTGTTGGTGGAGATCACTTATATATATATATATATAAAATATATTAGCTATATATATTTTTCTATATTTTATGTTTTATTAACTGTTATATATTCATGATGCTGCGTAATAGTTAACTTCTTAAAAACTAAGTAGTAATGTTAGCATCAACAAAACAAGTTAGGCGTTTGTAGTAAAGGGATGTACATATTAATCAGGAGAACAATAGAATTTATTTTAGCTTAACTACAGAAATGTAATTGAGCTCAGCCAGGTATAATATTTGCTTAAGCTGTATGATTTAGTTTTGCTTGACTGGTAAGCAAGGCATCTTTAACAAGTCATGCCATTAATATGTTACAACAGGGAATATGGAAATCACTTGGTTTTCAAATAAACAGTATTACCATTTTAAATATTAAGCACATAATATCACGTCTCCATACAAAAAAAAGCTGGTCATTTTTATAAACTCCCTAAAGATTCACAGCCATTAAGTATTTTATCTAACAATATGTTATTTAGTAAATCCGGAATGTAAGTCATGTTTCTTCGTCTTCTAAAACTTACTGGTATTTCAAACTATTATATAAAATATGTATTCCAATTATGTATCATCCTGTTTAAAAAATTAAAATTGAAACACATAAATAAGGAGTGTTTTGGGAGATAAGAACCATTTAGGTCCATCTAGTCTGCCCTTTATTCTACATAAAATACAATTCTACAATCCTTGTATTTAGTTTGGTCATTGACTTTATCTGATGTTCAGGACAGCTTTATCCTTATCCCATCTATGCTTAAGCTCCTTCATTGTATTGATATTTACCACTTCAAAAGATAAACTATTCCATAAACCCGCCACACTTATATAAGCTACATATGATGAACAAGTATTAGTCAGGTGTTTAACCCCTTAAGGATGAGAATGTTTTGGAATGCTGTACAATATAGGACAAATGCTGCTTTCACACTTCAGTGGTCTTTATCTTTTAATGTACCAGCACATATTATTATATTATATTTTGTTTTGTTTTAACATTAGAAGGTTTTTTTTAGATACAATTATTTTGGTCATAACAATTAGTTTACTACAATATATATATATATATATATATATATATATATATATATATATATATATATATTTTTTTTTTTTTTTTTTATATATATATATATATATATGATGAAAATTTTTAGAAAACACACAATCTTTTCCAACTTTTTTTTGAAAAATAATTTTTACACATACAAATGCTAATAGAAAACTGAATAGATTATTTGCCCTGAAATTAGAAATACCAATGTTTTCCTGCTTTTTTTGTAAGTTATAATGATATAACTACAAGTAGCGTATTGCTTTTTCCTAACCATATTTTTTACCCTTAACCCTTGCATAACCCTAATTTTAACCCTAGCAATAACAAAAAAGTGTATTTATTTTATTTAGCAACATCCCCAAAGTGATGGGGGCATTCAGCAATCGCTTCCATTGCTCTCGCTCACAAATAAAAGGCATTTTGCGATTCAATATGATGAATGTGATTTGTCTGGAAAATATAACATGCCACAGGTGATGTGATCAATGGGAGACACCTTTGAAGCATAGTAGGGTACACTCAATGGAGTGTATGCATGAAACCAGGGCCGGCCCTATAATGGGGCAGAGTGGGGCAGCTTCCCCTGGCGGCATCCTGGCAGAGGCGGCTATTTGTTCCTCCGGGCAGCTGTCTTTTTTTCCCTTGTGTTTCTTGATTGAAGGAGGTCTCAGCCAATCAGGTGAGACTTCTCAACTCTCCTGATTGGCTGAGAGTTCAGAAACCTCCCGTGATTGGCTGAGACAGCAGGTAAGTTTCAGTGTGAATGTGTGTATGTCAGTGTGAGTGTGTGTATGTGAGTATGTGTCAGGAACTGACCTCCATGTTCCTAGCCCTCTTCTTTACCGGTTCGCCAGCCTGTCTTTTACATTTTAGCCTATGTTCTAGTAACAATGAATATACCAAGCCTTGTTATTATCATCAACTCTCAGCCTATAAAAGCCTCTTCCTGTGAATTTACTGTTGCCAGATTATTGTGGTTCCTGCCTGCAGTATATCAAGCTTTCTTTTGATTGTTACTTACCTGTTACCGATTTTGGACCGTCTCACTACTCTGCTTTCTCCTACCCACTGACCTTGGCTTGCCTGACTACGCTTATACTCTTTTAGTAGAGCTGTGAGGCTGGAACAAAGACCAGATTGTCACTCAAAGCTCAGGGGCTCAACCACCTGGGTAACGAGTGGCTACTTCTGGCATAAGACCTTGCTGATCTGGCTGCTGGACTCCAAACCTGCTAACATCAGTGTCATTGCCGAATAATCTGGCCTATCATGGAGACCGCTGGATCAGAATCTGCATTAGCCCAGCAGGTTGCATTTAATGCAAGAACTGTGCAGACCCAGGCACAAACCATTCAAGTGCTGAAAGATCAGGTAGCTGAACTACAAAATGAAGTTCGTGCCAATGAATTTACCAGCTACAGAGCACATGATGTTGCAGCGGCCGCTGCTGCAGTTGCTGCTAATGCTACTGCTCCCCCTGCACAAGATGCCCGCTTGCCTCTGCCAGAAAAGTTTGGAGGTGACCGCCGAAAATTCAGGGGTTTCCTAAATCAATGCCGTTTGCACTTCATCATGTTACCCAACAGATATCCATCTGAAAGAGAGAAGGTGGGATTCATTTTTTCCCTATTAAAAATGAAGCCCTTGCCTGGGGCTGCCCTTTACTGGAACAGGATAGTCCAGTCTTGGGAAATTTAAGACACTTTATTGATGCTATGAGCATAATTTTTGATGACCCCAATCGCTGTGCAAAAGCAGAAGCTACTCTCCTTAACTTACATCAAGGGAGGCGTTCTGTGGCTGAATATGCTGCTGAATTCAGGCAGTGGATTGCTGATACTACTTGGAACCAATCAGCTCAGAGATTCCATTTTCGCAGGGGGCTTTCGCATGCTATAAAAGATGAACTGGCTCGTGTTGACCTTCCTGATGAATTTGATTCTTTTGTGCAGTTGGCTATACGTATAGACCAGAGACTCTCAGAAAGAAGATTGGAAAGACAGGGCTCTTTTAAATCGAGTGCTAGTCCTGCATTCCATTCAAGACTTTCTGCTCAAACCCCTCAATTATCTGTGGACTCTGAACCAGAGGCTATGCAGGTTGATCTAATAAGAGGGCCACTGTCCACTGACGAAAAACAGTGGCGAAGCAATCACAATTTATGTCTCTATTGTGGTAGTGCAGGGCATTATACCATCAATTGCCCTAGCAAGCCTAAAAGAACAACAGCAATGACTGCTGAAGGTGCACAGATCCAACACCAACCCCAGACTTCAGACCAGCTAGATTCTGTCACACAACCCTTATTTTCTCTGGCACAAGGTGAAGAAGGTATGATGACTCAGCATCCTCATCTAGTGGTACCCATCACCTTGCAATATGGGGGTAGAAAAATTTCAACTTCCGCTATGATAGACTCCGGAGCAGGAGGCAACTTCATGGACATTAAATTTGCTGCAGGAAATGAAATTGAGTCTAAACTTAAACCTTCACCTGTATTAATGCAAACCGTGGATGGTTCTCTACTTACATCAGGACCAGTTACACATGAGACTGTACCCTTAGAACTGGTTCTTCAAGTAAATCACCATGAGACCATCTCTTTTCAACTAATTTCCTCAACACAGTTTCCAGTGATTTTGGGTATACCCTGGCTTGCCGTACATAACCCACAGATTGACTGGAAGACTAGAGCCTTGTCATTCCCTTCGGAACACTACTTGCTTAACTGTCAACCTTCTAATACAACCCCTACTTTTACAGCAATTAACAAACTTGTTGCTACAGATCTTGCCCAGCTTCCTCCACAGTATCATAATTTTGCAGATGTCTGTGACATAAAGAATGCTGATCAACTTCCACCTCACAGGCCCTATGATTGCCCCATAGAACTGCTACCTGGAGCTGCTATCCCATTTGGCCGTATATACTCACTCTCTGAACCTGAATTGAAAGTACTCCGGGAATATCTTCAAGAAAATCTTGCCAAAGGTTTTATTCGCCATCTACTTCCCCAGCAGGTGCTCCTATATTTTTTGTAGAAAAAAAAGATGGCATTTTGCGGCCTTGCATTGATTACAGAGAAATAAATGATATCACTGTAAAAAAACGCTATCCCTTACCTCTTATTCCTGAACTTCTGGAAAGACTACATTCAGCTAAAATGTTTACGAAACTTGATTTACGAGGGGCCTATAATCTGGTTCGCATAAGATCTGGTGATGAGTGGAAAACTGCTTTCAGAACCAGGTATGGACATTATGAATATCTAGTGATGCCGTTTGGGCTTTGTAATGCCCCTGCAACCTTTCAACATCTAATCAATGATGTATTACGGGACCTTCTGGATCAGTTTGTTGTAGCATACTTGGACGATATCCTGATATTTTCTGATAATATTGAAGATCACAGAAGACAGGTCTGCATTGTTCTTGAACGCCTCCGTGCCCACCAACTCTACATTAAACTGGAAAAATGTGAGTTTGAACAAACAGAGATTCAATTCCTTGGCTATATAATAACTCCAGAAGGTTTAAGTAAGGATGCAAGTAAAATAAAAGCTGTATTGGACTGGCCCATCCCCAAGAATGAAAACGATATTCAGAGATTTGTGGGGTTTGCTAATTTTTATAGGCATTTCATTAAGAATTTCTCTCGAGTAATTGCACCAATCACTGAACTCACCCATAAAGGGACCACTTTCAAGTGGACAGACGAGGCTGATGCTGCATTTTCAAGGTTAAAGACTCTGTTTACATCTGCCCCAATTCTGGTACACCCTCAGCCAGAACTGCCATTCACTATAGAGGTAGATGCCTTTGATTCTGCTGTTTGGGCTATACTTTCTCAACGGACTGGACCTAAGATGATGTTACATCCATGCGCTTTCTACTTCCGCCAGATGTCACCTGCTGAAAGAAACTATGACATAGGGAATAAAGAACTCTTGGCTATAAAATCTGCCTTCACAGAATGGAGACATCTCTTGGAGGGGGCTACCAATCCAATTCCTGTGCTCACAGATCACAAAAACTTGGAATGTGTCCGATCAGCTAAGAGACTGTCAGCCAGGCAAGCCCGTTGGTCCCTATTTTTCTCCAGATTTAATTTTCTGATTTCATATAGGCCTGGCTCCAGAAAGAAGAAGTAACTTCCATCTTACCAGAGAGTAGATTTCTAGGTGTTACTATTCCTTCCACCTTAATGTCTCGCATCATAAAGGGTTATGCGGCAGATCCAGTTTTTTGTGACCCACCAACTGACCTTCATATGACTATGCTCAATGGATTTTGGGTTTTTCAACAGCGTCTATTTGTACCAGAATCCATAAGATTGGAAGTCTTACGTTTATTTCATGATTCCAAACTAGCTGGTCATCCAGGAATCCAAAAGACACAATAACTACTGTCCATATACTTTTGGTGGCCTAAATATCATGAGGATATGAAAAAGTATGTGTCCTCTTGTGATGTTTGTGCTAGAAATAAGATTCCTCACTGTTCGCCGGTAGGCTTGCTACAGCCTCTTCCTATTCCTAATCGTCCCTGGGGATCCATATCCATGGATTTTATTGTAGAGCTGCCTCCCTCTAAAGAACCCACTATCATCCTTGTTGTGGTTGACCGGCTTACTAAAATGAGTAATTTTATAACTGCTCGCGGGCTCCCTTCTGCCAAACAGACTGCAGACTTAGTTATTCGGGAGGTATTTCTTTTGCATGGTGTTCCTGATGAAGTGATTTCTGACAGGGGGGTACAGTTTACTTCACGCTTTTGAAAATGTTTTTGTTCTGGACTTTGAATAAATGTGAATTTGTCATCAGCTTTTCATCCTCAAAGTAATGGACAGACTGAGAGAACCAACCAAACTCTGGAGCAATATTGGCGGTGTTTTATTAGCTACCTGCAGGGAGACTGGCTATACTTTCTACCCACGGCAGAGTTTGCCTACAACAATGCTCAACACAGCTCTACTTGTCAAAGCCCATTTTTTGCCAATTACGGTTACCATCCAAACTTTCTAGTGAGTCTTCCAATCACTCTATATGATGTACACGCTGTGAAATATATATATATATTATATATATTTATATAGATATATGTATATATGTATATACATATACAGTGTGAGTGAGAGTGTATGTGTATGTCAGGGTGAGTGAACATGTGTGTGTATGTCAGGGTGAGTGAACATGTGTGTGTATGTCAGGGTGAGTGAGAGTGTGTGTGTATGTCAGGGTGAGTGAGAGTGTGTGTATGTCAGGGTGAGTGAGTGTGTGTGTGTATGTCAGGGTGAGTGAGTGTGTGTGTGTGTGTATGTCAGGGTGAGTGAGTGTGTGTGTGTAAGTCAGGGTGAGTGAGCATGGGTGTGTATGTCAGGGTGAGTGAACATGGGTGTGTATGTCAGGGTGAGTGAGCATGGGTGTGTCACTGTGAGTGAGCATGGGTGTGTCACTGTGAGTGAGCATGGGTGTGTCACTGTGAGTGAGCATGGGTGTGTGTGTCACTGTGAGTGAGCATGGGTGTGTGTGTCACTGTGAGTGAGCATGGGTGTGTGTGACAGACTGTCTATGTATGTGTGTGGATAAAGGGGTTAACTTCTCTGATACTGCCTATATCTGTCTAGCCACCAAGGGGTTAACTCCTCTGACACTGCCTATATCTGTCTAGCCACCAAGGGGTTACCTCCTCTGACACTGCCTATATCTGTCTTGCCATCCAGGGGTTAATTCATCTGACACTGACTATATCTGTCTAGCCATCCAGGGGTTAATTCATCTGATGCAGAAAGAAAAGTCCTGCGCTCACTCCCATCACTGGGCGGCTGCAACGACTACAGTACACATCAGCCCCAATATATAGTAAAAACCAAAGAAAAACAAGTTACCTGCACTCTCTCCTTTATCCCTATGTATTTTTAAAACAAATGGAGGTTTTTTAGTTACCTCCAATGGCCATGAGAGGATGAGCCCACCTGCCAACGTCAAGGCAGACCCCCCTAGGTGGGTCCTAACTCTAACCATTCACCTTGCTTCTTTGAGCAACAGAAAAACTTTGGTTTTTACTATATATTGGGGCTGATGTATACTGTAGTTGTTGCAGCCGCCCAGTGATGGGAGTGAGCGCAGGACTTTTCTTTCTGCATTTGTATCCATTTTTTGTATTACTCAGCCTTGTTACAATGCAGCCACCCATCCCATGTGTTCCCTATTAAGGGTTAATAATGTATAGGGGTGTATATAAAAAAATACCCCTTTCTGTCTCATTAGAGATTTTTGCCAGAGCCCCCCCAAACTATGGATATTCCTTTAGGAAAAAAACTATAGAATATAAGACTACCCTATGGGAAAACATGTTTAACTTATATATATTCACATGTAAATAGCTTTTTCATATTTAATAAAAACTTATGATATAAAAAAATGCATTTCATTTTTATTTACCTTTTATGTGCCAATGCTGCCCCTAACCCCCAGACTTATCCAATGCTCCCCCCAAGAGTCCGTCTCTCTCCCCCACCCTCCCCCCAACATTGTCTGTCTCCCAAACCCTCCCCCCAATGTAGTCTGTCTCTCCACCCCTCCCTCCCCCAGCGTTGTCTGTCTCTCTCCCCCACCCTTCCCCCACGTTGTCTGTCTCTCTCCCCCACCCTTCCCCCAATGCTGTCTGTCTCTCCACTCCTCCCTCCCCCAGCATTGTCTGTCTCTCTCCCCCCAAGTTGTCTGTCTCTCTCCCCCACCCTCCCCCAAGTTGTCTGTCTGTCTCCTACCCCCTCCCCCCCAATGTTGTCTGTCTCCCCCCTCCATCCCCTTAACATAGCCTCCTTGGTTGCTAGTAAGGGCAGCAGGGGGATGTCTGTACAATATGTGCAGACATCCCCCGGCTGCCCAAATCTCCCTGGTGGTTATTGGGGCACCCGACACTTCCATCCATTATGACGGAGAGCCGGTCCATCATAATAGAAGGAAGTGTTGGGCAGCATGGAGGATGTCTGCACTATCGTGCAGACATCCACCAGCTGCCCAAATCTCCTGGTGGTTATTGGAGGCAGCCAGAGAATGTCTGCATGACACGCACAGACATCCTCCGTTGCCACAAAGCAAAACTTTACATTTGTCTATTTTGAACCTCATTTGCTACTTGCTTGCCCAGTCCCCCACTCTGCCCAAGTCTTCCTGCAAACAACATCAAGGTTCAGAGGGCTGACATGAGCACTAGTGTGTCTGAGAGTGATAATAGCAACCTAGTTAGACCACAAAGTTTGAAACAAATGAATGGCAATTGTTTCAGCATTTCCATGCAACTATCACTCAGTATCAACATTGTTCCTGCCACATAGCTGCTTCTTGCTACTTTCCAGTTTCTGTATATGCTAATTGCACAAAATTGCCTGTACCTGCATATATTACTCTCTTTAATAAAAAGCAAGAATCTGTACAGCACAGATAGCACCTAGTTAACCCCAAATATCCAGTCAAAACAGTGGCTTTATACTAAGGACCATAATTTTGCGGAGTATGTTTTAATATGTTCTTAGCATTTAATCACCTCTGAAGAAGCCATAACAACGAAACACGTCAGGTGTTTCTTTACAACATTTAACCCTTAGTGACATGACTTTTTTGGCTTGTCCGACACTTGGTGACATGGGCTGTTTTAACATTTCTGAGGTGTTTGTGTCTTGCTGTAATTTATTTCTGTCTCATTTAGTGTACCCGCACAAACTATATATCGTTTTTATCGTTATAAGAAGGGCTTTCTTTTGATACCATTATTTTGATAATAGCATATAATTTGATGTAAAAAAAATAATAAAATATGGCAAAAAAATTGAAAAAATAATTTTTTTATGACTTTTATTTGAAAAATCGTATACTCATGTACAAGAGACAACAAATAAACACTGCTAAAAAGTTTCTAATATATGTCCTGAGTTCAGAAATAGCCCATGTTTTTATGTTTTTGTGCTTTTTTATTCATGTTACAGGGCCAGAACTATAAGTGGTGCAAAGCTATTTTAAAATCCTTTCTTTCAAAATTAGCGATAGTGACATTGTAACACTGATTTCTGTACTAAATCCATGAATGACCCCCAACATGTACATATTTTTGAAAACTAGACAACTCAGGGCATTTAACTTGGGGTATTTTGACACATTTCATGTAGCCATTTTACCACCAATCTATGCCAAAGTTTGCTGCAAAAAATCTTTTTTTTTAATTTTTCACATATATTGCAATTTAGGTAAACATTACCTTAAAATGTGAAGGGGTATTTCCAAATAACACCTCAATATGTGTTCAGCAACATCTCCTGAGTACAGGGATACCACCCATGCATAGGTTTGTTGGTTTGTTTTGGGGCTTAAAGGCCACATTTAGGGGGTGCGCATTTTGGTTTTCCAACTTGGAATTCTGACATGCAGAAAACTTGTGCCCAATGTCCCATTTGGGACATTTTTGAAGCCAGAAAGTGTATTCTACCACACAAAACCATATATTTTTGAAAACTAGACACCCTAGGGTATTTCAAATGGTAGTATTTTAACACTTTCCATGCACTAATTATATTACCAGCCTATGTCAATGTTATGGATAGTAATTGTTTTTCACATACATAGTACTTTGGGCATGGATTCACAGATCCTGTTATATGTCAATGCCAAACAACACCTCAATATGTGTTCAGCAACATCTCCTGAGTACAGGGATACCACCCATGTATAGGTTGGTTATGTTATTTGGGGGTTAAAAGGCCACATTTGAGAGGTGCGCTTTTTGGTTTTCCAACTTGGAATTCTGACGTGCAGAAAACCTGCGCCCATGTCCCATTTGGGACATTTTTGAAGCCAAAAAGTGTATTCTACCCCACAAAACCATATATTTTTGAAAACTAGACACCCTAGGGTATTTCAAGTGGTAGTATTTTAACACTTTTCATGAACTAATTCTACCACCAGCCTATGTCAATGTTATGGATAGTAATTTGTTTTTCACATTCATTGTACATCGGGCATGAATTCACAGATCCTATTATGTGTCAGTGCCAAACAACACCTTAATATGTGTTCATCAACATCTCCTGAGTACAGGGATACCACCCATGTGTAGGTTAGTTAGATTATTTGGGGGCTAAAAGGCCACGTTTAGGGGGGTGCATTTCCAACTTGGAATTTTGACATGTAGTCAGCCTGCGCCCATGTTCCATTTGGGACACTTTTGAAGCCTGTCAAAGTATTTTACCCCATAAAACCATACATTTTGGAAAACTAGACATCCTATGTTATTTAAAATTGTGGTATTTTAACACTTTCCAAGTGCTAATTCTACCACCAACCTATGTCAAAGGGTTGGGATGTCATTTTTTCCCCACACACATTGTAGTTCAGGCAGGAATTTTCAGATTCTGGTATTTGCCACTGCCAACCAACACCTCAATATGTGTTCAGCAACATCTCCTGAGTACAGGGATACCCCCCATGCATAGGTTTTTTGGTTTGTATTGGGTCTAAAATTCCACATTTAGGGGGTGCGCAATTCCAACCTGGAATTTTGACATGTAGTCAGCCTGTGCCCATGTTCCATTTGGAACATTTTTGAAGCCGTCCAATGAATTTTACCCCATCAAACCATATATTTTTGGAAAATAGACATCCTAAGGTATTTCAAATGGTGGTATTTGAATACTGTATAGGTACTAATTCTACCACCAGCCTTTGTAAAAGTTTGTGGTAGTACTTTTTTGGGAGTTTTTTTTTCCACATGCATTGTACTTCAGGCATGAATTCACAGATTCTGGTATATGTCACTGCCAAACAAAAACCCAATATGTGTTCAGCAACATCTCCCGAGTACAGGGATAGCACCCATGCATAGGTTTGTTGGTTTGTTTTTGGCTAGAAGGCAACATTTGTGAGAAGCGCATCTCAAAATTCCAACTTGGAATTTTGACATGTAGTCAACCTGCGTCCGTGTCCTTTATGGGATATATCTTTGAAGCCAGCCAATGTAATTTACCCCCACCAAACCATATATTTTTTTATTGGTAGACCCCCATCACTACTTGTGGCAAGGGCTCAGCAGCCACCGATATATCGCTAGATGATGTATCAGAAAGCTGAATAGGGTCAAAATCGAACCCTGAGTCCGCGGCCTCAGAATCAGTGCGTAAGCAGTGATCTCGAGCAAAGAAGGGGTTAATAGCTCTTAGAAGAGCCTATCTAGTACTGTAATACATTACAGTACAAATAAATTAATCCATAAAACAGTGCAGACAGCAAAACATACTGTTGCTGTGCAAGATTACTGCTTACACAGTGATGAATGGCAGGGAAGGGGTTAATACACAGTGAAAGACTTTCATAAAACCTGCCAATTTTATAAAATGTTATTTTATATCACTAATACTGATCTGTCTCTTTCCGTCACAAAAATGTAAGTGAGGAGAGGGAGGCAGATCAATATTTGTGAATATTGATCCGACCAATTTTGATCTGACCAGGGCAAATGGTGAGCTTAATTGAGAAATCACCAAACCGCCTTTGCCACTAATTCGCTGTAACTGATCGCTATGCGCTCAGGCAGCTTAAAAAAAAAATATATATATATTTTTACTTTACATGTAATCCCCTAGCGGGTATGTGTAAAAAAAAAAAATAAAAAAAAAATATGCAGACAGATAAAAATTGCTTTGGCGTCAATATCATTGCGTAAGCAGTGATCGACGGCAAAGAAGGGGTTAATAACTCTTAGAAGAGCCTTTTTAGTACTGTAATAAATGACAGTACAAAAAAAATTAAGCCCGAAAAAATGCACAAACAGCAAAAATAAATGCGCTGATGTGCACGATCACTGCTTATGCAAGATCAGTGGCAGGGAAGGGGTTAAACGCAGGGAATTGCTTTAATACATTTTTTTTTATTGTTTTATTATTTGTGTGTTGTGTATTTATTGTTTTTTTTTTACTTTTACTTACTTTTAGAACTTTGATCTGTCTCTCTCCCTCACTAAAAAAAATGTGAGGAGAGGGAGGCAGATCATAACTGGTCAGATCAATATAGAGTTAATATTGATCTGACCAGTCAGTGGGGATGTTCAGCAGAGCATCCCCACTGCCTGTCAGTGTGCCTGGCAGTCACTGATTGCCTCTGTGAAGAGGCAATCGTGTGACAGCCAGAGAGCACAGGAAGCAGGTACTTCCTGCCTCCTGTGCTCTTGCTCATAGAAGTGCAGCGCCATCTTGGTCACTCAGTGACCAAGATCGTGCATTTTTTTTGTGTGTTCCTGATTGCCTCGACTTGCGTTTTTTAATGCCCGTCGTTTTAAAGGCGCTGTGCCTTTAAAACAGGCATTTCGATCGCTCTCCGGAGCGATCGAAATGCCGACGGGCATTTTTTTTAGCATTGTACGATGCTTCCACACGGAAGCATCGTTACAATGCGGCTTGAGCACTGAAAGCGGAAAAACTCCGCTTTCAGTGCTCGTTTTGACACAGGACGGACTAGGTCCTTCCTGTGTCACTAACGCCTCAGCACACAGGATGGACCTAGTCCGTCCTGTGTCGCCAAGGGGTTAAATCCCAGAAGGTGTTAACTTCCTCATGTGATTGGAATATTTTTATTTGTATTGTATTTGTAGATTGTCATTTTATTGTTTACACTTTTTTAATATTGCTATATCAAATGCCTGAGCAAATTTAAATAGATCACATCAACTGCCATACCTAGATCTATATTTTTTCTAACTTCTTCATAGAATGCTATGTTTATTTGACAAGGCCTGTCTTTCACAAAACTATGCTGACTTTTACTAATTATATTTTGATTTAAGATGTATTCTTATATGTATAGCGTTAGCAATCCTTCAAATAATTTCACCACCACAGATGTCAAGCTCACTGGCCTATATATAGTTTTCTGCGTGTGCGTCCAATGTATTGAATTTTACACGTAGTGCATGTAATAAGATAAATAACTCCACTGGTGTCACAGTTAATATTCTGTCATGTTGAACTCACTTTCTTCAGAGATTGATTTAAAGTTCATGGATACATTAACGGATTTATAGCAAGCACATCTTTTAAAGCCACAGGGGTACATCTCTATTGTTCTAATCCAGGTGCATCTCTATGATCGAGTAGCCTCTTTGGCAACGTAACTAGTTCATAACATGTTATCAAAATCCTTATAAAAAATATCACGCAATTTTGTGTCTGGTTTTAGCAAGGGAAGATTACTTTGAACAATACATTTAATTTGATCAAATTCTGCACTAAAATCTGTAAAAAAAGGCAACAGATGTATCTTGCTCAGTGGCCTCCTTGCTTTTATTCTTAATCCTATTCTTATTGTGTTTAATACTTTCTCCTAAAAGAGAATGTCTACCCCTATGTTTAGCCTTAACATAGGCATTGTTAATAATGTTTAAAGGGTAACCCCATTCCGCAAATTTACTTCTTAAATCAATAACCTGTTTCTTAAATTCCAAATGGGATGAGCAATTTCTTTTGGCCCTTACGGATTACATGTTCGGGATAGCAACTAGTATAATGTGTAGCACAGGAATGGTGCGCTGAGGCTCAGTTCCTAATAATCTCTCATTGAAGACCTGCATGGCAGAGATTGCTGGATTCAGAGATCCTTTCTTTTCCCCCTTTTTCCCTTCCTTCCTTCCTTCCCTTTACAATGTGTCTTTTTCAAATACCTCTAACAAGGCATTCCTATGGTTATATTGGGTACCATTTCTGTTTAAATGTGCTGTTATAACCCTTTCCATATGACATTGGTTTATGATCTGAGCCCTAACTTTTTGCCACGTGGGTATCTCAGTTCCTTGCAATCTCCAGTTTAATAGCAGTTAGAATATGGAAGATGATTCTGCTCTCATGGCCATATGAAGGAAGGTTGAGATGGAGCAGGGCTCTACTAGGATTCAGAAACCATTCTGAACCACATTTTCCACAAATATGTCTGGAGACATCAGCCCAAAAATGGACTATAAGGGGGCAGTCCCACCATATATAAACGTAATCGCCTGAGGAGGAGCCACAGCACCAGCACAAAGGTGAGATGTTTGGAAACATCTTTGCGATGTTTGTTGGTACTAAGTACCATCTGTTGCAAAGTTTATATTGCGTTTCATTAAGGTTTAGGCAATGTATAGAGCTATAACATCTCTCCAAAGCCTTATACCAATCAGATTCCTTTATTTCTGTTACAATGTCGCTCTCCCAGTGTGATTTTGCAGGAATATGTATCCCTTTTTTTTTTAAATCTGATGAGTTCTACAGAATTTGTCATTAATTTTGCGTGGCCTGCCTGTTTCAGCATAATATTTAAAAGTTCTGCTGGTTTTTAGTTATATATAAAAGTTGACATTCTGAAGCAGGAAGCCCTTTCTCCTGAGCTACTTAAAAATATGTTATATTCCTTGTGGAGATCAGGAAAGGACCTCACTGAATTTCCTACCAGAATGTCACTAATCTGACCTATTCTGCTTTCTACCCAAGTAGATATATCTATATTTTCTACCAGATTAATAATAACCATTAGGGCTACATTAAGCAGAATTTTATTAATATCTAATATTGTTCTCTTAATTTTATTCCATGTTTCAAGGATGGCTATGAGTGTCATAGGGAATTCCCATGCACTAGTTCTCCTTATGTCTATTCCACGTCTCCAGAACTCTGCAACTATACAGGAGTATTTCTGGTTGTTTAATTCCAGCTCAAACCATCCTTGATTAATGGCATCCAACTTTTGTGTGCAGATGGCTTTTGCAAAGAGGGAGGTTTCTGCATAATCTTGTACAATTGGAATAGCCAGTCCCTACTCCTTAGGTCTTCCAGAACGTGTCTTCATCTGGAGAAAGCTGATTGAATCATCCGGATCCATGGAACTGCGACTTTCAGCGGGATCATGTGGAAGACATTTAACATTTTTGGAAGTACATATGCTCTTATGGTATTTATCTTCCCCCACCATGAAATATAGGCTAATATCCATGTGGAGAAAGACTTATTTATCTCTGAGATTCTGGCATATCAAGGGGCCTTGCTTTTGTTTTCAGGGCATTTAGATTATTGTTGGATAAATAAACATATCTTGATATTATTTTTATTCCCTCTACAGACTTAGGGGGGTCCTCTACAGTAAGATGTCATCTGCATAGAGTTTGATATTCTGTCTTATTTCTTCTGCCAAAGGTTCAAAGGTCAGAGGATACAGAGTGGGGAAGAGCGGGCATCCCTGGAACCAAGGGGACTTAAAACCCGGGCCGACCACCCTCCCTGCGGAGTACAGTGCACCCACTGATCTCAGTATATTCCTCTCTAATCTGTATGCCCTCAATGCGCCCCACATAAAATCGCAGCTGACCCTGTCAAAAGCCTTTTCAGCGTCTAATTAATCAAATTAATCTTGCAAACCAGGATGTTTACATCCACGATCAATAGGGATATGGGGCGATAACTCGTAACATCATCAGGCTTTTTACCTTCTTTTGGTATATTCCCGCAGAGCATCTCCTTAGGGAGGGCGCCCCTGAGTTTATCTTCATTAAATACACCTGCCAGAAATGGGGAGATTTCCTTGTCAAACATTCTGTAAAAATTGGAACCAAAGATGTCAGGGTCTGGGGACTTCTTAATCTTTTGTATTATTATTCACTTTAAGATTTCATCAGTAGTAAATTGTCTGTTAATTTCTGTAGGTCTAATTTGGAAGGTTTTGGAAAATTTGTTGATTTGAAATATTTCTCAAGCTCCTACGTTATATTCGATTTCGGTAAATTGTACAGACCCTGACAGTAATTACCAAAGGCCTGTCCTATCTTACTGGGGGAGAGGCATAACTCCCCCCCATAAGACAGGCTCTTAATAATCTCAACTTTTTTAACAGGGTGTTTGACAGCAGCTTATCAGAATTAATACCCCTGTAATACCAGTGAGACTTCATGGCTAATACTTTCTCATTTGCTCTTTCTATTAGCTGTGTGTTTATCTTCTTCTGTAAGCCATATATACTTTTGCCCCTTTCTTCAATGGGGGCTTGGTTGGTACAAATCAATGTATAGCTCTGGCAAACTATGCTCTGCCCTTTTCTTGGCTAGTGCACCCAGTTTAATAAATGATTACCACCTTATAGGCGCACCTTAATGTCGAGGGGGAAATATCTTGGGACCTACTGTAGGTTTTCTAGAACTAGCAGAGGTTACTTTATAATGTTCATGTGATAGTTAAATATTCCAAAAAAATAATAATATCCAAACTATAATCCAATGCAAATGACAAATTGATGTTATTCTTATTCAAATAGTTTAAATAATTGTGTAGGGTATCTAGACTATCCTGCCAGACAAAAAAGCAGGTTGTCAATGTATTTGCAATACCAGACCACAGACCTCTATGGGTTATTATCTCCAAAGACGTGGGACTGCTCCCACCAACCCCAAAAAATGTTGGCATAAGAGGAAGCAAAACATTTTCCCATTGAAGTCCCACGCCTTTGGAGATAAAAAAAACCCCATCAAACAAGAAAAAGTTGTGGGTAAGTAGAAAATGGATAGCCCTAAGTAGAAATTCAATCAAATCCACAGAATAGTTACTCAAATTCTTCATGAAAAATCTGATAGCTTATAAGCCGTACTTATGTGGAATGGAAGAATAAAGTGAAGCCACATCCATGGCTCACTATGCCCTCTGGGAGATCATTAATGAACAAATTAAAAAGAAGAGGACCCAGGACAGAACCCTGAGGTACTCCGCTTATCAACCTTTGCATTCTATCTTTCACCCAATTACCAATCCACAAACAAACCTTTGGTCCTAAGACTATTTCAGTCAATTTGTACAGTAACCTTTTGTGTGGCACTGTATCAAATGACTTACCAATGTCTAAATATATCACATTCACTGGAGCACCCATTTCTATATGTTTACTCATCTCTTCATAGAATGTAATTAAGTTAGTTTGACAAGATCTGTCTTTCACAAATCCATGTTGGCTTCTGCTAATGAAATATTGAACATATTCCCTTAGCAACCCTTCAAACAGTTTCTCCACCATGGATTTAAAGCTAACAGGTCTGTAATTGCCCGGCTGGGATTTTGATATATTTTTAAACATGGGCACCACATCAGCTTTACGCCAATCTGTGGGCACCATGACTGAAATAAAAGAATCCCTGAAAATTAAAAATAAGGGGTCTGGCCAGGAACTGGCTTAGCTCTTTCAGTACCCGTGGATGTATACTGTACCGGTGTACCGGTGACACCCAGGAGCAGGGACCCTTGTTGCAAGATCACCTCTTGGGAAGCACTTTGTGGTGTTCACCCTGACAAATATGTACCCAAAGGTTGAGCCCAGGATAATGTTTTGCCAGGGGCTTGTGCAGCACAAATACAACCTAGAGGTAATAAGTCTTAGGTTGCACTGGGAGTGCACTGAGCAGCACAGGAGACAAGACAGACTGGAACAGGTTGAAGATATAAATAGGCTGAGATCAAGCGGAGTCGAGGAACAAGCTGGGGGTCGAGGCAGGCGGAAAACAGGCAGAATCAAAAACAAGCCGAGGATTCGAGGCAGGCAGAGATCAAACAAAGTCAATGTACTAGCCGGGGTAGATGCAGACGGAGATCAAAAACAGAGTAAAAAAACAAGCCGAGGGTCAATATCATAAGTCAGACAAAATATAACAAGAGCCCAAAAATAGAGAGAAATCTTTGCACAGGCAACTAGAAAACGATCAAGCAGGTGAATACATCTAGGAAGTATTTAGCATAGACCAATAGAGGAGGAGATGGATGTGCCAGGAGGGAGGTACAGAAGAAAACAAAAATGATACAGAACACTAAAATATTCATGCATATATATAATACAATAGAAGAGGTTCCCAAGTGGTAGAAAGAAAGTAAAACCGAAAATAATACAAAAACGAATGCATCTATTTGGAGTCTGTATATAGAGAAAACAGACTCCAAAAAGATGGCCGCATAGATGAAAAATGTCTCCAGAAGTCACTCGTGACTTCCTGACTCCAAAAACATGGCCACCATAACAACACGCGAACTATGATGGAGTATAGAAGGAGGTAACAAGCGACGTGTGGAGATCTGGTAAGTGACATATACCATACAGCCCCAGGGCTATGTCTATCTTAACACCATTTAATTGTTTTAACACTTTTTCTTATGTCAACCAATCACATGCTTGCTGTGACTGTTCTGTAAAAGTAGTTTGCAGGTGCTTTTCTATCAGTTCTTCCTTGATAAAAACAGATGAAAATAAAAATGTTAAAATATCTGCTTTCTTTCTGTCTCTACTGACTATCTCACCAATTTCAGATAACAAGGACCCAACATTTTCAGCCTATAATTATTTGCCATTTATAATTTAAACATTTTTTGGGATTCCTCTTGCTCACCTTGGCAGTTTTTTCATTCTGCAATTTAGCCAATTTAATTTCCTTTTTACAGTATTTGTTAAGTTCTTTATATTTTGCAAATGCCTCTGCTGATCCCTCAGCTTTATAATGTTCAAACACTTCTTTCTTTTTATCTATTTCCTGAGTTACCTTACTGGTTAGCCCCATTGGTTTTAGTTTGCTTCTTTTATATCTGTTACCAAAGGGTATACATTTATATGTATATTTTTGTATTGTTAGTTTGAAGGTATTCCACTTACCTTCTAAGTGTTTTCCCAACAATGATCCATCCCGCTCAACAAGACCAATGAATGTATTAAACCTACTACTAGGGTTAGATTTGCAAGTCTTGTTTGGGTGGAGCTGACAGTTTGCATTGAGTCTTGCAGGAAGACGGTTTACTGGTTATTCCTCTACGCATTGAAGATACAGGTATATTTGCAACCTTTGACAATATTCTGAAAATAATAGATTAGGGCTAGGAAGTTTCTTCTATTATGATTGTGTGCCTTTTATTCTATTTGTGTAAGGTAAGCAGTACTCTTACTGTGACCATAAAGACTCTAGTTGGAGGAGAGCTGTGCATTATAATCTAATATCAAGCTGAAACATCAAATTTCACAATCCAATGTGGAAATCTATTTTCTTTTTTATGTTGGAGTTTTGCCATGTTTGTTAGTCTGTTGAGTAAGAACAGACACTCATAATATTTTTTATTTCTATGGCTTTATTGATTTTTGTTTTTATTTCTATTGTACTGGAGAATATATACTTATATTGACAATTTGTTTTGCAACTGGTATTACTTATGCTAAAGTATGTATTGTTTGGTTTCTATGTTGCCTCCTTATAGAGCTGTTCAAGATAAACAAGCTCAGTAAGGTGATTTATTTATATTCTTTCATTAATTAATTTCTATTTAAAATGTGTGCATTTGATGCAATTTTTCAGTTTAAGAGACAGTCTAGTTCTCAAACTCACTTTGGTACAAGTAGAATACTACTGCCTGAATAGTGTACTGGCTTTTTTTCCGATGTGATTAGATTCAAGCATTCTGCATAAATCACATGGTAAACATTATACTCAAGCCCTTCCCTGCATCCCAACCTACAGGTAATGCCACACTGTTTGTGTGTAGTCACTGAGCATTGTGGATGATGAAATTTCCCCGGACAACATTTTGTATCTTGGCGGCCATTTTGTCCTACCAACTCCCTTTTGCATGCCTTCTTCCATGTTTGTCCTCTTTGATACCCACAGAGCGTGAGAGATTTATGTTGAGATGAAAGATGTATACATTTTTGTATGTTTTATTTTTCTGTAATTATTTATTTCTGTATTAACTATTATGCTATAAATTATATATTTTTATACTTTTGAGCTCCACATTCATGAGACTCTATAGAGGCTGTGCAGCAATGTGTTTTTCTATATGATGGTCTTTTTATATATATATAAATATATACATAATATATAAATATATATATATATATATATACAGCTGATATAAAAAGTCTACACACCCCTGTTAAAATGTCAGGTTTCTGTGCTGTAAAAAAATTAGACAAAGATAAATCATTTCAGAACTTTTCCCACCTTTAATGTGACCTATAAACTGTACAACTCAATTGAAAAACAAACTGAAATCTTTTAGATAGAGGGAAGAAAAAATATAAAAATAAAATAATGTGGTTGCATAAGTGTGCACACCCTCTTATAACTGGGGATGTAGCTGTGTTCAGAATTAAGCAATCACATTCCAAATCATGTTAAATAGGAGTCAGCATACACCTGCCATCATTTAAAGTGCCTCTGATTAACCCCAAATAAAGTTAGCTGCTCTAGTTGGTCTTTCCTGAAATGTTCTTAGTCGCATCCCACAGCAAAAGCCATGGTCCACAGAGGGCTTCCAAAGCATCAGAGGGATCTCATTGTTAAAAGGTATCAGTCAGGAGAAGGGTACAAAAGAATTTCCAAGGCATTAGATATACCATGGAACACAGTGAAGACAGTCATCATCAAGTGGAGAAAATATGGCACAACAGTGACATTACCAAGAACTGGAGCTCCCTCCAAAATTGATGAAAAGACGAGAAGACAACTGGTCTGGGAGGCTACCAAGAGGCCTACAGCAACATTAAAGGAGCTGCAGGAATATCTGGCAAGTACTGGCTGTGTGGTACATGTGACAACAATCTCCCGTATTCTTCATATGTCTGGGCTATGGGGTAGAATGGCAAGACGAAAGCCTTTTCTTACGAAGAAAAACATCCAAGCCAGGCTACATTTTGCAAAAACACATCTGAAGTCTCCCAAAAGCATGTGGGAAAAGGTGTTATGGTCTGATGAAACCAAGGTTGAACTTTTTGGCCATAATTCCAAAAGATACGTTTGGCGCAAAAACAACACTGCACATCACCAAAAGAACACCATACCCACAGTGAAGCATGGTGGTGGCAGCATCATGCTTTGGGGCTGTTTTTCTTCAGCTGGAACTGGGGCCTTAGTTAAGATAGAGGGAATTATGAACAGTTCCAAATACCAGTCAATATTGGCACAAAACCTTCAGGCTTCTGCTAGAAAGCTGAACATGAAGAGGAACTTCATCTTTCAGCATGACAACGACCCAAAGCATACATCCAAATCAACAAAGGAATGGCTTCACCAGAAGAAGATTAAAGTTTTGGAATGGCCCAGCCAGAGCCCAGACCTGAATCCGATTGAAAATCTGTGGGGTGATCTGAAGAGGGCTGTGCACAGGAGATGCCCTCGCAATCTGACAGATTTGGAGTGTTTTTGCAAAGAAGAGTGGGCAAATCTTGCCAAGTCAAAATGTGCCATGCTGATAGACTCATACCCCAAAAGACTGAGTGCTGTAATAAAATCAAAAGGTGCTTCAACAAAGTATTAGTTTAAGGGTGTGCACACTTATGCAACCACATTATTTTATTTTTATATATTTTTTCCCCTCTACCTAAAAGATTTCAGTTTGTTTTTCAATTGAGTTGTACAAGTTTATAGGTCATATTAAAGGTGGAAAAAGTTCTGAAATGATTTATATTTGTCTAATTTTTTTACAGCACAGAAACCTGACATTTTAACAGAGGTGTGTAGACTTTTTATATCCACTGTACATAATGTATTTATGTACCCCATATTGTTACTTGTCCCCTTCAGTACATGCTTTGTGGGACACATTGTTTTTTATATCCAAATGTATGTTTTTCTTTTCTATATTTTACCCCCTTTTTATGATCAAAATGCTAATTTTTTCAATCTAGATGAATAATGTTATCCTTTTGTGTGATATGAATCCTTTTTTGACAGTACATATGATGGATATACTTTGCCATTAGATGTATGTCTTCCGTTTTTTCTTTTTATGATTAAAATGCTAGTTCTCTCTGTTTAGGTAAATAATGCTATGCCTCTTTACGATGTAAATTTGTCTTGACAACACACATGATAGGTGTGGTTGTCATTCTGACCAATAATGTGTTCTGACAAGATGAGAGTGGGTTTCCTACCTTCCTATCTTCTGACCAATGATACAGTTGGGGGCATTTTCTTCTGGGCGGTTCCCCCTCCGTTGCTCCATTTTAGCTGTTCACTATGCCGGCTACGTGATCAGCTGTTCTGGAGTCACGTACGGGGTCCCGATAGTATCGCCCCCATTTTATTTAACTTCACCAAAGATCATTAAATTCAGGTGCGCTATTACTCTTTTCGCTGTTTTTTTTCCTATTGAAAGAGTTATTGCACATACAGCCCTCATACAGACTTTTGGAGAAGATGTTCTCTGCTTGAGAAAGGGCTATCCTAAATGCGTTGGACTTTATATTCTCTCCATATATTTCCCGGCCGGTTCTTTCTGTTTATATCTGTTAAAAGGTATATATATGTGCTATTTTATTTTATTCTGTCTGATTTATGTTTTTAGGAACCTTTTTCCACTGATTTTTACACTTTAATCTATATGCACTTTCTGTAGGGCAACTAAGACTTAAGTATAGTTATCATTTTGACCCTTAAGTGCTTTCTTTCTAAGACTTCATTATATCTGTACTAATTGTGTATTGCATATTGTATATTAAAGATATATTTGTATTTCTTGATATTTTTTGTGTTTGTCTATTATTTATAGATTTACACAGTATTCCTATATTTATTTTGAGCGCTATCGACTTTTTTCCATTTTTTTACTTGCTCTATGTCTTCAGTACTCAGATCATTTATAAATATTTAACTTTGTTTGTTTTTGTATCCACTTAAAGGCGATACAACACATTCTCTGAGCACTTACTCCTAGGATAAGATGCCATTTTTTGTTGTTCTCACTTTATTCCTTTAAACTGTATGCATTTGCTTCAAGGGATTTGTATAATTAATTCATTCATTTATTTATTCTTATTTTAATCTTCAATATCAGCGCTGTATTTTTTCCTTTTGATTATAAATGTAGTTATTTCTCTTAGTGTTGCAAGATTACATAAGCTGACAGACACAGTATGCCTTCCTGAAACTTTTAGCTGACATACACAGTATGGAGCAATGGTCAGATGGTTCTAACATAATGGTTCTAAAAAAAGATATGTTTTTAAGTGAAAGTTTTCCAGTTAGTCTAGCTGGTACAATGCGGTTTTATAAAGATAATACTTAGCACTGCGACAAATTATAACCAATCATATGTTTTAATTTGCTGAGAATCATGAAATCATGCTGTATTGTTTTGCTATAAATGTGTGTGTAATTTGGGTGCGGCAGAGCAGTCTGTGCAAAGCCGCTACCCTACATATATACGTTTGTATTAAACTTCATCACTTATTCAACTCAGAATCTGGGCCTGGTCTCGTTTCTTTGACTCATCATTTCCTTGAGGAGTATCCTAGGAGAAATTGACCATTCACAGCATGTATCAGTTTTGTTTCAATTAGTCACTTCCTCTGATGCTCTGCTGGTGCAATAGTTGAAATTCCATTCATTTGAATGGCATTATTCTCATTCAATCTTCACAAAAGATTCTGTACAAAATGATTAAATAATAATCAGTTAGGGTTGCTACATTTTCTTCAAAAAAATACTGTCCATGTTATAGACTTAACATCGGCCTCAAGTCAAGTTGGCCTGCCAGTAAAATAGCGGCTGGTTGGCCACCATAAATCAAGTATTATATTATGTGATATGCTTGTGGTGATGTAATATCCTGTGATACCATATAATGTGTATAATGAGTGAGTAAATATCTGTTTATTAGATTTGAGGCTGATAACACAGATCAGAGCATATATAATTATTAAAGCATTGAAGCTTTGCTATCGTATAATGTGTATAAGCATTGGGAAAACAGGTGGAAGGGATTGTATCAGTTCTTCTTGCAGTGATGTCACAGATAGAGGAGGGTGTTGGG
This sequence comes from Pelodytes ibericus, assembly GCA_036172795.1. Taxonomy (NCBI): domain Eukaryota; kingdom Metazoa; phylum Chordata; class Amphibia; order Anura; family Pelodytidae; genus Pelodytes; species Pelodytes ibericus. Next base: position 163,310,318 of record CM069858.1, read on the forward strand.
TGACTAATAAAGTTACTTATTTAGTTAGCATAGTTGATTTTTCTGGAACTAGAATGTGGCGGGACATTAAAAGTCTGTAGAAATATATCCTTATGGAAAGAATCCCACAGGGACTAAGAATTAACAGAATGCCTACTTATGTCTCACAGGAGGATGAAATAATGAAAAAATGGTACTCTGTTTTGAACTAATGCTCCTTTAAGTTAATGCAAATTATTGTTGACCACAAAACAATGCTAATTAGAAAACTAGAGGGTGAGATCACTGTAACACAAGAAAAACTGACACCCTACCAAGAATCAAGTTCATATTTGGAACTGGGAAAAAAAACTAATATCAAAATGAAACACAATCGAAGATGAAATTATGGCACGTAAGAAAATTAAATTTGAAAGAGACAGACGTGATTTGAATGTAAATAAGTTTTTAAGTGATTTAAGTCTAAAGAAATGTTTTTGTAAAAAGGTACAGGGTAAAGAGGAAACAGTGGAGCATGCAGGGGGGGCTCCCGAACTGGTGAGTAGTGATTTTAGTACCTATTCTTTACCATCTTTAAGGGTATAGTTACTGCTCTCAGTTCAGGGCTTTCCTCTGTAGCCTCCTCTACTGGAGAACCACTTCTTAAGTTAAACAATCAGGGACATACACAAAAATGTAAATATATTAAATACTGATGAGGTAAATTGGTTAGATTGTAAAATACAAATTTCTGAAACAAACCTTGGCTATGAAACAGTGTGTCAGAGTATAACTAATAAAGATAAAGCATAAACAGAGTAGATGTATACTAATACAGAACAAGTATCTTTATTGCCTATTAGTATACAAAATGAACCAGGATATATCCAAAGATAATTTATAGAATTGTGTGCGTTAGGTGAATATTTGCTGCAAAATCAAGATGTAGATTTAGATCAACATCAAAATACAGGATACACCAATGTAAAGGTTAAATAAAAATAAAATCCAACCTTTATATGTGGCTCAGGAGAGCAACAACCTAGCGAGGCACTTTAGCAACACCTAAGATGCTTAGGAAGTGAACTTTCGTTCACTTCCTAAGAACATGTGTGCAGCCTGCACCACAATTTTTAAATGGCAGCTACGGTCACTCACATGGAGTGATCATAGTGCGCCCCTGCACTTTTTTTCACTGCACTCCCCCTGAACTCTTTCTAACACTGAAAGAGTAAAGAAAGTGACTCCTGATCTCTTTCTCTACTCTATTTAGTGCATGACGTGCCAGGCACGTCACCTGTCACTAATTCCCCATTTTTCTGTGACGTGCTTGGCACGTAATCTGTCGTTAAGGGGCGAAACACACACTTCTCTGATATTTCCCAGAAAAACAAACTTTCATCTCTAATTGCATTAAATTTTCATTATGTGATAATTATTTAATCTTTAGGGCACATATTATTTACAGAGGTGTGGAACCATGATGGGTGCCAAATTTTCTCCATCTTATGCAAACTTGTTTATGGGGTGGTGGGATCAAAATTTATTTTTAGTAGCAATAATCCCTTCCAAAAATACATAAGTGTTACTGTAGATATATTGACGATATCTTATTAACATGGACAGGGAACCGTCAATCCCTAATACATTTTCTGGAATTTGTAAATTCAAACAAATTACATTTGCAGTTTACCATGGACTCTAATAAAAGCCAGATCCCCTTGCAAAAGTATGTACTAAGAACTATAGAAAATCTACAGCAGGGAATATTATACGACTAGCAAGTAGCTCGCATCCAAGACTTACATTTGATGGTATACCAGTTGGGGAATTCATTAGATTACAAAGAAATTGTTCAAATGATGAAATGTTTATAGAAAACTTTAAACAGCTAACAGACCGTTTAAAACAAAGAGGATACTCCACATCGCAGATTAGAAGAGATTACAAGATAGCAAAAGATTAAAAAAACAGAACAGATCTTCTGTTTAACAATTCAAAGGAAAAATATAAAAATAAATAGTTATATCAATCTGAAAACGTTATGAAAATGTATTTTTGCACAAATTATAGTGTTGACTCACTCACATTAAAAACAAGCATTTATCTGTTTTAAGCTTGGACCTAGTATACAAGCCATATTGTCTAAATAATGTCAAAAGTATAGCCAGAAGTGCAAATACACTGGGTAATAATTTCTCCAAGCCTTTTACCTCTCTGCAAACAAACAGGTTCCAACTCCTGGCTAGATATAATAGGAATGTATAACTGTGGCTCATGATGCTGTAAATGTTGTAAACACGTATTAAAAGGTAGAAGCTTCTGCTCAACAGCAACAGGTAAAGAATCTGTGTACTTGGAATGTTTTAACTGTAGCAGCAATTATGTAATCTATCTGTTAAACTGCAAAAAATGTAAAAAAAAAAAACACTATGTGGGGTGCAACAAACAAATGGCAAAAGAAAGAATACTGGAACATATTTTGGATCTAGGAGATAAAAAATCAAATACAACTATCTACACACATTTTTCAGACTGCTGTAGTTCTGCTGTGGACAACCTACAATATCAAGTAATAGAAAAAAATAAAACTCCAGTAAGAAAAGGAAACGTATTTGACACTCTCTGTAAAAGATAAGTATACTGGATTTCTACATTACAAACATGAATTCCTACTGGTATGAATAAAACGAACTATGTGAATGCATACTTACATAAATGATCTACCCTGACAATTCACACATTATGCAATATAAAAATATAATAAAGAATAAAAAACATAAAATAACAACAAATACATTAATTTTGAAATTACAACGAGGTTGTCCACAAATGGAACATACAGCTTTCTATTTTTACTTTACCTTGCTTTACATTACATTTATTTTTATATTAATTTTTTAATTGTTTAATTTTTATTTTTATTTTTATATTTATTTATATTTTTATATTTATTTTTATATTTATTATTTATATATATATTTTTATGTGTATCATTATTTTTATTTTGTTTTATTTATCTATTCATAAAACCTTAACTTGTTTTGACATTGGGATAAACAAATTTTTTTATAAACTCCCCAAAATACTATTTTTTTGCAATAAAATAATTTTTTGACCACAAATGAATACTATTGAAAATGTCCACTGATTTTTATATACCTCATCACTTTCAAATGAGAACGAAAACAGGAGAGAAAAAGAGCACTTAAAAAAAAATGTTTTGTACACCTTACCGTGAAGTCTGTCTCCCTGCCTTCTTCTCAGATGTATATTTCTTACTATTGGGATGTGGAATCACTTGAAAAATTAAATACCACAAGTTGTCTAGTTTTGGAGAAAAAAAAGTATATGTGGGGGGTGATTCAAGGATTTATGACCGATATCAGTGCAACAATGTCACTATTGCTCATTTTTAAAACATTTCCAGGTAACTGGTTTATTTTAAAATACACATTTTTCATGTTCGTTATTTATCGGGAGATATTGGCTAAAATTGAGGTGCAGGGGAGATGAGGTGAGATGAACACTGCATCTCATTGACTTTACTATGCAACCATAAAACTATATATCTTTAATATATTTACCTTATGCAGATTTTATCTAATGATATATGCAGCTAAAAACATCATTCTTTACTGATTGGCAAGAATTTGATGAAGCTGCTTCTAAAAGTAACCACTTTCATCTGGTTTTGTCAATGCCTTGATAGATCAGTTCAAGGTAGCAGAGAACCTTACATTGATCCTAAGCTTGTTTTTTTTTTTTTTACTTTTTTTCTTAAAACAAATCATCACTCAGCCATTATCTGGATCCAAGAAGTAATTGCTTCGGCAAAGTAAAGTCTTTTATTAAATAGAAATCTCATACAAAAAACATTTGTGCTGCTGTGATTTTCTTTTTATATATTTCCAATGCAATATACAGAGACTTATTTTTTTACAAGTAGAAAGCACAGCTGAATGAAGATTAATACAATATTTATGAATATTTATGAATACATACTTTTTTTTTTTTTCAAGCTTTTGTTTATTAAAGCATGATTTACTTGCAGCCTTGATTATTATTGCATGCAGAATTGTAAGCCTTTATTACACCCCAGGCTAGGCTTTTGTTTGAATCATATAATTTTCTTTTGTCTTTTAATATTAACTCAGTATGTGGTTGTGCATAATCATACGGATAAATCGAAAATATGTTATTAGAGATACAAATACATAAAAGAACACAAATAATGTTCCATCAGGTATTAACCAGCTAGCCTCATTTGCAACAATACATTGTTGCATTTTTGGCCTTTTTCAGTTTTTACGTCATGTCTATGTAGTGCCAGTCTTATATCTAATATAGTAATGTAGATGTCTGGTGCATGATCACAGTCTGTGGCAACCACATTTTATTTTTGCCATTCAGGGACACAGTATGGAGTTTGAGATTACACACAGCGGTGTAATATATATATTTACTATATACATATATAAATTATTAGGAAGCCTTGGGGACCATGTAGATTTCAGGTTATAATATAGGTATAGTCATTACTGGACATAAGCAGTAGCAGAGAATTAACACCTTCATGAGCAGACCTGAGCAGTTGCCAAGAATTAACCAATCCATGAGCACAATTGAGCAGCTGCAGAAAATTAACCCCTGCATGAGCAGCTGCAGAGGATTAGCCCCTCAATGAATAATCCTGAGTAGTTGTAGAGAACTACATCCTTTATTACCAATACACAATCTTAATTTACTCTTCTCTCAACCCTCACTCTTTTTCTCCAGCTCCTGTATCTAGTCCTCTCTCACCGCAATGCGCACAGACATCAATTGCTGCTGCCTGGCAGGGAGGGGAAGAGCCATCATTGTGGGAGGCAGGGGGGAGAGACAGCATTGGGGGAGGGAGGGAGCATAGCCAAAATTGGGGGAGAGAGTGGGGAGGCAGAGGCAACATTGGGGGAGAGAGGGGGCCAAACCAGCATTGGGAGAGGGAAGGGGAGCAGAGCCAGCATTGGGGGAAGGGGGGGAGAGACAACATTTAGCAAGTCTGGGGGGTAGGGGCAGCATTGGCTAAGTCTGGTGGGCAAATGGCTGTGGGGGGCAGATGGGCAAATAAAAAAAAATAAAAACAAGAAATGCGACTATATACAAGTTAAACTTTTTTTCCTATAGAGTAGTCTTATATTCAGGGTTTTAGTTTTTTTTTCTAAAGGAATATCCAACGTTTGGGGTGTCATCTTATAATCAGGGTCATCTTATATTTGAGCAAATGCAGTCATTTGCTAAAAGTGAATTCCATGTAGTTTGTGAGTGATAGGTTCACTTTAAGGTGCATATTTTCTTGATACCATACTGCTTTACGTGATTAACCATTTTAAAATCTTTTTTTTGCTTGTAATTTTTCCAAAGGGCACAGGAGGTATATTATATAATTTTCATATATATTGCACAGTGCAATGTTGGAACATTGAATTTCATCTAAAGACATCCCAGGTTCGCGCTCACATGCTGGCTGTAGAGGGTAATGTGTTGTGATGTGCAATTCTAAGGTACCACAATGAAAGCATGTGGCAATTAAAGGAAAATTTACAATAACTTTGTTAGATAAAAATAATAGTAATCAATAGTAATCAATATTGTTGAATGGATTAGACAATGGCTGAGTGACAGGCAACAGAGGGTTGTAGTCAATGGGGTATATTCCATGCAAGGTCTTGTTACTAGTGGGGTACCTCAGGGATCTGTACTTGGACCCATTCTCTTAAATATTATTATTAGCGATATTGCAGAAGGTCTTGTTGGCAAATGTCTTTTTGCTGATGATACAAAGATTTGCAGCAGGGTTGATATTCATGGAGGGATAAGCCAAATGGCAAATGATTTAGCTAAACTAGAAAAATGGTCAGAGCAGTGGCAACTGACATTTAATGTGGACAAGTGCAAGATTATGCACCTTGGGCGTAAAAACACAAAAGCAGAATATAGACTATTTGGTACAGTCCTAACCTCAACATCTGAGGAAAGGGATTTAGGAGTAATAATTTCAGAGGACTTGAAGGTAGGTAGGCAATGCAATAGAGCAGCAGGAAATGCTAGCAGAATGCTTGGTTGCATAAGGAGAGGTATTAGCAGTAGGAAGAGGGAAGTGCTCATGTCATTGTACAGAGCACTGGTGAGACCTCACTTGGAGTATTGTACGCAGTACTGGAGACCGTATCTCCAGAAGGATATTGATACTTTGGAGAGAGTTCAGAGAAGGGCTACTAAACTGGTTCATGGGTTGAAGGATAAAACTTACCAGGAAAGGTTAAAGCATCTTAACATGTATAGCTTGGAGGAAAGACGTATCACGATATGATAGAAACATTTAAATACATAAAGGGAATCAACACAGTAAAGGAAGAGAGTATATTTAAAAGAAGAAAAACTACCACAACTTGAGGACAAGGATTTTAAGCATGATTGTGATTGACACAAGGCTATCCTAGCTATAAGACCGGGAACGGGGGACTAATAAAAGTACTCAAAAAAAATTGGGCAGACTAGATGGACCGAAATCTTGAATAGTTTCAAGCATTTTTATAAGTACATTTTCAGGTAGTCAGTGGTCCTGCAACTCATCATTTAGCCATTTGTAACTTGGACACTACCATAATATGAAAATAAGACATTTTGACTATACAGAACCTATATACTCAGATGATAGTGCAAGGAATAGCCATCTTTCTGTGCACTAACATTGGTATGCTCATTTTTATTTTGCTATACTTTTTATGGCCATCTGTACTTTTAACCAATGAGTTTCAGTTTATGTATGTCCAGTTAAGAAGCATATACACCAAGAAATACACAGTCATTTATCAGTGTGTATGTTTTCTTCAATGACTCCACATATTATTTAGCTGTTAGAAAATAAACTGGTGGTTATTTGACATATTATCAAAATGTGGGCTAATCAACCATTCCTGTGAGGATCTGCAGAGTTTTAAAATTCCTAATTAAACTGCAAACTTGGCTCTCTGTAACACTAGGCCTTAATTGATTAATTACATGTTAATTAGAGCAATTCTGAAAGTCTTTAAGTACCAGAAGTGCTCAAAGGACTAGTTGGATTGATCAAAATAACCAATTACTTTAAAAGCAACAAAATCTGACCACGGTCTACACCTATCGCAATCATATATATACCATCTTTTTGAACAATTTACTCAATGTTTGCGGCTACCAGATAGATGTGAATTGACTTGAGATGTACTCTAAATTTACAGAAACAGCAAAAAAATCAACTCAATTTTGAGAATTCACTCAAATTGTCTTATCCAAACTGACATGAAATGCATCTGAAAAATACCGAAATTCACCAGTTCCAAACATAAAAAAGGCCCCAGTTACATAAACAAATCTAAAATTATATATATAAATTATTAAAATATATATAAATATATGTTTGGTATGGGGGGCGGATGACATAGAACGCTGAGGTGGGCGGAGTGTTCGAGGTCGGTGTGGAGATGCACGAGGACGGAAGGCTCACTGTATGATTGTTCCTGGAAAGTATCTTCTGCCTGGAAAATATTGGTCCCTGGTCCAAGCGGTAGCTCTATCTGGATGGACTAAACAGAGAGTCGTTGTCAACGAGTACATCTCCGTACCCGAGACACGCGGCGGCTGGCTGAGTCGAACCATCTGTTACTAGCAAGAGGAAATCGCAGCTGATGAGAAGACGCCAGGGCGGGTGCTACACCGGGAGCGGTGGAGATCCTGCACTGACAGACCACTCACAGGCGAAGAAGCTCCAAACATCTGTTACTAGCAAGAGGAAATCGCAGTTGTTGAGAAGACGCCGGGGCGGGTGCTACACCGGGAGCAGTGGAGATCCTGCGCTGACAGACCACTCACAGGCGAAGAAGCTCCAAACTTGCGGACAGAGGATTTAACAAGCCGATGGGACTCAGCAGAACCTCCCGATAAGTACATTTTCCATATTACCATCAGTGGGGCTCTTTTTTGCTGTACAATATTACAATTCAAGGAACTCACATGCCGGGTAAACTCTGACATGGGTTATTTGAACATTCCTTTGTAGACTGATGCTCGGACACTGAAGCCCAAATACCAAAGTTATTTGGTACACAGTCATATGAGTATTCTAATTACTCTTAAAACAGTATTAAGAATCCCAGGCCCCAATTACAATGGGATTGTGAACTACAGACTCCCTCTTTGTTGTACTCCATATTTATCTTAACACTATAAAGATACAGGTTGGGAGTATCTAATCCGATGTGACCGGTCCGGACTTTTATATAAAAAGTGATTACTTAAATGATCCTGGTTGAGGAGACTGCCGAGATAGTCTCATAGAAACAGAATCCTCTTAAACAATCTTAAATATTATTCACGGTTTAACAGAGAAACTTCCCCAAAGGGATATCAGCTTACTGCACTGTTATGATTGAATGATAATTTGGGAATATCTTATGGTATAAGGCTAATGTATGTCATATATCTAGAGCATTAGAGTTTCTGAGACATACACATAACCTACCAGGAAAGACTGTTCTATACATAGAATATTTTTAGTGGGTCCTGTTGGATAGGGACAATAATAACCCACCTGCTACCAGTGGTATACGGTGACTCTTCTTAATGCATACTGTAATTCATTGTTCATACTGTTTGATATAGGAGGGTCCGACATCCAAAATCTCACAGCTCTAATTAAATCTCATAGTATATCAGGAAGTGTGGATAGGCAGTTGCAAAATTAGTTAGGTTAGATAGGCCACCCAATTTTCTGATCTTTTAAAATCTGAGAAAGTGGGATGGCAACCAAAAGGGGAACTGACCAAAAAAACCTAATGAAGAAGGATAAAGAAAAAGGGAAGAAAAACTTGGGGGCAAAGAGTGAGGTTAAGATAGACTCCATCTTTTCACCAACAACAGCTAAACTTGCTAAAACCAATCTGGACAAGTCAGATACGGTTGGCATCGCCACAGACACCTCTGACTTAGAAGGGAGTACCCCAGGCCGTCATAGCTCAATAGAGGGAGACACTCAGCCCTTAACTCAGGAATATTTACACACATGTATGAATCTCCAAATGGAGCATCTCTCTCTCTCTCTCTCTCTCTCTCTCTCTCTCTCTCTCTCTCTCTCTCTCTCTCTCTCTTCTCTCTCTCTCTCTCTCTCTCTCTCTCTCTCTCTCTCTCTCTCTCTCTCTCTATATATATATATATATAAATATATTTAAATAAAAAGGAACTTAATGTCAGAAAAACTACGCCACATTAGATGTAACAGGTTTTTTCAGACATTTTAAAGTGTTGCTAAATTTGAAGATTCAAAACTGATAGAAATTCTAAAAAGGGGCAATTGCTTTTATGCATAAGATACTGGCATATTAACATTTTCTCCAACTTTTATTTTAGCCTATGACTAAATTCATACTCTGAACGAAACCTGTTAGGTGTTGTGCCTGAACACTATTAATTGTGGATTGTCCCCAAGAAGTTTAGGCCTTGAGCTACAGGCTAAAATAAAGACATATATTTGATTTCACTGGGATCCAGCCTGTGGTGAGCTTTATTCATGCCTTTATAAACTGTTCTATTTCTCTTGATAACCCATTTACCCTGAACAACTTTTATTTGAGGCATCTTCATAAATGCCCCAATTTTTCAAAATATATGAAAGGTAGAAAAATAAAATCTGCTCATGAGAAGTGCTAATTAATGTTTCTTTTTTTCCTATTAGTGCTTATACCATTATGTCCACCTGCTGAAAATTGTGCAGGTCCTCTTTTCCCACCAAAACAGCCCAGACATGTCGTGGCATGGACCACTAAACATCTGAAGGTGTCTTGTGGTATCTGGCACCAAGACGTTAGCAGCAGATCCTTTAAGTCCTGTAAATTGAGTTGAAGTCAATAGCAGATGAGTTGAGATGAGATGAACATTTCAGCTCATAAATTCAGCTATACATTGTGCAGGAACAAACCTGATTAGTCGCCCCCCCCCCCCCCCCCACCCACTAATTCAACTCATCAGGTATGTTCCTGCACAATGTATAGCTAAATTGGTGAACTAATATTAACTCACCTGCTATTCACTTCAACTCACCTTCTATACACTTCAACTCACCTGCTACTCACCTCAACTCATCTTTTAGTGAATAGCCCCAAGAAAGTTGATTACATTCTAAACACTCATAATAGATCCATAGTAGCTATACCTAAATTACATGCCTATTTGAGGATATGCAATTTCACTTTAACTAGTTGTGAAGTGTCATTGAATATCAAAATGATTAATGATTGTGGATTAAGTAATAATCACGATTACATATCAATGCAGCTGTACAGAAAATCTACATTAATTTATTAAGAACAAAGATTGCTTTAGATGATACTGAATGCTGGTTGTTCTTTATACAAAGATTTACGAATTGTGATTATTTGATTAGTCTTTGTATTTCAAATGCCAAGAGCGCCCCTGTTTTGTTCATTTCTCAAATTTTAGGAGTGTACAGTGACATCTAGATTGTAATGACTTGCAGATTATTCAGTGCTCATTGATTATTTAAATGCTATTTTCTGGAAAATGACTTGGAGGTTTTAAAGCATGTGCAATGACATTTTAAAGTAAAATGACATTTTAAAGTTGTATATCAAAACTGTACAATGAAACAAAGTGGCACTGGAATGAACATAGGTTTACTGATCATAAATATTTTATATATAGCTAAAAGATATTTTGTAATAAGCATACAAAGAAATAAAAACATGGAAATTGCTCTAGTTTTTTTTGCCTGGCATGTCAAGAAAGAATGAGATGAGAAAATGTCCTACGGTGGGTTCATTTGAAGAGCATCCTCCCATAGTCTTTATCTTATTAACATTATTATATGTACTAAAATGTGCAAACTTTTTTAATACATAGATTCTGTCTGATAAAAGAGCAATCAGAGATTTGTTCAAGTGAAAAGTCTTTGCTTGTTACACCTATACATTTACATGCCCCATACTATTTATATATATGTGTGTGTGTATATATGTATTAAGGCCTTTTGGCCTGTAATTGTGGGAGGGGCGTATGACTCACCTTCTCCCTATTTAAGGGACACCCCTTACCTGGCTCTATACCGTTCGAGGTCAGCGCTGCATGAGAATCCACTTCCGGTTCACGTTTCGGCGCCATCTTGCTTTTCAAAAAACCCCGCGATTTCGTTTGGTGTAGCTGTGTCCAGGAGCCCTCACAGGTTTTCCGCCCGTCCAGCCACGCACATTACCGTTTTTTTCGCCGCAGATTAAGTCCACAGGACTTCAAAATCGTAAGTCCGTCGCCTGGATCATTTCCCACGGCGTCGCGATTTTTAAGCAGCCTTACTTTACGGCCGCACGCTTCACGGCCCAGTCACAGGCATATTAACCCTTTTGCTTCCGGCATTGATCGCGTTATACTCTATGTACTGATTCTTTTAGTAAGCAGACTTATTTTCGATTTTCTGCAATATCAGTATCTGTAGTTGCTGTTCATGTCACTATTGGTATTTATTTCATGCGATTGCAGAATCCTTGCATATGACTGTAGCCCCCCCATTAATTACTTTTTAGGTCAGGTTTCAACTTTTAGCAGATATTGCCTTATTAGCAATATTGGATTTCTTCATGTTTATATATATATGGAGTTATGCTTGAACAAACGTTACATTATTATAGATATCTCACGTTAGTGCCTGCGTTATAACCTATGTTTTAATTCATTTAGAATTACGTTTCTATCACTCCATGTACACACGTTCTTACATGGCACGTTATAAATTCTGACTTTTTCTTTGTGTACTCAAACGACATACCAAGTACACGAGAACACGGTCTCAAATCTCGCAACTTTCGGGTTGAATCACACGTCTTGATTCAACCACTCATACGTCACGTAGAGACTTATTATATACACCCCTAAAAACCTGGTTACCAGGGCCATACCACTTAACATGGCCAGTCGCGTCACTACTATTCATTAAACTTTTCCCCTCCATATGTACCGCTAGATACTCATCACAGCTAGCTAGTCTATATTGGTATCATAGGATCCAATTCTCACACTATCATTTCTGGTTTTCTATCCCTTTAGGTTTTTTCCAGGTTTTTCTATTTTTCCCTCTTATCTATCGCATACATACTACCAGGTACGTTAAGCCTGCTCACGCCATATGTAACATACGGTTCCATCTCCACCTAGGACATAGAGTACTGGCAATTCTAGGGCTTATAGACCCAAATAGGTACTTCCCCTCCAGGCATTCTGCCTATCGTTTAGTGGTCCGCGAGGCCAACACCCCGCCTCAACGTTTCGGAGGTAATGCCCCCCGGGCCACACGTGAGTTAGTCGCCTCGCAAATTATAGAGAGGGCCTCACCTGTCACTCCCTTCCCCTGTTTTCTTTTATTGTCACCGAGAGGCCAACGAACTCCTGCCACTACGTCGGGTGGCCTCAATAACCCCTCGTGCCAACGCATAGATAGAGCCTCTCATAGCCACTTGGCAACTAGTAGGGCCTCACCTGTCACCAAAGAACAAGATTAATTCTTCGCCTCATCCGGCATAATCAGCCTGCCAGTACATCCCCTGGGGTTTTTCACGCTAACCATATATTTTGTCATCTAGTATGTCTCAAGACGGGGTAGAGGATTTCTCCCTCCCAAGTACTCCGGCTAGAGCAAACACCCCATCACAGGTGGAAGATACGGCCAGTCCAGCATCTTTCAGGTCATGGACTATCCCTCGCATCACTAGCGAACTCAGGAGACGTCAAATCCCATTCCCTGCTACAGCAAGGAAAGCGGAACTTTACAAGTTACTGCACACCTCAACCGATAACAGGGACGCTGGGGAAGGGTCTAGCCAGTCTAACCCAGGAGACATACATGGCATGCTCACGTCCCTCATGGCATCCATGAGCAAGGTCAATTCTAGGCTGGAGAAACTTGAATCGGTCACTACAGCCCTCACTTTGGCTGGGCCGCCACGGCAATCCCTCCAGCAGTGGTGGAATTGCAATCAGTTTCTCCAGCCATCACCCCGGATGACCAAGAGGTTTACCCTGCCCACATGATACCTGAGCACCTCAAAAAAGATATCCTAGAAGGTAAAGATGTCAATCTGGCCTCACTTCTAATTGCCTCCCAGGACATAGTGGAACATAAGACGTACGCTTACGACGATATTTCTGTGGTGGTCAAATCTAGGGATGCACGATTGAATAGGAAGCTAACTATTCCAGAATTTGTATTAGCTTTTGGCATTTATCGTGATGTGATCTGTACGGTATATCCCCACAGACGTGAGGAGTTTGATTTGTATATGCACAGGCTGGTGGACCTGGGCAACAAATACGGTGGGTCAGCTTTCTATGACTACCATAGATCTTTTTCTGCCAAAGTGTCTGGCGCCTTCTCACAGTACGGGACAAGGTCCAACTGGAGCAAGATAGATACCATCATTTTCTGCAGGCACTTTGCAGGTCTAAGAGCACCGGCCTGTGCATACTGCTCCTCCATGGCTCATACTGCAAATTTTTGTCCTACCACTGCGAACGAACCTAGTTCCTCGCAGGGCGCTAGTTCCACTGTTTCAACAGAGAGAACACCCAAAGACAAATTGGGTCGACCTATCAAGTTTTTGGGGAAATCCCAAATATGTAATAATTTCAATGTCGGTGCATGTAATTACAGTGGATGTCGGTTATTGCATATATGTTCAAAATGTTTTAGGGCACATGCGAAAACTATGTGTCCGAATAAAATGTACCCTAAACAATACTTAACGGAGATAAATATTTCTGTACTCACAGCATTACTATCACAACATCCATCTAGACATTTGGTAGACTTCATCATCACTGGTCTATCACAAGGATTCCATACTGGTCTCATACACATGCCTTCAGGGATCCTTGAATGCCCCAATTTACAATCTGCACAACAAAACCCTACAGCGATTAGTACACTCATAGCCAAAGAAGTGGCAGAGGGCTTCCTATTGGGTCCCTTTCAGTCCCCTCCTTTTTCCACATGGCGGACAAATCCCATCGGTATTGTCACGGGGAAATCTTCCCTCAAACAAAGACTCATCATCGATCTGTCGGCACCTCACACCTCTGCCACACCTAGTCTGAACTCCCTTATCCCCTCTGAGGAATTTTCACTCCAATACTCCACCATAGATCACGCCATTACGGCTATCATGCAGGCAGGGGTCGGTGCATGGCTCAGCAAGACCGACATAACCAATGCCTTCAAATTATTGCCTATCCACCCTACACTATGGCACCTGCATGGCATTAAATGGGCCGGGCACTACTACTTTTTCTCACGCTTAACGTTTGGTTCAAAAAGTAGTCCGGCCATTTTTGATTTATTCGCAGAAACACTATGCTGGTTACTATTAAATGTAGCCAGATGCCCTACAGTCATACACTACCTGGATGATTTCTTACTGATCGAAAAGAATAACTCCCCTCCCAGTAGCCTCATAGACACCATCAGTCTTTTTAAACAAGTAGGCGTTCCAGTTTCCCCCACCAAAACTGAAGGACCAGATACAATCATCACCTTTCTGGGAATCATGCTAGACTCAGCCACTATGCAAGCCAGCCTGCCACGCACCAAGATAGAGAACATACTTACCAACATTAACCTCTACATTCATCTCGGTACTTGCAACCGCAAAGAATTGCAGTCCCTACTTGGGTCACTGAATTTTGCCATGCGCATTATACCTCAAGGCCGGGCTTTCATCTCACGGCTCCTATACATGTTTCCACTGTTTAGACATGATGCACACAGGTTGCCCCTGGATACCCAGGCCACGGCAGACCTACTTATGTGGAGAAACTTTTTAACCACCTGGAATGGGAAAAGCATGTTCCTCCCTACATTATCTGACTCCTCACCTACCATCTGGTCAGACGCGGCGTCTACCACAGGTTTTGCAGCAATTTACGGGAATGAATGGCTTTGGGGTAGCTGGCCTCCAGAGGTCCAGGACCTGGAGGGTTTTTCCACCACCTCAGCTCTATTTGAGATCTATCCCATTGTGGCAGCTGCCGTGACATGGGGACATCTATGGGCAGGTTCGTCAGTACGTTGCTACTCAGACAACCAAGCAACCTGCCACATTATCAACAAAGGCCGATCCAAGTCACTAATCATTATGAGGTTCTTGAGGAATCTCACCTGGCTGGCTGCGTGTCATAATTTCTTCTTGTTTTGTGTTCATGTCCCAGGTGTATGTAACACGGCTGCTGACAATTTATCTCGTTTTAATTTACAGGCTTTTCGGCAAATACTTCCGTCAGCCGCGCGCACAGCCACAGCCACTCCACCTTTCCACCAGCTAGTAATGGGCTAGACGTTATCATGCAATATAGCAGGACATTGTCACAATTAGCACTGTCCGCCAATACCCGGAGAACCTATGACAGGGCTTTCCTTCTATTTAAAAGATTCCTGTCAGCACACGACATCACACAACCTTTCATCATGACATCCTTGTTGGGTTTTGCTTCTTTTTGCCACCTCAAACTCAAATTATCATACAACACAATCAAGCTATATCTGACAGGCGTTCAACATCACATGCTTACATTACAACCAAACAACACAAGTTTCATGTCCTCCTACCAGATCAAGAACATCCTCAGGGGTATTCAGAGATCTGAACCCCCACGTACTGCGCAAAGGCTTCCCATAGACTTCAATATTTTCAAAGATTTATCCAGCCTACTAGATTTAAATCCCTTTGCCAACAACACAAACCTTGTTATAAAAACCGCCATATACGTGGCTTTTTATGGGTTTTTGAGACCAAGAGAATTTACCGCCATCAACACAACCCAATCCACTCACATTCTGCTTCACTCACACTTGACGAAACACATGGATTACTATATCTTGGCTCTGCATCACTCCAAAACCAATCAACATGCACCTCCGGTAGAGGTTAGATACTATCCTACCCACAACGAGTGGTGCCCCGTCACATTACTGGACACATATACCCAGCATGTCAAAGCATCACCTTCTCAGCCACTTTTCTGTCTACAAGGTTCGGTACTCACTACCACCACATTCATGACCCACGTCAGGTCTCTACTCACTCAACTAGGCCTAAAATCAGCTAACTATTCGGGCCACTCCTTCCGCATAGGAGCGGCCTCCACAGCGTCCAGTGCAAACATTCCAGTTCATGTTATCAAGTCACTAGGGCGCTGGAAGTCTTCTGCATACGCTAGATACATACCTAACCCGGTACAAGAAGTTAGAAATGCCTTTCAAGACATGTCTGGTTAAAATATGTATTCTGCTCGTTTCGTAATAAATTTGATTTTCTACTTTTGCCCTCTTTATTTACAGGCCTACCTCATCGTCGGTTCCGGCACACCACAACCGACTTGCTCTTTTAATACCATCCCTCTCTTACCAGCGTTTGTATCTTCTGTACTATCATGAGCCCTTCACACAAGTATTAAGGCCTTTTGGCCTGTAATTGTGGGAGGGGCGTATGACTCACCTTCTCCCTATTTAAGGGACACCCCTTACCTGGCTCTATACCGTTCGAGGTCAGCGCTGCATCACCCTCCCACCCACTCCTCATTATTAACTCCTTTTCTCTTACATTTCTCTTGGTGGGCCCTCTTTATTTACAGGCCTACCTCATCGTCGGTTCCGGCACACCACAACCGACTTGCTCTTTTAATACCATCCCTCTCTTACCAGCGTTTGTATCTTCTGTACTATCATGAGCCCTTCACACAAATATATATATATATATATATATATATATATATATATAATTGTAGCTCAATGTCTTTGTGTTATGTGCTATATCTGAATGAAAACTGTTTAACAGTGTGTGTATATATATATATATATATATATATACACACACACACACACACACACACACACACACCTAGCGTTTTTGGCTTCTGCTTTGAATTTTAGTTTCAAAGGTTTGTGCTGTCCTAGGCCTGATTAAGCTCATGTACCCCCTCAATCCTAATCTACCCCACCCCTCCATGTCCAGGCTGTACTTCTTTCTATTTAGGATCCACCTCTTCCGCTTTAGGAATCAGTTCTGATACATATGTCCCCAAGCAGCTTGTTGTTGCCATTTCTGTCCCCAAGCAGCTTGTTAGTAACATATAGTACATGCCCCTATATAGTTTGCCAAACATCTTGGCAGTGCCATATTTATCCTTACACAGCTTATCATTTCCATATTTACCCCCGAATAGCTTGTCAGTGACATATTATCCCTAAAAAAACTTTTCAGTGACTTATTTGCCCCAAAACAGCTTACCAGTTCACCTTTGTCCTCAAACAGCTTGTCAGTGCCATCTTTGTGCCTAAACAGCTAGTCACTGTCATCTTTGTGCCACATACAGCCTATCCCAGCCACCTTTGTGCCGAAACAGATTGCTTACCCAGAATATGAGCATTGGATGTCAGTGACATCTGGCATTCAAACATTAAGAATACTGGCAAGTGCCAGGGGGGCGAGGAAGCATGAGCTATGTGGCACAGACTTCAACCTCCACCAGTGGCGTAGCGTGGGTTGTCAGCACCCGGGGCAAGGCAAGTAATTTGCGCCCCCTAACCCGTGGATTTTAGCACTCGAGTCTCTTCTACTAGATTAGTTAAAGAAACCCTTACCCCCCAAGCACATGTATTGTTTGTTATGAAAATACTTATGTAATTAAAGTAAAATGCATCTAAATACAAGTTTATTTTCCAACACTTTATTGAGTGCGAACATGCATTACACACATTCTCCACATTTTCAGCAGGTCTATGAATACAAATATACACATGTAGTAACCTAGCATGGGCCATGCTATTATATGTCGTCTCACAACCATCGTAAACGACAAACAATATCAAGAACAAAAACTAAACATCAAAATGGAACCATACCCTGGAGATGATCCAAGACTGGGCTAGATGGAGCCAACTTCCTCAATCCTGTACCTCTAATGTTACCCCCCCCCCCCCCCCACACACACACACACATATGCCATAATTGTTGTGCCATTCAGATGCCAGTAATATTGTAACTTTCGGATGCCAGTAATATTGTGCCAGTCAGAGCCCAGTAATATTGTGCCAGTCAGAGCCTAGTAATATTGTGCCAGTCAGATGCCTGCAATATTGTGCCAGTCAGATGCCTGCAATATTGTGCCAGTCAGAGCCCAGTAATATTGTGCCAGTCAGAGCCCAGTAATATTGTGCCAGTCAGATACCAGTAATATTGTGCCAGTCAGATACCAATAATATTGTGCCAGTCAGATACCAATAATATTGTGCCTGTCAGAGCCCAGGAATATGGTGCCTGTCAGATGCCTGTAATATTATGCCAGTCAGATGACTGTAATAATGTGCAGTCAGAGGCCAGGAATATTGTGCCAGTCAGATGCCTGTAATATTGTGCCAGTCAGATGCCTGTAATATTATGCCAGTCAGATGCCTGTAATATTATGCCAGTCAGATGCTTGTAATAGTGTGCCAGTCAGAGGCCAGGAATATTGTGCCAGTCAGAGGCCTGTAATATTGTGCCAGTCAGATGCCTGTAATATTATGCCAGTCAGATGCCTGTAATATTGTGCCAGTCAGAGCCCAGTAATATAGTGCCAGCCAAATGCCTGTAATATTATGCCAGCCAGATGCCCAGTATTATTGTGCCAGCCAGATGCCCAGTAATATAGTGCCAGTCAGATGCCCAGTATTATTGTGCCAGTCAGATGCCCAGTATTATTGTGCCAGTCAGATGCCCAGTATTATTGTGCCAGCCAGATGCCCAGTAATATAGTGCCAGTCAGATGCCCAGTATTATTGTGCCAGTCAGATGCCCAGTATTATTGTGCCAGTCAGATGCCCAGTAATATAGTGCCAATCAGATGCCAAGTAATATAGTGCCAATCAGATACCCAGTAATATAGTGCCAATCAGATGCCCAGTAATATAGTGCCAATCTGATGCCAAGTAATATAGTGCCAATCAGATGCCCAGTAATATTGTGCCAATCAGATACCCAGTAATATAGTGCCATTCAGATACCCAGTAATATAGTGCCAATCAGATACCCAGTAATATTGTGCCAATCAGATACCCAGTAATATAGTGCCAGTCAGATACCCAGTAATATTGTGCCAATCAGATACCCAGTAATATAGTGCCAGTCAGATACCCAGTAATATTGTGCCAATCAGATGCCCAGTAATATAGTGCCATTCAGATACCCAGTAATATTGTGCCAGATACCCAGTAATATAGTGCCAGTCAGATACCCAGTAATATTGTGCCAATCAGATGCCCAGTAATGTTGTGCCAATCAGATACCCAGTAATATAGTGCCATTCAGATACCCAGTAATATAGTGCCAATCAGATACCCAGTAATATAGTGCCAATCAGATACCCAGTAATATTGTGCCAATCAGATACCCAGTAATATAGTGCCAGTCAGATACCCAGTAATATTGTGCCAATCAGATGCCCAGTAATATTGTGCCAATCAGATGCCCAGTAATATAGTGCCATTCAGATACCCAGTAATATAGTGCCAATCAGATACCCAGTAATATTGTGCCAATCAGATACCCAGTAATATAGTGCCAATCAGATACCCAGTAATATAGTGCCAATCAGATACCCAGTAATATTGTGCCAGTCAGATACCCAGTAATATAGTGCCAATCAGATGCCCAGTAATATAGTGCCAATCAGATGCCAAGTAATATAGTGCCAATCAGATGCCCAGTAATATTGTGCCAATCAGATACCCAGTAATATAGTGCCAATCAGATACCCAGTAATATTGTGCCAATCAGATACCCAGTAATATAGTGCCAATCAGATACCCAGTAATATTGTGCCAATCAGATGCCCAGTAATATTGTGCCAATCAGATGCCCAGTAATATAGTGCCAGTCAGATAACAGGAATATTGTGCCAGCCAGCCCCCCCCCCCCCCCGTACTTACATGAAGCGGCTCCGTGTCCCCCGCCGGATGTCTCCTCCGTGCAGTCTTCCCTCTTGCACGGAGGAGGGAAGCAGACACCGGATGTGACGCGACGTCACATCCGGCGTCAGGTTTTTTGTTTTTTTTTTTCGGCCGTCGCATCCATCGGATGCGGCTTGCCGGAAAAAAGCGTTCACAAGCGCAATGCGCTGTGAACGCGGCAGCAGGGGCTGGGGGCCCACGGGACAGCTGCCTTGGGGCCCCCCAGGAGT
The DNA here is from genome assembly GCA_036172795.1 of Pelodytes ibericus. NCBI lineage: Eukaryota > Metazoa > Chordata > Amphibia > Anura > Pelodytidae > Pelodytes > Pelodytes ibericus. Next base: position 163,330,565 of record CM069858.1, read on the forward strand.
AAATGGGCCCAGGGCAGCTGCCCCGTTTGCCCCGCGTTAAAGACGGCCCTGGCGGCCACGCGGCCGCATAGGGCTAGTGCGCCCCCCCCAGATATTGCGCCCGGTGCGGCCGGCCCCCCCTGCACCCCCCACGCTAAGCCACTGACCTCCACTCACCAATTCTATGCAGTGGCCGAAAGGGCCAGTGAGCAGGTGAATGTCTAGGAGGGTAGCATTTTATGTACCACTGTATGTATGCATATTCCTGTCCCTGTACTTGTGTACACACATATTCCAAAACAATGCCCTTCACAAAGATCCACAGGCTAAATTGAAAGAACTGTTGACAGGATAATCAGACTATATATACAAAGAGACTGTTCTTTTTCCTTTCACAAAATGCATTAAACCAAATGTAAGTGCACTGACAAACATAAACTAATTCAAGGCATATTAACACAGTAAACTGGTTCATCTTCACAGTCTTTGGTATAATATCCTACATAAGACACAGGTGGGACTGATACTTGTGACTTACAAGGTCAAACAGATTAAAAACATACTGGAACACTCTGGAGATTCAATAATCCCTGCACATTGTTGAAAAAGGTTTCTTCCTTTAAAATCAGGACTAAGTCTAGTGACTGCTCCAGAAGCTTATAATCTTTTGGTACGGACCGAGGAAATGTTGGCCACCATCACTGTGCTCTTTAAAAGAAAATAAGGTTGGTGTTTTGAATTTGTTTTCTTGAATCAATCTCCATTTGTTATCTGTAATATTGTGAAAAACACTCTAAAAATCACAACTTGAGAAAATGTAAACATTAAAGGGTCTACATAGTATAGATCAATCTGGCCCAAAATGGGGTTAGATCCATCAAAGTAGTCATTTTTCTGAATTTTCCAAAATCCGGCTACTCAATAAAGTAATTTCTGTCAATTTCTGGCTGATTTTTAGCCATATTCAGTACAGGGATTCCTGCCCTGGCAATGTAATGGATTCGCCCTACTCATTATGGGAAGAAATCCTCAAAAATGAACCCAAAATCTGCAAAAACAGAAGAATCAGTCAGCTGGTAATCTTTCTATAATGGAGTGGCCAACACAGTCACCTGATCTTCACCCTATTGAGCTGTTCCAACCTATGAAAGGTGCTTGAGGAACCATGGGGTGAAATATTTTTAGATTACTTTAAATTGACAGCCAAAGATATGTTAACTCTTAGTCGGTGATGCTGGCGTGTGCATAAGGTGCGTGAGACGTGCTTCCGGGGTAGGAGGAGACATGTGTGGAGGTGTTGGCGGGCTGGAGCTTAAGCGAGGACCTCAATACTCCCCGTAGATGTAACATTGAAGAATTTTTTCACACCTACCTCTTCTCCTGTCGGACTCTTGAGGCCTCGCTCTGGTGGATCTCCAGTGCGAGTGGTCTGGTTCCTGTTTTTCCTTCACTGTCTGTTTGTTTTCACGTGGTCGGATGAGACAGGGACACGTCCCTACTGACATTTGCTCTGCATAGTCCCGCATGTCCCGCATGCCGTTTCTTCTTACTTTTATTTTTTGTGCTCAGCGGGAACACCCATCTGGTCTACCTTTAAGACACAGATAAGTGGTTGATCCACCTATTTTTCGACCGCCCTGTCTTGTCAAAAAACTATTACCACTATCACCGGTCATCACCTGACATAAATTCCTCATACTTTGGACTTAAAACTGTAACTACATGTTTTTTTCCGCATTTTTAAAAGATGTAAACCTACGTATGGGATGCCCCATGTTCCTCCCCCCCCCTTTTTTTTTTGTGTGCGATATGCCTCTCCTTGGAGTTGAGTCACTCTAATCAATGAATCAGCCCCCTATTCCTCCCTCTTTCACTATGGTACTATAAAACTTTTTACTTTCCTCTCCCTCGGCTTCTTAATTAGATCCCCCAGACACCTGACTGTACCCTGCAATGTATGTAGGGTTTATTTTTTCAGTAGAGCTAGGTCTCTGTACTGAATATGGAATGAGTGTGTATTATGTGTTTTTGTTGATATGATTTGTTTAGGGCCTCGGCTCTCGGTCAGGTATGGGCGGAATATCCATAACTCCAGTGGCATATTTGATGAAAGATTAATTGATGCCAGTTAGATTTATCTCCCAGGGTTTTAATTCCCCTCAAAAACGTGCAAATCTCTATGAACTCTTGACACAAAAAAAAAATCGATGTTTGCTTTGTTCAAGAATCACATTGGAAACAGAATGGTCCAAAGCTATGGAAATATCAGAAATATATCCATATATGTTTGTCTCTTCTCTCCCTGATACAAAAAAAAGAGGTGTTGCTATCATAATTGCTCGGTCAATCAAATTCGAATTAATCCATTATGAATCTGATACTATACACGCTTTTGTATCCTGGTCTGTAAACTCAATGACATAATTTACTCTCTGGTCAATGTCATTATTAATGACACTATTAGATTCCTTAATAACTTAATGGGAAAAAAAGAACATATAGAGAAAGGTATCCTTATTCTCGGGGGAGATATGAATTGCATCCTGGACCCAAATCTTGACAAAAGCCTACCCTTTGAAAGGAAGATAGACCCAAAGATCAGATTAGCAGCTCAAAACTTTTTCAACTTTATTATGAGAAATGATCTCTTTGACATATGGAGAATGCAACATCCTCAAGATCGAGATTTTACATTCTATTTCAATCCTCACAACTCTTATTCCCGAATCGACTACTTTTTTACCAGAGCTCAACATCTCCCAATTGTAATGAAAAGAGCTATCGATAATATAACCTGGTCCGACCATGCTCCATTACTCCTTCAGATGAAAGCAAGCCCGGGTTATGCCGCCAGGTCCAGGTGGAGATTAAACAAATATATTCTCTCTACAGAGAAAAATAGGACAGAATTATACTCGGAAGCAGAGCACTATTTAAAAAACAATGATAACTGTAAAGTTACAGATCACACCCTATGGTGCTCGCTAAAATGTTTTCTAAGAGGGATTCTTATTAAGATGGGTACATTTAGAAAGAAATCCCAGGGCAAAACCCTATCAGATTTATATATCCTTCTGACAAAAAAGGAAAATTCCAATAAACTTGCTCCTAACAGAGACAATGCTGTTGAGATAGGAGAGATCCAGGTTGCCATTGAAAAAATCTTGGCAAACAAGAAGAAAAAAGCTCTGGCCCGTCTCAAACAAACTTGGTTTTTGTTCCAATGCTAGAACATGGAAGTCATTAACTAGAAAACTAAAATTTAGAAACCAACAAGTTCATATCAATAAATTGACAGCCAAAATGGCAAAGGTCTACACGTCTGTAGATGCTACAAATGGATAATTCTTCAGCAAAATCAAAGTTTGAAGGATAACATTACTATTTAAATTAAACATATTATTTCTATTCTGTTCTATTCCCACACTTTTCCCTGTCATTTGTACCTTTATAAACAGTGCTGACTCCTAAATTCAGAATAATTAAACATGTACATATTTGTTGCTTTTTTTGACTCTGCAATTTTTTGGCAAAGTAGCATTTCAATGATTGAATGTCTGCTCATTGCTGCAATTAGAATGTTTACAAAAATGTCTTCTAAGCACTAAATTATTGTCTCTCTAATTACTCTAATCACCCTGATTGCTTAATGATTGACAACACCTCCTAGGAAAGGGCAAGATTCCATCACATATTTGGAAAATCTATCATGCGTGATGTTTCTGTGAACTTGCATCTCAATCAAGTAGATCAATTCAATCTTGCACATATAATTTAAAACAAGGGTAACCAACATACACAGTTGAAGCTGCTTGAGCCTTTTATAGATTAAAAAATCTCCAATAAGTGGACAGAAAGAAAAAGATAAACATAACAAAAAACAAACCATTTCTATTGGAGTTTTTGAAAGTGATTGGGCAATGCCATGGGCAATTAGTATTTTAGAGCCAGTACACCTAAGAATTTTTTTTGGGCACTTTATCGCTATTTTTCTGTTATGGATATGACATATTGTGCTTTTACCACCATAATAGTTTACCTTTTCTTTTCACCATTTAGCAAATGTTCGTTTTTTCAATGGCAACTAGAAGAGATAATTTCAATCAAAGTATGTGTTTTTATTTATTTATTTATTTTTATAGAGTGACCTGTTTGAGGCTTGGGGGCTAGAATGTGTGAATCTAGGAGATGCTTGTTCCTTTCTAATTCCGTGGAAGCTAGAAGAGTCATTCAGGCATGGAGGTGCAGGAAACATCTAAAAGTGAATTTCATCAGAGAAGCCTGAATTCTAGCCAGTCTGCAGTGTACTTTAGGCATAGTGACTTCTACAGAAACATCAGGAATCAATCTTAGGGATACAGACACAGCTCATCATTGACAAAGATTACCTGGTATGTTAAGTATAAACTATATCAATTTTGTAATTTTTTTATACTTTAGTTTTCCTTTTTAAAACTTCACTTAGGCGAACTCATTGCTAGTTTCTTTGCTTAACATATAACATGTACCTTTTTAGTACTAGAAAAAAATGTATATTGTTATGACAAGTGTTTATGTTAATTTTGTTCTATTTTATAACATTGTATTATTAAGCATTATTATCATTGCCTGTTTCTGAGTGATTGTTAAATTGGGCATTAATTGTATTTAAAATCAATTTGCTGGCTATAGTTACCATGTGGCCATCTTTGGACTCCAAACAAAAGACTCAATTTTTATTGGGTTTTCAGTTCTTTTTACACACAAATTAAGTTTAACACAGCAGTTATTGTGAAACCGTTTGCCCCATATTAATTCATCCAAAACCATGAACCACAGCACTTTCTTATCTTATACATTCAAATTGTGTAACATTAATCAAATTTTAAGGCATACTCAAGCATATTTGAATAAGCAGAGAAGACATCAGGGCAACTATCTGTGTGACATAACTATGGCAGTTCTTTCTATGGTGAAATTTCAAATGACATAACCAACAGTTTCTCTCTGGCCTTTGCCAGATTTAGCTTTCCTCAGTTATATAGGGAGTTTTCCCTACACTAACATTTGAAATTTATGTCCAAGAGGATATAACTTCCACGGTCTCAATAAGTAAAACATATCAGATCAACCTGCACAATGTAACCCCGCACACTGTGGTGGTTATTCACTACAACTGACTGACATCAACTGCAAAAAACAGGCATTAACAGCTAATATGGAGAACATTCCCAACTTATTTATCTGTCAGATTCAGCTATTAATTTTAGATTTTTGTAGTTCACTTGTCAGTTCACTTTTAAAGGTTCAGCTTACATTTAATGAATTACTCATAAAATGTGTGCCCAGTTCACTTTTATCACAACAACATTGTATCTATTTGGGACAGTCTAATCTACAAACTCACTTTGGTGCAAGATGAAGATTACTGCTTGTATAGTGTACAGGCTTTTTTTCCAGTGTGATTTGATGCAGGCATTAAGCAAAAAACACATTTTTAATATTTGACTCAAGCTCTCCCCATTATTACTTTGCATGTGTACTGCAGGCGCGGCAGCACTGATTATATAGACACTGAGGATATACAGTTTTGTCTCTTCCTATGCTCATCCAATTGAATACATTATGTGAACCTTGCTCTTGTACACAGTAGGATCTTAACAGTGCAACACATTGCCTATTGATATCACTAGATAGACAGAAATTAATTAATTAATTAAATTAAATTATTCTAATTGGTTCCTGCAGCACACAAAAAAAGGGAAAGTAATTTGACTTTTACTCAGCTAGTGTGGGCATTCCTGGCTTCTTGCAAACTGCTGTAATTTCACAATTTCATCCAGCTGTAAGTATTTTATATTTTAAGCAATGCAAAATGTAAAATATGCATTTGAAAGCACATTGATATGGATTTATATCGGAAGATGCATTTGGGAACTAGACAGTATCTTTAAAAAGTTGTTATTATTATTGTTTATATATAATAAATGATATATTTGGTAACATTGTGCAATAAGCAAACACAACATACACATAGAATATGCAGTAGAGTATAGAGGAACAAAAGATGAAGACAGTCCTGTAATTGCATTATTTTTCTGTCACGATATGGATATCTATACACTTTGGGAGTAACGCACCATTATAGGCATTAACTTTGCTTTTTTTCCCTGTGACACCATGAAACAGATGTTACACAATAACTTTAAAACTATAACCCTGTGGTCACTTTACAATACTGCATAATTTAAAGTTACCCTGGTATCTGATTCATCTTTATCTTTATTGTTTTGAGATTTACTACCATCACATCTTACTTGGAGGCTTCCCAGATTGCTTGCTAAATTGGCTACAGATGTTTTTCACTACAGTAACATGAGCAATTACTAGGATGTGATGCATGGAGTATTTCTTGCATTGTGTACTCTCTACATTAAGTGCTTGTCAAACAATGTATCGATTTTCCATTCCTTCACTAGTGTATGCACATTTTATTTTGCCTTGTCTAAAGAAATAGATTTTGTGGATTGATTAGCTTCTTTATTAATGCATTTACAAAAGCAACAGCTGTACATTAATTAAATAAATAGTTAATGGTATATCTAAATAATATGTCATAGCTACCGCGGTTCCATGAGTTCTCCTTTCTTTAAAAAAAAATAATTCTCGATTGCATCATGTCAGTATCTAAATTTCATGATGTTTAAATGCAATACATGGTCAGTGCACATTGCTGCACAAACTGCTGACATGCCTTTTTCTGAGCCTGGACATATTATAGTTTCAATCTACTGACCTTGCAATTTTATTTAAACACACTTCTATTTGCGAATATGATGACATAGCCTCTTGTGCTACCTTACATCAAAGACTTCACATTTTAACAATGCAAAAATGTAGCAGACAAATGAATCCATTTATTTATATGAAACAGCCAAGAGATCAATTCTGCTCTGATCATAACCAAAACAGTTTATATGGAGTTTAAGAATTAATCAGCTCAGTATGTTAAGAGAATCCAAATTGTAAATGGCAGGATACCAATGGAATATTACAGATATGTTTCATTTGAGAGCAATGCCCTCTGTGAAATTTCATAAACCTTTCTTATTAGACCACAGCCATATTTTGTAGAGCAATAGTTTATTTACTCTTGGGGTTGGGTTTTTAAAGGACAACTAAAGATTTGTCAACCCTTGCTTCCTTAAAATAAGAAATAGTTAACAATAATACCTCTCCTAAGTAAACCCAAAGTTTATTTTTAGAGATACACGTGAGTTTTGAGCAGCGCATGCTCATCTAATTATAGCAAGGTCTTGTCCCTGAATATCTGATTGGGATCTGTACAGACAGATACCCTTGTTTTTACATGGGGTCAGAAGAGGGAACCAAGCACTAGCAGAGAGATCCAGTCATTGACAAGACCAGCTGCCATGTAAGCTGCCGTTCAGAGGATAAACTGGCATATACTATTAAAAGTGCATGCCACTTTATCCTCATACTAAAAGTACATGCTAGTTTATCCTACTAGCAACACTACATATTTATCAGAAGCATAAGTGAAAAAAACTTTAATTTCCTTAAAGAAAAGGGAAGCTTTCTCCATATCAAGCAGGTTCCTAATGGGGTTATTTCTGGGAAATAGAATCTCTTTTTACAGTTCACTTCTTTCCGCCCTGAGTTTTTTTGGAGAATGCTCCTCTCCCACACACAACACGTTTCTCCTTATTCAGGCTTTCTCAAACGGTCCACTTATTAGTCTTAATATACTACACTATATTACTTTATTTTTTTATTTTTTTTCTTCCCCTTACATTATATACGGAGAATATTGCCTCCTATAAGGGTAAATAACAGTGTGTAGTGTTTTGGGAAGCGCATGATTTCACTTATTTGTTTTATATGATTTCAGGTCATCTAAGCATAAAACTTGTATTTCCACAAATACAATGTGCACAGTAAAGAAAGCATGAATTCTATTGCAGCATTGTTTAGTGAATGAAAATATTATCTATAAAATTATTAGTTGCATCCAGCTCTGTTCAGTTCTGTAAAATAGACAATGTAATCTGAGGTGCCACTGTTGTAGTTAGCCATTGTCTTTTGGAAAAACAAACTGTCTACAGATTATTTGATGGTCTGGGAGTAGTTTCCTATCAATAAATAGACTGTCAAAATGTAGTGCTTTTAATTCTGATAGATAAAACTTTAAAAAGCTATCCAAAGATATTGAAATACATTTTTTGTTAATAACGTCTTCTTCCAGCTGCATTTTAATGAGTAACCAGATGTGAAAATGGTCCATTACTTCCCTGTTTATGTAATGAATAATACACGTAACCTACAGCCACAGATGTATACTTACTGCTGACTCTAAATGTGCCTCTGCATCACACAAGAGATAATTGTTAATCTTACTTATGGATGATGAAGGAAAATCTATAACTTGCTGACCGAGATGCAAGTTTAAAATTGGGGCAATGGGCCATGAATGAAGCCTTACTGAATATATGAAACTGATTAGAAAGTGCTTGGTTTGCATTATGCTGGGGGAAACCCATCAACAAGATAACACATTAAATGGTTTAATAGAATATTAAAATAGGGTACAGAATATGAACATAAAATTGTTATACTGCATACGTGTTCTCTTTTTTGTAATCTTGGAAGATTTGGTTAAAAGTCATTTTTATTGGTTATGCTTGTAATAACATGTGCATTGATGTTGTGTCACATCCTATGAGACTGGGATATTTTTGGATACAGCTGGCACACATCAAGAATATACTTTTTTTTAGCTCTCTTCTTTTTGTAATATGTCTATTAAGGTCAGTTGTTTTGTTCTTCTATTGGTTTGAGTTTTTAAGAATTTTATTTTGTGTCGATGTCATTTTTGAAACATTTAAAGGGTTGTTCAAATGCAATTCAGGACTTTGTGTCAATACCCATACAATATTTGCATGTGTCTATTCTGCAGAAGTTAAAACTTTCTCATGCATATTATTGCATACAAGGAAATACAAGAAAACATTGTATATGGCCATGTTAGATCTTTGGTGCAAATGTATACTTGTCTAATGTTACTTGGATTTGTATGTTTTTGCAAGAGGGTCTAAGTCCTCTTGGTCCCTTAGACATTTGTCTTAACATTTAAAACAATAACTTAACAAGCCATAATTCTAAACTATAAACTCAACTTCTGTTTCATAGTAACCTGCAACCAGCAATCTGAGCCCGTTGTGCCACACAGCAGACTTTTTCTAACATTGTAATAAAAAACATAATAACAGCAAACAACAACTCACTCATGTAAACATTGGAAAAGCAAAAAACTGACAATGATTATATCAAACTACTGGGGAAATCTTGTGATACTCAGTAAGAACAACTTATTTTGTCATTAGGTTATTCACGTTAGTGGTCTTGTTTGTCATTAGGTTATTCACATTAGTGGTCTCTTTTGTCATTAGGTTATCAGCATTAGCAGTCTATTTTGTTATTAGCATTAGCAGTCTATTTTGTCATTAGGTTATTCTGTGAGGTTTATAATGCAAAAGCAAAGGATTTCCTTGAAGAGGGACTAAACTCTTTACTTTAACTTTTAATCAGACAGAAAACCTCTTCTGTCTTATATAAAATATGTCATAATAATTCTCCTATGAAAGCAAATATCAAATGATTTTTAAAGTCTCCTTGAAACTTCCAAGCTATTTCTTCCATAAACCTAATAGCCCTGATTGGTTCATGACTCTCAAAACACCTTGAGCTGGTTGGGAGATGATCATGTTGCCCCACTATCAATCGTGCGCCTTGCGATTGATGAACACAGACATCAATGCTCCATTAGATGGATGAAAAGGGGTGAATATATTTCGAATGGTGCACAAGTAGTGTATTATTAAACTTATATATTTACATATTTTTAATATAATTTTATTACATTTTTCATTTCCAGTCACATATGTCACACTGGTATTAAAAAATATATTACGTATATGCATACAATGCAACAGTGTTGCATACCTGATTGATAGGCATCAATAACTATGCATAATTCTGTAAAGAAATGGACCACAGGTGGTCTATTTTTTGGGGTTGTGGTGTTATAGCCTCGGTTATAATCATGCAGGACTGGTAAGCTTTTTAGATATAATGCCTAAATCAAATAAGGTGATTGGTTGGTATATAACAAAGGTCCATTAGACATTCAATTAGGACTCAGTCGCAATATCCATGGGTTTCAACAGTGAACAGCGGTAGTCTGTGTCAAATAATGTACAGGTTGAGAAAAATTAGACATTATCCCATATATAGCAATTAGATGCATAGTTCTACATATGAGTAAAAAAAACCACACTTTATAGCTCTTAATTTATTTATTTTATCCAAGAAAAAGTACTGACATGTTGATCTGACATAGATGTTTTTATTAAAATATTTTTCTTTCTGAATAGGGCAATTGGGAAATATAAAACTACATATTTACAATTTTGGATTAATCCGTTTACACAAATTTACTTTCATTTTAATGTTTTTAAATTAGCAATATGCTCCATTAATTCTATTGAAATAATCTAGGTCTCTGTCATCAGCCAGTCTCTATTACACAAACATATTATTTTACTAAGGTTTGGAATTACCAGCATTTATGTATACATTAGTGGCAACACTCAGTTGGATGAACAGGTAAACTTTTTAGGGAGACTCTTCCTTGTAAGCTTACAATCTAAACATTAATAAAGTGGCAAGAAAAAGTGCATCCTTTGGAATTACCAGCCTTTATGTATAAAATTATCTTAAAATATGGTCTGATCTTTATCTAAATGACAATAATAAACAAACACATTCAAATTTAAGTAATGACACTCAAACTAACCAAACCGGGAGTCTGGATTCTAAAATGAAAAACAGAGTTAATACTGTTGAGACTGCATTACCAATCTCAGCCAATACATTAAGCATTGTGGGAAAGAGAATACTCAACAGCCAGAGTTAGCAATTCTAAAGGTTAGCAATTCTATGACAATGGATTGGTACTACAGATGCTGTGGGATACACATCTCATGACGCTCAGCCAACAATTTGGTTGGTTTGCACCCCCCCATCCCCACTGAAAAAAATAATGGGATGACCATACCTATCTGTTTTTTGATTACCACCCAAACATTTACACCTATATTAATTGTATGTATGTATGCTGATAATTATGAATATATGCATATTTTAACTATATCAACTTTATAACAATACAAAAGTAATATATTTATTATATTTAAGTAGTTGTAAAACTGCAAAACACACATTGGCTGCATTCCAAACAAAATAGTAAAGGTCTAATATTTAACATACAGCACTTAGTATTGGTTACTATCGTTTGTCTTTTTCCCGAAAACTATCTCAGGAATGAATTGCCGGTGATAATTAGATATTACAATGCACCTAGTTTCACATTTCAATGCTTCGTTCCAATTAGAATGGCATTAGAGTGAAAGTGTAGCCATATAATTGTATGAAGAATAGATCTAATTTTCTCAATGTCACTGCAATATCACCTTTCAGCACTAATAGCATTGAATGATTACGCATATCATTTAGTAATTGTATTTTATCCATTTTCACAGTCCAAACTGATTTTTAAAGTGGACATGTGATTAGATTATAAATGAACTAATGGCAGAAAGACCTTGGTACTTATCAATATACCAGTGCAAATGTATCAACTTAGTCAGTTGTTTAGAATAGCAGTTATATTTTTAGCATAACTGTATACTTACAGGGTATTCGTTTATAGATCAGTTATGGTTGGTTGACGTGGATTCTTGTGAGGATCAATGCTCCAATAAACAGTGTAGTGTAATTTCACAGCACCGAAAATGTTAGACAGCTTCAATTTGATGCTATGAATCAGTATATTGGAACCATGTAGTCCATGTTAAATGGTCTCGCTAGATTGGCAATAGCTACATATGTTCAGCAAAGATGTAATGTTGATTTATAAGAATGCTATTTTCTCTGGCAGTTAAAATTATGTTGGAATACCTTGCCCATACTGTATAATGTTTTGACACTAACACATACATCTGGTCACATACAGTGACCATATGCCAAGATGTACCCTTTAACAAATGATCTTTATGAAAAAATGTGGTCCTACAGTGTTTCTTCCTTGCTTATACATATGTAATGTATATTATACTGGTTTATTCTCCTTTGGCTAATGGATTGTGTTGTTTATTTCAGCCCAAATGTTTATGATGTATAGAGAAATAGATGCTGATAAGTGCAAATTACAAATAGGTTGATTCTCATATATACATCCACAAATAATACAAATAAGTGAATTTACCGCTGCTTATAATAAAAAAGTGGGGGGAAATGGAAAAGTGGCACACATCTAATAATGGGTTAATATACTTCCCTGATATATGCCAATTTTTTAATAAAGAAAATTCCCTCAAAAAAAGAAGAGAGATCTATAACACTTTTATAGTGCAGGATGTTAGATATACCAAAAAGAAAATACACAATTAACTAAGGAGAACATTTTACACATTCCTGAGCAACCCCAGCTCTGGTTTTAAACGTTCAAGATGGAGCTGTTTGGATATATGTCAGCCTCTGTACTGCTGTTCCACGCAAAACTGATGAAGAGAATGAAGAGACAGCATGCTAGGAGAGACACTTTAATACAAAGAGAAATGAACATCTGTTCTTACAGAACTGAGCTGCACATCCCATGTACAGCATCTCTTTCAAGTAGATACTTCCACATTCGGCTGTTTTCGGCCACTGGCTCTGCCTTGTCTGCAATGTGATTCCGTCACAGCACTATGTGTTTTGCTGTTGGATAGTGTCATCAGGTGCATTTTTATACCGTTTATTTTGACCCTTTGGTGAATTAAACTAAGTTATCAAACAAACATTTAAAATGTAACAGTATGTTACATTAAATTAATAAATCTTAACATATTGGTCTAAAACCTTTATTAAAAAATAGTTCTAGCTGCTGTGGACATACATATTATAATGTTTTTATCAACGTGTTTTAATGCTTTAATGAACCTACTTTTTTGGCCATGTTGTACATTAAGGACCAAGACTGTTTTAACACTTTTGCAGTGTTTGTGTTTAGCTGTAATTTTCCTGTCTCGTTTACTGTACCCACACAAATTATATATTGTTTTTAAGAATAAAAAATGACTTTCTTTAGATACAGTTCTTTTAATTATATAATATAATCTATTCTAAAAAGATTATACAATGGCTGATATGATTTTCTTGAAAAAATATTTTACACATCTACAACATAATTACATAGTTACACAGTAGTTTAGGTTGAAAAAAGACTTGCGTCCATTAAGTTCAATCCTTTTCCTATTCCTTATCTTCAATGGGAAAACAATACCTTCCTGTCTCCAAATAACAATCAGATTTCTCCTTGGATCAACAAGCATTCAATAAATATTGTTTCCTATACTAACATACATAGCCCTCTACCCAGGCTTTTTTAAGGGCATCTAGCGTATTTACTAGCACCGTCTCCAGGCAGTGAATTCCATACCTTTATTGTCCTTACCATAAAAAATCCCTCCTGCTGTTGTAGACTAAATCTTCAAATCTTAGCATGTGACTTCTTGTCCTTTGTACTGTTCTGTTAATGAACAGGTCTTTAGAAAGCCCTTTGTATGGGCCCTGTACATATTTTTATAACATTATCATAACCCCTCTAAGCACCATTTCTCTAGAGTGTACAAATTGTATATTTCTAGTCTTTCTTCATAACTAAAACTTTCCATTACCATTATTAGTTGTGTAGCCCTCCTCGGCACTTTCTGTAGTTACATAATGTCTTTTTTTTAAAAAGTGCACCCAGAATTGATTCACATATTCAAGGTGAGGTTCTACCGTGGACCTGTAAAGAGGCAGAATCACATGAGTGACCCCTTTTAATACATCTGACTATCTTATTTATTTTTTTTGCACACTTTGTGCTTTAGTTATGAATTTACAAAGGTTGTTATGTCTTATTGCCAAACAACACCCCAATATTTGTTCAGCAACTTCCCTGAGTTCAGTGGTACCCCACATGTATAGGTTTGCTAGGGCTATATTGCAGGAACAAGACCAAATGTGGGATATAGTCATTGCAGCTTTGAAATGTGTAGTTTCTACTTATTGCTTGCAGACTATATTTCCGTTCATGCTCAGTCAGCCCAAAGCTACCTAAGCATCATAGAAAATGTAGTAGGTAGCAAATATTGTTGCTACCCTTGCTACCCTGTGGATGCATGGATGATATATCCACCCTGACCACACTAGCAGTAATTTTTAAATAAAATACCCTAAAGTTCTAACATCTCACTGGTCCTCTACGGAATAACTTCTTATTTTTAAATAATTTATTTGTATAGTTTAAATACATTTTTACATTTACATTTTATATTTTTATTGTTTGTTTGTGGATCTGGGCCAACTGCCCAGAATCCCTGGGGCCTGGCTGTTGTGACTATGGTCCCATCCACTACACTGGAAAACCTTTCTTTTGTTAGTTGGTGAGGGAAGCCAAATGCATCCTCTACTGGGTACACCAGCTGCTGGGGAGAGAAATCATTCTGTTCCTTTCCCAGGTAGATTGGGAGATTTTTCCTTGCAGTTTGGGAGGTCCTTTCTTCGGTAGTCCCTTTCCACTTGGAGAACCTCCATCCAAAGCAAATGCTGACTATGGTACAGAAATCTTGGCCAGAAATCTGGTGGTCACCTGGGGTGAGGGGTAGGCTCCATACAGGGACAAGCACCATTGAACCTCCCACTGTAGCACTGACATATCTAATTCTGGAAAAATCTCAAAGGTGTTTTGTAAGTTACCTAGGCAAGGAAGTAATCCCACCACTGCCGACAAATGTGATGGACTTCCTGGTACACCAGCTGAGTACCTCCTTCAAAGTTCTCCTTCCTTAGACTGGAACTCCAAATAGATCAGGAATACTCAGCAATTTACACCAAGTACCAGACAGCACAAGTATAGAAGTACAACAGGAAACCAAAGTAAACCAGGATATTCAGAAATTTACCCCAAGCTCCAAACAAGACCAGTGTAGGAACAGGAAGAACATGTATTTGAGAAACAAGCAGGAACTAAACTCAGTTCCCCATCAGGTACACTAATTAGGTCTAGGCATACAGTGGACATGACATATTTAGTTTACCATCACAACTTAAAGGTGCACACATTCTGAAGTTAAAAAAGAAAATGAATAACTCACATAATGACAGGAAGACTCTTGGATAAGCCCCCATATATACATTCAAACAATAACATGCAAAAACATTATTCACACCTCCAAAATAAGTATTGCATACAACACTTTAGAAGGTGATGCTTCAAGGTTCTCAACTGCCAGTAGTCTTCTCAGATGTCCTTGTTCCACGCTGTAAGCGGCCTTCTGCAGCACATCCTGCAGACATAGTCTTGTTTCCATTGCTGTATGTAGTACAAACAACATCATTTTAAAGTATATCATAGTCTCTTGGGGATTCATAAATATAAAGTAGTGGATATAACCAGCTGAGCACTTGCATTTTTTATTGTCATCCTGTAAGGGTTATTCAGCACTTCTAGTATATATTCATGGGGAAAATGACTCCATTCATCATGTACTGTGCTTATTGAGTTGCTGGTATTTTTAGAAAAAGTATAGTTTAGTACAAGAGGTTATCTAGGAAAAAACCATAAACAGCTGACAACCAATCATGCCAAAATGCCCTGACCATAACTCATAGTGGTAACAGGTAACGATTTACTGAATGGCTTGCATTTAAATTGAAAATAAAAAAAAGTACCCCAGGGAGAACAAGATTAGACATTATACTGTGGCACAGCATTATATGGGAAGGGACAAGAAGCCTCTTTTTAAACAATAAATCCTAATAAATACAATTATTATGTGCTTTCTTGAAGTTTCATTAGCATACTAACCAACACCACACTTGCTGACTGCTGCTACTGCGCAGCATTTATTAGAAGCAATATAAGGATATTTGAATAAATGCATTTTTCACCTTGAACAAACCATGAAAAATAATTTTTATTTTCTTGCTATGACTCCATGGCAGTACCCATCTTCATATCATCTCATATAAATGCATGCCACATTACAAACATTGCAGTATCCAATAAAAAGACGTTGAGTTATAGCGGTTGGTACACCTCGTTCACTGTGGCTCATTATTATATTGTCGTATACATTTTTTCATCTACAGATATGGACATATTAGTCTTAAAACAATTTGCAAATTGATATGAAAAATGCAAATATATGGAAATAGAAGCAGCAAATATATTGCTCATTTCTCCCATTATGGTAAGAGAAAGAATCTTTGGAATCAACCATTTTTCCTAATTATTCCAGTGTTGATTATTTAGTTGAATGTCATCAGTCCCCTTTAACAACATATTTCAATGCAATTTCTCCCCTGTGTCATCTTGCACAATTGTGCATTGTGATATGATGAAATGACTCCTCAAATATACTGGAAGTTTCTCGCAGGGTTAGCTTGAGAGATGGGTGTATTTCCATAAAGTACAAAGAATTCAAAATTCTGCTGCTATACCCTTTTCAAAAAGACATTGAATTTACTCTCACGGGTGCGTGCCAAGGAAATGGAGTACTGAATTATGGAAAAGGTCGACTGCCTTCCTTCCTGTGGACTCTGTATGAACTATGATGAACAGATTGCAAAGTATAACAAAATTGAAAACAGAACAGTCACCTGTGACCGGCCGACAAAAATAATAGTGACAACAAAAAATTCAGCTGCTGTTATCTTGACTAATGAAAAAAAAACTATTATTTATAAATTACCAACATTTTCTGCAGTGCTGTGCCATTTAAAGTCATACAAGCATATTGGCATACAGTGATATATTAAAATTAATATACTATAGGTATATATATCTACCATGCTTTGAAGGGCCATGTTTTTCGAGGAGATGCATGTTAAAACAGCCTGAACATTTATTTAGGAAAATCAAATATAAACCATAGTCTTACCAATTTTTTTTTTACAACAAACTAAGCTGTAGTTAGGTGACTTAAAACTAGCATATGAAGATATAACTGTTTCCAGTGTAAAAATTAGCATTTTATTACAGTTTAAGTGATGGTGAAGAAGTAATTACTTAAGTAAAGTGAAACACGTTTCCCTTACTCAGACACAGCTTACACAGTTAGTATCTATTTTTCATAAATTGAGCAGATTTAACCCTTAGCACTCTCATGTGCTAGAGAGAGTACATCATGGGGGTTATGTAAAAAGTGTAAAAGTGAGCAGTGTGCATAAAAGTGCTGGGGAACTGAAAAATATAGTGCACTCACTGTTTGTTATGAATATGCTCATGTTTTATACATCCAAACATTTCTGTGTGCAGGAACATAGCGTTCTCCAACCCTTTATACATAGGTTCAACAATCTGAAAACGAAGGACTGACGCACACTGTGCAAAACAATTATAGGAAAGACATTTACATCACAAAAACCTGTATACAATGTTGACAAACTAAAAACATGTTGAGTAGACTGAAGGGTTGCCAACATAATTTTCATCCACCCCCCAAAGTTTTATGTGATGATCAGTGCTGTATTTAGCATAAGGCAACATTGTTCTGACATCAGACACATGCTGGGTCATGTGACCTATCTGCACTCAACACAATGGTGAACCTAGCAGCCAGCATAGTATGACACCATGCTGCCTGCCACTAGCCACCAGGGTAAGTCCTGAGGTGCCAGTGGGTGTGGAGGCATGTAATGGGGTTGATGGAGGCATGCAATGGGGTAATGGAGACATGTAATGGGGGTGATGGAAGCATGTAATAGGGGTGATGGAGGGATGTAATGGGGGTGAGGGGGGCATATAATTGGGGAGATGGGGCATGTTCTGGGTGTGCAATGTGGGTAGGGGGCTGCCTGAATTTTATCTGCCTAGAGCAGCACAAAACCTAGATACACCACTGATGATGATGCTAAAGAAATTTCTGATGAACTTGCAACGTCAAGTCATTTGAAGGATAATTCCTTCCCTATTAAAGCTGTATTATCATTTTATCCTTGCATATTCTTATTAATATAGTTATTGAAAACTGTTTATCAAATTACTCAAAATAATTTAGAAACCATTCTCCTCCGATGTGCACATTTTCTTCATATCCTGTGATACTCTAGCCAAGTTATCTAGGTAAATGAATCTAAGCATGTTGTGAATGTCACTTTGAATCATCTAGTGACTTTTTTAATTTCAAGTTTCTTAGGAGACGAATGGTACTTTTTTGATGAAATAGTTCTAAAAGTAATCTTTGAAGTTAGCAGTTTAGACATACTAGAATGAATGGGCAGTCAGAAATATTGACAGCAATAAATGACACTACATACAATGTCTTTTTAAATACTGTTTTCATCTTACAATCTGATGCCTTTTTTAAGCTTTAACATGGATTAAATGGTGTAAAAAAGCAATAGCAACTTGTTTTTAAAACTTAAAAGTAGCCAGTCTTAAAGAGTAAGTGTCCTCTATGCATTTCAGAGGGAAAATGAGATAGGTGTGTTATGATAGACCACATGCTGTTTTCACTTGTGTGCCAGGGTTAATTTGGGATTGGAAATTATATTCATAAGTGCAGCCCCCAATGGATCTCAGGCAGTGTTCATTTCCTTAATGTATTCCAAACATCTGCAATCAAATCATTTATTCATGGGATAAATTCTTTAGTCTCAGTGTGGGGTAGAAAAAAATGTATTTGGTCACTGGCACTGTAATAAAAAGGGACAGGAGCAATCCGGTTTTACCGAGTTGCTCTGTTGTATAAAAGTTTTTAATAATAAATCACTAACCAGATTCTGTTTATTATGAACCAGCTAATGGATAAAGAGTACCTGCTTCAAAGCATAAATTCCCTTCCCTGTCAGCCTACATCTTTTTAGAGCATGCATGATGAGAAATGATGCTTTATCACAGCATGTTATCCATCTACCAAGCACATAAGCCCGTATAATTGCCATTTTTTTTTTGGCCCAATGGCATGTTTCCACTTTAGCTTCTTTAGTGTGACTTTTTTTTACCATTTTACCTAATTTCTACAGTAAATATAGACCAAAGATGTCACTTTCCAAAGTTAACCCCCGCTTTTCACACAGCCAAAGAAATATCAATCACTTGGGTTATAATATTGTTGACATGTTTTGGTTGATTAGTTATAAAACTAAAATATTTCATTTGGTTTCAATGATTTAGAGAAATGATCTCCTTTTGGATTCAATTTTGGCAGAATTCCGCACACTGGCCTTTGAGTTCTGTCTGAAAAAGCAAATGTGGTTGGAAATGCAACTGCTCATTATTACATATTGAACATCTGTCAGAAAGAGAGAAATGAGTACAATTAACAATAATAAAGTTCCCATTTGCATTTTTATAATAGACTTCTTGGTGGAAAGCAGCATTAGACATGCTACACAATAGCACTCCCCAAAAAATAAGATGCCAGAATGACTAGCATTTATAAAATAAAACATTTTGCAATCTGGTCATTAGTTTTGGTAATGTCACTATACAAAATTCTCCCACACTGACAAATGTCAGTCAGAAGAAATGGCACCATTGTTTGTCAAAGTTCTGTTGTTAAGTTTCTTTGTGAAAATGTGTCATTGAGTACTAATCATTCTGTGAATGTAATAATCTTTTACAGAGGCAAAAAATTAAGAAATAACAAAGTGTAGTTAATACAACCCAACTCATGTTGTAGGAAGGGTAGAGTTTATGCTAATAACATTTTTAGTTGTAAGAGTGCAAGCTGAAAACAATTCTCCTCATCATGTTGTACTGTTTTCACAATTTCACATTAATTTATGTTAATTAAGTAACATGTTTTTTCTCCTTGATACGCTGAAGAGACCACTTAATTTAAGATGGAACAATGTGTCTATTTTAGTGACTAGGCCACATTACAACAGATAGCTTGTTTAGAAACAATTAAAATTTGATTCAAACCAATTTGTATGCTCTTCAACTGCTATAGGTGGGGCTGTCCCCATTCGGGACCCCTATCTTTTCATCACAGGTTCATTCTCTGGTATCATGATTGCAGGGCTGGAGACACAAAGCCTAGGGCTGGATAACTGCACTTATCTGGTAGCTTGGGGCTCCAGGTTTGTTCAGTCACATAATGAGCCCCTGTGGAGGAAGCTTCTGTATCCAGTATATCACGGCTAGAAATGGAGAAACACGGCAGATATCCTGGAGCAGGCATGGATAATAACTGGGCAGGAAACATAATGTTGCAGGCTAGGACAGAATAAATAAGATACTGTATTAATTAATCTCCAGTGATGCCCAGTCATCAAAATGGTAGTCTAATGCAACCTTAAGCCCACATGACAGTTTCTTGTGCTTATAACAGGAAGCAGTCCTTTTAGTATCTTGCTCGTATCAGTCCTGGTCTCCCAGCAGTCACTCTGTTCCTTATGGCATTGTTAGTGGCAGTTGACTTATGTCAGAACTGAACACACCCATTAACAGGTCACATTGCTGATGTTGGTGAAACAGCAACCAACACTCCTACAGAGGATGAAGTGAATGCCCACAATAATTAGTAAGGCACAGAAGGTGCTGAACCCCTTACTTGAGTACCGACTATTAGACATGTGCATTCGTTTTCGGACGAATGCATTTTCGTCCGAAAATAGCATTTTCGTCCGAAAATAGCATTTTCGTCCGAAAATAGCATTTTCGTCCGAAAATAGCATTTTCGTCCATTCGTCCGAAAAACGAAGAACGAAAATGCTAAGCTAATGAAAGCCGAATGAACGAATGGTTAATAAACGAAAATCATTCGTTCATTCGTCCATTCGTAGTACTATTGCATTCTATAAGCCGAAATAGAGTCAGTTTATAGAATACAATAGCATTTAACTATACGGAGACAGAGTCTCCATTCATAAAATTATAGTTAAAAGCCGACAGCCTATAAACCAAACGTTCGGTTTATAGACTTTCGGCTTATGGAATACATGTAATCCTATGGCTATTCTATAAACCGAACTTTCGGTTTATAGAATAGCCATAGGATTACATGTATTACATAAGCCGAAAGTCTATAAACCAAACATTCGGTTTATAGGCTGTCGGCATTTTACTACACGGAGACAAAGTCTCCATTCATAATTTTATGAATGGAGACTCTGTCTCTGTATAGTTAAATGCCGACAGCCTATAAACCGAACGACTTTCGGTTTATAGACTTTCGGCTTATGTAATACATGTAATCCTATGGCTATTCTATAAACCGAACATTCGGTTTATAGAATAGCAATAGGAAATGGAATACATGTATTCCATAAGCCGAAAGTCTATAAACCGAAAGTCGTTCGGTTTATAGGCTTTTGGCTTTTAACTATACGGAGACAGAGTCTCCATTCATAAAATTATGAATGGAGACTTTGTCTCCGTATAGTTAAAAGCCGACAGCCTATAAACCGAACGTTCGGTTTATAGGCTGTCGGCTTTTAACTATACGGAGACAGAGTCTCCATTCATAATTTTATGAATGGAGACTCTGTCTCCGCATAGTTAAAAGCCGACAGCCTATAAACCAAACGACTTTCGGTTTATAGACTTTCGGCTTATGGAATACATGTAATCCTATGGCTATTCTATAAACCGAACGTTCGGTTTATAGAATAGCCATAGTACTACATGTATTCCATAAGCCGAAAGTCTATAAACCGAAAGTCGTTCGGTTTATAGACTTTGGGCTTATAGAAAACATGTAGTACTATTGCCTTTCTATGAACCGAACGAGTGCCCCATTCATAAGAATTTCTTATGAATGGGGCTCTCGTTCGGTTTATAGAAAGCCAATAGTATTACATTGTATTTCTATAAAATGAACGAATTAAAATTAACGAAACGAAAATAATGAACGAATTTCGTCTGAAACGAATGCAGTAATGAACGAAATTAGTTTTAGACAAAATAAATAACATTTTCGTCCGAATGGACGAAAACGAAAAGAAAATTTTAGTTTTGCACATGTCTACCGACTATACCAATATATAATAGTGGCTATGATTACATTTATAATATTATTTTCTTTTATTAGAGTTTATTAGTTAATTTCAGCAGAATCTGAGGTATGAATGTATAGAACTTACCTACAGTAAGTAAGGAAATAACAACCTCATTTAGTGGCATCCCCCTAATAGTTTTCACATAGCAGTGACATTGTGACAAAAATTATACATTTGCAACATATGGTAGCTCATCCTTAATCCATCTTGACTCATCTTAATTTCCTTACCAGAGTAAGGAACAGATTGCAAGCCTTAGGGCTAATCTTCTTTACTGATTTCTCAAAAAAACAAATACATCTGCAGGAGCGAAACACATGGCATTTTTCAAATATTCAGTGACGCAAACTGGTAATATTTAGTTTCACTCTGTACAAGTACATTTACATCTGACCATTTGTTTTCATCATGTCAAGAAATGTCTAGCTCTATAACACCATTCAAAGAAATATATTGTAGAAATTTTTTCCTAAGCATTTATAATACAAAATATGGGTGCTCGGGTTCGGCATGTTGCGGACCGGGTAGGCAGATTATTGGGAGGGGCTGGGCATGATCCAGCGGTCATAGTACACATTGGTACTAATGACAAAGTAAATGGTAGGTGGGGGGTCCTGAAAAATGATTTTAGGGAACTAGGAAAGAAGCTAAAGGAAAGGACCTCCAAGGTAATATTCTCTGAAATATTACCAGTGCCACGCGCTACGTCAGGGAGACAGCGGGAGCTTAGGGAGATTAATGCGTGGTTGCGAAGGTGGTGCAAGCAAGAGGGATTTGGGTTCTTAGAGCACTGGGCAGACTTTGCAGTCGGCTACAGACTCTTTGGACGGGATGGGCTGCACCTCAATGATGAGGGGGCTGCGGTATTAGGGGCGAGGATGGCTAGAGGGTTAGATGAGCTTTTAAACTAAGCTCTGGGGGGGAGGGTCAAGATCAAAATGAAGCAATGGCAGCTAGAGTAGATTGGAAGGTGGGTATAGCTATGGCAAAGGAGGAGGAAAGCGCTGGTGGGGTTAACATAGATCATAGGGAGGTACATACAATTAAACCTGCGGGCATTACGTGTTTGTCAACTAAACAGAAAATGGGTAGTAATCTCAAATGTCTTTTAGCAAATGCAAGAAGCTTGACAAACAAAATGGGTGAGCTGGAAATACTGGTAAGTGCTGAACAGTATGAATTAATCGGAATCAGGGAAACGTGGTGGGATGAGACCCACGACTGGTCAGTTAATTTACAAGGCTACTCACTTTTTAGAAAGGACAGAGTAAATAGAAAAGGGGGAGGGATATGTCTATATTGTGACAAAAGTACTCTTGTCCTTTGGTACCTTGTCCTGGGATTTGGGGGTTACACACAGTCTTTCAGGCTTCAGAGACACTTCACACGCTGGATGAGGTAAAAAGACTTGCTTTCTTTTATTGTGGTTTAAAGATGCACAGAAAGGTATAACAGGTTGTTAAACAAAATATAAAATAAAATCCTTGCTCTTCTGAGCACTAACTAAACAAAAATGTTAAGCTAACTGGGTTGGATGGCTTGTCCATTTCCCAACATAATGTTAAATCAAAACCTTACTTCAGTGTTTTCAGCTCCCTGCTTCCATTCACCAAAATCAAAACACAGTCTCTCCCCTCCTCTGGCAGGGGAGTATTTAACAGCACCTGTAATCAGCAAGCCTGTTCAGGTGAGGTAAATTAGGATTGGAACACTGGGCTTCTCACCTGTAGGTTCCAATCAACAAATTAAATGTGAAGTGGAGCACTGGCCCACCCTACTCTCCAAGTGCTCCACCCCAGGGCCCACACATACACATACATAAAGTGCTATATTAAAGTGTAACATAACACATTTCCCTGGGGCTTATTACATAAAGTAGGAGCTGTGCAAAATCTGGGGAGATATATAGACTCCTTCCAGCACAATTCCTTGCTGTCGGTCACAATATGTAAATCCTAAACTAAAGCCCAGTATTAAGGAAGGTGTGCATGACGTAACTGGAACTGATGTGGAGACACTGTGGGTGGAGATTAGCTTAGACGCTAAAAAGAATCGCACATTACTTGTAGGTGTATGCTACAAACCACCAAATATTAGCATTGATGGAGAAGATCAGCTTTTATTACAAATTGAAAAGGCTGCAAATCTGAATGAAGTTCTAATCATGGGAGATTTTAATTACCCAGAAATAGATTGGAATTGTGGCACAACTAGTTCCGCTAAGGGCAGCAAGTTTCTGAACATGCTTAATAACACATTTATGGCACAATTAGTAGACACCCCAACTAGAATGTATGCCTGTCTGGATTTAGTAATAACAAACAATGAGCAGCTTATCTCAAACATCAAAGTAAGAGAACACTTGGGCAATAGTGACCATAACATGGTTTCGTTTGAGATTAATGCAAAAAAGCTAATTGGTAACTACGTCACCAAAACACTTAATTTTAGAAGGGCCAACTTTGATGGACTAAGGGAATCAATGGAACATTTAGAATGGGAACGATTGTTTTCTGGACTAAACACAGAAGACAAGTGGAATGCCTTTAAGCACACATTACAAAAGTACACATCCCAATATATACCTTTGGGAAACAAATACAAAAGACACAAATCAAAACCAATGTGGCTTACCTGTACCTTGAAACAGGAAATGCAAAACAAGAAAATGGCATTCAAACATTATAAAAGCAAGGGATCAACATTATCCTTTATAAAATACAAAGATGCCAACAAAGCCTGCAAAAAGGCAATTAAAATGGCTAAATTGGAAAACGAGAAAAGGCTTGCTAAGGAGAGTAAAATTAACCCCAAAATTTTTTATAAGTATATAAATGGAAAAAAGCTAAAGAGGGAAAATGTTGGGCCCTTGTTATCCCAAATGGGAAATTTGGTAAGTGAGGACAGAGAAAAAGCAGACATTTTAAATACTTTTTTTTCTTCTGTTTATACTAAGGAAGAACAGATGGATGAGCCCCTGCTACCGGAAGTTACGGAACAGTCACCACAAACATGGGATTGGCTGACACAGAAAAAAGTGTTTATGCAATTAAACTCTGTTAAGATAGACAAGGCCCCAGGGCCAGATGGTATACACCCAAGGGTCCTTAGAGAGTTAAGCATAATTCTGGCCAGACCAATATTTATGATCTTTAGGGATTCGTTCAGTTCAGGTATAGTGCCAACAGATTGGCGAAAGGCGGATGTCCTTCCAATATTTTAAAAGGGATCAAAATCTCTGCCTGGTAATTATAGGCCAGTGAGCTTGACATCTGTAGTGGGGAAATTATTTGAAGGATTGCTAAAGGTGTACACTCAAGAATACATCTTGAATCAGAATATAATTAGTAAAAGTCAACATGGTTTTGTGAAAGACAGGTCTTGTCAAACAAACTTAATAACATTCTATGAAGAGGTCAGTAAAAATATAGATCTAGGTGTGGCAGTTGATGTGATCTATTTGGATTTTGCTAAAGCTTTTGATACAGTTCCACACAAAAGGTTACTCTACAAATTGAGAGAAATAGGTTTGGAGGCAAATGTATGTATTTGGATTGAAAATTGGCTAAAAGATAGAACACAGAGGGTTGTTGTAAATGGTAAAGCTTCAAATTGGACCATGGTAGTGAGCGGAGTGCCTCAGGGGTCTGTTTTGGGACCTCTTCCACGTTGTGCTGAGTGCCATGTCTCAGTGTTTGCTGATGACACAAAATTAGGTAAGGTAATAAAGACTAATCTTGATGTTTTTTCTTTATAGGAAGATTTGGACAGAGTATGGACAGAGTAGGGAACTGGGCAAGAAAGTGGCAAATGAGGTTCAATATAGACAAATGTAAAGTTATGCATTATGGGAAAAATAATAACAAAGCAACATATAATATTATTTCCCTGGGAAAAACTACTAATGAAAAGGATTTAGGAATCATTGTAGATAACAAACTTGGCAACAGTGCCCAATGCCAGTCAGCAGCTGCAAGGGCCAATAAGATATTGGCATGTATAAAACGAGGTATAGATTCACGGGAGGAGGACATCATCTTGCCTCTTTACAAATCAATGGTAAGACCTCACCTTGAATATGCAGTACAATTCTGGGCACCAGTCCTTAAAAAGGATATTAAGGAACTAGAAAAAGTGCAAAGGAGAGCTACAAAATTAATAAGGGGATTGGAGGATCTTAGTTATGAAGAGAGACTTAAAAAATTGCATTTATTTACTTTAGAAAAAAGGCGTCTTAGAGGGGATATGATAACATTATATAAATATGTGCAGGGCCAATATAAGGAGCTCTCCAGGGACCTGTTCATTAATAGAAATGTACAAAGAACAAGAGGTCACCCCCTGAGACTGGAAGAGCAAAGATTTCATAGGCAGCAAAGGAAGGGATTCTTTACGGTAAGGACAATAAAATTATGGAACTCACTGCCAAAGAGAGGTAGTGCTATCAACCACAATAGATGCATTTAAAAATGGTCTGGATGTTTTTTTTTAGAAAAGCAGAACATACAGGGATATTAATAATAGAATGAGCATTAATAATAGAGCTTTTTGATCCAAGGAGAAATCTGATTGCCCTTTTGGAGTCAAGAAGGAATTTTTTTCCCCCTGGGAGGCAACATTCCAAAAAGCTTCCTTAGGGGTTTTTTTTGCCTTCTTTTGGATCAAAAAGCTGAAATGATAGGTAGAAGGGTTGAACTTGATGGACTTGTGTCTTTTTTCAACCTAAATTACTATGTTACTATGTTACTATGTAAAATTTATTACAATTATCTAATCAGTCTTTTAAATGATCAGTGTCCTCTTCCATAGAGAAGACATACTTCAAGATAATAACATAATGGTATAATGTTCCAACTGATGTAAATAAAATAATAGCATCAGAATCGGATGGATGTTGGAGGTGTCTAAAAAGAAAAAGGATGTTTTATTTATGTTTGGTGGCATTGCCCTGTTATTTAGGAATACTAGATTAAAATAATAGAATTGGTATACCACATAGTTAAGAAGAAAATTCTAATAACACTTTAACGTATACTCTTCCATCATAGTATCTTTTCAATAAAAAAGTTCCAGAACATCTCCTTTAATAAGCTTAATTAATACAGTTAAATTGCTATTACCACTGTTTTGTAAGAGAAAAACATCACTGCCATTTAAAAAATTGATTTGAAAAGTAGAATTAATTTGATGAATGGAAGAACTGATGAGTTTTAATAGGGAAAAAATACAACTTTTAATGAAAAATGGATGGAATTCCATGAATCAGACAAATATAAAAATATTTTCTCTTAGACAATGTAAAAGGGACTACTAACTCATCCTGTGCATCTCAATTTTTTATATTATAATTCATTTTATAATTATCTTTATTTATACTTATTCATATTTCCTTATTTTTAAGTTAGTATGCTATACATTATAGATATGTGAACAAAGATAAATTCTAGATGTATTATAGATGTAATTCTATTATGTATAATTATGTATTACTTAATATCATGAATACATTGTAATACATTGCATTAACAAAATAATATATCACAATGTTTTGTAAAACTATTGGATATATTCAATAAAGAAAAATATATATAAAAATGATTTATCTTTATTTCAACTTAATTGTATTTCAGAATGTGTTGACATTTAGCCTTACAATGTGTTTGTCAAACTGTAAGTGCAAAATATTGTGTTTAAAAATAAGTAGTCTGAAAACAGTGGAGACTGTTGCTCCAAACTAAGAACTGTATGTTGTTAAAATCTGAACTGTACAGCCCAGCTTTTTTACACTATCTTCAGAATATAAACCATGAGGTCTATGAGCAAATCAGAGCTCCAAAATCCAACCCCTTAAATTTGGGCCTCTCAGAATGAATCCTAAATTGGCACAACAGCCATTATGACAGTCTCTACTCTCCCCATAGACTGCTATGGGAGGACTTTGGCGTATTTCCGGAGGAGTTAGGCTATAGTGGAAATACTTTAAAAGAATAAATCCTCCCATAAAAATAATATTACAAAATAAACTTAACTACATTAAAAATAATAAATATAAATTTAAATATTCATGTTACATGTTACAAAATATTTATTTTTTTAAATTAAAATATGCTATAATGGCATAAATGGTACAATTACCATGCCAATTAACACATCCTGTAAGAAACATTGCATATATCACATATGCCACGTAGTAACCCCAATACAAGTTATGGAATGGCCACATATACATGTATGCTAGTGTATGTACATAATATTGTATTCACTGGCATTACAGCTGTTGTGGTATAACAATAAAGGTTATGTCAGCTATAAGTTGGCATCAGATCACTGGTTATTGTTCACTGTCAGCAGTTTTAGGTCATATGCACCCTCCCACCATCATACCACATGTATCACTTTACCATTGTTTGTCCACATGTAGATGGTCAAATTGCTTGGCAATATATCATTGTCCATTATAGATATGAAAGGGCACATTTACATATGTGAGTGTGCTAGGCAGTAGATCCCTCATGCCACAGCGGTAAGATTGCTACATAGCCACATGGCCATGGACATGGATTTTTATGATGGCCTTATTCCTTAGAGATCACTTAATATAGGTTATTGACGTAAATACTATTTTTACAATATACCACTAAGGGGAGCAACAATGTTCCCTTTATAAGAAAGTAGAAACTTGATTGAGAGTTTTAGAACTTTTTAAACACATCAGTGGTGATTGGTGTATTAGCCTGATAGGTATAATGCATCAATGTAGGCTTAGTTAATTTTAGTGTGATCAAAGTATTAATATTTACTGCTTTGATAAAACTAAAAGCATTGTTTTGGATAACATTTGGGTGGGGCAAAATCATTTCACTATATTAATGGTTATTGTGTATATAGTATTGTGATATTATTTTAACTTATTTTAAAGTTGCTGCTGTACCCATCACTTTGTTAGTTAAAGTATATACATTTTGAAATCTATTATATATATCTGTATATATTACTTAACCTTATTCTTATGCATATATATTAAACCATTAAATATTTTTTACACAACCAGTTAGGTGTGGCTGTTGAATACATGTCTTCAAGTACACCACAATAAATTTGTGTGGCATATATCACAAAGGAAAACTCCATCTTGGTTTCCTCCATATGGTAGTATGGTGACTCCACTTTTTTACTTTCATGATTCATTTTGGGAACCAACCTGTGAGGAGTTAGCAGAAACCAGTTGATATCATGTCTGGTATTCATTTAGATGTTTGGGAACTTGATGATGTTAGAATTATTGCATTAATTATTACATATAATAATGAATAACTGAAACACCATATTACAAGTCATTCTCCAAGACATACCACCATTACAATACACCTCCACTGTCCAAATACCAGCTTTGCCCCCACACTCCTTGCAAGTACAGTGGTCACAAAGATTGTCTGAGTAACCTCAAGTTCCATGAGTGCAGTACATGACCCCCCATTATGTTATTTACAATGTCATATGCTTTTCTAAGTTGGAATTATAGTGATTTTATTCACAAATGTAACTGATGTGATTATGACTATTTAAAAACTTTTATTAAAACAATAACACATTTATGCTTAAATAAGTAAGTAAAATGAGTTTCTATAGAACAGAAGAAAAGTCACTCTTATAATCCTCAGCAGCTACAAGCCAATGTAATCCAAAAGGTTGTGCTATATCACTGTGTACACAGAAATCATTTTGGAAATTTGTACTTTATATATAATTCATTCTCAAGTTCTATACTATGTCGTTAAGTTAGTATTACTATATTTTAACCCCTTAACGACACATAACATGACAGGCACGTCCTGCATAAACATGCAGTCGCTTTCGTTACTCTTTCGGTGTAGAGGCATTGAGCAACACTAAAAAAAGTGCAGGGAGCTACTCCCCAGAGTGACCGTAGCTGCCATTTAAAAATGGCGGCGCCGACTGCACACCTGCTTAGGAAGCGAACAAAAGCTATTGAGGCAGTTAGCAACACTTGCTACACAAAGCTCCCCTTGATCCGATGGTGGTCGCTTTCCTGAGCCCTTCTTCTGGCAAGAGCATCGGAAGTGAATTTTTTTCACTTCCATTTCTCTAGGGGGCTCTAGCAGATGCCTGTACAGCAGATCAGTGTGATCTGTGTGCACGCATGTATGATAAGTGTTCTGATGAGCAGTTATCAAACAGTCAAAGGCAATATTTGCAAATATTGCCTTTGACAAGTGTTGATCTGCCTCCCTCTCCTCACTATAGTTTTAATGAGGGAGAGAGACAGATCAGATAATGTATTATTTTTTTTGTAATAAATTAAATATTTAATACAATTTTAGAAACCAAGGTCTTTTATAAAAGCCATCTCCAGCGTTTACCCCTTCCCTGCCATTGATTGCTGTGTACTCAGTGATCTTACACAGCAGCACATTTTTTACTGTAAGTTATTACAGTATAACAAAGGCTCTTTTAAGAGCTATTAACCCATTGCTTGCTGTAGATCACTGCCTAAGCAGCAATCTGGCGCAAATGCAGTAATCTTGCTGCAGAAGCATTTTTACATTTTTTTTAAAACCTTTTTTATTACACACGCTACTGGTTAATTATACCCACTAGGGGATTACGTTTAAGGTAAACATTTTTGTTTAGCTGTCTGAGCACATGTATAGTGATCAGTAACAGTCGATCAGTGGCAAAGGCGGTTTAGTGATTGCTCAGATGAGCATCACCATTTGCCTGGTCAGATCAATATTTGTAAATATTGATCTGACCCTTGTTGATCTGCCTCCCTCTCCTCAATTGAGTTTTAGTGAGGGAGATAGACAGTGCTGTATAATGTAAGCATATTTTTTGCTGTCTGTGCATTTTTTAGGGGTTCATTTTTTTTACTGTAATTTATTACAGTACCGTATTTGCTCGAATATAAGTCAAGGTTTTTTTCAGAGCGAATGCTCTGAAAAAGACCCCTCGTCTTATATTGGAGGTCGTCTTATAATCTGACCTCAAATCGAGGTCAGACTATAAGACTTGC
The DNA here is from genome assembly GCA_036172795.1 of Pelodytes ibericus. Taxonomy (NCBI): domain Eukaryota; kingdom Metazoa; phylum Chordata; class Amphibia; order Anura; family Pelodytidae; genus Pelodytes; species Pelodytes ibericus. The sequence goes on from CM069858.1 coordinate 163,361,676, forward strand.
AGCTCTGCGGGGTACCTGGATCGCCATCGCTAACAGTGGGTGGATGTCTGCTCTACGCGCGCAGACATCCTCCGCTGCAGCCCCACAGGACCACTGTGACTTCTATGATGAAACTGGGTCCTTCCGGGTTCATCATAAAAGTCCCGGGCAGCAGCGGAGGATGTCTGCGCGTATTGTGCAAACATCCTTCGGCTGCCTCCACTAGGCACCAGGGAGATTTGGGCAGCCGGGGAATGTCAGCACAATAGTTAATTATACCCACTAGGGGATTACATGTATTCCTTTTGAAACTGTCTGACCCAGATGGATTTGCCTCCCTCTCCTCAGATTTTAATTGTAATACATTAAATAAAATGTTACAAAATTGTGAGACTCAAAGGCTTTTATAAAAGCCATACCCTTTGTATAATGTACCCTGTGTATCAACCCCTTCCATGCCACTGATCACTGCAAAGCAGCACATTTGTCCTTGTCTGTGCATTTTTATGGGTTATTTTTTTAGTACAGTTCTAAAATGGCTCTTATGAGATCTATTAACCTCTTCCTTGCTCTACATGTCAAAATTCCAAGCTGGAAAATAGAAAAGCACACCTCTCAAATGTGGCATTTTAACCCTCAAACAAGCTGACAAACCTATGCATGGGTGGTATCCCTGTACTCAGGAGAAATAGTAGAATCTATTTAGCAGGGTTTTTTTGTTCACTTTTGTTGATGAGGAGAAGATGTTTCAAATTAAATTCAGGAACTTTGTGTTTTTTTTTTACAATATTTTTTTTTTATATATAATATTATATGATATGACCAAAATGATGGCACCTAAAGAAAACCTTTCTTGTCCTGAAAAAAAAACAATATATAATTTGTGTGGGTACAAATGACAAAGAATAAAATTACAGCTAAACACAAACAGCACAGACATGTTAAAATAGCCATTGTCCATAATGGCCAAAAATGTTTCAAAGGGTCTGTCATTAAGGGGTTAAGTGTAGTTTGCCATATTTGTATTGCACTATTTTTTAATATGAATTGATTAGCAAAACTCATTCCTAATTGCTATTGTTAACTTTAATGAAGTGCCAAAGTATTACACATCACTATGCAGCAATAATACATTTAACTACACAAATTTGAAATCACAATGAGTTTTCCAGTTATGAAAATCTAATCTTTTAGGAATGTACTAGTTTTCCAAATCATTACATCAATGATAGTACTTGGATATGGCATTACACATTTGTATTAGTCTAGCAAACAACATACAAGTGGATAAAGATGTGCTTCTAGTGTGGCATTGGTATATTGTGAACAATATAAGAAAAAAGTGTCCAAAAGAATGTATGTACATATACAACCTATATTATGGACTTTTTAAAAGTATCCTTTCAATTACATACTTCACCGTAGATATATCCAGGATGTGAATGTAAGATATACGAAGGAAAAAATACGATAGTGTAATGTGTATAAGCAGAGATATGAGATTTAAGAGAATAATGCAATGCACTCCCAAATTAAGGATATTTATTTGCCTTGAGTGCAATAAAGATGGTCTTTCCCATTAGTATGTCACACTCAAATGGCAGCATCTATGTAATTAGTATACAATTCTAATTGCAGCAAATACCTTACATTGGGGTTAGCAGAATCAAGTGCAGCAACCAATTCAGCAAATGAAAGTGTTAGTACAAAATGACTTGTACAACAACATTACTTAATTACTTAGTGAGTCTGCTTTATAATTTGTGGTTGTAAATCAGATCCATGTGAGATCTGCTGCTAAAGATTAAAATATTGCTGCTTTGTTATGTAAACTACAGGGTCATAGTTTATATTTGGGTCAAAACAGAATGCATGTTGTTTTCTGTATCAATAATTGTGTTATTTGCTATTTACTTTACAACTGAGGTAAGATGGAGAGCAGCGTTCTGTACATATAACAAATACTGTGCTGTGCATTTTTAATGCTTATTATAGCAATAATGTGTTAAATCGTAATTGTGTCTAGAGGGTATTAAGGTACTCAACAGGGTATGTTAAGGTGTGCTAAATGTCCTGTATCAGGAAGAGATAAACCGATCTCTGGAAATAGGTCACCTATCATTAAAATGAACACGCATGTGAGAACCACAGCTACAATGGGGTTAAAAAAAAAGAGTTCTAGTAACGTAAAAGAACAAAAAATATACAGCTTTAACACTTTGTAGAACCAGCAGATACATGACATTTTGCATTGAAACTGTATGCTGTTTACCATCCGGCACAATTTGTTTTAAGTATACGATTAGTCATTGTGAATCTATTAAGCTACAACACTACTTTATTTCATATCAAAAATCTATTTCTGCTTCTTAATCAGTTGAACATGAAAACTCACAACAGAACCTGTGTAAAAAATGGGAGCTTTAATCATAGCTAAAATCTGTTTTTGTCTTATTGTGCCTTTTTGTGAGTGAAAGAATGACACATCTTTACTAAGTTTATTTGTATATCCTCTTAAGAGATTTTACCTGATTTACCACAATCCTGTCAGTGCATACTGCTTCACGTAGTGCAACATAAATATACTGGCACTGCAATCTGTAAACTATTTTAGCTAAAGTTTCTTTTGATAATCCTTATTCATTGTGAAAACTATGTTCAATTTGCAAATTAGCTTCTATACAAAAAGCTTTATTTGGCTCTGTTTAGCAGTACTTGAGCAAGAAAAAGTTGTCATTCTTGCTTATGCACCAAATGGTACAGAATAAAATCGAATAGCTTGGAAAATCTAGCTTTCTATTGCAGTAAACTGAAAGATATTTCATTAAGAATTGTAATTAATTAAATAGCAAAACATATATGAGAATCTGGTCAGGTTTACTATCAATGAATGCTGTAATGAATGCAGACTATTAGAGAAAAAGTAGAAACATATCTATTTACTCTTTTTCTTTCTGACAGGTGTGACTACTTTGTGATATAGATGCACATTTTTGTTACACGTTTCTTTTTAAAAATGCCATTCACAGTCAAGTTGAACAAATACTGCAAACAAAATAAAATTTCACCAAAAAGATAAAAGTTACTTATATTTACCTTTTAAGACAGGCAACCCCAAACAAAAAATATATAATAAAATAAAAATTAATAAATTAAACTTATACACCGATCAGCCATAGCATTATAACCACTTTGTTGGCAAGCTGGTGGAGGCATTGTAATGCTTTGCGCATTATTCTTCTGGAGAAGCTTGGGTCCTGCCATTCATGTGGATGTTACTTAGACATGTAGCACCTACCCAAGGATTGTTGCAGACCATGTACACCCTTTCATGGAAATGTCACTGATGGCATTTGGCTTTTTAAGCAGGATAATGAGCCCTTCCACAAAGCAAAAATGATTCAGGAATGGTTTGAAGAACACAACAATGAGTGCAAGGTGTTTACTTGGACTCCAAATTCCCAAGATCTCAACCCAATGTGCTGAACAAAGAAGTCCGATCCATGTAGTCCATACCTCTCAACTTACAAGAATCATAGGATCTGCTGCTAAAGTCTTGATGTGTCAGAGCTGTTTTGGGGTCAAAAGGGTAATATAAGGAAGGTGGTCATAAAGTTATAGTTGATTGGCGTATAAACAATGCAATATAAAAATGTGTTAGGGACCTTTCCAGGTTGTGCCTCCTGAACACACGTGAATCAACGATGCTGTGTATTTCATATTCCTCATGGTTATCAAGAAGTGGGATGATGCACCGAGGTGGTGTACCGGTTACACACCAAGGTTTTCTAAAGGGAAACATTCCATAAATTAGAGATGTACTTTCTAGTGGAGAGTGCATATACTTCAGGGTTAACCTTATGAAGTATCCAGAATGGCCCACTGTCTCCCTGACCCTATAGGTAGGTGCAGGTAGGTGTCTGTGGTCAGCCTGGACTTTATAGTTCAGCATGAAGCATAATAAAGAATCCTGAACCAGCACCCAAGTGGGGCCGAGTTCTTGGAGGTGTTCCTCCAATGCTGGAATCTCCTGTGGCATGAATGTATCATGCAAGATTGACGGTCGAAACCCGTAGCCGAAATAGGGACTGCTGGGAAGAGGCTCTATTCTGGTCAAATTGCGCTTAGGGTATCAGTTCAGACCAGTTGTTCTGATGGTCCAAAATAGAGCAAGGCAGCAACTGTTCCAAGGCTTGGTTAGCTTGGTACCATTGAATTACGGGTGGTAGGTCGTGGAGAAGGAAAACTGAATTTCCATTTTCATACAGAAACCTCTCCAAATTCTGGACACAAACTGGCTACTCTGATCAGAACTGATTACTTTGGGTAACCCATGGAAGCAAAAGACCTACCAAGCAAAATCAAGGTGAGCTCTTGAGAAGTAGGACATTTTTTCAAAGGAATGCAATGCAACATCTTAGTGAATCGGTTACTTAGACCAAATTGCCATGGGAGACTAGAAAATCCAAACCAATCCATGGACAAGTGTGTCCAGGGTTGTTCACCATTATGTATAGTTTACAGGAGGCCCACTGGAACATGCCAGAGTGTCTTATTTTGAGCACACACGGACAAGCAACTATAAAGAATGGAGACGAGGCCACCAAAATTGTCAATATTAACTGTTTTTTTTTACCTGGATGGCCAGTAGCTTTGGAGATATGATACTGTGAGGGTAATCACAGGGAGGAAACCAGTATACAGAATATATCAACACATCAGTTAGACCATAGAAATGAGGTACACACCTGGAATCTGTGCTTTTTCAGGGGTAGTGGAAATGACAACAAATAGGCAGAGGCAGAATATTCAGCAATTCACAGCAGCAGGGAATCACAGCTCATTCAGCCAGTAATAGTAGCACAGGGCTGTTAAAGCATCAGAGGAGCATGCCAGTTCATAGGCCCAGCAGCAAATACGAAGAACAATCCAAGGGTCAAAAATCAGGAATCAACAGTAGAATAAACTCCAGGAGGATACTCATGAGAATAACCGAGTGTAGTGGGTAGTGTGGTGATTTCTATTTAAACTATCGGAGCATAAAGTGGGCATGACATCATGCAGAGCAGGCCCGCGGGAGCAATCGGACATGATGGTGAGTGTGCAACTGTATCCTTACTGTGCACAAAGGATGAACACCAAACTTGACAATTGAATTTAACACTGGACATTGGAGGTATTTTAGTTATACCAGCCCCGGCTCCAAAGGCTGGACTGAAATACTGGCCAGATGGCAACCATATGCAGCACTTATATGTCATGCTACTTGAAACAGAACCTTTAAGGGAACAGGTTAAAAACTGTTCGTTTGATCCATTAGGTCTTTTAGGAGTATTTTTGTCTCATTATACTCAGGAGTATTCTTTTTTTATATACATCTTATATTGTCATTTGTACTGTATAGAGGATACATTATGGATGCTTGCACACTATAATTTGCTTTTCTTTTTTAGCAAATATATTCAAAATAACCTGTGGCATCTCAATCCACATTCTTATTTTCAAAAAAATATACATATGCCCACATATTGGTATCTTTGGTCACTGCGGCCTTCCCCTCAAGAACAAGGCTCTGATATGATTCCCAGTAATTGATGGTACATTATATTTCTGAATGAAGGGAACATGATCCTTTGGTGTTTTCCTCAGTGGTTTGCCATAATTGATTGCATATAAATTGCCACTTTACTTTAAATAATAGCATACTTAGATGTAATAATGCACTCAATATCTTCTAGAACCTCTGGGTCACTTCCAGCAATTGACTTATTGCTCAATATAAAAAGAATTAAGTGGGTACAGCTGATTTCACCTATAGAGCTCGCAAACTTGGAGTGACCTTACTGAAAACATCAAATATTCCATGAAGCTAAAATCCACGAGGACTTTCAACTTTGCATTTCAAAAAAGTATGCAACTGAATACAAAGTGTTAAAGTTTAGTTTTATGTATACATGTATATTTTATTTGGTAAAACACTTTTGAAACATATTACAAAAATATATAAAATAGAAACTGCAGCAGAGGTTATTCAACATTTCAATAAAATGTTTTTCAAAATATGCCTAAAAGTTCTATGTGTATTCAGGTCATCATCCAAACACATATGTTTGTAATGAAAGCAAGCCTAATACTTTTATATAACTAACTTTTCTATGGTCATAAAATATTTGAAATTATTAAATGAATGAACTTAACTCTGATGGGTTTATTCACTAAAATTTTTACTTTGGAGGTCTACTTTCATTTTGAATACTGTCCCAGCTTGGCTCAACCAAAAGTATCTCTGCTTTGGGAAGAAGACCTCCTCTCACCACTCAAAGGCCCATGTTACAGACGTGTCTGTCTCCACAATGTCACAGTGTAAAGTACCTGCAATTTAGAATATTTGTTCTAACATTTGGCAAAATCGGTAATGGGAATTATTATAACCCTATATATAATGCAAAAAAAAAAGATCCCAGCCTTTTCCAAGACAGTGGCTTGTATCCCTTATGTGTCTGCATTGTACTTAGTTTCAAAAAAATGAGTTTTCATGTACTATTGGCTATTCACTACTATCCATGAAGGGCTTGAGGAAGTCAACTTTGGAGGTCAACTTTAATTTTGAGACTAAGTCAAGTATAAAAAAAAGCCAATGTTCAAATCTTCCATATTAAAAGTAATGGGAGGCGAAATGATCAAAGCTATTTTTGAGACTCATTTTTTACTTAGTCTCAAAATGAAAGTTGACCTCCTCAAACTATTCTCAAATGTTAGTAAACAGACCCTGTAAAAACAGAGGTAGGATTCGCAACCCAATCTGATGTGTGGCAATTAACTGTTCTAATACAGTGTTCTACTATGGGCAGAAGATTGTGTAAGCTTATGCATTCTAGCTTTTGGCATTAATGGAGTCTAATCTCTCCAGAGCACATGACAAATCTTGTTAACCAGTTGTCAGTCACCTCTAGTCCCTACCTCTACAAGCCCCTTCCACTAGTCAATATGGTTTCTGTAAATGCTACTAGAAGACTGGCTGTGGGGGAGGGAGTGTAAAAAGTAGGTTACCTGTAGACAACATCTCTCTTAGACTCTCATGAATACTACACCTCAGAGTCTCTCTGAGTCTGCACGAAGAAGCACATGGTTAACTGGTAATTGTATCATATGTCTGCATGCTTGCTACACTGTTAAGTAGTTACTTCCATTGAACCAGTGTACTAGTTTGGTAACAGTTAGAGATGTCGCGAACATAAAATTTTCCGTTCGCGGACGGCGAACGCAAACTTCAGCAAATGTTCGTGAACGGGCGAACCGCGCGAACCGCCATAGACTTCAATAGGCAGGCAAATTTTAAAACCCACAGGGACTCTTTCTGGCCACAATAGTGATGGAAAAGTTGTTTCAAGGGGACTAACACCTGGACTGTGGCATGCCAGAGGGGGATCCATGGCAAAACTCCAATGGAAAATTACATAGTTGATGCAGAGTCTGGTTTTAATCCATAAAGGGCATAAATCACCTAACATTCCTAAATTGTTTGGAATAACGTGCTTTAAAACATCAGGTATGATGTTGTATCGATCAGGTAGTGTAAGGGTTACACCCGCTTCACAGTGACAGAGCAAACTTCCCGTTTAACGCACCGCAAACAACCGCAAACAACCGCAAACAGTCCATTTGCACAACCGCAAACTCCCCTTTTGCACAAGGTTGGATACCAAGCTAGCCATGTCCCGTTCCTTGTCCTCACTGATGTCATTGAAGGTCTCTTCCTCCACCCAGCCACGTACAACACCAAGGGTCCCCGAAAGGTGACAACAAGCCCCCTGGGACGCCTGCTGTTTTTGGTCTTCCACCTCCTCAAAGCTACCTTCCTCCTCTGACTCCTCTTCTTCAGACTCCTCTCTCTACTCCCCTTCTTCAGACTCCTCTCTCTGCGTTGCCTCTCTCTGTGTTATTATAAGGTGTGTTAAGTAGTACTATTCTTATCAGTTTAATCCCTGTTACGTCCTCAGTGATCTCACTGAAGGTATGTTCTTCCCCCCAGCCACGTACAACACCACAGGTACCAGATAGGTGACAACGAGCACCCTGGGATGCCTGTTGTGGTTGGTCTTCCTCCTCCTCCTCAAAGCCACATTCCTCCTCTGACTCCTCTTCCTCACAATCCTCTTCCAGCGTTGCCGCAGGTCCAGCAAGCAATGCTGATAAGGCTGTTTCTCGTGGTGATGGTGACCACAACTCTTCCTCTTCCTCTTCACGCTCATCTACGGCCTGATCCAGCACTCTTCGCAGGGCACGCTCCAGGAAGAAAACAAATGGTATGATGTCGCTGATGGTGCCTTCGGTGCGACTGACTAGGTTTGTCACCTCCTCAAAAGGACGCATGAGCCTACAGGCATTGTGCATGAGCGTCAAGTAACGTGGCAAAAAAATTCCCAGCTCCGCAGAGGCTGTCCTAGCACCCCGGTCATACAAATAGTCGTTAACGGCTTTTTCTTGTTGGAGCAGGCGGTCGAACATTAGGAGTGTTGAATTCCAACGTTTCGGGCTGCCGCAAATCAAGCGCCTCACTGGCATGTTGTTTCGCCGCTGGATATCTGAAAAGTGCGCCATGGCCGTGTAGGAACGTCTGAAATGGCCACACACCTTCCTGGCCTGCTTCAGGATGTCCTGTAAGCCTGGGTACTTATGCACAAAGCGTTGTACGATCAGATTACACACATGTGCCATGCACGGCACATGTGTCAACTTGCCCAAATTCAATGCCGCCAACACATTTCTTCCGTTGTCACAAACCACTTTGCCGATCTCCAGTTGGTGCAGAGTCAGCCACTGATCCACCTGTGCGTTCAGGGCGGACAGGAGTGCTGGTCCGGTGTGACTCTCTGCTTTCAGGCAAGTCAACCCCAAGACGGCGTGACACTGACGTATCCGGGATCTGGAATAGTACCTGGGGAGCTGGGGGGGGGTGCCGTTGATGTGGAGCAAGACGCAGCAGCAGAAGAGGACTCAGCCGAGGAGGTTATGGAAGAGGATGGAGTATGAGGAGTAGAGGAGGTGGCAGCCGGCCTGCTTGCAAGTCATGGCGGTGTCACCAACTCCTCTGCAGAGACACGCATTCCATGCTTGGCAGCCGTCTGCAGGTTTACCCAATGCGCAGTGTAGGTGATATACCTGCCCTGACCATGCTTTGCAGACCAGGTATCAGTGGTCAGATGGACCCTTGCCCCAACACTGTGTGCCAGACATGCCATTACTTCCTTTTACACAATCGAGTACAGGTTGGGGATTGCCTGTTGTGCAAAGAAATTTCGGCCGGGTACCTTCCACTGCGGTGTCCCAATAGCTACAAATTTTTTGAACACCTCAGACTCCACCAGCTTGTATGGTAAAAGCTGGCGGGCTAAGAGTTCAGACAAGCCAGCTGTCAGATGCCGGCCAAGGGGGTGACTTTGTGACATTGGCTGCTTACGCTCAAACATGTCCTTGACAGACACCTGACTGTGGGCAGATGAGCAGGAACTGCTCAAGGCGAGAGACGGAGTGGCGGATGGTTGAGAGGGGGCAAGGAGGACAGCAGTGGTTGATGTGGCTGAAGATGCTGGACCAGGAGGAGGATGGCGGCTTTGAGTTTGTGTGCTGTTTGTACTCATGTGTTGATCCCATAGGCGTTTGTCTTGTGCGATCATGTGCCTTCGCAAAGCAGTTGTACCTAGGTGGGTGTTGGACTTCCCACGACTCAGTTTCTTTTGGCACAGGTTGCAAATGGAATCGCTGTTGTCAGAGGCAAACACACAAAAAAATGCCACACTGCTGAGCTCTGCAATGACGGCATTCTGGTGGTGGCAACAGCATGCGTTGATTGGCGTGCTGTCTGGCTGACCCCGGGTGCCGATGCATGCTGTCTGACCGTGCCACTAGCTCCTTGCGACGACCTCCCCCTGCTTCCAACTCGTCTCCTCCTCCTCTCTGTCTCCCCATCTGAACTTTCCCCCTGTTCTTCTTCTCTTCTAGCGGGCACCCACGTGACATCCACGGACGCATCGTCATCATCAGCCGCTTCACTTGTATCTGACAACTCAGCAAAGGAAGCAGCAGCGGGTACAACATCATCATCACACCGTACGTCCATGTGTGTAATGCTGCCTGACTGAGACATATCCCTGTTTTCTACATCCTCTGGCAATAATGGTTGCGCATCACTCATTTCTTCCAACTGATGTGTAAATAACTCCTCTGACAGATCAAGTGAAGCGGCTGTGGTGCTAGTGTTGGTGGTTGTGGCAGGCGGGCGAGTGGTAACTTGAGAGGTGCCCGAAGCTAAGCTGGAGGAGGACGGTGCATCAAGGTTCCGAGCGGAAGCTGTAGAAGATTGGGTGTCCTGTGTTAGCCAGTTAACTATGTCCTCAGAACTTTTTGAGTTCAGGGTACGTGGCCTCTGAACACTGGGCATTATTCTAGGGCCAAAGGGAATCACAGCACCACGACCACGACGGCCCCTGCGGGGTGGCCTGCCTCTGCCTGTCATTTTTTTTTTCAATTAGTGGTACTATGCGTGCAAGCTACTGTGACAACAGATATGAGTGGCACTGTGCACTGGCAGAAGTTGGCAGAGTAGACGCTGTAGGCCTGACACACACGCTTGCAGACAACTAACTGCTATTCAATCTATTACAGTCAAAATTGTATTTTATTTTTAAATGTACACTACTGTTACACCAGATATGAGTTGCACTGGTGTGACACTGTGCCCTAGCAGGTCCTGAAACGCACACGTGTGAAGGAAACTGACTGCTATTATTTCACAGTCAAATTTCTAGTTTTTTTTTAAATGTACACTACTGTTACACCAGATATGAGTTGCACTGGTGTGACACTGTGCCCTGGCAGGCCCTGAAACGCACACGCGTGAAGGAAACTGACTGCTATTATTTTACAGTCAAAAAAGTGTTTTTTTTTTTTAAATGTACAATACTGTTACACCAAATATGAGTTGCACTGGTGTGACACTGTGCCCTGGCAGGCCCTGAAACGCACACGCGTGAAGGAAACTGATTGCTATTATTTCACAGTCAAATTTCTAGGTTTTTTTTAAATGTACACTACTGTTACACCAGGTATGAGTTTTTTTTTAAATGCAAGCTATTGTGACACCAGATATGAGTGGTGGCACTGGGCAAGTGGGCACAGTATACGCTGTGAGTCTGACATACACGCTGGCAGGCAGGCAACTGCAATTAGATTACACAGGAAAAAAAATAAAAAGCAGACTGATGTGCAAGCCCTAAAAAGGGCTTTTTGGGGTGCTGTCCTTACAGCAGAGATCAGATGAGTCCTTCAGGACTGTAGTGGACACTGAATACACTAGCCTAGCTATCGATTTCCCTATTAAATCAGCAGCAGCTACACTGTCCCTCCTCTCACTAAGAATGCAGATTCCGAATGAATCTAAAATGGATGCTGTCCAGGAGGTGGGAGGGTCTGGGAGGGAGGGTCTGCTGCTGATTGGCTGGAATGTGTCTGCTGACTGTGAGGTACAGGGTCAAAGTTTACTCAATGATAACGAATAGGGGGCGGACCGAACATCGCAATTGTTCGTACGCCGCGGCGAAAGCGAACACGCTATGTTCGCGGGAACTATTCGCCGGCGAACTATTCGGGACATCTCTAGTAACAGTATATACTAACTTACATAAATATAAATTGCAGTTTGTATTTGCAGTATGTAAATGCAGAATGTCATATTATATTATATGTGTATTCATCTGCTTACTGTCTAGTGGTTTAAATGCTTATTTTTCTATTGCTTCTTATTTCCCTCTGTCCTAATAAATATTGTAATATTGCATAAAGCAAGGAGTGTGAACTTTTACTTTGCACTCAGTAGTTAGTCTATATATCTATGTATATCAGTATTAATAATAATTCATTTTTCAGACCCATATCTCCTCTCTTTTGTTATTATTTTTTATTTTTAATGATATTATTCATTATGTATCCTTGTTTCCTAAAAAGGCAGAATCCTGACTGTATTATATAAGTTTCCACAACTCTAACTTACTTCTTGTACCTCTTTTATTTTAAAATACATTTTATTAATGATAATATGTGTTAGTATACTTTATATTGTATTGTTGATACAAAGATTATTCTTTCATATAGACGATTATACGGTTTATTAATGTGCTTGGTTTTGTGCAATATTATGCATTACATATACTGTCCAAGTATGTGTTTTTGGCAACATGTTACTCCTATTCACCCTCTGCCTGCTCACTTTCATTTTACCGGTGACCCTACAGATTGCACATGATTTCTAAATTCATTTTCTGTTAAGTTCAAACATTCTCCTACTTTATATATATATAAAGCCCTAGCCTTGTCCTCTCCTCATTGGGAATGTAATAATTATTCAGGCTTTTTGTCCAACTGTTGATGTGCCAGGGAGAACTACGGCTGTCTCTCTGTCTCTGTTGCACTCATCTCATGGTTATTGCTCTTTAGGAGAATATTCTATTGATTTTAAAACCATAGAAAATGAAGTGTCTAGAAATACTGATGTACTGGTTTCAGTCTTTCTGAATGGTGTGTCTGAAAAGCTCAGAGATGAATTAGCTCTAGAAGAGGTATTAGAATTAGCCATCAAGATTTCATATCTGAGAAAGGCAAGCCCAGAAAAAAGTTGCAGTTCTTTAAGTAATCTGACATCTGAATTATAGAATTCTGTTCCTGTATCTTCACATGATGAAGAGCCTATGCAGCTAGGGCTTACTAAATTCTCGAAGATAAAAATCGTAGGTGTACTGAGGATATCTGCATGTCTTGTGTCATCAAAGGCCCCATAGTGTGCACCTATCCCAACAAGTCAGGAAACTACTGTACTTAGTGAGGAATAGGGAGACATCCATGCGTGAATCTGTTTGTTCTCCCTATATAGAAAACAAACAGTGGCAGATGCTCCATATGTGCTAGGTGTGTGCCACACACCTAGCATGGAGCACCCACGCTGTGTATTTCGGGGGTTTGTGTGCTCCGAACAGAGAGATACATACCAGCTACGAATTTGGCAACAGAGACACTCACTCTGTTGCCAATTCGACAAGCACTAAAAGTATACAAATTTTCGTATAATTTTCGTGCTTGTCGAATTGGCAACAAAGTGAGTGACTCTGTTGCCGAATTAGTAGCTGGTGTCACCTTTCGGATTTAACTCGTGTATTGCTGGGGGTTTGTGTGCTGGCTGCTCTCAGCAACTAGGACCTCCTCCTAGTTCATGTGTGAGTCTCGGGTATAGCTCATTGTTGTTAAGTAGTTTCGTGAACTCTATAAATTGTTCCTCTCTTTCATCCCATACAATCAGTATGTCATCCTCAAGACCTATTGGGCAAAACACGTAGCGAGATTTGTGATGTCCTACGAGACCCAGAAGTCGACTTTCTATTTGTGGAGATACTGCACCGTCTGCCCGAAACGACTGATTCGGATCTTTCGGGGATTTGCCGCCAGCGGAGCATCGTTTCTTCAGAAGGATTGGTGACTTTTTATGCTGCTGATTTTAAACTTCTTTTACGTAAACCACTAAGTACTAGGGGTCCATTAAACTGTTTTGTGATTTACTTCACTATATTTGGTTATTATCTGCATTTTCTGGTACACACTGTCTGTGACGAATCGAGCTGGTGTATTCCCGCCATGCTATCAGTGTGGCAAGTTGGGCTGAAGAGTTTCCACTGTATTCCATCTATATTGTCATTGTGGATGATAGGACTTGGAGTCTTCTTGCGTTCAATACCTAGAGCCGGTTTTGTGGGATCTACACTGTGTGAGTGTGTTTTTATTGGGGGAATATTATTTATATTTATTCCTTTTTTTCCCACCACAACACTTCACTATTAATTGTCTTTATTAATTTTTTGTGTTTGTTTTGGGGGAGCTGCACTAGTGTTTTGCGGTATTTTTCACTTATACATACATCTATTTTCCATATAGCGCCTATCACTTTCTTATTTTTATTCCTCTTTTGTTAGACCTATTTTTTTTGGCTCCTTTTCCATTCTTTATTTCAAAGAATTTATAGAGTGCCAGTGTTGATATATTTCACCCATTTGAAGTGTTTAAACTTCGGTGTTGGTACAAACATTAGTCCCCTTTTCAAGAGTGCTAAATGGTTTTCGTTATAACTTAGTTTTGAAAAATTGATTTTTTTGGGCATCTGTATTGGGATGGTTACCATTTCTGGTGTCTCCCACTGTAACCCTAAACACCATAGAATGTTAAATATATTTGTACTTTTTTTCTTTGTAAACGGCACTAACCAAACATCATGGTAGCAGCTTAATAGCTACCATTCTTTTATGAAGATTGATTAAAAGTTATTTTTTAAACATACAAGACAGACCCCATTTCACCGATTGTTCATAAATCAGGTATCTATTACCTATCAACAAGGGAGTCCGTTGCAAAGACAATTGCTCCTGAAGGCACCACTCTCTGAACAGAAACAAAAATTGATAAAATCTCTCCCTATAACAACATGTCCCTGGTATCATGTTGTGGATTTACCTCTTTCCAAGGCACACAGCACAATACTTTGGTTGTTGACAGATTTTCCAAGCAGGCCAACTTTGTTCCACTATATAAACTTCCTTCTCCTCTGAGTTGGCTATTGTTTTTATTTGTCTGCCTCCATGATTTACTGTACCAGATTGTTACTGATAAAGATTGTTTTTCTCCCGATTTTCTTTCTTTTCTCCTCTTCCTCCTTTTCCTCCTCCTCCAGTCCCTTAAACAATTTTTAAGTACTTTTGTGTGTGATCAACAATTTGATTGGTGCGTCTTTTTACCCTGGGCAGGATTTTACAGGAATAACACCTGTCAAAAATAATTAAAATATTCCAGTGGACAAGTATCTTGTTCTAAATTGGCACCTGTTCATGATTGTGTTGCCTTCTTCTGTGTTTTGACTTTGGCTCCCTCCTGATAATCCACGTTTGACCCACTTTGGTATCCACTTTGCTGCGCTACTGTCAGGATCCTCAGCAAGCCCTGCAGTCAAGCTTTACCTTTGAGCTACACCCTTTGGTGAAATGGTTCTAGGTGAAACATGTCCGAAGGGCACTTGGGATTTTGGAGACTGGCAGTTTCTAACATAATTCCATGAACTTTGTCACTCATATAGTGTCTGCTTTGTTTGTATATACATTTTTCCCTATCAGTGGTTCAGTCCTGATGAACCACCGTATAGAAAGTCTTGAATGCCACTTTCAACTCTGCCTCTCTATTCTATATTTTGTACTTTCAGCTAGTCAATTTTATTTCCTACAATGTATTGTCAGATAATACCATATCTACACCACCTGAAGGTATGACTTTTTTTCCTGACCTCTCAACCTGTTCTGGAATAGCCTGCACTATGTAAAATTATACTGAGATTTAAAAACAAAAAATGGGAACACCCTCTAATTAATTAATTGGTTCCTTCTGGGTGCAGATGAATTACACATACTGCAGAGCATCATGTAAAGATACATGTGTCCATAAAAATAATAGTTGACAAGGCAACCTTAACTGTACTATAAGTACAATGAGTATTATCCTATTTAATTCAGCATTGCAATAAAAAAAAGTCAAAATGTCACTATACAGCTTACATTAGATTTCATTTATATCTTTACCCCCTTTTTAAAAAAAAAGAATACAAAGTTCCATAACAAATCTGAGAATATTTCTGTCCTTTATACAGTTACACAGTATGTGTGCACATTCCATTCCTGTCTAAATGACCTTGATTGTATTTTATTTGTTGAGAACATCTTTTAAATGACGTTGGCAGTACATTTTATCAGACGATCAGTAATTGAATTGTTAGCCCATCAAAATGCTAACACAGCTCTTTTTAATCAAGTACCCCTCACAAAAAAAATGTTCAAATACATAATGATTTCTTTTTTCAGGACTGCAAAAGTGAGCCAGAATGGCACACTCAACATTGGGGTGATGAACTGAAATAATTTTCTTTAACAAGAATATAATTGTCTGCAGTCTGTGAGTAATGAATGGTCTATTGCAGTTGATGTAATGTAATCTGTTAAAATGTTGCTTAATAATCATTCTGTCAGCTTCTAGCACCACATTTTGCTGTGAATCTGTTCTTAGGAAGAGGAGTAGAATTATTATTTTTTGTAAAGTCACTTTCCTTATTAGTCATACTAATGTAGACATTTATGATGTTAGAAGATGGTCTCCATCATTACAGGAAAATACATAATTAGTATATATTCACTAGTTTTGCATAAACACCTATTGAATATAACTAGTTTTATTCATGTTTTTTAATCATCTATGCATCATCATGTAATATATTATGCTATTATAAAAACACTTATGGTTGTGTGCTCTCCAATTGTACCATTCTGCTCTGTTGTCATTTATATGAGACTACTACTTCACACAAGTGACAGACATATATATATATTATTCTTTTGTTCCATACTAAGTACAGTCATCTGAGGTTAAATGAACAAAGGCACAAGATAAAATATCATGTCCTATGTACACCATGGTCTATCCTTATCAGTTCTTCTAATGTATTTATTTCATACACCATCCACCTCCCATCTTACCACAATATATAAATACTTTAAATACTTGGTCATCTTAGATTAAGTTGCTGTTTAAATTATGCCAAAGCTGAGGTTCAGACTCCTTCCTATATGCATGACAGTGTATAACCACAATGATACCTAAAAAGTACCAAAAAGGAGTTCTAACCAAGGAAGCTTTTCAAGTCCTGAGGGTTGGATATTATATAGAAACACATGGTTTTGATGTAGAAAGAGATATTTCGTGTCCCAAAATAGCAGAGATGTTTAACAAGAATATGATGGTTAAAAGTCTCAAGAAAATGTATAACCTCTTAGAAATCTTGGAACCCCCTCTTAAAATAAGGGTATAAAATAATGCTTGAATAGAAGCATTGTACAAGAGCTGTGGGTGCGAAGTCTAATGGAGAACAGTAAGATTACCCAGTGTTTAAATATGGTGGAATTACATTATAAATAAATGTTTTGATGGTATCATATGCCAACAAAGTTGGCCAAATTTAAGCCTGAGATAACAAACTTGTGCTGGAGATGTGGGGGTCAATCAGGGCTCATTCCTGCATGTGTGGTGGGTATGTGGGGGTGTGCATCAGGCATGGGTGGAGCTATTTGGCCTGATGATGAATCTATTAAATATATTAACTCCATCCTCAGAGAGTGCATTACTACATCTGGAGCTGGATGTGCTTATATTCAATGCTAGGGCACTTGTTCTGCAAGCTCTTTTCACAATGAAAATAGTTATTGCTAGGAAATGGCGTCAAACTGATGTGATCAAAATTAAGAATGTAGTGAATCAAATATGCTATCAAAGCTTGATGGAACAGGGCTATTCTTCTGCAAATTTGGTATCAGAAAAAATGTTATGGTATATGGGACAAATGGTTACATTAGTATCCCGTATGTTATAATGATTTATGAGAATTATCTGTCCAGAAACAGTTTCAATTGATGTGAGGAGGCTGAGCGCTTCAGTGTGATCTAGTATGTCTTGTTTGTGTATTTAGGTTCTAATGTACCTATTTATATTGTAAAGTATTTATTCTTTTTGTTAATGTATTTGATTTTTTTTTCTTTTTAAAAAAGTACCAAAAATAACTAGTTTATATCTGGAAACATAACATCTTAACTACTGCATTTATTGAATGCTTAGGTTTTCTCCACAAAGGCCTCAACTTCTTTTCTGTTTGCCATGCCATCAGGCATATAGAGGTACAAGCTTTGACTATAATGGCTGTAGTTCTGGTTTAGCCTATAATACAGAAATATTGCAGATAAAATCAATACTCTGAAATTAGCCTGATTGTTCGAATGCCTTAAATTATGTTACTAGTTACTGACTGTGCTACACTGCAACTGTGTAAATTGAGAGCATCATTCCCAAAAATTACTGAATATTTAACAACATAGATAATACCACCTGAAAATTCTATGATACCTGAGATTTTTAGTATTATTATTTTAAATCTTGGATGTGGGATATAAGCCATGGCCTAAGTTGAACGTAGGTGGTATGGAGATTAATTAAGCCATTATGGATATTGTTTTTGTTATTTCCCCCATATTGTTATCTATATTCACATTTTTTTAATCATTTCTGTAACTTGTTATGTCTTTTAAAACTCAGTAAAAAATTATTTGAAGAGATTCATTAAGCCAGAGGCCCACACAAGTTTGTATGTCCAATACTAGCCTTGTGTCAGGCTTTTATTTTTACTTTTGTTTTTTTTCTCGTGATCGCGTCATTAGGCCACGCCCCCTTCAATGACGCGATCTTCCTGTGACTATAAATAACAGTCTGCAACAGACACAGAGTATTGTCTTTAGCAGCTGTTGTTCCTGACTCCTTAGCTCCAAGCTACCTTAGAGTATCTTGCTACTTTCATTTTTGATTACCTGTTGCTGACCCGGATAACCATTCTGATTTCTCCAATCCTGACTTTTGGCATCCTCACTCGATATTGTTACTCTCTCCAATCCTGACCTTTGGCTTCCTGAATAGAATTGTGTACTTCTCCAATCCTCTGAATATGGACCGTCCCGTTATCCTGCATTTTTCTCTATCACCTAATCGCAAGTACCTTCCATATCTTCAATCAAGTGTTCCATCATATTTTTTTCTTAATACTTCAATACTTAATACTTCAATCAATACTTCAATCAAGTTACATATATTTTTACATATTACGTCAAACCATTTATTTTTTCTCTGCAATCAATATCAGTCAGTTTTTTCTTCTTTTTGCTGCTAAACTTTAATACAAGAATTGCTTAAACGTTATACCATGTGTGGATTGTCATTTATTTCTGCAGTTGAGTTTCCAAATATTCTTAAAGTCACTGCTACACTGACAAAATACTCAGCCATATAAAAATGGAACCAGCAGAAATGGCATCCCAAATTCTTTCATTAACTCAAAGAGTGGATCATCTCACTCAAATTGTTCAGGATTTACGTATGGCACACGACCGCCTACTTTCATACACCACTGAATTGCAAAGCAGAAGTTTCACCACTCCCCTCTCTATTCCCCCAAGGGAATATCCAGAACCTTCTGTGTGTACCCCTGAAAAATTCTCGGGAGAAAGATCCAAATACAGAGAGTTCATAAATTCCTGCACCCTTCTATTTCTATTTTCCCTGAAACTCAGATCTTATCCAACAGACAGGATAAAGGTGTGTACAATTATCTCATTTTTAAGAGGTGAACCCATGTCCTGGGCTCATACTTTTTTGGAAAGAGATGACCCTATCATCGATTCATTAGACCGGTTCCTAACCGAAATGTCTCTTTTATATGAGGATCAAAACAAACAGGCCACAGCAGATATGACCATCCGCTCCTTGTCTCAAGGGAAACGTCCTGTTGAGGATTATATTGCTGAGTTTAAGAGATGGGCCGTAGACACTGAATGGAACGATATTTCCTTAAGGAATCAATTCCGTCTCGGACTATCTGAAGCTGTCAAGGATGAATTAGCCAGGACTGTTCCTCCTACTCTAGACGCCACAATGCAATTGTCCATCAACATCGACAGACGTATTAGAGAGAGGAAAGCCGAACGGTCCTCTACTAACAATCCTTGCAAGAGAGCTATAACCCCTGTGAAACAAACCGACAAGACTTCCCCGCCTGACCCTTTGGAGCTGGGAGTTATTCGTGGTCCCTTTTCACAGGATGAAAAGATAAGGAGGAGAACATTAAACCTCTGCATGTACTGTGCTTCCCCTGAACATTCTGTGGGAAATTGTCCTATTCTCTCCAGAAACAAGAGTGGTAAGCACCTCTCTTACAGAAACCTTCTCTACATACCCCAGAAATCTCTTCCTCATCTTTCCCTTTCTCTCCTCTTACAGTGGGACAAAGAAAGGATACATACTGAGGCCATTCTGGACTCCGGGGCTGCTGGTATCTTCATAGATCAAGACCTCGTGAAGGAAAAGAATATACCTCTAATAAAGAAGATTTCCACTGTATCTATCCGACTTGTTGATGGATTTATGTTATCCTCAGGACCCACTACCTTCGAAACTATTCCTCTAAAGATGACAGTAAATCATCTTCACATAGAATACATCAAATTTGATGTCATCTCTTCACCGTTATAACCTGTAATTCTTGGAATGAATTGGTTGCATCTACATAACCCTACTATCAACTGGGAAAATCTTGAAATAAAGCTTGATTCCCATTACTGTCAAAAGACCTGTTTCCTCCATACTCCACTTTTACAAATTACAGAAGAACAACTCATTCCTCCATGCTATTCTGATTTTAAGGCAGTCTTCTGTAAAAAAGAAGCCGAAACTTTACCACCACACAGGATATATGATTGCCCTATCAATCTGATTCCTGGGGCTCCCATTCCATTCAGGCATATATATCCCCTGTCTGATAAAGAATTTGTCACCCTCAAGGAGTATTTGGATGAAAATCTACGCAAAGGATTTATCCGTCCGTCAACCTCTCCTGCAGCCTCTGGGATGTTCTTTGTCACAAATAAAGACAAAACCATCAGACCCATTATTGACTACAGACAACTTAATAAAATCACTGTAAAAAATCGTTATCCTCTACCGCTAATCCCTGAACTTCTTGAACGATTACGTACCGCAACCATCTACACCAAGATTGATCTTAGAAGAGCATACAATCTTATAAGGATAAAGAAAGATCACGAATGGAAAACTGCTTTTCGCACCCGATATGGGTTATTTGAATATTTAGTTATGCCATTCTGATTGTGCAACGCCCCTGCTACATTCCAGCACTTCATAAATGACATATTCCGGGATCTTCTAGATGTGTGTGTCATTATATATCTTGACGACATTTTAATCTATTCAGACAATCTAGAAGAACATCGGAAACATGTACGATGGGTGTTGTCAAGGTTACGGACTCATAGTTTGTACGCCAAACCAGAAAAATGTATTTTCGAGGTGACAAAAATCTCATTCCTCGGATACGTCATTACCCCCCAACAAGTACATATGGACGATTCCAAGATTCAATGTATACTCAATTGGCCCATACCTTCAAATGTGAAAGAAGTTCAAAGTTTTCTTGGATTTGCCAATTTTTATAGAAAGTTTATTAAAAAAAATTATTCTATAGTCTAACCTCTTACTCTGCTCACCAAGAAAAATACTTCTTTCGTCTGGAACCCCCAAGCTCAAGAGGCTTTTGAAGTTTTAAAAACAAAGTTCACTTCCTCTCCCATCCTCAAGATGCCCAATCCTTCTCTGCCCTACGTTCTCGAAGTTGATGCCTCTGATTTCACTCTTGGTGCTGTTCTATCTCAACAGAACACTCCCCAATCAGTCCTTCATCCTGTCGCCTTTTTCTCCCGTACATTGACCTCTGCGGAAGTCAACTATCCTATAGGGGAAAAAGAGTTACTCGCTATAAAGTCAGCTTTTTAAAATTGGAGACATTTATTGGAAGGAACAGAGGTACCTATCGTTGTCTACACTGATCATAGAAATCTCGAATTCCTTCACAAGAGCAGAAAACTCACCGCCAGACAGTTTCGTTGGAGTCTATTCTTCGATAGGTTCAATTTCCAGATTGTATATCGACCTGGATCTCGTAATAAAAAAGCTGATTCCTTATCCCGAATCCCAGGAGTCAAACCAGAAAATCTTACCTTTTCAGACATTCTACTGCCCTCATGATTTATTGGTGTCCTTTCTTCCACCTTCATCAATCAACTCAAAACCTTCACAAAAAATGAAGCAACCAAGGATGACCTATCTGATTTACAACAGGAAGAAGGACTTTATTTCAAAGATACCAAACTTTATATACCTCCTTCTTTATGAGTAGACATTCTCCATATGTTCCATGATTCTCCTACAGCAGGACATCCTGGAGTAAAGAAAACAAATGAGTTATTAAAAAGACAATTTTGGTGGCCTCAACAAGGAAAAACCATCAAGGATTATGTATCTTCCTGTCCGACATGCCAAAAGAATAAACTAAGTCACCAACAACCCTTTGGGTTATTAATGAATCTACCTACACCCAATACTCCACGGAGTTCCATATCCATGGACTTCATAGTCTAACTACCTCCTTCCGATAAATTTACCACTATCCTGGTTGTTGTAGATAGATTTACAAAAAGGGCTCATTTCATTCCGACAAATAAACTACCCTCTTCCAAAGAATTATCCTCACTATTTATTAATAACATCTTCAAATTACACAGATTACCTACCGAAATTATCTCTGACAGAGGAACTCAATTTACTTCTCATTTTTGGAGAGAACTCTGCTCAACTCTTCAGATATCACCCAAATTCTCCTCAGCATATCACCCTCAGTCAAATGGACAAACTGAGCGTGTCAATCAATGTTTAGAACAGTTCCTATGGTGCTACTGTTCTCATCTTCAGGATGACTGGTCTTCCTTCCTGGCCCTTGCTGAATTTTCGTATTATAATACTCTCCATTCCAGCACAAAGATGACCCCCTTCTACTCCAATTACGGGTTCCATCCTTCTTCCTTCCCATCCATTCCGTCACTACAAAGAAACCCCACCGTTACACACCAAATTTCAGAAATGGAAAAGTTATTCGAACAACTGAAAACTAACCTCAACAATTCTCTCCAAAGCCATAAAAAATGTTATGATCTTAGAAGACGACCAAGTCCTTCATATCAGATTGGTGATGCTGTACTTCTCTCTACTAAGAATATTCGTACTTCTCGACCTTCCAAGAAATTGGACCAATTATACATGGGACCTTTCCTAATCGAGAAAATCATTAACGAAAATGCAGTCAAACTCACCTTACCCTCTTTCATACCTCCCTCCTAAAACCACACGTTCCCGATCCTTTCTCCAGGAAAGTATATGTAAACCCTGATCCTGTGAGTGTCGAAGGACAACCTGAATACGAAATTGACAAATTACTAGATTTCAGACGAAAACTTCAATACTTAATCCGATGGAAGGGTTATTAACCTGAGGAGGACACGTGGGAAGATGCAACCGAGGTACATGCTCCTAATCTCGTGGCCTCATTCCATAAGTGATTTCCTGCGATCGCGTCATTAGGCCACGCCCCCACCATTAGATCACGCCCCCTTAATTAGGTCACGCCACCTTCAATGACGCGATCTTCCTGTGACTATAAATAACAGTCTGCAACAGACACAAATCGCTGAGTATTGTCTTTAGCAGCTGTTGTTCCTGACTCCTTAGCGCCAAGCTACCTTAGAGTATCTTGCTACTTTCATTTTTGATTACCTGTTGCTGACCCGGATATCCTCGACCATTCTGATTTCTCCAATCCTGACTTTTGGCTTCCTCACTAGATCCTGAATCGAATTGTGTACTTCTCCAATCCTCTAAATACTGACCGTCCCTGTTATCCTGCATTTTTCTCTATCACCTAATCGCAAGTACCTTCCATATCTTCAATCAAGTGTTCCATCATATTTTTTTCTTAATACTTCAATCAAGTTACATATATTTTTCCATATTACGTCAAACCATTTATTTTTTCTCTGCAATCAATATCAGTCAGTTTTTTCTTCTTTTTGCTGCTAAACTTTAATACAAGAATTGCTTAAAAGTTATACCGTGTGTGGATTGTCATTTATTTCTGCAGTTGAGTTTCCAAATATTCTTAAAGTCACAACTACACTGACACCTTGGTACATAAAGTGGCAAGCAAAGGACAAAGGAAAAGTTGTGTTTATATGGTTTTCATTACCTTGCATCCATCCTGGTAGCTTGAAAAAATTTAGATTCATTTTGGTAAACTAATAGTTTTTCACATATTGTTGGATGGTCAGCTTCCATTTTGGATGCTTCAACTAACAAATATCTTAAAGTGACTTGTTGACTGGAAAGGTCAGCCTTTTGGACTTTTGGATATTACAAAGTTGAAATGCTTTATGTCAGTTATAAGATTAAAAGCTGTAGAACCTACAGTGTAACTGCAGGATGCTCAGGCTGGTATCTAAGCCTTACCTTAGTTGTGCATTTATTACATACCTTCCATTGTCATACACAATGAGTAGTAGACTATCTGAAGATTCCATTGATGTTCATTTATCTTAACATCACTGTATTCACTAGGACATTTTTGTGGCATCTAGAGAAAGGTTATGTCTGATTGGCTTGTTCTAACACAGCTGCTGCAGAAGTTTAATAGGAAACCTCTGGGTTAAGAAACTGCAGTTTATCAGACTTTTCTTTCATTGCTGATAGGTTTATGCTCTGTATGTACACGTGATGTTTAAACTGCAGCGTGTAAAAATGTAGCTGTACTCTTGATAGTGAGGTGGATAATATCACCTGAAAATTATGTGATCCTTGAAATGTTTTGTATTATTATTTAAAATCTTGGGATGTGGTATATGAGCCATGGTATAAGTTGAATGTAGGTGGTATGGAGATTCATTAAGCCAGAGGTCCATACAAGATTGTATGTCCAAATATGTAGTCAAGTAAAATGTGCACATAGTGCTTGTTTGCCCTTAACAAGAAATGGTTCACAAGAGCCTCAATTGGTTAATTCACAGCCCATGTCATCCATGTTGTGGCCTTTAGCATCAGCAGTGAAGAGTTCACCCACAATTCTCTATCTTTCTTTTTTTTTTTTTTTGGGGAAATTCAATGTTATCAATTTTTTCAGTTGTTAACAGAAAAGAGTGAGAACATACACAATAAGTGATATATTTCTATCTTCATAAAGTAAACAATCAAACAAATAAAACATACATACTGAGTGTAATTTTGTTTTTAATGGAGGGAAAAATTGAACATTAAAATGTATGCTTTTTCTAAACTGTGATTTAACCAAATTCAACATAAGTTGACAATATTGTGTTTTTATGTAGATTTGTTTAAAAGCATACTCTGTAACTGAGTTCCCAATTACACTGTATTGATGCTTGTGAACTTGAAGGATTAGTGTTGTTCAGTTTCAACAGACGCAAAAAAAAAAAAGAGTGAATATGAATAATTTGTATTAACTATCATTTATAATCTTGATAAATTGCCTTTACACCATTTGAGTCTGTTCAAATGGTTTCTCTATTAGTAAATGTTTTTTTATGTAAATTAGTTATATTGCTAAAAATAAGTAACAAATGCACATAGACAAGGCACAACAGTTAAGGGAACGCTAGTTCATGCATTAATCGCATACTGAGAGCACGTAAAAGACTGCAATAATTCTTCAGTAATGTTTTAATAAAACAGTCAATTGTTTGGTATGAAGATTAAAGGAGGGAAAAAAGAAGAGTTAGGAGAGAGTGCAGCAGTGTAATAGCGACAATAACTCTGCTTCTAATGTATTATCTGAATGGTTTGCTCAGGAAATGAAATATATAGATTAACGTTACTAAAAATGCAGGCACGGCAAAAAAAAAAAGGTCAATGCAATCTCAGTCTATAGAAGCTTGGGGTACATAATTTGTAAAGTGCAGAAAAAAAGAGATGTGTTATAATTAGCTGTGATACTCAACAAAGAACTATGATATATGCAACCAAAAATGTGTTCTGGAATTTAGTTTACATCAATTAATATCAACAGGGTTTTCTCCTGATGTTTTATCCAGCAAAGGACAATTATAAGTAAAATAATAATAAAACTATTTTTTAATACACTGCCCAAATATGAAAGTAGTGTGTATAGTGGTTTAGAGAGACTGTTACAAAATAGTGGAAGTGTATTTCAAAACCTGGCAGTGCACAATAGCTGTATAGCGTCTCGGGGACTAGACAGAATAGACACTGGAGAATAGACAAGCAACATAACACCAATAGAATCAATCAATAGACGTGGATAGCCATATATGTAACACAGAATCATTGAACAAAAATCAAAATTCAAACACAGGGCAAGTAGGTGGCAGTTGAAATCCAAAGCAGCGAACCAAGTCAGGAGACCAGATAGAGCAAAACAGTACAGTTAGAACAGGGCCGGCACTACCTATAGGCGAGGTAAGCTCCGGCTTAGGGCGGAGACCTGCAGGGGGAGCTCAGAGTGCCCCCCACTGGACAGAGAAAGACACTCAATCAGCATGCTGGGGCAAGTCCTTTTGGCATGTCTGGGGGCAGATGATCATGTCTGAGGGGCAGAGTGACAAGTCTGGGGACAGATTGGCATGCCTGGGGGGCAGATTGGCAAGTCTGGGGGGATATTGGTTGTATGTTTTTAACAGGCTTCTCTATGTGGCATAATTAATGGAATCCTTTATGTGGCATATTTACTTTTTTATATTTAATTGGGACAATAAAGTTTTATTCAGTCAGGATCTGCCTAACTATATTCTATATTCTGATGAGAGCTATGCTGTACCACTGAAAAGTATAATTATCTCTCTTGCTAACTATACATTGATAAGAGCTGTTCTGTACAATCAACTGAATACTAATGGGAGTTATACAGTACCACATCTGTGCTAACTATAGAATGAGCTTGACTATACCACCCCTGAAATGGTAACACTGCATGGAGGGGGCGGCAAAGTCCATCTTCGCCTAGGGTGACAAAAATCCTTGCACCGGCCCTAAGTTAGAACAAGAAGCATATGGAGATCTGGTTCTGAGAACAAACAGTGAGTAAGTAAGCTCCTAGGTCTCATATAGGAATTAGTATGGAGAAAGCATTTCCTAAAGAAGAGCCACAAAATGAAGGTGACAGGCATCAAAAAAAGAAATTACAAAGTTCAACCCACCGATAGCTAACATCAAAGAAAAAAGGAAACTGATCAACCACACCTCCATTCTAATCTCAGTGTGATCAGTGGACATATTTAGAAAGAACATTGCTACAACATTGAGAATATGTGAAAATAGAGAGGTGCATGATTGCCAAAATGGTGGTCCAGAGCACACTAAAATATAGTCTATTTAAGACAAATTCTAAAGTTAAAAAGTCACAATTGTTTTCTATTATTATCACATAGGTGGCCCTAGTATAAATAAAGCATGGATTACATAAAAAAAAATACATGCAGACTGTGAAGCATGCAGACTGATCTAGTCATATAGTCACTCCCTGCTAGCCTAGTAAAATACCCTTGCTCTTTTGTAACTATTAGAGATACAAAACTATTTAACATCCATGCTTATATGTTGTATAAAATCATTTAAGTTCATTTATATCGTTCTAACAATTTCTGCAGTGCTGGTACAGAATTGACACGGGTCACATTCTTAACTGTCTCATTTCCAGTCAGTTGCTGTTAGGTAAAGAAAAAAATAAGGGTGATGTATAAACACGGCACACACTCAGGAACCGGCAAATACTGGCACTTTAGCAGCCAGTACTGGCACTATTGGCTTGTGCACCAATGTAAAAATCAGACTCCTGACAAGTGTCAGGAAAACTTTTCAGTGCAGGACCTTTTATGCATAATCCCCAAGTAGCTACCAACAAAGGCACACTAATATGGTGTAGGGGGGTAACCATCCCAAAAACACACTTGGTCCCATTGGGTGCCCTTAAAACACACCCTTCTATTGACCGAAGTGGGGATTGTATGATGAAAACACTTCCCCTCTGCTTGTAAGGAGATTGGGGGTAAATATGTGTGGTGCTACAGAGCAGGTGGAAAAGTGCTGCCCCATGTTTCTGTCAAGTCAGACACACCACTGGTTTTGAAATCCAGACCCTTGCTTGCCACCCAAGTAAATGTGATCTTAGTTTTCTACTGAGTCACAGCAAAAATTGGGTCTGGGACACTTGCTAGCTGCCAACTGTCAACACCGAATACTAACCCCCCAATAAAATTTAAGAGGTTTAATCTCTTAATAAATTATACAACTGTATTAGCAGCAGATGTACAACTTTGATAATGCATTATATTTCCCATGTCCACCATTAATGAATTCCTCTCTCCTTTTCAATCACATTGGATGTTCAATAATTCCATCCCCGTTTTATGATTACTCTGGTACCTGTTCCATTACAAAGGCACACATGGTGATTAATGTGTCAAGCAGAATAATGTGAGGAAGATTGTTCTTAGTTCTCACAAGTTGTAAGTGGTACATTATTGCCATATGTGTCAAGTAGAAATGTCTTAAGAACTGTAAGACTTATTTTTCTCTATGCAGTGAAACAGCACATTGCTGTCAGTGATTTTTTTTTTTTATTTAAAAAGTGTCAAATATAAGAATATTTTTTGATAATCAAAAAAAGAAAATAGACACATTATTTTTCTTGGTGAGTTTGTTCCATTTATTCACACTGAAGATAATAGCTGAGGAATTGCAGGCCTATATGCATGAGGAAAGGCTGAGGTATTTTAATTAAATGTAATGATTTTCTTACTCTTGGGTAAATACATAATTAACTGATTTATGAAGAGTGTTTGACCTGAGAAGTCTTTCTTCAGCAGTTGGATTGTTTAAAAAAAGACACTATGGGATTTATTCAGGTATCACTGATTTTCGGAGTGAAAATTGGAGCTTCAAACTTCAGGTTGATCCAAAGCATGTCGGTAATACGAATGGCCCTTGACATCGGGCCATTCAGATATCACCAAAATGCCTCAAAATATGGCTGTACGATGCAAATGATAGTCAAACGGATACCATAGATCAACAAACTTAGCCCAAAATCATCCAAAATAGGGCTGAACTGAACTGGTAGCCTCAAACACCCCATTATAACCTATGATACATTTTGGACATTGAAAAAATAACTAAAAGCTAAGTCGACAGATACCTAACCTTCCAGAGCAAATAGGTCCAGGTTCCAAAAATTGATCCAAATTATCAACTCACAGACAATTAGTGTTGAGGAATGTTTGTATAAATAGTGAGCACATGACAAGACCACTATTTTAGAGCAGGAATAGTAGTCAGACACAGAAAATGTATGAAAGTCAGGAATCAGGGCAAGGTGGTGACCAGGTCAACAGTCTGTCCTCTGGTGAAAAGAGGAGGGAAGGCAAGTCCTAATGCCCAGAGATATTCATTGGAGGACAATCAGACCTTAGTTTGGCAGGTATGCCTATGCTACTACTCAATGATAAGGGCAGCAGACTAGAAGACAAGTCAGAGGAAGAAGAACCAGCTTTGGCAGGTGGTCATGGATGCAGTCAACACAGTTGGTGAGAAAATTTGGACCAAGGAGGTGGTGACTTTTACAGCATAGGCCTCATGTTAAATTACCCTACTCACATAACTTACAGAACTGTAGTTGATGCAACAAATGTATTAGCTGTGAAGGCTAACTATTAGGTACAGATGTACAGGAAAGTCGCATGTGGCTGCACATGGCTGCTCTTCAGATAAACATGTTAGCTGTAGAGAGGGTAGGCACCCAGCACCGGAATTTACATGTATAAATGAATTCGCAAGTAAGTAGGAGGCATGGGAGTTACAGTCCAAAGCTGCAGTACATATGAATATCTGTGTAGTATTATATGTATATCTGTAGATCTGTATATTACATATATTAACATATGATGTGTATATATATGTGAACAATAATGGTACATATGCAGATTCACATGTACACCACATGATTCATGTTTGATGTTAATGCAAATGTTGTTAGGGACCTGTAGAACAGCATATACTTGCAAACAACTGTTCAAAAATGTTCTTGAGCACTACAGTGATAGAAATGTGTAACTTAAAATAAATTCAAGGGAGTAGTGAGGAAAACGTTTAGTATCACTTTTGTTTTGGAATAGTTAAAATAAAGGCAAAGAAAAAGTAAAAATTAGAAAATGGTATTTAATTTGTATTAAAAATGAAAATGTTCACTAAATCTGTCTTTTAATGTCGTAAACATCTCCTTGCTTTGTAGAATCAACTGTGGATGAAAAAAGCATCTTTCTCAACGTAGTGGATGCCAACATTAATGATCAGCCATCCATGGCCTTCTGCTCTTACTCCGATAATGGCATTTCAGTATGCTATGTAGTCTATGGCCTTGTTGCTAGTATTTAGGTCTCCATGGCAACCATCAACCAGCACCTGGCCATGATGGTTAGAAATCAAGAAATGTTTCAATCCCAGAATGATGGAGAAGACAAAACAGTTACATAGCTGGTCAGATGTGGGAACTGAGCAACTGGTGTCACACATGTATCAGTAGGATTGTGTGCTGCAAGCTGAACCAAATTATGAGGTACACGTACGCTAAACTGGTTTCAGACAGTGCTAGACTGAAGCGTATCGGAGTTCCAAAAGCAATCCCCACACTAAGACTCCTTCTGCACAGAGTGTTAAAAATCAGGCTGGTGATGATGAGGAGGAAAGGGATAAAACTAGAAGGTTGACTAGCTTGTCATCCTCCTCCTCATCCCCTGATGAGTAAATGTGTCTGTAATAGATTGTTAGTAGCTATGAAACCCTTGTTTTCCATTCCTATAATCTTATAATCCTTCTCCACTGAGAAACTTTCTACCCGGTCACACTGCATCCTTCCTGGACTTAATTTTTTATTTCTGGACCCCACTGATCATCATTCACATAAGGAAATATTACCTCTTCAGCATATATATACACCAATCAGCCCTAACATTATGACCACATGCCTAAGATTGTGGAGTTCGCCTTTTTACACTACGCAACCAAACAGTGGGGATTTGATAATTAGTTTCTTCTGGTTGAAGATATTTTTGGAAATATAGATGCTGCACACTGATCAGTGCTGCCAGAACCATCTTGTGACATGAGAGCCTGAAAGTCACTATTTCCAAAGTCTTTTTAACAACACACACCTTCTGTGTGATTAAAATCCTATATAGCCTTCAGTCCTTCTTTAACTAAAAGTGAACTGATTAGTAAGCTGCCAAGTGAATAATGTGTTATTTGTATACTTTTTTTTTTATTTTTTTATTATTAAAGTATCAAAGGGTACAGGGAGAATCAACATTTCATATTGACATCAAGTTGTAGGCAGCATTGACGTATACAATGTTTATATAAATATAGTGCCAACGGATTCAGTTATCACTAAGTGCTATTACCTAATGTGTTCATTTATTTTTTTTTTATTTTTTTTCCCCCAACCTATTTTACGTCTTTTTTTTTTTTTTTTTGTTTCTTGCATGTTGAGAAACATATATATTTATTTATTTACCCTTCTAATCTACATATATATCTATATATACATACCCATACAAATACACACACATATATAAATTCATTCATACTCTCATTCATACAACCCATCTCAATCATTCTCCTCCAGGACCGATGTTTTCCCAACTTCCATTTTCCTTTTCCCTACTTTTTTTTTTCCTTTTCTTTCCACTATTTGCCCTTTCTATTTATCCAGGGTGTCCAAATTCTATTGTATTTTTCAATTTTATTAGTGTTGTTTAAATAGTAGCCCTTTTCCATCACAGATTGGTATTCCAACTGCTCCTCTACCCTAGACATATCTAAGTGGCCTGTCACTTTCCAGGATCTGGTAATTATCAGCTTGGCTGCCAAGAGAATTTGTATCAACAGTGTTCTCTTTTCAGCCTACCAGCTTCCCAATTCTAGGTGGAATAACATTAGGGCTGGGTTACATGGGGTCTCTATATTCAGAACATCTGAGGCGAGAAGGGCAACTGATCTCCAAAAGGCCTTTATAATATGGCATTCCCACCATTGGTGGGCTAGTGTTCCCCTTTTATTAAGACATCTCCAGCAATTCTCATCATAGTCCATGTACATCTTTTTCAGTCTTACTGGTGGGAGGTGCCATCTGTATATTGTTTTATAGAATGTCTCCAAAAGATTTAAAGAATGCGTCGATCTTCTAGTTGTCTGTATTGCTTCGTGCCATTCTGTATCTTCGTAAGTAATATTTAGATCATTTTCCCATTTTTTTACTATTGGGAGTGTAGTAAATTCCTCCGAGATATCTAAGGCCGCGGCTGCTTTTTTACCCCACTTCTTTTTCCATGCTGCCTTAAAGAAATCATCCATTTCCGGATTGATTTGACATGATAGGGACGCTATTTCTTTCTCAAAAAAATGTTTTATTCTTAAATAGGAGTAAATTTCTCCTGGGCTTAAATCGAATCCACCGGTTATGTCTGAGAATTGCTGGAGATTGCCCTCCACAGATATCTGGTTAATTGATTTTATCCCAGCCTTCTTCCAGTTCTTTAAATTTATGTCCTCAATTCTGCGTTCTATTTCGTCCATGGAAAGGAATCTATTTATGGTGTATGTAGAAAGATATTTTTTTTCTTATTTTTTTCCACATAGCAAGTAGATCGTTTACTATTGTGCTATCTTTCTGTTTTGTTTTTTTGTTTGTAGTAAATAAGTTATCTCTCAACATTGATCCTAATTGTTCTATTAGCATCCAGGGGTGCCTCTTTGTGTCTGTGTGGGTCCATTTTGCTAGATGTGTCAACATAGCTGTATCATGTAGTTTGATTAAATTTGGCATCCTGACTCCCCCCTGATTTTGAGTTCTAGATATTATCCTGAACGCTACTCTCGATGTTTTACCCTTCCATACGTATTCATTAAATTTAGTTTGAAATTTTTTAAGTATGCTAGGCTCCACCTTCAATGGGATTGAACATAGCAAAAAATATATCTTTGGGAGAGCGTAGTAGTTCAGGACATTAATCCTACCAAGCCATGATGTAAATAATTTCCTCCATTGATTAAGATTTTCTGTCATATCTTTCAACAGTGAGAGGTAGTTGATCGTAATTATTTTATGGGGGTCGGATGATATTCTAATTCCCAAATATTCTATATAGTCTACTTTCCATAGAAAAGGGTATTTTTTTTTAATCTCATCTAGCTCTGGAGTAGTAGATCCACACATCATTGCTTGGCATTTTGCTATGTTCAACTTATAATATGATACACTTGAGAACCGATCTATCTCTTTCATCAGATGCTCAACTGATTCATTAGGGTTCCCCAGTGTCAGCATGACGTCATCCGCAAAGAGGGAAATTTTAAATTCTTCCCCTTGGAGTTTGACTCCCTGGATATCTGGGTTATCCCTAATGCTCTGTGCAGTGGTTCCAATGATATCACATATAGTAGGGGGGCTAGCGGACAGCCTTGTCGGGTGCCATTATGGATGTCAAACCATGAGGAGGTTAGGCCCGATCCCATGATCCTCGCACAAGGATTTCTATAGAGGGCCCTCACTGCGTCCAGAAACGGACCATCGAAACCAAACGATCTTAGAGCGAGCTCGAGGTAGGTCCAGCTGACCCTGTCGAAGGCCTTCTCAGCATCCAAAGACAGGGCCAGCATTCGCCCACCCGAGCCCGCTCCAGAAACAGAACATCCAGGTTACGTCTTATATTATCGGTTGCTGATCTTGCTGGTATAAATCCAGATTGATCTTCATGGATCAGTCGGTGGATGATTTTTTTTAGTCTACACGCCAATACAGATGAATATATCTTTAC
Source organism: Pelodytes ibericus (assembly GCA_036172795.1). Lineage (NCBI taxonomy): Eukaryota > Metazoa > Chordata > Amphibia > Anura > Pelodytidae > Pelodytes > Pelodytes ibericus. The sequence goes on from CM069858.1 coordinate 163,395,122, forward strand.
ATCTGTATTGATGAGAGATATTGGTCTATAGTTCTTTATTTCTGTTTTGTTCTTCCCTTCCTTTAATATGGGGCTGATATTCGCACTGATCATTTCTCTGGGCATCTCTTTGTTATTTTTTATTTCCTCAAATAGTTCTAAGAGGCAGGGTGTAAGTTCTTCCTCGAAGGTTCTAAAAAATAGGTTTGAGAATCCATCCGGACCCGGCGCCTTATTCCTTTTTAGGTTTCTTATTATATCTCTTATTTCGATTTTAGTAAATGGGGCATTCAATAATTCTTGTTCTTCCAATGTTAGTTTTGGGAGTTTTAGGTTACTTAGATATTTTAAGACTTTGCTATTTTCCTCCTCCTTTGAGATGTTTATATTATTTTTATTTAGATGATAGAGTTCCTGATAAAATTCGACAAAGGCCTCACCTATTTTCTCAGGGTCTAGCAGTGTTTCATCCTTATATATAATTTTGTTTATTGTATTTCTTAATCTCTGTTTTTTTAAAAGATTTGATAATAATTTATCTGCCTTGTTTCCTCTCAGGTACCACTTCTGTTTTAAGAATAAGATATTTTTGTTTGTCCTTTCAATAGCACTTTGTTTAATTTTATCTTTCACTTCTTGTATCTTTTCTAATATATCTCACTGCAGAGTTTGTTTATGCAGATTTTCTAGTTTGTAGAGTTCCACCTGAAGCTGTTGGAATGTCTTACCCTTTTTTCTCTTTTCTACAGCTCCCAATTTAATTAGACTTCCTCGGATTACTGCTTTCAATGAACACCACAAAGTCGACCTAGATATTTCCTCACTTTCATTTTCCGCGAAGAAGTTTTTCAGATCCATTTGTATGTGGCTTTTGACCCGCTCCTGCATCAGCAGAGGCTCATTCAGTTTCCAGTTAAACACTTTTTTATCCGGTCCATCTTCGATTATCAGAGTGACAGGGGAATGGTCGGACCAGGAAGCAGCACCGATTTCACATTTTATTTCACGCCTGAATGAGTCTCTGCAGACCAGGAACAGGTCAATACGGGAATACGAGTTGTGTGGTATTGAGAAGTGAGTGTAGTCTTTTGACATAGGATTTAGAGCTCTCCAGACTTCTATTAGATTATTTTTGGCGATAAACTCTCCAAATTTTCTAGCTGAACATATTTGTTTATGACTTGGTTTTCTTCCTATCTGGATTTTCCTGTCCATATTTGCATCTGAGACCATATTAAAGTCTCCCCCTAAGATAAGCTGCCCTTGCATTACTTTTTCCACCTGAGCCCATAATTTTTCCAGAAAGTTCAGTGCATTTTCATTCGGGGCGTAAATGTTTACAAGTGTGTATAGAGTGTTGTTTAATTTACAAACTAATATAATATATCTACCGTGTTTATCCGTGCATTTATGTATTATTTCTGGTGCCAATGTATCTTTTATTATAGTCATAACTCCTCGACTTTTTTTTTTAATGTGAAAGTTAGAAGTGAAGATATGTGAATAATTTTTATTATATATCATTCTTTTTACAGATTTCACCCAGTGTGTTTCCTGTACAAATATAACATCGATTTTGTCATGATTCAGCATTTCCGTGAAAATTTTTCTTTAATATGGGGAGTTCATCCCTTGGGCATTTATAGTGCGGAACTTAATTACCATCGATAGGCTGGCTATCGAGTTTATCTCCGGTCCTGGAGTGGCATTCATTCATCACATTCAAACTAGATTCATTGTTCGGATCCTGCTCAGGATCAGATACCATCTTCTCCCAGTATAAGGGGAGATCCACACACAGTTTATACTTTAGCTCCAATATGAGCTTTAGCTCGTTTTAAGGGGTGCAGCAGAGAGAACAGCCCGTCCTTTCCCAAAAAGTGCTAGGGTGTTCATTTCTTCTAAATTCGGTTTTTATAATTTGTGTAATTGGGCCAATTTCTCTAAAATACCGCCTGTATGGGCACCTCCCACGTAGTGGTGCGCACCGCACACAGTGCCCCACCACCACCTCTCCCCCCCCCGGCTCCCCCATGAATGAACGCGCGGGGAGGGGGTGAAGTCCATCCCCTCCCACATCCCCACCATCCCACGGTGTCCGGGCCTTCCACATTCCCGCCCCCCCCCGCCCCAAACAACCGAATGGAACAGCGGGGGGGGGGGGGGGAGGACGAGAGATCTCCTCCTATTAATTCTTGGAAGAACTCATGTACATATGGGCTCAGATTTTCCTGCGTAATCTCTTCAGGGATTCCTCGAATCCTGAGGTTTTTCCGTCTAGATCTATTCTCGGCATCTGCCACTTTATTTTGTAGATCTTCAATTTTTTTTTGCATTTCTTTATTTATATCTTTTTGTTTTTCAGCTTCCAATTTTACATTTTCAACTTTTTCAATGTTTTCCTGGAGTTTAGTATTTATGTTTCGTATTTCAATTGTCATTTCATTTAGGTTTTTCTGTAGATCTTCTCTGATCTTGTCCCTATGATCTTCAAGTAGTTTCAGGAGCATTATCTGCATGTCTGATATTGGTAGGTGTGTTTCTCGGTTTTCCTCTGGGCTGACATTACTGCTGGTCTCTAGGGACTGGTCTCCTCTCTCCAACCTGTCATCCATCCCTTGTATCATTCGGACAGTATTTTGTTTCCCAGCCTTTCCTGCTTCCGGTGTATCTGGTGGGAGAGAGTCTCTTTTATTTTTCTTCTTTTGCTCTATTTCTGGGGTAGAGAAGAAATTTGTCAGCGTTTTATTTGTCGTTGAGTCCCTTGATTCTTTAATGCTATCTTTATTTCTTTTTATGTCTGTATTTCTTCGTGTCGCCATTTCTTCTGTCTTCCTTCCCACTCTGACCTCTATCTTTCCGGAATAGTTCTATTCACCGTATCTAGGGTACGGGTCTCTCGGTGGTCCTTTTTTTTTCCCACCGGGGTTAGACTTGTATATACAGGGTAGTTTTAAAGTTTTGGTGGTACAATCTACTTCAGTCACAGCCCACCTCTTTATGTATATGTGGAGAGTCGATATCTTGGAGCAGTAATCCGGCCACCAATAGATCAGCAAGAAGGGGTAGATGTATGGAATATTAAATATCTATTCTACCATGGTTAGGGTGCTTGCTTTCCTTAGCGGTATTTGGTAGAGTGGCAAATATTTTGATATTTTGTGGCTGTTCTCTATGTATGGTGTTGCTCACTTAGTTGTGGTCATATATATTCGGCAAGGACTGTTCAGATTACCTTGTTTATATGCTATTCAGCTTGGTTCAGGTATCTGATAAGATTTGGCTGCAGGTCCTAGAACTTCAGATGGTCCCAAACACTTATCTGTGCTACCCAGCTCAATTTGGGTGCTTACAGTTGTTTGTATTAATTTTAGGTATGACTTCGCCTTTGCTTCATACACTATTGCTTCACAGATGTATTCAGGCTGCTTCTGAATATTTGGGTTGGTTTTTCAGTACATTCAAAGATTGCATCAAATAGTATTGGCACCGTATTCAAAGTGACTTCAGATGTTTATGTTTGCTTTATATTAGTTTTAAATCAACTCAATTCCGTTGCACTAGGTATATAATTCTGCATGTCTATATGGTTTGATAGAGTGGCAAGATATATCCCTTTTTACAGGAATAGCTTGTGATTATTCATAGCATTTTATAAAGGTTCTCCATTCCCCCAGCAGGACCAAGGTGGGCATACAAGCCAAAGTACACAACAGTTTACAGCCGTTCCTAGCAGTTCACGTCAACCCGATTCCATAGTACTAGGTATAGGAGTCTGCAGTTTCTATGACTTTGCATGGGTTGATAAAGTAACAAGATATGTCCCCCCTCACAAAGAGATATATAGGAGTAACTTGTGATCATTCATGGCAGTTCACAAAAAGTTTTTTCCATTCCCCTAGCTGGGCCAAGGTGGGAGTATATATAGAGGTGCACGGAGGAGATGCAGAGTCTCCGTATACAAAGAGGTTTACTTATCTCATCTCCGTCAGCTGTACTGCCGTCGCTGCGTGATTCAGATACCACTTGTTACCTCTTCTTTTCTTCCGGCGATGGGTGCCTCTATATTCTGGTATCTACCGCTGGGTAGGTCCTTTGTGTAGGTCTTTTGGGCTTGGGGGAGTCTGAAGGGAGAGTTTTGTGTGTCTTTTTCATCCACAGTTTGCGCCCGCCATTCACCCGGTGCTCTCTCCGCTGCAACCTCCTCCTCACGAGCCTCACGCCCTTACGTGATCACGTCATCATGTTCACCACCCATCCCCCCTCCGCCAATTTGTATTTGTTATTTGTATACTAATGAGTAGCCATTACTCACAATATTACTTTCTTTTAAATGAACAATACATTAATCTGTCTTCTGATGCATACCATAATAACCACTGGCAAACAACTAGTAATGTGCTTGGAATATAATCAATCAGTAATACATTTGCACAAAAAGTCAATGATATTTTTTATCACCATACCTTGTTTAAATTATTTATATATTTATCCTTATATTTATAATATAGATACAATGTTTTAGATGGGGTTACTAGAGACTGGATACATTATGTAGCTGCTGTTGCTGTAAACCCTTGTGGATTGCAATCCTGTATGTATTACCCAAAATCCCCCAAAACCCTTGTAAACCACCCAGCCGTCCTATAGTTAGAGGTATAGGTTCTTTAACCTCCAACATTTCAAAATATCTTGACACGTATTTACAGAAATATGTCAACAAAGCCCTGTCTTATTTACGAGACACACAACAACTTCTTTATATCATCAATGATATGGAGTGGTATCCGAATTATCTCTGGGCCACACTTGATGTATACTGCTATAGAACAGAAGTAAGGCATTTAGGCCATTAGAAAAGATTTAGAAACTGACCTTGAGAATAAGGAGGAACAGATTGATTTTTGGGTGGATTGTGTATACCCATAACTATGTTATGTTTGAACAGCGCTTTTTTCTTCAAATATGCGGCACTGCAATGGGGACAGTTTTGTGGCATATTGCAAAAAAAAATCACATTTGGACCAGTTGTCCATTGGGGTGGGGTAGTCCTCTGGTGTACCTACATTGACAATGTTTTAATCATTTAAAAAAGTACCGAAGCCTCCCTTAGTGAATGTATTACTTCCATTAATGTAAATTATTATGAGTTAAGGTTAACTTCTGCTGTTAACAAAGACCATAGAGATTTTATAGATCTTACCTTATTCATTAGGGACAACAAGAAATGCACTGGCATTTTTTTTCAAACCTATAGATGCAAATGGTTTTATTAACTTTAAAAGTGACTACCACCCTAATTGGCTTGAGATTTTAAAGACATCTTTTGGAAAAAAAAAGTCTCCATGAGGTCAGACTTGCAAATAGGACCAGTCTAATACTAGAGATTGGCCAAAAGTTTGAAACATAGATTCTAATGTGATGAAAGCATTTGATTTTTCTTTTGTTACACAATATAACTCAGAAGCTAATGCTATTTCCATAGCCATTGAGATATGTTGGCCCATTTTAAAAGGGAAACCTTTTTTTAAAAGACCAAGTACCAAAATAATTCATCCAAAAATACTTTAAAAAAAAAGCTTGTAACCTGAACCAAATTATTGTCCCTAGCACTTTGCCTCATGTATCAAAACCCTCTCTCAACGTTAGTCAACGACTAACCAAGACAAACTTTAGAATTCACCAGTACTACCACCGGTAAAACATGTAAAATAGTAATATTAATTGTAATTCTACTTATGTTGTGTACCTCCTTGAATGTGGTGCCCAATATGTTTGGTGTACCATTCGGATGTTGAAAGAGATGATACCTGAACATTTGGGGTATATTTAGGAAAACAATCCAGACTGCCAAATGCAATGTCCTTAAACATTGTAAAATATGTCCTGATTTTTCCTTTAATAAATTTCTGTGTATAGGAATAGATTAAATTGTTCCTCATTGGAGAGAGAGAAAAAACACCAAAATTATCTCTCAGAGGGAAACTAAACATCTTTGAACTTAAAATGTTGGGGGGCAATGTACTGAGATCAGATTTAGACATTATGTCCTTTTATTATACATCAGCCATATTACATATTTTTGGTATATTTATCCCTGTCACAATATTATGGTGTGTTGGGTTTATTCCCACCTGTCAATATCTCTATAGTTCTATTTGCGTAATCAATAATGTAGTACCACTATTTTACTCTTACATTATATTTTTACATTTTCTTTCTCATTTTTGCAGCTTGTTTAACCTGTTTTTTGCTCTCTTCCTTTTCCTTATTTTTTTAAGGAATATATCTCTTTTTAAAAATACATCTTATGCTTATTTTAGACATAAATTTTAAATAATTCCTAAATCTAAACACAGTATATGTGTCTAATTTAATCTCAGTAATACTGTAATATTTTTTAGTTCTAACTGTATTTCATAGTGTCAGTTGTACCTTTGATTTAGGTTTCTGATAAATGTTTTTTATGTATGTTTGTTTAGTATACATAGAAATCGATATGTTATTTGCATTGATACTACTGTATTTCATTACTGCTGAGAAGCTTTCATATATCTTTTTGATGAAAATGAACCATAATCCTAAATGATTCATTATCCAAAATACTTCTGGTCCTAAGTATTTTGAATAAGGCAGACTCAACCTGTATTAGCTTGGTGAGCATTGTCACTAGTAGTGACTTACATTGTGCCCAGAGGCTAGGGAAGGAGCCACCCCAGCCATCCAACTTACAAACAATAACGCTTACCCCTTTTATTATTAACTCGACTGGCAAGGACAACCCACTATTAAAACCACTGGATAAACCCTTAAATCAGATGTAAAAATCACTAACCAAAGCTATGGCCTGCTCAACAGCCTCCTGTAATGCCCACTCCTACCCCAAATTTTGAGATACACTTGTTTAGTTGGTCATAAGCATATTGCCAATTATTCCTGGGCACAACTTCTAATTATATTAGTCATACAACAGAAAACAAAACCAGCAGTTTGTTCAAGTCCTGTTTTATGAAGTTGCATATCCCTCACAAAGTAACTTTACCCAAACCATAGCTGTCTGGATTACCAGAATGTCTGGGGGACTGAGCAGTCAATACAATTGCACCATTTCAGGTGGTTATTGGATCCACCACATACCCTGGGTCCCAAACCAGTGAAAATCTGCCCAATTGAGTGGCAGTCCCAAATGATCAGCACTGGACCAGACTACAGCATGCCTGCACACTCAAAAACTGTACAAGTGGCTGATGAGCCATATTTTTCACAAAGCTGAGTCTATGAAGACAAAATAGAAAAAAGTAAGAATTGCCTAGCTAGACGAACATACAATTGGAATCTACGAGATTCCCATACACCAAGGAAACAAACAGTGTGGTTCAAAAAACAAGCATGCATGCTTCCTTGACAGATCCTAAACAAAAGGAGTGAACTCCAAAATCCCTACTTGGGACTCCCATGGCATCAAGGGACACACTGAATACCAGGATAAACTGAAAACAGAGAAAGAAGGCTACTGTCTTGGTGTACCAGCAATGAACCTAGTGTAGAGGTACGGAGAAAAAAACAATAAATAAAACAAGCAACAGGGCACAAAAAATAACTTACTACCTCCTTCTAAAACACCCATTATTCCCTCACCCGATATGTCAGTTTTTGAGTGCCTGATTTTAAAACACACTTCCATTAAAAAGTCTCCAAACTGGATCCAACCTTGTACCTTTTGTGATGGGAAAATTCCCTATTCCAAAGCACCTCAAAAATTCAAAAGAGAATAAGAAGACTTCATAAGTGGAACTGCAAATGGATGGTAAAACATGGAATAGCCCTAATAAAAGAACCCCAAATAACGTTTTTTGCATGTTGCTGCTCACTTTTCTGCCACCCTTTCCCTGCCTGGTGCACCGTAAAATATTTTGTGATATCTGACTGAATCATTAATTTAATTCCAAATGTCAACCCTGTTTATTTACTAACCAATGGGAGCTTCCTGTAAATGGGTCATTTGTGCCTGGAGGTGGGCCCCACCACCCAGCTTAACTTCAGCCCTAAGTCTGCATGTAAGTAAATGTGCCCTCAATACCCATACCCTTGCACAACTGAACTGAAAACTGCTACTGGGCCAGTAAGCTTTCACAATGGCTGCCATGAAGAAGGGAACCCAACACATAGCCAATGCATACAGTACCCCCCAACACATCAATCAAACACTCATTCACATCCCTCACTAATACATGGCACCTGTATATTTAGCTGTATGTCTGCTACCCAGGGATCTGCACTGAGATCCTGTTGCAGTGTATCTGCTGTCGATGCTTAGGGCAGTGTTTTTCAACCACTGTTCCGCAGCACACTAGTGTGCCGCGAGATGTTGCCTGGTGTGCCGTGGGAAAAATTGAAAAATTAAAAAAAAAAAATCCCCCGGTGAGCTTTCCTCCGTCTGGGACATAGTCCCAGAATCGGAGGATTAACCTCACGTGGGGGTGAGGGCCGATCGGGAGGAGGGGCTGCTATAGGGAGCTCGCTCCCTAGCCTCTCCTCCTGGCCATAGAGATCACAGCGCGACGGGAGCAAGCTCCGCCCCCGTCGCGCTGTGTCAGCTGCTTGCGGAATGTCAGGTGGATGGACATCCGGCAGAAGGTCCTGGATGACGGACCAAGTGTAAGGTAAGTAAAAAAAAAAAAGTGTGACTGTGTATGGATGTCTAGGTGTGTGTGTGTGTGTGTCAGGGTGTCTAGGTGTGTGTGGGTATTACTGGGTTCTGAGTGGCACAATATTCTTGGGCTATGATTGGCACAATATTACTGGGTTCTGAGTGGCACAATATTCTTGGGCTATGATTGGCACAATATTACTGGGTTCTGAGTGGCACAATATTCTTGGGCTATGATTGGCACAATATTACTGGGTTCTGAGTGGCACAATATTACTGGGTTCTGAGTGGCACAATATTACTGGGTTCTGAGTGGCACAATATTACTGGGCTCTGACTGGCACAATATTACTGGGTTCTGAGTGGCACAATATTACTGGGCTCTGACTGGCACAATATTCTTGGGCTATGATTGGCACAATATTACTCGGTTCTGAGTGGCACAATATTCTTGGGCTATGATTGGCACAATATTACTGGGTTCTGAGTGGCACAATATTACTGGGTTCTGAGTGGCACAATATTACTGGGTTCTGACTGGCACAATATTACTGGGTTCTGAGTGGCACAATATTACTGGGTTCTGAGTGGCACAATATTCTTGGGCTATGATTGGCACAATATTACTGGGTTCTGACTGGCACAATATTACTGGGTTCTGAGTGGCACAATATTACTGGGTTCTGAGTGGTACAATATTACTGGGCTCTGACTGGCACAATATTACTGGGTTCTGAGTGTCACAATATTACTGGGCTCTGACTGGCACAATATTCTTGGGCTATGATTGGCACAATATTACTGGGTTCTGAGTGGCACAATATTCTTGGGCTATGATTGGCACAATATTACTGGGTTCTGAGTGGCACAATATTACTGGGTTCTGAGTGGCACAATATTACTGGGTTCTGAGTGGCACAATACTACTGGGCTCTGACTGGCACAATATTACTGGGTTCTGAGTGGCACAATATTCTTGGGCTATGATTGGCACAATATTACTGGGTTCTGAGTGGCACAATATTCTTGGGCTATGATTGGCACAATATTACTGGGTTCTGACTGGCACAATATTACTGGGTTCTGAGTGGCACAATATTACTGGGTTCTGAGTGGCACAATATTACTGGGCTCTGACTGGCACAATATTACTGGGTTCTGAGTGGCACAATATTCTTGGGCTATGATTGGCACAATATTACTGGGTTCTGACTGGCACAATATTACTGGGTTCTGAGTGGCACAATATTACTGGGTTCTGAGTTGCACAATATTACTGGGTTCTGAGTGGCACAATATTACTGGGTTCTGAGTGGCACAATATTCTTGGGCTATGATTTGCACAATATTACTGGGTTCTGAGTGGCACAATATTCTTGGGCTACGATTGGCACAATATTATTGGGCTATGATTGGCACAATATTACTGGGTTCTGAGTGGCACAATATTACTGGGCTCTGAATGGTACAATATTCCTGGGCTCTGAGTGGCACAATATTACTGGGCTATGATTGGCACAATATTACTGGGTTCTGAGTGGCACAATATTCTTGGGCTATGATTGGCACAATATTACTGGGCTATGATTGGCACAATATTACTGGGTTCTGAGTGGCACAATATTACTGGGTTCTGAGTGTCACAATATTACTGGGCTCTGAATGGTACAATATTCCTGGGCTCTGAGTGGCACAATATTACTGGGTTCTGAGTGGCACAATATAACTGGGTTCTGAGTGGCACAATATTACTGGGCTATGATTGGCACAATATTACTGGGCTCTGAATGGTACAATATTCCTGGGCTCTGAGTGGCACAATATTACTGGGTTCAAGAGAATTACTTTATATATACAGTGGGAGAATGCAGACTTCTTCCTGTACCACTGCTTGAAGAAGGTGTCTTCCAGGAACTGGCAGTAGGACTGGGAGTTGAGCTTGACTCCATTCTCAACCCGAAAAGGCCCCACAAGCTCATCTTTGATGATACCAGCCCAAACCAGTACTCCACCTCCACCTTGCTGGCGTCTGAGTCAGACTGGAGCTCTCTGCCCTTTACCAATCCAGCCACGGGCCCATCCATCTGGCCCATCAAGACTCACTCTCATTTCATCAGTCCATAAAACCTTAGAAAAATCAGTCTTGAGATATTTCTTGGCCCAGTCTTGACGTTTCAGCTTGTGTGTCTTGTTCAGTGGTGGTCGTCTTTCAGCCTTTCTTACCTTGGCCATGTCTCTGAGTATTGCACACCTTGTGCTTTTGGGCACTCCAGTGATGTTGCAGCTCTGAAATATGGCCAAACTGGTGGCAAGTGGCATCGTGGCAGCTGCACGCTTGACTTTTCTCAGTTCATGGGCAGTTATTTTGCGTCTTGATTTTTCCACACGCTTCTTGCGACCCTGTTGACTATTTTCAATGAAACGCTTGATTGTTCGATGATCACGCTTCAGAAGCTTTGCAATTTTAAGAGTGCTGCATCCCTCTGCAAGATATCTCACTATTTTTGACTTTTCTGAGCCTGTCAAGTCCTTCTTTTGACCCATTTTGCCAAAGGAAAGGAAGTTGCCTAATAATTATGCACACCTGATATAGGGTGTTGATGTCATTAGACCACACCCCTTCTCATTACAGAGATGCACATCACCTAATATGCTTAATTGGTAGTAGGCTTTCGAGCCTATAGAGCTTGGAGTAAGACAACATGCATAAAGAGGATGATGTGGTCAAAATACTCATTTGCCTAATAATTCTGCACTCCCTGTAGTCAATATAGGCACAGAGTTAAATTTTTTAACATTTTCTAGTGGTGGTGTGCCTCGTGATTTTTTTCATGAAACAAGTGTGCCTTTGCCCAAAAAAGGTTGAAAAAAACTGGCTTAGGGGAAGTAGAGCCTCAACTGGATTAATTGTTGGAGCTATTTTTCTACATTGTGTATGTTATACCACCTACACCTTTCAACATTAGAGCATTATTTTGCTCTGTAACTTGTAAGTGCTATCATTTTTACACATTCCTTACTTTAATCAGAAAGCACTATTTTGTTCCATTTTTATTTGTCCGGTATCCTCACTGGAGAACAAGTTCATTGTATAGTCAAGCTTCAAACAACAGCTATGCTTACACAGATTTCTTGTTATTTAATGTGTTTTTCACTGCTAGTTTATCTTATTTACATTAAATTAGTTACATTGTATTGCACTTCTTTTGCTCGATATATTTTTTTTATGTAACTATTGAATCTTTCACCACACAAAAATATTTTTTACTAGTACGTTCTCTGTGTTGGTTTTATTAGTGTCTAAATCATTATTAGCCTTAATGTATATGTATACAAATAAATGTATACAATTTAATCGACATTCCCAAAAAACAAAACATGGGGAACTGTCCGGTGTTCTGCATTAAAGGGACTCCATCACTTAAAGCCTGTTTACACTGCAAACGGAAAGAATAATAAAATAAGAAACATTATAATGTTTTATTTACTGGATTCACAGTGTAAGCAATATTGAGGTAACAGAAGGCATCAAGTGGAAAATGTAATTTGAAATTTTATTCATTCTACTTTTTAAAATTATGTAAACATATATTCCCTCTAATATATAATCCCAGCCCTCTAATGTACGTTAACATGAGGATACATCAGCTAACAGGTGTTGATCTATAAACCACACTTTTTATTGGAGAAATGCTCTAGAAGTACCTGCATTTAACAAACTTTGGACATGTGTTATCTCAGAGAGCTGCTGCAATTGTTAAAATGTCCATTCAAACTGGGGAAAAATGTATTTCCATCAGTAAGTAAAATAGTAGAAGACAAAAAAAAAACAATACGGGTTGAAATGCTGCCAGCTACACCATTTGGAGGGTGTATTAAAGACACAGGAAACCTAAGAAGTGTTACAAAGTCCTTTATTTGTCACTTACATTTTACATTTATGAGGGGAGGGATAAAACTATATTCACATATCATTGGAATGCAGCAGCGCATATTATATTAATATAGCTGATGAGCACTCTGAATATTAACACATGCAAAAGTGGGTGCAATAGAGAACATTCCCCTCCCCTAATCACAGCGCCAAACTAATGCTTGTGTAATGCTTGTATAAAGCTCCTCAGCTATTGGCTATTGTGCCATTCGTGCATTCACATACCAATGATTGATAGAGCCAGTAGCTCATCCCTGCTCTTTGCTGGCAAATTTGAATTTGGCTGACTCCTACGCTTTGCTAAGGAGCAGCAGTTTTAATCAGATAAAAGATGTTTATGTCCGTTAATCTTTGTTTTCCTTCTCATGTACCTCTCCTTCTGTAATTAGCTTGAATATTAACTAGTCTGTAACTAGCAGTGCAACAAAAAACATACCAGGGCTGTTTTGCACATCTACTTTAACTATGTAACATATGTGAAAGAAGAAGTTGTGATCTCTCACTCTCTGTCCATAGTAATTTGAGTGCAAATCTGTCATCTTTTCAAACTGTTGTCTAGGTACTTAATCATGATCTCACATATTTTGATTAAACCAAACATAGTTCAGTTTTTTCATTTTGCTCATCTTCAAACTTTTCAAAGCTATCACAATTAGAATTAGTTCTCTCATTTTTCTTTCCCGGGTCATAATCTTTGGTGGTCAACATGGGCTTGCCTTACGCATCCATAGCCATGTGCTTACATATCAGAAATATAGCACTGGAAAACAGCATATACACAAATTATACTGATTATGTCTTACACTAACAATCCCATGTTGCTCTTGTAAAAGGGTTACCTGTTATTATACAAAAGGCTAGGCATTGTGCAACAGGGAATTGTATACATGACAGACAGTCTATGCATTTTCGGTGCCATATCTAACACTTCCAGTTACTGTTGGCTCTTAAATTGGTTAAAAATCCACACGCAAACCTGCGTTTCAGCATGTTTTCAAGCGCTGGAACATTTATACCCAGATGTTCACTTTCAGAACATTAGTATTCTCTGGAGTCTTCATTAAATTGTTATCTGATTTTCACAAATTACATTTTGTGTTAAAGATAAAATGACAAAGAATAGCAACAGTACGTTTTTCCATCTGAATCTGTAACCGAGGCAGGAAAGGATAATTTTCAGAAAATTAGAGTTGTTAAGATGAAATTACTGTATCCTATGTTGCATGCAAAATGAAAACTAATGGTAGTTTGCCAATATGAATATGGCACCTGTCATTTCTTGAATATAAAAATTCCAGACACTCAAACAGCAGAATGATAGTAGGTCGTGTAATTTACTACATTCAGTTTGTACAGACAAGTTTATTTTATGACTCTATGTTCAAGCAAACCTTCATATTATGTGTTTCTGGTCCTATGACTCTATGTAACATAAACATATTATTGTCCAATGAATTGCTTTTGCGAAGGATACTGCGGTCAGCATATTATCTGGTTTGCTGGATTTTTTATACTCCTTGCACATACGATAATGAGGTTAGGTCATTTAACAGATGCTACCAAACAATCCAAAAAGGATGCAGAAGTTGGGCATTTGGATAATAATTTATTCATTGCAATACAGTCAATTCCCCTTCCATTTTAATTTTCAATTTACTACATATTCTTTTACACAAATATATTAATGCATATGTTAAAAAATACAATAAATGATAAAATCAATGTGTAGAAGTAACATAGTAACATAGTAACATAGTAACATAGTAATTTAGGTTGAAAAAAGACACAAGTCCATCAAGTTCAACCCTTCTACCTATCATTTCAGCGTTTTGATCCAAAAGAAGGCAAAAAAAACCCCTAAGGAAGCTTTTTCGAATGTTGCCTCCTAGGGGGGAAAAAATTCCTTCTTGACTCCAAAAGGGCAATCAGATTTCTCCTTGGATCAAAAAGCTCTATTATTAATGCTCATTCTATTATTAATACCCCTGTATGTTCTGCTTTTCTAAAAAAACATCCAGACCATTTTTAAATGCATCTATTGTGGTTGATAGCACTACCTCTCTTGGCAGTGAGTTCCATAATTTTATTGTCCTTACCGTAAAGAATCCCTTCCTTTGCTGCCTATGAAATCTTTGCTCTTCCAGTCTCAGGGGGTGACCTCTTGTTCTTTGTACATTTCTATTAATGAACAGGTCCCTGGAGAGCTCCTTATATTGGCCCTGCACATATTTATATAATGTTATCATATCCCCTCTAAGATGCCTTTTTTCTAAAGTAAATAAATGCAATTTTTTAAGTCTCTCTTCATAACTAAGATCCTCCAATCCCCTAATTAATTTTGTAGCTCTCCTTTGCACTTTTTCTAGTTCCTTAATATCCTTTTTAAGGACTGGTGCCCAGAATTGTACTGCATATTCAAGGTGAGGTCTTACCATTGATTTGTAAAGAGGCAAGATGATGTCTTCCTCCCGTGAATCTATACCTCGTTTTATACATGCCAATATCTTATTGGCCCTTGCAGCTGCTGACTGTCATTGGGCACTGTTGCCAAGTTTGTTATCTACAATGATTCCTAAATCCTTTTCGTTAGTAGTTTTTCCCAGGGAAATACCATTTAACGTATATGTTGCTTTGTTATTATTTTTCCCATAATGCATAACTTTACATTTGTCTATATTGAACCTCATTTGCCACTTTCTTGCCCAGTTCCCTACTCTGTCCAAATCTTCCTGTAAAGAAAAAACATCAAGATTAGACTTTATTACCTTACCTAATTTTGTGTCATCAGCAAACACTGAGACATGGCACTCAGCACAACATGGGAGATCATTAATAAACAGATTAAAAAGAAGAGGTCCCAAAACAGACCCCTGAGGTACTCCGCTCACTACCCTGGTCCAATTTGAAGCTTTACCATTTACAACAACCCTCTGTGTTCTATCTTTTAGCCAATTTTCAATCCAAATACATACATTTGCCCCCAATCCTATTTCTCTCAATTTGTAGAGTAACCTTTTGTGTGGAACTGTATCAAATGCTTTAGCAAAATCCAAATAGATCACATCAACTGCCACACCTAGATCTATATTTTTACTGACCTCTTCATAGAATGTTATTAAGTTTGTTTGACAAGACCTGTCTTTCACAAAACCATGTTGACTTTTACTAATTATATTCTGATTCAAGATGTATTCTTGAGTGTACACCTTTAGCAATCCTTCAAATAATTTCCCCACTACAGATGTCAAGCTCACTGGCCTATAATTACCAGGCAGAGATTTTGATCCCTTTTTAAATATTGGAATGACATCCGCCTTTCGCCAGTCTGTTGGCACTATACCTGAACTGAACGAATCCCTAAAGATCATAAATATTGGTCTGGCCAGAATTATGCTTAACTCTCTAAGGACCCTTGGGTGCATACCATCTGGCCCTGGGGCCTTGTCTATCTTAACAGAGTTTAATTGCATAAACACTTTTTCCTGTGTCAGCCAATCCCATGTTTGTGGTGACTGTTCTGTAACTTCCGGTAGCAGGGGCTCATCCATCTGTTCTTCCTTAGTATAAACAGAAGAAAAAAAAGTATTTAAAATGTCTGCTTTTTCTCTGTCCTCACTTACCAAATTTCCCATTTGGGATAACAAGGGCCCAACATTTTCCCTCTTTAGCTTTTTTCCATTTATATACTTATAAAAAATTTTGGGGTTAATTTTACTCTCCTTAGCAATCCTTTTCTCGTTTTCCAATTTAGCCATTTTAATTGCCTTTTTGCAGGCTTTGTTGGCATCTTTGTATTTTATAAATGATAATATTGATCCCTTGCTTTTATAATGTTTGAATGCCATTTTCTTGTTTTGCATTTCCTGTTTCACGGTACAGGTAAGCCACATTGGTTTTGATTTGTGTCTTTTGTATTTGTTTCCCAAAGGTATATATTGGGATGTGTACTTTTGTAATGTGTGCTTAAAGGCATTCCACTTGTCTTCTGTGTTTAGTCCAGAAAACAATCGTTCCCAGTCTAAATGTTCCATTGATGCCCTTAGTCCATCAAAGTTGGCCCTTCTAAAATTAAGTGTTTTGGTGGCGTAGTTACCAATTTGCTTTTTTGCATTAATCTCAAACGAAACCATGTTATGGTCACTATTGCCCAAGTGTTCCCTTACTTTGATGTTTGAGATAAGCTGCTCATTGTTTGTTATTACTAAATCCAGACAGGCATCCATTCTAGTTGGGGTGTCTACTAATTGTGCCATAAATGTGTTATTAAGCAGGTTCAGAAACTTGCTGCCCTTAGCGGAACTAGTTGTGCCACAATTCCAATCTATATCTGGGTAATTAAAATCTCCCATGATTAGAACTTCATTCAGATTTGCAGCCTTTTCAATTTGTAATAAAAGCTGATCTTCTCCATCAATGCTAATATTTGGTGGCTTGTAGCATACACCTACAAGTAATGTGCGATTCTTTTTAGTGTCTAAGCTAATCTCCACCCACTGTGTCTCCACATCAGTTCCAGTTACGTCATGCACACCTTCCTTAATACTGGGCTTTAGTTTAGGATTTACATATAGACATATCCCTCCCCCTTTTCTATTTACTCTGTCCTTTCTAAAAAGTGAGTAGCCTTGTAAATTAACTGACCAGTCGTGGGTCTCATCCCACCACGTTTCCGTGATTCCGATTAAATCATACTGTTCAGCACTTACCAGTATCTCCAGCTCACCCATTTTGTTTGTCAAGCTTCTTGCATTTGCTAAAAGACATTTGAGATTACTACCCATTTTCTGTTTAGTTGACAAACAATAATGCCCGCAGGTTTAATTGTATGTACCTCCCTATGATCTATGTTAACCCCACCAGCGCTTTCCTCCTCCTTTGCCATAGCTATACCCACCTTCCAATCTACTCTAGCTGCCATTGCTTCATTTTGATCTTGACCCTCCCCCCCAGTGCTTAGTTTAAAAGCTCATCTAACCCTCTAGCCATCCTTGCCCCTAATACCGCAGCCCCCTCATCATTGAGGTGAATACCAATGCTGCTCTTTGTTTCTATATCATATGACTTTCACACAAAAACTTTTATTTTAATGTGTGCATTTTACAATTTTGTTTGGTAATACTAAACAATTAAGAGATGTAAAATGAAAAAAAATATTGTTATTTTTATCCACTTAAAATATTACAATCTATTCACTATTAAACAATTTTGTCTGGTCCAGTGTTAACTACTGTCTTCCAACTCATACACCATTTTTCTTTTGGGGGGGGGGGGGGGGGGTTGGTAGAGGGAGGCCTCAGCCAATCAGTTGAGACCTCTCAACTCTCCTTATTGGCTGAGAGTTCAGGAGCCTTGATGAGGAGCTCAAAGAATGGATGCCTGCAGCAGGTAAGGTAAAAACTTTCAGTGTGAGTGGGCATGTGTCAGTGTGAGAGAGAGTGCGTGTGTGTCAGTGTGAGTGAGTGAGTGAGTGAGTGTGTGTGTGTGTGTGTGTGTGTGTGAGTGACAGACTGTCTGTATATGTGTGTAAGTGAATGAGTGGATAAAGGGGTTAACTCCTCTGATACTGCCTACATCTATCTAGCCACCAAGGGGTTAACTCCTCTTACACTGCCTATATTTGTCTAGCCACCCATGAAGTTAACTCCTCTGACACTGCCTATATCTGTCTATCCCCCCAAGGGGTTAACTCCTCTGACAGTGTCTATATCTGTCTAGCCACCCAAGAAGTTAACTCCTCTGACACTGCCTATATCTGATTAGCCACCCAAGGGGTTAACACCTTTAATACTGCATATATCTGTCTAGCCACCCAAGGGGTTAACTCCTCTGACACTGCCTGTATCTTTCTAGCCACCCATGAAGTTAACTCTACTGACACTGCCTATATTTGTCTAGCCACCCAAGGGGTTAACTCCTCTGACACTGCCTATATCTGTCTAGCCCCCCAAGGGGTTAACTCCTCTTACACTGCATATATCTGTGTCTAGCCACCCAAGGGGCTAACTCCACTGACAGTGTCTATATCTGTCTAGCCACCCAAGAGGTTAACTCCTCTGACACTGCCTATATCTGTCTAGCCCCCAAGGGTTTAACTCCTCTAACAGTGTCTATATCTGTCTAGCCACCCAAAGGGTTAACTCCTCTGATTGTGTCTATATCTGTCTAGCCACCCAAGAGGTTAACTCCTCTGACACTGCCTATATCTGATTAGCCACCCAAGGGGTTAACATCCTCTAACACTGCATATATCTGTCTAGCCACCCAAGGGGCTAACTCCACTGACACTGCCTATATTTGTCTAGCCACCCAAGGAATTAACTCATCTGACACTGCCTATATATGTCTAGCCACCCAAGGGGTTAACTCATCTGACACTGACTATATCTATCTGGATTTTGTTAGAGGTCACTTGTCACATTATGTTTTAGGGAATTGCACAGGGCATTATCATAATAATGTTTTACCATTACTTTCTTTTCACCTTATGAGTGAGCTCTTTGAAAAAAAATATTTTATTATGAATATAAGTGCTTTAGTGGGCATATCAAAATATAATATATTTTTTTTATAAGAGCTCACCCACGAGGGGAAAAGAAAGAAATGGTAAAACAAACATTATTATAAATTCCCAAAAAATAATATGTGACCACTGACCTATAACATGACTTGTTCAAGTATTGTACATTAAGTTTAAATGCTCAAACATTTAGGGTACACATTTTAATCATAGCCAGCCAATACTTGGGCCAATCCAGTATTTCGTATAATTTTTCATACAGAATGGTGCTATTGCATAAAATTATCACTTTCTGATAAGTCTCATTTTAGTTTAAATTATCATGGCTGTGGGCTTTTTTTGGGATGGATGGGGGCCGAGGGGGGAAGCTTTTCATTTTTCACCCCAGGCAGCACTGGATCTAGGTGTGGCAGTTGAGGTGATCTATTTAGACTTTGCTAAAGCATTTGGTATAGTTCCACACAAACAGTTACTCTACAAATTGGGAGAATTATGCTTGGGGGCAAATGTATGTATTTGGATTTAAAATTGGCTAAAATATAGAATGCAGAGGGTTGTTGTAAATGAAAAATCCTCAAACTGGACAAAGGTATTAAGTGGAGTACCTCAGGGGTCTGTTTTAGGCCCTCTTCTTTTTAATTTGTTTCTTGATTTGGTCAGTCTAATTAAGTTTTGACATGTGATACTTTACATTGTGTGTATACACTTGAAGTCAGCTTAATAAGGGGGAGCAGCATAGTCTTTTGTAATTTGCTTCATGATAAGAGACTTAAAACACATCTTACAAGTGCATTTTCCACAAATGTTTGACAATTTCCTAGTGCAACCCATGACACTTGCATGACAGTTCAAAAATGGGACAATGTAATCAAACATAGTAAGGTTGCAAGAGACAGTATGTTCCCATCAATGGGCACTCAGAATCACTTTGTGTTAAAAACTAGAAATGTTATATTCAACTCTATAGAATTATCTTGCTGATTGCTCCAAATTTTACTATTTTTCTTAAAAGTATTGCTGCTGGTATGCCTTAATAAATATTGCCCTTTCGGTCAAATTGAATGGATTTCATGTTTCCTTTTTCTACTACTTTAATGAATCGTGTTCCATCAGGTTCTCAAGAGAACACCTCCCAGGTACAAGATGTATTAGCCACAACCAAAATCAAAGTGAAATGTGGATTTGCAATGCTTTCAATGCTGTATAAACACTTTATAGTGTTGCTTTGTGGTAAGATAAACAGTTAACATCCTATAAAGTGAATTGACAAGATGGAGTCATTAAAAATGAAGGTCAGAATAAAAACAACAAATGTTGAGTATGAATAGATGAAATTAAATACTTTGTATTCATTGTGCATTATTAATGGACACTATCTATGTTACTTCTCAAATCCCACTGGCCTTGACAATCGAGTTTATTGTAAATGTGATTTGATAAATGCATATGATTTGCTTTATCAACGTTGCTTTACTGTTAAACTCTGTTGTAAATACTTATTAACCATGTGTGATAGCATAAAGCAAAGTATTCTTTAATTCCTCATGCATTGCACATACCCTATCACCCACAAGGTTAATACAGATTGGTGCCCCACTGTCTTACTGAAGGTGACATTTTACATTATTGTAGAATGATCCGGCAAAAATAAATGTAGTTTCATTTCCAAAGATTCACAATAGAGCTCTGTATTTAGATTGGAACATTTTTGGGAATCTATTAACATTGACTCACATTTAGCATTCAGATGTATTTCAAATCTTTTCTTTACTCTGAATACAAATGAAAAATTAAACCAGAAGTCTAGAAATATAATTATCCAAAATGAAATGGAACTTGTTAAATATGGTTGGTAATGTACATTTTGGAAAATATATTGTTTGCTCATAAAACACTAGCTGTCATTTCTTGCCCAGATTGTTAGACCACAACTGAACATTCTTTTAAACCCCTTAGTGACCGAGTGCTATGCTGCATTTGATGTATCTTGAAGACCAGAATTCCATTATTTTTGTCATATGTTTACTGAACTGTGAATTTCTTTCTTTGTGTTCAGTACACCCACACAAATTATATATCATTTTTTAAAGGACGGATAAGTATTTCATTTGATACTATTATTTTCATCATATGATATATTTTAAAAAAATACCTCATCTATATATTTCTAATATTTGTCTTGAGAAATACCACTGTTTCCATGTTTGTCTATGTTTTATTTAAATTAATAGGGCAATAAACTAAAGTTAGTGTTTTTTTGTTTCCTAACTATTTTCTTCTACAGTGACCTTTTAACCCCAACCCTAAATTTACCCCACCCCTTAATCTAACTCCTGTACTAACCCGAACCCCCCTGTAACCCTAATTATAACCCTAACCCTAGATCTAGCTTTAGTAGATATGGGGTTAGCTTTTTCCTTTTATTTATTTATTTATTTTCTAACTGTAATGTTGCTGACTGCCTTTAGGGCCAGTCAAGCAACAGTTTCAGAGCAACAGAAGAGAGAGTTTTTTTTCTCTCACTTCCGTCGTTCTCTGCTCTCTGCTCCTCCAATACAGCACCCGCGATCACCGGGTGATCACGGTGGCCTGGGGGGCACAGAGGTGTTGCATGATGCCTCGATCAGAGGCATCAATGCAACACAGTACACACATAGGCAATGAAAGCTGATCACTGCCTTGTGTGTTGAAAATGCATACGATCACATTTGCGGTGATCATATGCACGCGGGGGGGGGGGCGAAGCACTCTCATAGGCAGCGTCAGATCTCTGAGAGTAACTGCAGGCATGTAGTGTTGCACTAAGGAGCGCAATGCTACATGAATTCTCAGGACATATGTATACAGGGGCGGGCTGGGCCGGGGGGCAGGGTGGCAATTGCCCCCCAGGCCGCCCTAAACTATGTAAAACACGGCCGCTGGGCCAGTGTTTTAAAAAAAAAAAAAAAAAAAAAAAAACCGCGCTTGCAGGCAGAGACTGAGGTGAGAAGGGATCGGAAGATCCCCTCTCACCTCCGCTCTGCCTGCAAAGCTGCACGGGGAGCCGAACAGGCAGCACAGAGAAACCTCCGTGCTGCCTGTTCGGCTCCCCGTGCAGTGTGCCGACACGGAAGTGCCGACAGTCACGTGATCGGCGCTCTGACGTCAGACGGGCGCCGATCACGTGACCTGTCGGTACAACCGCCGGGAGGCCGAACAGGCAGCATGGAGGGACCATGCTGCCTGCCACCAGGTAAGTCCTCCAGCCACTGGCCACCAGGGAAGTCCTGCCTCTAGCCACCAGGGAAGTCCTGCCACTAGCCACCAGGGAAAAAGGTAAGGGGGGGGGGGGCAAAAAACACTGGCATATTTTTGGGCAAATTGGCTGGGGAATATTACATGGCAAATAAGACTGGCATATTATTGGGCAAATTGGCTGGGGCATATTATATGGCAAATAAGACTGGCATATTATTGGGCAAATTGGCTGGGGCATATTACATGGCAAATAAGACTGGCATATTATTGGGCAAATTGGCTGGGGCATATTACATGGCAAATAAGACTGGCATATTATTGGGCAAATTGGCTGGGGCATATTACATGGCAAATAACACTGGCATATTATTGGGCAAATTGGCTGGGGAATATTACATGGCAAATAACACTGGCATATTATTGGGCAAATTGGCTGGGGCATATTACATGGCAAATAAGACTGGCATATTATTGGGCAAATTGGCTGGGGCATATTACATGGAAAATAAGACTGGCATATTATTGGGCAAATTGGCTGGGGAATATTACATGGCAAATAAGACTGGCATATTATTGGGCAAATTGGCTGGGGAATATTAAATGGCAGAATAACACTGGCATATTATTGGACAAATCATCTGGGGAATATTAAATGGCAGAATAACACTGGCATATTATTGGGCAAAATGGCTGGGGAATATTAAATGGCAATTAACACTGGCATATTGGGCAAATTAGCAGGGGCATATTAAATTGCAGATAACCTTGGAATATTATTGGGCAAATTTACTGAGTTATATTAAATTGCAGAATAACACTGGCATATTATGGGACAAATTGGCTGGGGAATATTAATGGCAAATAATATTGGAAATGTGTATGTAATGGGGTGATGGAGGCATGTAAATGTGGTGATGGGGCATGTCCTGGTGTGCAACGTGGGTTATGGGTCATGTCGTAGGTGTGCAACGTGGGTAGGGGGGGGGGGGGTGCCCAAATTTTGGGATATTGGGTGTCTAAATCCTGGCATGTTGAGGGGCATAATCCTGGCATATTGAGGGGAAAATCCTGGCATATTGAGGGGGCATCATCTTGGCATATTGAAGGGAAAATCCTGGCATATTGGGTGTCTAAATCCTGGCATATTGAGGGGCATAATCCTGGCATATTGAGGGGCATAATCCTGGCATATTGAGGGGCATAATCCTGGCATTTTGAGGGGCATAATCCTGGCATATTTAGGGGAAAATCCTGGCATATTGAGGGGGCATCATCTTGGCATATTGAGGAGAAAATCCTGGCATATTGGGTGTCTAAATCCTGGCATATTGAGGGGCATAATCCTGGCATACTGAGGGGCATAATCCTGGCATTTTGTAAGGGAAAATTCTAGCATATTAAATGGCAAATCCTGGCATATTGTGGGGGAAAATCCTGGCAATATTCGTTATAAAACAAGGAAAAGATGGCCGTGGATGGGGAGGCGATTCGATGGTGCAATGGGCCACTTGACTGGATTTGCCCCCCAGGCCTAAGGCTGCCAGCCCTCCCCTGTATGTATAGATATGTTCTCATGGTCCTCAAGGACCATGCTTTGCAGGACGTATAGAAACGCCCATAAGCATTAAGGGGTTAAAGAAGTAAGCATTTAAAAAAATGTTGCACACTTCTCATAAGTAAACGTGAAATGTTTCTTAGAGGTACTCAACTTCACTCTTCGTTCTACTTCACTACTTAGGCGCTAACAATGTCAGTGCACACAGCCAATCAGAGTGGAGAATTGTCTTATTGGGGTCTGAATTTAGTCGGAGAGATATCCTAATTTTCATATGGGATTAGCACAGGGGACCTAGTTAAAGTCTGCACTGATCAGAGTATAAAATGGCATGCAACATAAGAATTATAGGCCAGTTCATCCTGATTCTAGGGACGCTAGTAAAAATGTGTGCTTTAATATTTTATTAATGTCTCAAATTTTTGTGTAATAGCCTTATTTTTAAATCAGTTGTTTTAATCAGGTTGCTAGAAAAATAAAATACAATGTTTTGACAGTCTTTGATTCTTGTAGATGCTTAACTTGTTATCTGAAAGCGCACAACACATGTTTAAATAAATAACAAGACACAACACTCACACTGAGATAAAAAAAAATTATTAATTTTGATATCTAAAGAAAGTTACTATTACACTTGCTTGGATATGTGAGATTCCAACATACTGCCTCTCTAAATGTACCTTAGCAAATCAAAATGTTATTTAAATGTTGAGCATGCCTAATGTAAATGTAGCACACATTTCTACACATTGGGTTTACCTGTCTTTAGGGTTTATAGCACTTGCTGTCAAGTTTGTTGCCTTTTTTTTTTTCCTCCTGCAGACCATGGGAGTGTGACTGGAAAAATAGATTTAGATAAGACATGCATTTCACAAACTGCTTAAACAAGTGTGTCAGACAAGAAGAATTTTTGCAACTAGGAAGAAGCAAATCTAGCCTGTTGACCACATAAGGCGCATACTAATTATGGCATGTCAGTTACAGTCTATTTGGAATAGTTTATAAATACTTAAAGGGACATTAACACCAGAAATGGGAATAGCCCTCATCTATCTGCCAATCTCTCTGTTATATAGACAAGCTACAATATTTTTTTATTATTGAAAGTTACATGCTTTTTTTTTTTTTTTTTTACCTCAGCATATTCCACAAAGTCTATGACAAACTTGGATTTGTCAGTTCATTAATAGCTATTCAGGTATATTCACAGTTCACTCATTTATTTTTTCTAATTACCATGTAAGACTTAAGGGGAACATGGCAAATGTTTTGGAAATGCTCGTGTGAGGTTAAACAAAAGAGAATAGAGCCTGATCTGCTAAATTTACAAAGTTACACACAAGGTCCGAATATGTTTGCACTAATAATTAGAACTGTATATTGCATGACAATACATGTGCAGAAAATTGAAATTAGTTGAGTAAATAAAATATAAGTATGATAAAATGAGGAGTGATCCTCATTAAATAAATCAAATAAATGATCAAATAAGGAGTGTGTGAGCTCTCCCAGTGTATCCCATTGTCATGATGGTGTGTTATAGTAATGTGTGTAGACATCAGGGATTGTCAGTCACTTCTTCTGCTCAGCACCAAGCAGTAATAAAACAACTCTTTTCTCATTTACAGCCAGCATTCCTTCTCACCATATGATATATGCACATGCAGATAAGACATCTATGTCCCTGGGCATAATGAGAAGCATTTCTTTATATTTTTATATAATTTTTTACATATGTACAGATAGGTGCTGTACAATAATTTTTACAGTTCAAGGTAAAAAATCAGAAAGCTGGGGCACTTTGCCAACAGAGAGCTCCAGA
The DNA here is from genome assembly GCA_036172795.1 of Pelodytes ibericus. Lineage (NCBI taxonomy): Eukaryota > Metazoa > Chordata > Amphibia > Anura > Pelodytidae > Pelodytes > Pelodytes ibericus. Next base: position 163,420,816 of record CM069858.1, read on the forward strand.
TGAAGAAAAACGAAACATTTTGAGGCAGCCTAATGATTCTGTAAAATACATTTTATTTTAGCATTTAAAAATGCTGCTATCAACCAGACAGTAAGGTTCAGAGAGTGTTGTTTTCCTAATCTATTTAAGCATGCTCCTTTACCCAGCTGCACAACATATGTTAGATAAGCAGCATCCACTACCCTTTAAAGAAATCTCCTCTGGGTGTGCATACTTTTTCTTTAAATGTTTAACTCACTTAGTTTGTGTTCACATGACAGTCTCTGAAAAGCCATGAGTGTATTTTGTATTTATCAAACTGAAACTGTGCTTTATTTTGTCTTGCAAATTTCAAAGCTGCAGCAATTTCTTTTTTTTTCCATCCCTTGTTACACAGAATTGTCTCCATATTATTTCTTGACAAAATGTCTTGTGGGTGGATTTTCAATTTAGATATTTTTGGAAGCTCAAGCTCTTTTCTAAGTACTTTGAAATCATGCCTTTCTTTTACCTGCCACAATGTGTCTGATCTTTTTCTGACAGACACTATAATGCAGGGTATAAAAGTGAACATTAGATTGTCAAAAATTCACGCAACCGGCAGAATGATTTTGAATTTAACATGTTTTAATATAAAGCTGCAAACACTCATGTGTTTATGTACACCCAAACACATATACTATATTGTCAAAAGTATTGGGACACCTGACCATTACCCCAATAGGCACCTTTATGACATTATATTTTAAATACACAGACATTTATATGTAGTTGGTCCCTTTTGCAGCTAAATATTCAGTAGCTTGCATCCCTAAATAAAAACATTTGAGTGAGATTTTCAGTGTCAAATAAGTCTTAAATCATTTCTGGATTCTTTATGTTTAACAACTAATGAGATGCCCAGTCTCACCATCCCCCAGCATTCCCAGGGATTTTGTGTTCCATATAATAACCTATTTCCTTTCTATATGTTTGAAGGCCAAAGGCCTGTATTTGTGGGAGGAGTTAGCTTTTACTATAAAATCCCTCACCCCCTGCTTACCTCTGCTGTGCCATTCACTTCATCCGTCTCCTGGATACCCGCACTTCCGGTTCCAGCCTTCATTTGAATCTCCGCCAGCTCCATCAGGTCTCCTCGCAGCCCATTCAAGGAGGCACTTCTCTGCTGATTCTCCTACATGCCTCAGAAGTAGGCTCCTTGTATTCGTACGAACAGATGGCATGTAGAAAATTCATATTTGACTTTCAGCATGTAGGTCTTTGAGGTCTTACATGCATGTAAATTCAGTTATACAACCTTTTCATATGGAATCGTCACCTATGTTAGTTTGAATTTGATTTAATTTGTTTTCACTCCTTCATGGGATGTATTGTATACAATTTTATAGCAATATATCCCTGACTTTGTGTGATTACATTATGTAGAAGCAGTTCTTTTATGATATATGGACAAGCAGGGCCTCCTTCAGAAATTTCAGGGTCCCTTACTGAAAAAAATTCTGTCCCCCACTTGATAGTTTATCAATTAATATGTGACTAAAATACGGCCACCGTCCATCCAAAAAAGGGTCCAAGGGGATGGCGGGTTGGATTATGCTGCCTCACTCCATAGGCCACGGCTTTACATAATCAACCTATTCTACACCCAGGTCTCAATCATTCTGTAATTTATACATCATCCGGATAGACTCGGTGTCCACCTTTCTGACATTCTGGTATAAGCATGTTTTACTCTTTTGTTTTAAGTTTCCTTTGTTCTAAAATTGGTGATGCTAGCCACGTGGAGTATCGATAGGTTTCTTTCCTTAGGCACAGAAAATGTTTTGACCTTGTCCGGTGGGTCTCTAGTTTGTTTTTAATATATATATACATATTCTGTCATTCTCCTGCCTCTTATCCTAGTACATCTTTCACGCAATAGGTTAGTTAATTGCAATGGTTTTACATTTTTTCCTCACTATAGCAATTAGATGATGCTTATTTTACCCTTTTAGGTCTCAACTATTACCCCCTGTTTTCAAAGAATCAAAAAACTTGTGGTTTGCTAGGTACGTTATCTCTCTAGGCTTGGGTTCCTATCGTTTAGGGTTGGCTGTATAGGGTCAGGTGCTGGCCTTAGTGTTACGTATGATAGCTGGTCCCGCGAGGCCAACTCCCAACCTCAACACGGAGATTTTCACCCAATTGACCCACGTCATAGGTATAGCCTCAAATCACCCACCTTTTGGGTTTAAAGTTAGGTCTTCACCTGTCACGGACACACATTTTTGAATCTTTTACTGTCACCAAGAGTCCTAGACCCCGCCGCAATGTTCAGTGGCTCCAGCCCAATCATAGATAGAGCCTCTTCTCTGAAGCTTGGCATCTAGCAGGGCCTCACCTGTCACGGGGTAGTTAGCGTTCGCTTCAGTAATAGTTAGCCTTCCAGTTCTACACAAGCATGGGGAATTGTGTTGTCATTAATTGGTGGTTGTATCTACTTTCAAGAATGTCTCAGGAAGCCAATCAAGGTGAAGAATCATCCCCACTAGCACTCCCGCTGGGCCTAGCACCCCTGTCAGACATTCTACACCCACCAAGAACCTTCCACACCAGGGTCATGGACTATCTCCAGGATCTTGGCTGAGTTGCACCATAAGGGTATCCCCTTCCGTGCTGCAGCAACGAAGCCTGAACTTTTCAAGTTGCCCTCAGCACACCCTGACAATCCTGGGCAGGGTGCCAGTTAACAAAGATACTGCTCGGACGGTTCTGGGACCATTCAAAGAACCTTGGAATACTATCCTAACCTCGCTACAATCCATCAATGATAGACTGACAAAATTAGAAGATGACAGCATGGCTCCATGTAACCCACCTCCTTTTACTTCATCCAAGGCTCCTACACCTCTCAGCACGCAGGGTAGTACCGCTCTCTTTGCCCCCACCCACTCCTCTGCTCACATCATTAACCCAGCTCATCTCGTCCCCCCAGTTCTCCGTAAATGAAAACAAATCATTTATATATATGTATAAATACATACACACAGCCTCGCATGAGGTTAAAAAGATTTTTACCAACTGTGTTGCAAGATCCACCATTACAAAAGCGGAACACATCTTCAAGATTGCCTCCTGTTGGCTGACCCATCTCACTGTTACAACTAAAAATCAACAATATCAGAATTTGGGTTGTTATAATTGTCTCAGCTGTGTTACTTGTACACACATGGCCATAATCATTGTGTTCATCCTCATACAGAGAAGCATTCGTTATTCAAACACAGGATCACCTGTACAACTGATTTTGTGCAATACATGATAACATGTACTTGCAGTTTGTCATACTTAGAGAAAAGTGACCTCACACTTCATGATTTTTTATAAGCAGGCCACCGATTATCACAGCTAAGATTTATTGCCTTTGATCATGTACCTCCAATACAAATGGAAGATGACAGGTCGAAACTTTTATTGCAGGTACTTGAACAAACATCTATCTTTGATTCCTTTGTTGCCCCCTCATTAGTTAAAAGTAGACTTTTTATGTGATATACATTTTTTTCTGCTGGTATATGACATTTTTTCTTTCGACATAGATCCTTGATATTTATTGTATTGTATACCGTGGAACTATAAACAGCTTCATTTTTAAAATTTGGTTTCAAGAGTCTATCCTCTTAATTCTGCATGGTGATGGGTAAGAGGGGTAGGAACTTGCACTCATGTCTATCAAGAGGCTTATGTAAGTTTGTTCATTTTCCAAATGTTACTTCCGATGTTAACTGAATCATTCACACAGGTGTGTATTACTGTTAGGTTATCTTGATAAAGGTCCTTATGAGGACCGAAACATCAGTGTAACATAACCACTGTGTATATTAAATAAACATTTTTCATCGTTCATGTAGTGAGTGTACTATTTTGATCAATTAGATTTAGTAAGTCAAGCTATCTGTAGCTGAAATTAGAGGAAGGGGTTCTACTTAAATGACAACATTCTTCAAATACACCTTTGGAGGTTAAAGAAAAAGTTAAATGGAAATATAGATAAAAAGGTTTTGTCCATAAAGTTTGCCCATGGAAACTGAGTGAATATTCTATAGCATATGTTTGGCTGATTAAACAAAACATTAGTCACTTGATATAACATATTATTGATCATGTGCCCTGGACTGAACAGATGGGGTGACAGAGAATGAATGTGTTTAGAAAGAAATGTAAGTGGATTTATGATCATGCAAGCCTTATAGCACTTTTAATAAATCATACAGATGTGTTTCAAGTATTTATTTAATTATCTTTCCTGCTTACAGAAACTATTTCAGTAGTGCAATTGTATATTACAATGTTGCTAAAATCAACTCTAATGTTCATAGTATGGTCATCATTACTTTACGGTTAGTATATTTAAAAAAAAAGATATGTACATATGTAATTACATTGTGTGTATTACTATTCTTTATTTGAATTTTTTGTGAAGGAATTGTTTTGTGTGATTGAAATTTTACAGCCCACATATTTCATGTTTTTTTATCAACTATTTATTATTCCATCCTTGGCAAACATTAAGTACTTTTTAGTAAATCCATATACATCACAAAATGAGTAGCACCTACTTAAAAATGACTTGCCATTTTTTCATGCATATTAAAGTTAAATAATTAAGACCTTTTTTCGTACTGTCGTTCCGCAGGTTACACCATTTGTACAGCTAAGGTTGCCAGGTCATCCCGTTTTTTTTATTTTATTGAACACATCTACCTTGATTGAGTACACATATAAATCATACATTCTGCAGGGCAGTGTGTTAAAGGTATATTTGCCCCTCCAAAAAAAAAAATGGCTGAACAGGCATACATATGCTTAGAATCAGAAGAAAGACTTATGCTAAGATAAGAATTTAGAAAGTATGATTGAAAGAATTGGTGGACTCTGGGAGTTCTGGATGCAAAATAATTTCTGGTCCTGCTTGACCATTTTATAACCTTTGTTGCTTGAACTGCCATACTTGCCCATCATTGTTCACAGTTTTAGGTTAACCTAGAAATATGTGGTTTTAATTTTCTGTCCATCTTACCTGTGTGTTTTCCATGAATACCAAGTATTCCAAAATATTTCATAGGAGGGGTCGTACTTAAAAATTTACACTAACATAGTCCACTTAAACCCCCACGCACCCATCAAAGTACTTTAAAAGGTAGTGGTTTGATCAAATGTTGTGATACTCAAGCATTTACAGAGAGATCTACCAGTACAAATAGCAGTATTTGATCCAATTTCATCTCAACTGGGATAATCGAATTTTCGATATTTATTAATGAACTTTTATTGAATAGACGTTAGACTTAGATATTGTGTCTGATATGAACAAACATAGAACTAAGAACAAATGGTCAACATTTTTTTAACCCCTTGACGACAAAGGACGTGCCAAGCACGTCCTAGGAGAAACTCCCTTAACGACAAAGTACGTGCTTGGCACATCCTGCAGTGAATGAAGCGGTTTTCGCGATCAACGATCGCGAAAACCGCTTTAACAGTGCTGGTCTATTGCCTCGACATCGAGGCAATAGCCAGCACCGAAATTTCTATTTTGGGACCACCACTATCGCCCCACGGAGCTATAGTGGGGAGCCATACAGTGGTGTATCTTGATTTTGTGCTGCCCTAGGCAGACAAAATCCGGGCACCCCCCTACCCAAGCTGCACACCCACATTACACACCTAAGACATGACCCATCATTCAGACTCACATCAAGCTTACACTCCCATCACACTCAGTCACACACTCCTACTCCCATCACACTCAGTCACACACTCCTACTCCCATCACGCACACTCTGACTCCCATCACACTCAGTCACACACACTGTCTCCCATCACACACACTCTGACTCCTATCACACACAGGTCACACACACTGTCTCCCATCACACACACTCTGACTCCCATCACACTCAGTCACACACAGTCTCCCATCACGCTCAGTCACACACACAGTCTCCCATCACACACACTCTGACTCCCATCACACTCATTCACACACACTGTCTCCAATCACACACACTCTGACTCCCATCACACTCAGTAACACACACTGTCTCCCATCACACACACTCTGACTCCCATCACACTCAGTCACACACACACACACACACACACACACACACAGTCTCCCATCAGCACTTACCTTTCCCTGGCAGGCAGGCAGCATGGTCCCTCCATGCTGCCTGTTCGGCTTCCCGGCGATTGTGCCGACAGGTCACGTGACCGGGCGCGCGTATGACGTCAGCGCGCCCGTCACGTGACCTGTCGGCACTTCCGTGTCGGCACACTGCACCGGGAGCCGAACAGGCAGCACGGAGGTTTCTCTGTGCTGCCTGTTCGGCTCCCCGTGCAGCCTGGCAGGCAGAGCGTTGGTGAGGGGGGATCTTGCGATCCCCTCTCACCTCCGTCTCTGCCTGCAAGCGCGGTGGGGTTTTTTTTTTTTTTTTTAAAGGGCCAGATTTTTTTTTTTTTTTTTAATTTTTTTTTTTTTCCAGTGCTGGGGGGCGCTGCCGCCCCCCAAAATTTGCCGCCATAGGCATCCGCCTAGGATGCCTCGCGGTAAATACAGCACTGGAGCCATATTGAAGGAGCATGCTGCTCCGTCAATATGGCTAAGCCCTCTGCCGGTCTGAGCTTCGGAAGTGAAAGTAACTTCACTTCCGTCGCTCTGAATATGCTACTTGACTGCCCCTAGTGGTAGTTTAGTAGCATTGCAATAGAAAATATTTAAAATACATATTTAATTAATTAAAAACAGGTTATTTAGCTATATTTTTTAGCATAAGGGATAGGGTTAAAATTAAATTAAAGTTAAAAAATATTAAGGGATATAATAAGGATTAGAATTGGGGTTAAATTTAGTGTTAGGGTTAAATTTTGGGTTCGGGTTGGGGTCAAAATGTCAATATAGGAAAAAACACTATTTTTGGTTTTTGCCCCATAACTCACAAAAAAATACTGAAAAATATGGAAACATGCATATTTTTGAACTCGGGAGAACATTTAGAAACTATTTAGACGGGGTATTTTTTAATGATTTTATTTGTGTAAATTATATTTTAGGTCAAAGTTAGAAAAAGTGTTTTTTTTTTAATTTTTCATCATATTTTATGATTTTTTTTTGTAGTAAATTATAAGATATGATGAACATAATGGTATCTAATGAAAGCCCTTCTTATGACAATAAAAACAACATATAATTTGTGTGGGTACTGTATGTGAGAAAAAAAAAATTACAGCTAAACATAAACACCCTAGAAATGTCAAAACAGCCATTGTCACCAAGGGAAAGTCAAGGTGAAAATGTCTTGTCACTAAGGGGTTAAAAAAGCATATATTTTGAAATCTCTGAAAGCCTTGGTTCTCAGTATTATGATTTTTATGTATTTTATTCCTTTTGATTAAGTACCGTATTTGCTCGATTATAAGACGACCCTGATTATAAGACGACCCCCCAAACTTTGGATATTCCTTTAGGAAAAAAACTAAAAGCCTGAATATAAGACTACCCTATAGGGAAAAAAAAGTTTAACTTGTATATATGTAAATTGCTTTTTAATATGTAATAAAAAATTGATATTATACAAATGCATTTCTTGTTTTTATTTCCTTGCGGCCTCTCCCCCCCCCAGCGTAGTCTCTCTATCTCTTTCCCCCCTCTCTCTCTCTCTATCTCCCCCTCTCTCTCTCTCCCCCCCTCTCTCTCTCTCTCTCTCTCTCCCCCCTCTCTCTCTTTCCCCTCTCTCTCTCTCTCTCTTTCCCCCCTCTCTCTCTATCTCCCCCCCTCTCTCTCTCTCTCCCTATCTCCCCCCCTCTCTCTCTCTTTCCCCCCTATCTCTCTCTCTCTCCCCCCTATCTCTCTCTCTCTCCCCCCTCTCTCTCTCTCTCTCTCTCTCTCTCTCTCTATCTCCTCTCTCTCTCTCTTTCCCCCCCCCTCTCTCTCTATCTCCCCCCCTCTCTCTCTCCCCCTCTCTCTCTCTCTCTCTCTATCTCCCCCCCTCTCTCACTCTATCTCCTCTCTCTCTGTCTTTCCCCCCCCTCTCTCTCTCTCTCTCCCCCCCCTCTTTCTCTCTCTCTCTCTATCTCCCCCCCCCCCCCTCTCTCTATCTCCCCCCTTTCCCTGGTGGCTAGTGGGGGTAGCTGGGTGATGTCTGCACGATACGTGCAGACATCCTCCATGCTGCCCGACACCTCCGTCTATTATGACGGACAGCTGGTTCGTCATAATAGACGGAGGTGTCGGGCAGCATGAAGGATGTCTGCACGTATAGTGCAGACATCCCCCAGCTGCCCGCTTTTCCCTGGTGGCTAGTGGGGCAGCAGAGGATATCTGCGCGATGAGCGCAGACTCCCCTGCTGCCGCCCGGCACGCTCGCCGGGACTTCTGTGACGAAAGCGGAAGTACCCGGCTTCATCACAGAAGCCCCGGCGGTCATGCCGGGCGGAAGCAGGGGAGTCTGCACTCATCGCGCAGACATCCCCTGCTGCTAGAGAGGGGGATCCAGGTCCCCTGCAGCTCTGCTGGGGACCTGGATCCATGTCTTATAATCTGACCTCAATTGGAGACCTGCATTTGCTCTGAAAAAAACCTTGTCTTATATTCGAGCAAATACGGTATATTGTTTTTCTGACTTTTTTCCCTTTGACGTTATTATGTATTTTTTAATTATTTTTTAGAAAGGGTAGATGGGGTGTCAAAGATATGTAACCGTACAGATGACTTGTATTTGTCTATTCTTCATAACATAAATATTTTCATACTATGTTTGTATCATGACCAAACTATTGCCTAAAGAACCTGTTTAGAATGTATGTTTCTCTCTTGTTGGATACATTCAAAGGAATTATTTCCCTGATTGAGAAAAGGATACAAAAATACAAAACCCACAATTTTGATAATTACAATTTGACAATTGTTTTGCATACTTTATTATATCCAGGAGCCCTGTCTTTCTTAGCTTTTTAGTTAGCTACTGGATGACAAGAATAATAGATATCTTTGGGTTTTGGACTGTATACAAATATTCATGTTCATGGAAAATGCATGTAGTATTTGACTCACAAACACTTGTGGAGCTGGAGATTTAGGGGCAGCTAAGGACCTGGCGAGTCCTGTTGGATTACATTTTTATCACTGTCAGGGATCTTAGGATGTTACTTTAAATTGTTATTTATTATGCATTTGGTTTGTTATTAAAAAAATATTTTATTGAAATCTGTGCCCCCCCCCCACCCCCCACACACACTTTCCAAAGAAATTATGTGTTGTGTATTTATTGGGGTGGAGCTGGGTTTTGAAGCTCCTAAAAAAAGACATTTCCTAGGTCATGATTAGTCCATGTCTATTTACAGTAGGAGAACGCTTTTTTTTAGCACCCAATTGTATATAAAAGAGTGGTTATTAGACATGTGCATTTCGTCCGAAAAAAGCATTTTCGTCCATTCGTCCGAAAAACGAATAACGAAAATGCTAAACTAACAAAAGACGAATGAACGAATACAAAAAACAAGACAAAAAGTGCGCTTTACATGTACTGTGGCATAATATAATACCTTTTAAATATGTGAGTGAAAAAAATTAAAAGTGATAATGATCCGGGAGAGATATAGTCTCCCTTAGGATTTTGCACTCACAGACTTTAAGAATAAGATATGCTCATCAAGGAAATTTTCCAGGGAGAGATCTTACTGCAGGTCTCCTCAAAAGCTCCAAAGACAAAATGATGGAACAGCAAATGAGTGGCAGAAAACAAATTTAATAAAAAGAACAAGTAACTGCTTACATGAAGGGTTTCCTTAGAACTGCAAGGTGGGCGCCACACTTCCGTCTGTATAGGAGAACAAGCTTCCGCAGTGTTCTTTTAAAATGTAATACACAAGTACATAAAACGAAGAAAATCCTTTAGGAGAAAGCAGGTGAGTACAGTCGCTACGCGTTTCGCCTCTATCGGCTTCAACTAGGCGTCTGGACTCCTACTGAACGAATGGTTAATAAACGAAAATCATTCGTCCATTCGTGCTATTGGCATTCTATAAACCGAAATAGAGTCGGTTTATAGAATACCAATAGCATTACATATACATTCCATAAACCGACATAATGAATGACTTTCGGTTTATGGAATGCATGTAATACTATTGGCTTTCTATAAACCAAACTAGAGTCCCCATTCATAATAATTTCTTATGAATGGGGACTCTAGTTCGGTTTATAGAAAGCCAATAGTATTACATGTATTCTATAAGCCGAAAGTCTATAAATCGAAGGTCGTTCGGTTTATAGACTTTCGGTTTATAGAATACATGTAATTCTATGTATTCTATAAACCGAAAGTCTATAAACCGAACGACCTTTGGTTTATAGACTTTCGGTTTATAGAAAACGTATAGTAGTATTGCCTTTCTATGAACCGAACAAGAGCCCCATTCATAAGAATTTCTTATGAATGGGGCTCTCGTTCGGTTTATAGAATGCCAATAGTATTACACGTATTGTTTAAAACGAACGAATAAAACGAAACGAAAATAATGAACGAATTTCGTCTGAAACGAATGCAGTGAATGCAGTCCTAATGGACGAAAACGAAACGGAAATTTTAGTTTTGCACATGTCTAGTGGTTATGTTTAAAGACAGATATATGTCATTTTCATGTTTTCCATGATGTGCATATAACCATTTTGTAATTTTATTAACAACCCCAGCAGGAGTCATGTTTTGTGCATCTGTCATGAATTAGGGGACGAAAATTTTAAAAAACAGCACAACAAAAAAGATACCGTGTAAGAGCATGAACATAGAGAACATATGGATAAAATGCAACACTTCTCAGGGACTGTGAGAAGTCTAACTGTATTAGACAGAGCCAATCTGTTTCCTATGTGACAACATAGACAGTGCTGCAAGGAAAATGTCTTTCAGTTTTCTTAGAGAATCAAGTGCCTGTGGTTTAGGTAATATATGCAATTCTTCTCCACAAATACATGTAATGCAGGTGAAATGCAATTCCAAAATATGCTGTTTATGCTTAGGAAAAATGACAGGTTTTATGAAGTTGAATTAAACAAATAGATGTTTTAATGCAAATATATGATGTGGCAGATACAACATTCTATTGTTTTATCTGATATTCTACCATAGTCTTAAATTAGAGGGACAAAGATTTACAAGTAATACCAGGAAGTATTAATTTACTGAGAGGGTAGTGGATGTATGAAATAGCCTTCCAGCGGAAATGGTAGAGGTAAACAGAGTCAAGGATTTAAGCATGGTGGGATAGGCACAAGGCTATCCTAGATATAAGATAGGGAACTGGGGACTAATAAAAGTAATCTGAAAACTGGGCAGACTAGATGGACCGAATGGTTCTTATCTGCCCACACATTCTATGTTTATATGTTTCAACACAGTTGACAAGCATATACATCCCAATTACATTTTGTATTTATACTTAAAGGAATAAATATATACAATACACAATTATGATTATTGTTTTAAAAAAGGTGTAATTATTTTTGAGATGTCTGGTTTACAAACCCAAGGGTCTAAATAATAAAGTGAGAATTGTAGGGAATTACAGGGCATTGAGATAGGAATTGCAAACGTTAGGCTAAAGTAGCCAAGTTGGAAACATTTTCCAATGCAGCTGAATGGGAGAATCTTTCCAACTCAGCTACTTTGGGCTTATGTTTGAAATCCCTGTCTCAATTCCCTGCAATTCTCTATTCCTAGACCATCTAGCTGGAGGGCCATAAATTGGCGGGACATGATTGATATCAGTAGAGCTGATTTCATCTGCACAGGAGACGATATTAACTAGACATGTGCATTCGTTTTCGGACGAATGCATTTTCGTCCGAAAATAGCATTTTCGTCCATTCGTCCGAAAAACGAAGAACGAAAATGCTAAGCTAAGGAAAGCCGAATGAACGAATGGTTAATAAACGAAAATCATTCGTTCATTCGTCCATTCGTAGTACTATTGCATTCTATAAGCCGAAATAGAGTCGGTTTATAGAATACAATAGCATTTAACTATACGGAGACAGAGTCTCCATTCATAAAATTATGAATGGAGACTTTGTCTCCGTATAGTTAAAAGCCGACAGCCTATAAACCGAACGTTCGGTTTATAGACTTTCGGCTTATGGAATACATGTATTCCTATTGCTATTCTATAAACCGAACGTTCGGTTTATAGAATAGCAATAGGAATACATGTATTCCATAAGCCGACAGCCTATAAACCGAACGTTCGGTTTATATGCTGTCGGCATTTTACTACACGGAGACAAAGTCTCCATTCATAATTTTATGAATGGAGACTCTGTCTCCGTATAGTTAAATGCCCACAGCCTATAAACCGAACGTTCGGTTTATAGGCTGTGGGCATTTAACTATACGGAGACAGAGTCTCCATTCATATGAATGGAGACTTTGTCTCCGTATAGTTAAAAGCCGACAGCCTATAAACCGAACGTTCGGTTTATAAGCTGTCGGCTTTTAACTATACGGAGACGAAGTCTCCATTCATAATTTTATGAATGGAGACTCTGTCTCCGTATAGTTAAAAGCCGACAGCCTATAAACCGAACGTTCGGTTTATAGACTTTCGGCTTATGGAATACATGTAATCCTATGGCTATTCTATAAACCGAACTTTTGGTTTATAGAATAGCTATAGGATTACATGTATTACATTACATTAAATGCCGACAGCCTATAAACCGAACGACTTTCGGTTTATGTAATACATGTAATCCTATGGCTATTCTATAAACCGAACATTCGGTTTATAGAATAGCAATAGGAATACATGTATTCCATAAGCCGAAAGTCTATAAACCGAAAGTCGTTCGGTTTATAGGCTGTCGGCTTTTAACTATACGGAGACAGAGTCTCCATTCATAAAATTATGAATGAAGACTTTGTCTCCGTATAGTTAAAAGCCGACAGCTTATGAACCGAACGTTCGGTTTATAGGCTGTCGGCTTTTAACTATACGGAGACAGAGTCTCCATTCATAAAATTATGAATGGAGACTTTGTCTCCGTATAGTTAAAAGCCGACAGCTTATGAACCGAACGTTCGGTTTATAGGCTGTCGGCTTTTAACTATACGGAGACAGAGTCTCCATTCATAAAATTATGAATGGAGACTTTGTCTCCGTATAGTTAAAAGCCGACAGCCTATAAACCGAACGTTCGGTTTATAGGCTGTCGGCTTTTAACTATACAGAGACAGAGTCTCCATTCATAATTTTATGAATGGAGACTCTGTCTCCGTATAGTTAAAAGCCGACAGCCTATAAACCAAACGACTTTCGGTTTATAGACTTTCGGCTTATGGAATACATGTAATCCTATGGCTATTCTATAAACCGAACGTTCGGTTTATAAGCTGTCGGCTTTTAACTATACGGAGACAAAGTCTCCATTCATAATTTTATGAATGGAGACTCTGTCTCCGTATAGTTAAAAGCCAACAGCCTATAAACCGAACGTTCGGTTTATAAGCTGTCGGCTTTTAACTATACAGAGACAAAGTCTCCATTCATAATTTTATGAATGGAGACTCTGTCTCGTATAGTTAAAAGCCGACAGCCTATAAACCAAACGACTTTCGGTTTATAGACTTTCAGCTTATGGAATACATGTAATCCTATGGCTATTCTATAAACTGAACGTTTGGTTTATAGAATAGCCATAGGATTACATGTATTCCATAAGCCGAAAGTCTATAAACCGAAAGTCGTTTGGTTTATAGACTTTCGGCTTTATAGAAAACATGTAGTACTATTGCCTTTCTATGAACCGAACGAGAGCCCCATTCATAAGAATTTCTTATGAATGGGGCTCTCGTTCGGTTTATAGAAAGCCAATAGTATTACATTGTATTTCTATAAAACGAACGAATTAAAATTAACGAAACGAAAATAATGAACGAATTTCGTCTGAAACTAATGCAGTAATGAACCCACTACTACATGGGTTTGTAAGCATTGTGAACTGTAAACTGTTCCACAAGTGGGTGTGGTAAGTTCCTCTTTAAGATCATGGTAATCTAATGAATACTGTGTGTTCTTCTAGATTATCTCCTTGCTTATAACCAGAGAGTCTCAAATGTGGGAAGCAGATACTAATGTATGGGATTTCCTGGTGAGACATTTATTTAATCAGGATCTAAATTTTGCAGACAGCTCAGCACTTCAACAGTAACACAGGATTTCATCATTGATCGAAATGCATTATACAAGTAGCATAACTGCACTGAAATACTGCAAAGCAATCACCTGCTAAACGAGCAGCCAAGCTACTTCAACCAGAAAAATCTGTTCCATGATTTGTAAACACCTTTTCATTTTAATTTATGCAACATAAAGCCTTTAAAACACTGTTTGATGCAACCCTGTCACATTGCATATATGCAGCTGTAACTTATATCCTATAATTACATAGATGCTTCTGTAGTATTTAATGACATGTGAACATACAGTTTTACATCATAAAATTAACAAAAGATTTACAAAACTATAACTTTATTAATGGGTCCTTATTCAACTAGAGTCTATTTACTGAGTTACCAAGTAACTAATTACAGGGCAAATTCCCCATTAGGCAGGTGAATTATGCCACACCAGAGCCCCACTATTTATGCCTCACCTCGGAGCCCAATTAATTATGCCACACACACAGGTGCCCCATAATTATGCCACACACACAGGTGCCCCATAATTATGTCACACAAAAGAGTCCCTTAATTATGCCACACATGGGGGCTAATAAATAAGCCACACACAAGTGCCCCATAATTATGGCACACATGGGACCTCCATTAATTATGCAACACACAGGAGCCCCACGAGTTGACAATTGTACAATTCTAAAACAATACATATCTATACATACAGACATCTCTCTCTCTATAACAGCCTATTTGCCCATTAATATGCCAGTATTATTGTGCCATTCAGATGCCAGTAATATTGTGCCATTAAGATGCCAATACCATTGTGCCATTAAGATGCCAGTATTATTGTGCCATGCAAATGCCAGTAATATTGTGCAGTTCAGATACCAGTAATATTGTGCCATTAAGATGCCAGTGATATTGTGCCATTAAGATACAAACAATACTGTGCCATTAAGATACCAGTATCATTGTGCCATTCAGATGCCAGTGATATTGTGCCATTTAGATGCCAGTAATACTGTGCCATTTAGATGCCAGTAATATTGTGCCATTCAGATACCAGTAATATTGTGCCATTCAAATACTAGGAATATTGTGCCATTCAGATACCAGTAATATTGTGCCATTCAGATGCCATTAATATTGTGCCATTCAAATACCAGTAATATTGTGCAATTCAGATGCCAGTAATATTGTGCCATTCAAAAAACAGTAATATTGTGCCATTCAGATACCAGTAATATTATGCCATTCAGATACCTGTAATATTGTGGCATTCAAATACCAGTAATATTGTGCCAATCAGATACCAGTAATATTGTGCCAATCAGATACCAGGAATATTGTGCTATTCAGATACCAGGAATATTGTGCCATTCAGATGCCAGTAATATTGTGCCATTCAGATACCAGGAATATTGTGCCATTCAGATACCAGGAATATTGTGCCATTCAGATACCAGTAATATTGTGCCATTCAGATACCAGGAATATTGTGCCATTCAGATACCAGTAATATTATGCCATTCACATGCCAGGAATATTGTGCCATTCAGATGCCAGTAATATTGTGCCATTCAGATGGCAAAGATTAAAGTTCCTATGCTCGTTAAACCCAGGTCAGGAACCAAAGCAGGTAGTCAGATGAGCGGGAATCAGGAGAACAGCGAAGTCAGGAACAAAGCCAAAAGTCAGGAACCAGAAGAGAAGTAAACTGACCCAGGCCAAACACAGGAATCACAGGAAACACAGGAACTGCCCTTGATTAACTGTTCAATATTAACTGCGCATTAACTGATATTCATCTTTGTAAAAATATGCTTGGCTGGTTTCACATGACTATAGTTTTCTCATCCAGTTGCTTAATTATACACAAAACAAGATAAACTGACCAAATCTCAGCAAATCCTTCAATGCTAGTGATCCATCTATTCTAATGATTAGTAACTTCACATGTGGCAATATGTAATTTACAATATATTCTCATTTCTGTATTGCAGCAAGTTTTAGTTCTATTTTATTTTATTGTTAATTATTATAATAGGTTATAATGGGATCATTTCAATCCAATATTTTATATATTCAGACTGGGATCAATATTCTCTGTTATTTTTTATAGTGTTCTGTTTATATTGTACTGTATCATTACTGCAGCAATCCCTTCTACTACATTTTCCCTTGACTTTGATTGCATGTGTCATGACTGGTCGGCGATATGCATCTTAACAAAATCCTCCTTTTCTTTGTACTATGAAACACAGCAATTGATAGCTAAGAATCCCATTAGCTCATCTCATCCGCCCACTTTCTTTCTTTCTTCTGTAACATTGCAATGTATGTTTATTCCCAATGTGTGAGTTAAACCTGACATTACTGTTTCATTATTTCTTAAAAAATGTGTGTTTCTACCAATTCTGTGCACCTGTCAAAATGATTTGCCACCGTTTTCAAACTGTTTCTGCACATAAAAATCATGGGGTAGCAAAGGCATAATTACACTCCAGACAAGCCAGACAACTTGCTTTTCCCACAAAAAACCTCAACTTACAAAGGTTTCTGGGTACTAATGTTCAAATAAGGTTAACAATGACTGACTTTTTGCCTCTATGTCCACTAAAAATCATATCATGGCACATAAAGAAGTCTTTAAATATGAATAATCTGAATATTGTAAAAATGCCTAGGTTGTTTAGTTACCAAATAATACAATTTGTTTATGTCAGCTTTACCAACTGCAACTTTACCTGGAAAATACCAGTGATGTTGAAACACTGGGTGTATGGTTGGGTGTAGATATGGGGATTTACTTAAATAAGGTAAAAACCATAGTTCAAACCACATAACAATTTGAAGGTAAGACGCATAATAATGAAAGAAGAAGAATCAAAATAAGTGTTTCATTTGTTGAAACTTAAACTTGATAGACGTTATCTTGCATCTTATTTTCATCTCCTTTCATGAGTTTTTGCATATCACATTTTTTCAAATTCAGAACTTCCCCAAACTGGTTTACTCCTTCGTATTTATTATTATGCTGTGCTCCATGCCACTGTGAATGAAGTATATAATTCAAGCATTCTCACTTCAAAAGATGTTGATCTTACCAGCTTTTGTTGAACTCTTTATTTCACAAATTCTCTGCTTTGCTTTAGTTTTTTTTTAAAATAAAAGTTCTCTTCTCCTGCAAACATTAGTTGAAAATAAGATGCAAGATGGTTTTGAAATCAATTTCTAAATGTCTACATATAAGTCAGATATTTATGTCAATTTGGGTTTCTTACAATTTTTTCAAGTTTTGTGAATAATTAATACCGTCTTTCTCATAATATTAATTATTATTATTATTAATAATAATAATCATCATCATCACATGAAATATAGATAAACCATGTTTTTTTCTTGCTTCTCCTTAATGTGAAATGGTCCACCTATTTAATATTGTCTCAAATCTTTTAATTAAAGGGACTGTCTGGTGCCAAAAGGCATCTTCCAAATATTAATGCATATGAATGTGCTTTCAAAGTACTATAAAATGCATGGTTTACAGTTTGCATTGTGTAAAATAGAAAATATATACAACTAGATGAAATAGTGAAATTACAGCAGTTTGAAAGAAGCCAGGACTGCCCACTCTGGCTGAGTAAAAGTCAATTGGCTTTTCTTTTTTTTTGCTGCAGGAACCAATGAGAATAATTTCATTAAAAGGAATGGCATTTCCCTTTCTCTCTGGTGATATCATCAGACAATGTGTTTCACTGCTAAGTAGTGTTGAGCGAACCCGAACCGCACTGTTCGGGTTCGTACCGAACATTACGGTGTCCGTGCCACGAACCCGAACCCAGACATTTCACTGTATGTTCGGGTTGGAGTTCGAGGTTCGGCTATAAACCGAAAGTCTATAAACCGAAAGTCATTCGGTTTATAGACTTTCGGTTTATAGAATAGCAATAGCATTACATGTATTCCATAAACCGAAAGTCTATAAACCGAAAGACATTCGGTTTATAGACTTTCGGTTTATAGAATACAATGTAATGCTATTGCTATTCTATAAACCGAAATAGAGTCCCCATTCATACGAATAGGTCAATTGACCTATTCGTATGAATGGGGACTCTATTTCGATTTATAGAATAGCCAATAGCATTACATGTAATCTATAAACCGAAAGTCTATAAACCGAACGACCTTCGGTTTATAGACTTTTGGCTTATAGAATACGTGTAATACTATTGGCTTTCTATAAACCGAACTAGAGCCCCATTCATAAGAAATTCTTATGAATGGGGCTCTAGTTCGGTTTATAGAAAGCCAATAGTATTACACGTCATTCGGTTTATAGACTTTCGGTTTATAGAAAGCCAATAGAATTACATGTATTCTATAAACCAAAAGTCTATAAACCGAACGTGATTCAGTTTATAGACTTTCGGCTAAACAATTGTGCAATAAAAAATAATAATATACCGGTATATTAATATTTTTTATTGCACAATTGTTTAATATACCACATTTGCTCGATTTTTTTCAGAATTTTTTTTATAATTTATAGTCTTATAATCGAGAGCGTCTTAAAATCTGTTCTCAAATCTCTAACAGCAGGTGGATGTCTACGCGATGAGCGCAGACTCCCCCTGCTGCCGCACGGCACGACCACTCATCGCGCAGACATCCTCCGCTGCCCCGCTAGCCACCAGGAGAATTGGGCAGCCAGGGGACATCCTCCATGCTGCCTGACACCGCCGTCTATTATGATGGACAGCCGGCTGCCCGATTCTCCTGGTGGCTAGCGGAGGATGAATTTATAGAATACGTGTAATACTATTGGCTTTCTATAAACCAAACGAGAGCCCTATTCATAAGAAATTCTTATGAATGGGGTCCCCATTCATAAGAATTTCTTATGAATTGGGGTCTCGTTTGGTTTATAGAAAGCCAATAGTATTACACGTATTCTATAAGCCGAAAGTCTATAAACCGAATGTCGTTCGGTTTATAGACTTTCGGTTTATAGAATACATGTAATTCTATGTATTATATAAACCGAAAGTCTATAAACCGAACGACCTTCGGTTTATAGACTTTCGGCTTATAGAATAGCATAGAATTACATGTATTCTATAAGCCGAAAGTCTATAAACCGAAGGTCGTTCGGTTTATAGACTTTCGGTTTATAGAAAGCCAATTACATGCATTCTATTAACCGAAATTCTATGAACCGAACAATACTATTGGCTTTCTATTAACCGAACGAGAGCCCCATTCATAAGAATTTCTTTAATAGATTACTTTTGAGACTAGTTTTGTGATGTTGATATGGTTGCCACCTGGCAGGTATTTTACCGGCAGGCCGGTAAAAAATTGGCATCAGGCCAATGTTAAGTCTATGGAGACAGTACCAAGGCCGGTATTTTTTTGAAGAAAAGGTGGCAACCCTAGATGTTGAAGATGCAGCATCATCTAGGTCTGACGGATCCTCTTCTTCCAGGGTATTGGGAGGGCCATCTTGGATCAAGGTTGAGATATTTCTTTCTTCTTTGTCTATGTTTTAGAATCAATTCCCTCTGGGGCTTCTTTGTGGTGTGCATAGACATGATGGCTCACTTCAAAATGATTCTACCACCTTCAGTTAAAAAAGTTAACGTTAAATCGTTTAGGCCCTAACCCGATCAGGAGCTCCTCATACACAGCCAGCTTGCTGCATGCCAAAACACACACCCACATACGGTTTTTAGTAAGTGGAAATCTGAGAGATGGAAATTCTGTCCTCTGGCACATAGATTACAGATTGTGCAATTTGTTTTGTTCTTTAAAGGGACTCATTATTGTCATTGTTGGAGCAATGCAAAATAAACTATCTGTTGTCATACATGTAAATATATACATGTGTAATAAAATGCAAGAAGTAAAAGAATACATAATGCAGAAATCAGCAAGTGAGCAGCCAAATTTGTGGGATTATACATCCAGGGTAGAGTTAGGATGTTGGTTTTCCTCTCCTATGTGCTGGCACGCAATGCTACCAAACAGTGATTTGCTCACTGTGTTCCCAGCATCATTTGTTTTTATTTGAGGGTGAGTAATGAATAGCCAATGCTAATGCGTAGGTCTGTGCAGCATCAGAGTAACTTGCAGTATGAGTAAATGCATAGCTTGTCAAACCTAGAAACACTCCAAGGTGGCAGCGCAAGGTACAAATGCCATTTAAACACTAACAGCACATTCAGCTTCACATTACAAAGAACAATGAATATGATAATAATGTGATAATGCTTGAGTTGTGGGTGGGTCTCTTCCAGTTCGTAACACTAACATTTCCTCATTCAGGAAAGCTCTGCTTAGGGCACAGTCCCAGAACAATAGACAGGCCATGTACCATAGACTAATAAATAATAGCATCTCATAAAACAGAGGGAAACACAGCCCCACTCCCTACTGAGATCTAATTACTCAATTTATCCTAGCCAAATAAATAGTAGATCAAGCAGTAGATAACCTCCAATATCATCAGCATGTCAAAAAAGTTGTATTTGCACTGAGTATTTGGTTGGCAAGAGATGATGTGACATCAGTTCCCCTGCTAGGTCATTTACTACTATGTGGGCAAATCTCTGAAATACATTGGGAGGGGTTGTTTTCAAAACCTCTCTATTCTTTCCCACAATTATGCAAATTTATGACTTCATAACGTTACTAATTGTGCCTGAAAATAGCTTACTTACAGTATTTGTATCAGTGTTAAAAGCACAGATACCTGCAATTCAGTATTTTCTTCATTGCCGTCACATTTGTTGTGAGTCTCTTTAACCCCTTCGCAACAAAGAACGTGTCAGGCACGTCCTGGGAGAAACTCCCTTAACGACAAAGGACGTGTCTGGCACATATTGCGGTGAATCAAGCGGTTTTCATGATCAACGATCGCGAAAACCACTTTAACGGTGCTGGTCTATTGTCTCGATGTCGAGGCAATAGCCAGCACTGAGATTTCTGCTCTGGGGCACCCACGAACGCCCCACGAAGCATGCTGCTCCGTCAATATGGCTAAGACCTCTGCCGGTCTGAGCTTCGGAAGTGAAAGTAACTTCACTTCCGTCACTCTGAATATGCTACTTGACTGCCCCTGGTGGTAGTTAAGTAGCATAGAAATGGAAAAAAATTAAAATAAATATTTAATTAATTAAAAACTGGTTATATAGTTAGATTAGCCTATAGGGTTAAAATTTAATCATTTTTAGCATAAGGGATTTAGAAACTATTTAGATGGGGTCTTTTTTTATGATTTTATTTGTGTAAATTATATTTTAGGGCAAAGTAAGAAAAAGTGGTTTTTTTTAAATTTTTCATCATATTTTATGATTTTTTTTGTAGTAAATTATAAGATATGATGAACATAATGGTATCTAATGAAAGCCCTTCTTATGACGATAAAAACAACATATAATTTGTGTGGGTACTGTATGTGAGAAAGAATAAAATTGCAGCTAAACACAAACACCCCAGAAATGTCAAAACAGCCATTGTCACCAAGGGAAAGTCAAGGTGAAAATGTCTTGTCACTAAGGGCATGGACTGTTTCTTTGTGACTTGCAACTTTTGTTAGTATTTTTAAACACACCCTCCTCTTGCAATTTCACTTATTGTAACGGGGAAGTGAACAGAAAATATACTGTTTTTTTTTTTTTTTGCGATTTTCATGATACATCTGTTCTCAAGTGAAAGACAGGTATCATTTAGCAATACTATGATAATTGAATGCGTTGTGTTCTTCTCACTGCAAGGAACCTTATGTTTAAATCAAAAAATAAATCAAAGAAGATGCATTTATTTTTCTCAGCTGATTATTACCTTCAGGCAATGTGCAAGTCTGCCAAAACAAAGCACCACTAAACTATGGAGATATTCACACAGAGAACTTGAAAAATATAATTCTATAGTTCGGAACACTCAAAGATGCTTAAAAAACTACCTATTATTTGCACATGTACCATATTAACTGGGTAGTTATTTCATGTGTTATTCTTTTTTTTTTAATTACTGTGTG
Organism: Pelodytes ibericus; assembly: GCA_036172795.1. Classification (NCBI taxonomy): domain Eukaryota; kingdom Metazoa; phylum Chordata; class Amphibia; order Anura; family Pelodytidae; genus Pelodytes; species Pelodytes ibericus. The sequence goes on from CM069858.1 coordinate 163,443,055, forward strand.
AGGTACAATCATCTGGGTAATAATAACATCTATTACTCAGCTGCCAATTCACTTAATTCTGAGAACGTGCACTTTGAGTCCCACTTGAAATGCAGGTGATTTATTTTAAGTCACTTGCTATTATAGTGTAATAGGAAACTTTTTGTAGAAGCATTGTAAAGACCTGTGGATGCAATAACTTCCAGAGATATGCATTTAGATGTGTCTGGTGAAATGCAGAGCGATCATTAGGGAGGGGATTTACATTTTCACTACATGGTATATCTTTGTTCTACCATTATTTTTGCATGTAACCAATAGTTATATTAGTTATTACTTATATGCAACATAAGACAAACAGACAGACCAACACATGAGGTAGACAGAGCCCTGCATATAAGCAAAGCTGCCATCAATTTAAAAGTGCGGGCAAACAGGGTGGGCATCTGACCAGGGCCCACTCATTCCTGGGGGCTCAAGGCAGATGCCCGTGTGACTATATCCCATGGAAACAGTCACGTTCGGGTAGAAGCTGGTCAGGGATAGGAAGCTCTCTCCCTGATCCTTCCTCCTAGAGGTGCGGCTAGCACTTGCCACACCTCTAGATGGAGGGATCAGGGAGAGAGCTCCCTGACCAGCTTCTACCCGATCGTGACTGTCTCCATGTGAGGGAGGAGGACCAATAGTAAACTTTTTTATTATTTTTTATTAAATTGTGTGTAAGTGTGTGTGTCAATATGTGTGGGTGTGTCAATGTGTGTATTTCTTTGTCTGTGTAATTGTGTATATTTCTCTGTGTGTGAGTCAATGTGTGTGTTACTGTCTATATGTGTGACTGTGTGTCTAAATATGTAAGAGTGTCTGTAAGTGTGTATATTTCTGTGAGTATTTCTGTGTGTGTATAAGGTTGTCTCTGTAAGTGTATGTATGTGTGTGTGTGTATAATGATGACTAAGTGTGTGTCTGTGTAAGTGTGTGTGTGACAGTGTGTATAAGGGTGTCTCTGTAAGTGTATGTATGTGTGTGTGTGTGCGTGTGTGTGTGTATGTGTAATGATGTCTAAGTGTGTAGTTATGCATGAGTGTGTAAGTGTGGCTGTGTATGTGTGTAGGCAGGGCCGTTTTAACTGTTGTGCAAAGTGGGCTCTTCCCAGGGCAAAAAATATTCTGCCCCCCCCCCCCCTGATAGTTTATCAATTAATATGTGACAAGCAGAGTATGCAGATCCCGGCTTTTAGACACATATTAATTGATAAACTATCGTGTGGAGGGCGGGGGGGGGGGGGGCGGGTCAGAATTTTTTTCAGGAAGGTGCCCTGAAATGTAGTCTGCTTGTAATCTGCGTAAGGAGTGCCGCAGATAGATACAGTACATAGAGGGGAAAGGCATGGAAAGAAAATGATGATGACAGTACATGTGCATTATGGGAACTGTAACAGCCAGGATGCCTGACTTTAATGGGTGTTCTAGCTGAAAGAATTGTAAGCCTATTTTAAGCTGAGTTTTGTGTATCTTTATGAAGCTTAAGAGTGAGGTAACTAGCTGGACTGGATTTCATCTGATCATAAAAAAATAAAGTATTTATGTCAGCCATCAGCCTCAAACAATACCTATGTGCATGAAATGTCACTGTTTGTTTCTGTATTGTTTTCCATTGTGTTACCCATTTGATTTTCACCATTTTTGCATCTGTGCTTCTTGCTATAAATCCCGCCAATTGCCAATACCAGTGGACCAGATGGCACCAGGAAAATTACCTTAACAAACTGCACCCCAAGGTTGAGCCTTAAGCTAAGTACTCAACTTAGAAATCCCTAATGCACCACAGGTCTTAGGTAAGGTATAAAAAAAATTGACTACTAGGAGCAGTCGTACACTGGGATTTGGCAAAAGAATAGTCACTCAGACTCAGATCTATTTCGTATATTGCTGGGTTTGTGTGCTGTCTCTTCGGAGCACGTAAACCTCGGAAATACAGTGAGGGTTTTTTCTAGGTGTGCGGCATACACCTAGCACACACAGAGGATACGCGCCTGATAGTCAAGTTATCTGGGTAAAAAACAGGAACAATTATTTCAACCGAGCTGGGTCAGAAGCTGGAATGGGATAGTAAGCCAAGCATGGGTCTCAATAGGAGCAGCATAGTCAGTCAAACCAAGTAAAAAAAACAAACAAATAAAATAATCAAATCAACTGAAAATGTATCTTTTAACCCCTTAACGACAGATGACGTGCCAGGCACGTCACGGCAAATCGAGGACTTGCCGACAGGTGACGTGCCTGGCACATCATGCACTAAACTGAGTAAAGAAAGCGACCAGCGGTCGCTTTCTTTACTCTAACGGTGTTGCTACAATGCCTCTAGGTAGAGGCATTGTGCAACACCCCCCAAATATGCAGGGGCGCGCTACGATCACTCCACGGAGTGATCGTAGCAGCCATTTAAAAATGGCTGCGACCGGCTGCACACATGTGCTTAGAAAGCGAACGATCGTTCGCTTTCTAAGCATCTGCGGTGTTTCTAAAGTGCCTCGCTAGCGAGGCACTTAGTAACACCTTCAGGCTCCCCAGAACCGATGGTGGTCGCTCTCCTGAGCGACCCCATCGGCTCAGTAGAAGGGAACGCTGCCTGTACAGGCAGCGCTTCCCTTCTAATGGCAAGAGCATCGGAAGTGAAAGTATTTCACTTCCGATGCTCTAGGGGGAGCCAGTCGATGCCGGCACAACAGATCTATGTGATCTGTGTGCAGGCATGTATGGTAAGTGCTCTGATGAGCACTTATCATACTGTCAAAGGCAATATTAGTAAATATTGCCTTTGACAAGTATTGATCTGCCTCCCTCACCTTACTAGTTTTAGTAAGGGAGAGAGACAGATCAGATAAAGTAAAAAATAAAATAAAATAATAAAAAAAAATTTAATACAATTTTAAACACCAAGGGCTTTTATAAAAGCCATTTAACCCCTTCCCTGCCATTGATCGCTGTGTACGCAGTGATCATACACAGCAGCACATTTTTTGCTGTCTGTGCATTTTTTAGGGGTTCATTTTTTTTTTTACTGTAATTCATTACAGTATAAAAAAAAGCTCTTTTAAGAGAGATTAACCCCTTTCTTGCTGTAGATCACTGCCTAAGCAGCGATCTGACGCAAATGCAGCAATCTTGCTGCAGAAGCATTTTTAATTTTTTTTAAACTTTTTATTACACCCGTCACGTGTTAATTATACCCGCTAGGGGACTACGTTTAACGTAAAAAAAATTTTTTTAGCTGTCTGACCGCATGTATAGCGATCAGTAACAGCTGATAAGTGACAAAGGCGGGTTGGCGTTTGCTTAGATGAGCATCACCATTCGTCTGGTTAGATCAATATTTGTAAATTTTTTGCTGTCTGTGCATTTTTTTAGGGGTTATTTTTTTTTACTTTGATTTATTACATCAAAGGCTCTTTTAAGAGCTATTAACCCCTTCCTTGCCGTATATAACTTCCTAAGCAGCACATATGGTCACTGCCTAAGCAGTGCATATGGTCACTGCATAAGCAGCGCATATGGAGCAATCTAGTCGCAGAAGGATTTTTTTTTGCTATCAGCATTTTTTTTGTCAGACTCGCTAGGGGTTAGTTATACCCACTAGGGGATTACGTGTATTCCTTTTGAAGCTGTCTGAACGCGTGTATAGCGATCAGTAACAGCCGATCAGTGGCAAAGGTGGTTTGGTGATTTCTCAGATGAGCATCACCATTCGTCTGGTTCGTAAATATTGTTCTGACCTATATGGATCTGCCTCCCTCTCCTCACTTGAGTTTTAGTGAGGGAAAGAGACAGATCTGTATAACATAATTTTTTAATTGTAATAAATTAAATAAAATGTTAAAAAATTGTGAGTCCCAAGGGCTTTTATAAAAGCCATACCCTTTGTATAGTGTAGTGTATTAACCCCTTCCCTGCCACTGATCACTGCACAGCAGAACATTTTTTCTTGTCTGTGCATTTTTAGGGGTTACTTTTTTTGTACAGTACTACAAAGGCTCTTATAAGAGCTATTAACCCCTTCCTTGCTCTACATGTTCAAATTCCAAGTTTGAAAATCAAAAAGCGCACCTCTCAAATGTAGCCTTTCAACCCCTAACAAAGCTGACAAAGCTATGCATGGGTGGTATCCCTGTGCTCGGGAGATGTTGCTGAACATATATTGTGGTATTGTTTGTCAGTGACACATACCGAAATATGTGAATTTGTGTCTAAAGTACAATGTATGTGGGAAAAAATACACAATAAAATGACTACCACAAACTTTGACAAAGGCTGGTGGTAGAATTGGTGCATGGAAAGTGTTAAAATAACACCATTTAAAATAGCCTAGGGTGTCTACTTTTACAAAATATATACTTTTTGGGGTAAAATACACTGTCCTACTTTAAAAAAAAGTCCCAAATGAAAGATGGGCTCAGGCTGGCTACACGTCAATATTCCAAGTTGAAAATGCGCACCTTCACAATGTGGCCCTTTTAGCCCCCAAACAACCCAACAAACCTATGCATGGGTGGTATCCCTGTACTCAGGAGATGTTGTTGAACACATATTGGGTTATTGTTTGGCAATGACACATACCAAAATCTGTGAATTTATGTCTAAAATACAATATTTGTGAAAAAAAAAACACACAAAAATTACTACCACAAACTTTGACAAAGGCTGGTGGTAGAATTAGTGCATGGAAAGTGTTAAAATACCACCATTTGAAATAGCGTAGGGTGTCTACTTTTAAAAAATATATGGGTTGATGGGGTAAAATACACTGGCTGTTTTCAAATATGTCCCAAATGGGACATGGGTGCAGGCGGTCTGCATGTCAAAATTTCAAATTGGAAAACCAAAAACGGCACCTACCAAATTTGGTCTTTACCCCCCAAACAACCCAACAAACCTATGCATGGGTGGTATCCCTGTACTCAAGAGATGTTGCTGAACACTTATTGGGGTGTTATTTGGCAGTGACACATACCAAAATCTGTAAATTTATGTCTGAAGTACAATATTTGTGAAAAAAAAACACAAAACAATTACTACCACAAACTTTGACAAAGGCTGGTGGTAGAAATAGTGCATGGAAAGTGTTAAAATACCACCATTTGAGATAGCCTAGGGTGTCTACTTTTAAAAAATATATGGGTTGATGGGGTAAAATACACTGGCTGGTTTCAAATATGTCCCAAATGGGACATGGGTGCAGGCTGTCTGCATGTAAAAATTTCAAGTTGGAAAACAAAAAACTGCACCTCACAAATTTGGCATTTTAGCCCCCAAACAACCCAACAAACCTATGCATGGGTGGTATCCCTGTACTCAGGGGAAATAGTAGAATCTATTTAGCATGTTTTTTCGTTCACTATTGTCGATGAGGAGAAGTTGTTTGAAATAAAAACAAAGAAATTTGTGTATTTTTTTTTTTTTGTCCATATTTTTTTTTTTTTTTTAATAATATAATAAGATATGATCAAAAATATGGCATCCATAGAAAGCCCTTTTTGTCCCGAAAAAAACAATATATAATATTTGTGGGTACAGCAAATGACGAAGAAGAAAATTACTGCTAAACACAAACAGCACAGAAATGTTAAAATAGCCATTGTCCAGAAAGGACAAAAATGTTTCAAAGGCTCTGTCGTTAAGGGGTTAAATTAGGCAGCAGAACAGCTACTCCTGAGAATCTGATTGGAGGACCGAACAATTGTTTGTGAGTAAGCAGTAAGAATAATTGTGAATCCATTGTGAATGCATGGTTTGCATAGACCAGAGACATGCAAACAAGAGGAAATGTGGTATCAGATGTTAGTCAGATTTGAGCATGTAACACTACCATTTAGGTTAAGTTAGTTTGTTCTAGGCAGACTAAGCAGTTGGGTCTTCTCAAATAGTGGGGTAATGTGACATAGCTCTATTTCCTAAGCCTGTCTTAAGTATGCTGCAGGATATAGTTTAACCCTTCCATTCAATGGACTGAATGCCAGTATCTGCAGTTGCAGATATGTGGACTGGGGTTCAGTGGTCACCAGGTGCCCAGCATTATAACCTGCTCCTGCATACTGCACTCCCATATTTTAACACAGAGTTCCTCAAGGCTATTGGAGTTTACCCAATAAGACAAGGCTTAATATCCTGCTTAAGTGACAGTGACAAACTTGTGAGAATCTCAATTTAGTTTTTGCTCTCTTGTGCCATTCCAGCGGAAACATTTCCACATTTTATCAGGACAATACTTACATCAATGTAATTAGGGTAATTGTAATTCATTTTATGCACTGTATAATTAAGAGCAGTCAGTGCAAAATGTGCATGGTGGCTGTTTTTGATTAACATTCTTTTTGCCCCCACTGTACAGATTTTTAATTGTCTAATAAATAAAAAAAAAATTAACCTATACTAGTGTAAGGAGCCCTTATTCCATGGAGCGCTGGCAGTTTAAGTTATTTCACTAATTTGATGGTTAATGTATATAAGAAAAAACAAGGGGGTGGGGGAAATGGCCAGCCGTTGAAGAAGATGGTAGCATGAGCTGAGAGCTCTGTCACCCTCCCAAACTATTAATTAACCTTTCTCATCAGTAAGAGACCATGGGCAAGAATAAAAATACCGGCAAAAGATTCTGAGACACCCAGGACCAAATACAGACAAGTGACGGCTTCGCTCAGGGAATATTTTCAAACCCCAAGAGATCAGAGGCCCACGAGGCACCCTCTCCTACCAGTTCAGCCGACATGGAAGAAGAATTTGGAGCCACAACTTCATCAGTGGCTTTGAGGGAACAGTTGGAACAGGAGTTAATATAACAACTGTTCTCTTCAGCTCCATGGAAAGCAGATTTAGCACCTTAATTACTGAGCTTAAACACACGGTGTGGGACAAAATCGCGTCCCTGAGATCTGACATCTCGGGCCTTGAAAAGAGAGTGACTACCACTGAACAGGACCTGTCACACCAATCCACCCGCCTAATGAAAGTGGTTGATGCCTCAGGTACTTGACTGACCTCCGGAAAAGAGTGGAAGACCTAGATAATTGTGGTCAGCAGCACAATGTACGAGTCAGAGGCCTACTGGAGGCTGACGTTGACATGCTGGAAAACCCAATGGAGAGGCTTACCTCACTGTTCAACACGCTCCTGGAATGTGCAATAACATTGCCAATATAGATGGATCAGGCCCACAGAGCCCTGAGGACAAGAGGAGCTGTGTAAGCCCCACCACAAGACATTATCTGCAGAATCGTGGATTTCCAGTTGAAGGAAGCCATCTGACATATGAAGACATATGCACATTGGACATATGAAGACGCTTAAATTTCCTTTTACCTGGATGTGTCGGACATTACCTTGCAAACAAAATGTTTCCTTAGACCTCTCACCGTGGAACTCCAAAGCCAGGGCCAATGTTACAGTTGGGGGATACCCATTTAATCTTCAAGTCCAATTGGGCAATACGGAAGACCCTCACATACCATGCGGATCTACTGGCTTTCCTGGAAGAATTGGAGCTCCCAGACCTGGATATACCTAATTTGAATTGCCCTGATGCACAACAGGCTTTTAGGCCTCTATGTCAAAGGCCACAGGTCACACCATGACACCCACATCTGAGACAGACACAAGGCCCTAACTGGCCAGCTTCTACCGATCAAGCGAGGGCCCGAGATGAATGACCATACCTTGGGCATATTCAGATGTTCAGTTCTTACACTTTGGTTATGCGTAAGTTCTTACCAAATCTGTTGGTGCTCTGCCACCACAGTAGTTGCCCCCTGAGCTTACCAATTCATATTTGCTACAGCCTCGCACTAGCCCAGAATGGTTCTATGGGCTGATCACCTTGGTTATATTGCCCCTGGCCCAGAGGGACCTCGATTTCCCTATATTTCCAAAAGTGAAGATGGCCTGATGACCGATTCCTCTGAGGCCCTGAACTGGCAGTAATTTTTTTCCTGAACTCATGTGCGGGACTGTTGGGGCCAAGGCAAACTAAGCTAGAGGATGGGCTACTCATAACGCCCTGCTTGGACACATAGCCTTGCGTGTGGGTCTGTCTAAGGGGCCCAGTTATTTATTTATGATTATAAAAAGATTCCCTGTTTCTTTTAGGTTTTCCACTGAGATGCTACTTTACCTTAAGACAGTCTATTTTAAGAAATGTACAGAGTTTATTGGATGCTTACTGGTAAATGTATCTGCTGATTCGGTTCATAGGGGTAAGATGCACCTTACAGGAATATTGGGGTTACTTCTACTATTCTGTTCAATCTACAGATCAGTACGGGGGGAGGGAAGGCTCACTAACCCACCTTCCTCAGAACTAGGGCCTTAGATTCCCCAGCTATGGAGCTTTTTAACATTGGCCACTGACCTTTAGCATTACGGTAACCCCTGCGATCCATTTCACTACTCCTATAATTTTACAAATCGCACTCCCTCTAAGAATTTCATAAAAAAAATGTTTTTATAAAACATCTGTTCTAATGTTGCACTAAGCTGGGGGTCCCTGACGGAACACGGTTCACACCGGAAATAAACTTTTTTGATTCATTCAGGGTTAAGATTCAGAACAAGGAAGGCTCCTTTGATACGCCCAGCAGAGGCGTCACTAGGGGTGGGCTACTGGGGCTATAGCCCCGAGTCCCACCTTGATAGCCCCGAATGGAGACTCTGGGGCTAAAGTATTCTTTAGCCCCGAGACTCCAGGGCTATAAATATATAAAAAAATCCCCCAGTGAGCTTTCCTCCGTCTGGGACATAGTCCCAGAATCGGAGGATTAACCTCACGCGGGGGTGAGGGCCGATCGGGAGGAGAGGCTGCTATAGGGAACTCGCTCCCTAGTCTCTCCTCCTGGTCATAGAGATCACAGCGCGATGGGTGCAAGCTCCGCCCCCGTCGTGCTGTGTCAGCTGCTTGCCGGATGTCAGGTGGACGGACATCCGGCAGAAGGTCCTGGATGACGGACCAAGTGTAAGGTAAGTAAAAAATTTAAAAAAAGTGTGACTGTGTATGGGTGTCTAGGTGTGTGTGTCAGGGTGTCTAGGTGTGTGTGTGTGTCAGGGTGTCTAGGTGTGTGTGTGTGTGTCAGGGTGTCTAGGTGTGTGTGTGTGTGCCTGGGTATTACTGGGTTCTGACTGGCACACTATTACTGGGCTCTGAGTGGCACAATATTCTTGGGCTCTGACTGGCACTATATTACTGGGTTCTGAGTGGCACAATATTACTGGACTATGATTGGCACAATATTACTGGGCTCTGACTAGCACAATATTACTGGGCTCTGACTAGCACAATATTCCTGGGCTCTGACTGGCACAATATTACTGGGTTCTGAGTGGCACACTATTACTGGGTTCTGAATGGCACAATATTACTGGGCTCTGAGTGGAACACTATTACTGGGCTCTGAGTGGCAGACTATTACTGGGCTCTCACTGGCACAATATTCCTGGGCTCTGACTAGCACAATATTACTGGGCTCTGACTGGCACAATATTCCTGGGCTCTGAGTGGCACAATATTACTGGGCTCTGACTGGCACTATATTACTGGGTTCTGAGTGGCACAATATTACTGGGCTCTGACTGGCACAATATTCCTGGGCTCTGACTGGCACACTATTCCTGGGCTCTGACTGGCACTATTTTACTGGGTTCTGAGTGGCACAATATTACTGCCTCTGACTGGCACAATATTCCTGGGCTCTGACTGGCACACTATTCCTGGGCTCTGACTGGCACTATTTTACTGGGTTCTGAGTGGCACAATATTACTGGGTTCTGAGTGGCACACTATTACTGGGCTCTGACTGGCACAATATTCCTGGCCTCTGACTGGCACAATATTCCTGGGCTCTGACTGGCACACTATTACTGGGCTCTGACTGGCACAATATTCCTGGCCTCTGACTGGCACAATATTCCTGGGCGCTGACTGGCACACTCTTCCTGGGCTCTGACTGGCACACTATTCCTGGGCTCTGACTGGCACTATGTTACTGGGTTCTGAGTGGCACAATATTACTGGGTTCTGAGTGGCACACTATTACTGGGCTCTGACTGGCACACTATTACTGGGCTCTGACAGGCACAATATTGCTGGGCTCTAACTGGCACAATATTCCTGGGCTCTGAGTGGCACACTATTGCTGGGCTCTGAGTAGCACACTATTACTGGGCTCTGAGTGGCACACTATTACTGGCACCGAGTGGCACACTATTACTGGCACCGAGTGGCACACTATTCCTGGGCTTTGACTGGCACAATATTCCTGTGCTCTGACTGGCACAATATTACTGGGCTCCGAGCGGCACAATATTACTGGTATCTTACTGGCACAATATTACTGGGCTTTGAATTGGACACTATTCCTGGTATCTGACTGGCACACTATTTCTGGGCTCTGAGTGGCACAATATTACTGGTATCTGAAAGGCACAATATTACTGGTATCTGACTGGCACAATATTCCTGGGTTCTGAGTGGCACAATATTCCTGGTATCTATAATTGTACAATTTTCAAACACTGAAAAAATTGTGGGTGTTTTCTTACTTCAATATTATTAGGGGGGGGGGGGGGGGTTGGGGGGGGGGTGCAACACTCAGGGTCCGCCCCGGGTGCCAAATGCTCTAGGTACGCCCCTGTGTGTGACCAAGCTCATCTGGGCTCTAGCCCAAGATCATCCGGAGACCTAGCAATGCCCCTGACACCCAGTCCTCAAGGTTTCTCTGTTATAGACCTGGGTGTGCATAACTAAAGATTACCTACCATGGTTAATTAGCATGTTTATGTTTGGGAGGTGGAGACTCACCTCTTCCATTGTATTTTGTTATTTTACATTTCTTTACTACGTTGTAGATTGAGTTTTAATCATTGTATATTATATTATAATTTTTTGGCAGAGCGAGAAGTTCTGCAGCCTCTCCGTTGACGGCTGACACTCCCTCACTGTGAGTGTCACAATGTATTTACTCAGTCACAACTGCCTGCGCCGCGATTCGGTTTGGAGAAGGAACTGGACCAGCGCTTCAATAGACACTCCAGGTGTTATTTACTTGTGGTTATATTGTTGTTCTGTCCTTTTGTTTTTCTCTCTCTCTCTTTCGCTCTTTCCTTCTTTTCTATCGCTACTAACTCCTACCTCCCCCCGCCACTTTGCTCCACCGTCCCACCCCGCTCCATCCATGAAATCCAGTGAACTCCCGTGATATTCAGTGAAATCCAGTGAAACCCAGTTAAATTGACATAGAGAGATGGTGTCACGCACAACTGTTTTACATCCCCCCATGGGAAGGCAGACTCTGAGAGGTATTCCCTCCACTCAAAAACAAGAGATTTGTATTCTGTCATATAATGTGAAAGGGTTTTTTTTACTACAGCCCAACCCAGACTCACCTTGACAGCTTACCCAATAGGCTTTTTTAGCAATAACCCTGAGACCAAATCTAAGGTAGGTACTGCTATTTTGTTCAGTAAGCACATGCCCATAGTGGAGAAAGAGCATCTAATAGACCAACAAGGTAGATATGTTTTTGTTAAGGGTTCCATTGCAGACACACTTTATACTTTTGCTAACATATATTTTCCTAACACGCGACAGCACCATAGTTTTAGGAAATACTATCTATTCTTTAAGATTTCCAAGATGGTATACTGATTTTAGGGGGGGGGGGGGTTAATGTAGCTCTAGAACCGCGTATTGACCTCAGTGAGCCACTCTTGCACTGCCCCGTATGTACTTCAAAAGATTAAAACTATTTTAGATGATCACCAACTGACTGACTGCTGGAGAGCCCTAAACCCCAGTGACAGAGACAGCTTTTACTCTAACCCAATGCGAGCTATACATGAATTGACTTCTTCTTCATGCCATACTACCATCTACCCAAACTCTCCAAAGCCAAGTATGGCCTGATTACTTGGTCGGACCATGCTCCCCTTAGTATGACAATAACCTCCACGCTCCACTTCCTCGACTTGGAGGTTGAATAAATCGCTCCTGATGGAAGAGACATCCGTGATGGCAACTGACCCCTTCTTACTGACTATTTTACTGACAATCTGACTCCAGATGTCCCTCTCTTGACATTCTGGGAGGCTCATAAAGCCGTCATACGGGGACATTTTATCAGACTAGGTGAAAAAAAGCAGACTCGCAGCGGTTAAGTAATTTGTACACTCAGATACAAGACGCGGACAAATCACATAACACGCATGCAGTCGCAGGTTCTTTTCAATTACTAACATCTTTGAGAAAAGAGCTGTCGTCTATTATCACGCAAGGGCCAGCAGGTCTGGCTAAGAGGAAAAGCCCTGTACTATGAACACGGTGACAAACCGGGCAAATACTTAGCCAGAGCGCTACGTAAACAATGAAGGCTAAAATATATCCCTAAAATTAAGAGTCCTGGGGGCATCCAACAGAGACTCCCGTCAGAGATTATGACAGAATTTGTAACATATTATACTAAATTATATATACAATCTGACGGATACCCTTTCCATTGAAGTTGCTTCTGCTCAGAAACAAAAAATGACTGACTATATAAACACATACCTAACAAGGAAGTTGTCGCATAACGATGCCTCTGCCCTTGAAGCCCCAATTACCCTTTTGGAACTGGCTGAGGTTATCAAGAACTAAAAACCAGGGAAATGCCCAAGACCAGATGGTTTCCATCGATCTTATTATAAGAAGTTCCTGGGGATCCTAGTTCCTCACCTGATTAATGCCCTCAGCTCCTTACTGGATACTCATTTTTTTCACCCACATACACTAGTGGCTAATATCTCACTAATTCCCAAGGAAGGGTAAAGCTGTGGTATTTACCGCCCTATTTCCCTCCTTAACTCAGATGTGCAATTCTTTGCTAAGATCCTTTCCACTAGACTCAAGAGATTGGTGCCTAAGTTGATTCACCCAGATCAGACGGGTTTTGTATTAGGGAGAGAAGCTAGGGATAGCACAATTCGAGCTCTCAAATTAATATGTCATGCCAAACACTCCAAAGCACCTACCATCCTCCTGTCAATGGACACAGAGAAGGCGTTTGACAGGTTGGATTGGTCCTTTATGTTTCAGGTACTAGAACATATGAATTTCGGACACAATATTAGAACTTGAATGTCGTCCCTGTATTCCTGCACTTTGGCTAGGTTGAGGATCTATGGTGAGCTAACGACACTCACACTGACATACACACAATCTTGCTCACACTGACATACACATACTCTCACTCACACTGACATACACACACATACTCACACTGACATACACACACACACTCACACTGACATACACACACACACACACTCACTGTCACTGACATACACACACTCTCACTTACACTGACATACACACACACTCCCTCACACTGACATACACACACACTCCCTCACACTGACATACACACACTCTCACTTACACTGACATACACACACACTCCCTCACACTGACATACACACACTCTCACTTACACTGACATACACACACTCTCACTTACACTGACATACACACACACTGTTCGTTTTTAACTTACCTTCTGCCTGCAAGCATCTCTGTGCTTTGAGCTCCTTGTGTGAAGGAGGTCTCAGCCAATCATGGGAGGCTTCTGAACTCTCAGCCAATAAGGAGCATTGAGAGGTCTCGTCTGATTGGCTGAGACCTCTTTCTATCAAGCTCATCCAGGAAAAAAAAAGAAGGAAAAAGACGCTGCACTGAACAGGGCCGCCTGGGGCAGCTGCCCCATTAAAGGGCCGGCCTGGTGGGAATGAGTGGGCACTGGGAAGATGCGCCGTTTTTAAAAAAAATGTTTCATTTTTTTTTTTAAAGGCCTGGAGCCCGAGTGGGCCCGTGACAGGTGTATCGCCCGTCACCCCCTGATGGCGGCCCCGCACATTGGTATCATACCCCTACACAATTGCAGTCCATGTTCCCTGACACATCTGAGTTGTGTTGGCAGGGGGAGGGACACTGTATTACATATTTGATGGGAATGTAAAGGCATCGTGCCATTTTGGAAACAAATCCACAACACCATGCATAGCTTCACCGACGTCGCCCTCCCATTTTTACCGGGCCCGGACCTGATTCCTCAAACCGTAGGGTCAATAGAGAGCTACAAAAAGTGTGTGGCATGACATTTGATTAATGCAGCAAAGACCCTCATTCCGCTCCACTGGAAATACCCCCTGCCTCCATCCTTTAAGGAATGAGTATCGCAGGTGGAGAAGATCATAAGAGATAGTGATGCATTAAACTACCCCACCAAATACCAGCAGACATGGTTTCATTGGTTGAATTTTTTTGGACAGTTCGGAGATTAGCCAGTTACTCAAGGGTTGATCTCCCTCCCTACACTGGAAGGGGTTTGCTCCCCCCCCCCCTCCAGTGTTCTTGGTTGCTATGAGTCTAATCATAATTTTTTTCCCCTCTCTTTTTTTTTTTGCAAAATATTGCAATTGAGATCAGGAGAGGGCCGGGAACTTTGGCACATGGGCAAATATAATTCAGCGACTTATAGTGCAATGGCAGCAGCAAACTTTTCATAAGTTTTATTTTTTTTAAAAACATTTTTTAAAAATGTAGCGGCATTATCATCCTAGCAGCTATAACTATTAATTTGGGGAAATTAAAGAGAAACAGCAGTAAGCTATCTTTTGGCACACGTTCAGTTTTCTTGATGTTAACCTAGCTCTGTTTCACATATATTACACATGAGTAATGGTTCACATGAACTGAGATTAGCTATAATTAGGGTGGGCGGGTTATTTAATTAGCAAGGGGGTACCCTTTGGTACTCCAACTGCTATAACCAGTATTTTTGTCTAGCAGAAGAGCTTGATGGGCAGCGTCTAAGCTTGCTGGAAAGAGTGGTGGCCAGGGGCGTTGCTAGGTCTTCCGATGATCTGGGGCTAGAGCCCAGATGAGCTCGGTCACACACAGGGGCGTACCTAGAGCATTTGGCACCCGGGGCGGAATCTGAGTGTTGCATAATAAAAATGTAAGAGAACACCCACAACTTTTTAAGTGTTTTAAAATTGTACAATTATAGATACCAGGAATATTGTGCCACTCAGAACCCAGTAATATTGTGCCAGTCAGATACCAGTAATACTGTGCCTTTCAAATACCAGCAATATTGTGCCACTCAGAGCCCAGTAATATTGTGCCAGTCAGATACCAGGAATAGTGTGCCATTCAGAGCCCAGTAATATTGTGCCAGTAAGATACCAGTAATATTGTGCCAGTCAGATACCAGTAATATTGTGCCACTCAGAGCCCAGTAATATTGTGCCAGTCAGATACCAGGAATATTGTGTCATTCAGAGCCCAGTAATAGTGTGCCAGTCAGATGCCTGTAATATTGTGCCAGTCAGAGCCCAGTAATAGTGTGCCACTCAGAGCCCAGTAATATTATGCCAGTCAGATACCAGGAATATTGTTCCAGTCAGAGCCCAGTGATAGTGTGCCAGTCAGAGCCCAATAATATTGTGCCAGTCAGAGCCCAGGAATATTGTGCCATTCAGATACAAGGAATATTGTGTCAGTAAGAGCCCAGTAATGGTATGCCAGTCAGAGCGCAGTAATAGTGTGCCACTCAGAACCCAGTAATATTGTGCCACTCAGAGCCCAGTAATATTGTGCCAGTCAGAGCCCAGTAATATTGTGCCAGTCAGAGCCCAGGAATATTGTGCCAGTGAGAGCCCAGTAATAGTGTGCCAGTCAGATGCCCAGTAATAGTGTGCCACTCAGAGCCCAGTAATAGTGTGCCACTCAGAACCCAGTAATATTGTACCACTCAGAACCCAGTAATATAGTGCCAGTCAGAGCCCATGAATATTGTGCTAATCAGAGCCCAGTAATATTGTGCTAGTCAGAGCCCAGTAATATTGTGCCAATCATAGCCCAGTAATATTGTGCCACTCAGAACCCAGTAATATAGTGCCAGTCAGAGCCCAAGAATATTGTGCCACTCAGAGCCCAGTAATAGTGTGCCAGTCAGAACAAAGTAATACCCAGACACACACACACCTAAACACCCTGACACACACACACACACATCTAGACACCATGACACACACACCTAGACACCCATACACACTCACACTTTTTTTTTATTTTTTTTATTTTTTTAAGCCGACATTTAACTATACGGAGACAGTCTCCATTCATAAAATTATGAATGGAGACTTTGTCTCCGTTTAGTTAAAAGCCGGCATTTAACTATACGGAGACAGAGTCTCCATTCATAAAATTATGAATGGAGACTTTGTCTCCGTGTAGTAAAATGCCCACAGCCTATAAACCGAACGTTCGGTTTATAGGCTGTCGGCTTATGGAATACATGTATTCCTATTGCTATTCTATAAACCGAACGTTCGGTTTATAGAATAGCCATAGGATTACATGTATTACATAAGCCGAAAGTCTATAAACCGAACGTTCGGTTTATAGGCTGTGGGCATTTTACTACACGGAGACAAAGTCTCCATTCATAATTTTATGAATGGAGACTCTGTCTCCGTATAGTTAAATGCCGGCTTTTAACTAAACGGAGACAAAGTCTCCATTCATAATTTTATGAATGGAGACTCTGTCTCCGTATAGTTAAATTATAGGCTGTCGGCATTTTACTACACGGAGACAGAGTCTCCATTCATAAAATTATGAATGGAGACTTTGTCTCCGTGTAGTAAAATGCCCACAGCCTATAAACCGAACGTTCGATTTATAGGCTGTCGGCTTATAGAATACATGTAATGCTATTGCTGACTGTTCTATAAGCCGAAAGTCTATAAACCGAACGACCTTCGGTTTATAGACTTTCGGCTTATAGAATAGCAATAGGATTACATGTATTCCATAAGCCGACAGCCTATAAACCGAACGTTCGGTTTATAGACTTTCGGCATTTGTATTGTAATGTGAATGTAATCGTAGTACTACTATTGGCTTTCACTACACGGATACAGAGTCTCCATTCATACATTTATGAATGGAGACTCTGTCTCCGTGTAGTGAAAGCCAATAGTACTACAATTACATGCATTCTAAATGACGAAAGTCTTTAAACCGAACGTTGTTCGGTTTATAGATTTTCGGTTTAAGTCAAACTCAATTCATTCATTTATTAGGTAAAACTAAACGAATGTAACGAAAACGAAAATGGTAAACGAATTTCGTCCGAAACGAATGAAGTTATGAACGAAATTCGTTTTAGACTAAATAAATATCATTTTCGTCCGAATGAACTAAAACGAAACGAAAATTTTAGTTTTGCACATGTCTACTTATTACTCAGGAGGAAGAGAGGTGTGAGAGTTGATTACTTGATAGGAATTGAAAAAACAAGTTACGTTCACTATAGTGAATTCAAGTGCTGTGGTATAACATATATAATTTCCAGCAAAAAAGGTCCATTGGGGGGAACCATTCTAATAGATCAATGTTAAATTCTAATATTTCAAAACACAACATTTAACAGTGAAATTAAATGAAATTCCCAAAATGTATTACATTTAATCCTGATTCTGCAAAGGAAAGTTCTATTATTCTATTAGTACTATTTATTTTACTAACCACATAATATTTTAACAAATTGACAATTCATAAAAAAGTTGAAAGCTGTGATCTTGAAAGCTATGTAGTTATTTATTTATTTTTTTGCAATTTTGTGTTGCTTGCCAAATTAACAGCAGGGGTGTTGTTTCACAAAGTCATGCAGCGAATTAGACTTGAATCTCCCATTAAAGTTAATGATTGAAACGTGATTGATTTTCTGTTCATTGTGTTCTGACTTCTTCAGTAACTCACACCCTATTTTTGGAAACTGCTAATCTTGTGTGCGTGTACACTGTAGCATGATACTTTTTTAAGGTCACATTTTCAAGCCCCATAGTGTTGATCACAATAATTTCTTGGCAGGAAAACCTAATCAAAATAAACTAATCTGACATATGCTAAGAAGTAGTCATTTGTTTTACAACCTCATTTTGTGTTCAGGATATTAAGCTAATTAAAACATTGTTGGGTTGTTGCCATACTTTCTTTAAAAAAAAGAAGAAAAAAAAGAGTGTAATTAGGAATACAAGTTCGGCAATGTAAACACAGCTCATATCTATCCATCTATCTATTTAGTTGCGTGGGCAACTGTAATAAGGAGAACATTTTTTTTGTTTTTCTGACAGCCACTTCTATCACGACAAACCATTCTATATCTGACAGCCCCTACAATCATGACGAACCATTCTATATCTGACAGCCCCTACAATCATGACAAACCATTCTATATCTGACAGCCCCTTCAATCATGACAAACCATTCTATATCTGACAGCCACTTCTATCACGACAAACCATTCTATATCTGACAGCCCTACAATCATGACAAACCATTCTAAATCTGACAGCCCCTACAATCATGACAAACCATTCTAAATCTGACAGCCCCTACAATCATGACAAACCACTCTATTGCACAGCTAAAGAGATTTCCGCTTAAATTAACCCTTGTTATTAATCAGTGATAAATTACTGACACTGACCTTTTTTGACATGCCCTTACACATAATTATTTAGAAAAATGAGGTAAATGAAAGGTAGCACATTGGTGCTCAGAGTTTAAGGAGTAGTTTCAAACACACATTTACATTCAGTTCAGGGGAAAAGAAAACAGTGGAGAATATAGAAGAAGTCATTATTGCAAGGTTAATGATGCAGGCATCTATGACTCACACCCATAGCCCAATTAAATTATATTACATTACCCTTAACACTGCTGAAAGCTTACGATTAAGGCATGAGTCACATCAGTGTGGAGTATTGGCTCTTGGAATAGGCCTGCACTACCTGGCCACATTGACAGATAGGATTTGCAGAAGGTAAGCCAGGGTACATAAATGGATTAGGCTAGATGGGAAGTAATGGGTGCTGAGATGTAAAAACCTAGGATAGATGGTTAGGTGGTGATGGTGGGAAGGATGCTCAGATGGGTAACTGAGATGGAGATTGGATTATCAACTTGAAGAAGTGTGGGAGTAGCGAAAGTCAGAGGATTCTTTGGGAGTCCATTGCTATCTATAGACAGTATGTAAAGCACTATAAATGATAACACTGATGATTTTGTTTAATAAATGGAGGTATGATGTTTGGAGCCATTCAAGATTCATCTTTTGGTAAGGTACACTGTTTTTTCTTTATAACCTCCCATGTTGTGAGTTATGATGCATTCTCAACTTGGAGCAATATCAGTAAACAGCTTTATTCGTAAATGAGGGAATTGCAGGGAATTGCCAAGGGTTTTCAAATGTACGGCCAAAGTAGCCAAGTTGGGAATATTCTCCAATTGAGGTGAATTGAAATTCCTTTGTTAATTGCTTGTAATTACCGCTTTTATCAATATGTCTATATAGTTCTCTTATCTGTAACTTACTGAGTCAAGTGAACCAATTGCTTATGGAGCATAGGTGGCCTAACTCAGAAAGATGTCAGTTAAAGAGAGCAGGGCCATCTTTAATAATGATTGGACCCTGGGTAAGTATTTGCAGGGCCCCCTGGACACTGCCACCCCTCCCCCATTACCTGATCTACAAACACACCCGCTACCCCAAACCACACAAAAATAAACACACACAAAAGTACTTTTGTTGCAGTATATAAAATGTGTACAGTAAGCGTACAATTGCAGTGTATAAAATGTGAATATCAAACCAAAAAAGTTGTTTTGAGACATAGTCAATGAATCATTTCACTGTGGAACACAATGTGAACTGCAAACTGATCCCAAATTCATTTAAGGATCTGTGTGGAGACATCTAGTGGTCAATCCTGATAAGAGTAGTGTGAAATGTTTCAGATATAATTTTTTTATACTACCACATCTCAGATGTCCTCCTAGCATTCAAATGTCACCACTTTCAAGTGAGTTCTTCTTTCAGGAAAGCACTGTGTTCACTGAATTAACACAGGGTATCTATATATTTGTTTTTACATAAAATAAAAGCCAATAGTCTATTTTAATGTTATGTGCAAGGAATGTGCAGACGGATTGATCAATTGTATGGCTATTGAGTAACTGATTATTGAACAACATCTTTAGAGATAAACTTGGACTTCTTGCCTGGTAAAAGTGGAGGTAACTTAGATACCAAAATGATATGGATTAAAATGCAAATGGAGTTTATGCACTAAACAGTGAACTGTGGTGAACTATAAATCAAATTGCAAAATAACATGCCTTAAAAGCTTCTGAGGCAACCCAATCCCCTGTGCATTTCACACATAGTGCTTTGTAAATAGCCAAACACAAAGCCTGTTGATTGGTTATTGCAGCATATAACGTAGTTGCTCGAATATAAGACAAGGTTTTTTTCAGAGTAAATGCTCTGAAAAATACCCCTCGTCTTATATTCAAGGTCGTCTTTTAGTCTGACCTCAAATCGAGAGCTGCAGGGAACCTGGACCCCCCTCGCTAACAGCCGGTGTATGTCTGCGTGATGCGCGGAGACATCGTCAGCTGCTGCCTGGCACGTCCGTCGGGACTTCTATGATGAAGCTGGGACCTTCTGGCCTCATCATAGAAGTCCCGGCGGAAGAGCCGGGCAGCAGCGGAGGATGTCTGCACGTATCATGCAGACTTCCCCCAGCTGTTCCTACTAGCCACCAGGGAGAGAGAGGGGGAGGGAGGGGGGAGAGAGAGACAAGGTGAGGGGGGGAGAGAGAGACAAGGGGAGGGGGAGAGAGAGAGACATACAAGGTTGGGGGGAGGGAGGGGGGTAGAGAGAGAGACAAGGTGAAGGGGGTTGGAGGAGGGCGAGAGAGACAAGGGGAGGGAGGGGAAGAGAGAGAGAGAGAGAGAAAAGTTTTGGGGAGGGAGAGGCAACGTGGGAGGGAGGGGGAGAGAGATAACACTGGGGACAGAGACAGAGAAAAAACTAAGGTGGGGAGAGAGAGACAATGCTGGGGGGAGGGAGGGGGGAAGAGGGACCGACAAAGCTGGGGGAAGGGGGAGAGAGAGGCAGCATTGGCACATAAAAGGAAATAAAACCAAATGCTTTTTTTTATATCATAATTTTTATTAAATATTAAAAAGCTATTTACATGTAAATATATACAAGTTAAACTTTTTTCCTAAAGGGTAGTCTTATATTCAGGCTTTTAGTTTTTTTCCTAAAGGAATATCCAAAGTTTGGGGGGTCGTCTTATAATCAGGGTCGTCTTATATTCAGGGTCGTCTTATATTCAAGCACATACAGTACGTAAACAAAATATTCACTAGAAAGTGAGCAGCAGATAATTTCAGGTGAGATGAACATTTCATTTCACTTACTCAACTATGCATCCTGCTAGTTTTGCATTGTATCACTTTAAGAAATCATCTCCTAAGTAAACACAATTTAAAAGCTTACAATGACTGGTGAAAGTTGCAGTCAACACAGTACTTTGTTAGAGATGTAAAATCATACGATCAGACACTAGCTACAATAACAACAAATACCACAATAAAGCTTGTATTATTGCTATTCACTAAAATGAAATAAATAATGCAAAATATCACCCCATTATTTTTTTTGACATAACATGCATCAGTTTGGTGCCATTTCAAAGCATATGAAAAGGAAGGTTTTTTTTTTTTTTTATCATGCAGTTACTCCTGACAGGCTCCACTTTGCCTCTTTGCTATGGTGTTAAACTGACAAGGTAATTTGAGAACAAGAAATTAATTCAGAAGTCTTCCAAAAAAAAAATGTACAGAAAAGAAAATAACTTTGGTATCCTAATTCCAAAGCTTATATAAGATGATTGTTATTATAGTAATTTCCCTGAACACGCTGTAAGCATACAGGGGTCTCCATAGTTCAGGAATGGTATATGCATACAAACCCATCTTTAAAATGTCTAAAAGTATGTTGTGAAATGTCTCAAGGAGAGAATTCATTATGCTGCATTTGACAGAGGGCACCAGAAAATTTCTAAGCTGTCCAAATTCAAAAAGATTTAATTGCTTTTATCTTGTTATGGAAATGTCACTAAAGAAGAAACTACTGACAAGAGACCAAACACCCTAGTTTTTTTCATTCGAAACAGGAATGAATAGAAAGAACGATAAGCATGCTCCATGCCGTCAACTGCTGGGAAATAGAAATAGCCAGAATGCTTAGCGCATCAAACAGTATAAGGAAGTGGTATAGGTGTAATGACCCAGAGTAACGTCTCACGCCTTTCGCTCTCTGAATTGACATAATCATAGGCGTATTAAGATTATTGTAAATACTCTGTGGATGTTATTATATCTTTAAGTGTGTTAACTTGTGTTTGTTTTCCTAATAATACACTTGTGGTCTGAGGTGTAATAGGTATTTGTCACTTTAAAGCTGGCAGTCATTTGTATAGGGTGTCCTTACTATTTTGAGCCAAGTTATGAAGAATAGCCTTAATCTAAGAGGTAAAATACAGATTAAAAGACCACCTGTGTAATAAAATGCAGATTGTAAGACCTACTGTATAATAAAGTACTTTGGTATGTATTATTTATATGTATAAATATAGATGCATACTTAGTTATTTACTGACCATTAAATTATAGATTCTCAAGAGTTCTCCCTTGATATCACCTTAGTTCACCTAGTTTATCAGCAGCTGAAGGGCTGAAGATTCCCTACCCTTGTTTTAGTGTATCACTCCCAATGTCTACAAAAGTCTACCTTTAACTTCCTAAGACATGTATATGGGTTATGCATATTAAATAACAAATAAGGATGGTTCCCAGTGTAAATATTTGCAATTCTTTTATTCAAATGCAATTTATATTCAATTCATTGATTCTCTCAGTACATTTGTAATATAATAATATACCTCCCTCCGTGACACATCATTAGTAACATTAAATGTATGAATGCTTTCAGAACTTTAGCAAATCAGTAAAACTAATGTATCCTTTCATGACCAGTTTTATACCCCTATAAAGGCAATATTTATTGTAATTAATTGTATTCTTCTGAAAACTCCACTTAGTGGCAAAAACATAAAACAAGTGAAATATAAATTACAATTGACATTTATTGTGATAGTAATCCCTTCATATATTTTCTGTAATATTTTTTTTTCATTATAATGCCTGTAATTCTATGCAACGTAGATGGAGGAAAGGAAATGAGGCCATGTGAATTCACCATTATTCCTCCGAGGACGCTAGTTCATTAGTTGAAACAGTGAAGTCTTGATGAGCAGCCGATGATCAGCAAATGGAAAATGAACAGGGATATAAATTCCTGGCAAAGTGAATCATTAACATTTGCTGCCTGTATCTTGGAAACACTGTAAATCATTCAGATCTTAGTGCATCATGACAAACTATCATTCCTAATTAGGATTGATTTTTTAGAATAAAACCATGTCTGCTGTGAAGAAATGCTTATTAATATTTAATTTCACACACTTTTGATGGATCGTGATAGCAGATATAAAACTACAATGTCTCTGTATCACGATCCTGGGAGGCACAGTGCTTGGGCACGGGTGTTCAGTGGCAGGAGTGGGTTCATAGTTGTACCCCATTTTATGGCCACATGTCTGGCATGTGTGATTGCAACTGTGGTATCCAGTCCACTGAAGGAAATAGTTTGTCCACACACAGTAGGACCCATGAATCAGGGAGATAGAATGAAAGGTGTAATATGCAGGATCCTGATGGTCATTGCTACCATATCACAATAGCCCAAATTCATCAAATTCCTAACAACAAATTCTGTCTTTAACGTAGCAAACTAACAATACCAAAACTAAAACAAAGGAGACAGAGAGGTATATTCACTAAAAGGTGAATTGCAGGGTTTGTGGGGTGAGATGATGTGAGATGAATAGTTAGCTCACCAATTTATCCATACATTGCTTAGCAGGGAAACTCACCAGATTTGCACCTGCACTCTGTATAGTAAAATATTCATCTCACCTCAACTAATATAACCTGCTACTCACTTTTAATAAATAGACCCCAGAGAGAAACAGTGCATATCTACATCTGGAGAACATCCACTGAAACAAAGAGAGAAATGGTGCAGCTTAAATAAAAAAGCTGCAAGACAGGAATGTGGATCAAAGAAAAAAAGACAAGGATCAAGGAACACCTACAGAAATGTGCCCATGTCAGGACCATGGAAAGGACACAAAGAAACACTCAAGGTGACTAGACTAGGTGCAGGACAGATGCAGAACAGCTAGCCAGGTTGAAGCCTCACATCCCTTATTTTGTTAACCATAATGTATACTTTTAACCACCCAAAAAAAAAACACCTAAATTCAACAAAACAGCAATGCACTTCTTAACTATTGCCTGGAATTCTGTACGCTTTGCTGCCTTTCAATCAGTTGAGCAGACAGTTGTATAAATTCAGCCTCTGACAAAATGGTGTGCCTTTTATTTTATAATGATATAAAATAATATATTATGCTCTTCATTGTCTTGACAACTGAATCATTATCTAAACTGTTTCAACAATGAAAAAATTAATTTACACTGTCTTTCCTTTCATCCTCCTACAATATTGCTTGTTTCCAATAAAAGTAGTTAATGGACAAAATGAAATAAAACACACACATACACAAGTTATTAATGCAAACAATATGTCTATTATTTAAAGGTTCAATTTAGAAATGAAAAAGGTAAATCACGAATAATAAAATTCCTAAATAACAAATCCCATTGTTTACTTTTTAATTTTTCAATAGCACTCCAATACTCATTAAAATATTCCATTGGTTCTTGAGTGAGCATCTTCAACATCCAGAGCCAGACATGTTCTTACAGAACACTTAACATTTACCCATTGATTAAGTATGCATAGAATAGTTAGAAGGCTATCCTAGATATAAGATAAGGACAGGGACAAATGAAATGATTCAGATTTTTTTTTTAAAGGCAGAAATTGAGGAGCCTAGATGGACTAAATGTTTGTTCTCTGTCAACACATTCTGTGCTTCTCTCATTCCCCAATGGCATTCAGTGTGTGAATTGTGGATTTTGTGGGTCCCCAATTATATTCAGTAGGGGAAGCACAGTTGTGACCATAGGTATGTATTCTGATATGTGTTTTTCTGTTTTTGCATTATTGGCATAGTTCATGCAGATTTCATTGGTGACTAACCTACTGAATTATTGGGTTTAACAGGACTCAAATCAAAAGAGTCTGCAAACAAAAGATATCTGAATAAAAACAAAATTGTATGTGTTTCTCATTCAACTGAATTTAAAAGAGAAATATTATATCAATGAACCACAGCCAAGCAATGCATCATGGAGTGAAGAGACACCTTTTAGCATAACCATTTTTGCACTATTGTGTGGTCCCATTTTGAAACATTAAAACAAAAAACAAAGGTGTGGGTTCCCTCTCAGCGTGAACAGGCAAAGGCTGAAATAGCGAACCCTATAGGATGTAACCTACTCGGGAGAGGAATCACTGTTTTTTGCTCACTTGCACTATTACAGAGGAAACATCTCCATTATTATATTAGACTGGTCCCATAAGGGCAGTCCAGATCCAAATAGCCTGGCAGGTCTCCTCTGCACGAAGAATTCAGCAACCACAGACATACGTTTTGGCCTTCAATGACCTCATCAGTGTGGTACGGCTGGTATCCCTCTAGGTGCAGCGAGCTAGGGACCCATGTCTGGGCATACCCTGATAACTCATAGAGACAAAAAACAAATGTGTGGGATCCCTCTCAGCAAAAACGGGCAAAGGCTGAAATAGCCGTCCCTATAGGTTATAACCTACTCGGGATAGGAATCTCCGTTTTTTGCTCGCTTGCACCTTTACAGAGGAAACCTCACAATTAGCATATTAGACTAGTCCCACCCATAAGGGAAGTCCAGATCCAAATAGCCTAGCAGGTCTCCTCTGCACGTAGAATACAGCAACCACAGACATACATTTTGGCCTTCAATGGCCTTCAAGACCTGGTGCTGAGTAACTGCAATCCCTTGGAGGTTTGGGACCCCAAGTTTTTGCAGCCAGAACCAGGCCCTGTGAAGCAGCTGCTGTATCTAGGTCCCATGGCTTAATAGGAAATGAACAAAATGATAGCCAAGCAACGCTAAAACAGAAAAGTAACTGAGGGATAGCGGAACTGAAATACAGAGTGCAGGGCTACAGGACAGAGGCAAGACATAAGCAAGTTAACCCCTTAAGGACAGAGCCTTTGAAAAAAATTTGTCCATTCTGGACAATGGCTATTTTAACATTTCTGTGCTATTTGTGTTTAGTTGTAATTTTCTTCTTTGTCATTTGCTGTACCCACACATATTATATATTGTTTTTATCGGGACAAGAAGGGATTTCTTTGGATGCCATAATTTTGATCATATCTTATAATATTATATAAAAAAATAATAAAATATGGTAAAAAAAACAAAAAACACATATTTACTGACTTTTATTTGAAACATCTTCTCCTCATCGACAAAAGCGAATGTAAACAACTGCTAAATAGATTCTACTATTTATTCTGAGTACAGGGATACCACCAATGCATAGTTTTGTTGGGTTGTTTGTGGGCTAAAATGCCAAATTTGGGAGGTGCAGTTTTTGGTTTTCCAACTTGAAATTTTTACACGCAAACAGCCTGCACCCATGTCCTATTTGGGCCATATTTGAAGCCAGCCAGTGTATTTTACTGCATCAACTCATATAAGTAGACACCAAAAGCTATTTCAAATGATTGTATTTTAACACTTTCCATGCACTGATTCTACCACCAGCCTTTGTCAAAGTTTGTGGTAGATATTTTTTTGTGTTTCTTTTCTCACATTGTACTTCATGCATGAATTCACAGATTTTGGTACGTGTCACTGCCAAATAAAACCCAAATATGTGTTCAGCAACATTTCCTGAGTATACGGATACCACCCATGCATAGGTTTGTCTGCTTGTTTAGGGGTTAAAGGGCCACATTTGAGAGGTGAGCTTCTTGGTTTTCCAACTTGAAATTTTGACATAAAGACAACCTGCACCCATGTCCCATTTGGGACATATTTGAAGCCAGCTAGTGTATTTTACCCCATCAACCCATATATTTTTTAAAAGTAGACACCCTATGCTATTTCAAATGGTGGTATTTTAACACTTTCCATGCACCAATTCTACCACCAGCCTTTGTCAAAATTTGTGGTAGTAATTGTATTGTGTATTTTTTTTTCCACAAAATATTATATTTCAGACATAAATTCACATATTTTGGTATGTGTCACTGGCAAACAATAACCCAATATGTATTCAACAACATCTCCTGAGTACAGGGATACCACCCATGCATAGGTTTGTTGGGTTGTTTGGGGGCTAAAGTGCCACATTTTGAAGGTGCGCATTTCCAACTTGGAGTTTTGACGTGTACTCAGCTTGAGCCCCTCTTTCATTTGGGACTTTTTTTTTAAGCCGGACAGTGTATTTTACCCAAAAAAGTATATATTTTGTAAAAGTAGACACCCTAGGCTATTTTAAATGGTGGTATTTTAACACTTTCCATGCACCAATTCTACCACCAGCCTTTGTCAAATTTTGTGGTAGTAATTTTATTGTGTATTTTTTCCCACATACATTGTACATTAGACACAAATTCACATATTTTGGTATGTGTCACTGACAAACAATAGCACAATATGTGTTCAGCAACATCTCTCGAGCACAAGGATATCACCCATGCATTGGTTTGTCAGCTTTGTTGGGGGTTGAAAGGCTACATTTGAGAGTTGCGCTTTTTGATTTTCAAACTTGGAATTTTGACATGTAGAGCAAGGAAGGGGTTAATAGCTCTTATAAGAGCCTTTGTAGTACTGTACCAAAAAAATTAACCCCTAAAAAGGCACAGACAAGAAAAAATGTTCTGCTGTGCAGTGATCAGTGGCAGGGAAGGGGTTACTATACAGGGTACACTCTACAAATGGTATGGCTTTTATAAAAGCCCTTGGGTCTCACAATTTTTTAACATTTTATTTAATTTATTACAATTAAAAACTTATATTACAGATCTGTCTCTTTCCCTCACTAAGTGAGGAGAGGGAGGCAGATCCATATGGGTCAGAACAATATTTACCAATATTGATCTAACCAGGCGAATTTGCCAAACCACCTTTGCCACTGATTGGCTGTTACTTATCGCTATACATGCGTTCAGACAGCTTCAAAAGGAATACACGTAATCCCCTAGTGGGTATAATTAACTCCTAGCGAGTGTGGAAAAAAAAAATGCTGATAGCAAAAAAAAAATCCTTCTGCAGATCTACACCGGTCAGATCAAATATTGACAAATATTGATCTAACCAGGCGAATGATGATGCTCATCTGAGCACCAAACCACCATTGCC
This sequence comes from Pelodytes ibericus, assembly GCA_036172795.1. Classification (NCBI taxonomy): domain Eukaryota; kingdom Metazoa; phylum Chordata; class Amphibia; order Anura; family Pelodytidae; genus Pelodytes; species Pelodytes ibericus. The sequence goes on from CM069858.1 coordinate 163,471,423, forward strand.
ACTGATCAGCTGTTACTGATCGCTATACATGCGCTCAGACAGCTAAAAAATATTTTTTTACGTTAAGTGTAATCCCCTAGCGGATATAATTAACCCGTGACGGGTGTAATAAAAAAGTTTTAAAAAAAAGTAAAAATGCTTCTGCAGCAAGATTGCTGCATTTGCGTCAGATCGCTGCTTAGTCAGTGATCTACAGCAAGCAAGGGGTTAATAGCTCTTAAAAGAGCCTTTTTTATACTGTAATGAATTACAGTAAAAAAAAATTAACCCCTAAAAAATGCACAGACAGCAAAAAATGTGCTGCTGTGTATGATCACTGCGTACACAGCGATCAATGGCAGGGAAGGGGTTAAATGGCTTTTATAAAAGCCCTTGGTGTTTAAAATGTTATTAAATATTTTATTTTATTATTTTATTTTATTTTTTTACATTAACTGATCTGTCTCTCTCCCTTACTAAAACTAGTAAGGAGAGGGAGGCAGATCAATACTTGTCAAAGGCAATATTTACTAATATTGCCTTTGACTGTATGATAAGTGCTCATCAGAGCACTTATCATACATGCCTGCACACAGATCACACAGATCTGTTGTGCAGGCATCGATTGGCTCCCCCTAGAGCATCGGAAGTGAAATACATTCACTTCCGATGCTCTTGCCATTACAGGCAGCGTTCCCTTCTACTGAGCCGATGGGGTCGCTCAGGAGAGCGACCACCATCGGTTTTGGGGAGCCTGAAGGTGCTAGCGAGGCACTTTAGCAACACCGGAGGTGCTTAGGAAGCGAACGATCGTTCGCTTCCTAAGCACATGTGTGCAGTGGGCGCAGCCATTTTTAAATGGCTGCTACGATCACTGCGGGGAGTGATCGTAGCGCGCCCCTGCACTTTTTGGGGGTGTTGCACAATGCCTCTCCCTAGAGGCATTGTAGCAACACCGATAGAGTAAAGAAAGCGAACGCTGGTCGCTTTCTTTACTCTGTTAAGTGCATGATGTGCCAGGCACGTCACCTGTCGGCAAGTCCTCGATTTGCCGTGACGTGCCTGGCACGTCATCTGTCACGAAGGGGTTAAAGCAGAAATCAAACTAAGGATGAATAATTCAAGACACTGGGTTAAGGAACACAAGAGACACATACAGAAGGAACAAACATAAATACAGGAACTAGCCTAACACTAAATATGGTAAAGGTGGGGTTTGGTTCACCAATTGGCCAATTAGTTGTCAGCTTGGCAACACGTCAAGGTACCCCACATTAGGCAAGTCCCTAACTAAGACATAATATTAGCAAATACAAATAATAGAATCTAAGACACACACATTGAATTGACACAGAGGAAATACCTGTAGACTGCACTACTAAAAACTGACCAGGCAGAGGGAATCAGAAAACCTGGAATGAAACATAAGGACAGGCAGAAAGAAAACCACAACAGGACTACAGGGCAGGACAGGAATACAGGGCAAGGAAGGAATACGCATAAATAAGAAACAAGAAATCAAAGCAAGTGGAATATAGAAATGCCTGGATAAGCCTGCACAAGGGTGCATGGTTACACCTTCTAGTTGATGTTCTTCTCCTCTGTTGTTTACATTATTGCATACAATGAGGGATAGGATGGAAGATGAAAATAGCAAGGAATATTACTAAATGTGTAGAATTTGCTATATGTACCATATTTATTCAAATATAAGGTGACCCACCATATGTGGATCTTAAAGGTGGTGGGGCAGACTTAATGTCATTATATCATACATCTTGCCCAAATAGGTTTGTTTATTTAGTGAGGCATATGCCACACCCTCTGCAAATAGAATGGTTACAAAAGATATACCAATCCTTTATTAACTATCTATGGTTGGATAAAAAGCCAATAATTGGATTTAACACACTTTACAAAAATGTAGAAGAAGGAAGGAATAGGATTCCCCTACAAATATAAATACTATGACGCAGCCATGATCCTTTACTTGTCTAAATGGCTCACAAGTATGGCGGTAGAAGAGGCTTGGTAGCATATAGTAGTTGTAGATACAAAGATAGCATTATCTTAACTTAGTAGCATTTTATGGGCAAAAGAGAAGGAAGAATGGGTCTCAAAATATGTTGATATCAGGGCTTCTGAAATTCTGGTGGCGCTTCAGAAAAAAGAAACAAATACAAGGGATAACCATGACTACCACACACACTGAATTTCTGGAACTCTGTATCCCATATCTTAAATTAACAGAATGGCAGTTAAAAGGCATACAGAGTTTTGGACAATTAATGAGAAATAATGGCTTGAAGACGTTTCCTCAACTAGAAGCAGAGTTTTCCCTTTCCAGTAGGGGCATTTTTATATTTCAGAATTAAAGGTTTTTTTATAGACAGAATTAAGAAAAAACATTAATCAAATATTTATACAGACAGATTTCTAAAATGTATTAGTAAGCAACTTAAGTTTAACCCCTTCCCGACCTTATGACGAGTTAACTCGTCATAAGAGCCGCACCATTAGCGACCTTATGACGAGTTAACTCGTCATGCAGTCTAGCCGGCGGTGCGCTCCGTGGACACCGCCAGCTAGTCTGCAACGGGTCCAGGACTAAGCCTCGCACCCGAGGCAAAGCTCCTGGACCCGATCGGTCAGTTTCCGGGCATGTGATCGCGGTGATGGCTCAATCACCGCGATAACATGCAAATTAGATGGCAAAGTCAGTGTGTTCACACACTGACTTTGCCTCTAATTCTCTCTCTGTGCTTCACATTCTTATAGTGAAGCACAGAGAGTGACCTGTAAGTAAAAATAAATTAATTACATACACATAGGTAAAAAAAAATAAAAAAAAATTAACCCTTTCATTGCTGATCACAGTTTTTAACTGTGATCAGTTTCCTTCCACTTTATGGCCCTCATTTAGTTTTTTTTTTTTTACAGATTTTTTTATTTTTACAATTTATAAAGTTTTTTTAATAAATAAAGGTAATTTTAATATATTTATTTAATAAAATTTAACCCCTGCATGCCTGTTGCATTATTTTTACTGATCTGACATCGCACTCTTCAGAGTTTTTTTTCTGTCTTTTTTGTTATGGGGGGTTTGGGAATCAATATTTTTCTTTTTTATTAGTTAGTTAATTAGGGGGGATAAGTGGGTTAGTGTTGCACTAGTTATGTAGCTTATTATTGGGAAAATAATGGGGAAAAACTTTTTTTTCCTCAAAAATGTCTTCTTTTATATGTATTTTTTCATACTAAAATGTAAATCATTTTTATGTATAGGGTATCAAAAGAAAGCTCTAACTGTCCTCTAAAAAACAACATATAACTTGTATGGGTACGTTAAATGAGAGAGAGGAAATTTATGTTTCAAAAACCGCGTATTAAAAATTGAAAAACGCTCTGGTCCTTGGCCCAGGAAAATCCCTGGTCCTTAAAGGGTTAATCAAGATTAATACATCTGAAATACTGAAAAAAAAAAACCCAAGCTAACGGGAAATGGGAAAAAGTAATAACAAAAGAGATTACCTTAAAAGAATGGCGATCTGGATTGTTTAGGTTGAGTAAGGTGTGTCACTGACTAAACTTGTTAGAGCTACAATTTAAAATTTCTAACAGGTTGTATCAGATAAGTTGTTGGAGATATGGGAAATAAGTTAGAACGTATTTCCACATTTGTTGTAACTGCAAAGCACTTAAGGGCTTTTGGAATATGGTATCAGACATATATAAAAAAAATCTAGAGATAGGGCTTGATAAGGTGGACATAAAGGTATATATTTTATATTTAAGTTGGCCCTCTATGACTCCTGAAATGGATACCTGACAATACACACGTTGATTGCAGCAAAAATGTTATTAGACAGAGTATGACGCCAAGTTGAGATTGCCAAGTGGGCCCAAAGGTCAAAAAGTATTCCAAATAAAAATGGAAATAAACATTTTGTACCCATAGGGTTTTAGAAGTAAAATTATGCACTTGGAAATAAAAAAAAAAAATGCTAATTATACTCTAAATGGTTGTGAGTTGGGTAAATCTTCTATGGAAAAGGATTTGAGTATTCTTGTTGACGATAGACTGTGCAACTGTGCACAATCAAAGGCAGCTGTTGCTAAGGAAAACAAGCTGTTCTCATGTAGTAAAAGAGAAAACAATCTAAAAGATCAGGACATTAATTTGCCTCTTTATAAATCATTGGGAAGCCCTCATCTATAATATGCAGTGCAGTTTCGGGCAAAAAAAAAGACATACTGGAAATAAAAAGAGCTACAAAAATGATTAAAATAATGGACAGTTTCAGCTATGAATAAACACTGTCCAAGTTGGAATTGTTTTCTCTGGAGAAAAGTTGTCTTTGTGGAGATATGAAAAACCTTTACAAGTATATTCATTGCCAATACAAAGATGTTTGGAGATTTTGTTTTAAATCACACGTTCCAGACAACATGTAGGCATTCCTTAATTTAAGGAGTTAAGTTTGTCTGAAACCTACAGGTTTAGGTTTAGACTGTCTATCTGAAGTTGTTTAAGGGTCCCAAACCCTTGGCTAAAACTGGTCCAGTCCGCTATGTCTAAGTTTATCTGGCAAGGAAAATGGCCACATTTATAGGCCACGTTACTAACAAAAAAAATCTCCCAAGGCGGTTTAGATATGCCTAAAATAGAAGTTTATCAGTGCGCTAGCCTACTCACCCATGCCCTGATCACCCAGAGGGTAGGAAGCATAAAGGTGGTATAAATTAGAACAGAAATTGTCCGAACACCAAAATTTGGGAAGCCTATTTTGGAAGACAACAACACAGGGAAATAAAATATTTAATAAGGCCAAACTACCCTTGGTGTTGGGCAACCTCATTGGAAGTTGGGAAAAATTAAATATTCCTGGTTAACCATGGCAGCAGTTACGTATGGGTTAGCTCCACCCTCAAGGTAGGCAGGACAGAAAAAACAAAACTATAAGCGCCCCCACCCCTCGTCTCCTCAGTCTTTTTTCTGTCCTCATTGGTTTTATCAGGACGGGGGCCTAAACTTCTTTGTAAACCTTCTTTGCATATTTCTTTTTTATTTTATTTTATTTTTGTTTTTTTCTACTTACCTTCTGGGAAGTTCAGCCTCTTTCTTCCTGAAGCCCGGTTCCTTACCCTCTGGAAGGTTACCTGGGGTTCCCCATTCCTCTGTGCACTTAATGCAAGTTGGTACTGGAGATGCTTCTGGATTATTGTTACTGTGCCTTTTTTTACTTTTTATTGCACATATTCCTCCGTAAGCTTACTGCAAGTGGTACTGAAGATGTATTGTATATTGGGCAGATGTCACATACCTGCTTTTGGCTGGCTGAGTTATTTACCGTGTTTTTTGCTTTTTTCAGGTATCTTTCTTCGATTCCTGCTTCAGGTTCAGGTTAGTTGGTTTCTTGGTTAACCCCTTCCCCCCTTTTCTGCCTTGGGGTTTTTTCCTGCCATTTTTTTGGGGGGGGGGTGGAACATTTATATGTTCCACTACTCCCCACTTTTTATTTTTCTGGGTCCCCTTTTGGTGTTGGAACGCTTCTACGTTCCACACCTTTTTCACTGAAACGCATATGCGTACGCGTATTTTTCCTGGTTCCGGGTTTAAGTGTTTTAATCAATTTCTTTAGTTTTTTTCTGCTGGATGGCCCTGTTCACGCTCTTCCAGGTTCCACCACTGATTTCTGTTCCCACTATTGCCTCCTTCCTCGTTTCTTGCCAGCCTCAGGTAATTTTTCTGATTTTAAACGTCATTTTCAACATAATTTTTTCCTTTTTGGTTGTTTAATTCAATTTTTGCATATTTTGTCTCAGCCTGCCCCTTTCTTCTTCTTTTGCTAAGATGTCCTCCTCATCTAAGAGGTCTCGTTCTTGTCAGGAAAGGTGAGTTTTTTGTATTTTTTTATATAAAAGTTCACATTGGACTTGTCTTGTCTTAATCTGGTGTATGTTTACCAGCCCTAGGCAAGACTCGGATCCTCCCCGGAACAGGACGGAGAAGCGTCCATGCTGTTAGGCCTGTGATGCCACCCCCTTGGAAGGCAAAAGCCTCTGCGGTAAATGTCTATCCCATGCCGCTGTGCCTCCTGATCCATCTCCCGATTTAGTGCACCTTGTTAATAGGGCTGTCGAAAGGAGTCTGAAGGACCACTTGAGTAGTTTTTTCCCTGTCCAATACTCTTCCCAGGATGATGAATTTTTTTCAGATCAGCCCGGATGTGGTTCTATTAGGAGCTTCCCACGCAGACAAATATTTTACCAACCTGCAAAAGGTACGCCCTTCCTTTCCAGTTCATGGGTCCATTGAGGAATTGATTTCCTCCGAATGGAGGTCCCCAGATCGTAAGGTTTCATCAGTCCGTAGAATCTCCAGATTGTACCGAGTCGCTACGGAGGATTCCTGGACCTCTCCTCCGGTCGTGGATGCTTCGGTTATTCGAGTTGTCCGGCGATCATCTCTGCCACTCGATGGCCCGGCTCTCCTGAATGACCCGATGTATCATCGGATTGAGGCCTCACTTACCATGGCTTATGTTGCTGCAGGTGAAGTTTGTCAACCCACGGTCGCTATGACATCGGTCTCTCGGGCCTTGAAATGTTGGGTCCTCGACCTCAAGGAAGACATTGAGGGTGGAGTTCCCAGGGAGAAACTGTTGGATTCCCTCTCTGACAATAAATTAGCAACGGAATTGTTTATCGAATCTTCCTCGGATATCCTGAAGCTTGCGCCAGATGTATGGGCTTGTCTGTTTCGGCCAGACGTGCCTTATGGTTAAAGCACTGGCATGCTGATGATACCTCTAAGAATTCCCTGGTGTCCATTCCGTTTGATGGGAAGCTGTTATTTGGTAAAGTCCTGGAAGACGACATTCGTAAGGCAGCTGAAGGAGCCAAGGTCTTTTTGCCTCAGGAACGGAGATGCATTCCCAGGGCGGTTTGGAATGATCGTCGCAACTTTCGTACCTCCTTTCGGGATTCCAGACAATAGAGGCCTGGGAGAGAGGTGGCTCGATCCTCTACATGGAGAATAGGTTCCCGAAACGCTGCTAGGGGTTCCCGCTCTGCCTCTTCCTTTTGTGGGAAGTTCCAGTCCTGAAGTAATTCCTGCCCGGGCTGCTCCAGTCGGTGCTCGCCTCCTGGCGTTCTCAGCAGTCTGGGCAGGGTTTTCCTCAGATTCCTGGGTCCGGAACATCATTCACAAGGGTTACAGTCTGGAATTTCTTTCTCCTCCGACTCCAGTTTTTATCTGAACCAAGATCCCATTAGACCCAAGGAAAAGGGATGTCCTTTTGAATTTTCTGCAGTCCCTTCTTCGGGACAAAGTTATTACTCCTGTGGATGGGCCCGATCGCTTCAAAGGGAATTATTCTCCCCTGTTCTTTGTCACCAAAGCCTTGGGGGAGCTGAGACCGGTTCTCGACCTCTCTGTCCTGAACAAATCATTGGTGGTCAAGAAATTCAGGATGGAATCCCTCCGGTCTATAGTGCTGTTCATCTTCCCCGGCGATTGGATGGTCTCCATCGTTCTCAAGGACGCCTACTTCCATATACCCATCAGAATTCAGCACCAGCGGTTCCTGTGCTTTGCCGTAGACAAGGATCATTTCCAGTTCCGTGCTCTTCCTTTTGGTCTCAGCATGGCTCCTTGAACATTTTCCAAGGTTCTGGTGGTCTGTATTGCGGAGCTTCGCAAGCAGGGCCTGACTATTTTCACTATCTGGATGCCATTTTCAAATTGGCTTCCTCTCCGGATCTTCTGGCCACCCAGAGAGACATGGCTTTATGTTTCCTGCAAGACGCAGGATGGAAGATCAATTTTGTGAAAAGACAACTCCGTCCATCCCAGTCCCTGGTCTTTCTGGGTGCGGAGTTCGACACTCTCTCCGCTACCTTTTCTCTATCCCTGGACCGTCTGGTTTCGGCCATCCGGAATGTCGATCTACCCGGTTGGTTTCCCATAAGGAAACTCATGTCCCTACTGGGAGTCCTGGTCTCAACTATCGGCCTCGTCCATTGGGCCCAGTGGCACACTCATTTTCTCCAATCCCTCCTGCTCTCTCATCTTCCGGTTTCCCAATCATCTTTAGACGATCTGATTTTTTTACCGAAAGAAACCTCTCGCCATCTGGCCTGGTGGTTGAAGGTCCATCTTCTCAGGAGAGGTTTTCCCCTGACGGATGTCATCTACAGAGTGATTACAATGGATGCGAGTGCTCATGGTTGGGGGGCCCATCTGGAAGATCTCTACGCCCAAGGTGAATGGTCTCTGGCAGAACGAGTTCTTCATGAGAACATCTTGGAACTGAGAGCAAACTACAGGGCATTGCTGGCCTTTCAACCTTCTGTTCAGGGTCACTAGGTAAAAATACAGACGGACAACAGGTGTGAGGTTGCCTGCATCAACCATCAAGGGGGTACCAGGAGCCTGTCTCTGAGCCGGGAATTTGCTCCAATTGCCCTCTGGGCCCAGGAACGGGTGGAACACCTGTTGGCAGTGTATCTTCTGGGATCAGAGAACACAGTGGCAGATTTCCTGAGCCGCACCAATGTCAACACGATGGAATGGAAGCTCTTGTCTCAAGTATTCCATCGTCTTTGCAAACAGTGGGGTCTTCCAGCGGTGGACCTGATGGCCTCTGCCTCAAATGCTCAGGTTCCTAGTTTCTTCTCCAGGACTCCTCATCACATGGCGGAAGGTGTCGACGCTCTGTCTCTCCCGTGGCCGAAAGAGTTCCTGTACGTTTTTCCGCCTCTCTCTATCATTCCCCGCATCCTGAAGAAGGTACGGCTGGAGAAGGTGTAAGTACTGGCTATACTACCTTGGTGGCCCAGGAGACCTTGGTTCCCGCTGGCGAACCGATTGTCCACCCAAGACCCTTGGATGCTGCCACAGGTTCCGGATCTCCTATCTCAAGGCCCGGTGTTGCATCCTCGCCCTCACTCTCTTCAGCTGGTGGCATGGCGATTGAGAGGCAGTCACTGCGGATCCGCGATTCAAAGGTAGGGTTTCTGACCCAATGTCTCCCTCCCTACCGGATTTCTACAGGCTGGCCTTGATCGAGGTTTGGGTCTGAACTCCCTCCGTGTTCAGGTTTCTGCACTCTCTGCCCTCTGGGCTTTGGTTCCTTTGATTGTTCATTTTTTCAAGGCTGTTATCAAACTTCGTCCTCCGGCTTGATCATTTAAGGCCCCATTGACCCTTCGTCTAGTTCTTAAAGCTTTAACAGGACCTCCTTTTGAACCCATGCCTGATGCCTCCCTATGGTTGGTGACTCTGAAGACCCAATTACTGTTAGCTTTAACTTCCACTAAACATTGTTCCGAACTACAAGCTTTTTCAGTGTATCCTCCCTATACTGTCTTCTTTCCGGATCACGCCGTCCTCCGCCCGGGCCAGGAATTTCTACACAAGGTCGTGACCACGTTTCACCTTAATCAGGAAACCGTATTACCTGTGTTTTTTCCTAATCCATCTACTCCTGAGGAATCCCGCTGGCATACCTTGGATGTGGTGCATTGTCTACAAATCTACATTGCCGCTCCTCACACCTCTAGACTCTTCATTCTTCCACTGGGGTTCCGCCAGGGTGAAGCTGTCTCTGTCTCCTGTGATGTTCCGGTTCCTCCTGGACTCAAGGCTCACTCAACTCGGGCTATTTCATCCTCATGGGTGGCTGAGGCTGGTTCTTCTGTAGCAACAGTTTGCAGAGCTTGGAACTGGTCGTCTGCTTCCACCTTTCTCCGGCACTGCCATCTGGATGTTCGCCGGGCAGAAGATTTCTCTTTCACCCACTCTGTGTTGGCCTCTGTCTCCTCTCAGTAAACCTTTTTTCACCTTTGCAGCATTTCTTGTGTGTCTGTGTTTTATTGATTTATGTGTTACCCTCCCTGGGTTGTTTGCTTGGGTATGTCCCATATGTAACTGCTGCCATGGTTAACCAGGAAAATCGAAAATTGTTTCATATTTACCGTAATTTTCTTTTCCTGGTTATTATCCATGGCAGCAGTGAGTTCCCTCCCTTTTGTGTTGTTTTTGAGGAGCTTGGAACTTAGACTGAGGAGACGAGGGGTGGGGGCTCTCTTATAGTTATGTTTTTTCTGTCCTGCCTACCTTGAGGGTGGAGCTAACCCATACCTAACTGCTGCCATGGATAATAACCAGGAAAAGAAAATTACGGTAAGTATGAAACAATTTTCGATTATATGTTTAAAAATAAAAAAATACATACATATTAAAAAAAAAGTTGTTTTGGCTAATTGATTCAATATATTCAGAATGTCTTGATATGAAATGCATACAGGTTAGATAAGGCCATTTTGATCCAGGTTGAGTCCATCTGATTGGGGTCAATACGATTTTTTTCCCTTTGAGATGACAATATTGTCTAAGTGTGTTTTTCCCTTCTTCTGTATCCATTAATATAGTTTTGTAGAATGGTTGAACTTTATGGACTATATGTCTTTTTTTCAACCAAATGTAACTATTTAATTATGAGAAGGGAAGCAAGGGATTTGTTATTTATCATAAATAAATATTTAATTTTCCTAATGGGTTAACAGATCTTTGCTGGAATAGAACACATGAAAACTCTGTCAACCATGTGCATGTTCAAAAGTCTCTTAAATAAAATTACACACACCAGACATTTTCCTCTAGTGTCTTCTAAACTTTCTCATCTCTGTGTTTTAAAGGGTCCATCAATTGCAGACACCTATTAAACTGAGGACCTTTTAATGAGTCTGTTTACTTGCAGTACCAGGCAGATATTTATATGCAGAATTCTCACTGAAATATCTATTGTAATCCTAAATCCCATTGCACAGTTTCTCAAGGAAAGCAATGAACATTTGTGAAGGATTTTAATTGTATTGATAATATCTTTAACTTGATTCCCTGTAATTTTGCTCTTGTTCAAAATAAAGCAATATATGCATATCAAGCTGTGAATTCTAATGAACAACATTGCTAATGTTTGTAAACTCCATGTCCTATAACAGCAATGGTTTAAAAATAATATCAGCAGAGAGTTGGACATCTTGCAGATTACCTGTGCGTTCAACCTCATTAGCAGAGGCCTTCTTGTCAGCTATCCAGTGATTATTCCTAATGACAAATTTCATAGTGATGCCATTTCGTCACAGCCTGCAGATATAACGCTCCACTTCATTGAAATTAAATTTATAGTTGTGGGAAAGCTACATCCTGAAATGATGTCTTATCTCTTAAAAATATGGAACCCAAAAATCATAGGTAAACATTTATAGAATGGCAAAAGTTTGTAATATTGCTTGCAAACAGTTGAAATGCTGCTAGTTTATAGTCCAATCTGGTTTTCTTAAAACATCAAAAAGCAATGTTACATCTAATCTTGTGTATGACAAAATGGTAAGAATATAGTAGCCTGTTAAAAATGAACTATTATTAAACAGACACCCACACTTGTTAAAGGACAGCTGTAAAAAATAAGTTATGTTTAATTGAAAGATTGCATAAAGTGTAGGCATTTTGAAATGAAATGCTTTCATAAAATAATATATATAAGGTCCTTGTTGAGCACTCTCTAATCATACAGCACTACCAGGGGGCAGAGATCTTGTGTCTGATGTGACAGCTCTTCCTTCATCAGATCCAAGATTCTAAACAAAACGTCCGCCCCTGAAAGAACTGTTTGGAGCAAAGCGGGCTCAATAAGGTGCTCTATTGGTATTCTTTCTTTAAAGCATGTATATTTAAAATGCCTATACTTGATATAATCTTCCTATTAAACAGAATGTATTTGTCGTCCTTTAACACGTTTCGGTGTCAGTTTAATACTTTGATAGAAGTACATTTTTAACAGGCTGTGATTGTACAACAAAATATTTTAGTCCTAGAGTCAACACTCATGCACCATTATATTACAGTGCTACTTATACTATATTATTATATTCCTGTGTGTGTTTATTAAACGCACATACATTTTAAGTCAAGCACAAGATGGTAGTGTGTCGGTGCTAGTGTTAGGGGCACACAGAGAGAGGCAATCTTGAAAGTGTTTTTAGCAGGAATTAAATCACTTTTTGTGTGAATTCATGTGAAAAGAGCTTGTATTTGAATTAATGAGTACATACTATATAATTACACACACACATAATTTATACACATGTATATGTAAATAAATCTGATCCAATTTACGGTTGTTGTTTTTTTAAAATCAAAAGGTAGTGATTAGCAGCCACTACGCATTTTATTTTTTGTCTACATATTTAATTTAGTTGTGGTCTTGGCCACTGAAGTATTAGACCTGTTGATAGCCACTGGCCATTGTGTCGTTTTCCCAGAACAATGTATATGGACACAGACAGTAAAGTATATTTTGTATTATAAAACAAGTGCAGCTGAACCTTTCTGTTTCTCTCAATATTGCATTAGTCTCTAATCATCCAAGAGTCTTTCAGAATATATTGAACACCATAAGAATGATATACATTTATTGGCCTAATTTCTCTGGCCCCTGTTAATGGAAGAAAATGGTGTTAGCAGGAAGTTATCGGGCAGTTTTGATTCTGCTAACTCTATTAGTAATATTATTTCCGCACCTGTTAAAAAATTACAGCACCCACTAAATACCGCCATGCTTTCATGGTGCTTTAGTGGAGCTGGTAAAAAAAAAATGGTATTGAAAAACTCTTCTGTGTGGTAGTTACTGCACAAACAGTGATTCAATGCCTGCATTTAAAAACTAACAGGCAAAAAAACTCTGTAATTTTTTCCTTGTCAGCTTTACACAAACAAAAGCGAACTTTACATGTGCAGTACCTGGTTAAAAAAAAAAAGCACTAAAACAGAACAGAAAGGGTTAACCTTGTTATAAAGAGCTAAAAGACAACATACAGAAATCTGCAAGGTGACTTGTGTTTGTCTTATAATTTGTTACAAATGTGCTCCATTTGCCCTAGTATTTGTGACATCTTTTTAAAACTGTGTCTTTTTGCTGCATTTGCCCTAGTGCTTGCATTATCTTTTTTAACTGTGTCTTGATTTATTGATTATTTTGATTTGGTCTATGAAAGCTTTTGTTGTTTGCAAACCTTTCATTTGTATTTCTTTTAGTACTTTTGCATGTATTGAATATAGAAAAAGAATACAAATGCTTTGTTCCGTTTGCATCCCATCTCATTTATAAGTTACCAATTATAACATGAAAAAAAACAGCAAGGTACTCTTCAAGGGTCAAAACTATATTTAACAACCTATTATTTCCGACGCAATTTGTTATTTTTTATCTAGCAGTAGAAATTAATGTTGAATATAAAAGTGGCTACTGTTGCATTTGAATCAGCCAACTATGATCTGTTTTGACTTCTGATCAGGCACTTTAAGTGTTTTTTTCCCCCGTATTTATCAGTAGGCTTTTCTGCTTATATCATGCATGGATACCCATGTATAATGAGTCTCATAAAAGCCATCCCTATTTATTTTATAAATTATCTTGCATACATCTTCAGTATAGTGGTTATTGCAGAAGCACAAGGAAACACAAAAATAGACTAAATAGAATGTAGGAAAATAAAATGTATTTTCTAAAATAAAGTTTGATAGTTATCAACATTGGTTGATGTTTCTCTCATGAGACCTTCCAGGAAAATACAATAATTATCACCTAAAGAAGTGGTTGTCTGGTGTCTTTATTATGCAATGTATTTAATTACTTAGTAATAGAGGATCCAATCTGTTCACTATAAAGATGTGTTAAGAATTCATGACTAGAAAACAGTAATCTATTGCATGTTTGTTTGGTAGCATTCCTGTCGCATGCCTAGTAGTCATTAGTTAAGGTAATTCAGTCAAGGAAATGCAAAGTTAAACACAGAAGCAGTTTTGACACTGTACATTTCCAATGAGATGTAAAGTACTGAATTATGTAGTGTAGGAAGTCAAGTAAACTGTTATGGTTGTTTTCTGCTGCAATTTCAATACGTTAAATGAGTTAATGCTCCCAGCTTCCTATAATATATGAAAATCCTACCACCAGTGTAAATCTTCTTAGAGATTGTAAACTCAAGATTGTAAACACTATGTTGTCAGTGAATGCAGAATAAATAGAAGATGAGGCCTTCTCTGTTGACACAAAAGGAAGTTTTGTTTAATTGAAAGATTGAATCAAGGGTAGTCATTTCAAATAGTTTTTGCTTATATAGCACTATCAGTGGGTGGACATCTTGGATCAAATAGGTCTTTAATGGGAAATTTTTTGGTCAAGTCCGTGGGACTGCTATGAGTTCGAATTTGGTCCCTATATGAACAGACATTTATCTACAAAAATTTGTTTTTCAAAAAATATGCAAAAACATGGTACAATTGAAACCCCTATAGGAATGTTTGATTATTCAAATTCATGCTCTAGTAAAATAACATTCCAAGGGCCAGATTTATCAAGGCAAAAAAAGGGGCTGTTTATAAAAAGTTGGAATAAACTTCAATAGAATTTCATTGGTTTCCAAAATATCACTAGTTTTGTTTTGATTAACAGGGCACTAAAAGTCTTCTGATAAGGATATAATCAGAGTTCATCTACTGACATTTGTTAAACCCACAGATAAAAACAAGCTTCTAATTTTGACTAGCACATCCTGCAGGATTATTGAATTCATTGCCTAGAAGCAAGATAATCTGGGTCAGACGGATTGTGCTAGATGGGCCGGTGCAGGATTTGAAACTGAGATAGGTTATCCACAGAATATTAAATGATACCGATAGGTCTGCTAGTCAAATGAATAGATCTGATCTACAAATTACATTGAAAAAAACAAGAATAGGTTAGTATTTGTATCCAAGTTTGGAACATATAGTTCCGATATGGCTAAAGTCTTTATAAAACACTGGCATATGCTTCAGGATTCCTACCCGGAGATTAGGGAATTCGTAGAACCCCCTTTAATGGCATATAGATGAGGTAAAACCATACATGACACTTTAGTTAGAGCTGAATATTTGTCACCTAAAAATGTGCCCAAGAGGGATTTTGGGGATTTAAGAAGCTCAGGAACAGAGGCGTCGCTAGGGGTGGGCTACTGGGGCTATAGCCCCGAGTCCCCCCTTCATAGCCCCGAATGGAGACTCTGGGGCTAAAGTATTCTTTAGCCCCGAGACTCCAGGGCTATAAATATAAAAAAAAAAAAAAAAAAAAATCCCCCGGTGAGCTTTCCTCCGTCTGGGACATAGTCCCAGAATCGGAGGATTAACCTCACGCGGGGGTGAGGGCCGATCGGGAGGAGAGGCTGCTATAGGGAGCTCGCTCCCTAGCCTCTCCTCCTGGCCATAGAGATCACAGCGCGACGGGTGCAAGCTCCGCCCCCGTCGCGCTGTGTCAGCTGCTTGCCGGATGTCAGGTGGACGGACATCCGGCAGAAGGTCCTGGATGACGGACCAAGTGTAAGGTAAGTAAAAAAAAAAAGTGTGACTGTGTATGGGTGTCTAGGTGTGTGTGTGTGTGTGTATGTCAGGGTGTCTAGGTGTGTGTGGGTATTACTGGGTTCTGAGTGGCACAATATTACTGGGTTCTGAGTGGCACAATATTACTGGGCTATGATTGGCACAATATTACTGGGTTCTGAATGGCACAATATTACTGGGCTATGATTGGCACAATATTACTGGGTTCTGAGTGGCACAATATTCTTGGGCTATGATTGGCACAATATTACTGGGTTCTGAGTGGCACAATATTCTTGGGCTATGATTGGCACAATATTACTGGGTTCTGAGTGGCACAATATTCTTGGGCTATGATTGGCACAATATTACTGGGTTCTGAGTGGCACAATATTCTTGGGCTATGATTGGCACAATATTACTGGGTTCTGAGTGGCACACTATTCTTGGGCTATGATTGGCACAATATTACTGGGTTCTGAGTGGCACAATATTCTTGGGCTATGATTGGCACAATATTACTGGGTTCTGAGTGGCACAATATTACTGGGTTCTGAGTGGCACAATATTACTGGGTTCTGATTGGCACAATATTACTTGGCTATGATTGCCACAATATTACTGGGTTCTGAGTGGCACAATATTACTGGGCTCTGAATGATGCAATATTCCTGGGCTCTGAGTGGCACAATATTACTGGGTTCTGAGTGGCACAATATTACTGGGCTAAGATTGGCACAATATTCCTGGGCTCTAAGTGGCACAATATTACTGGGTTCTGAGTGGCACAATATTACTGGGCTATGATTGGCACAATATTACTGGGCATCTGATTGGCACAATATTCCTGGGCTCTGAGTGGCACAATATTCCTGGGCTCTGAGTGGCACAATATTACTGGGTTCTGAGTGGCACAATATTACTGGGTTCTGACTGGCACACTATTACTGGGCTCTGACTGGCAAAATATTACAGGCATCTGACTGGCACACTATTACTGGGCTCTGAATGACACAATATTCCTGGTATCTGACTGGCACAATATTACTGGGCTCTGAGTGGCACAATATTACTGGTATCTTACTGGCACAATATTACTGGGCTCTGAATGGCACACTATTCCTGGTATCTGACTGGCACAATATTACTGGTATCTGAAAGGCACAATATTACTGGTATCTGACTGGCACAATATTACTGGGTTCTGAGTGGCACAATATTCCTGGTATCTATAATTGTACAATTTTCAAACACTGAAAAATTTGTGGGTGTTTTCTTACATTTTTATTATGGGGGTGGGGGGGTGGGGGGTGCAACACTCAGGGTCCGCCCCGGGTGCCAAATGCTCTAGGTACGCCCCTGTGTGTGACCGAGCTCATCTGGGCTCTAGCCCCAGATCATCCGAAGACCTAGCAACGCCCCTGCTCAGGAATTTCTCATATCTGTGTTGTGTAACACTGTGTTGTATTTTGAAGGAAGAAAAATGTAAACATCCTCACAAGGGCACATGGTAAGATATGAAATCATACTTAACATGTGAATCCGCGTACGTGATATTCTACCCAAAAGATAGATTTTCTAAACGTAAGCCTACAATCGCCACCAGGAAATTGGAATTAGCGGTTCCCTTACATTTTGAAGAATATAAATATAATATCACAGACCTGAAGTTTTGTGTGATTGAACAAGCACTTAGACCTAGAATGGGAATTGATAGGGAAAGACTTTTAAAACAGCGTGAGGCTTGGTGGATCCACAAACTTGGGACCCTATTACCTAAGGGTTGAATAAGGATTGGGATATAGTACCATTCTATAGAGACCCATGTAGAGACAATGGGGTAGTATCTGTTTCCCATATGGCATTCTAAATTTAGACACTTTATATATTTCTGAGATAGATTACATATGATCTAATAAATGGTTTCTTTGTTCTTTTTATTTTTCAGATTGCCATTGAGAATGTCTGTTCAGGATGCAGCTGTTCATGTATCTTGGCATATTTTTCATCAAAAGATTTTTTTTCATCTAAAGGTCTTTTTTGCATTCTTTATATTATTTTTTCTTTGTTACTAGAACAGCTGCGCCTTATTTTAGGACACTATATCTACATCTTATATTTACATCGTGTACAAAATATGTTTTAAGGATATGTTTAAAATGGTTTAAGAATTGTACAATCTTGGTTCCATATGGAGACAGTCTTGTTTTTGATATGCTTGTGTTTTGGAATATTGTTCACATTTTGTGATTATATCCCCTTATCACTTAGTTTTACATTTTTTGGGTCATTGCAATACTGCAATACTTATATTATACTGTTTGTTGAAATCATATGTATATTGTAATTTTTCTACACTGTTGTCATTGATAACATGGTTTTGTGTTGTAATGTATTTAGATTACTGCACTGTCACTTTAAACTATTCACTTGTTTTCTTGTTTTATCCAATTGATAAACCCCACTACAGTTGATTGGCGATTGCATACATTTGCACTTTATTCACTTGTATGTTATGGCTTGACGAAGACCATTCCGGCCAGAACGTTGCTGCCGGGATTAAAACTCACTTCACTATATTGGTGCTGAGCTCTGTCTTTTTTCTTGGATACTGTGGAGCTAAGCGGGGACAGAGGTGAAACTGAGGAGTAAAGGGGGGTGACAGGCAGTGGCGGATCCAGGGGGGGGGGCAACGGGGCAATTGCCCCCCCCGAGAAGAGAGAAAAGAAAAAAAAAGACACAAAAAAAAAAAAACGCGCTTGCAGGCAGAGACTGAGGTGAGAAGGGATCGTAAGATCCTCCTCACCTTCTCTGCCTGCCGGCAGGCTGCGCGGAGAGCCGAACAGGCAGCACAGAGAAACCTCCGTGCTGCCTGTTCGGCTCCCCGTGCAGTGTGCCGACACGGAAGTGCCGACAGGTCACGTGACCGGCGCGCTGATGTCATACGCGCGCCGGGTCACGTGACCTGTCGGCACAACCATCTGTGAGACGAACAGGCAGCATGGAGAAGACCATGCTGCCTGCCACTAGCCACCAGGGGATAAGGTAAGTGCTGGGGAGATGGGGGGAATGTACTGGGGAAAGAGGCAGGGGATATTAAATGGCAAATAACTGGCATATTACTGGGCAAATTGGCTGGAGATATTAAATGGCAAATAACTGGCATATTACTGGGCAAATTGGCTGGGGATATTAAATGGCAAATAACTGGCATATTACTGGGCAAATTGGCAGGGGATATTAAATGGCAAATAACTGGCATATTACTGGGCAAATTGGCTGGGGCATATAAAATGGCAAATAACTGGCATATTACTGGGCAAATTGGCAGGGGCATATTAAATGGCAAATAACATTGGCATATTGGGACAATTGTCAGGGGCATATTAAATGGCAAATAACACTGGAATATTATTGGACAAATTGGTTGGGGCATATTAAATGGCAACTAACACAGGCATATTATTGAGCAAATTGGCAGGGGCATCTTAAATGGCAAATAACACTGGCATATTATTGGGAAAATTGGTAGGGGCATATTAAATGGCAAATAACACTGGAATATTATTGGGCAAATTGGCTGGGGCATATTAAATGGCAACTAACACTGGCATATTATTGGGCAAATTGCCTGGGGCATATTAAATGGCAACTAACACTGGCATATTATTGGGCAAATTGGAGAGAGCCATACATGGGAAGGGAGAAGAGAGAGACATAAATGGGATGGTAGAGGAGAGACAGACAGACATGGGTTCGCAGAGGAGAGACAGACAAATATGGGATGGCAGAGGAGAGACAGACAGATATGGGAAGGGGAGAGGAGACAAACAGACATGGGAAGGGAGAGGAGAGAGACATAAATAGGAAGGGAGAAGAGAGAGACATAAATGGGATGGTAGAGGAGGGAGAGACAGAGAGATGGGAAATGAGAGAAGAGACAGATGGACATGGGAAAGAAGAGGATACATAGACGGACATGGGAAGGAAGAGGAGAGAAACAGGCATGGAAGGAAGAGAGACAGAGGGACACGGGGAGTGAGAGGAGTGCGACAGACATGGGAAGGGAGAGGAGCGTGACAGAAGGACATAAGAGAGAGGAAAAGACAGACGGACATGGGAGAGAGGATAAGACAGACAGACATGGGAGAGAGGATAAGACAGACGGACAAGGGAGAGAGGAAAAGACAGACGGACATGTGCCCCTCCCGAGATCAGACTCTGGATCCGCCCCTGGTGACAGGTGATACTGGAGAACTGAGCAGGGACAGAGATAACTCTGGGGGACCCCATCTATCCGACATCACATGACCCCACGCATCCATCTGGGTCCCCATAGCAACGCCACTGCCGCATCGGATGTCTGTGTATAGCGCCTCCTTAGTCACTGCATGTCCACCTCCTGATAAAGCATGAATAAGCAAAGAGCACTGAGTATGGTACTTTACTTGTATTCTTTCATTAAAGCATTTATATTTAAAATGTCTATGCAAATTTTCAATTACACATAACTTTATTTTGACCCCTTCGCAACAATGGATGTGCTAGGTATGGAAAAAAAAAGGACAAAACTAACCCCAGATCTAAATTAACCATAGATCTAGGGCTACGGATAAAGTTGCATTTTAGGTTACAGGTGGGTTAGAATAAGCATTAGGTTTAGTGCTATACAGGGAGTGCAGAATTATTAGGCAAATGAGTATTTTGACCACATCATCCTCTTTATGCATGTTGTCTTACTCCAAGCTGTATAGGCTCGAAAGCCTACTACCAATTAAGCATATTAGGTGATGTGCATCTCTGTAATGAGAAGGGGTGTGGTCTAATGACATCAACACCCTATATCAGGTGTGCATAATTATTAGCCAACTTCCTTTCCTTTGGCAAAATGGGTCAAAAGAAGGACTTGACAGGCTCAGAAAAGTCAAAAATAGTGAGATATCTTGCAGAGGGATGAGGCACTCTTAAAATTGCAAAGCTTCTGAAGTGTTAATCATCGAACAATCAAGCGTTTCATTCAAAATAGTCAACAGGGTCGCAAGAAGCGTGTGGAAAAACCAAGGCGCAATATAACTGCCCATGAACTGAGAAAAGTTAAGCGTGCAGCTGCCACGATGCCACTTGCCACCAGTTTGGCCATATTTCAGTGCTGCAACATCACTGGAGTGCCCAAAAGCACAAGGTGTGCAATACACAGAGACATGGCCAAGGTAAGAAAGGCTGAAAGACGACCACCACTGAACAAGACACACAAGCTGAAACGTCAAGACTGGGCCAAGAAATATCTCAAGACTGATTTTTCTAATGTTTTATGGACTGATGAAATGAGAGTGAGTCTTGATGGGCCAGATGGATGGGCCCGTGGCTGGATTGGTAAAGGGCAGAGAGCTCCAGTCCGACTCAGACGCCAGCAAGGTGGAGGTGGAGTACTGGTTTGGGCTGGTATCATCAAAGATGAGCTTGTGGGGCCTTTTCGGGTTAAGGATGGAGTCAAGCTCAACTCCCAGTCCTACTGCCAGTTCCGGGAAGACACCTTCTTCAAGCAGTGGTACAGGAAGAAGTCTGCATCCTTCAAGAAAAACATGATTTTCATGCAGGACAATGCTCCATCACACGCGTCCAAGTACTCCACAGCGTGGCTGGCAAGAAAGGGTATAAAAGAAGAAAATCTAATGACATGGCCTCCTTGTTCACCTGATCTGAACCCCATTGAGAACCTGTGGTCCATCATCAAATGTGAGATTTACAAGGAGGGAAAACAGTACACCTCTCTGAACAGTGTCTGGGAGGCTGTGGTTGCTGCTGCACGCAATGTTGATGGTGAACAGATCAAAACACTGACAGAATCCATGGATGGCAGGCTTTTGAGTGTCCTTGCAAAGAATGGTGGCTATATTGGTCACTGATTTGTTTTTGTTTTGTTTTTGAATGTCAGAAATGTATATTTGTGAATGTTGAGATGTTATATTGGTTTCACTGGTAAAAATAAATAATTGAAATGGGTGTATATATTTGTTTTTTGTTAAGTTGCCTAATAATTATGCACAGTAATAGTCACCTGCACACACAGATATCCCCCTAAAATAGCTAAAACTAAAAACAAACTAAAAACTACTTCCAAAAATATTCAGCTTTGATATTAATGAGTTTTTTGGGTTCATTGAGAACATGGTTGTTGTTCAATAATAAAATTAATCCTCAAAAATACAACTTGCCTAATAATTCTGCACTCCCTGTAGTTAGGGTTACTGTTAGATTTCAGGTTAGGGTGATTATTAGGGTTTGGTCAAAAGCTCACTGTAAGAGAAAATGGTTAGGAATTCAAAAACCCTAACCCTAAACATGTAGACATAGCATATATCTAAACAAATATTAGAAACTATTTCAACTATTTAGAATCTTTTTTACCATTTGTAATTGTGTAAAAGAATTTTCAGGTCAAAATTACAAAAAGTGTTTTGTTTTTCCAATTTTTTCATCATAATTTATGCTCTTTTATAGCAAAATATATGATGTGATTAAAATAATGGTATCTAAAGAAAGCATTTTTATGGTGATAAAAAATATGCGTGGGTACATTAAAGAGGACATTTACATTTAAACACAAACACCACCAATATTTTAAAACAGGGATTGTCATGAAGGGTACAAAAAATAGTGCTGCCACTAAGGGGTTAAAAAATGCAGGTAGAATTATAATAGTAGATAATTGTATATATCACACGTTAGTCCGATGTATTCAGAAAATGTAATGCAGTTTATTTTTCACCTAGAAGGTCCCGTTCCCTTCCTTCACAAATTGTGGTGAATTAGATGTAGTGGCATACCTGGAGTGTTGCCCAAGTCTATCCACTGTCACAGACATAATTGTTTTCATGCCTCACTAACATTTGTTTGTAGCATTAATTAATATGAACTTTATAGAAGAAAATAATTGTTATTGGCTATTTTAAATTATTATGCTCACATGAGACCAATGTAAACAATGACCTTTTCTTTAATATTAACTTTATAATTTAACTTTTCTTTTTATTGAATACTCATTATTCATTGTTTCTGTATTATTCTTTCTCTTTGTTTAGAGCAAAACAATTAATGTAGACCCAGGGCTGCAAACTCTGAAACCTTCTGATCTCTGCCACATACAAAGTGGAAGTAAACAACTTTGTTGTAGACCAATTATCTGGGCAGTTACACCCTCTAACAAGCCTTACTACAAAAGGTGTGATGAGTGAAGGAATCTAGCAGGTGATATTTGCTTGCAACAACTTTCAAGCACGTCATTCCTAGAGCAAGCTGAACTTAGAGAAACAAAAATATTTAAATATTTAAAGATTGTCATCTGTGCAAGAAAATTCATTGGACATATGCAAGAAATTGGTGTACAAAAAAAAATAGATTTAAAGGAACTTTTACTTGTTACACCATTATACGTGCCGCATTTGCAGCTTGTCCTTTCCATACATATCCATGTTATTACATTAACATTTATTTATATAGCACCAACAATGTACGTAGAATTAGGGAAGGAGCATAGAAGGGAACTACATACTAAGGTAGACATACTAGAACAGACTGAGGGACTAGAGAGCCCTGCTTACAATCTAGAGAATTATCACCTCTTTCCATATGATGTCCCCAAAATTAAGATAACATCTTCAAGGCTGATAAAATTAATGATACATAGACAGAATAAGTATTTGTTTGAATTAAAATGGCCTATGAACCTTTAATAGTACAGGGCATTAACCCCTTTGTGATGCATGGTACTTGCGTCCCTGATTACACAAGCACCAAAACACCACGTTTTGTTCCTGGCCACTGATCACAAAGTGATCGGTAGCTCAGAACACAATGGCAGAGACCTGATCGAGATCTTACTAGACCCTGTGGGTCCCTGCCAAAAGATTGCAAGACCTACTGATGTCACGGAAGTTTGAACAAAGCGCAATTTAGTGAAATGTAGGTGGTGCTTGCTTTGAGCTACATTTTCCTTGTCAGACTGATGCCATTCAAAGTGGCCTCACCTGACAGGTAGGATCCTGCTGCAAGTCCCTGCAGCGCGATCTTAGCACAGCTCATCGGATATTCTATGCCATCCTTGCTTCTTTTAGGACCACTAAAATTAAGACAGCATAGAACGGTGTAGAACGTGCTAGCGTCACGAAGGGGTTGAAAGGGAATATGCTATATGTGAATATGGAAACACTATGGATGGTTAAAAAGTCTAAAAATAAAACTGTTCTCTCTGTATTTCCATTGGACAGTTGCTTTTCATAGTTTGGTGCTTGGTTTCAGGAATATGCATTGTAGATTTTAGATGTTCATTAGCTGTGCTACCGTTTATGACAATATTAATGCATCTAGATTATCACAGCATTAGATGGAATGTTCTAATCATGTTTTATAGTATACATCTGCATTTTAGGGGATCCATTTTTAATTTGGCTCTCTGTGGAAAGGTTTAGCTACAAAACAGTCTACATGATTGATTCATGATTAACAGCATAAGCCCACTGCATTATGAATGATCAATGGACATTATCATCAGAACAATGTCATGCTGTTACAATTATGGAGCATCATAAATGCAAACATAATTGCATTGTGTTTAATGATCTCATTAGAGCTTTCTTTAGGAGTAAAAAAAATTGAAGGGCACTAGAAAGCTCCATAGTTTATCAAATTATGTTTGCATTCCAGGCAGGGAGAAGCACAGAAAGAGTGCATATAGAGGATTTACAAGGACAGTGTTAAAATAGAGGTATGTGTTTTATAAAAATAATTATGCCTCCACTGACCCATGAAAAGTGCATGACCATTTTGATGATAACTGAATGCAGATGTTTGCTTAAAATAGCATTACCTGTTTATGTGATCATTATAGCTGTAGCTAAATTAACCATTGTGTGGCAGCACTAATTAAATGCCTGCGGCGTGTTACACAATTCCCTTGAGGTATGGGTGTCTGTTTTGCATATTCAAAGACAACAGACTAACGATTTTAATTTAAAAAAAAATTAGAAACTAAAGATCCATACAATATCTTTCATGTGTTTTTGCCCTTCATGGAAAAATACGGATATGATTTTCCCTTGAGAAGTAGAAAGACATCCACATGAATAAAAATAGTCTGTGAGGGCCTCTGAAATATAATGCTTAAATTACAAATTCTATTTTACCCCCAAAGGTAGTTATAAATGGTAATATCAGTGAAATACAAGTCACATACTAACACTGTTAGTGTCACTCAATAATAAAATATGGTCATCTGACAAGAGAACTGCAGAAATCAGTTGGGGGAATTTATTTCCAGCCATTGTTATACTTCACCAGAGAGTGAAAGTGTCTTAACAAGCTGAAAGGGGGTGCCAGAAGGATTGGCAGACATCCTGTGTCCCACTAGGGTCATTCCTGGTGTCAGTTGTAGAGTGACTAGTTTAACTGCTCTCCTTGGGAATGTATAACCTGTGCCTCTTCAGGCATAGGTCTTCTCCTTCTCACAGGAGTCACTCATTGCATCATGCAGAACTTACTGGGAGATGGGGATAAGATTTCACATCTCCTCACTTTGTATCCAGAAAGGAGCAAAGATATGAAACAATACTCTCACTTCAAAGCCACGCATGTGGTAAAATGCCTCTGCTGTGATACAAGCAGGTCTGTGATGGAAGAGATAAAGGTCTGTATCTCTGAAACTTTGGATCACCAGGAATGAACCTCCATAGATCAGCAGTGACTAGGGCCAAGACCACTAAAGAATAGCTGAATCCCCAAACAGCTCAAGAAGTTAGAACCTAGTAGAAGGGCTCTTAATATCTATTAATTAAGACCATCCTTGATACTATGAACCACAGTTCACGGATGCTTTTTTTTCCCCTTTTCTTTTTACTAAACTCAGAGCACATTCACAGTGATTATGTTTTTTGTTGGCTCCAGCCAGAAGACTTCTAAACACAGTACACAATTTAATGCAGGACTTGCAGCTGTTATTTAGTCTACAAATAGCACTGCTTACTGCTAATTCTCAGTGGTAAGAGTGGGAGTTTTAACTGCAGCAGGTTGGTGCCCACTTCAGTTTGATCCACTGCTATCTCTGCTACCAAGAGCAAAGCCAATCAGAAAGGAGCACAGGTGATTAGAGCAGGTCTGAAGAGGTCAGAAAGGCCCCACAGACTACCATAAATGTAGTAACCCCCCAGCTAGGTAAGGATCAGGGAGGAGGCTCAAACTAATCTGTCTGCTGCTGTGGACTTCCATCCCATATTGGTCACCGTGCATCATATAATACTTTAGTCTGGCACGGCATCATGAACACTGTAGTTCTCAGAAGTGCCTGGGAGTTAAGCAGGTAGGATACTGCATGATCTTCTCAAAGATGTAGCTTGCACTATTACTTGCAGCTGGCACATCATAACTGGAACCCATTACTGCTCTCCACTATTTGGCTACAATTTCTACTTGTTATTAAAGGGGTTGTCTGGTGTCCAAAATGCATGTTCTAAATATTAATGCACATTAATGTGCTTTCAAAGTAAGGACAAAAGAAGAGAATATTTAAAGTCTCTGATAAATTAAAACTTGACAGTGCATAAGTGCAGATAAAGGTGTAAATGTTAAAAACAATTGAGAATAACCTTGTTAAGTTTATCAATAGTGAAAATCAATTATAGCTTCACAATAAATAAATGGGGTATATATTGGGCAGTCACAATCATCAATAGACGCAATGTATTCAAATATAATTGGATGCTAACTGCTGAAAACTAGGTCCATACACACATTGCAAAAAAACAAAAAAGTTATCTAAATAGCTATGTTCTTGCTCTAAATAAACATTTATCCGTTTTGTGTTTGTATTCAAATTGCTACATGTAAGCCACTAAACCAAATCACTTTTGTTAAGGGAAGATGCAGTTTGCATAGCCACACTTATTATAGTGTGTGTGTCAATACAACAGCTGTTAGTAAGTTGCATTAAAGGAATTATACTCATGTATACATGTGGCTTCCCACCATTAGTATTAGTATGGAGGTAATATAAGACTAGTATGCCAGGGAGGTAGGATGAGCTTTAGAAACAGAGCACAATTATCAAACACCTCCAATTTATGTATGACAATCACACTATGTCAGAATTACCAGTCTGATTACCCAGTGGTGTATCTTGATTTTGTGCTGCCCTAGGCAGACAAAATCCGGGCACCCCCCTACCCAAGCTGCACACCCACGTTACACACCTAATACTCACTCTCCCCATGCCACAGGAACAACAAGACTCACTCTCCCCATGCCACAGGAACAGCAAGACTCACTCTCCCTCCTTCCACAGGAACAGCAAGACTAACTAGCAAAAGTGGTTCACTCAACTAAGTATCCCAAAATCCCTCGAAGATACCTCCCATACAGATAAAAGCATCAGTTCAACCTAGTTTGGAGATATATGGTCTCTGTAATAAATGCAACCCCTTTGTCACACCTATCTGTTAGTAAGTAAAAGCTGGAAAAGTGAGTGAAAGGCTTGCTCACACAATCTAAAGAAGTCATCTCAGCTGCAAACCTTTTGATGTCCACTTCTTGTGACATTCAAACTGCATTCCATTGTGAAACCAGATAACTATCTTAGCTAATTACACACATCCACCGAAAAGCAGATATCTATGTATTAAATAGAAAATAACATTTTTGTAAAGGCACCCTATATTTCTTACAAGTTCATTAATTCCAACAGTCTCAAATTTGCTGGGACAATCCAATTTTTGAAGGCACTGTGGAATCTAATTAAGGTCTGTCTCGTTATTAATACTAGACATGTGCAAAACTAAAATTTTCGTTTTCGTCCATTTGGACGAAAATTTTCTTTATTTCGTCTAAAACGAATTTCGTTCATTGCTGCATTCGTTTCAGCAGAAATTCGTTCATTATTTTCGTTTCGTTTCGTTTTATTCGTTTTGTTTTATAGAATACATTTAATACTATTGGCTTTCTATAAACCGAACAAGAGCCCCATTCATAAGAAATTCTTATGAATGGGGCTCTCGTTCGGTTCATAGAAAGGCAATAGTACTACATGTTTTCTATAAGCCGAAAGTCCATAAACCGAAGGTCGTTCGGTTTATAGATTTTCGGTTTATAGAATACATAGAATTACATGTAATTCTATGTATTCTATAAACCGAAAGTCTATAAACCGAACGACCTTCGGTTTATAGACTTTCGGCTTATAGAAAACGTATAGTAGTAGTGCCTTTCTATGAACCCATACATAATTCTTATGAATGGGTTCATAGAAAGGCACTACTACTGTACGTTTACTATAAGCCGAGAGTCTATAAACCGAAGGTCGTTCGGTTTATAGACTTTCGGTTTATAGAATACACAGAATTGCCGGCCCCCAAAATTTGCCACCCTAGGCATCCGCCTAGGATGCCTCGCGGTAAATACAGCACTGTGATTACCTAATGTAAAGAGACATCTCCTCCCGGGGTTACTTTTCTCCTAGCCTGCAATGGATATCAGCCAGAGTCCCAAATAATTCACTGTCTCGCCTGTTCTTTGTCCCCAAGAATCACACATGACACCATTGTAGGTACAGAAGAAAAAACAAGAACTTTATTCCAGGGCATAGCAGACTCTTTATACAGTAAAATATCAGATAACGTTTGATTGAACAATAGGTAATGTTATACTTGCAGATTGCATAATTTGGCTTGGCAAGACACCAATCGGAGTGGACCTCTAAAACAGCCACCAATCGGGACACAAGGTTCAGGGGCAACGGCACCAGACACTTTTAATCCCTTTAGCAAGGAGAGTCAGTGGCCTAGAAGTGACCAATCAGAAAAGCGCCTACATTCCTAATGCTTCCCCTGGCTCTTCACAGCTAAGATCAGACCTAAGGCTGTAAATAAACAAGGGTTAGTACATTGATTGATATTAATGTTCTACAGATAACATGCACTAGCAATACTGATATAAAGTTAGAAGGAGTATCTATACAGTAATAACTGTGATTGTGTCAAAACAGCAGTGAAGCCGCTTTTGGGGTATAGAGGAATGTGTCTAATAATTGGCACAAGTAGTAAAAACCTCAATGGGAGTTTGTCCCCAACCCCACCCCTCAACCCCCACTTCCTTTTCCACTTGACAAGGCTGTTTTTTAAAAGAAAACCTATATGTAGCCAGCTACACATATGCTGGAAAACCAAGCAGGCAGGGATAGTGATTTAGGTCCAATAATATAGTGGTAAAAGCAAAATGGCAAGGCAGCAGCAATTGGTATACAATGGTGAATTGACCCTCACCCGACGCTTTATTTCACCATGACAGTGGCTTCGTCAGGGGGTGCGTTCAAAGTACTTTAAAATTCATGTTTTATATTTTGCACTGCTTAAAATACAAAATACGTACAGCTAGATGATTTGGTGAAATTACAGCAGGCTGGAAGAACCAATGAAAATAATTTCATTCAAATGAATGGAAATTCATGCCTCTCTAGTGATGTCATCAGACACTGTGTTGCACTGTTAAGATATCCAATTGTGTACAAGAGCAAGTCTATTACAATCCACACATTGTGTTACTTTCCGGGAGCAAAGAAGGAGATTCATTTAAACAAAACTTGATATGCTCAGTGTCAATGCCACACCAGTAGTGAACATGCAGAGTATTCATTGGGGCAGGGCTTGAGTCAAATATTAAAAATGTGATTTATTTAGAATGTCTTCGTCAAATCACACTGAAAAAAAGCCTGTGCACTTTGTAAGCAGTAATCTTCATCTTGCACCAAAGTAAGTTTGGGTACTAGACTCTCCCTTTAATCTCAGGCTAATTCTGTGCAGGCACTAGTTTTGTAATTTTTAACTCATTCTTGATTACATCTCTTATATCATAGGCATATTCTGTTACATGTTTCTAAATAGTTTTACAATATACTTTAATGCATCATTGGCATCAACTTAAAAGCCAATTAGGCATTGGGCAGTTAATTTCAATGTGATGCACACCGTGTTTCATGCCATTATAAAGGATTTAAACATACAGAAGATACAAGTGAAATTCTATAGGAGAGGAGTTTCGCATGCTGGCACAGTCTGAGGACTATTTATCTTCCCAAACAAACTGTTTGTGTCAGTGCATATCAAACTCAAAATGATCAGAGATATTTTGAGACTAAGTCAAACTTGGGTGCCAAAATGAAAGTTGACTTCTAAAAGTCAAATTTTAGTGAATACACATATACAAAATAACTCTTTCATGCACTTCTAAAATAAATGTCCCTGAATGGCAGAAAATAAATGTGGTCACCCTAGGATCACTGCATAAGTAGATCAGATCCTATTAGAGAGGAGACCAAAGGAAGAAAACTCACAGTTGTCAAATACTTTTGCCATTTTAGGGCAATATATTAACCCCTTCGTGAACTTATGAAGAGTTAACTCATCATAAGAGACACAACGTTACGGACCTTATGACATTAACTCGTCATGCAGTCTAGCCTGCGGTGCGCTCAAACGTTTCATTCAACGTTTTTGGCTGTGTTAATTGAGAACAGATTAGTTAAGTTTTTTGACTTATGTTTTTTTTTTAATTTACAGTCAAAAACGTGTAATTTATGCCTGTTAATGGATACCACACCTTATTGAATCACTTGTGAATTAAGGTACCTTTCCATTACAAGATTAGGGTATTTAACAGGTGCAGTAAATTTTTAACAGGTGCAGTAATGATTTTATCGCACCCCTTAACTTTGTTAGCAGTGGGCATTGAATCAGAAATGCCCGTTCATTTACTGCTAATGCCTGTTTTTTCAGTTAACAGCTGGAATTGAATTCAGGCCATTATTTTTGACACTGCTGCAGCAGCAGCTCTTGTGCTATAACAATACCAGTGATGTCATGCCAGTTATAGGTTGACATCACATCACCAGTTATTGTTCACAGTTGACATTTGTATGTGCAATGGTTGCAAGGGTTACCTAGGCCCTTAGTATGGCAGGATTAGTTGTAGTGGCGACCCGTGTGATATGTGGAGAAATCTACTAAGTTTACAATGATCAGAGGGCCACTTAGCATCCAACCACCATGTCACAGTGACTTTTATTCATGACAAGAAAAAAGGAAATTCTAGAGCTCAATCCCCACAAAGCAGCAATAACCTGAGTGGTTCTCTGTAAACACACGTGAAAAGAAATACAAAGGTAAGAAACCAAAGAGATTGGTCTTTTATTCATGCCACTGCCTAGCGGACTCACATATGTAAAGGTATGCTTCCAAAGCCAACCTGAACAGTGGTATGGTACCTTGATACACATGGCATGATGGTAGATGGGTACATATAATCTAACCGCTTATAATCCATAAGCTCCCCTAGTAAGAGCTGAGTATCATTTCAGTACTAGTACAAAGTATTACCAAAGGAGAGTACAGAAATCATTTTTATTTTAATAAAGCCAACTACATAAAAGCCACAAAGTCACAAACACACTGTAACATTTTTAAACCTCTTCTGGAAACATTACAGAAAAAAACGAATTGCTTTTCAACTAAAATTATGGATCAAGCATATTTCAATAATACATATTTTTGATAAGCTAAAACACAAGCTAGCTGCGTTTAAGAGCTGACTAAGTAATATGCATGACAAAAATGTAATACTACATATTTTTCAAAACTATATCTTTCTTGTAAACATGATATTGTTTTTGGTAATTATATGCAGGCCATAAAATTGGTGCTTTCTGTTGCTTTTCTATGTGTGTTTCCCCGGAGCACACAATGTGCAAACAGCTGCAAAAAACATCAATGAATAGAGTGTTAATATGAATGATGAAAAGATCTTTATTCATATTTTACTTATGTTGAATCATGCTAGGAAGCACAGTAGTGCCAGGCAGGGGTGGGTAATTTTCAAAGAGAAAAATTAAGAGCCCTAATATTTTATACTTTAAAATCACCTAGAGCATTGGAAAAGGCTGTGAATTTAAAGTCAATGCTGATTAGCATTCAAGTCAAGATACAAAGACACAACATAAATACAGGAATAATATTAGTTTGCTGAAAGGCAAGAATATTCCAAAAGTCAAAACATATTATTCTAAAGGGAAACTATACCTCTAAAAGGTTTCCTGTTTACCATACAAAAGACTTTCAGTGTTAATTAATTTGTTCGAATTTTTGCTTTTTTTTATGTTAAATCCATATTGTTATGATTATAATTTTATTATACAACACAGTAAAATAGGTTGAAAACCATGTAGGTAATGGGGATTGTATTACATTTTACTGACAGCAAAAAGACGTGTTAGTTGAATGAAGAGTAAAGAAAGAGCATGCAGAAGTCTTGAAAGAGGCCATTCAAGAAAAAAATTACAGTACTTTTTTTAATACGTATACATTAATAAAAAAATATAGAAAATGTTAGATGGGGACATCTCCAATCTGGTAGAATATGCCACTCAGTTTGCATCCAGAAGACATGTTTTAGTCAACAGACTTTGTCCAGAACTTTTATAAGCAATACCATTATTCCAGAAATATTGATTATGGAGTAACTTACCACAATTAATTTTAGTTGACACTTGCAATGATAAGCTGACTTGTTTAGTATATTTTTGGTATTCGAGAACCAATTATGGCTGTCTGTTCATAAGATGAATTGCAGGTGAGATGATTTTTTTTTTCATATTGGTGCTTATTTAATGCTGAGACCTACAAATTGCAGGAGTTAATGCCTTCGTCACCAGTCACACACATTATAGCTAAAGATAAAAAATATATTTAAAAAATTAGCAAGCTGTGTGAATTTTTGTTTTATTTAAACTTTTCTAAATTATGTTATACTTTTAAAAAAAAATGATAAGGCCTTAAAAAAGCAAAGATATATCGATTTGTCTTAATCACATTAATATTTCAGTACACTATCTCTAACTTACTTATATATTTTTTATTTCATTAATGCACCGAGGATAATAGAGTTCACTAATTAATTCTTTACACCAGTATACTTCAAACCTTCAGCTGAAGCAAAGTCAAAATAATTAATGATGTTGTCCTGAGATCTGAGCAAGTAATTTTCAAATATTAATTCTTTAGCATGTTATCGTTCATTCGCGTCTAGTGAGATTAATGTATTGTTACTAGTAAAGGATGATTTGTATTTCTATATACAGACTACTGAAGTGTTGTTGTCTTTAGTAATTGTATAGAGCTAACCCAGCTCTTATGAAGTAGTACTAAGAATCAGATAATGTTTTTTAAAGGTACTTAGTCACCAAAACATTGTTTGTACTGTCAATGTTGAGGGTAAAAAGTAATTCCTCGGGTAAACTTGTAAAAGTTATCGAATCAGCAGGAACATTCTATTGGCTTCTATGGTGACTGGACCAAATTTACAATGTTGAGCCACATTTGACCTTTACACATAACCCCCATTATATTATCAGAACTGCAGAGCCGACCCTAAAATCAGTCTGAATGGGTCCTTTGGACTCAGACGGCACTTTAAGAGAGGCGGCAAGTTGCTGCCCTCTGGGACAGCAGTTTGAGGGGATAAATCCTGTGCATTGGCAAATTCTGTCTGATTCACCATGTCGCGCTCAGTGCTTGGAAGAGAGCCCAGCATGCCAGTCATCACATGGCAACCCGGCACTCAGAGAGTGTGACCAGAGCTTCTATGCATCTATGCTGCTATGCCATTAACAAAAAAAAAAAACTGCTGGCTTGGTGTGTGTGTGTGTGTGTGTGAATGACTGTGTGTATGTGGCTGTTTGTATGTGACTGAGTGTATCAGTGGTGTTTGCTGGTTTAAGCTCTAGCACTGGTTAGAGCAGAGCTAGCACAGCATGGGACAGCAATGCGGCCCTCACTGCTGCTTAGTGTGCGGCCATGCTTTACAGCTGGACCGCATGCAAACTAATGAAGGCACAGCTCCACCTCCTTGTGAGTAGTCCATCGGAATAAAAACGATGGGTGTTTCATGGTATCCCGGTGCTCAGAAGAGAAGAGCTGATAGACAAAGCAGTTCAACATGGTTTATGCATTTACTCCTCCTTGGCATAACAGACAGTACTTACCTGGATGCTGCTCATCCCCTGCCATCTCCTCTGCAGGGTTTCTTTCTGCACACACGCTGCACACAGGAAATATAGTCACCGGATATGACATGCCGTCATCTCTAGTGGTTGTGACTAAAAGCTGGGTCCATTTGCCAGCTGCTGCCTGATGGCTACTGCTTCCTTGTGACAGTCACACATGCAGCGGGGACCCACGGGGCAGCTGCTTTGGGCCCACAAGAATTAATGGGCCCTGGGCAGCTGCCCAGTTTTTTTTATTTTTCAAAGGGCCGGGGCCTGAGCGGGTCCCCTTGGCCTGTCGAGCCCGGGGTGGGTGTATCACCTGACTCCCCTGGTAGCGGCTCTGTATTTCTTTGCGCAGCTCTTATTTAACATTTTTACTTTACAGTTTTGTGCACAGGAAAAAAGCCCAAGTTGTGTGTTGCACTTGTTTTTGTTTAATAGCGGCTTGTTCACTTTTTTGGTTTACTTACATTTGACACTGTTTTAGACAATTGTTATCTCACTGCCAATGGAGTCTGGTCATGAAAGGTGAACTGTGGTGCCTTGACAAGTGAATGCAAAAATCAGGCATTGAAGGCAAAGCTGGAAAAATTGTCTAATTTGCCTATGTTCTCAAGTAGGCTGCTGGTGGCTGATTTTTGCAATTCACATGTAATTCATATCATAAAGTCTTCAGTTTTAAAAAAAAACTTGGTTTCTATGAGGAACGCTAAAGACACATAATTGTTGATTTTCCACATCTACTGAACAATAAAAAATAAAATAAAAAGATTTTTTGATTAATGATCAAAACTTTCTAATCTCAAAAGTTGCAACCTTGGAAAAAAAGTGTGACAGAGAAGTCTTAATCTGAATATGATGTTAAGCAAGCACATTTCAGCCAGCTTTCTTGACAGGTTATTCATCTATAACATAATAGAAAAGTCCTATTACTAGTTTACTTGCTTTCGCAGAGTAATTTATACTGTAAGCTATCAATCACTTCAAGACTGTCTAGAAATATGGTTTCATCCTATATATAAAATAATCTATCCTCTGGGAAAAAATAGCCGACAAAACCAAGAAGAGTTAAGGAGACAGGGAATACAGGTCTTCAAACAACATGGCACAGTAACCTCCATAGAATAAAGTACTAAAGAGCAAAAGAGCTCATAGCTCAGTGTACATTGCATGTAAAGACCCATAAAGCACTTCAAATCATTAAGTTAAAGCAAGATAAAATGTAAATACAATAAGGTAAAGTACAATAATGGTTTAACCCCTTCGCGACAATGGACGTACCAATTACAGAAAAGCTGTCCGTTAATGACAGGTGACTTACCTGGTACGTCTAGCGGTGAATCATGGATAGGCAGCGATCAACGATCACTACCTTTGCTTAGCCAGAACTGCTATGATGATATTGATATTGAGGCATCAAGAAACACCCCAATTTTTTTTTTATTCAATATTATTTATTTTCTTTAGACATGTATATATAAAAGGACAAAACAAAACATTACATGTAAAACATAATTAGGCATACAAAGACATAAATACTCATCATTATTCTAAAGTGCAGTTTAACCCTTCCTCCTCTCCTTATCTGTCAGACATTAGTTGTGAGTCTAGAGGTCGGGAATTCCCATCTTTAGTATTACTATACGTAACGTTACTTACAAATACTTAAGTCGGTCGAACCCGGGGGTGCAGTCTAGTCCCTTATTTCTGTGTTTTCCAATATCTTAATCCATTCCTCATATTTCTTAGCTTTTTTTGCTGCGCTCTTACTTACCCAATGTAGGCCCTGTTCCATTTTTAATTGGTATATCAACTGGATTTTTAATTCTTTTGCCATTATTTGTTTTGATAGTTTCCAGTTCCTAGAAATTATTATTTTGGCTGCGGTGGCTAGCTGTATTATTAGACATTTATAGTCCCCTTCTATGCCTTCAGGAAATAGATGCAGTAATATGGTTTCAGGTAGTATACTCAAATTGGGAATTTTTAGTATATTACTAATTTGACTTAGCAGTTGCCATAAATTCTTCAGTTTTCCACATTCCCACCATATGTGTATACAATTTCCTATTGCTTTATCACATCGCCAGCATCTATCGCTTGTTGATGCATACATTTTTTTTAGTCTTGTTGGGACCAGATACCACTGATTCATTACCTTAAATTGGTTTTCTATTATTGCTATATTATGTATAGTTTTTGTTTTCAGTTGTAATGCCTTCTGCCATTCCTCTGCCTGAATTTGAAGTTTTAATGTATCGGCCCATTTTGCTATTATTGGAGTTGGTTCTTCCTCTTCATTTAATTTCAATAATTCTGTAGTTTTTGCTAAGATTCTTTCCACTTTCTTCCCCGTAAAGATCATTAGTATTTTTCCCAAGATTCTGTTATTTTTTGGCTTCGTATTCATCAGGAAGCTTTTAACTCGTAAGTAGTTAAACAGCTCTGTTCTAGGTAGTTTAAATTGAGCTAGTATATGTTCAAAGGATTTGATTTTCTCATTGTCCAGAATATCTCTTATATGTTGTATCCTGGATTTTTTCAATTTTTGCAGATCTATATTTTGTATATTATGTTCAAGGATTTCTATTTCTATGTTTGGCAGTATCTTATTGGCTAGCCCCAGTTTTTTCTTAATTGGTTTCCAGGCTTTAAATATTTCTTCTACGACTATTGATCCCTCCCCCCCTTCTTGCATCCCCCCCACTTTCTCACAACTCCACGCATAAAGATCTAATCTAGAGTATTTTGTCATATAACTCTCCAGTCCATTCCAAGGTTGTGATTGTGCTGTTTTATTTTGAGTATGATATATATGGGTCATTATTGATGCATCATACAGTTGTTTTATTGAAGGATAGCCCAATCCTCCCTGGTCAGTTTTTTTTTTGTAGTTGCTTAATACTTATCCATGCTTTTTTTTACCTCTATTTATGTATATATTAATTGCGCTCTGTATCATACTTAGCCACTTTTCAGATATTTTGAATGGACAGTGCCGAAATAAGTATGCCCATTTGGGTATAATATATGCTTTTATTGCATTTATCCTTCCCAGCCATGATAGTTCATTACTTCGCCAGTTTTTTATCAGGAGATGCGTTTCTTTAAGTAAAATCATAAAGTTTCTTGCCATCATGTCTCCTACTCTTACTGTTATTTTTAGACCTAGGTAATTGAGTTCCTGGGGCTCACACTTGAAATTAAAATCCTGTTGTATTTTCCCCCTAATCTTTTTTCTTAAATTTAGTGGCATAACTGTTGATTTTTCAATGTTTACTTTATAGTTCGAAAATTTTGAGAACTTTTTTATAGCTGCCATCAGTTCTTTGATTGATTCTTCTGGATCGGTTAGAGTGAGGAGCACGTCGTCTGCGTACATTTGGATTTTTAGTTCTTTCTGGTCAAGTGTGAATCCTTTTATCCTCGTATTATTCCTAATATCTATTGCTAGTATTTCCATTGTTAGGATATATAGGAGTGGGGACAGAGGACAGCCCTGTCGCGTTCCATTTTTCAGATTAAACCAATTAGCTCGTATATTTTAGCCTATTGTTCTAGCTTTTGGGCAAGAGTACAATGCCTGCACTGCCTCAAGGAATCTTCCCCTCTCTTCCTCCATATGCACGGAGAGACTGAAACATGAACCCCCAGTCCACTCTGTCAAATGTTTACTCCGCATCTAACGTAATTGCCACGAGTGGTATTTTTTCTCTATTGGCTATATCTAGGATATCAATTGTGCGTCTTATGTTGTCATATGCCAGTCTACCTGGTATAAAGCCGATTTGATCAGGGTGGACCAGGGTATGAATAACATGTCTCAGTCTCTCCGCTAACACTGCTGCATATATCTTCATGTCTTCATTTATTAATGATATTGGTCGATAACTCTGGACCAGCTCTGGATCTTTCGAAGGTTTGAGGATTGGGAGGAAGAAACACCAAAATTTGAGATTTCCCCACAGAGTGATCATGGTCGCCATATATGGCTGCATGCCCCTCCAATGTGGCTCTGCCCTGTCATCTACAATGGCTCTGGAAGTGATTTTTTGCTGATGCTAGACTGCTACTTTAGGCTGTCAGCAGCATTGCAGTTAAAAAAAATTAACCATAGATCTAGGCTTAGGGTTACAGATGGGTTAATAAAAGAGATAGAATGTAACTGAATATTTATGTAAGCCAAGGTAAAGGTGGACAAATATGGTGCAGTATATTTTGTACAATTATGAGGATATATTCCCCCACAAAGAAAAAAAACTCACAGTTTGCTGAGCCTTCTTTAAACTAGGTTCAGCGTGTTTTTGCAGAGGACAAGAAAACAGAGTGCCAGGTATTGTTGATCTTGTCTTTAAAAACAGGTGTGGAGTATAAGAACGATTCTCAAGAATGTAAACGTAGAGGGAAATCAGCAGAGTTAGATGCAAGCATCTCTTTTTAATTGGCAATATAAAATCAGTTGACGCTGTGTGTAAGCGAAATAGTATTCTGTATTAGTATACAATATTGTTTTCTGATCAGCATCTAGCTCCTCCCCCTCCTTTTGCGTAGTGACATCAGCGTGTTTTGGCTTACTCAGCTTCTTCCAGGCATTTCGGATATACATCCAGAAGAAGGCGATTAAACTGATGTTTCTTGGTGTAACTGAGGTTGGTGTAAATAAAGGGTTATTTTATTTGAATTTGTAGATTGTAACAAAAAAAAGAAAAAAAAAATCATGTAAAATGTAGAACCAGTAAGGACATACTCAGCTCCCAGGAATGATGAACACATATTACATAATACATTAGTATAATGCATGGTTTGTAACTAGCAAATAGTGTATCTTTATACTATCTTGTATACCATGTGTTGTAACACTATTATGATTATTAATGAATTATGGTAAATGCACAAACAGACTGGTAACAAATGGAATCAGTAACATTAATTATGCAATATGTTAGTCTATAGCATGACTTCCATGGGGTCTTGGGAAGGAAGTCAATTATTTTAGTAGTGCAAAAATGAATCCTGCTATTTATAATCCACGCTTAACGTTAAAAAAGGGACAAGATAGTGTCTTTAGCATCTGTTTTAGATATCTTCTGACTATATTTTAAATAAACTTTCTCTGAAGCAGAAGCTGCATATTTTGACTCAGAATCAGAAATGCTTGGTAATATACATTCAGACAGAAGGCTGACATTAAAATTGAGTAAATCTATTTTAACACTTCATGGATGGAAGTAAGCCAGGATCCACCTAAAACAAAATAATATTCTGTACAATCAAGCAGGTGTTCACTGAGCGTGAGCTCAAATAACAGCTAATATGAAAAACAGAAAGCATGATAATATAATCATGGAAGCTAAAACAACATTGGATTATCAGCTCAGAATGAGCTAAGTGAGAATAAACAGAATGCCATGGAACTTCATGGAAGAAAATCTATAAAAGAGCTTAAATGGGAAAAATGTTGAGGAATGATGTCCTGAGGGATAAAACATCCACATACAAGAAGCCAACATTTGTCTGATTAATCATACCCACATGCTGCCATGTCATAGAACAAGACCTATTAGCACTAACTAGAGTGCCAGCATCTGAGGCGCCAAGCACAACTCCAGGTGGGAGGAGATACTCAGCAAAATAAATGTCAAAACCTGGCAATCATCTGCTAATTATGGCTACTGCATGAAGCCCTCCATATTACAATGGTACATAGCCTACCAAAATTTTAGGTATCACAAAATTAACATAAAAGTCACTGCAGTGTTTCTTATAGGAATGGCAATGCAGAACAGTGTTTAATACTTTACAAAGCCAAATAAAGTTTGTTTTATTCAGTGAACATTTACTCCTAAACTCAGATTCAAATGGGTGGGCTGGCAGCTTTTAGCCCGGGGAGAAAAAACAATTTAGTGTTCCATGGTGCAACTTCATCAGCTCACCCGTTATCATCAGAGATAGAGACAGATCGGCATTTTTTGTTTGTGAATTCTCTGGAAATCTATGCCAATATAGGCCTTTTGACATTGCCACTTCATCATACATGGACGTTTGATAATGTGCTTTCACATACCCATAATAACAGTGAACAGGGATACAAATGTACTTTAATGATGCAAACGACAGATTCTCCAGTCATTTGCAGATTTCTGCCAGTTTACATTTATTCACAAAGATGATATGTATTTGATTTCAGTAGTTTGTATAAAAACATATTTTAGTATACATTGAGTTCTAACTCTGACCTTTAGCAAAAAACATAGCTGGAAGAATAAACAGTGTAACACATTAATGATGAATTTTAATCAACATGCAAACAGTTGAGGAGAAAGGGCATAACTGTTATCTAAAATAATTGGTAATTTCAGTGTTTTAGCCATTTATCAAACCTGGAATAACTGCAGACACAATGATTTTCATGTTTATGTTTTTGTACAAATATACAATTTACTAACACACAGAAAGTAACATTTACCAGGGAATATTAAAAAAGAAATATATATGACATATAGGTGCCAATCATAATCTGTACCAGATATGGACATGGATGACTGGGTTGTAATTCAGATATAACACCACAGTGCATGGATAAAAATACACCAAACTGCAGTCAGCAAAGACAGAAGACATAACTAAAAAAAAAAAATACTGTTAGTATACAGTAAGATTCTTCATACAAAGATGCATTTGGAACCACCCCGTAACCCTTTATGCATCACTAACAAATAGACATAATTTATTCCCGACAATGGACATGCCTGACGATGTTGAGGCAATAGCCAGCACCGAAATTTGCTTTTTGGGCCACCCAAGATCGCCCCATGGAGTGATCAGCATGCTCTGGCAATATGGCTGTTCCCTCTTGTGGTCAGAGCTTCAGAAGTAAAAAAAAATTCACTTCTATCATTCTGAATATGTTGCTTGACTGCCCCTAGAAGCAGTCAGCAACATTGCAATGAAAAAATAGATTTAATTAGCTCAAAACTACGATTAAAGTTAGATTAGCTGTTAGGGTTCAAATTAAATAATTTTTAGCATAAGGGATAGGGTTAAAATTAAATTAAAATTAAAATATATTTAGCGATACCATAAGGGTTAGAGTTAGGGTTAAATTTAGGGTTAGGGTTAAATTTAGGGTTCGGGTTGGGGTCAAAAGGTCAATATAGGAAAAAACTAATTTTGGTTTTTGCACCATAACTCGCAAAAAATGCAGAAAAATATGGAAACATGCATATTTCTGAACTCAGGACAACATTTTAAAACTATTTAGATGGAGTCTTTTTTAATGATTGTATTTGTGTAAATTATATTTTAGGTCAAAGTTAGAAAAAGTGTTTTCTTTAATTTTTTCATCATATTTTATGATTTTTTTGTAGTAAATTATAAGATATGGTGAACATAATGGTATCTAATGAAATCCCTTCTTATGATGGTAAAAATAACATATAATTTGTGTGGGTACAGTATGTGAGAGAGAATAAAATGACAGCTAAACACAAACACCCCAGAAATGTAAAAACAGCCCTTGTCACCAAGGGAAAGTCAAGGTCAAAATGTCTTGTCACTAAGGGGTTACTGCAATAGCACATATTTTCCTTACCTGCTTTTACCTAGGTACACATGTACTGCTCCACATAATTACCACACCCCTATCTCATGATAAATTTCCTATTTACCGTACTTTTCCTGATTGATTTCTTTCAATAATTGCATTCACTAAATCAGTGTCTGAAATTATCTTTCTGAGCTCACTGTAAACATGACAATAACAATATCAATGCTGTAAAAAGTATCGCAAAAACAACATTTTATGTCTTTCTTTCTTTATTCTTCTTTTTCAGCCTATGTCTAATTTTATATATCCAGTGCAGCAGTATGAATGCCGCAATTATTTTCATGACCTTTGAAATCTGCATCTGAATAGATGTCTACATTGTACTTTGCAGGAAAATGCTTGATCCTTCATTCTCATTTAAGTATGTTTGATATTCACTTTTGAATTTGTTGAGTGACAAATGGACTTAACAATATGTGATACTAATTATGACAGTAACATTACCCTGTATAGAGAGAACATTGACTAACATAATGCTCTACTTGTTCTCAATCATTTTGTTTATTTGTCTTTGTAACATTAGAAGATATATCCTTTTCTTTTGTATGTTTTCTAAATGTATGTTGAATTGTATTTTCCCCCATTGTATAAAAACAAACTTTAAAATGTCTTCCTTTTTACCATGAACTAAACTTAAAAATTGAAATTTTGACCTAACAAAACTTTTAGCACTTGGTAAAAGTTAGAATAAAGTATAGATAGCTTAGATGCCGGTCATGGATATGACGGATAGAACAATGTTAATATCCTTTTGAACACTCCAAAAGGAAATTACATTCCTATCGGAAAAATTGCTTAAATGACAGTATCAAAATAAGGTAAACTCAGTGAATTTTACATTTTACAAGCAAGAGGTCTAGGAAAAGCATTTGCACTGAATAATCATAACATTCAAAATGCTTATTATTAGATATGTTCTATCTATCAGGCAGCATTACTAGTGTTTTTTCTTGTCTTGGACACCAGTTATCCAGGGGATCTGCAATAAGAGCTGTAAAAAAATCTTAATGTAGTTGCCTGTAACACATTTGCCCCTCGATTATTCATCCATATCCATACACCCACGCTAATAGCTACTTTTAATT
Organism: Pelodytes ibericus; assembly: GCA_036172795.1. Classification (NCBI taxonomy): domain Eukaryota; kingdom Metazoa; phylum Chordata; class Amphibia; order Anura; family Pelodytidae; genus Pelodytes; species Pelodytes ibericus. The sequence goes on from CM069858.1 coordinate 163,513,596, forward strand.
TATGCTAATTGCTTCACCCCTTGATGTGAAGACTTTGAGCAGTTACATATTTACTCACCATTAATTCAAGACTTAGTATTGTATTTGTGATATAACAGTTTTGGTTGCTGCTCACATTATTAAGCATTGTCTGCATTGTGCTACAATATAATTACATGGCCCATCATTGTGACATGTTAAAAGAGCTAAACTGGCTTTTGCTGGAAATCAGATGCACCTTTACAGCCTTATGTTTAAGAGCATTTCTGCAATGCTCCCACCCTACCTGAGTAGAATGCTCTCCCCAGCTGTACCCACCTCCTATAACCTCCCATTAAGGACCAGTATTTTACTTACTATTCCAAAATACAAAAAAGCATTAGCTTGATTCTCATTTTCCTACATAGTGCACCTGTAATCAACATTGATTATATCTCACCTGTTTTCTTACGTGTTTGTGTTCTATGTGTGCCTCCTTTGTGCAGGAGGGAAGAATGCAGGGAGGAGATGGCCGGAGCAGAGACAGAGCAGCAAATAAGGTAAGAACTGGGGAAAGGGGGGGATATTGAGAGGTTAAATGCTGGTATATTGAGGGGTTAAATCCTGGCATATTGAGGAGTTAAATCCTGGCATATTGAGTGATAAATGCTGGCATATTTAGGGACTAAATCCTGGCATATTGAGTGACAAATCCTGGCATATTGAGGGGTTAAATCCTGGAATATTGAGTGACAAATACTGGCATATTGAGGGGTTAAATCCTGGCATATTGAGTGACAAAATACTGGCATATTGAGGGGTTAAATGCTGGCATATTGAGTGACAAAATACTGGCATATTGAGGGGTTAAATTCTTGAATATCGATAAGCAAAATTCTGAAATATTGAGGGGTTAAATACTAGCATATTGGATGGGAAAATTCTGCCATATTGAATGGCTAAATCCTAGCATACTGAGTAACAAATCCTGGCATATTGAATGGCTAAATCCTGGCATATTGAGTGACAAATACTGGCATATTGAGAGGTTCAATCCTGGCATATTGAGTGACAAAATACTGGCATATTGAGGGGTTAAATGCTGGCATATTGAGTGACAAAATACTGGCATATTGAGGGGTTAAATTCTGGAATATTGAAAAGCCAAATTCTGAAATATTGAGGGGTAAATACTACCATATTGGATGGGAAAATTCTGGCATATTGAGGGGTTAAATGCTTGCATATTGAGTGACAAATCCTGGCATATTGAGGGGTTAAATCCTGGCATATTTAGTGACAAATTCTGGCATATTGAGGGGTTAAATTCTGGCATAGTGAGTGACAAATTTTGGCATATTGAGGGGTTAAATCCTGGCATGTTGAGTGACAAATTCTGGCATTTTGAGGGGTTAAATTCTGGCAAAATTCTGGCATATTAACGGGTTAAATGCTTGCATATTGAATGGCAAAATTCTGGCATATTGAGGGGTTAAATGCTTTAATATTGAATGTCAAAATTATGGAATATTAAGGGATTAAATGCTTGCATATTTAATGGAAAAATTCTGGCATAATGTGCTTTAATATTGAATGGCAAAATTCTGGCATATTGAGGGGTTAAATGCTGGCATATTGAGTGGCAAAATTCTGGCATATTTGAGGGGTTAAATACTGGCATATTGAATGGAAAAATAATACTGGCAAATTGAGTGACAAAATACTGGCATATTTAATGGCAAAAGGATGGCATATTTAATGGCAAAATACTGGCATATTGAATGGGAAAATACTGACATATATTAAATGGTAGTATAATACTGGCATATTATTGGGAAAATTGGCTGTGACTTTTTAATGGCAAAATAATACTGGCATATTATTGGGCAAATTGTCTGTGGCTTATTAATGACAAAATAATACTGGCATATTATGCAATACATTGGCTGTGGCATATTAATGGCAAAATAATACTGGCATATAAATGGGCAAATTGGCTGGGGCATATTAAATGGCAAAATAATACTGGAATATTATTAGGCAAATTGTCTGGCTTATTAATGGCAAAATAATACTGGCATATTATTGGGGAAATTGTCTGGCTTATTAACGGCAAAATAATACTGACATATTATTGGGCAAATTGGCTGTGCCATGTTTATGGGCAAACACTGGCATATTAATGGGAAAAATGGTTTATTTTAATTGGCCAAGTGATGCTATGGCATGGTCTGTGGTGCAAAACAACATGTACTATAAGGAAAGTGACAGTGGCTAGTTCTGTGGGGCAAAGTGACACTGTGGCATGCCAAATCATGTAGGTGCAATATGAGTGCAAGCCAAGTGCTGTGGGAGCAATATAGTTGCATGGCAAGTTCTGTGGGTACTGTATGGTGCTGTGTTAAGTCCTTTAGATGCAATGTGGGTGCAGAGGAAGGGAATAAAAACAAGAAATGCAATTTTTCAATAACATTTTTATTACATATGAAAATAGTTGAATATAATATTAAAAAATTCAGTATAAATTCAAGTATAAATGCAACTAGTTATAGAGAGAGAGAGAGATAGAGAGATATCTGTGTGTATAGATATGTATTGTTTTAGAATTGTACAATTGTCACCTCGTGGGGCTCCTGTGTGTCGCATAATTAATGGCTGTCTGAGAGTGGCATATTTATTGGGCCCCATGTGTGGCATAATTAAGGGGCTCTTTTGTGTGGCATAATTATGGGGCGCTTGTGTGTGGCATAATTAAGGGGAGCCTGTGTGTGTGGCATAAATAATGGGGCTCTGGTGTGGCATAATTTATGGGGCTCTTGTGTGTGGCATAACTTATGGGGCTCTTATGTCTGGCATAGTTATGGGGCTCCTGTTTGTGGCATAGTTATGGGGCTCCTGTGTGTGGCATATTTAATGGGCTCCTGTGTGTGACATAATTTGTGGGGCTCCTGTATGTGGCATATTTAATGGGCTATCAGACTGGCATTACTAAGGAATCTGTTTGGCATGGTATTGGAGAAAATCCAGGGGGGTGACACCATGAGTTACCACACTGGGTGACACCAAACCCAGTGACGCCTCTGCTTGAAAATGAGAGAAATCTCAATTTTTCCTTCCTGCTAAAATACTAATTTGTTCCATAGTTTATGAAGATAGCAAAGAAAAAGTCAAATCCTGACATGATCCAGAAGTATTAAAATAAAGTTTAAAAATCCTATTTCCAAAAAGGGTTAAAAAAGTGAAATCTGCATTGTTAAAATATTGTCAGATCAAGCTCGACATCAATGCTAATTATAACTGATATAACCCTGTAAACCTGGATTTACTCATAAACATTCAATCTATTTTTTAAAAGTAGTAAGTAAATCTTACAACACATTAATGTTTTAAGTTAATTAAGTTAATGTAATTGTGTTATGAAAATTAGATATGCTTTATGTCAATGGAATCAGATATCACAGTGAGGTATAGTTCCAACTTTTTGATTAGAGTACAAGGGACAAAACAAGCTTCTATTTCTCTTTCTTGCATCTGTTGTAGGCCATGTAACAAAAGAGGCACATATGATCACAACTGCTGCGGTGACATTTATACATAATTTTACAGATGTTCCTGAAGCTGTTCCTTCATCCTATAGCCCCCAGACAAGGTCGGGGAGGGGCAGTCATGACAAGGTTCTGAGGGGATATGTCCAGCCTATAGTGGGATTTAATGGGAGGAGTTGGGAAGTTATAAAAGTTAGGGAACAGGAAGTTTGAGAGCCATTTTAGAATAAAGTTTTCCCGAACCTGTTGTCCCTCCCTCTTTTTTCATGTTGTGTGTTTTTTATCTTCATGTCACAGCGTTGGCGGAAGCTTGTAGAGTATACAGGAGTGTTAATGGAGGATTGAAATGGGGGGAGTCATGCGGGACTCTGGTGGGAGGTTCGAGGGGAAGTTGGTACCTCGAACCTCAGGTATTGGGGGCATTGGTATATGCCCACAACATGGAGTTATTCGGCAGCCACCTGGATACTCCTGCATGCTTGGTTAGTCTTTCTGTTGTTCTATGGAATGTTATGTTTAGTCATTGTATAATACTGGTTTATGTGTGGAATGTATATAAATGTAATGCAATGACTATTTAAATAAAGTGTTGTGGCCGTTATTTTACCCCACAGTCTGGTTTTAAGTTATCAGTTATTTCTAGGCAAATACATATCATTTGCCTATCATTTACACGTCATGAAAAAAGCTGTCAATCCAAATTGACAAAGCTGTGGAGACAAAGTCCCTTCTTTAGGTGCCATTGCCACCCTAATCGAATCCAACAAAATATAGGAAAATATCTCCAAAAAACAATTTTAACTAACTTGTGCGAGCTGGAATCCCTTTTTTCACCAAATATTGAACAACCCTAGTGTATTTTGTTGCTCCTATGGGAAACAAAATACATGGGTTATGTATGAAAGTCCCACACATGAAAGTGAAGAAAAAAAAGATAAATCAATGTTTCTTATTTATAATGTTGGTTGTCTCGATGTTTGATGATTAGCTTTTTCAGAAAACAGAGAACAGGAAAAATTACAAACTATTTTGACTATCAGACAGCACATGGGCATTTGTACCTGAACTAAAGCAACTACAACTGAAAACCCAACTCAAACCCCACACAAAACAGTTCTTACCTGCCCCCCAGAGTTATTCTCGAACTTATCTGTCACAACACCTCTTCTTTCCCACAATTATTTCTGTCTCTTCAATAGTTGCTCCTTTAGACAAACTCAGAACTACTGTCATCAAAACAGTATGTGCACTTGAACTGTGTAGTATTACCCATACTGTATTTGCTGTAACATTCTCTTTCAGGTGTTATCCTTATCCCTTACAATTTCTTTGTTTTTGTGTAACCTCCTCCCACTCCCTTTTATTATTTTATAGAAAATGTCTAATAAACAAAAAATTTAAAAAAAATGTATGACATGCAACATACTCTTTAATGTTTTCTATTGGACGTATGTAATTGTTGGGCCACAGCACATTTTTGATTATATCCCTCAAACCTTGGATTTTGCAGTCAACTGACTGCTGTTGTATGGCATATCGATTTAGCCCCAAACTAAAAATGACATCTGTAACTTCTTGGCCAACCAGCTGTCTTGTGCTTATTGTCTCAGGCTACTACTTTATACTCCATGAAGTAGTAATGTGAGCTTTTATAGATTACTTTTTTTTTTTTTTTTTTTTAACAAACTAGGACTTATTGCATACAAGTGAAACAGATTGCATGTGGTTTGTTTTATTGCCACATAATTGGACCTACTACCAATTTATAATACTTTCTCCATGTCCTTTAATAGAAAGTTTTCCATTAAAATATATGGAATAGTTTCTTTTAAAAGGTAACTACCAAGTAATTCTCACCAGTATTTGTCTTGATACTAGTGCACTTATGTACAACATAGGTTAAACTCATGCTTAGATTTCTTCTACATAAGATAGTGATTGAATTTGCTTTGTACATATTCTAACATGACATAATGTGCTTTTTAAAGTAGCCTCAACTGTTTAAAGTATAACTCCAACCAGGTTAACACCATTTTATTCTTAGGCAATTATATGTTACAGTAGTCTTTATTGTAATTTTAATGGTTTATAATTTGTATGAATTGACGCATTCATAGTGAATCTTAACATATATTTAATATATAATTTTTCTTAATCCTCTACTGGATAAAGACCTTAGGTGACAAATATTTTTTCCTTAAAAAGTTCAAAGCTTTTAGGATTTGTCTGTCATAATAAAACCATTTGCAGCAAGTAGACAAAAGCATCATTTTTCTGTCAGCATAATAGTGCATAGACTTTCCTCAGAAACTATTACAAGAGATTAACTGTATGATTATAAGATATAGTTCCCACCATGCTTTTAAGCAATAACTATTTAGGCTTGAGGATTTAATGTAATTTAGTTGTTACTGTAGGAATCTGATAATGACAGCAGAAATGAGGGAGATTTTCTATGAGACAATCTAAGTACAAATAGCGAAAATATTTTTTTTCTTAATCTTTTAAACGATACTTGTTATACTACCTACTCTTCGTCTGTCTCTTTCAAACGCAAATGGTCTTTCCATCATACCAAAATTCCATACGACCCCTGAATGGTTGTTGTTTCAGTAAGTTTTTTATTGGCGGCACAAATAAATATGTTTGCATTAATGATTAATGCTCATACATGACATGGTACTGGGGTTTACCACTGTATCCTGCCACTATACAAAATGCATTTGGAGCATGACAATGAGCATTCCTAATATATATATATATATATATATATATATATATATATATACATACTATGCATTGCATATGCACATTCCCCTCTATCATTGGTTTTTTTTTCTGTAAGCACATGACTGATGAGCATTCAGTCAGGTAAGTGTTCACAAATCTGTACCAGCAATACTATTGCCTCCAAAGTAAAATTTGGCTTTTTTTTTTTATTTTGTGCTGTTAAAATACTGGCTAATCTGGTAACTCTGTCTGCACATGTATACCTTACTCTGATGTGACCACACAACATTTAATTTTCATGAATGATAATCTTGCGATTTACTTAATAATAAAGTTGGGTAAAAAAATATTGAGCAACCTAGGGATATTAAAATATTTCAGTATACTTTTAAATATGCTTAAATTATCAATCTTACGTGTGAATACATCAAACAGACTAATATCCTTGAGACTATTTATGAAAAAATCTACTTTAATAAAAATAAATGTTCTTTGCTGAGCTAGCTGTTAGTGTTATTTTTTTTTTTTATATAAAACAGTAATACATATACTACAGAATATGTTCCAAAAATTGGTTGAAAGGTTATATTATGTTCATAAGAAAAAAAATGTAATAAAGGCCTAAAGTTATTAAGAAATCGGATACAGTGCCAAATATACAATGTATCTCATTGGTGTCTGGATCTGGGGTTTAGCCAGTTCCTAATGATACGTGTGCAAGTTCAGTAATGACAGAGCATTTAATATCCCAGTGCTGTGAATGAAAAATATAGTACTGTGACAGATCTTTAATCAGTGTGTCACTATAAGTTGGCAAAGCTTCAAGCCAAGAAAGCCATAGATGCTTTTATAAGCCAAACCAACTTTATTTTAAAGTTTTGAACTCCCAAAAAAGAAGATAGAATCATAGAGTGTGTTGGCAGAGAAGAACCATGTTCCCCATCTAGTCTACCCAATTTCTGATTAAAAAATCTCAAATCAAATCTAAAAGTTTTCAGTGCCCCTGGGCCTTATCCTATATTAATGATAGCATTTTTTTCTATCCCAATCATGCCTAAGGTCTGTATGGTTTCTTTTTTTTTTCAAATATATTTTATTAAAGAGATATTTTTACAATAACTTTTACAATGAAAGAGAAAATACCATATATGTTATACATAAAACAATGTTGGTTATTTCTGTTTTATAACACGACACTTTGATGTTTTATGATTAGCTTTTCCAGAAAAAGGGGAACAGGAATAATTACAAATCAATTTTTGATCAGGCACTTTATAGTCAGTTTTCATTGTGATAACATATTGGTATGAATTAATTATGCAATTAAATTACAATGTTAATAAATAGAACAAAAAAATACATTTGGGAGAGGGGGCAATAAAAAGGGGAGAAGGGTAGTGCATCCACCCACAATAGCTTTTTTTTTTCTTCTTCAAATTAAATTCTAATGACTGTAACCAATTCTAGTATACATAACATGACACAAACCTATCAAAGATGTCAGGTTTTCAGATAACTGCTTTTGATTACTTAAATTATTTAAGCTGTAGATAGATCTGAAAACATCTGAACATTACATTACAATAGGGTGAACAAAACAGTAGGAATATGATGACATTTTACAGGCCAGGTGCAAAACATGGTCCCCATATTCCAGCCTTCATTGGAATATTCCATAGGCTCTGTTCATGTTGTTTGCATATTCCATGGTGATAATACAAATTGTTTGTTAGCATCTTGATTATATTTAGGTATTTCTAGAATTCTGTATAAATATCTGTACAGGAAAAGACATAGTAGAGCTAGACTACATTGTGGAAGCGAATTATTCATGAAAGGCAGATTATTAAGGAAACTGTTTAATTATGAGTTATTAACTGTTTCCAGTATATAAAAATATATACTTATAATCAAAAAGTGAACTGAGAGGGTGGTGAGTTCACGGAATAGTCTTCCAGCTTAAATGCTACAGACTAATACAGGGAAGTAGTTTTAGCATCCATGAGGCTATCCTGATAATAAAACAAAGATAAGAAATGGTAAGATAAATACAGAATAGGATATGATGACATTACAGCGGAGAGAAATATGGGCAGACTTGATGGGCCAAATTCCTCTTATCTACTGATACATTCTATAGTTCTATGATGCTAAATCTATAGGTAAATCTGGGATTTGTTCCAGATGGCTGCCATTTCTCCAAAGGAAAGATCCACTAATACCTCTGTCTTACACAATTTGCTGAAAATACCATCTCTCCTGATAGTTCTCTTTTATGTGCTCATTAAGAGCAGGTGTGGTTCTGCCTACCTCCTGCATTTGTTATTTTAACAACTAAACAACATTTTTTGTGTTGAAATTAATAAAATGTGTCACATCATAATTGATTCCAGCCTGATTTGAATGGACATTTTTTTCCTTGGCAACAAACTGCCAACATTTGCATGCTTGCTGTTGCATGTCTGTACATTCCTTATAAAATAGTCCCTCCAGTTGGGAGGCCTGTAAAAAAAAAATGCTCAGGAAAAAAGAGAGTACTTTTTATTAGCAATGCCCTTTGCATCCGATTTTCAAATTGTCTGATATATGAGGGCTAAATTGAAATATAGAAGCCACTTGCATCTGATTGGGAAATGTTAGTAACAATATTGCAAATCTATTTGTCCATAATAATAAGTTTAATCTTAGAATTACAATGCCATTTCACAAGCCTCAAATTGTGTATATGGAACTTGTAGTTACAAGGTCAGTTCTTGTCAGCGGCATGGTTGCCAGTTCTGGCTGGAGTCCAGATGCAAGGGCTGGAGCAGGTGTGATACCCTGTGCAGGGTGACCACTCTCCCCCAAGGGTGGAGCCCCAGGCTTTGAGCGGCCACAATTAGGGTTTTGCGGTCTTCTTTTGGGCATCTTGTCAAACAGGAACAAACGGGCAAATCAGAAAACGTAGTCGGGGTCACAAGCCAAAAGGTCAGGACTGGAGAAGGACGGAGAAGTCAGGGTACAGGCCAAATCGATAACAGTGGATCAGGGAACAAAACAATAACACCAGCAAAAGACAGGCAGGCAAAATGTTCCAGCCAAGAGTGCTGGGAGGAGGGGGTTTAAATAACAAGGAAGTTAATGAAGGACAGGGAACACCTGGGCGGAATTAAGTATGGGCAGGAGCTAGACAGACACAAAGCAGTACTGAAAACCAAGCCCTCTGGTGGAGCACGGAACAGACACAGGCACCAGAAACACAGCGGTCCAGGGTTCAATCCCAGCAATGGTTACAGTTCTTTGGAACTTTTGGACAATAGTAATGTGGTGTTACTAGCAACTAGTAAAACATTTAGAGAAATCCTAGTTGCCAACTTTATTAAGCTGAAATATAATTGCCCAGCAACCGACATGTTTGAAAACTGTCGAGTTAATTACAGGCTACAAAGATCATGAATGAACAATGCGCCAAATACTAGGGCATTAGGCGTGTGCGCCAATCTAAACAGCAATCTCCCGACAAATTTTGTGAGTCTTTGACATCTATGCTGAATGCGTACATGTAGGTTGTGCTGGCGCTCATTGTGCCAGTGTTTGGTGGAGGCCCCTTTCCCTCACTGCAAAGTGGGAAAAGGTCTATGACTAAGTGCCCTGCATAGGTGTGAAAGGCATAAAGCAGACCTTTTCACTCCATGATTTTGTACATGTACATAATTAGGCTAGTTTTTATACTGGAGAATATTTAATGATTTGTTCATTTATATATTATATATGATTTCATATTGAATTATATATTTTTCTGGCTACATTTCTTGGTTTTTTTCTTTTGTTAAAATGACATATCAAACAATGATTATAAATTCTAGTGCTGCCCACATGGAAAATTGGTATTAACTAAAATTTTCAGGTCAAATTTGAAGGTTGATTTTGATTTGGCAACAAAAAATCTTTCATTTCCACTCACCTACTCTAAGGTGGGTGAGTCCCATTATTTCCTGGGGGGGAGGGGAGGGGAATTACTCGACCTCCGAGTTTGACATGAAATAAAAGAATCCAAGTTTGAATTAGTATTAAACTAATTTTAAATTGTCCCCTATTGAAAATAATAGGAGCCAAATTGATCAAAGGGGTTTTTGAGACTTGGTCAAATTCGACCTCTGACCGAAGAGGTTGAATTTTATTGACACATTTCAAACTGGTTTGTGAATACCATTTTGTGTGGTTGAAATGGGGTATATTACGGACAATATTGGAATATTTTTCCTTGGAATTTGAAATTAGTGCTAAGTTATTCAAAATGGGATTTTAGTGTTGATGCATTTAGAAAAACACAGCATTATTCTATACATTATGTAACTCTTAGTTTGTTTATTCAGGTTTTGTAATAATAAAACATGACAAGAAAACATGAAAAAACTATTACCCACATCTCACAGAAGATTGTTCTTTTTCTTCTATTTCAAATGTTTACCATTTTTCAGGAGCCATTTGTAAATCTAACTTGTGATGAAATTCTAGCTAATTGTAACACTCAAACTTCACAAAAAAATATATTTTTCCTTAAACTCTTTACATGCACTGCATTGTTTGATTCTTTTAAATAGTGTTATTCTCATTTAAGTTGATGTTCCTTTAATCCTATGTCAAATAAATGTAGAGTAACTCTATTAAACTGCAAAGTGAAAGATCGGAACAATTACTGCTCAACAATTTAATCCAGTAATCAACAGTTTGTACCTACTACTTACTGTAAATCATTTCAGATTTCTTTCTGCTTGCACTTGAATGTATATTGTTCTATCCAAGAAAATGAAAAAAAAAGACTTTTTACTACCATGAGTCATGACCTATTGTGTGTGACTGTGTTGCTGTACTTGTTTTCAAGCAGAGTGGCATTCTTTGAAGTTTAACAGACACTGTGCAGATACAAACCAGTTGGCATTTGGCGTTATGCATGGCTCTTTAATTGAGTTCAAAAGCAGGAAAGAGCACACCAATTAATTTAGAAACAAATATCTTTACATTTCTATTAAAATGTCTCAAAAGAACATTTTTATACAAAAGTTATGGAAGCAAGTCCAACATGATGAAAAAAATCAACAATAAAAATAAATCAAATAATGACTGCATACTTTTTAATATATACAATAGATTTGAATGGAACATTTTACATTATTTATATACACCTCAATATTCGTGTAGATGGGCTCTATTCATTAAATAAAATGAGAGGCAAGTTAATGGAAATAGCCAAGACAAAAGATAAAAGTGCCATTTATAGAACTGTATTCAGCTCCACTTAGGATTATTTAGTTAGGTGAACATCCCCGACGTAGTTACGTTTAAATCTATTAAGTACAAATGAGCAAATTAGGGGGAAGATTAGAATAATTTGTCTATTTATAACATAATATATTCAGATATTTTAGTGGAACGAAACTCAATTTGACCTGTGCACTGCCAGCAGTAAAACAAATCCACCACCTAGTCTTCCCAGACATGCTTCCTTACTTCCTTTTAAACATACATAGATCTGTTCCTGTGCCAAGTCAGGAAACGGTTCCATATTTTTTATTTTGCAGACTCAACCGCAGCTTAACTGGCCCAGTCACCGAACGCTAATCCCAGGGCTATTTGGGACTGTGGAGAGCTATCAGTGCTCTCCCAAGCAGTGGTGGAGGGAATGTGGTTCCTCCCAGGCCCTTCGCATCTCCTTACTAAGTCCGCAAGGCCTTATACAAATGCCAGAATAGGCGACAAAGATGATTGATCATGGATGGCCACCTACCTGAACTGATGACACAACAGTGTGTAGTAAAGCTTGTGACTGCAGAGGGATCATTGTCCACAAAGTACTTACCCACACCAGGTACTTCTCGCAGAAAGAGTCCTGATGATCCTGCTCTCCTACTGGAGACTGAAGAGCCTGATGTCTCTGCTGCATCCAGACAGGGAAGCATGTGCACAGCTGCAGCTCCACTCTGCTGAGGTGTGAAAGCTCCTGTCTATAGAACTAAGTCTGCTCCTGCTTCTTTTTCTCCTGTGGTGAAGTGGAGAAGGTTATCGGCTCCTGGATCTTCAACCTCTAGGGGATTTGGATGCAGGCCATGGTTGATTCTGTGAGGCCTGCTGTAGGGGAGAGGAGGATGTCCCTTCACTGGAAGTAAGGGGCCTAGTCCAGCACCTGAAAAACAGCCTCATTCCATTATTCATCTTCCACCAAACTTTACAGTTAGCAACAATGCAGTCAGGCAGGTAAAGTTCTCATGGCATGTGCTACATCCAGACTCACCAAGTAGACTGCCAAACAGTGAAGTGTGATTCATCATTCAACAGAACACGTTTCCACTGATCCAGAGTGCATCTGAAGCTTGGCATTGCATTTTTGCGCTGATATTAATGCCGGTAGAAGTTTGAAACTCTTTGGCAGAGTTGCTGCTTTTCACAAACTTTACAATAATACCACTTACAGCTCACACTGAAATATCAGCACGGGTGACATTTTGCGAACTGACTTATTGCAAAAGTGGCATCCTATCACAGTATCACTCTTGAATTCACTGTGCTCTTCAGAATGACCCATTTTTTAACAAATGGTTTCAGATTTCATCGCTAGGTGTTTGATTTTATACAGATGTGGCAATGGGTCTGATTGAAACACTTGAATTCAATAATTAAGGTGTGTTATAACCATTCACCTATGTGCAGGCTCATCTAGGCTGTGTCTAGTCAGTTCAGTATCCTTTTTGCTTTGCTTTCATGTTTATTATTTATGCTCATTCGTGTCTGCTTGTATCCTGCCTTGTTCTTTGCATTCTTGCCTGGCCACATAGTGGCACACTTACTTTGCCTAGAGTGGTACCTGCCTAATCCAGCTACAATCCGGTTCTACCCCTGTCTAGTATTCCAGCCTTGTCTAATTCAGCCATGTCTAAGAGTCCTGTTATATGTTAACCTTGTTTCTGGATTCTGTTCCTTTGTTCTTCTGTTCTGATAAAGTTCTGGTTTTCTTGCGGTTTATTGTTCTATTCCATTCCAGATTTTCTTTTTTTCTATCCTCTTGCCTTGTTTCTCAGTTACTGTATTTAATCCCCAACCACACCCATTTCTGTTCCATGCTTGCAGTCTTTAGTCGGGTGAAGCAAAGTCTACAGGTATTCTCTGTTTTTGTGTTTATGTCCAATGTAAATATTTTGATTCTATCATAGTGACGGACTTTCCTAATTGTGTGGAGTACCTTGACGTGATTGGTAAGCTTCATCATATTGGCCAATAGGTGAACTAAACCCCCACCATTCCATTACTAGTGTTAGGCTAGATCTTGTGTAGTTGTTTGTTCCTTTGTGTGTTTCCTCAGCCCTGGCCTCTGTGTGTGTCTTTTATATGTGCCCTTTGTCTTTGCCCTGCATTATAGCTATGTTAAAATGATTCCAATCCCTTTGTCTCCTACCTACTATAAACAGTTTAAAAGTATAGTTGGTAAATATATTTTGGGCGATAAAAAAACAAGAATTGCTAGGCAGTGGTTGTATAAACCTGGAAATAAGGGGGGCTAGGATTGCCCAATCTTGCTAGATATGTAGAGGCCAGCATGTTACTGCACGCCCATAGAATTCAATTACCTGAGTCTCGTAAAGAGGACTGGTTTGAGATAGAGCAGGAGATGGTGGAGCCTATACCCCTTGATAGTATTTTATGACTTGATAGACCTCACAATTAACAAGCACCTCTGGTAACAACATACTGATGGGTACGTTGAGTAGCTGGTTAACTTTTAAGAGGAAAAATTGTGTTGTCAAATAGGATTGTCGGATCTATTGTAGTTAATGTTTGTGAAAATTTAATCCCAGTCATCGCTTTTAGTCATCGATTTAAAGTATTGAATCTGACTTTTAACCAGTTAACGCAAGGAAATAGGAATAAGTCGTTAAAACAGGTCATGGATAGTGTTGAGCGGACACCTGGATGTTCGAGTTCGGCCGAACTTTAAAAAAAAGTCCAGGTTTGGGCTCGAACTTGAGCCCGAACACGAACCCAGAACCCAAACCCCATAATAATAATGCGGCGCGTATTATGGTTTTTTATTTGGCCTTTTTTGGGGCTGAAGAAAGAAAAAAGAAGACATCAAATAAAATTTTTATTTTTTACAGGTTAGTTTATTGCCCACCCCCTCACTATAATTAGGGTGAGGGGGGTAGGTAGGCATTTTTTTTATTGCGGGGGAGTGACTAGGGGCTGGGCATCCCTAGTCACTTTATTTGTGGTCCCCACATGCCGCTCATGGGTGAGGACCGTGGGGGGGACACTAGGTCCTCCCCTCATTATTATTTTAAGGTCCCCACCTGTGGGCAAGGGGTGGGGACCTGGGGGGGACATTAGGTCCCCCCTCATTATTATTATAGGGTCCCCACCCGTGGGCAATGGGTGGGGACCTGGGGGGACATTGGATCCCCCATTCATAATTATTTTAAGGTCCCCACCCCCGGGCAATGGGTGAGGACCGGGGGGACACTAGGTCCCCCCCTCATTATTATTTTAAGGTCCCCACCTGCAGGCAATGGGTGGGGATTGGGGGGGACACTAGGTCCTCCCCTCATTATTGTTTTAAGGTCCCCACCTGTGGGCAATGGGTGGGGACCTGGGGGGGACATTAGGCCCCCCCATTATTATTTTCAGGGAGGGGGGGCTGGCACAGGTAGGGGCAGCAGTATTTTACCTGTGCCAGCCCCCCCCCCCCCCTATTGCACTAGTGACTGGGCAACAATAGCTGTCCATTCACTTGTAATTTTAAATTTGTTTGGACAATATGCCCTTACTCACGGCAAACTCGCCATTAAATTGCCTAACCCCGAACTCCAACCCGGACATACAGTGGAATGTATTTACTTTGCGGTTCAGGTTCGCTCAACTCAAGTCATGGATGAATTTGGACTGCATTAGAAAGATGATTTTGGGGTGTTGAGGCTCCTCCACTTCATAAGACATCATATGTTTTGGCCTAAGGAAGAAAACCTAACGACCAGCTTAGAAAAAATATTTAAGAATGGGCCCAACTCTTGTGGGTTGTGGAACTGGTACTCCTTGCTGGATGAGATTAAACATAATCTCATCCCAACTATGTACAAGTTAAACTTTTTTCATATAGGGTAGTCTTATATTCAGGCTTTTAATTTTTTTCTAAGGGAATATCCATAGTTTGGGGGTTGTCTTATAATCAGTGTCATCTTATATTCAAGAAAATACGGTAGATTTGATTCCTTTCAAAGTCCCATATGTTGGAGATGTCAAAAAGTGGAAGGGAATTATGCCCACATATGGTGGGACTGTACAGGAGTTAGGGAGACTTGGAGGGAGGGTTTTTCGGTATTATCAGCTCATAAATCCTGCTGCCTCTCTATAAGCGCAGAAAGAGCCCTCTTTCACCAAAATTTGGATTGTCTCCAGGAGGTGGGTAGGAAACTGGCAGTTCAACTTTTCCTAGCAATGAAGTTATGCATTGCGCGCAAATGGATACAACCAGAGTCTATAACTTGGAAAAACGTGAGAGATCTAATGAGCCATTTTGGGGATATGGAACTGGGTTCTTATAAAGCCAACAATAAAATGATACAATACCATAACATTTGGAAACTATGGTAGGATAGGTTTCCCCCTTAGTTTCCTATGATTTAAGTTACCTGCCCAAAGGAACTCCATCAGGCGCATCTAGAATCTAGTCCTAGGCATCTGGAAGTCGAGGGACATGGATGCCTCGGGGATTTAAGTGAACGTCGCAGTCTTGGGCAACTTGTTTTATGTTGGTTTGTGCGTTTGTTTTTTCTTTTGTTATATATGGTTAAATCATATTTGTTTGTTTGAGGATGAAGATATAGCAGCATAATTTAACACCATACTCTACTCAATAGTTATCTCTCACTAGAAATATATGAAGGGTGCTTAAGGAAACCCCTCCTGTACCTTTTACGCTTCTACTGAGATTTCTGGGAAGTTGGGGGGTGGTAGAGGGAGGGTAGAGAGGGACAAGGAACGAGGGTAGAGTTAGTAAAGGAAGGGAAGGTAGGAATGAACAGGCACCTAATACAGCACTTTAACAACCGCAACCACAGGCAGAAATTGGCCCACAAATAAGCAAATACGGCTGTTCGGTCCGTAAATACGGGCAGTTAGTCTGAGCTAAAAGTTTTTTGTTATGAGCACCTTTAATTAAGATTAGTTGAATAGTTGAAATAAGTAGGACATGGGTTAAAATTGACACAATGATGTTATTCTATCCACCTAACAAACGGTATAGTTGATTTGGAAAGACTGAGTGTGAAAGAAAAAAAAGAAAAAATCTTGCCATTAGAGTGACATTTCATTTTAAATGAAGAAGGTGACTGGCTGCCATTTTTAACTAAGTTTCAAAATTTCCCTATCTTTTTTAGTCTATGTCACAACAATTGGTGTAGTGCATACCTGCATCTACTTTTCGGTAGAGATGGTAAGACCTTTGTGATCTTAAAAGCTTTACAACTTGAGTATTTCCTTTGAAGCTGGAACAGATATTACAAGGTGTGAAATGTTACACTGAATTAGTTGCCAGCAAGTCTATCTAGCAACGGTCTGTATCCCCTTATAGATAGTAGGTTCTTTTGATATGCTAAGTGACTCTTACCAGTTAGAAGTCTTGTCCTGCAAAAGCCATCTCCCAAACATGCATTAATAATAACTCACCGATTATTAATCATGCCTCTGTTTGGGAATATTTAGACAGGGAAGAGTACACCCTACAAAATGAAAACAAATATGGCTGGTGCAACTTGAGCCTTTTGGAAGTTATTGTGAAGTCTTTGGTATAGAGTCATGGGTAGCAAGTGTGACATATCTATGGACTTCATAAACTGCAACAAATTAATAGAGGCAAGAATTTTGTATGTGACATGCACTGGAGGGAAATTAGAAACGAGATTCCATATTTTGACTGTTGTAGTTCCACCACACAAGGGGGAGGGCACTTTTAGGTACACCTTCCCACCACTGGTCCGGCTTGGAAACCTGAGGTATAAATCTAATGATGGAACAATGTCCAGTGTGCTTACTAGGGGCTAAGCTCTAATTTTGTGTAAGTTGCTGTCATTTCCTTGCCGCAGTCCCTCGGACAGAAAATACTGGTACTCCTCCATTTAAGTGAGTAGTTAGGTTTTCTGTTAATTTCTCCCTTTTATTTTTATCTGTTACATTACCTGATTAGACCATTTTATAAGTAATTTAAATCGCCTAGATATTGTGTTAAAGAATATTTTGTGGGTTTATACTAATTTGCTTGGGGGACCAAGGCACCCTATTTATAAATTGTCTTGATGGTGGCAGTGTTAGGACATTAGTTATATCAGTATAATTAAGTGTGGTTGGTGTTGAAGGTTTTTTTTATCATTATTTCTAGTCTAGGGCAGACAGCTAGTTAATTTTAACCCTTGCACCACCATAACCCAGTCACATGCACTCTTGGAGTAGGGTGCATTCGTGACAGTCTATTGTACATCAAAGGAGTCAGCATAATTACATTTCTGAGGTTCAGTTGACTGAAATAAAATATGAGGGCAAAACCGGGTGAGTTTGTCTTGCAAGAAGAACAGAGAAAGTCATGCTAAATGCACTGACACATTTTCAAAGCTTTAACTATGCCTTATACATAAACCGAGCTCTTCTAGAAGGAAAAGCCACCAAATTTATCCCAGCACAATATATAGTTAAGTTGAACTATCTAACCTCAAATCCCCTGCAATTCACTTGCAGCTCTCTTTCAGTGACTAGCTTCCTAAATTCTTATTTCAAGCAGATCACAGCTGAAAAAAGATCCTTTAATATAATTGAAACACTGATAACCTTTGCTTTTTATTTAAAACAATCTGCAACTTCATAAAACGCTTTCCGTTTACATAAGAGCCGCTGGAGAGCAAAATTAAATGTAATGGTTCTTACTACTCCCATTGGTTTTTTACTATATTGCCACACAATCAAAATGAAATGGTTTGACATTGACCTATGCATATTTTACAATGCTGAACAAAATTATTATATTCTGAGCGATGGCTCGTCTTTTAAAAAAATCTGGTATTATTCATATGTAAAATTAATATAAGCTTGTTTAAATAACGGAATAAAAGTAATTTTGGACTATTCGTCCGTTTAAAAAAATCTAAGGCTACTGATGGAATCTCCAGTGTGAGGCTAATGTTTTAACAATTATGGGAATTCATATTTTTCATTGTTCTAGGTTATGAGTGGATTTAAAGGACAGTTGTAAGCAAAAAATATATAGATGCAGTGAAAATCGAGGATGTGCAGACGGAGTCATTCAGTTTAGTCATATTTTGCCATAATGACATTTTCTGTTTATTTTAAGTTCATCAGGCAGGTACAAATAATGAACACACAGTGTTTAATGGCTTACACGTTTCATAGGCATGCCTATAATTAAGTGCCATTATGGCACAAAACATGTAGGGCATTAAAAACTGTATGTTCACTATTTGTGACTGCTGGATTTACTTAAAATTAGCCAAAATTTTTATTATGGCATAATAAGACTACATTGAATGACTCCATCTGCTCATCTCCTCTTTTTCCTGATTCTAACATTTTCTTAGGCTTTGGATTGCCCAGCGTTTGAGTCCAGCAGTCAAGTTTGTATTGTATATACACAATGCCCTTTTTTCCTGGACTAACTGGGCCACCAGACTCCCATTATCTACAAACATCACATGCCACCCTAGATAGTCATGTGCCACAGTGCCCAGAAATGCTGGTTTAGAAAAGAGAAGGGTTTAAAAAAGTATTCAGCAGGACTTGTTATCAGAAGACATGAGCTTGGTGACTGAAAAAATCTTATCTACTTCTTATTTAAAATATCTATGTCATGCATTCTTTGAGAACACTAAAAATACGGGACTGATGATCAACAGTTACAGTATAGTCAGTTTGTGGCACTCACTGGCTTTATCCCTCTGACTTATATGTCATCTGCAATTTGATATTCCCTTCTAATGGTCTATCACTGAGTTCATAAAAGTATTACTGGAACACAGATCATTGTGGTGGTCCCTAAAGAATAATTTCACAAGAAGCATGGTTTAGGTGCAGAAAGAGGACTCCTATATGTCAAGGGTTTTTATGTGACTCCTGATTTGGATGAAAAGTTCATAGGGTCTAGAATATTATCACTTGGAATGAATAATGTCTGACCCTCCACACCTCAAGTTTGGTACTTGGCCCTCTACAATGAAAAAAAAAATGGAATACACTGTTTTAGACAATGAGATCATTATTCAGCTCTGCTACATCTTGTTGGAGCACTGTTTTCTAGAAAATTAAGGTTCATAAGAGTTCTTTGAGTAGTGCATCTCACTTTTTGAGGACTACGGGAGTTCTGTACAAAGCACAATTTGAGATGTTATTGTAAAGCATTGTGATTATTTAATCATTTCTACAAAAGGTAATAGGAAGTATAATCTGATTTTGGACACCTTTCATTTGATAATTCCATCCTAAAGGTTTTTTGTTAAAAGGACAATTGCCTCCTATGTGGGGGCCCTGCCATTTCTATCTAGTGAGTGGGAAAGCCTTGTGCACTTTGTCAAAGGTAATAGCATTTCTGTGATTTGCGCCTGTTATATTGCTAAGTGACATTTACCACACTGATCACCTCATGTCTGGCGATTACATTTGACATTTCACTCCTTTTGCTATCAATGTTGCCTCTGAAGCAACATAGATTTATTTTTAACAGTATTTTGAAAGCCGTATTGATTGAAGTCACCTGTGAACATAGGAGTATGTCCACAGCTAGAAAGGAAACAAATGGCAGTGGTTCCCAAGGTAGTAGCAGCTCTTTCATCAAGTAACAGACAGAGTTATCCTCTGCTTGAACAGACATCCAGTGATTAAGGTTCACTAGATTTTTTTTTTTGAATCAAAAAAGATCAAGGCAAGTACAGACACAGGTTCTTGATAGTAGATGCCATATATAACGGGGTTAGTCTTAGCTCCATGGGTTTAACGCCATTTTCAGTGACTTGATATACAAGAATAACAAAGTGTTAATGTTTTTAGCAACTCTATTTTTTTAATTTGAAAATCAAATTTAGAATATTATTAGTATGGGCACTTTTTATATACAAAAAATACTAGTCTATGAAGAGCATGTGAGATATTATACTACTGGAGCAAGACATATCTTGATAGAAGGTTAATGGTTTGAGCTGAAAGATCAGTTTGTTTTGCCCTATGCATTTAATTCACAGTATTGTATATACACATGAGTACAGCAGGATTACATAAATGCCTCAAGACAATGCTCATATGTTCATACCACCCAACACTTTGCTCTCTCAATATTAGAATATTGGGGGTAGGCATTCAAAAAACACGTCAAGGAACCACAGCATGCCTTAGCTGATTAACTGTAACTTTGCACAAAATATTGACACTCTTTTCCCCTTCAGTGCAAGATATCAGAATACATTAGCATAAGAAGTATCTTTGACAGAACTTGAAAATTGATGAAAATCTTCCTTCTTTCCATTGCATATGGGAGACAGTGAAACGCCCATGTGACAGCTGTAAATTACATGTGCTTACATTTGTAAACATAGAAGGATGTTACATTCTTGCCAGCCTGCATTAGTGGCATTTGTGTGTGAAGGTGTGGAACATAAAGCGGAGTAACACAATGACATGTGGCATCTTGGCATTGAACTCCAGGCTACCTGGTACAAATAGGAAGCACTCTGTAGCAATTCAGAAAGTGTGATTGAGAGGGGTGGCTTTTTAGGTTTCACTTAATAAAATAGTGGGGAATTGTGTTTTTGCTTCGAGTGAACCTTTAATATTGCTTCATGTTATAATGTAACTTACGCTCACTTTGGCTGGGAAAGACAATTTACAAACAACTCTCTACAGTGCTTGGAGGTGCAATTTATAAATACAGTATTTGCAAAGCACATATGCATTTTTATAGATACAGTATATGCAAAAATCAAAAACCTACTGTAATAATGAAATATGCTTTTTAAGTTTGATTACCAGGTTTAGAAAGCAATAGGTTAGCTTAAGTCAAACATCAAGGCAACTTTCCTTAAGTCAGAGTCTTTGGTTGGAAATTATCTTTGATATGTAGAAAGATGTTGTCAGTCTCTGTCTATGTTTTTTGGAACAAAACTGAGATTTAACACCAAAGGGTTTAAATTAATTTGATCAGCTAAACTAACATTGTTTTAATTATGTATTTGTAATCTCTATTTTTGGAATTCAGGAACTAAACAAGATTCTTAAACCTCTGTTGGAATGCAAGAAGGTTGGCACATCCTTAATAAATATCAGTGACTCCACATAAGTCTCCCCACACTGGCACAAGAACTGATTAAATGTGACTGTTCCTTAGATCCTACCCTTCCATTTATCTCATGTGCCAGTACACCCCTGATCATCTAACATAGTTTGTAGTACCCCTCTATGTTCTGTACCAAGCGCTACAAAAGTTCTTGGCACTATATAAATGAATGTTACTGTAAAGTAATGTGAAAAGTGAGAAGAACATAAACTCACACTACCTGAAACCCAACTCTTTAGACAATATAACTAGTCCAAGTGCATTTAAAAAATATTAATTTCTTATTAGCATGCCCCCCAACTGTCCTAATTTACCATATCAGGCAGTGGAAAATGGGTGGGTTTAAGTCCTATCTTCAGGCATAGGGTTGTCGTTTCTACATATTACATAAAAAAAATATCTGTGTTATTGTGTGCAGCAATTCTCTCATGTTCAAAACCTTTATACTACAGTGCAATCTAGAAGGTCTTGTGGTTTTTGTCAATAATATGAAAATGGATTGAGTGTTTGTACATGATAGTGTGACGTGGCGTGACCAATAGTATTCAAGAAGTGACTTGTCATCTGGTAGTTTATTCTCGTACATCTAACTTAAATAAGCCTGGCAGCTGTTCTTTGATAATGTGCCAGAATGTCATAAAAATGGTTCATTCTATAAAAACTAATTTTCATTTCTAATTACAACTGCATCTCACCTGACAAATAAAGATATCATTTGTTTAGGGTTTGAATGATTAGATTTTTTTCAAGTCAGTTAAAAAATGGACTTAATAGAAGTCAACAATCTATAGAATTACTGATGAGAAACGAACACGGGTTTGTTTATTCATTGAGAAAGATAACGCACAATTACACAGAGCTCTCTTTATCATGTCAGAGGGAAAAAAAACACATGATATTATTCAATTAAGCTACTGTATAACTCTGCTCATTTTTATACGGTTCACGTAATTAACTTTCATTTATGCAAGACTCATCATATTTAGGCTCCCATTTATATATTTTATGCTCAAATGTTTTCTATATGTTTTATGGAGAAGAGTTAATATTGCTAATATGATAGACATTATACAACACTTCCATATTGTCATACTCATTATCTTATTAATTGCCTGATGAAATGTGTATTACACTTGTAGCTGTTTTAAATAAACTCACCCTTGGTTTGTAACCAAAAATAACCCCAGAAATGTGCAGAATTAATGTATTGTAGTGATAATTAAATATTCAGAAATATAAAACATACTAATTACATTAGAATGGAAAATACTTCCCAAAGAGGAACTTCTGGCTGATCATCC
This sequence comes from Pelodytes ibericus, assembly GCA_036172795.1. Classification (NCBI taxonomy): domain Eukaryota; kingdom Metazoa; phylum Chordata; class Amphibia; order Anura; family Pelodytidae; genus Pelodytes; species Pelodytes ibericus. The sequence goes on from CM069858.1 coordinate 163,536,479, forward strand.
AAACATGAGCATAACTAGATTGCAAAAACATATATAAATATATATTTAAAACTGCATATATGTCTCACTCACAAATTACAGATCAGTACTTGTTCTGGTTTGAATGGAATCTTTTAATAAGTATTTTTGTCACTATTTACATTTCATGGTGGAATCTGTTTTAGCGTATTTTAGCATGGTGGCCTGCTCTTTCCCAGGATATGTGCCTTTATTAGATTTCTCAAACACTATTGCACTGGCAGAACCAGTCCACTTTTTGTTTTTATACTTAGTCCGCAAAGTAGGGGTCACATTTATTTCCATTTGTGCAGGAAGAAGTATACTTTTCAACAAAAAAGGAGGAGATTTGCAGATAGTAAAGACTGGTTTATGATTAAAAAAAACAACTTATTTAAAATAAAAAGATGAATTAGTAATAGTCCACAGTGGGGTGCATCACACTGAAACTTGGTTTAGATCTATACTTTGTTTCTACTTGTTCCTCCTACAATGATTTTCCAGCTCATAAGTAGTGTTTCGAAATCGGTCTGCTAAACTCAGAGAAACCTCAGTAGTGTGCCTTAAGTTGAGGAAGTACTCACCTCGTCATCAGTTAAACTAAGCGAGATCTGCACTAAGTTGCCAGAGAGTATGTGCAAGTGGAGAAAAACGAAGTCAGGAGAATCTTAGTGTTTTCTGAATTGGGACATATTTTCAGAAAAGTCTATGTCTTATTCATTTTTTATAATAAAGAACAGCTTGTTAATCAGAAACATTTTTGGTTAATTAGAAGTAATACAAAAGGGTTCTGAAACAGTTTAAATCAACTTAAAATCAAACAAATCTACACATTTAAAGGTCAAAGAGTAAGAGGGTAGATAACTCAGTTTGGCCACATCTTGGCCAATTGGCCAACAGGCCGCATGTTGGATTCCCCTCAACAAAGCACACAGTTGTTTTAAACCCATTGAGGCCAAAGACACAATGAACCTTAGACCCATGACTCTTAAGCTTTGAAAAGGGTATCCCGTAAACACATAGTTGGTCTATTTCTTAAATGGCGAATAGTAAAGTGTATGAACGGTGAATGGACAAGGAAAAATAAATAATCTGATAGAATAACTAATTCACATGGAGAAGTGTGAGTACTAAGCATGCTTGTTATATTGGATCTCTGATACAGTGTTCAGTGAGCACTGTCTGGAATAAAAGCACCAGCAATCGATGGAGAGGTTCTTTGTCAATTATCACTGCTTCAACCAGCCGAAGCGGCAGCCATGGACCATTGTTTATAATTATTACCTGTCCATCCAACAGGTCTCACAAACTAATTTTTCTCACATTAGGAGCGACAAAGAATATGCCCAGAACTGGATCATTCTAATCCTATAGGGATATCAGCCATACAACACTGACAAGTTCAATGAAGGTCAAGATGTGGTTGATGAGTTACTTGTGCAAAGAGGTGTTCTGCGTTGCATTATTTTTATGCATGTCCATTATAAACAAGACTGGTCTACTATGCTAACAAAAGGTCCATTTCAACAAGCACATTAAAAAAAACTTCCCAAGATCTTCCCCTTGGCACAACCATACTATTTCCAAATTCCTTCATAGCATCTACACTACACACGTTTACTGAGACCTTATTTCATTCATCTACTTCCCTTTGGCATACCAGTACCTTTAAATATCTTACTTTTTCAGTAAAAATAATCTTCTATATTTTATACTGACATATTTTCATGTTTCACATCTTTGTTATCTTCAAGTTGTGCATATTATACAAACATTTGCTTTATAAGTATGTTAGTAACTAACATTTTTATTTAGTTAATTATAAAATTGGCTTAGTGTTTATGAACAGCACTAGAGAAAAGTAAGAGCTTTTATTTGCTCATATATTTCATTACGTATGGCAAGAATTACGCATGAAAATATATATTTTTTCAACTCAACTTGATGACTGTTTCACAGCTACATTTTTATCTCCTTGATTTAATTAAATTACATTTTTTGCGCTATGTAATTTTAAGGTCCTTTGCAAATCACATTTGCATGGGAATATCATGCCACAGATGCTAAGACATCTGCTGTCTATTTGGGTTATGGATCAATAGCACCACCCTACCCTCTGTTGTTTTGGCCACTGGCAGTTATGCCCAAAGACATATTTTTATGACAATTAAATGTTTCTATCTGTATAGATGATTCTATGGCTTTAGGTTCAGTCACCACATTTTCCTAGCCGTGTGTTAAATTGGATGAAAAATAAACTTATTGTCTGTTACTGCTGATTATGCATTCTAATAAGAAAATTCTATTCGTATTTTAGATTAATTGACCACTCTTGCGGCTTCTATAAAAGGCCACTCTCCATTTAGGGTCATTTCTTACATTACTACATATGTTTTAATATTTTTGTTTTATTCATTTAGCATCATGTCGTTTTATTTGCACATATAACAGGATATTTGCATGTCAGGTGGATGTTGCTATACATTATTTTAGATGTATTCAATTGATTCACCAGGAATTGTATGTGGATATCAAGCATAAATCCCCATTTTCTCTCAGTAATATAGTAGCTATGAATCACAATGTCATGCTAAAGCGATCATAATCTAATACTTTATGCCTCAGCCAACAAGTTGATTTGTCAGGAGAAGCAGTATGTGCACTGCTAATGACATTGATTCCCATAGGAAAATTATACATCGTATATGTATTTAGAGACACATTTTGTAACTGTTGGTTTTATTTTTTTATACCAGTTTATTTTTACCAGTACTAATAATATTCATTAGAACTAAAGAAAACATTGCATTTTTTTATTTATTAATGATATGAAGTGCATTAAAAAGAATTGATATATACTGTTTATTTCTCTCCTCTAGTAGCAGTGGGAAAGCTACAGACTAAACAATGTCCAAACTGGTTGGCTCCCCACAAGTCACAGAGTGGAGGAGAAGAGGAATTTAGTTAAACCAAATCATTCACTTTCTTCATCAAAAATTGCCTTAGAGGAATATATTGTTGGAATTATATAACAATTATAATAATACTAGTATCCTAAATGGCACAGCTTACATTCCTAACTGCAATGACCTTCTATGGATATCCATAAGGTGTTACTCATACTTACTTGTCATTTTCATAGTACAATGAACATTGAGTGTTTTTGAGTTGAGTGCTAAGTGTTTACCCATTTTGATACATTAAACTGACTTTCAGCATCAACAAGTTGGTATATTAAAAAGAGTCTACAAATCAGACCAGGTATAATATACTGCTACAAATTGGAGATATCCTCTGTATTCCTAAGGCCACAATGGCTCCGGTCAACTCACCCAGGGATGTTATTATACAGCTACTGATGTTTAAGAATACATTCAGTCCTTTCTGTCTGTTATTAATGTTCACTGAATTTTTTTTTTAGTTCTACTGAATGATGTCATTCTATATATAGCAATAGTTGATGCTCAAAATAAAAAAGTGTATATTCAGGCAATCATTTTCTCCTTTTCTATTTAAAATGTATTTTAACTTGTTTGCAAAATTTCCCTATCCAATATCATTTATTCTCTAATTAATTTGCATTTGTTTGTGGAACTGCACTTTGATCCAGATAATTTTACAGAGTTCATTAGCAACTAGGAGAGAAAAGGGCAGAACAACACTTGGTTAACTTCATCTTTCAGTAAAGAATTTTACAGCAGATTTCACTTAATTAATTTTTTGGGACTATAATCCCCATCCAAATCTCTCATTACCATGAAGTCAAGGACAGTATAATGTTTTTCAACTCTGCCAAACTATTCTTCACATATATATGTCAAGATATAATTTGCCCAGAAAGGAATGTCTTTAAGACAAATGAATGTCATTTCATTATGTTGCCAAAGCATATACTAGAAACACATTGAAAGCTGCTTTTAAAAACCTATGTATAATGAGCAATGTAAAGTGGGTAAATTTACATAGAAAATTAATCCACATGACATGTATTGATAAGATCAGTATGCAGTTAGTCATGTGGCAGGAGTCAGAAACCTCCAGCCAAGATCAAAAAGTTTTCAGATAAGATTTACATTTTGAGGGAATCCAAGGGTAGCAATACGGGATGCATTTACATTCCAGCCATTCCCTTGCTGCCAACATGAAGCCACATAAAAGAAAACCCCACATTTTCAGGAAACAGGACCAGCAAGGATTACAGGAGCTCCACACTCTTTGTTCACTAGAAAAAAAACCTTCATTTTGAAGCCTATTGTAAGTGTTTTTAATGTAAGCCGTTTTGTATTTCTATTACATTGTATTGTATTATTAATTCATGATTGACCTTTCTATTTCATTCATATATAAACCAACGAAGACCTTGTTCCTGAACTGACATGGCTTCCTATTTTGCCTTTGTTCCTATACAAAGCATATGCTGCACAGAAGATATGGGGATGGAAGAAGATTACTTTTATTGTATAAGCAAACAGATTATTATTATTATTATTATTATTATAATTATTTTGATTTTCTTAGCACAATACCCTCTGTTTGTATCTGTTACAATTAGGTAGAGAGAAAGAAAGATTACAGGCTCCCTAAATAGCCTTAGAAAGTGAGGAAATTTGATGTTGTAAAAATGGTATCTCTTTGGACATAACAGGGCATTTGGGGCTATCATTTCAGTTTTGCCTCTTTCAGATGGATCTCATCCTTTTCGGGGACTGATCATATGGGTCTCCATTCGGATATCATTAGTTCAGCTGCATTCAGAGGTTTTTCGGTGATACCTGCCAGGTGTCACTTTACATATTGGAGACACGGGACTGCAAACAGGTAACTGCACTCCCCTGAAGACTTGGTTAGTGCAGACATTTAACAAGGCTGCCGTATTCAGTAAAGGCAAGACAGGAACTGAATATACCATGCAGATAGCCTTGGAGAAGGAATGGAACATAACAACTCTGACCAGATAAAAAGGATGCTGCAAGCGAGAAAGATAGGCTAAGCAGAGCAAAATTAAATAAAACACAGAGTAGAAGTGGAATAACATAATACAGAATACAAGCCGAAGGTAAGACTATGGAGTAAATACAGAACTAAAACAGACACGAGTAAGGTAAGGAGAAAACAAACTGAGATTAAAAATACAGGCCATAGGACTAAAGGCAAAGACATACATACAGAGCCGAGACAAACAGAGCACAGGCAAACTTTAGTTACACCATATGGCCATGAGATGATAAGCTTGCCACCAGCATCAATAAATAATAAAAAATAAACCAAACACAAAGAAAATAAAATGTACATGACACTGGGAGCTGATGCAAACAGACCAAAAGGATAACCTGGAATGGATAAGAAAAACATTGCAAGCATCAAGGAAAATCAGGAATGGTTCAGATCAAGAGAAAAGATGGCATGATGAGAAATGGAACAGGAATAACGGTATATAGCCTGGGTGACCCTGCACATGGGGTGATACGTGACAATACCTCAATCAGCCCGAAGTTCAGAGCTCCAAACCTGAACAAAACCTTAAGTGAAGGGGGCGTGTCCTAGCCATCAACCGACCTGGCTGTGTTGTGAGCTAGATCCTGAAAGAACCGGGGAAATAACGATTTACATTGCCGATAAAGTGAGCATATTGAACGAGGGAAAACATCCTCCCAACGGAGCACAAGAAATCAAGAAAAAATGCTGAAATACTTGACCCCAAAAGAGCGGAAACAGTCGCTAAAACTTACCAAGTCCTGCTCCCAAGATGGCGCCTGCACAGAGCCAGAAGAAGAAGAAACTTCGGAAATGGATGATGCGGCCTCCATATCTTTGGAACAAAACCAGGTACCTGTGGATGACATCAAAAAAATTATTTGTAACCTCAGATCAGACATTTAAAATGACTTTAAATCCATGTCAGATGAATTAACGAAAGAAATAAGAGAGCTGGGGGAAAGAACTAATCACATATAAAATAAAATAGATGAAGAGATTGAATCACACAACGATCTGGCTGGCCAACATACTGGACTCCAAAAAGAAGTAGCCCAATTAAAAGAAAAGCTGAGTGACTTAGAGGACAGGTCACGCCGGAACAATGTCCATATCTGAGGCATACCAGAGGATATTCACCCGGTGAACTTAAAGGACTGGGTTCAGGCTTATTTTACCGCGCTACTACCCGACTCAGCCACAGCAGACATGCTGATCGACCGAATACACAGCCTGCCTAAGCCGAAACATATCTAGCAAGAAGCCCCCAGAGATACTATCCTAAGGCTACATTATTTCTACTACAAAGAAGAAATTCTCCATGCATGCATGCAGGCAAACAACGTCATTGCCAGCCCCGTTCACAAATATAAAGTTATTTGCAGATTTATCCCCTGTTTTGCTCCAGCTCCGACGCAGTTATCATCAAATCACCCAGTCTCTGTGAGATGCTGAGATTAAATATAAGTGGGGATACCCAGTGAAACTTATCATTTCCCGCAATGGATCTACCTCCATCCTAACATCTCCGGAAGATGCCATACGGCTCCTCAAGAAATGGGACCTCAACATAGCGGAAGGCAACAGCCTAAGGAAGAAGCACCCAACAAAGCTAATGAAAGATGGGGCTCATGTACCATCGCCACAATCTAATACCGCTTAGGCAACTAGAACCCAACGCAGCAAGAGAAGAAAGAATGTGTTATTACTGAGTTTGCACCGTTTAAGATTTGCAGAATTTCTGCAGTTAAAGTTGAAGTACTGTGGAACAGTTAAATTTTCCCTTACTTCTAAGCTTTAATCTCTTATGTTGAATCACCTTACGTACTTGAGAACGTGGTAACGGACCATAGGACTACTCAATGCAATATATTATGACTGACCTTTTTTAATTGTCAATGTTTTCATAACCTCAGAGAATACTCTAGCCATTTCCTGTAGTTGCCCAAGGTGTGACTTTCATTCAGCAGAAGCTACCTGTAATACTTACCTTTGTTATTGGTTCCCTGCATCCCAGGTCTATTCTGGATAATGGGCAGTATCTGGAAGTCCCACTATGTCTATATACAAGTTGAGCACATATAAGTTATGGTAATAAGAGTCCATATTCCCTTCCCACCAACTAAGACTCCAGGGGCCTCTCCTGCCCCAAATAAAAAAACATTAGATGCCACGCGGATACCGCAACCTGAAGGTGGCAAACTCTCCCGAAATACCGCCGTTAGGAAGCTAGTTATGTTTACTATGCTCCACAACCATGCAAGCATAATAAAAGCTGTTTCCCCTGTTCCCCTGTTGATCCAGGTTAACGGCTCACAACACCAATTCCCAGAAGACACCCCTACCTCATCTGGGTATGAGACCTGTGCTCACGGTCACACATAGTCTATTGTTAATGTTATCAGTTGCACTTGAACCTATTCATCCATATAGGATGAATTATCTGTCTGTACATTCTTGGAATGTAACTTTGTTTGTTGTTTCTCTCCTTCTCTGGCTCTCTCTTTTCCATCTCCTCTCCCCCCTCCACTCCCATTTTTTTCCCAAGTACACAATTCATATTCCCGCTTAGATTATGTTTTAATGGATAGACACACCCTGCAAAAAGTCACAGCGTGCGAAATAGGAGTTATCCAATGGTCGGATCATGCCCCGGTCACGTTAACCATAGATGTCCTACATCTATTCCGAGGTTCAGGGGTATGGTGAATTAATGAATTTCAATAGGCACACATCAATACCAAAAACCAAAAATTAGAGACCACCTAGAGGAATATTTTTCCATTAATAATAAGCAAGACTTATCCCCAGAAACGATTTGGGAAGCTCACAAATCAGTTTTAAGGGGTCGATTAATCTCTCTGGCAGCACACGAAAAGAAACAGAGAACAAAAAATATGACACATCTTACAGAGCACCTTAAATCCCTCTCGCAAGCTCATAAAACAGCACCAACCAAACAAAGGACTAGGCAAACACAAGCATTAAAACAAGAGATATCGAAAATGCAATTGTACCATACACATCTCCAATTACTTAAATTAAAACAGGCATTTTATACAAACAGTAACAAAGCCAGTAAATTACTAGCCAACCGAATTAAGAAACAAAAAGCTAAAAAAGCCATACCAGCTCTCATTAACCACAACAAAGACAACATACTTAATCCAGCAAAATTCACAGATTTTTTTGCAGAATAATACACCTCATTGTATAATTTAAAAGTAAACAGTAGCACCCCTCAACCCCAACAACAGCAAATTGACTCTTTTCTGAATAAAGTCACCCTACCAGCTATGGACAACAAATACAAATCATTCTTGGCCTCCCCCATCTCAATAGAGGAAATACATACAGCCATAGCGGCCCTACCATCCCATAAAGCCCCAGGCCCTGATGGTATCTCAAACTCTTACTATAAACATTTTAAAGAAGTTATTTCCCCATATCTAATGAATACGTTCAACTCATGTAAACAAAAAGGGGAGTTCCCTAAATCGATGCTGATGGTGCACATCACGACCATACCAAAACCAAATAAGTCCACACTTCACTGCCCCAACTATAGACTATTTCCCTTCTTAATACTGATTTAAAAATATATGCAAAAATACTAGGTAACCGTATAAAAACAATACTGCCACAATTATTACATTATGACCAAGTTGGGTTTATCAGCGGACGTCAGGCATCAGACAATACTAGGAAAATTAATAACATAATCACATATGCCCATTCCAAACACATACCTAGCTTACTACTGGCCATTGAAGCAGAAAAATTGTTTGATCGCTCACATTGGGATTATCTTAAAGCAGTACTGAACAAATTCCAATTCCTTCCAGAATATATTTATGCTGTTATGACTATGTACTCCGTCCCCTCAGCCAAAGTCTCATATGCCAGTTTCCTTTCCGCACCGTTCAACATCTCCAATGGCCTGAGACAGGGATGCCCGCTGTCACCGATACTTTATGTCCTGGCCCTCGAACCCCTAGTCCAGGCTATACGTTCCCATCCCAACATAAACGGTTTTCCATATACTAAGGGCAAATAAATTAAATTAAGGCTTTTCCCGGACTACATTTTCTTACCATAACTGACCCAGTAACATCCCCACCACATTTACATACATTATTTCAAGAGTTTGGGCATATTTCATACCACAAAGTGAACACAACCAAAACCCAAGCACTAGCCATCAAAATACCCCTCAACCTCCGATCTATGCTGCAGAGCCTGTAACTCACAGGGAACCATGTCCCATATCTGGTGGTCCTGCCCTCTGATCAAACTGTTCTGGGCACAAATCTTTGCTCTCATCCTTAAAACCACAGACATCAAACTACCAAACATGCCAGAAGCAGCATTACTGCACATTTTTCCCGATTCGGCAAAAAATCAGAAAAAAAAATTGATAGGATTGATACTCATCTCAACTAAAAATCTCTTTGCTACGAACTAGAAAACTCACAAAATTCCATCTCCCTCTGAATACAAATTCCTTGCACATACATGACTCTCTCTGGATCATGTGGCATGATCAAGCCTGCTCCCACTAAGAAGACTACTCTCAACACCCCACACACCTTCCCATTTTCTGAACTTTCCCCCCTCTTTAGCGCATCTGTCGCCTTTATCTCTCTCTTTCTACAATTATATTTAAATGTTGTTAAGGTAATAATTTTGTATGCAGCATAAGAAGGAGCTACATCAGACTGATCAATATGTAACCCCTGTGTTACAGGACTTTGGTCTAATATGTGTAGCACAATTATATCTGTTTTATATCCATGTCTATGATGCTTTCTCCGTCGGCTGATAACTGCGGCGAGACTACATTTTGCGCTTCTTTAATGTTGATGTTTCTGTACTGATATGTATTATTACCTGTTCATCCTGTTGTATTCTGGTGTCATTGGCATCTTTTCTGCAAAGATGCTCCCAATAAAATGTTTTTGGTAAAAAAAAAACCCTAAGTGATGACGACTATAGATGGCTTGGGAAATATAGCTTTGGTCAGCATCCAGCAGTGGTGCTGAGCTCATAGCATTTGGGATATAAAAAAAACTGCTTGTAGTCCTCCCAAATCTCTTTACAGTGGGTTGATATTACAGTTTGTGGTTACTGTATGCTGGTTATGCTGGTTTAATAAAGCTCTGCCCATAGTCTTACTCAATTTAAGAAGAGGTCACCCTGTCTTTCCTAATTAAAACAGATCCGTTTATCTCTTCTATGATGCCACAAAAGAGACCACCTTTACAGTCAGTACATACAGTCATAAATGAATCCTTGGAAACAAATACATTAATAAATTAAACACAATGACACATATGCAAATATTACAAGTAACTGTTCTTATCAGTTATCAGCACTAGAGATGGAGAGACTATATCCTTACAGCTATAATAATGTAATGTGCAAAATTTACATTTTTGGAGACACCATTTATTTCTCTCTGCTCTCTCTCTCTGACACAAGATAAAAATGTGTCAGTGAGAAGGAGGTAAGATTTTGACAATCAGTGTTCCTACAGTACTGATGGTCATTTACTGTATTTTTTGCATTAATTGCATATGATCAATGTGATTGATTTTCACAGTGATCACATTAACACATGCAAAAAAATAATGGTTGATCCTGGTCTGCCTAACTGTTAAGGCAATCAGTGCCAACTTATCCCATCTCACCCTCTCCTGCCAAATTTGGAAGAGGATGTCAATGGATTGTGATATGTCTCTAGACATATCACAAAATTCCCAGCAATATCTGTCTCAGCTATTGCAGGCTAAGACAGCCCCTTATCTGGGTGTTTCAGACTTGCCTCCATCAGAGGCAGCCAGAAATACCCCTCACCCGATTTGCATAGGCTGATGGAGCGTGATGGACAGGTCAGTGATTGTCACTGGCCTGTCATTTTAAGACCGTACATGGGCGGTCCCGGCAGCCTGTATGGGCATTGTTGTTAAGGGGTTAAAAACACTTTTTTTGTTCTGCGAAAACAAACTTACAGATGGTTGAATAAAATGCAAACATTTTTTCTTTAAATATCAGGCGTCTGAAATAAGCCTCTGCAGAGGAATCCTGTTGGCAGAAATAATTAAAACGTCATTATGCCAAAAAACTGTCCAGCAAAATATTTTCTGACCAGGATTTTATTGTAACAGAAGTAATGTTTTCAGAAATCTGTTGTTTATGTAGACTCTGTCTATTTGAGACCTGCACATTCTATGTACACTGTGACCATACGCTGAAAGAGACATTAACAGAGGCTCACACTATCATTGTTTGAGTTTGATTTCATTAGATTCAGTACAGATACACATCTGCTCCCAAAATATGCTTCATAAATGACAATGGGAATTATGCAATTCATCTTACAAATCAAATTGGTATGTAGGCGATGAAAAATCAATTCAATAAAAATTGCAAGATAATAGAGTTTGATGCCCACAGTCTTATCTTCTAAGGAAACATAAAATATGGTCACTATTTGCTGTTTGCAAAGTCAGAACTATAATAAAGATTCATTTTACCAGGTAACATGCTTGTTTGCATTAGGGGGTCTATTTGATAACAGCAAATCAAGCAATAATTTCGGTCAAGAAAACAAGTACTTCTAATTTCTGGAAGCAGATAAATTGAGAATAATTATATTCCAGACATCTGTTCACTTGTTAGCATTTGAATAATTCTCTATGATATAAAAACCTAACAAAAAAGGTAATTTGGGCATAAGCATTTTTCAGGTTTCAGAATATGAGTTTTCAGAATAAAAATGTTACGCATTGACAAACAGCTTGAAAATGCTTACAAATTACTTTAATTTATTTAACAACAGTGACTGCTGCAACAAGCAAGTCAAAATATACACTGCCTGTTTGATTCTGCCTCTTGCAGTAACCCCCCCCCCCCCCATTACTCATAACATGTAATGTTAATTTCAAAACTACATGGTTACCAACAGTCCCGAATTTAAAGGGACAGTGATGTTTTTTCAGGTCCTATTGACTTAAGATCAGGTGTTATTATCTATTTTGTAGTTTGTTTGGGTCTTTTCGAAACCTGTGGATGAGTTAGCGTTTCTTATTTAGGGCTATGGAGGCCATTCATTTTTTTATTGAGGTGGGACCGAGCCAACTAGATTGGGATTTTGCATTTGATAATGGCAATCCTGGATATTTTTGTTCAGCCAAAATCCCTTTAACTGTTTTATTATTTTTCAGTTCTGGTGTCCCCCAGGTGTACCTTATCTGCCATTCATATACATTTTAGAGCAGAAAAAGTGTGGTGGTTCGATCGAACGGGGAGATACTGGGAATGTTGCCTTTCACAACTGAAGTGCGGTGGTTTGGCTTGAGGTATGCACTGGTTTCAACTTCTCCAAGAGTTAGTTCAGCCATCTGGGCTCCTGAGTTTACCAGCAGTGCTAATCATTTACCTGAGGAGGTTTTTTTTTTTATGTGCAAATCATTTGGTCCACAGTGGTCCCTCATCCTGCATTAAGTTAAATAAACAGGTATCTAAGTTTGTTTTGGGGGTTAAAGACATTTTAGTTCACCACCACATTTTTGAGCAAGCCTAAATGAGGAGAAATGCGGTATCTGTACCTCACTATTTCCTGCCCCCTTTTTAGCTCGACCCCTTCCGTCCCAGGTATCTAAAGAAAAAAGTTGACAAGTATGACTTTCACCATGGTTCTACAGTTTCACCTTTTGACCAAACAGGGAATATTTTCATGACTCCAAAACAGACTTTGGATAGACAAGCTTTAGAAGATGTTTTTTATTTCTTGCTGTACCTATTATTAGTTTTATTCATCCCAAGGAAACAATACTTCCAAATCCCATGTAAGTGTAAAGGAACCATAAGCCACCTACTCTTGACACAGACTATTATTTTGTCTTTACCTAATCAAATTACTCTTCTATTGTTATAATACCAATATGTTGAGACTATTGTGATAAATCAATGTATGTTCATACTCAGGATACTGTTAAACATGCTAAGTATAACTTAGTTCTATAGACTGTCACATGCTTTGCATTATCATGTGTACATACTTCTAAATAAAGCAATAAATTCAATTACATTTACAATGTTTGCTTAGCCAAAAGCTGCAGTGGAAAATAAAGTGTAAAAAATCAGAATACTGCAAGGATGTCTAAATATTGTCTTAATGTTAAACATTGTCTTTCAGATGTATAAAAATGAACAGCTTTTCTACTCACATAAACAGATATATATCACTTGAGTGCATACCTATGATTGCATTTGTTCGTACAGAGCACCACTCATAAAATGTCTTCATAGACATGCTCTATTTAAAATGGAAATAAAATGGAATAAACCTGCTATTTATGCATTGATTCCAATACATGAATAGCATCTAGTACTATTAAAAGTCAATTGCAAGATTATCCTATCTCCACAACTTTAGAAATTTCTAAAGATCTGGTGTGGTAGACCCACTGCCATCAATTATATTGAAGTCTACATTTTGGTATTATCTGAAATCACAATATACTATACTGTATTTTGATTCTGTTAAAATAAAACATGAATAGGCATATTTTATTATTTTACTGACGAGTGGCAAAGAAAACACAGTGCTCCCAAAACTACCTTTTACACATTTTAAAAATGTGCTGCACACAATAGAAAACTAAAAATAAGTATAACAAAGTGTTTAGCCAAGAAAGATACATTCAGATTGTCTCTGCTTTCCAAGTACCTCCTAGGTATGTTACTTTTGCCCAACATTCAGGGGAGGTTACTATTACCCAGTTTAATGGTATTCATTTTATCTATCTCAGAGGTATAAAGGGCTGAGTCACCAGTGCCAGTAATTGAACCTGTGACCCCAAAGGTTATATTAATTCTACTGATGGTGCATTAGCCCCCTGAGCTAGCTAATATAAACAAAACTCACATTCAGTTGGAGCAATATTGTATACAACCATAACGTTTTAAAAGTGAAACCAGGATAAAGGATTTTTAAGTCTAGCTGATCTTATTGCAACCACAGATAACTCCAACAAACAGAGAGAAACATCCATCCATTAACATTATAGTAGGCATAAACACGTTATAATAATTGTTGTGTTGTAAAGTTAAACTCTCTCATAGCACTAAGTATATTGGAGATTCTCAGCAGAGTCTGGACAAGATTTCATAAAATTCCAGCCTTGCAAAGATTCTTCAGGATAGCTCCATTTCTTGCATGGTAGCAAGGTAGCACACATTTCGGTTTTGTTAAGTACCCTGGATGAGAGGGAGGATTAACTAATGCTGTGTGCATGTGTATATTGGTATACTGAACAACACTTCAGTGTACAGGTGAATGACTAGCAGGGGAGGGCTGGCAGCCTTAGGCCTGGGGGGCAAATCCAGTCAAGTGGCCCATTGCACCATCGAATCGCCTCCCCATCCACGGCCATATTTTCCTTGTTTTATAATGAATATTGCCAGGATTTTCCCCCACAATATGCCAGGATTTGCTATTTAATATGCTAGAATTTTCCCTTACAAAATGCCAGGATTATGCCCCTCAGTATGCCAGGATTATGCCCCTCAATATGCCAGGATTTAGACACCCAATATGCCAGGATTTTCCCCTCAATATGCCAAGATGATGCCCCCTCAATATGCCAGGATTTTCCCCTAAATATGCCAGGATTATGCCCCTCAATATGCCAGGATTATGCCCCTCAATATGCCAGGATTTAGACACCCAATATCCCAAAATTTGGGCACCCCCCCTACCCACGTTGCACACCTACGACATGACCCATAACCCACGTTGCACACCAGGACATGCCCCATCACCACATTTACATGCCTCCATCACACCATTACATACACATTTCCAATATTATTTGCCATTAATATTCCCCAGCCAATTTGTCCCATAATATGCCAGTGTTATTCTGCAATTTAATATGACTCAGTAAATTTGCCCAATAATATTCCAAGGTTATCTGCCATTTAATATGCCCCTGCTAATTTGCCCAATATGCCAGTGTTAATTGCCATTTAATATTCCCCAGCCATTTTGCCCAATAATATGCCAGTCTTATTCTGCCATTTAATACTCCCCAGACAATTTGTCCAATAATATGCCAGTGTTATTCTGCCATTTAATATGCCCCAGTAAATTTGCCCAATAATATTCCAGTGTTATTTGCCATGTAATATTCCCCAGCCAATTTGCCCAATAATATGCCAGTGTTATTAGCCATGTAATATTCCTCAGCCAATTTGCCCAATAATATGCCAGTCTTATTTGCCATGTAATATTCCCCAGCCAATTTGCCCAATAATATGCCAGTGTTATTTGCCATGTAATATTCCCCAGACAATTTGCCCAATAATATGCCAGTGTTATTTGCCATGTAATATTCCCCAGCCAATTTGCCCAATAATATGCCAGTGTTGTTAGCCATGTAATATTCCCCAGCCAATTTGCCCAATAATATGCCAGTCTTATTTGCCATGTAATATTCCCCAGCCAATTTGCCCAATAATATGCCAGTGTTTTTTGCCCCCCCCCCCCCCCTCCCCATCTCTTACCTTTTTCCCTGGTGGCAGGACTTCCCTGGTGGCTAGTGGCAGGAGGACTTCCCTGGTGGCTAGTGGCAGGCAGCATGGTCCCTCCATGCTGCCTGTTCGGCCTCCCGGCGGTAGTGCCGACAGGTCACGTGATCGGCGCGCGTCTGACGTCAGAGCGCCGATCACGTGACTGTCGGCACTTCCGTGTCGGCACACTGCACTGGGAGCCGAACAGGCAGCACGGAGGTTTCTCTGTGCTGCCTGTTCGGCTCCCCGTGCAGACTTGCAGGCAGAGCGGAGGTGAGAGGGGATCTTCCGATCCCTTCTCACCTCCGTCTCTGCCTGCAAGCGCGTTTTTTTTTTTTAACACTGGCCCAGCGGCCTTGTTTTACAAACATTAGGGCGGCCTGGGGGGCAATTGCATCCCTGCCCCCCGGCCCAGCCCGCCCCTGATGACTAGCATGCAATGAGCCCCCGCAGGCTCCTGCACAACAAACAACATTAAATCAATTACATTATCAAAGATCATAAAGAGCCCTATTATTGGCAAAAATAAAATAAAAAATGTGGCAGGCTAGTGATGCAGGCTCTCTGCCAAAAATACCAAAGTAGCGCCAATACCTATATTACTTTTATGTTCCCATAGTAATTAATTCCTTTTGCTAAGTTATTACATTTCTTAATATTTTCTCCGTAACATGTATAGGTATAATTAACATAATTATTGTGGTTGTTTAACACTGATTTGTTTTTAGCTCAGATTAAAAATATAACCCTTTATCATATTAACTCTTTTATCTATCTTATTTTGCATGGATGGCTGATCATCATCAGTTTGGTTGTTCACAGAATGCGTACAACATAGCATTCCAAGGTATAAAATATTTAAAGGAAAATTCTAACAAAAACAAATTTTAAAAAATTGTGCTATTAGCTTGCCTTCACTTTAGAGTGATCTATCATTTTAATTATTTTTTAAGCTTGATTATTAAGATCATTATTGCATATAGCATGAGCTAACTATGTGATTTATAATCTAATGCTTGGAGTATAGATACAATGAGTGTCAACATGAGAATGAATTCTGTAAATCCTCATCACTCATGTCACCGCATTTACAGTTTATTATGATCCTGTTTGAATTGAGCACTGATTAAAGCATTTACTTTGTGTTCATGATGGAATAGAAGCAGCAGAGGTAAAATAGTGGAGCACAACACCAGGGCCAGCACTACCAATAGGCAAACTAGTTGTTAGCATCGGGCACCAGCTTTGTGGTGGGTGGTTGCTGCCTGACGACCTCGACCTGGCGGCAGGCAGCCATGAGATTTTTTTATTTTATGGCACATGCAAATCCAGGTGGGGTAGACTTGTGCCAAGGTGCTCCCTGCACATAGTGATGATTCAGAGCATCGGAATAGTATGTCATCACTATGCACGGGAGCAGCACTGACAGAGCTCTGATGCTGCCCAAGGTAAAACACCGAAGGAGGAGGGGAGTGAGAGAGACACCAGAGACAGGGTGGGATGGGGAGAGAGAGAGAGACCAGAAATGGGGGTGGGGGGAGGGAATGAGAGAGAGAGACACCAGAAACGGGGCAGCTCTATTCGCTATATATATTTCATTGTTAGATTTAAATGTTGTACATTTGTTATTCTCCTAGACAAACAAAATTAATGTGTAGGTCAAGATATAATTGGCACTATTGTTGTCATCTGATGCATTTTTAAAATTGTAGATGATTGAAATACACAAGGCTTCTGCAATCATTTTTTAACCAATATCATATTAGCTGATTAGTGCGAATAATTTCTGCCAATGTGTGCTAGCGCTTATTTCTCAAAATGACATCTCATTATTTTACAGCGTGATTTGCAATAAACATACCAGTTCAATTACTTTCTATGAAAAACATCACCACAATGAAACACAAACATCACTATTATAAGCAAACAGATAATTTTTTATTTCAAATTAACAAGTGCCTGTTGCTACCATGCCCATCTGCTTCTCAGTCTGCATGAAGCATTTGATATATAAGTGCTTGAAAGGTTTTAGAACAGAGGTGATGTCAACATAGCTACAAAAAAACATACATATATTACTGAGGAAGTCTTCAAAGAGGAGCAGTTTATGATTCCGAAGTACTTGGCAGTGTCTACAGCAGAACACGTAACATATTCAGAGAAGTTTACTAAGACTGAGCATAGTTGGAAGTGTAAAGGATGTTTCTGTGCCTCTTTTCCTGGAGTGACAGAAAAATAGAAGAAAAGTGTGTTATCTGTTAAAATTTAATGTTCCTTTTATACACTTTTCTTTTCAATTACAGACTATGTATCTTTACAATATGAACCAGTAGCCATTCATGTTTTATCGGTTTACTATGACATCTTCAGGAGAAGAATAACAAATACATTTTGAAATGGCTAAACCCATAAGACAATTATCTTATTTATATTCTACAGCTCAGTCAAACCCTACACTGCTTGTTATCTCTGTAACCAAGTCAACCTGATTTCGATTACATTTCAGTGCCAATTGTCAAAGAATCTGGTACATTATACCCTCAGTTGTCCAGTTATTCTGGACTCCAATAAGTATAGCCCCAGGTGGTGAGGTGGACTGATTGTATGTGCTTGTTTAGCATTTTTTTCTTCATACATATACCATTGTGAGTGTTTCCCAATACATATATATATATATATATATATATATAAACTATCGGTGGAACATTTTGTGTAGACATTAGATTTTAAGCAGTACATTTTTATTCCAAAATATGTAGTAATCAATCAATCAATAACTTGTGTGCTGGTTTCTGTAAAAATCCTATTATACAAGAGTTTTGCCATACAAAAATTCCGAAACATTTATGACATATACTAAAATAAAACATTTAATTATTAGACATGTGCATTCGTTTTCGGACGAATGCATTTTCGGACGAAAATAGCATTTTCGTCCATTCGTCCGAAAAACGAATAACGAAAATTTTAACTAACAAAATCCGAATGAACGAATGGTTAATAAACGAAAATCATTCGTTCATTCGTCCATTCGTTCATTCGTGCTATTGGCATTCTAAACCTAAATAGAGTCGGTTTACAATACCAATAGCATTGTACTACATTCCATAAACCGACATGAATGATTTTCGGTTTATGGAATGCATGTAATGCTATTAGCTTCCTATAAACCGAAATTGAGTTCCCATTCATACGAATAGGTCAATTGACCTATTCGTATGAATGGGGACTCTTTCGGTTTATAGAAAGCCAATAGCAGCATGTATTCTATAAGCCGAAAGTCTTTAAAACAAACGACGTTCGGTTTATAGAATACATGTAATGCTATGGCTGTTCTATAAGCCGAAAGACTTTCGGCTTATAGAACAGCAATAGCATTACATGTATTCTATAAACCGAACGTCGTTCGTTTTAAAGACTTTCGGCTTATAGAATACTATTGGCATTCTATAAACCTAACTAGAGTCCCTCCTCATTCATAAGAATTTCTTATGAATGGGGACTCGACTCTAGTTCGGTTTATAGAAAGCCAATAGTATTCTATAAGCCGAAAGTCTTTAAAACGAACGACGTTCGGTTTATAGAATACATGTAATGCTATTGCTATTCTATAAACCGAATGATTTTCGGTTTATAGAATAGCCATAGGATTACATGTAGTACATAAGCCGAAAGTCTATAAACCGAAAGTCGTTCGGTTTATAGGCTGTCGGCATTTAACTATACAGAGACAGAGTCTCCATTCATAAAATTATGAATGGAGACTTTGTCTCCGTGTAGTAAAATGCCGAAAGCCTATAAACTGTTTCTCTTTGCCCCCCTCCCCTTGTTTCTGTCTCTTCCTCCCTTCCCTCCCCTTGTTTCTCTCTGCCCCCCCTTGTTATTCTGTCCCCCCCTCACCTGTTTCTTGCTCCCTGGTGGCTAGTGGGGGCAGCCGGGGGATGTATGCACTATACATAATAGACGGAAGTGTCGGGCAGCATGGAGGTTGTCTGCACGATTCGTGCAGACATCCCCCAGCTGCCCGATTCTCCCTGGGGGCTAGCGAGGCAGCGGAGGATGTCTGCGCAATGAGCGAGACCTCTCCTGCTGCCGCCCGGCATGACCGCCGGGACTTCTATGATAAAGCTGGGTACTTCCGGCTTCCTCATAACAGTCCTGGCTGTCGTTCCGGGCGGCAGCAGGGGAGGTCTCACTCATCGCGCAGACATGCTCCGCTGCCTCGCTAGCCACCAGGGAGAATTGGGCAGCTGGGGGATGTCTGCACGAATCGTGCAGACAACCTCCATGCTGCCCGACACTTCCGTCTATTATGTATAGTGCATACATCCCCCGGCTGCCCCCACTAGCCACCAGGGAGCAAGAAACAGGTGAGGGGGGGACAGAATAACAAGGGGGGGGGGGCAGAGAGAACCAAGGGGAGGGAAGGGAGGAAGAGACAGAAACAAGGGGAGGGGGGCAAAGAGAAACAGGGGGAGGGAAGGGGGGAAGAGACAGACACAAGGGGAGCGAGGGGGGAGCCAAAGGGAGGGTGAGAGAGAGACAACACTAAGGGGGGGAGAGCGACAAATCTGGGGGCAAGGGAAAGAGAGAGGCAGCATTGTCACATAAAAGGAAATAAAAACAAGATTTTTTTTATATCATAATTTTTTATTAAAAAAGCAATTTACATGTGAATATATACTAGACATGTGCATTCGTTTTCGGACGAATGCATTTTCGTATGAAAATTGCATTTTCGTCCATTCGCCCGAAAAACGAAGAACGAAAATGCTAAGCTAACTAAAGCCGAATGAACGAATGGTTAATAAAGGAAAATCATTCGTTCATTCGTCCATTCGTAGTACTATTGCATTCTATAAGCCGAAATAGAGTCGGTTTATAGAATACAATAGCATTTAACTATACGGAGACAGAGTCTCCATTCATAAATTTATGAATGGAGACAAACGTATAGTTAAAAGCCGACAGCCTATAAACCGAACGTTCGGTTTATAGGCTGTGGGCATTTAACTATACGGAGACAGAGTCTCCATTCATAAAATTATAAATGGAGACTTTGTCTCCGTATAGTTAAAAGCCGGTGTTCTGACAAATTTCTGGAGCAAATTCTCCTGCGCAATCGCTGGAGAATTTGCTCACTGCGCATGCGCATAAAGTTACAGCTGATAACTCAGATGGGATTTGTGATCCTCCTGCTGCATCAATAATACAGCAGGAGGATCACAAATCCCATCAAGATGAGGCAGCCCTCACCAGGATGCTTGCCCCCTTATGTCCCGACGCCCTGTGTTACTTACCACCTTAAGAACACAACAACGGACGCGCGCATTCCCAAACGGCTGGATAGGCGTGCGCATGCGCTGTGTATCGCTGTGTTCGATGATCTGGTAAGAAGGGGTGTGCGGGGGGTGTGAGGGGGGCGGGAGGTGGGTTGCGCAGCTGGCGCATGCGCGGTGGTCACAAAGTTACAGCTGAGTTATCAGCTGTAACTTTATGCGCATGCGCAGTGAGCAAATTCTCCTGCGATTGCGCAGGAGAATTTGCTCCAGAAATTTGTCAGAACACCGGCATTTAACTATACGGAGACAGAGTCTCCATTCATAAAATTATGAATGGAGACTTTGTATCCATATAGTTAAAAGCCGACAGCCTATAAACCGAACATTCGGTTTATAGGCTGTCGGCTTATGGAATACATGTATTCCTATTGCTATTCTATAAACCGAACGTTCGGTTTATAGAATAGCCATAGGATTACATGTATTATATAAGCCGAAAGTCTATAAACCGATCGTTCGGTTTATAGGCTTTCGGCATTTTACTACACGGAGACAAAGTCTCCATTCATAATTTTATGAATGGAGACTCTGTCTCTGTATAGTTAAATGCCGACAGCCTATAAACCGAACGACTTTCGGTTTATAGACTTTCGGCTTATGTAATACATGTAATCCTATGGTTATTCTATAAACCGAAAGTCGTTCGGTTTATAGAATAGCAATAGGAATACATGTATTCCATAAGCCGACAGCCTATAAACCGAACGTTCGGTTTATAGGCTGTCGGCATTTTACTACACGGAGACAAAGTCTCCATTCATAATTTTATGAATGGAGACTCTGTCTCTTATTAGTTAAATGCCGACAGCCTATAAACCGAACGACTTTCGGTTTATAGACTTTCGGCTTATGTAATACATGTAAACCTATGGCTATTCTATAAACCGAAAGTCGTTCGGTTTATAGAATAGCAATAGGATTACATGTATTCCATAAGCCGAAAGTCTATAAACAGAAAGTCGTTCGGTTTATAGACTTTCGGCTTATAGAATACAAGTAATACTATTGCCTTTTCTATGAACCGAACGAGAGCCCCATTCATAATAATTTCGGTTTATAGAAAGCCAATAGTATTACATTGTATTCTATAAAACGAACGAATAAAACAAAACGAAACGAAAATAATGAACGAATTTCGTCTGAAACGAATGCACTAATGAACGAAATTCGTTTTAGACGAAATAAATAACATTTTCGTCCGAATGGACGAAAACGAAACAAAAATTTTAGTTTTGCACATGTCTATTAATTATATTAACACAGGTTTTCACATGGTATAATCTGTATAAATACAAGTACATTTATTTTCTAAATTCAAATGCAAAATACTAAATTGAACAGGTCTCTTTTCTATGTGTGCTGGTTGAAGAGGTTAAGAATCCCATTCCCTCCAACCAATAATAATAGAATAGAATATATTTCATTCGGATCTGAAATGAAAGATACATTTCATACAGCTCGGTCTTCTTTTTTTATTGATAGTATACGTATTGGGACTTGAGTAATGCCTAAAGTTGAGAAATCAAAAGAGGATCATATTGTTCATGTTTTACAATGGGTTGAGTGTTTTTTGTAAAAAAAAAAAAAAAAAAGGAAGAAGCTCTTTATTGGTTAGAGGAGGTCCAATGGTTAAAGAGGGTTTGAACCATTCAAAATATATCCCAAAGTCTTTGGCCAAAGAACAAAGGTGTGGGATAAATCATTTTGTGATGCTGCTTCACTGAGACAGTCCATTGACCGATTGTCACTCCTAGTGGAGTGTCTGTATGTCAATCATGTACCCTGGGAGGGAGAAAAGCATAAATGAATGGGAACACAAATGGAATAAGAGAAGCAGGAAATGCTTGCATATTGCTTGATTGTACATAGATAGATATTAGAAGCAAAAGAGGTAAGTGCTCATGCCATTGTTCAGAGCTCACCTGGAGTACTGTGCAAGTACTACAGACCCTATCTCAAGAAGGATTTGGTACTTTAGAAAAAGTTCAGAGAAGGGCTACTAAACTGGTTCATTGACTGCAGGATAAAGCTTACAGGAAAGATTAAAGGATCTTAACATCTGTATAGCATAAAAGAAAGATGAGAAAGGTGGGATATGATAGAAACATTTAAAGGAAAACAGAAGTCCTTTATTAAGCATTCCATAAATTAAAAGTGATTATTACACTAAATTGTCTAGTGTTTTTCTTTATTTTTGATTAAATACAATGTCATACCTTAAATGGGGAGGGAAATAAGGTATGATGAAGTATTTCATTTAAAAAAACAAAAACTAGACAATTTAGTGTAATAACCACTTTTAAAAGATGTAATGCACAAAAAAAGGATTCCAGTGGTACTTATATAAAGGGAACCAACACAATAGGAGGAGAGTATATTTAAAAGAAGAAAAACTGCCACAATAAGAGAACATAGTCTTAAATTAGAAGGGTTTTAACGTAATATCAGTAAGTAATACTTTCCTGAGAGCATAGTGGATGCATACAATAGCCTTCCAACAGAGGTGGTAGAAATTAATTCAGTGGAGGAGTGAATGGGAAAGGCTTAAGGCTAGTCTATATATAAAATAAGGCTAGGGATTAATAAAAACATTCAAACAATGGGCAGAATGTTTTTTATCTGTTGGTACAGTTTAGTTTCTATTAAAACATAGAAAACAAAAATTGTCAGGGGTTAAACGTTAAAGGAACTCTTCAATTTAAATAATCTTAAATAAATTATCAACTGCATTGGGGTTATATATGGACCAACAAATAGCAAAAAGCTTTAAGAGATATTAAACCACTAAATGTAAAATACAGATGATCACGTAAGACAGGTTTGGAACATTCTAATTCATTAATGCTGGTAATGATGATGGAAATATATCCTGGCACATGTGTATATCAAAATATATATCCACTATCATTACTAGTAGTAAAGAAGGGAATTGCTTCCAGGCTTCCATAAGACAGCTCATATTGGAACAATGTAGACAAGTTAATCCAATACGTTGCCTAAAAACATAGCAGAATTGCAAATATTATTTTATTTAAATCTCTTGTTTTTAGTGCCCTAGTTGAATCAATCTCTTTCGGTAAGAAAGTGGTCTTCTTTCAAATAATTAGCTTGCAATGATTCAAACAAACTTTTTGTTTTACAAAACCCTAGAGTTAAATAATTTCAGAATAACTATAAAAATAGGTCAGTGATGGGCTGCTTTTTAATACTATCACTGAGAAGTGGGATAGTTAAATATTTAAACTTGTTTCTTCACACTTTCATTTGCAGCATCCATTGCCTACTGTGATACTGTTATAAGCTTGATGACTCAGCATCATAGAAAGAACAAAATTAAATAAAAGTGATGAAAATCAAACTTTCAGGTGCAAACGATCTGTGCTATTTAATCTACTAAATCGTAAGACATTATAAAATAATCCTCAGCTTCTAACAGTGTCAGGGAGTCAAGTTAGAAAATAAAGTTTAAGAAAGACCAAATGTAGTAAACATTAATATAACTCCAGTGTTATAAGGGGAAAGAAACACATTTTTCTTTTTTCAATCTTTGTCATATTGTGTGTGTGTTTTTTTTTTTTTCATTATTTTCAAACTATTTCTTAGTTTGAAAGTACTTTCATTCCCACTGCTATAGGCAGGACTGATAATATTCTTGCAAATCTTTTACTTTTTAATTTGTTTTATTTTTCCTTTAGGTGCCTGCATTTTTAAAATTAACATAAGTGTTTGGGGGGGTTTTGATATTGAATTTCCATAATTTACAAAAAACAGTGTTGTCTTTCTTTAATGCACCATACTAAATAGATGACTAATTCAGTCTTTGAAGTCAGAACATTGCCTACGATGTTTGGAAGGAATCATTTGATTTTGTTAATTGGTTTGAAGCATTAGACACTGGAACACATTATGTAAATGCATAGTACTCATTAAGCCTCACATACATGTTAAGCTGCATGTGTAATGCTTTTTTAAAAATCTTTGCTTAATTTTGTTTTTCTCTTTTACAATGGTTTGAAAAGATGAATACTTGATGTATTTGTTCTTTATCTGTAATCTATAGAACGCAAAATGCATTGTACATTTACATATATACTCTCTAGAAGTATATTATAGCAAGAGTTTTTGGAAGATTTTGGCATGAAATTATGTCATAACTACTAACATAGTGAGACAATATTTGGTCCTTCTTTTGTAAGTTTGATTCTCCTTGTTATTATTTTAGATTTTTTTTTTTTTACTCTTATAGCATTGCCCTATTCACTTGTTCTTTTTCGTAGACATTTGTAAATAATTTTTGTTTCTCTCATATTTTTTCCCCACAAAATTGTGTGCTTGCTTGCGTGTGGCAAGGCTTATCATTTGAATATTCCTTGGCTAGATGTCACTAGATGGCTATATGTCACTGCTTTTTTTTCCCCTTCACTGCAGCATACATGATATCTGTGACCACCAAGCTTTACATCTTTCCCACTTATTTTAACGCAAATGAATGGGCTATGTGCGGCTACAGACCAGCTCCCCAACAATTGCCTCAGCACTTAATCATAGGCATGAGAGTGGAGACGCATGCAGTCCTCATGTGCTACAAGTTAGTTCTTAATTAGAGATTAGCAATTAACAGCTTAATCCAAAATTGGATCTGTCCCTAGATCTCCACCTGAGTTTTCAAATATCCACAGTGTTCACAAAATATATCCTATATATATATATATAACATTTTAAGCCATTCTGTATCCCCTTCTGATTTCGATGTAGAGTAGCCTATTCATTTCAGTTTATTTGTTAGATCTTTAGAATTATGGGGGAACATTTTATCATTTCAACAATCTCATTGCAATCTAATAAATTCCCCCACTGATATTCCATCAAAGGTATGTTTGGGATGAGAGCTGCTAGCCAGTAGTATTGTATTTCCAGCAGTTGTCTTTCCATAATTATCTGTAAGTACCTTAGCGCTTACTAAGTCACCAATAAGATTCAGATCAAAGAAAGGGATCCGGACCTTATCAGAATCCATGGTAATGTGCAAGTTTAATTTGTTCAAATTAACATACTCCAAGAAAAACTCTCTAATGACAAACAGTCCAAATACACAAAATGCTGTCAGTAAATCAACCATACCATTTGATATAATTCTTGAAAGGGTTATTACTACTAAAAATACATTTAGATTCCCACCTTATGAACAGATTTACAGCTGACGAGGCAAATTTAGCACCCATCGGGGAACCACATTGCTGCACATAAAATGTGCCCTGAAATACAAAATAATTATGCAGAGTAAAAATGTAACACAATTAGAAATAAAAGTTTTTTTTTATTAATGGAGAGTCTCGAAAATTATTTGAGAAAAAATTGAATGACTTCAATCACATATCTGTTATGAATACAATGAACTAACGCTCAACGTTACCCACATACAATTGTCTTTCCATTCAAAATCCTAAAGAAGTTCCAAGATATGTGTAGTGGCGCTTAAATATCCTACCAGTGGTGGCAAATGTACTTCCACCCACTGTAACAATCTTTCTCCAATGGAATTTATCCCTGATATAATTGGGTACCTGTTAATGAAGTGGTAGATTTATGTAGTTTTGGGAGACGGTAAAATGTGCCTCTGTTAGGTTGAGGATTTATTAAATGTTCTTCTTCTTATGCTCCCCAAAGACCCTGAAAAACACCATCATCTATCAGATTGGTCAGAGTAGCAAGAGATTGTTTTGTAGGGTCTCCCAATAGTTCTGTGTAAACATCATGATTGATGACTATAATGAACTGCCCATAGTACTGGATACATACTTGAAACTTGTGTTGTCTTTCCTCAGTTTCCTCTCTATTTTTTTGGCTGATGCATGGGTGGTATCCCTGTACTCAGGAGATGTTGCTGAACACACACTGAGGTGTTATTTGGCAGTGACACATAACAAGATCTGTAAATTCATGCTTGAAGTACAATGTATGTGAAATAAAATTACTACCCCCAATTTTGACATAGGCTTGTGTAGAATTAGTGTATTGAAAGTTACAATACCACCATTTGAAACACCCTAGGGTGTCTAGTTTTCAAAAATGTATGGTTTAGTGGGGTAAAATACACTGGCCAGCTTCAAAAATGTTGCAAATGGGACATGGGCCCAGGTTGAGAGCATGTCAAAATTCCAAGTCTGAAATCCAAAATGTGCACCTCCAGAATGTGGCCTTTTATTTTTTTTTTTTTTTATTCATTTTGGTAAAGTCAGAATTAAAATTAAACGTATTAGCTGTATAAGAGTAAAGGTAATATAGACATATATGCCTACAGAATTTAAAAGTGGTAGTAGAAGAAGCAGGATGCCTGTAGAACTATAATCACATCCACATGTACAAATCTTTGGATTATTAATTGAAAACATGCTGTTTTTGTTTGTTTTGCTCTCACCCTTTACGAATTTATAGTTTTTATTTTATCTTATAGTTCATGACAGAGGTACAAAATGGCAAAAATAGAATACAAAAGCGTACATTCATTTACAGTGTAGTTTAAGTGGAAATATAATATATATAATGTTTGGAGCAGACATTGATGAGGAACATAGAATAAATATTTTGCCGAGGCAAGTCGGGTTAAAGAATACATAATTAATGCTAGAAAGACTAAGGGTGTTTCTTATGTTCCTTCTACTCGGATTTAGCTTGCTCCCTATTGAGTCTACTAGTAAACCTACACTCTTTCATACTAACATACATACAATAGTTCACAGGGAGAAGATGGATTCTGTTATTAGTGATACTTGCTAGGGAGTTTCATGTACAAGAGTCTCTGGGTGTCTAGGTCGCTGAACTGCAGGGGGGGTGTCTCCGCCAGGAATCCTACATTTCGGAATGAGTTGTTATCCAACTGGCCCATATTTTATCATATTTGTGCTGAATGGAATTGATTATAAAAAAAATGCTTTTCCATAGTGCACTGATAATGAATTTGGGTGTTCAGCTCTCTCAAAGTCGGTGCCTTGGTATTAAGCCATAATCTGGCAAGTAGTATTTTACTAGCTAACATAATATTTATAAATAATATTTTTTCATTTGCACTTAGATTCACAAGGTCCAAGTGGAATAGAAACATTTGCGGTGAAATGGATATAGTTTTACTGAGCAGCAGTGACAGCAGAGTCTCCAGATCTTCCTTGAATTTCCCAAGGTTTTCACAGGTCCACCATATGTGGAGCATGGTGCCCGGCTGCCTCAAACATCTCCAACATATTGTTGATGCCGAGGTGTTGATTTTATTCAGTCTTATAGGCACCATGTACCACCTGTGGAGGACCTTGAAATATGTCTCTTGGAGACTCACCGAATGCACGGATTTCCTCGTAAGGTTCCAGCCGCTAAACCATTCTTCGTTAGAGTACACTTTTCCAAGATCTATCTCCCATTTTAGGATAGAAGGGGCTTTATCGGGGTGGAATTCTTTATCTGATAGGGTCTTGATTCTTTTAATTATATTCGCAGATTTTTTCCCTTCTATGAGATCATCTAAAGGGGTTGTTTTGTCTTATTGGGTTTTTACTAAAAAAATACTTCAATCTTTGATATGATAGAAAATCTCCCTGATGAGTACCATATTTAGTTTGTATTTCAGATAGAGAACGAATACCATTCAGTGTAGTGAAATCTCCCAGTTTAGTAATACCCCTGTTTTCCCAACTTATCAGGTTAAAGTCCGTCATGCTCATTCCGAGGACCCGAATAGGGGTCCCGAGAGTGAGATGAGGGATCAGATGATAATTTTTCTTTGCTTTTCGCAGAGTAATCAGGATATCATCAATGATGTTATTACTTGTTCTATATTGATTAAGAGTGTCTGGGGGAAGCCAAAATAAATGAAATAGAGTGCTCAATTTACTAGCCTCCCTTTCTATTTTAAGCCATCCTGTGTTTATGTTTGCCGAGAATGTGGCCTTTTAGACCCCAAATGACCTTACCAACCTATGCATGGGTGGTATTCCTGTACTCAGGAGATGCTGCTGAACACATATTGAGGTGTTATTTGGCAATACCCCTTCACATTTTTAGGAAATGTTTACCTGAGTAGCAATCTGTGTGAAAAATCACCATATTTTTTTTACTGCAAACTTTGGCAAAGGTTGGTGGTAAAATGACTATATGAAAAGTGTCAAAATACCCCAAGTTAAATGGCTTGAGTTATCTAGTTTTGAAAAATATGTACATAGCGGGGGTCATTCATTGATTTAGCACAGATATCAATGTTACAATGTCACTATTGCTATTTTTGAAAAAAAAAAAAAAAAGGATTTTGAAATACCTTTGCACTACTTATAGTTTTTACCCTGTAACTTAATAAAAAAGCACACAAACATAAAACATGGGCTATTTCTGAACTTAGGAAAAATATTAGAAATGATTTAGCAGTGTTTTTTTTTTTGTCTTTTGTTGAGAGTATAAGATTTTTCAAATAAAAATCAGATTTTTTTTAATTTTTTTTTGCCATATTACTATTTTTTTATATAAAATTATATGCTATTATTACAATAATGGTATTAAAATAAATCCCTTTTTCTGCCGATAAAAGCAATATATAGTTTATGTGGGTACACTAAATGAGAAAGAAAGAAATAACAGCAAAACACAAACACCACAACACCAGAAATGTTACAACAGCCCATGTCACCAAGCATCAGACAAGCCAAAAAAGTCATGTCACTAAGGGGTTAATATATATTACACATTTCAAAAAGACATACAGTATGTCGATTTTTTTATTCAGACTCAAAGCAATTCCCCAACCTTATTCTAGTAGTATGTCTGAACTGTGGAATTCGTCCATTCATTCAATTCTGCTTTTAGGCTGTTGTCTGTAATGCTAATAGCATTACAATACAAAAACTAAAGTCAAAATGAAGTTGAAATGGAGTTGAAATGTAGTCGAAAATGTAGTCGAAATTGATTCTATTGGGTCTATAACTGGAATTTGAATTTGGAGGTGAACCTACAAATGAGAATTTTAATGGAATAGACCCACTTTAGATACATATACAACTTATTTCGAAATGTGGATGAATATGTGACAAAATTAAGCTGAATTGATGAAGGGATGAATTCCACAGACCAGATCATAAGACAGTCATTATTTATTAAGATTAATTTTATTCCTCATAGCATAATGTTATGCAGAATAAAAACTAATCTGATATGAATGCTGAATATCTGATTACTCTGTTCTGTGGAATTGGACAGTTAGGTCACTTTGGCTTAATTCAACTTATTTTCGTCTCATTTTTGGGTAAAGTTGTGTATGTACTGATAGATTACATTTTGACTTTATTTCAACACTATTTCAGGTTAAGTAAAGATATTAGTAGAGTTGAGAGGACACCTGGATGTTCGGGTTCGGCGGGTTGTATTCGGTTTATAGACTTTCGGTTTATGTAATACATGTAATGCTATTGCTATTCTATAAACCGAAATAGAGTCCCCATTCATACGAATAGGTCAACTGACCTATTCATATGAATGGGGACACTCTTACCCACATTTTACTTCATTCTGCAGCCCTCCAGCCCTTTCCAGGACTTTTTTAGAGGCATTTTAGTGGCCAAAAGTTCATGTCCCAATTGACTTCAATGGCGTTCGGGTTCGGTGTCAAGTTCGGGGTCAAGTTCGAGCACGGACCTTGACATTTTTTCGAAGTTCGGCCGAACCTGCCGAACCCGAACATCCAATAACTATGCTATCAATAACAGGAGTTGAATAGCTGACTCGGTTTGGTGTCTGGATTATGGGATGTCGTTGATGTTAACACTAAAAGTATAATTGACACTTGGCTTTGGTGATCCCGTGTTACTTTCATGACAAAGACCAAGGTACTTTATGGTCCGCTGTAGATTAAAGAATTGCAAGAAAGTAATGACCTACCTTTCATCTTCTTAAACCTTCTTGGCTGTGTACAATTTAAAAACATTATTTTCACATATCCTATCTCAGTCTTTGAAGAATTATATACACCACTTTTCCCCCGCACTATTGCATTAGGATGTGTCCTATTTTCAAGTATTTTCTGGGAAGCACATAGAAAATAATGAAATGCATGTGAATAGTAATTACAGATGCAGTTTTAATTTATATACAGTGAAGCAAAGAATTTACACAGGTAAATAGAAAGACAATTTGTAGAGAAGGTTTATTCTATTTTTGCTAAATGTTGGAAGAGAAAGCAGCTTGATTCACTTCCTTTGGTAACCATAGAATTTAAGTGCTAGAAGTGGACTGTACGTTTTGTGAGATATGGACAGTCAGAAAGTCTAAGCTGTTCTTGTAATGAGGAAGCTTTTAGCATAAATGATTGTTAATTAAAGGTGATGTGAACATCCAAAATCAAGTGTTTGTTTATTTATTTTAATATAGCCCAATAATGAGTAGTGTAATTACAACAAAAATCTAAGAGGCATAATAAATTATACAGAGTGCTATATTTACCAAGGTTGATTTGTGGTGCAGAGATTTTCACTGGACCACCACCGTTAACAAATAACATTACCATTTCTTGTAAATGTCTTTTTAAGGCAGAATTTATTTCTATATTGAGATAACATTGCATGACATTTTATTTAATTTAGAAACTGAATGTGAGGATTCAACCATGTATCATGATATTTATAACAGGTGGCTTGATCAGGCTAGACATTGATTTAAGACTGCAACACAGATCACTTTGGAGTAGGGAACACTTCAGTCTTCAGGGCTCCACGTTGGCCACACAAAGCAGATATAGAAAAATTCGTACCACCTCCACATTCAGTTTGTGGAAGCACTTCAGAATATGTTGAAGACATAATCACCAAGTAACCAGGTCCAGAGAGTTTGTAGCGAGTAAAACATTTCCTCAATGTATTTCAACAAATTTAAAGCACAGACTGAGCAATTCACAACAGCAATAGCACGGCAGCCATGCTCACCCAGCAGCCCACATTTGACGGGTTTCGTCACTCAGACATAAACAATTTAGTTACCTGTGTTAACCATTGACATTTACATTTCTATGTATACAGAAAATACAAAAAGTGACAGTGCGCTATACGTGCTGTAAAGTGAAAATCCAATAAAACAGTGGTTCAACTGTGCAAATAATGCAAGATATCTACCCAGTGAGGCAAATACAGAGGTATATTAATAGTGCAAATATGGAAACATGGAGCACTCACATATAGTCCCTATATTGTTGGGACAAAACAGAAAATACGTGACAGCTCCTTATCCTGGATTCTTTCAACCTCCAAGGAATAAAAGATGGCATTAGTGAATTAAAATGGAATTTAATATAAAGTGCATATAATATCTTACACTTAAGATCAGGAACATCAGCAGGTATAAACAAACTGGAACATAGAAGATAAAAGCAGGATCTGGTAAAATCTCAAATGAGTGTTGCTTGATCAACGCGTTTCGCCCGTTTTAAATGGGCTTCATCAGGATCCAGCAGCACTCATGAGAGATGAGGCTGTCTATATATAGTGTCGGCAATAGTTGGTCGCAACACCAGTGACGCGACCCGCCCCCAGCGTCACGTCACTGTTAACGCAACTATTGAATCCGAAAAAGTCGAATCTTCGGCTTTCTCCGCTGTCTGTTTGTATTACGAGATTCGGATAATGGCATTGTTCGGGTATTTCCGTAGTTCGTATTGCAGACTTCGTATATTTCCGACGTTGTTCGTTTAAACAGCTTCAGTTAAGCTGCTTTGTATTAGCTCTCCTTCGGTTAAACAAATCCTCGTTCGGTTAATGTATTTCGTATAGATCTCTGTTCTATTGTCGGCTTCAGTTTCTGAATCAAGAAGCTGGAGTGTTCGGTTTTAAGGAGTTCGGTTTATAACACTTACATTACACCGAAGCGTAAAAACCGACAAGATTCCACATGTTTCAAAGCAGGGGTTTTCTCAGTGGATGGTCCATATAATATCCATACAAAAACATAAAGATGCATAGAATTAAGTAAGACAATATTGCACTTTTATAAAAACATATAAATTTAAATATATAAACATTGTGCTGAATCCAGGAATAGAAAAAAATATATTACTTATTTAAAAAAAAAAAATTATCCTTCAGTAGGAATAAAAAACTTTTTATTAGAAAAAAAATCCATTAATAAAACCATTTACAATTAATTTTCATTATTCCAATTCACACAAAGTTTTAAATAAAATTAAAAAGATCAAAGTCTGCATTGAGACCAGTGGGGTGTAAAGTGCCCATTTTGAAAACCCATTCCATTTCAGTTTGTCCTATTTTTTTAATATTGTTGCCTCCTCTCCAATATTTTTTAACTTTCATTATGGGCCAGAATTTTAGGTCTTTTGTGTTTTTGTGGTGACATTCAGTAAAATGTTGGGGTTGGGAATATTGTGTATTTCCTTTCCTAATGTTTGCCACATGTTCTTCTATTCTTTTTTTAAGGGGTCTTATCGTTCTGCCTATATATTGGAGTCCACAAGGACATTCTATCACATAAATTACATTTTTTTGTGTGGCATGTCAGAAATTCTTTAATTTCAAATTTTTCTGAAGTAGCAGAAGCTATAAAAGAGAGTTTAGGGCTTTTTTCATGTTTGGCTACATTACACCCTGAACACATTTTACAAGGATAAAAACCTGGTTTCTCCCCATAAAAGTGTGAGGTCTCCTTCTTATTTAGATACACTAGATTTAGAAATTTTAGAAATTTTAGAAATTGAAAGCACTTTACCAAATGATTTTTTAGACCAATCTCAAGCTTCTGATAAAATTGTCCAAAATCTACTAGATGTGGAAAAAGAAATATAAGACATAAAAGTAAAGAAATACCGTAGGGACAAAGAAGACT
Source organism: Pelodytes ibericus (assembly GCA_036172795.1). Lineage (NCBI taxonomy): Eukaryota > Metazoa > Chordata > Amphibia > Anura > Pelodytidae > Pelodytes > Pelodytes ibericus. The sequence continues at coordinate 163,570,228 of CM069858.1, forward strand.
ATAGATTAAACACTTTTAGAGAACCCACGAATTATAGAAATATGCACAAAAATGACTTTCGCAAAAATAAACACACATTTGAAAGGAATCAATCCAATAAATTGCATAATACATCCACACAGACACGAATCTATAATCCATCACATTTAAGTAATTCTAATCACTCAGATGGAAAGTTTTTTAAACCTAGACATACGTCAGGCCCAATTAACAAGACACCAACAAGAGTAAATACAACAAACAGGTTCCGAGTATTGTCTGAACTGGGCGAAACATCTCCTTTTTTAGACAAGGAACAACAATTAACAAGACCCCCTCCGAAGTCCCCACAAGAAAGAGACAGAAGGAGAAGAGACTATCTAGGGGTGTTAGAGCAGGGAAATGTGTACAGGAGAAGAAGAGATTAAAAACATCAAAAATACATAAAAAAGCAGACCCGACATTTCCTGGCATTTTCAATCTTTCTCATAAAATTTTAAATCAACAACAACTTTTGGTATTACAAAAATAGCTGAAGTTTGCACCTACCAACAAATTTGACCTCTTTTCGGCCTATGTACACGTGAACAAATTTGTGAGGAATGCAACCTTAAAAAGATATTATACATTAAGGCCTCAAGATACACCAATGTTGCCTTATCCTCAATATGTCCAGATGCATTTAAAAAGCAAATCGACATTTTACCCTTCAACATTTAAATCAGGGGCAATAGATTTATTTGAAAAATCTGTGGTCAAAGACCTCAAAAACATTATACCAAATGGAAAGGAAAAATATAACATGACCAAGAAAGAAAAAAATATCATGACCGACTTACAAAAAGATGAAAGTATCATCATTAAATCGGCAGATAAGGGTGGAGGGATAGTGATCCAATCCAGAGATAAATATATAGCTGAAGCGTATAGACAATTAAAAGATCAAAATACATACATCCTTCTGAAAACAGACCCAACTAACAACTATAAAAGGGTTCTAACGAAATACCTGGACAAAGGAAAAAATGTAAACATTCTAACAGATAATGAATATAAATATATGAATGTTCTTTATCCTAAATTACCAATAATATATTTTCTCCCAAAGATACATAAGGACGTAGTAAATCCACCAGGGAGGCCAATAGTCTCAGGGGTCGATTCGCTTTTTAGCAATATGTCTGAATATTTAGATGTGTTGTTACAACCTGTCGTTCAAAAAAATAAATCCCATCTTAAGGATACGATCAGCATATTACAAGAGTTAGATAAAATAAAATGGGAAGACGATTATATACTTGTGACAAGCGATCTAACATCTCTGTACACCTGTATCGACCATGCTCAAGGCATTATGGCCGTGAGACGTATGTTGGAAATGGATGGTTCCTTCAAAAATAATCAGATTGATTTTACACTTGAGGGAATAGAACTTATTCTGACTCACAATTATTTTTTCTTTAATGAAGAGTTTTTTCTGCAATTTAAAAGCACAGCAATGGGCACCAAGTTTGCCCCCAGCTATGCCAATCTGTTCATGGCAGACTAGGAGGATAGGTATGTCTGGACAGGGCATGGTTGGCAGGCAAACCTGGTGTTATATCGGAGATACATTGATGATCTCTTTTTCATTTGGAAGGGGGAGGAAAACGACCTCCTACAATTTTTAGAACATTTAAATAATAATAATAATAATGTCATTTTAACTTCCAATTTTAGCAAAGAGAGTATACAATTCCTTGATTTGGACATTTATATAAAGGATGGTAAAGTACACACAAAAAATTTCTTTAAAAAAGTAGACTCCAACACCTATATAGACACCAAAAGTTGTCACCATCCAACATGGCTGAGAGGGGTTCCTAAAGGTCAATTTTTAAGATGAAGAAGGAATTGTTGTGACGAAACATCATATCTGGAACAATGTAATATTTTACAGAATACATTTTTAGAAAAAGGATATAAAGAGGAAGTTTTAAACACCCATATCCAAGAAATTCTAAATAAACCAAGAGAAGAACTTTTAAAATATAAGGAAAAACGATCGACTAATACAACAGAATTCGTTTTACCTATTGTTTTAAACTATAATTTAAAAGCTGTAAAAATTAAAAAAGTTATTAATGAACATTGGAACCTCATAAAAAAAAGACGATATTCTGGGCCCACTATTATCAGAGAAGCCAAAAATTATTTTCAGAGGAGCACCTAATTTTAAGAAGAAACTCACTAGGAATTATACAGCTAAACTTAAAAACATAAATAAGAAGGAGACCTCACACTTTTTAGGGGAGAAACCAGGTTTTTATCCTTGTAAAATGTGTTCAGGGTGTAATGTAGCCAAACATGAAAAAAGCCCTAAACTCTCTTTTATAGCTTCTACTACTTCAGAAAAATTTGAAATTAAAGAATTTCTGACATGCCACACAAAAAATGTAATTTATGTGATAGAATGTCCTTGTGGACTCCAATATATAGGCAGAACGATAAGACCCCTTAAAAAAAGAATAGAAGAACATGTGGCAAACATTAGGAAAGGAAATACACAATATTCCCTACCCCAACATTTTACTGAATGTCACCATAAAAACCCAAAAGACCTAAAATTCTGGCCCATAATGAAAGTTAAAAAATATTGGAGAGGAGGCAACAATATTAAAAAAATAGGACACACTGAAATGGAATGGGTTTTCAAAATGGGCACTTTACACCCCACTGGTCTCAATGCAGACTTTGATCTTTTTAATTGTATTTAAAACTTTGTGCAAATTGGAATAATGAAAATTAATTTTAAATGGTTTTATTAATGGATTGTTTTCTAATAAAAAGTTTTTCATTCCTACTGAAGGAGAATTTTTTTTTTAAATAAGTAATATATTTTTTTCTATTCCTGGATTCAGCACAATGTTTATATATTTAAATTTATATGTATTTATAAAAGTGCAATATTGTCTTACTTAATTCTATGCATCTTTATGTTTTTGTATGGATATTATATGGACCATCCACTGAGAAAACCCCTGCTTTGAAACATGTGGAATCTTGTCAGTTTTTACCCTTCGGTGTAATGTAAGTGTTATAAACCGATCTCCTTAAAACCGAACACTCCAGCTTCTTGATTCAGAAACTGAAGCCGACAATAGAACAGAGATCTATACGAAATACATTAACCGAACGAGGATTTGTTTAACCGATGGAGAGTTAATACAAAGCAGCTTAACCGAAGCTGTTAAAACGAACAACGTCGGAAATATACGAAGTCTGCAATACGAACTACGGAAATACCCGAACAATGCCATTAACCAAATCTCGTAATAGGAACAGACAGCGGAGAAAGCCGAAGATTCTATTTTTTCGGATTCAATAATCGCGTTAACAGTGACGCTGGGGGCGGGTCGCATCACTGGTGTTGCGACCAACTATTGCAGACACTATATATAGACAGCCTCATCTCTCATGAGTGCTGCTTGATCCTGATGAAGCTCATTTAAAATGGGCGAAACGCGTTGATCAAGCAACACTCATTTGAGATTTTACCAGATCCTGCTTTTATCTTCTATGTTCCAGTTTGTTTGTACCTGCTCATGTTCCTGATCCTAAGTGTAAGATATTATATGCACTTTATATTAAATTCCATTTTAATTCACTAATGCCATCTTTTATTCCTGGAGGTTGAAAGAATCCAGCATAAGGAGCTGTCACGTATTTTCTGTTTTGTCCCAACAATATAGGGACTATATGTGAGTGCTCCATGTTTCCATATTTGCACTATTAATATACCTCTGTATTTGCCTCACTGGGTATATATCTTGCATTATTTGCACAGTTGAACCACTGTTTTATTGGATTGTCACTTTACAGCACGTATAGCGCACTGTCACTTTTTGTATTTTCTGTTCACGTATCCTGTTGCAGCATTGTGGGATAGCTGCTAGACAAGTTGCTGCTTGTGCAATATTCTCTCTAGAGCCATCTACCTCAAACCTTTTCCAATTTCTGACATTTCTATGTATGTAGCTGAACATTTTTACCACTTATTTTAATATATATATAAATATAACTTGTTTTGTTTGGCACAATTCTTAAACCACAGAAAACAGTCTCACACTATAAAGGAAAGAAGATGATATTTATGCGGTTGAAAAACACAGTACATTTATTTCTTGCATAAATATACACCGACTGGTTTCGGCACACAATGTGCCATTTTCAAGGTGAGTATAAAATGTGAACATAGTAGGCTAATATATACCCGCCCCTACTGATAACATGATCAGCATAGGTCAGTTATCTTTAATCAATACAATACAATCCACAATAAATCCATTAAGACAAATATACACATAAATATAAAAAAAACAATAATAATTAAACATTATAAAACATTGTGCATGTCATATCAACAAGAGTGTGTAAAACATGTAATTCAGATGGTAAACATAATCCTGCACATCACTGACATATCAGCCACAAAAACTTTCCTCTCTCATGTAGATAGTCTCTGCAAGCCATCTTGTTCAATGACAGTTCAAATGTAAAGATTTTGCAGCATTCTTCTCCGAAAACATAGCAGCCACCCAACAAAGGATCTTGTAGACAACATTTTTGATATCTTAGACTTGAAAGAATCATCTCAATCACACAAAGCCTCCAGCCAAGTACATGTGACTTAGACCCTGTACCTACACATCTTCTGCCAGCATGCACAGAAATAATTGGTCCAGTCATTACACAATTATGCAGAGAGAAGACTGTTGATCAGAGGACAAAGGATAACCTCAAAAACCAATTGGTCTGGGTGAGCACTGTGCTCTGTGACACTGTCCGCAGTAAGTAGAATCATGGAGGAAAATGCACCTGGTGGCATCCCAAAGGGTAGTCATCAGTAACCTATATGAAATGGTTATAACACTTTTCAGCAATCGTATCATTAATGATGGCAAACCTATAGCATATTTGCTTGTGGCCTGACATGTTAATCGTTTATAGGTTTTATTGCTGTTTTAAGACCCGCAGACAAGGATTTCAGACCACCACCTGACTATTCAGAACAAGGTCCAGAATAAGGTAAGAGAAAATGGTAATGGCAGACATCACATAAAACTATCTTTTACACATACCTATTTTTTTCACATTTAATTTTCATTGTTGACATCCAAAACTTGTTCTTCAAAAAATGTTTGCAATAACTTTCTTAATTCTCATTCCATGTAAATGACAGCTATTAAATGTGCATGTTTTCAGTTAAAGGTTGTACCAGTTTGGGTAGCTACAGCTACATTTTATAACTAGGTAAATAGTATTGTCTCTGGGTTATAGGTTAATTGCTGTAAGGTACAGTCCATCAAATCTAATAAAGGAAGGGAGGTTTTTTTTTTTAATTAAGAAGGTCATTTTACAATTTACTCCAAAGGACTAAAAAACTGTATTTTGCTTTCTAAAGCCATGACTAAATTAAGTATTTTAATTTGTTTTTGCTCTGGTAATGGCTGCATAGAAATAAATTATGTCTTACAATTCCAGTTAAAACAAAATCCACTTAAATGACTAAATTATTTGGACATCTGAAATCAATCTCTAATGATTCAGACTTGACCCAACTTGAAGTAATATATGGCACTGTTATATGTAATGTTTACAAACTGTCATTTTGCCAATCCATAGTTGATTAATCAGATTCAGCAGTTCGGGCAGAAGGTCAAATACTGATCACACATTACTGAACTAGACATCTGCTTGTGCTTCAGGAGAATTTAATGTTGCACACTAATAAAGCCCACTAGCTGTGAACATGCTTCAGAGACTGTGAAAATAGCTCAGTGCTAGCACATTTAGAAAGCAAGTCCTATTGTCAACCAACCATGTGAATCAGTTCTCTGGAGGGTGTTATACTGTCGGTTTTACATCTGTTATGAAGACTTTGCTTCACATTCAACTATAAACTCAGCAGACAAGTTGGTACAGTGCTTTGACAGTAACATTGTCAAAATGTGGGATGCTGACTGAACCCTAACCCCCAAAAGAAAAATATCATGCAACTTACTGATGGGTAAATATGACCACAGTTTAATATGTATAGGGAAAATGTGAAACTATAAAAACAATTTAAAACACCATAAAAAAAAAACCTTTAAAAACCAAGACCCCTCCTTTCGCTAATATAACAATAATCCCACCCACACACATAACAACATAATAGCAACCATAAAAGAATGCAAATACATGCAAATAATCTGACATAACTCTTGAAAATAGGGGCATACCGAGATGCCCCAACACCAACCAGGTTCTGAGGCACAGGTCAGCTCAAAACCTAGGACACCAAAAAGCAAACACCGTTTACTATTCCTGATAAAATTATTCCACCAACCAATTTTCCACTAAAAGTGGGGTCCGCCACTGCTCAAAAAAAAAAAAAAAAGAAGTGTATCCAGACCTTCCTGAAACCCTATATTAAGTCCAACCTAAAATTGGTGAGATGTATGCAGCTAGGGCAAAAGTAACTGGGCAACAACTCTTACAGCGTTAGATGGCAGACAACCATCCACTTGATTTCTTAACCAAACTGACTATATTCTTGTTAACCTTACTGCAACATCTAGCTATTGCAGCATGATCCTTTGCATGCCTCCAGCTTATACAGGAAATATTTCTGATCAAACTACAGTTACTTTTGGGAGCATCTCCTTCAAAATGTTAATGTCCTATTTGATGTGTCCCACCGAATCCCTATGAGGAATGAGCCCCAAATCATTCCCCACTGCATGAAACAACAATATATCCAGACTCCACCCATTATTTAACCAATTAATAACTTCAAAATAAACATCCCTCCAACCAAAACACTGAAAACCAAACAACTTCAATGTAATCTGTGCATCCAGAAAGACCAGCTGCCTACCCTGAAAACAAACTGCAGCTCTCCTCCGAGTTTGCAGAAGAACTGACACAAGACTCCCTAACATGAGAACGGACAATGGTCTCATGATGACATTATGGATATATTGGTAGAAACTGGAAGGCAGATTCCATGTTGCCTTAGCCATAAGAGCATGTGGCCCAGCCTTTTTTTTACCAACTTGACCGCATGATCGAATTATGCTTATGAGACTGAGCACAACTATCCATCAACTTCCTCATTAACTGATGACCCAATGGGGTAAGTGAATAATGCAAAACTGTCCTACCTCATTTTTGTGGTCTACACTCAAGAGAGAAACTCATATATTTGGAAGTGACATGACATGAGAGGGTCCTGCAGCTCTGTTTGCTAGTCTTATCTTATAGTTAAACCTCAATTTGAGATCTGATCATAAAACAACCTCAAATATAAGACAAAGGTTCTTACTCTCTCTTTCTCTCTCTCTCCTAAATTTTTGATTTAGGTGTTTTTGTTTATTCTGTAGATAAATTATGCTAGATGCACAATTCATTTGCCTCTGCATATATACTAGTATACCATATATTGATTTAATTGGTCAAAGAACATATTCCATGAAAGTATAGAAATAAAGCATATTATTTCATGTTATTCTTGTAAATCCAATACAACGTTAAGTGATTCAGATCTCAGTCCCTATGCAATGATTACATTTATTACTTACATATATCTGGCCACATTAGTGCTATTTATTGCAATATGTTTAATGGCAATTTTAAGTATGATGGTGTATCAATAACTGCATAGCCTAAATCATAACCTCATGCCTTGATTTAATCACGTGTATTATGCTACTTGAGTGAAATACAGATTTGATTCCTAACTTATACGTTGCTTCTTTGTGAGTTGGACCATTACAATATTGTGTTTGACCTTTACTTTTAGTCCTAAGAAACCATTATTATTAGTCTTATGTACAGCTGACATTAATGATAAAAGGTCCAATTACAACACACTAGGTTTTTCTTTGCCATGTAATTTTATATACTGAATTACTTAAAAAATGTTCCTCATTTTTCTTCTACCTAGATATTTGAAAATGCTAAATGTAAACGTCTAATGTCCATACCATGCTGCAAACAATATATATATATATATATATATATATATATATAAATATTAAAGTGAGTGACTACAGATAAACTAGTTCTTAGTATGCAACTATGCATATAATAATAGAGAAACAGGTGTTGGTGACAGGTAATGTCTGCACTACAATTGTTCAAGAGTAGACATGTTTTTAGCCAACAAGTTAAAATCCCAACAAAACTACTGGTATTATGAGATGTGCAAAGTTTTAAATGATGACAGCAAAGGGCATCTTGGGACTCTTGGGCACAATAATGCTATTACCCCTTGTATAAAAATGCATTTGAAGAATACACATTTATACCTGATGGCACTGCAATCATTACTAGGACTTTTAATTACCTATTCAAAGAAATTTAAATTAAACATGAAATATACAAAGCACATATTCTAAATTGTTTTGTAAATGTGAGATAATGATGAGAGATAAAAGGTGGGGATTATATGTTTGGAGGGAGAAATGAGGATTGAGTGTTGATCCCATGGGGGTTCATGATGTCTGCGTTCCTGCAGACACAGACTTTTGCATTACTTCTTGGAAGTCCAATGAGCTGTTGAATCAGAGCACAGGGGTATAGCTCCTTAACAAGGTACTCTGTCTATACAAGTTATTACTGAATGCTGGGGAAGCGAGGGCGCACTGACAGAGGGGTGTGCTTGCAGAAGGACAAGCTTTGTACAACCCTTTGCAATGCTTCAAAACATTCGACAGAAGATCTTTGGATTTCACTCCTGAAAGGAACGGCCGGTCTCTGCTCCTTGATCAGTTACTTTTAAGGTCGTTGATGTGTGGTAGGTTAGCAGATATCTGGAGAGTTGTGAAGGCGGAAAACAAATACACAAATGGCACGTGTTTCTTTATCCTCAGCTCTGAGTGTAGTTTATTACACATTGGTATTTATACACAAATCTAGGCGTTGTCCTGTGCATTGATTGGTTATCGGTTTTGCACAAACATAGCATCAAGTACATGAGAGGTGGCGTATACATGTCACAAGGGGGGGTGGACAATGGATACATATATTGTCACTAGGCAGAAAAGCTAAAATAAAACTCAATATAGTCAGTCAGCAGACAAGACAGTTGAAACTTGCTACAACATTAGTTCCTCTTTTTGTAGTCTAAGACATTCTTAAATAAACCATTATGTCTCATCCGACTTCCTCAGGGACTGTGACCTTTATCTGAACTTGGTCAAGCAAGGGGGGCTTCTCAACATCAATTTAACCTTTTCAACTCCCATGGTTACTGTGTTACCAAATGGGTCAGGCTCCTATGGTGCTCTATGCAAAATATGCCGGTTTGGGGATGTTGTCCAAATAATAGTTTTTACATGTTTATATAAAGCCTAACCAGCTTATGGGCATTCACCCACAGGCGCTCTGTATATAGTGTCCAGTGCAACTGTATACATTATAGTTAAAGACAGATTGTCAGAGAGATTCAGTTCCAAGTAAGTGAGCTACAGATAGGACTCACCAAGTTTTTTGTACTTTGGCGTGGTGGTCATAAAATATGGCCATATATTGTGACTAAAAATCTCCAATATTTTTTCATCTAAGCTAATTGCTTTTAAAATATCTAAAATAATTATTAAGATAATATGTTGTATGGATGCACACTGCATTTATGTATTGTGTTGTATGAATCTTGGTCACTCCTGTGGTGCTCTATGCAACATATGCTGGGGTGCTGTCCAAATATAAGTTTTTGCAGGTTCTAAGTAGTGACCAATATACATAGGATAAAGGCCATTACCATATAATTAGACAGTCTGGTTTTAAAAATGAGGGCTATTAAAGGAACTATGGAAATATACATTTCTAACAAGTGGGCTTCCTATAAACTAATGGGCAATACATTTTCCTATTTAACCAACTGTATTGACTCTATGATTCAAACTATCCTTTTGTATCTATCAATGATTCTAGAAAATGCATATGCAATATGCATGTCTCCCACTATGAATATGGGTATTACAAAATAATAGTGAATGTAATGGCTAGTGAATATAGACTAGCTCCAATGGCAGATATATTCAAAAGAAAAAACTGACAAATTAGCACCCAGTGTGATGGAACCCTCCATCACTGGGTTTCGTGGAGAGAAATAATGGCCCGCCTCCTTCCAATAGACTATGGACCCTCTTTGTGCATATACTAGGTTTGGGGGTGCAAACTTTGAGGGCACCAGCAGAACCCTGTTTTCAGGTGGACTTCAAACACAGGCTCACTCAGTATGTGAGCCAGAATGTGTACCCCAGGATCCAAGCCTTTGCCCCGTTAATTGTGTTTCACCCATGTTAAAATTGTATCCTATCCTGCAAACCCCTGTCATTATGTCACCTTAACCATTGTCTTTATATAAGTCATTCAATGTCCTTTTATAAAGTGATGTCCATTAATTAAGAAGTTACTTTATCTGAGTGTACTCTTGAGGTATCTGAACTTGACACCTTTGAATCCTGAAAGGTGTGAGGTAGGATTTGCCCATTGTATGTCCTACTGTTATGTTGTGTTCATTAAGTGTCTGCATTGAAAGGTGTGATTATGTTATATCCTACTGTATCTAATTACATGTTTTAAATGAGTCTCTCTATCGTTTGAGGCTTACATGTGCCACCTGTGCCTCTCCCTTGGTTTATGTAATATTTGTTTGTGTATAAATATCTGTGCTGTATTCAAATAAATGGTCATTCCTGTTCCACTTCTGTACTGGTGTGTGTCCATTTCTGCGACAGAGTCTTCAGATCTGTCAGCATTGAGCTTATTATTTGGCAGCTTGGCAGCCCATTCAGCCTCACTTTGCAAAGTCCCTCTACTGAGACTAGCATCCTGTGGGAGATATAGTCACTGACTTGATCCCGGTCTCAGCAATGTTTCTCTTCAGGATGATACACCTAGGGGAGAGGCTGCTCTAGGGTTCCGTATCGTTACACCCAGGCTTAATAATTAACTACAAACTATACAATAACTAACACAAGCTGCCTTTATTAAAGGATTTAACCTTTTTAAAGCTTTCAATGTCAATTTAACTGAAATGGGTAAAGAAACTGAATTTTAAACATTTATATTTTTGCTTATACCATACCATATATTTGGAAGGAAATGAGCCATGCACATGTTAAAGGAATACCACAGTTAAAACAATTATACTAACTCTATTTACTCAAGAGAACTCATGAAGTGGAGTTCCTGAATCTGAAAATTGACAAATCAATAGGGTCAGATAAGATTGCTCCAGGGTCCTTGAAAGTGCTATTAAACACACAAGTAGTTCCAAAAATGACAGTTGGCAATTTAATTTGATTTCCAAAAATTGACTAGCCATAGCAGTAAAGACTTATGTGCTTTATATCGATGATGGAGAACGTGTTGGGAAATGCTTTTGAAAGGTAAAATAGTTTAGGCATTTCCAAACTATTGGTCCAGAGATCTTGCAAAGTAAGAATATTTTGTTGCAGGTAAAACTGATCCAAGTGACTTATGTAAAGGGCCACTCACATACATTTTTATTTGCTATATGTCGTGCATGCTTTTAAACATATGATAAATAAACATATGTTTACTTTGTATCAAAGTTCTGCTATGTACTCATGGTCTCACGTAGAGAGTGTATACAAGTGTCTCTGGAGCATTTGTCATGCTTCCCTCTTGAGCTGGTTATAGCTCTTACTGTGGAATCAACCTCTCTCTGTTTTAAGTGCATGGAATGAAGGGACATTGATTTAGCCAGTGATGTGTGGTGCATTATAAGAGGGCATAGAAAATAGACTGTGCTGTTGCTAAAGTATCCCTTACTCATATAGACTTAAGCACTGTAATATATATATATAATCATTACATAAAGACTAACATTTGAATGATTTACCTGTATCTAAAAGTAAACTATGACATAAAAATATTTATACTTGTGTTTTTTTCTGGAATAACTATTTATTGACATTTACCATTGCAAAGTAAGTCAATATATAGCCAGCATTTCTATCGAAACACAATAAATGCCCCAATATCATATGATCTCTAGAGCACAATCAATACTATGTAAAGGCCATGAATTAATATATGCACTATTGTTTGCCATAGAATGAAACCAGAACGTGTATGTTTCAAATGTATGGTGTTTGTGACATCTCCTGTTGGTTGCAGTTTTGTTTACCCCATTAGACAGAACTGAATAATAAGAGCTTTATAAATATAATAGCAATTCTAAAGGTGGGTGTTCATATCTGTTCAAACAATCATATTCTCATTTAATATAAGTTCAAAATATATCATATTATCATATTTATATATTATCATATATATCATATTTTAATTTAATATATGAGAAACATTACATAATACTATTATATATATATTTTTTACTAGACTTCATCAGCTTAGGAATTAATTTTGAACATTGAAGTGGAAATGATTCTGACTAATTTCTCAAACGATGTTTTCTCATGCCAGAAACCTGCACAAAGACATCTGCCATCTTACAACAAAGGTTTTACTAAATGATTTACTAATTATCACATTGTTGAAGGCTATACTAGGCAAACCATATAATAATGGAGCAAAAGGTTCAAAACATTCACAGCACTCAGCATTTTACATTTTTATAATTAGCATTGTAATTATTATTAATGATTGTTACCATCAGATGTATGTGACAGCTAGATTATTCTGTTGTACACACATGTATTCATTTTATTTAACAGGTTTGTAATATGTAATGTTTGGATACACAGAGTAAAAGGTGTAAAGTACGTTCCCAAACAAAATCCATGAAGTGCATAGTTTAATGTTGTTAAGAATTAAGAGAAATATAGAAATACATGTACACATGCAAACGTGTAGTTTTTCATTTAACTTCCACACTATCCATTCAGTTCCAGTTAAAGAGTAGAACATATTACCATTATTACCAGATATCTATCCTTGTAAAGTTTAAACACTGAGACTAAACTGTCATTAGTGATATCACTTTGGCCTAAAATCATATGACAATACACTCAAAGGACACAAGAACACTTTACATTGCATATTGCAGCCCACAGGACCAGAAATGACTATGGGGGGCCTTGACAGTGATGCAGAGTAGTACGAGACCATTTGGTATTTTGGTACCCAAGAATGGACCTGCGCAGTACTTTCCAGGTGTGTCTCCAAAATGTAATAATAAATTGTGCTACAGCTCTGGAGGACCTCCGCTGATAATGAATGCACTATAATTTACTGTAAAGTAATATGTCAAACAATTCTTAAAACGTAAAAAAATTGCTTTACAACCTCATCAGTTTTCATAGCATTACAAATATGTATTACAATTGGAAAACAAAAGGCTGATTTTATGCCTCAGAGCCCAGTTTCAGTTAAATAATAGCCCCCATAGGGGTTTGGGGTGGCTATGCCCAAAAGCCAAGTTACTTGGGGTAATTTTTGGGCCAGCGGGAGATCTTTGGCCCAAGGGTAGTCATGGTTTTTATTTTTTGGTTGGGAGCATTGGGAAAGTCCACATAGCTCCCCCAATATTTTTTTCCCACAGGTTAACCCTTTTCAGAGCTGTAGGGAGCACTGTTTGTATTCCCTACAGCACTGAAAGGGTTAAAATATGCAGGTATCAGCTGTGTTAATCAGCCTGCACATTTTTTTTTTTTTTTTTAATATATGCCAGCACATTTTAATGCCCGCCTTTCTAGGCATGAAACTGGTAGACAAAAGTAATTTCAAGACCGTATTTATTACTAGGTTCATAATAATATCACCATATCCATTGCTGGCAATAGGGGTGGGCATATAATCAAGCCTTCCTGTTAATTTACAGCTAATATCAGTTTTTGTGTTAAGGGAGGCCATAGAATCTACCCCATTATTTTCAAGCCATTTCTTAAGTAGAACATCTAATATATTCAGGACTTAGTTAGATGTGAAAGTCACATATAAATGTGGTCATGTTACAAAGTTATTTGTTAATAATTTAAAAATACATGGTTACCAAAATAGTAAAAAAACACTCTACTAGTGCGTAATAATTACTTTTGTTATCAAAAACTATTCTGCCTTCTCAATAGGACTAATGTTATCAGTTTGTTTAAGATCAAAAGTTTTACTAAATAACTGTTAGCGTATATGTAAAGAACTCTGTTATTAAAATCTATTTTATCCCACTAAATAACTGCTTCATTTAAATGTTAATAGAGCACCAAATTTCCATTTTCTGAACAATTGCTGTCATTAAATTAACATTTATTCCATCACAAGAGTTAGGCTCCCAGTTTTTCGACAGCATTAAACAGTGGAGTAAAAATATATAATCAAAAACTTGATAACATTTATTATCAGCCAAGTTAGGGATTCCATGCATTCATTCTGTGTGGGCTGTTCATTGTTTGTTACCACTGCATGCATCATTAATATGCATTAGTGATGACGGGATAAGTTATTACGAAAAGTACATGCAAATGACCCAAGGCAGAACAGTTCTTTGTCTAAAAAGGATCTTTTTTGTAGCCTTAATTATTTTGCAAACATAAAAATTACTCTATAAATGCAAATTAGATTAACCTTATTTGTTGTTTGCTTATTTTTTTATTGTCAGTAATGATAAACAAAAAGGCCAAATGTTTAATTTTCAGGATGTATTACTTCTTATTTTATTTCCCCATAAGGTTGGAGTTGAAATGGCTTAATCTGGCAGTTTAAAGGTTTGCAATTAAAAGGGTGCACTCCCTAGAAAGCATTACTGTGATAGACACTGTAGATGCCCAGTTTCAACTTGGCATTTAGGAGCAATACATGATAATGGAAATCTATATAGTTGCTAATTCCTGTAAGTATTTATTTGGACTAAGTTAAGGTTTAACTACCATGTACAGGTAATTCATGAACTATACATGCATTCCGCCTGTCTTGATTGCTTTGTATTTGCAGCTCCCTTTGTCGTTTCTTTTTTCTCATATTCTCTTTAGGCACCCACATATCATATTGCTAGTCCTTGACTATTTAGTTCAGTCAACTCTGCTATTAGTCTATTGTTTTCACAATAAATCATGTTTTGGCCTTACATGATCATCTGGAGTCAGAGTCCATGACAGATTTGATAATAGTGGAACAAAGAGACTGACACGCTCATACCAGCACACACAAGCACACAGAAAGGTGTCCTTCAGAGATGTATCCATAAAGTGTAGTGCCAGAAAACAAGTATCAACACAATTACATAAATAAAAATAAATAAAAACAAAGATAAATAATGCACTCCTAATACTGACTCGTTTTGTAATGGAAGATCCAACTTCATCAATAATAGTCAACTGAAAAGAAGATAACAAAAGCAGCTCAAAAGAGATTCCAGGTGATGAACAGAGATTTTAAACCAAAACGGAATGGAAATACCTCTGAATTGTGGACATATTCAGATCACATGTAAACGGTCTTCTTGGGACTGTGATGATTGCTGGATTCATAAATGTACCAATTATCATCGGTAGCTTTAAAGGAAATATTAGTATGCATAGAATTGGCCTGAATATAAATAGTGAGATCTAAAAACAAATCAGTATTATGTTTGTGAGTAACAGGATTGAAACATGAATTAAATGTTTTGTGATTAATGCAATTGGTGAATAAATCTAAAGAATAATAATCTCCATCCCAAATAATAAGAATGTTAGCAATATATCTTGACCTGAACACCAAGTTTTTACCAAAAAGTATAGAATTGATATGTGTTATATACGTATCAATGAAAAGTATAACAGGTGTATGTGCTGCTTTATATAATACATATAAGGGTTGACTCACATAGCTCTGATTTTGGACTCCGAAATGGTGCCTCTGCATTGCGGACGTATTCGGCTCACATTGGTGGCACAAAAATACCTGAATTTCAAGCTATTTAAGTAGCTCTTATGTGCTTCTGAATATGTCCACAATTCTGAAACCATAGCCGATTCCACACCGATATCTACCAAAACCGAATGTAGCTGAAACATTTTTTAAATGCACACAACCGCAGTGGTAGCCTCAAATGCCCAGTTATATCTTATGACTGATTTTGAATACAAATATAAATCAATACAAATTATGAATAATGAGCACATGTCAGCATCACCATTCGAGAGCAGGATTTGCAAACAGCAGTTAAATAAACAAAACAAGGGCAGTGGTAGCATGAGCAGGGGGGAAGTCAAGATACAAAAGGTATCATCAGAAGAGAAAAAATTAACTCTGGCATCAGGTTGTGGAGTCCGTCTCACCTGGTGGAAATAACTGGTCAGAAGAAATGATGAAGAAAAGTTAAGTGCATTTAAAATATGTATACATCATAAGCAGCATGTTAGCGCACCACACACTGAACTCACATGCCTGTAGTTCATGTAAGATATGTATTAGCTGTGTCAAGGATACCTAGGAATGTACACTCATAGAGAATGTTGCACATGGCTGTACATGTTAATATGGCTGTAACATAGTAACATAGTAATTTAGATTGAAAAAAGACAGAAGTACTTCAAGTTCAAACCTTCTATCTATCATTCCCACTTTTAATCCATAAGAAGGCAAAAAAAAAACCTAAAGAAGCTATTTTGATTTTTGCCTCCTAGGGGGAAAAATTCCTTCTTGACTCCAAAGGACAATCAAATTTCCTTGGATCAATAAGTTCTTTTATTAATGCATATTCTATTTTGAATAGCCCACTTTTCTAAAAAATAAATAAATCTGCTTTTCTAAAAAACAAACAAACAAACATTCAGACCTCATTTAAATGCATCTATTGTGCATTCCATAACTTTATTGTCTATGGAATCTCCCTTCTAATGTATATAAATGCAATTTTTCTCTCTTCATAACTAAGATCCTCAAATCCCCTTATTAATTTTGTAGCCCTCCTTTGCACTTTTTATAGTTCCATAATATCATTTTTAAGGGCTGGTGCCGAGAATTGTACTGCATATTCAAGGTGAGGTCTTACCATTTACTTGAAAAGAGTCAAAATGATATCCTCCTCCCATGAATCTATACCTTGTTTTATACATGCCAATATATCATTGGCTCTTGGCATTGAGCACTGTTGCCAAGTCTGTTATCTCCAATTATTCCTAAATCCTTTTCATTAGTAGTTTGTCCCAGTGAAATATCATTTAAACTATATGTTGCTTTTTTATTTTTTTCCCCATAATGCATAACTTTACATTTGTCTATATTTAACCTAATTTGCCACTTAATTGCCCAGTCCCCCACTCTGTCCAAATATTCATGTAAAGAAAAAATATAAAGATTAGTCTTTATTACCTTACCTAATTTAGTGTCATCAGCAAACACTTAGACATGGCTCTCAACACAACATGGGAGATCATTAATAAACAAATAAAAAAAAGAGGGTCCAAAACAGACCGCTGAAGTACTCTCCTCAATACCCTGGTGCAATATGAGGATTTTCCATTTACAACAACCCTCTGCATTCTATCTTTTAGCCAATTTTCAATCCAAATACATACATTTGCCCCCAAACCTATTTCCCTCAATTTGTAGAGTAACCTCTTGTGTGGAACTGTATCAAATGCTTTTGCAAAGTCCAAATAGATCACATCAACTGCCACACCTAGATTTATATTTTTACTGACTTCTTCATAGAATGTTATTAAGTTTGTTTGACAAGACTTGTCTTTCATAAAACCATGTTGACTTTTACTAATTATATTTGGATTCAAGATGTATACTTGAATGTATACCTTTAGCAATCCTTCAAATAGTTTTCCCACTACAGATGTCAAGCTCATTGGCCTATAATTACCCAGCAGAGATTTTGATCCCTTTTTAAATTCTTGAATGACATCGGCCTTTCACCAGTCTGTTGGAACTATATCTGAACTGAAAGAATCCCTAAAGATCATAAATAGTGATCTGGCTAGAATTATGCTTAACTCGCTAAGGACCCTTGGGTGTATACCATCTGGCATGGCGTTAAAGCTTTGAATGCACATGAGCAACTATAAAGACTAAGGGTAAAATCTTTAGTACCCGGGCTTCCCTTAGCAACATCTCTGAAATCAAGTATCTATGTGGGAAAAAAGGGTACCTTCTGTTTGACTGAAATATTGGGATATTAGTATTACCACTGTTTTATTTTTATCAAAAAGTCAAGATCCCACATTTTCAAATATGTATAAATATTAAAAAGATAGCTGAATAACATTTCTAATTGTTGTTGTTTCGTTGTGTGTGTACACTCAATTTGAATTTAAAGTTCAAAGTTTATCACAAGTACTGAGATATTTAGACTTTAATAAGTATGGGGATGTAACCTTAATTTATTAAGTATGGAAATGTAATCTTAAGGAATATAAAGTGGCTATCTTTAAACAAATGCAAAAAAAATTGCCTCCCATAATAAAAATTATTTATTCCCTGACGTTTGAGAAAAGGGTAATAAGATAACTGTAATTTTGTGTTTGGTAACACAGTTGCCAAATGTTATATATATATATACCGTATTTGCTCAATTATAAGACGACCCTGATTATAAGACGACCCCCCAAACTTTGGATATTCCATTAGGAAAAAAACTAAAAGCCTGAATATAAGACTACCCTATAGGAAAAAAGTTCAACTTGTATATATTCATATGTAAATTGCTTTTTTAATAAAAAATTATGATATCAAAAAATGTATTTCTAGTTTTTATTTCTTTTTATGTGCCAATGCTGCCTTTCTCTTTCCCTTGCCCCCATTTTTCTCTCTCTCCCCCCTCCCCTTGTCTGTCTCTTAACCCCCTCACTCCCCTTGTCTCTGTCTCTTAACCCCTTCCCTCCCCTTGTCTGTCTCTTAACCCCCTCACTCCCCTTGTCTCTGTCTCTTAACCCCTTCCCTCCCCTTGTCTCTGTCTCTTAACCCCCTCACTCCCCTTGTCTCTGTCTCTTAACCCCTTCCCTCCCCTTGTCTCTGTCTCTTAACCCCCTCACTCCCCTTGTCTCTGTCTCTTAACCCCTTCCCTCCCCTTGTCTCTGTCTCTTAACTCCCTCCCTCCCCTTGACTCTGTCTCTGCCCCCCTCCCTCCCCCCTGTCTCTCTGTCCCCCCTGTCTCTCTGTCCCACTCCCTCCCTCCCCCTGTCTCTCTGCCCCCCTCCCTCCCCCTGTCTCTCTGCCCCCCTCCCTCCCTCCCCCTGTATCTCTGCCCCCCCTCCCTCCCTTCCCCTTACCTTGATCCCTGGTGGCTAGTGGGGGCAGCCGGGGGATGTCTGCACGATACTTGCAGACATCCTCCATGCTGCCCGACACGGCAGTCTATTATGACGGACAGCTGTCCGTCATAATAGTCTGCCGTGTCGGGCAGCATGGAGGATATCTGCACGTATAGTGCAGACATCCCCCAGCTGCCCGATTGTCCCTGGTGCCTAGTGGGGCAGCAGAGGAAGTCTGCGTGATGAGCGCAGACCTCCCCTGCTGCCGCCCGGCACGCTCGCCGGGACTTCTGTGACGAAAGCGGAAGTACCCGGCTTCTTCACAGAAGCCCCGGCGGTCGTGCTGGGCGGAAGCAGGGGAGTCTGCACTCGTTGCGCAGACATCCCCTGCTGCTAGAGAGGGGGATCCAGGTCCCCTGCAGCTCAGATTATAAGAAGACCTCGATTATAAGACAAGGGGTAGTTTTCAGATTTTTTTTTCTGAAAAAAACCTCGTCTTATAATCGAGCAAATACGGTATATATATATATATAGTTAACCCAAAGAATGAGCAGATTTACGAGGAACTGATTCTTAAATCACTGTGAACTTAACAGTAAAATTAGAGGATCAACAAAGACTGCACAAAAGTATGAAACCAGTATGCACATACTCTTCTTCAGCATAGAATGACAGAAAAAATAAACAATGTATATACAAAGGATTGAACTTAATGGTTACCAGTTTTTTTCAACCTAAACAATTATATATATTTATGACTTTAAGTGTAATTTGCGAAGAATATAAGAAAACTGTAGCACGTCACAAAACTGCTTAGCTGGTTGCATTTGAGATAATACAAAAGACTAAAAAGAATAAGCTAAAAAGAATTGGGAGCTATATAATGTGTTGGTGAGTACACATAGAGGAGACTAATATGCAGAGGTGTAACAATAACTATAAGAGAAACTTATTTTTATAAAACGAGACTCACTGTAGCAAGGAAAAACAGCTTGTAAGCAGGAACAGGTAATACAAATTCACATGCAGAGTTGGTAACACAGCTTAGCAGACTTTTGCAGAAGCAGGTAACACAGCTTAGTAGAGATAAAAACGTATACCCAGCGCTCTAATCTTAGTTATAGCAGCACTGAGGCAGTGTGTCCCTAAACCACACACAATAACATAAACATAAAGTGGAAAATAGCTAGATTATTAGTGAGATATTAGAGGGGAGACAGAGTCCCCCCTCAATCACAGAGTTTTTTGCACAGATTTTCTCACGAATACCATTTCTCACCTAATAAGGTGTATACAAGTTTGTTTAAGCGCACTCTAGCTATTTTCCACTTTATGTTTAAACACAGCTTAGTAGACTTTTACAGGAGCAGGTAACACAGCTTAGTATGCAATAGTCGGTGACACAACTTAGCATGCCGTAGTTGGTAACACAGCTTAGCAGGCTTTTGCAGGAGCAGGTAACACAACTTAGAAGACTTGTACAGGAGCAAGAAACACAGCTTAGTATGCAATAGTCGGTAACACAGCTTAGCATGCAGTAGTTGGTAACACAGCTTAGCAGGCTTTTGCAGGAGCAGGTAACCAGGGGTGTCACTAGGGTTGGTGTCACCCGGTGCGGAAAATCATGGTGTCACCCCCCTGGATTTCCTCTAAAACAATGTCAGATTCCTTAGTAATGCCAGTTACATGGTCTATTAACTATGCCACACACAGGAGCCCCATAACTATGCCACACACAGGAGCCCCATAACTATGCCACACACAGGAGCCCCATAAATTTTGCCACACCAGAGTCCCATAAATTATGCCACACCAGAGCCCCATCTCTCTCTCTCTCTCTCTATAACAGGCAATTTGCCCAATTATATGCCAGTATCATTTTGTCATTAATAAGCCACAGCCAATTTGACCATTAATATGACAGTATTATTGTGCCAGATGCCAATACCATTGTGCCATTCATATGCCAGTATTATTGTGCCATTCATATACCAGTAATATTGTGCCATTCAGATACCAATTATATTGTGCCAGTCAGAGCCAAGTAATAATGTGCCATTCAGATACCAGTAATATTGTGCCAGTAAGATACCAGTGATATTGTGCCATTCAGATGTCACTATTATAGTGCCATTCAAAAGGCAGTAATATTTTGCCAGTCAGAGCCCAGTAATATTGTGCCAGTCAGAGCCCAGTAATATTGTGCCAGTCAGAGCCCAGTAATATTGTGCCATTCAGAGCCCAGTAATTTTGGGCCATTCAGAGCCCAGTAATATTGGCCAGTCAGAGCCCAGTAATATTGTGCCAGTCAGAGCCCAGTAATATTGTGCCATTCAGAGCCCAGTAATTTTGGGCCATTCAGAGCCCAGTAATATTGTGCCATTCAGATGTCCCCCCCTCATTATTATTATTAGGGTCCCCATCCGCGGGCAATAGGTGGGGAACAGGGGGGGCTTATTTTACTAGTGACTGGGCAGCAATAGCTGTCCAGTCACTAGTAATTTTAAATTTAAGGCGATATGAATCGCCGAACCCCGAACTCCAACCCGGACATATAGTGGAATGTCCGTGTCTGGGTCTGGGGTCCAAAAATCGTAATGTTCGGTACGAACCCGAACTTAGCGGTTCAAGTTCACTCAACTCTAATAATGATCTAAGCTTATTTACCTTTGGTCATTGAATACCATAAACAGCAGCAGACAATATTAGGAGATACCCGACTCATTGGTATTCAGATGTAATAAAAAAGAATATAGAGAGGACTTATCACCCAGATCATCTCCAGCATAGACATATTGTTGTCCCCAAAATGCCATAAACAAATTGGCATAGCTGGGTGTGAACTTGGTGCCCATGGCTGTGCCTCTTTGCTGTAGAAAATATTCACACTTATGAATTCATCAACAATTATTAGTGAGAATAAGTTTTATACCATCTAAAATAAAATAAATTTGGCCCTGTGGAAGGTGTGGACTTTCGCTGATAAAAAAAAAATCAACTGCTTTGTAGAACAAGCCGTGTCAAATTATTGTATAGAGGGAACTCACATATTCCAAGTCACTAAAAAAAATTATCCTCCCATATCACTTTTTCTAAAAACTGTAACAAATCCATGGTGTCTTTCAATATGCCTTAGTCTGTTTCACATAGGATTGTAACTAAATGTCTATGTATTTTGACAGACATGACAGAAGGGAACCTACTCCTGACACAATAGGTCTACTGGGGCAGGAGGGCGGGGGGGGGGTCAGTGTCCATGTGTACAGGGCCAGCCTTAACTGTTCTGTCGCCTTGTGTGAGCCTCCCCCATGCCGCCCTCCTTACCCTCATGTCTGTCTGTCTCCTCTCCATCCTCATGCCTGTATATTTCCTCTCCCTCCATGTATGTGTCTCTACAACTTCCCCATATCTGTTCTCTCTCTCCCTCTCTGCCCCAATATCTGTTCTCTCTCTCCCCCTCCTCCCCCATAGTTGTTATCTCTCTCCCCCTCCTCCCCATAGCTTTTCTCTCTCTCCCCCCTCTCCCATAGCTGTTCTCTTTCTGTCCCTCCTCCCCATATCTGTTCTCTCTCCCTCTCCTCCCCATATTTGTTCTTTCACCCCCTCCTCGCCATATGTTCTCTCCCCCTCCTTTCCATATCTGTTCTTTCTACCCCTCCTCCCCATATCTGTTCTCTCTCTCCCTTCTCCCCATATCTGTTCTCTTCCTCCCCTCCTCTCCATATCTGCTCTCTCTCCCCCTCCTCCTCCATAGCTGTTATCTCTCTCCCCCTCCTCCCCAATAGCTTTTCTCTCTCTCCCCCTCTCCCATAGCTGTTCTCTTTCTGTCCCTAATCCCCATATCTGTTCTCTCCCCCCTCCTCTCCATATCTGCTCTCTCTCTCCCCCTCCTCCCCATATCTGTTCTCTCTCTCCCTCACCATATTTGTGTTCTCTCTCTTTCTTCCCCATAACTGTTTTCTTTCTCCCCTTCCTCCCCATATCTGCTCTCTCCTTTTCCCCTCCTCATTTCTCTCCCACCTCTTCCTCTGTTCTCCCCATCCTCTGTTCTCTCCTCCCCACCTCTGTTCTCTCTTTCCCCCTCCTCTGTTCTCTCCTCCCCCTCCCATTCTTAATTATGGGGAGGGGGCGGAGCTCACCTGGTGAGAGGTACATGGTGAGAGATTAATCCCACATTTTGGTGAGGGTGCTGTTCCCTAAAAAAGACTGATTGTCTTGATGGTATTGAAGGCAATGCTTCAAATCTGTTCTTAAGTGGAATACAATTGGCGTTGCTATGGGTTGTCTTTTCTCTGTAAGTATTCCAATGTTTTGTATAGCTGTGTTTATTGTAGTCTCATGTTTGTGTACGTCATAATTAATATCTTTTATCTGAAAATAATTATGTTTTTTGTAATATTTTTTTCTTTTTAAAATAATGATTATAAGATGTGTTTTTATTTTAATATTGTGGAACTATTTGCCACTCTGTGCCAGAATTAGTATTACCAAAGTCAACTCTCTCTGGTCTCTCAGACTTTGGAGTGTCAAAAAAAAAACCTTTTTGTGCAGTAGGTGCATATGATGGAAATGTGTCATATTTTCTAGAGAAACATCTCACGTGACCATTCTTATAATCTAGGTGGTCTCTACTAATTTTTTTTTTTTTTTTTACCTTCCATAATATCTTTTTCTATCTTACTTAAGTTGGATTTAATTGTAGTAATGGAGGTATCAAAAAGAAACAGGAGCACAAAGTGTGAAATAAAACAGTGAAAATAAATTGCAACTGGGTGAAAAACACTTGTGGAAAAATTCCAAAGAATACTTATTGATTAAATATCTGCACAGATCTCTTTAAATTTTGATTGAAGAGTTAAATTCATTCAGGGATACCCAAAATTTAAAATAAGAAGGAGATACAATACTGTTTTCCATTTTGAATACAGGGTTTTTCAGAATTTCTGGGTTGCTGCAATGTTGTCTGTCCAAGCACAACCAATTTATGGAAATAAGATAGACAATGTACCACAAAGTGTGCTGACATTTTCAGAAGCCCAATTTTAGGTACCAAAAAAAAGTTGGGATGTATTAAAAAGATGCAGTAGCTGCTGTGTTGCATATTAACTTTTGTTTATATTACCAACACTTTTATCAGAATTATGTGTTGGCAAATGGGAAACATCGAGCCTATCTAGTCTGCTTCAATTCTCCTAAATACAAATGTTTATGATGTGAAACTAAACTTGGAGGATGCCGTGTATGTATTTTGCTAAGTGTAGCTGCCAAGATGGTCCAAATTTGGTTTTGGTCTAATTTATTATATTCCCCAATGTGATTATTTGTAAAAAAAAAAAAGAAAAAAAAGTCCATCTTTTTTCTCTGCTCTAGTTTTCTACTTTGAGTCTTCCAACAGTACTTTGACCTTTAACAATTAGCATATGAATAATTTGCAACTGAACAGTTAACAAAATAACAGTTGTATGCTTGCCTTGTTTCTCTCAAACCATGCCAGCACAGACTTCATTTATCGTAATTTGTAGGGATTTATTGTCTAGAGCACACAGATCTACTTTCACCGTAGTTGTTTCTCCAAACATCAAACAAAAAAAGCACCCTTGAAAGGAAACAAGAACAGACTCAGTTCTTATCAACCCTTTGTATAAACTACTGAACTTTGCAAAATGGCATTTTGTTTTATTTTTTTCTTCAAAAGAGCAGTGAATCTTGATACAGTGAGACATGCAAACGTAAGGTCAGAAACATCAGCTCTACAAAAGCATCCTGAGGGAGTCTTGTAGGTATTAGCTAGAGGCCTTTCACCTTTTCTTAAGCACAGCTGGTCGTCTTCAGTCTATCAGTCCATTTCCTGCATCTTACCTAACCTACGAATTTCACAGAGTGACAACATTCCACCTCATAACGTACAGTAATGCCTGAGAAAGCTTTTTCACTTGATGATAAGTGAATCAGCTTTTTGATTTCTCATAAGAAATATGCATCTTCAATATTTCAATCATAGATCAAGAAAAGAGATACAGTCCAGATAGCTATTATCTATTTTGTTGTTCTAGCAATAGAATCAACTTTAGGTAGTTTTTTGTAATTTTGTATCTTGCCTTAAACTCAATTCTGCTTTATATAAAGGCAGGGGAAAAAAAGCTTTAACCACGCACAAAGATGTCTGCATATTCTTATAATTCAAACCAAATTAATACATATATCTTCATTACTGAATATGGCTAACATAGAATGTGCTTCTGTTCTAACAGGTTTGTAAATAATGATTGCAACAAGTTAGTGCTAAGATGCAGTGTGGAGCCTCACTTTTTTGTCATGTAAAGAGGTAACACAATTAGCAAATTAGTCATATCTGTTTAATGGCTCAACCAGCACTTGGAATTTATGTATACTGTATAAGGCAGATATCTAGGGGGCTATTCACAATAATAATTTGTCCAAGGCACCCAGAATAAAAATAAATAATAGCCACTACCCCCACCAGCTTGCCCAAGGCCCCAGGCATAAACAGTTATAAAATAACTCCCCATTCCAACCTGTAAAAAAACCACACCCTTTGAGTGCCATGATGGTGGGCAGTAGAAATCATAAAATATTACCTAAATTAAATATGCCACTGATGATCAACTCCCTCGCTCCTTCTCTTAAGCCCAGGAAAATGGCTCAGACCCCCCCAAAAATTCATCATTAAAAAGAAATCTGCCCAAGCAATAAATAAATAAATAAAAAGTGCTAGTTTCTATCATTGATGCTTTGCTCTCAGCAAAGAGTAAGCCAGAATGAAAGCTCAATCTGGGAGGGCTTGGTTTTCAAAAGAGCATAAGAGGTGTCTGATTAGCAAATAAAAAGCCTCCCTGTCTCAGCCCTACTATTGGCTGGTTTTCAAACTAGCCTACTTTTGGCTGGTTTGAAAATACTGCTCCTATGCTGTTTTAAAAACCCAGCTCTTCCAGGCTGAGCTTTCATTCTGGTTTGCACTCTGCTGAGAGCAAATCATTAGTGATAGGAGCTTGCGTTTTATTTATTTATTTTCATATTTTTGCCAGGTATTTAATAGGTGTATTCATTTTTTTTGTCTGGCCCATTTCCCTGGGCTAAAGATGAGGAGTGATGGAGTTGCTGATCATCAGGTGACATTTTTAATTCAGGTAATATTTTATTTACAGGGCACCCCTTGTGTGCCATGTTGGATATAGACTATATACTAATTACAATTTAGCTAGAATTGGACCTTTTAAACCTAGTCCTCTAAAATTCACCTATGACTTAGTCATTGCCACTCAAGTGTCCAAAAATAAAAGGCCCCTGTCTTCCTGTAGAGAAACACAAATACGTATAACTCATCAGGGGCATATTATGCCCCAGAGTGACAGGCATGCTGCTAGTCAGGAGCATGCCTGTCATTCAAGGTCACAATATAGCTTGTGTATTTCCAGGGGTTTGTGTGCTGTGAGCAGCCAGCACAACAAACCCCCAGAAATATACAAGATATATCTGAGGGGCCCAAGGCAGCTGCAAATTCGGCAACAGAGTCACTCACCAGCACTAAAAGTATACAAATTTTTGGATACTTTTCTCTCTGGTAGAATTGGTAACAGAGTGGGTTACCAATTCTGTTCCCGAATTTGCAGCTGCCATCTGTCTCCTGGATGTATTTCTGGGGTTTGTGTGCTCTCTGTTCGCACACAAACCCCAGTTCGCACACAAACTCTTTACGTATTCATATTTTGAGTCCAACAACAAGTTTTCATTCATACTTCATTCAAGAACTAAGACTTTAAATATGAAAGAGGAGAAACAAATAGTGTCCCTTGGTAGATGTTCCGGAAAATCAGCTGATTTCAATGATCTGTGAAATCTTTCCATTGAGATCACAGAGTTTTCGGGCTAAAGACCCCTTATGAAAAATAAAATATTCTTCCAAATCTGAGTAGGTTGCTTGTTCCAGAATCCTTCTTACGCTCACATTATTTTGGCATGTTCTATCCTTTATTTCTGCCAAATTTCCTTCCAACCCTTCAATCATTTTTTCAGAGTATTTAGTATTATCAGATTGTGAAACTATCTGAAAGGACGGTCTCCACTTTGTCCTCTACATTCATCCTTTTTTTCCCCAGCAGAGAGGGCATGTGTTACACTGGGGTCAGGGGTGACACTGGGGAGCTGATTATGCCTCCTTTAAATGTACAACCAGTATGCACACCCAGACTTGTCAATCTGACCCCCATACATTCCAAAAAGAAAAGATAGGAGACTCAGCACACCGTTTAAGGGAGTTTAATCCACCCAAAAATAACAACGTTTCAGCCCAGCACTGAGCTTTTTTCAAGTCTCTTGTAAGTCATACTTGTAAGTGTGCAGATCCATTCATACTTTTCCCCATACATTCCACTATGCCCTTCAGACTTGCCAATAGGTCTGCGGACCCATGGGGATAATAATTTTATCAGTAAAGCGGTGGAATGCCATATTTTAGTAATTAAAGAGACAGCGGGCATGGATCTGGCCCTTGGCCACTTATGGACACTTTTTTATTAATGGGAGGGTTTTTTTTGTAGCAGGGGGACAGGGGCATTTAGGCAGCGAAACAAGTGTGGTAGGATGGGCAAACCGATACTACTAACAATATCTAATAATACAAATAAACGGATAATTGTGTCTACCAAAGACCAGGTAATGATTAAAGCAGGCAACCACCACAGATAAAAAAGCAAAAAAAAAAACAAAGTGCGTAGACGCTAAAATAAAAATATTAATTAGTGAACATTAAGTAAGACAGTCTGAAAGGGCTGATAAATGAGGTGAAATACAAATACAAAGGAACAACTGTACTGCGCATACGCAGACTGCATTCTCTTGGTGTCCCCAAACACTGGAGAATGAAAATCAGTATTTCAGAATGGTGTTCCTGAATTCTGAATGTCCTCCTTAAAACAAGACAGTTGTGAGGCGTAATCTTTGTTTTAAGTGACAAAAAAACAACCTTTGGTTAACACCTTCGCTACATAGGACGTGTCAGGCATGTCCTGCCGGGAACTCTGTTCCCGACAATGGACGTGCCTGGCAAGTCCTGCGGTGAATCAAGGGGTTTTCGCGATCAACAACCATGCACTTTAATGGTGCTGGTCTATTGCCTCGATGTCGAGGCAATAGCCAGCACCGAAATTTATTTTCTGGGGGCCCCACGATCGCCCCACGGAGTGATCGTGGGAGCCATACTGACGGAGCAGCATGCTCCGTCAATATGGTGATGCCCTCTGCCGGTATTCCATCACTCTGAATATGCTACTTGACTGCCCCTAGTGGTAGTTAGGTAGCATAGCAATGGAAAAAATGTAAAATAAATATTTAATTAACTAAAAACTGATTATATAGTTAGAATAGCCTAAAGGTTAAAATTAAATAATTTTTAGCATAAGGGATAGGGTTGAAATTAAAATATATTAAGGGATAGCATAAGGATTAGAGTTGGGGCTAAATTTAGTGTTAAGGTTACATTTTGGGTTCAGGTTGGTGTCAAAAGGTCAATATAGTAAAAAAATTAAAAACACTATTTTTGGTTTTTGCCCCATAACGCGCAAAAAAATATCGAAAAATATGGAAACATGCATATTTCTGAACTTGGGACAACATTTAGAAACTATTTAGATGGGGTATTTTTTTTAATGATTGTATATGTCTAAATTATATTTTAGGTCAAAGTTAGAAAAAGTGGTTTTTTTTTAAATTTTCCTCATATTTTATGATTTTTTTGTAGTAAATGATAAGATATGATGAACATAATGGTATCTAATGAAAGCCCTTCTTATGACGATAAAAACAACATATAATTTGTATGGGTACAGTATGTGAGAAAGAAGAAAATTGCAGATAAACACAAACACCCCAGAAATGTCAAAACCCCCATTGTGACCAAGGGAAAGACAGGTTGAAAATGTCTTGTCACTAAGGGGTTAAGGCCTCCTACCATCTATATTTGCTTTGTTTATATATTTAGATAGTACACATTTTTGGAGGTTACAGCCTATCGACGTCTCTTAGAAATGGTGAAAAGCTGAGGCTGATCTGGCGGGAAACAATCTTGGAAGTTCCATTCCATTTATATTTTCTAATATCTTTCCTATATAGATGTATATAATTCTCTCTCTTTATTCCAGTTCCAATACTGATATTCTAGACTCATTGCCCAGCACAAATCTGCAGGTTTAGAAGAATAAATATTTGTAAGTTGCAACTAAATGACACATAACAAGAGATATCTAATGTACTAAAAAAAGATAAAACCTGTTCATAAAGGAAAACTATTTTAAGAATTATACCCTACTGTGTAAAAAACATGAACAAAAGCCATAATTTTCAGTATATAGTTTGTAGCTTGAAAGCACAGATGAAATATTAGCCTTTTCGTGTGATCTCCTCTGCTACAAAACAACTAAAAATCTTCATGCCAGGCTCACAAACCCTAAGAGAGCAATGTGACCCTCATAAATCTGACAATAACCAGTGTCATGTCCTTTAAACTTGCACACTTTGACAATGGGAAACACTGCTGTTCCCTAACATAATTTCTAGATGACGTTTTCCTCTGTGTTTCACTGCATGCATTTCCAATTTACTGCCAGCGAACACAAGCCACAAACAAAAGATGTAGGACACATTATTTTCTGTCTGATTTCCCAAATGTACTTGGAGTCACCAGCTACTACGGAAAATGTACAGTAGTCCCATTGTACATTGGGTCAGTGCTAGAATGAACAAGAATCTGAGCATATAACACAGCATGCAATGATTTCATGACCGCACTGAGTATCGGGAAATGGACATTAGCCATAATCACTTTATCTTGCAGATGCTTTCAGTTGACTGTGCCCATAAATAATATTTCCCCAAACACATCCTAACTAAATCTTTACCATTAACAGGTGTCCACTTCAATGATAAAGATTACTCTACAAATAGTACACAAAAAAAAAAGGCAGTAGAAAGAAGGTGTTCATATATTTTTGTATTTACTGAATTGTTAATAATCTACTTTGTATAGTAAAATAATAATAATGTAATAAGTAATACATAGTTAAATATATTTTGCAATTTATAATTATTGTTTTAAAATAGGGTGCACTAGCAATTTGATAAATTAATTTAGTTCAAGAAAAAACCTTTGGGTTGGTGCTGAGACAAGAGCTCTAAAATATAAATGAACAACACTGATTGGTTAAGCATCCAAGAAATTCATAAACAACAAACTGCACACCATTGTTGATTATCTGAAACACAGAAAGGGATTAAACAGATGTGCTAAACCTAATTTTAAAATCCATATTCTGTTGTAGAGGTTACATTGCAGTTGGTTGCCAATTATTGTGAACAAAAAATGATTAGTAATTTCTTAAAAATATAACAAACCACGTATACTTAAGCTGAAGGTTTAATTTTTTTTTTTTCCAGTTTGTTATTCCACTGCACTTACTGCATCAGTAAATTGTATGGTTAAAGTTAATCTGCAATTAAGATAAACAAAGGTTGTACATTGTCTAAACGACCATGAGGATGGCATAGAATGTCCTCTGAACAGGATTGCATCTTGTCACCTGAATTACACTTTACTGCACATCCCATTGCAGTGATCTACAGAGGGATCACACCTGTCAGTTGAGGGCAAGTCTTGCAGGCTTAATGTTATTAAAAAAGAGCATAGGTTGAATTTAACCGGGTTCAGACACGACTCCATGATGAGTATCGTGATCTTTTGAGAGTGAACCACAGGGTCAGGAGATGTAAGGTTACTCAGGAGATAATGTTTGCAGAATGACTGAACACTGGAGTTCGGCATTTAAAGGGATGTTGGTGTTGCCTACCGTGTTTCTTAAAAATGGGTTAACCTAAACAAACTGGACAACAGGATACCCAGTTCTAAATACACAAGCATTACCTTAAATAAACATTAAATAAAACAAAAAAAAATGATATATTAATCAGTTATTTGGGGAAATAATACTCAGTTCAGTTAAATGTTATGTCACCCCCAGTCTCAGCTAAAAGGGCTATAATGTTAACATATGATACATATACGAATGACATATAAAATGATGCCAAGAGTTCGGGTGTCCAGAATGATGGCTAAATTGTTTTTATGTAATGACAAAATTGTAATTGGAAAGAAACTCCCTATCATATACAAGGTCAGTTATAAGGGTATTAAACTGGCAGATTGGCTTAACATTCCAGTGTGTAAAATCAGTCACATCAGTACCGTTACAAGTTAACTTCATTGTAGGTCTTGACGGTACATCACAATTTTCACGCAATGCTGTTTGTTCATGATTCGGTTCCGCATTCGTCATTCTCTCGTTGGAGAATGACTTAGATTCCAAGTCATTCTGTGTTCCCAATGGTATCCTTGTCTCGTTTCACTCATATGAGCATATACATGATAACAGCAGAAAGAAACAGGTGTTTTATCCAAGGCACAATACAATACCATTGACTGCTTCAATGTAGACCAGACTTAGTTTACAGATATCATTATTAAAAATCAAACACATTGTATATGAAAAACCAAGAACCAAACTTTATTAATTATAAAAATAATATATAGTAAATACTAGTCTACACTGTAGTAGCACACTTATATCATAGTAGATGAATCCAAAAAAAGGATCGACATCAGTGTAGACGAAGCAGGGGTAGAAAGGGGGGAAGACCCAAAAATAACTTGGAAGTAGGAATACTGGGTTACATAAAATTATAGAAATTGAATTCTGCATGGGGACCATGAAGTCTCAGTGTATCCAAATAAAAAAAACATTACATTTCTTTTTTTAACTAATATTTTTAATGTTTTGGATGAAACCTATTGAGTCACTTCACACTGCCAAAACTGCCAAAACTATTTATTTGGAGATGCAGAAGGTCTTACGAGACACTAAAAACTACAGAAAGAAAACTGAAGTTCTGCACAAGATCTTGACCAAATTTCAAACAATAATACACATGTGTGAAAGACTTAGGTTAATATTCCCACAACCTTAACTGCTCTCTCCCAAACGTGCCTGAAAAGATAACTAAGTGGTTTTGAAAGTCTGGAGTCTTACCGTTTGCTAATAGAAAAATAGAAACATAGAATGTGTCGGCAGATAAGAACCATTCGGTCCATCTAGTCTGCCCAATTGTTTTTGAGTACTTTTATTAGTCCCCCATTCCTGGTCTTATAGCTAGGATAGCCTTGTGTCTATCCCACACATGCTTAAAATCCTTGACTGTGTTTACCTCTACCACTTCTGCTGGCAGGCTATTCCATACATCCACTACCCTCTCAGTAAAGTAATACTTCCTGATATTACTTTTAAATCGTTGCTCCTCTAATTGAAGACTATGTCCTCTAGTTGTGGTAGTTTTTCTTCTTTTAAATATACTCTCTTCCTTTACTGTGTTGATTCCCTTTATGTATTTAAATGTTTCTATCAAATCCCCCCTATTACGTCTTTCTTCCAAGCTATACATGTTAAGATGCTTTAACCTTTCCTGGTAAGTTTTATCCTTCAACCCATGAACCAGTTTAGTAGCCCTTCTCTGAACTTTCTCCAAAGTATCAATATCCTTCTGGAGATATGGTCTCCAGTACTGTGTACAATACTCCAAGTGAGGTCTCACCAGTGCTCTGTACAATGGCATGAGCACTTCCCTCTTCCTACTGCTAATACCTCTCCCTATGCAACCAAGCATTCTGCTAGCATTTCCTGCTGCTCTATTGCATTGCCTACCTACCTTCAAGTCCTCTGAAATTATTACTCCTAAATCCCTTTCTTCAGATGTTGAGGTTAGGACTGTACCAAATAGTCTATATTCTGCTTTTGAGTTTTTACGCCCAAAGTGCATAATCTTGCACTTGTCCACATTAAATGTCAGTTGCCACTGCTCTGACCATTTTTCTAGTTTAGCTAAATCATTTGCCATTTGGCTTATCCCTCCATGAATATCAACCCTGCTGCAAATCTTTGTATCATCAGCAAAAAGACATACTTTGCCAACAAGACCTTCTGCAATATCGCTAATAAAAATATTAAAGAGAATGGGTCCAAGTACAGATCCCTGAGGTACCCCACTAGTAACAAGACCTTGCATCGAATATACCCCATTGACTACAACCCTCTGTTGCCTGTCACTCAGCCATTGTCTAATCTATTCAACAATATTGAAATCCAAACTCAAAGATTTCAGTTTATTAATAAGCCTTCAATGTGCGACAGTGTCAAAAGCCTTACTGAAATCTAGGTAAGCAATGTCTACTGCACCACCCTGATCTATTATTTTAGTCACCCAATCAAAAAAATCAATAAGATTAGTTTGGCATGATCTCCCTGAAGTAAACCCATGTTGTCTCTGATCTTGAAATCCAAGCGACTTTAGATGTTCAACAATCCTATTCTTTAACAAGGTTTCCATTATTTTCCCCACTACTGAAGTAAGACTTACTGGTCTATAGTTGCTCGCCTCCTCCCTACTACCTTTCTTGTAAATGGGCACAACATTAGCTAATTTCCAATCTTCTGGAACTACTCCCGTTAACAATGATTGGTTAACTAAATCTGTTAACGGTTTTGCTAGTACACCACTAAGTTATTTTAATAACTTTGGATGTATCCCATCAGGTCCCATCGACTTATTTGTCTTTACTTTAGACAGCTGAAGTAAAACCTCTTCCTCTGTAAACTTACATGCATCAAAAGACTCATTAGTCTTTTTCCCTAAATGAGGTCCCTTACCCTCATTTTCATTTGTAAAAACTGAACAAAAATATTCATTAAGGCAGTCTGCTAAGCCTTTATCCTCTTCTACATAGCATCCTTCTTTTGTTTTTAATCTAACTAATCCTTGTTTTACTTTCCTTTTCTCATTTATGTATCTAAAAAATGTTTTATCCCCCTTTTTCACTGACTGGGCTATAGTCTCTTCTGTGTGTGCTTTGGAAACTCTTATAGCTTGCTTTGCCTCTTTCTGCCTACTCTTATAGATCTTTCTATCTTCCTCACTCTGAGTATTTTTATAATTACTAAATGCTAGCTTTTTATTTTTTACTATTTTAGCCACCTCTGCAGAGTACCACAGTGGTTTCTTCAATTTTTTGCTCTTACTGACAAGCCTTATGCAATTTTCTGTTGCCTTCAGTAGTGCAACTTTTAGATAATCCCATTTCTCCTGGACTCCATTTAAATTGCTCCAGTCTGATAATGACTCCTTTACACCTAATCTAATTTTAGAAAAGTCTGTTTTTCTAAAATCTAAAACTTTTGTTTTTGTGTGGTGTGACTGCGTCGCTGTTCTTATATTAAACCACACTGTCTGGTGATCACTAGATCCTAAACTTTCACCTACAGTAATATCTGATAACAAATCTCCATTTGTGAACACTAAGTCTAGTATGGTCTGCTTTCGAGTTGGCTCCTCCACTACTTGTTTTAGAGATAATCCCAGTAGGGCGTTTAGGATATGCGTACTCCTATCCTAATGATGGTATAGTGTGGGGGGGGTTTGCTTTTTTACTTTTTTTTTAAGGCTTTGTAAGTATTTATGAGTAATTGAAAAGAAAATGTGGCTGTTTCTTTTTTTGTGAATAAAGATTTATTGTTTTTTTTGTTTGTTTTCTTTTGTTCAGAAAATACAATAGTAAAAGGGAGGGGAGAAGAGAAAGAAAAAATACAGATATTGGGTGTGGGTGTGGGAAGAGGTTGTAGGGGGGAAGGTAACTCCCGACGCAGCAGGATATCATAAATCACCCAATTTAAACACATTAGCATAACAATGATTACAGTTATATGTGTATACATTTATACAGGAGTTCCAGAAACATATCGAAATGGTGTCTAGCGCCCATGCAATAAAACATTCAATGTATCTAAAACATCCCAAGATCATATGTAATTACATAAGTAATAGCAAATATATTTTGTTGCATCAAGTACAGTTCTGGCTGTCGGTATGAATTGAAGAAAAAATAAATTAGATAGAAAAAGATTATAGAAAAAATATGGCAAGAGAAACATCCCCTTTGTGGTGGGTTCAAGATTGTAATAGTGTTTGGATCTATATAGTAATTTAGGTTGAAAAAAGACACAAGTCCATCAAGTTCAACCCTTCTACCTATCATCCCAGCTTTTGATCCAAAAGAAGTCAAAAACCCTTAAGGAAGCTATTTCGAATTATTATAATAAATTATTATAATAAAATTTTTTATTTTTTGCCTCCTAGGGGGAAAAATTCCTTCTTGACTCCAAGGGGCAATCAGATTTCTCCTTGGATCAATAAGCGCTATTATTAATGCTTATTCTATTATTAATAACCCTGTATGTTCTGCTTTTCTAAAAAAAAAAAAAAAACATCCAGACCATTTTTAAATGCATCTATTGTGGTTGATAGCACTACCTCTGTTGGCAGTGAGTTCCATAACTTTATTGTCCTTACCGTAAAGAATCCCTTCCTTTGCTGTCTATGAAATATTTGCTCTTCCAGTCTCAGGGGGTGACCTCTTGTTCTTTGTACATTTCTGTTGATGAACATGTCACTGGAGAGCTCTTTATATTTATATAATGTTATCATATCCCCTCTGAGAGGCCTTTTTTCTAACGTATATAAATGCAACTTTTTAAGTCTCACTTCATAACTAAGATCCTCCAATCCCCTTATTAATTTTGTAGCTCTCCTTTGCACTTTTTCTAGTTCCTATCTGTGGGCTATCTATAGGTGAGCCAGTAAAAGCACATGGGCCTGTATTTAGTCAACTTATCCTTAGAGTGCATTGACAATTCCTCCAAGTTTCCAATTCCACATAAGTTTCTCAACTTGTAGGATCCATTCCTTACAGGAGGGAGGATTAGTATCGCTCCAATGGAGCGGGATAAGCGCCTTGGCAGCAGTGATCAAATATCTAACCACTGATTTTTTATATTGGAAGATAGAGCCAGGTATGTTCTGTAGTAAATAGGATCCCGGATAAGATGGAAGGGGAGCATCAGTGAAATTAGACATGGTGGAATGTGTGTGTGTCCAAAATGGACAATCTTTTTACAGTCCCACCAGATGAGTAGTATGGACCCTGTTGTCTCCCCGCATTTCTAGCACGAATCCGGAGTGTCAGGAAACATTGCGTGCAATTTGTCTGGTGTGTGATACCGCTGGTTAAGAAGTTTGTAGGAATTTTCCTGCATTTTAGTGCTAAGGAAGGATTTGTGTGTGAGTATGTGTATTTTTGTCCAGTCTTCTGGTTCAATGTCAGTCTGCAGTTGTTCCCATTGAGTTTGGGATCAGATCGGGGTATGATCTAGTTCTTGGAGTAGGAGCTGATATAAAAGGGAAATTCCATGTAAGGGTAAATCTGACTTAGTTCATAGATATTCAAAAGGAGTGCGATCTCTTGTCAAGGTGTGTTTTCTAGGGATAGTCTGAAAATAACTCGAGAATTGATGGAATTGTAAATGCTCTAGTGGTGTTGGCTGTTTCCCATCTAGCAAAAGGTCTAGACTGGTGGGTTTCATCTTGGTTAGGTAGCTGCTCACTGAAGTCTGATCTGTCTTAGAAGTGGTCAAGAAAGTGCCTGCCTGTTGACCCAGGGAAAAGTCAGGATTATTCAGAATCGGGAGCAATGGTGATGGATAGGTGGTCAGATCAAATTTCACATGCATTGAGTGCAACGTGCAGATGGTAGCCTGAATAAAAGGATGGTTTTGTGAGAGAGCTCTGGAATGGTGCAGAATTATCCATAACAAATGATACAAAGGAATTCCCACACAATGTGACTCCATCTCAATCCACAACTTGTGGGGTGGGTGATGTGCCCACTCCAGAGTCCTCAGCAAATGACAAGCTTGGTAATAAAGTCAGGGACATGGTAAACCTGTACCCCCTTGTATTTTTGGTCTAACCAGGGTAGTATATTTTATCCATGGGTAAAGTACGGGCCCAGATAAATTTCAAAAACATGGTTTTAATAGTTACAAAGAAGGGAGTTGGTATGTGAATAGGGATTATCTGGAACAGATACAATAATCTGGGCATTACATTCATTTTTAAAACATTCATTCTTCCAAACCACGAGATGTACTGTTTTGCCCATACAGGTAAGTCATGATGCAAAGTTTTGATGATTTGTGGGAAATTGTGTTGGTACAATGTCGTCAAGTCAGGTACCAGCCAGATACCGAGATATTTAAGTTTATCCTTACACCATGTCAATGGGAAATTTTTTGAGAGGTCACTGATTGATGAGCAACGAGTATTAATGTTAAGGATCTCAGATTTGGAATAGTTAATTTTTAAGTAAGATAATGACACTGGAATTATTTCAAGATATTTGGTAAAGTTATTTTGGGGTAAGTTATGGCAAAAAGTAGATTGTCTGCATGTCCTAGTACTTTATGAGCAGTATTTCCAATCCATAGGCCTGTAAAATCTGGGTTTTGTCTTATAGCTTCTAGGAAGGGTTATAAAGACAGTATAGAAAGCGGCTGTTTCATATTTACAGGTTGAATACCCCTTATCCACACATCCGTTATGCAAAATGATCTGTTATCCAAACGTTTTCAGATTTTGCCACAAGTTGGAAATTCCACACACCTGTCAAAATGCAAGCGCACAACATTTTATTCAGTGTCCAGACCCCTTAAACAGTGATATAGCCTTCCCATGCATGCTCCTATTACCCCACCCCCACAAAGGGTGATACAGTGACACATGTGCAGGCCTGACGCACTAACAGCAGGTTCCAGGTGGTTCATGTTACAGTGACATCACAGTAAACATCATTGATTTGCTCTGTACAGTATTTACATTAATACTATTGTATTTCATGAGTGCTGAGAAGCTTTAACATATCTTATTGGTGAAAATGATCCGTTATCCAAAATTCTTCTGGTATGTATGATTAACATCTGCCATATGAATTGTTAGATCTTGAATTGTGGTATATTGTGAGCATATTACATACAGATTAATGACTGTATGTAGTGAGCTTATGACCTCTATATGTTTAGCTATTAATAATTATATAAATTTCTGAAAATAAAATATATATAAAAAAAAAACAGTATAACCTTTTCTATTGTTTGCACAGCAAATATGGTACTATTATGTAACTTAAATTTATGTATGTACAGTTGATATTAGTATATATTGAGATTTTATATTCTTGTGGATGGCACCAAGAATCCTTTTATGTAATGCTCAAACGTCATCTCATTTTAGAAATCTACCAACTATTCCATTCATACTCCACCATCTATTACCTCATGTAATGGCGTATGAGGCATTTACTGGTAAAGCTACTCTTTTGAATTAATGTAGTTGTTTTGTTCTATTTATTAATGTATTCCTTTATTTTTAATGTACCACCATATACCACCGTACCATACAATGGTTAAATAACATATACAAATGACAAAAAAAGTTTCATATAATTAAACGAAATGTAAAACATGACAAGCCCAAACTGTTTTACAGTAGAGATGGCCTGTCAACTTCTTATATCTGCTATAACGTTCACAATGTTATGACACCTCTACTTAACAAGAAGAAACCTCCTTTATCTTATAATTTATCAAATCATGACCAAAGTTACAGGTATTATCCGTCTCCTTATGTTTGGCTTTCAGTTAAAGATTTTCAGCGAAACATATAAAAAAATCTATGTTTTTCCTTAACATTTCCATTGGATTTACATTTAAGCATGACCTTATATCCTCTTAAAAACAACAAACAACATCCATCTATGTTATAAATAAAAAATGTGTACAATTCTGGCTGCGTTACCACAGAGGATTTATGAAATGAAGGTCTTTTTCTTAAAAAAAACCCCCACAATTTATTTTGAAGACATAAACAAGTCAAACCCAGCCAATACAACTTCTACTTTTACAAAAGGAAAATTGCTTGTTGGTTCGGCATAAACTGAAATGAAAGGTCTTACAAATTGCTGTTGTAATTTAGCACTAGATAGAGCTATTATAGTAAATCAACAGATCAACTAGCACCTTTATTTTACTGAGCTATTTTGCATGCATTCACTGCATTTGTTTTTGTGTACTGGAATAACCCTACTTTCCTTTCATAAATATTCAGGGTTGTCTTCCTAGTTTTTTGTTTTTCTTTTGTTTTATTAGAGATCTTTGTTTTCATCATATCATAATTTACAACATTTTATAACAAACATTTTCTAAATTTGATGTGAAAAATCTTTTACACAACTACAAATAACCCATCTAAATAGTGTATAAATGTTGTCCTGTGTTTAGAAATATGCCATATGCACATTTTCTGTTGTTTTTTTGCAAGGCAGTAACCAGTAAGCGTTATTTGTTTGCTTACCATTTTCTCCTACATTGACCTTTTGACCCAATCCTAACCCTAACGACAAAATCTAACTTTAACTCTAACCCTTATGCTAACCCTAACCCTGTTGCTAATCCTAATGTATTGCTAACCCTTATGCTTACCAAAATATAAGTTGAACCTTTACCTTTATGCTTTTTTTTTTGTATTTTACAAGAGTGACGGAAGGGATAATTCATCTCTTCTAAAGCTCTTAACCACTAGAGGGCTGTGGCATATTGGAGGAGCATGTGGTGCCTGCATTTTCTCTGTGGAGTGATCGTGAATACCCTGAACAGCACATTTTGGTGTTGCTTAACCCCTTCCTGCTTGTAGGACGTTCCATGCCGTCCTACTTTTTAGTGCCTAGAGGCTAGTAGGACGGCATGGAACAACCTACATTAAACAGCTCATCGCGGGGTCCCCACTATCAGAGTTGCCTCACTCTGACACAGAAAATGAAGCGGACGCTCAAAGTGAGCGTTGGCTACATTTTACAATAAAACCTGCAGGAAAGCATAGACCATCCTGCATGCAACAGCTCATCGCGGCTCCCCGCTATATAGGACATCTGAAAACTGAAGAATGACCTGTGGTTACTGAAGATAAGATAAAAGAAGTGGTGTTTATTTCTTTTTTTTTTCCAATGTCAGGGTCAAATAAAGGAAACCATGACATGGCCAAAATACAAGAACGATTAATTACACTGAAGGTCAACAAAACTCTTCGACCACATGGAATTCACCCTTGTGTTCCTAGGGAGCATAGCTCAGTAATCGGCAATCTAATTCTCCAGTTTGAGTCTATTGACTCAATGAATGTCCAGTTGAAAAAGTTGTTTATAATTGGGGAAAAAACACAGAAGTTAAGTGGAATACCTTCAAACTAACACTACAAAAATACATATATAAATGTATACCTTTTGGTAACACATATAAAAGAAGCAAACTAGAAACAATGTGGCTAATCAGTAAGGTAAATCAAGAAATAAATAAAAAGAAAGTAGCGTTCAAACTTTATAAAGCTGAGGAATCAACAGAGTCATCTGCAAAATATAAAGAAGCCAACAAAGACTGTACAAAGGCAATTAAATTAGCGAATGAAAAAACAATTGCTAGGGAGAGGAGGAGGGATCCCAAAAAAATATTTAAATATATAAATGGCCAAAAATGAAAGGCTGAAAATGTTGGGACTTTGTTATCTGAAATGGGTGAGATAGTCAGTGGAGACGGAGAGAAGGCAGATTTTACATCCTCTGCCCTCCCTATCTTTAACATTTCACCCCCAAATGTATGGTAAAACAGAATAATGGAGCAGTATATTAAGTGTTATACCACATTATTGAAAACTAATTGGTCACAACTATTGCCAACTGCTGAATTGCAGTGATCTTTATAAATGACCTCATTCTTACAAATTTAGTTATCATTCTGCAATGTTTACTTGCCTACCTAATGAACTGTCAATTCAAAAGGTTACTCAATGCCTCACTTCAGTGAACTACTAGTTGAAAAAATTAAAAAGAGACACTTTGTATGGCTCAAAGATCTTACAAACCTTATGCTGATCATCAACCTATAGATAAAGTTTGTACAAAAATAGAATACACTGCGCCTTTTATGTGAGAAGAGTAACAGCACCGAAACACAACCAGTGCTTCACTCCTGGTAAAAAATTACAAACAATACACACAATGTGAACAGTGCGCTTCCCAAAAACACTACACACTCGTATTTACCCTATACGTGGAGGCAATCCTCTCCGTGGTATGCAAAGGGAAAAAGAATAAAAACTCTTATAGTGTAGTATATTCATAAAACATAAAGTGATATAGGTGCGTAGACGTAGACACACTCACATTTTACTGAGCAGTATCCTGCTCAGTCTATAGGGTATTCGGGAGCCCCTTGTGGGGTCCTGGATAAAAT
The DNA here is from genome assembly GCA_036172795.1 of Pelodytes ibericus. Lineage (NCBI taxonomy): Eukaryota > Metazoa > Chordata > Amphibia > Anura > Pelodytidae > Pelodytes > Pelodytes ibericus. The sequence continues at coordinate 163,611,692 of CM069858.1, forward strand.
AGGATTCCAAAGTAGCTCCAATTTCAGGTAGATATGGTGGAACAGGGGAGGAAGGAGATGTATTCTCAGTAAAAAACACTTTTAATGATACACAAATAAATATAAAATCTTACATAAAAACAGGCAGCATCCAGCTTATAAAGTGCAGAGAGTCCAAGTTTTTAAGGTGCAAAGTGTTCCTGTAAGTGCTCCTTCTCCATACACAACGCGTTTCTCCTTTTAAAAAAGGCTTTTTCAAGTGTATTCCTGCTCCTTGTCTTCTTCTTTAAATAGTTCCGTTTTTTGAATTTTCCCGCCAACTTCCGGGTGTCGCGTCACGTGACGCTAGTCGCACTTCCGCGTTCCACCGCTACTGGTGGTTTCTGTGTGGTCTCTCCAGCCGTCTCCATGCGTTGTCATGGAGACCAATCTCAGTATACATGTTTATACATCGGAGGGGAAGGGGAGAGAGAGGGAAAAACAGTACTTAAGGCAGTTTGTCTGTCATATTATCTACTTCAGTCCTCCTACAGTAAATGGTCTAGGAATTTATGCTGCAGTAGTGAAGACCAGAATTAAAAAGCCTTCCTTATACTTTAAAAAAATTAAAATGTCATATTATATATAAGGGTGATTCAAAGAGGCTTCCCCATTACATATATTAACAATTACTGTGCATCATCAAGTTTATATAAAACATATACATAAAATATCCTACAGTTATGATTGTTATCATATGGGCTCCAGTACTTGCATCTCTATCACGATATGATTCCCTAACAAGGGTCAATTTTTCCTAGGGAATCTACAATGCATATAAAATATGGAAAATTCATAAAAAGTTAAAAAGATCGAATTCTGCATTCAGCCCACTAGGGGTAAGAGTTTTCCCATTTCATTTCCAATTTTCCTAAACCTGTCCAAGAGTCTCCTCCTCTCCAATGCTTCTTATATTTATCAATAGCCATAAAGGTTAACTCTTTGGGGTTACTAAAGTGTTTAAGGAAATGTTTGGGTACACTGTGGGTCAACATTTTTTTCTTTATATTGTTACAATGTTCCCCTACTCTCTTGGATAATTTTCGTGTAGTACGTCCTACATACTGTAGCCAACATGTACATTCAAGTAAATATATAACAAAACTTGTGTTACAATTCATGAACTCTTTAATCTCGTATTCTTTATCCGTTACCCTCGATTTAAAAGTATTTAATTTTCTGGGTTGATTCTTGGTTTGTTTACACGCATTGCATTTATTGCAACGGTAAAAGCCCGGATTTTGTGTTAAAAAGGTGTTTTTTTTTTTCTTTTTTCTTTAGTGTAACTTTTAGTTATACATCTCCGTATATTCGGAGCTCCCCGGAAAATAATGTTGGGCTTTTCTGGCAGAATATCTTTTAAAAGGTCATCCTGCTCTAAGATTGACCAATGTTTATTTATTATTCTCTTTCGCTGTTTATTTTTATTATTGAAGTCTAAAATTATAGGGAGGGTCATTTCTTTTTTATCCTCTTTTTTCTTATCCATACACACTAGTAAAGATTCTCCTTCTATCGCACTGACTTCCTCGAATGCTTTAGCAATATTTCCTTCTGGATAGTCTCTAGTTAGTAATCGTTCTTTTAGAGTTTGCAGTTGGTCTTTGCAAACATAGAAACATAGAAACATAGAATGTGTCGGCAGATAAGAACCATTCGGTCCATCTAGTCTGCCCAATTTTTGTATTTTTTTTTTGAGTACTTTTATTAGTCCCCCGTTCCCGGTCTTATAGCTAGGATAGCCTTGTGTCTATCCCACGCATGCTTAAAATCCTTGACTGTGTTTACCTCTACCACTTCTGCTGGCAGGCTATTCCATACATCCACTACCCTCTCAGTAAAGTAATACTTCCTGATATTACTTTTAAATCGTTGCCCCTCTAATTTAAGACTATGTCCTCTAGTTGTGGTAGTTTTTCTTCTTTTAAATATACTCTCTTCCTTTACTGTGTTGATTCCCTTTATGTATTTAAATGTTTCTATCATATCCCCCCTGTTACGTCTTTCCTCCAAGCTATACATGTTAAGATGCTTTAACCTTTCCTGGTAAGTTTTATCCTTCAACCCATGAACCAGTTTAGTAGCCCTTCTCTGAACTCTCTCCAAAGTATCAATATCCTTCTGGAGATAAGGTCTCCAGTACTGCGTACAATACTCCAAGTGAGGTCTCACCAGTGCTCTGTACAATGGCATGAGCACTTCCCTCTTCCTACTGCTAATACCTCTCCCTATGCAACCAAGCATTCTGCTAGCATTTCCTGCTGCTCTATTGCATTGCCTACCTACCTTCTAGTCCTCTGAAATTATTACTCCTAAATCCCTTTCCTCAGATGTTGAGGTTAGGACTGTACCAAATAGTCTATATTCTGCTTTTGGGTTTTTACGCCCAAGGTGCATAATCTTGCACTTGTCCACATTAAATGCCAGTTGCCACTGCTCTGACCATTTTTCTAGTTTAGCTAAATCATTTGCCATTTGGCTTATCCCTCCATGAATATCAACCCTGCTGCAAATCTTTGTATCATCAGCAAAAAGACATACTTTACCAACAAGACCTTCTGCAATATCGCTAATAAAAATATTAAAGAGAATGGGTCCAAGAACAGATCCCTGAGGTACCCCACTAGTAACAAGACCTTGCATCGAATATACCCCATTGACTACAACCCTCTGTTGCCTGTCACTCAGCCATTGTCTAATCCATTCAACAATATTGAAATCCAAACTGAAACATTTTCCACTTTTTTAAAAAAGGTTTTCGATTTAATTTTGTCATCTTCTATATATATTTCTAAGTCTAGAAAGTGGACACTATGGCGATCATACTCCGTATTAAGCTTTATTCCCCAATTGTTATCATCTAGATGGGCCAAAAAAGATTTCAACTCAGTTTCTTCGCCCCTCCAGACAAAGAACAGATCATCTATATATCGACGGTATGTGACCAGGTTCGCTCCCCAATGATGTCCTGACTATGCAAACTGGCGTTCCCATTCTGCCATAAAAAGGTTTGCATAGCTCGGAGCGAACCGTGTTCCCATAGCCGTTCCTCTCTTCTGTAAGAAAAAGCTATCGTTGAACCAAAAGAAATTGTTCTGTAGGATAAGATTTATACCCTCTACTACAAAATCTATAAAAGTTTCACCCAGCTCATTGCCCATCATTAAAATATCTTTCACTGCTTTGCAACCCCTTTCATGCTCGATTATGGTGTACAATGACGTGACATCTCTTTTTCCCATGTAAGTTCTTTCAATATATTAAGTATACTGACAGTATCTTTAAGGTAGGATGGGGTAGACTTTACGAACGGTTGCAGTATGTAATCTAAATATTGTGACAGGTTTGAGTATAGGGACCCTACACCCGAAACAATGGGTCTCCCTGGGGGACGTTCTATACTTTTGTGGATTTTGGGAGGAAATAAAACACAGGAATTATTGGATGTGCAATATTAATAAATTCCAACTCATCTTTTCCCAAAAGGTTAGAACTTTTCGCTTTATCTAGAAAGCCTGTTAAAAGTTTTTTCTGATCTTGGGAGGGGTCTTTTTTTAATCTCACATATGTTTGGGTGTCATTTAATTGTCGATATGCCTCTTCCAGATAGTATTCTTTAGACATAATGACTACCTGCCGGTTTATCTGCCGGTTTGATGACTATCCTCTCATCTTTATTTAATTCTTCTATTGTTTTTCTCTCGGAAGTAGTTAAGTTAGATGCATCATATTTTTTTTTTTTCACATCAGTCATTACCATTTTTTCAAAGACCTCGAGACTCCCTGACTTATATGCTGTCGGGTAGAATTTAGAGTTATTTTTCAATGGTTTTTTTTTCGGATTTAAATCATTAAGGGATCTTCCTATTTCTGTAACCCCCACATTTCTCTGTTGTTTACCTATAAAAAATCTTTTTAGGGTTGCCCTTCTGATAAACCTATTGATATCTATATAGGTATCGAACTTATTTAGACCTCTAGTTGGGGCATATTTGAGACCTTTACTGAGGACTCTTTTTTGGATCTCACTAAGTTCTAGGCCCGAGATGTTGAAAATGCCTGCTGTATCTAGAACCTTCTTTGAGTTGTTTTTCTTTCGTAACCCCCCTCTCTTTCCTCTATATCTCTTCTTTTTCTCTGTGGGAGATATCTTTTTGTTTCTCTTTCCCATGGAGATTTCTTTTTCCAGGGTTGGTCTCTCTGACCCCACTCTAAAAAAATTATCATGTTCAGGTACTATTCTCTCTGTCTCTAATGATAGAGCACTAAAACGGTTTTGGGTTCTGATAGGAGATTCCTGTATATGGGAATCATATGTCTTTATCACATTCTTATTCCTACTTCTATTTTTTGTTCTTACCGTCTGCCAATCATTTTCTTTCTTAGTTTTTAAGGGGATAGTGGTATCAAATTTATTTGAAAAAGTTCTCGTTCTGCCATTATCATAGTCGCATTTGTCCCTACAGAACTTTTTGATTTTAATTTTGCGTACCTCTTCCTCAATTTTATCTAAATGCATCTTCATATCCTCAAATCTTCAAATTTCCCATGGTGAAAGGTTTTCACAGCAGGTTTATATGCTCTTTTTTAAATCTAGTAGTGATTTCTCCCTGATGTTTATAATGAAACCCATTAATTCAAATGAGCAATGGTCTAAAATCTTTTTCCATTGTGTTTTTATATTTACATCATCTGTGTCTGTGGATAACATTTTAAAAATTCTCAATCCTCTAGGGATCATTCTCTCTTTGAAATATTTTTTAAGTGTAGCAATTTCCCATTTAACTTTAATTTCCTTTGCTAATAGTTTCTCTAATTTATGAAACTCATCATTAAGGCATAATTGGTCTGTCTCTTCTTCAGACCTTTCTTCATCAAATAATATCTCCATATTTCCACATAAATCGTGGCGAAAATCAAGCAAAGACATAGTGAATATAGTGCACAAATTAGGCTGCTGTGTACTCAGTGAAACAGAGATTAAAAGTACGTACAAAAATAGAATACACTGCGCCTTTTATGTGAGAAGAGTAGCAGCACCGAAACACAACCAGTGCTTCACTCCTGGTAAAAAATTACAAACAATACACACAATGTGAACAGTGCACTTTCCAAAAACACTACACACTCGTATTTACCCTATACATGGAGGCAATCCTCTCCGTGGTATGCAAAGGGAAAAAGAATAAAAACTCTTATAGTGTAGTATATTCATAAAACATAAAGTGATATAGGTGCGTAGACGTAGACACACTCACATTTTACTGAGCAGTATCCTGCTCAGTCTATAGGGTATTCGGGAGCCCCTCGTGGGGTCCTGGATAAAATAGGATTCCGAAGTAGCTCCAATTTCAGGTAGATATGGTGGAACAGGGTAGGAAGGAGATGTATTCTCAGTAAAAAACACTTTTAATGATACACAAATAAATATAAAATCTTACATAAAAACAGGCAGCATCCAGCTTATAAAGTGCAGAGAGTCCAAGTTTTTAAGGTGCAAAGTGTTCCTGTAAAGTGCTCCTTCTCCATACACAACGCGTTTCTCCTTTTAAAAAAGGATTTTTCAAGTGTATTTCTGTTCTACGCACCTATATCACTTTATGTTTTATGAATATACTACACTATAAGAGTTTTTATTCTTTTTCCCTTTGCATACCACGGAGAGGATTGCCTCCACGTATAGGGTAAATACGAGTGTGTAGTGTTTTTGGGAAACGCACTGTTCACATTGTGTGTATTGTTTATAGATAAAGTTTGGCTATTTACTGCACACATCCAACTATTCTGTCCATCCAATAAATTGGGTCTTTAAAACATCAGTGCTTTTACTATTTCCAAAATACTTAATCCAGTCACCATCTCTTTGTACCTCCCTACATCGTTTCTTCTCCATCCTGTCTTCCACAATTCATTACAAAAACCTTGGACTGCTGATCCTTTTCTGTCCATTCGCACCATGGGGTCATTACCATAAGGAGGGGGCTCTGCCAGGAGCCTACCTCTACAGGTTGAGCAGAGCCAATTTAATCCCCATAATGCAGCAGCGAGATCCACTTCAGCCCATAAAGAGAGGGCAGAGGGAGGCATCAGTGAATGTGCCTGGTGCGCTCTGATGGTCTGAGGCATATCAGTTGAAGGAAGCATGCATTCATGTGGAAGATCTATGCACCATGCAGCCCAATCATTACACTCCTCAGCATCACTATGGGAATATAAACCACACCGCACCCTGTGATGACAAGGAGGCAGGCTTTTTGTACAATTTTTAAACACTGAGCACTAGTTACTGTGACCTGTGGATGTGCTTCTGCTCCCCAGTTACTGCAATAAATATTATGATTAACCTGATTGTTTATTTTTGGTTCCTGACCTTGGTTTGTAAGCCTGAATTTTCATGATTATTTGGCATTCAGTAAGGTCCCAACCCATGTTCAGCATGTTCACCCAGGTTGTATCTAGTTTTTTACTTATCCCTTTTACCTTGGTTTGCTTATTATTTATGATTGCTCCTGCTTTTTCTTTGTATTTTTGTTCCTTGCAACTTTACCAGTGTGTCCTTCCCTTGTTCGGCCACACGGCGGTACTACCACAGAGTGGCATCCTTCCCTTGATTGGCCTCATGGCGGCACTTGCCCAGAGTGGCTCCTGCCCATTTTGGCAATTAAGAAAATGTCAGGAATACCTTGAAACATCCTGGTAAAATATGCTGTGGCATTAGCAGCAGAAATATGTGTCAGATCCCAATATTGGAATACTAAAACAAGTCACATAGGTTGAAATATATCTCGTACAACTTTTATCAGTAAATAGCAAGTAGACTGGTCAAAGTGTGGCAAAACAAAATCCAAGATACTAACTCAAGGCAGCTGTCTGCAAGGAGGCATTAATACATAAATGCACCATAAACTTTGATTGGTATTTCTCGTGGACATGTAATTGATAAGATTCACCAATGGCTAGAGGTGAGAAAATTATGGAGATATGGGGGCTATTGATCTTGACAGTGAATCTCCAAGACACAAGCATTTGCCTTCCAGACAAGGAAGGGGTGGCAAGGAGAACTGGAGGGCAATTGCCCCCAGACTGCTCTCTAATGTTCTCAATGGGCATTTAAATACTCCAGCAGGTCTTTGATCTTCCTCTCAAATTATTTTATGTGCCTAACAACGCTCATCCCAGTTTGAACTCCCTTCATTTTTTAGTGAATAGCATTTTTTTTGCTTTTCATTGAAGGGCAGTTCAAGATGGGAGTCCAAGCTGGATTTTGTCAAGGGAGGAGGTTGAGGGAGATCAAAATTATTTCACAGTAATATAGTTACATAATGTCACAATACACTTTATTTTCCTGCTCACTAAAATCTCTCTTTCTGCCTACCATTTATCTTTAATCTGCCATAAGATTTTTTTCTAAACTTTTGGAATTTAGCAAAGTTAGTAAATTTTCCTAAATGATGCACAAATATGTGGAAAGAATCCATCACTTATTTTGATTGTGACCTTGTTTTTGGACAAAGCTACCCCTCAATTATACATTAGATAGAAGTATTACTAAAGTGGAAAGCTATTTTGTTTTTTTAGCTTATGGATCATAATGAAGTAATGTTCTGTCTTCATCTAATGCACTGTCAGAGGAAACAGGCTTGCTATAGCATTATAATGTGGGTGGTGATGAATAAAAAATAGAATTACTTTTCCCAAGATGTAAAAACGATGTATGTTTGTGTTTTCAAGCATAGAGACGGCATTTATGTTAGAATTTATTGCAGCATATTTCTGATCTGTGCACAAAAATATGAGTCTGTGTCATTTTTAATGTAAAGTCTGTGAAAATCCTAACTATATTTTTTAAATGAGTCAATTTAAGAAGAGTTTAACACTTGTTTTCAGAGAACTGTAAGGAATACAAAGTCAAGGAACACAATTGTAGTTGCTACCACATTACAGCATCTCATTATTCTTCATTACTGTAGTTGAGTACCCTGAATAGGAGATAAATGGAAGACTGTATGGTCTGCATATTTGGGCAAATCAGTAAGTGAACTTGAACACAGACACTAAACTGAAATAAATATGACAATCTGTTATCTTTCCTCTCACCATCTTTTAGATTAATAATGTTATTCTAACATCTTGTTTTATATACAGTGCAATTTCATGCATACAAAGCACATGTTTACCATCTCAAATTATTCTATAAGGTTAATATCCGTAAACATTGGGGTAATGTCTGGTCTAGTAAGTTTTTCCATAATAATCAAGCTTTGATTAAACAATTATATTGGACTCTAGTCATTAACTAAGTGATGAGCATGGTTCAATTAAAAATGGTGGGTCATTGATTTTGCAAAGCTGAACTAAAGCTGAGCTGAAGAGCTGAACTAAAGTATTGCTTAGCTGTCTGAACTAGAATATGGTCTTGACTATTTCTGTAAGCTCAATACCTATGCCTGAGAATATGTCTACTTAACCCAAGTAACTCTAATGGAATACTGACATGTGTCTGTGGAATGCAGGTGGTCTTTATCTTCCCTTCTTGTCCCAGGATAACTCGTCAGGCAGTTTGTTAAAACCTGTCTTGTATGACCCACCTGACACAATGGGTTTATTCACGCTATAATTTGTCTTGCAGATCTATAATTAATATATTCACATGGTAACTGGTGCAAGCACCTTTCTAGGAGGACAAGAAGTCCTTAAAATATCACAAATTAACACATAGTTGTCGCACTTTTTACTCTTACTGGATTGACAGCAAATTTTCTGAAAGGGTTCACATGTACACTGTGGATACTCTAAACCTTGAATGCTATTATCGTATTTGCTCGATTATAAGACGACCCTGATTATAAGACGACCCCCCAAACTTTGGATATTCCTTTAGGAAAAAAACTAAAAGCCTGAATATAAGACTACCCAATAGGAAAAAAGTTAAACTTGTATATATTCACATGTAAATTGCTTTTTTAATAAAAAATTATATCAAAAAAATGCATTTGTTTTTATTTCCTTTTCTGTGCCAATTCTGCCTCTCTTTCCCTTGCCCCCAGCTTTGTCTCTCTCCCCTCCCTTTGATTCCCCCCTCTCCTCTGTCTCTTCCCCCCCTTGTTTCTCTCTGCCCCCCCCTCCCTCTGTCTCTTCCCCCCCTTGTAGCTCTCTTCCCCCCTCCCTTCCCTTGTTGCTCTGTCTCCCCCCTCCCTCCCCCTGTCTGTTTCTCCCCCCCTCCCTCCCCCTGTCTCTGTTTCTTCCCCCCTCCCTCCCCCTGTTTCTGCCCCCCTCCCTCCCCCTGTCTCTGTTTCTATATAGGAAAAAAGTTAAACTTGTATATATTCACATGTAAATTGCTTTTTTATTAAAAAATTATATCAAAAAAATGCATTTGTTTTTATTTCCTTTTATGTGCCAATTCTGCCTCTCTTTCCCTTGCCCCCAGCTTTGTCTCTCTCCCCCTCCCTTTGATGCCCCCCTCTCCTCTGTCTCTTACCCCCCCCTTGTTTCTCTCTGCCCCCCCTCCCTCTGTCTTTCCCCCCCCTTGTAGCTCTCTTCCCCCCTCCCTTCCCTTGTTGCTCTGTCTCCCCCCCTCCCTCCGCCTGTCTGTTTCTGCCCCCCTCCCTCCCCCTGTCTCTGTTTCTGCCCCCCTCCCTCCCCCTGTTTCTGCCCACCTCCCTCCCCCTGTCTCTGTTTCTTCCCCCCTCCCTCCCCCTGTCTCTGTCTCTGCCCACCTCCCTCCCCCTGTCTCTGTCTCTGCCCCCCCTCCCCCTGTCTCTCTTCCCCCTCCCTCCCCCTCACCTGGAAGTCGATCCCTGGTGGCTAGTGGGGGCAGTCAGGGGATGTCTGCGCGATACGTGCAGACATCCTCCATGCTGCCCGACACGGCACTCTATTATGACGGACAGCTGGTCCGTCATAATAGTCTGCCATGTCGGGCAGCATGGAGGATGTCTGCACGTATCGTGCAGACATCCCCCAGCTGCCCGATTTACAATGGTGGCTAGTGGGGCAGCAGAGGATGTCTGCGCGATGAGCGCAGACCTCCCCTGCTGCCGCCCAGCACGCTCGCCGGGACTTCTGTGACAAAAGCGGAAGTACCCGGCTTCTTCACAGAAGCCCCGACGGTCGTGCCGGGCGGAATCAGGGGAGTCTGCGCTCATCGCGCAGACTTCCCCTGCTGTTAGAAAGGGGGATCCAGGTCCCCTGCAGCTCTGCTGGGGACCTGGATCCATGTCTTATAATCTGACCTCAATTTGAGGTCAGATTATAAGAAGACTTTGATTATAAGACGAGGGGTAGTTTTCAGAAAAAAAATTCTGAAAAAAACCACGTCTAATAATCGAGCAAATACGGTATGTTAAATATGTTAATGTTTAAAATTATGTCAACTATGTTCCATCAGTCATAAAAGTCTAATGGAGCCCTAAACACTAACCTCAATACGCACATAGAGGTCCTGTATATGAATCATACAGCACAATGTAGATAGAAAATGGATGAGGCATTCCCGAAACTGGAAAAAAAAGATGTATAATCCCATAATGAACAATATGTGGCAGATTATACAATGAGTCTTCCTGCAAACTCTCCTTAAAGGGTCACTACATGTTATTTTTCACGTGTGCTTCTAATATAGAAGTACAAGTGATATTTTAGTTTTCCCTAGTGCGAGGATAAACTGGCGTGTAATTTTGATAGTACACACCAGTTTATCCTCTGACCGACAGCTGGCAGCCATCTGGTCGGTAACCGTCTTTCTCTGCTAGCACAGAGAAAGACCCTGGTTTTTGCATGGGATAAGCAGGGGGGACCTTAACTAGGAGCGAGACACCCTCGCATGTGGCAGTTGGATCAGGGCGAGCCTCCCCTGTGATTGGCTGTGCTGACAACAACCAGGAACTGCTGTGTCTCGCATGTGAGACACAGTAGATAGTAAAACCATGTGTATCTATTAAGATAAAGTCGTGTTTACTTAAAAGTCCTGGGACATGTTTTGTTTAACCCTTGCTTCCTTCAAGGAAGTCTGTCCATAGCAAAAGGTCATATTTATTTTACTTATTTGTTTCTCATGATGGCCTTACACACATTCCTTAATTCCTTTAAGCATGGTTGGTGGAAAGGTGGCTCTCCAGGTGATGCTGAAATAAAATCCCCAAGTTAGCCTTTAGCCAAAGGAGCCTTAGAACCATTTTGGGCATTTAAGCACCATGAGAGTTGTAGTTCAGTAACTACAGGCCACCTGTTGTTGAGACTGTCCTTGTCAGTACAACCAATGAATAGTTTGGATATTTAACCAAGAACATATTTTAACAATATTTTTGCCCAATGCAAACCTTATCAAATTACAAAAATATTATCATAACAAAGTAACACAAAACATTCTCAAGTAATATTTGACTACTTTATTTTTATTTATCAGAACTCTAGCAATGCATGTCATTTATAACAAAGGTTGTTTATTAGTGTGTCAATTAGTATTCAGCTCAGTATTCAGCAAAGAACGTATGGACAATCCTCCTGGATATTCCTGCACTCAAATATTTGGCTGGTTTCAAATAAATAGGTTTTGGGAATTATAAAGCTTCTAAACCCATAATATACGTGGTATTTTCGGTCTTAATTTGCAAAACAAAACTTGAATGATTCATTAGCATACTTCTAGCAAATTAAATAATGCTTATTTGATCAATCTGTTTCTAATGACAAAAGCAACAGATGAGGCCTCTATGCAATGACTTAAATTGGCTTAGATGACTTTATAATATAATATTGGTGAGCCAAATTAGCATGTTATGCCACAGGGATTTTATTTGTTTGAGAAATCTGATATATTGTACCATTTATCGAAGAAAGTAAATTCCAAGAAGCCAAACATTGTCAAACACATTTTTTTCAATAAAAAATAATATCTCACATATTGACAAGAGAAAATAGTGTGGGTCGTTGACAAGGCACCCACAGAGATATTATTTTCTATTACATCCAAGACATTTAGGAGTGGGAAGACAGGGAAGTAATCACAGTTTGCCCCCATATGATGAGAAAGTCTAGTGGACTGCCAGCATTTATTTTCCCTCCTAACTATACACACACAGGTTGCAGGAGAGGGGAGATACAGATAAATAAGGGGTTCTGCTAAGAAGATAATAACGCCCTTATATTTGGTAAAAGGGAAGTGGGAGAAAAAAAAATTGATGTAAACTTTTTATTGTATAATTTGGGGACCTTGTGTCAGTGAAAATTAGTTCCTTAATCAGGACTATGTCAGCTTTAAGGCCATGTAAATTGCCAAATAGTCTAGAGTGTTTGTTAGGGGGGGTTTATCCCTCTAGCATTATGGGATATCACTGTAATATGCTGGGAAGTTTTATCAGACAAATACATGGTCAGTAGGGATGGAGGTATAAGTTAACAGCAGCTCCTAACAGCAATATAGATAGAACAAATGAGTACCTGGTGTATACACAAACCTAAAAACAAGAACATTTTTAAACCCCTCACAGGATAGGGGTAAGTTGCAAACACTTAAAACTGTACAAAACAATTGGGGTCTTGGATGCCAGGATAGTGGTCTGGTATAGGACAGGCCGATACTAAGAACACTAGCACCTGAACACAGTGCATCTGGCCCACGAGGGAGGGAGAGCAAGGGAGAGATGCTCCATCTCCACCCGACAACCAAGAAAGAATCATGATCAATAAAGATAAGTGTACATACTGGTATAAAGCCCAGGAGTGTGTTTATGGGGATATAGGTGAGTTGTTATGAAGTATCGGGGATCGAGATGGTTACATAATTAAGGGTTACTTATTAAGGGTAGGGAATGAAACAAAATAATTCCTCCCATCCACATTTAAGAGCAACTAGGACATCATACGTTATCTGATAAAACTTATTCCACATATTGTCAGCTAAGATAAAATCAGAATGGCATCAAAGAAGACCCTGGGAAGGGAGACGGAGAGGGAGAGAAAAAAAGAAAGAAAGGATAATAAAGAAGCTAAAGGAGAAATAAGGATATCAGGCTTATTTTCCCCCCAATCTTATCCTAAAGGAAAAATCAAGGTATTAGAGATCTCCATAAGCTCCTTGGGAGAGGAAGACCAAACAGGTTTAGACTCTCAGTATATAAGGCAATCATTTTTGACACAATGCTTGGATAATTTAATAACTACCATAAAAACTGAGATTACCATCAGCTCATCTGAAATTAAATCCGATATAAAAAATATGGCCAAGAAAATAAGTCCTGGAGGGCAAATTTAGCAAAATAGAAGATCAAATTGCAGCAGTCAATAACAGTTATAAGGACTGCGATAAAAGGTTGGAAGAGTTGAATTTAAAATAAGGGACTTGGAAGATAGATCTAGAAGATCTAATCTTAGATTCCGTAATATCCCAGTGACAATGCAACATTAAATATTAAAAATAATAATTGGAAACTTTGTTTAAATCTGTAATTCCAGAGGCAAACTCCCACGATATGTCTTTGGAAAGAGTACAGAAAGATTTTCCAAGATATGTCCTTTCAAACACGGGCATGGAGGCCAACCGGCAAAAAACAAAACATAAGATATCAGTGGGGGTACCCATCCTCTCTGAAAATCTTTTGGAATGACCAAACAGTGGTTTTCGGAAAAAAAAGGTATCAATGGTATAAAAAAAATGAAATTAACAGATTAGGGCCCAGCACTAATACAAAAGGGAGGGAAGGAGAAATAATATGAAATAAGTATGTAAAGGGAGGGATTAGCTTGGTAGGGAGGGATTAGCTTGGAGGGGAGGGAGGATGGAGAGAATGTAGGGATGAAGATAGAGGTATATATTTCACTTAAGTAAATAAAAATAAGAATAGTTTTTTAACAAGTATATAGGCGCACTAATTAATGGATTGGTACAATATAAAAATTGCACAATATAAAATAGACAGGGAGGCGAAGAGGAAAAGGGTAAGAAAAGAGAGGAGAAAGAGGAGATTTAAGAAGGAAGATAACACAAAAATTACCCACTCACTAAAAGGAAGAAGGGAAAGGACAAGGAAGGATAAAAGAAGGGGTGTTTCAGACACTGTTAGGGTCCCACTTGTATATTATGCATATTAAGAGGAAAATAGGCAAAAGAGGGTCACAAGGTATTAGTGAAATGTATAGAAAGGTTAAAAACACACAACCCCTCTAAGAAAGGAACAGAATATTGACGTAAAAGTAATAAATTATGCTTTTATTATCACGTATAATATTAGGTATAGCAACGCTGAGATAGAGAAAAGAAAATAGTTCAATCAACAGAAATTAAAATAGGGGTGTGATTGCTTTTTTTTAAAAAAAAATATCTCCCCCTTTTGTTCTCTTTTCACTCAGTAATAATAGAGGGATACTCCCTTGGAGGAAATATAATAAGGAACATAAGAGATTTGTAAGGAGGATCATATCGGTACTGTTCTCCTCGAGGTTTTTCACAAGAGACACAGGAACTGTGCCCCAGCCTGCAGGGACACAGGAACTGATCGGAGGCCATTCCACCAAATTTTGTGTATTTGTATAGATTGTGTTGGGATATGTTTGTGGTATGTTAGATGGATCTCTTGGGGAAGGGTGGGGATAAGCAAAAAATAAATTAGGATGATCTCAGTCAACATGCAGGGACTAAAAAGTCCTTTCAAAAGAGCTGTGTCTATAATCTGATGGTTAAAGAAACCCACTGGAGACAAAATGACAGGATTTCATGGGGAGCGGATAGATGCCCAGTCTTGGTGAACTCATCTCACAAGACAAAAAAAGGGGGGAGTTGCTATAATGTTTGCCAAATCTCTAAAAGTAGAGATTAAACATCATATTGTAGACCTGGAAGGAAGGTATTTAATGCCACATAAATGAAAAATAATTCACTCTGGTTTGTTTGTATCTCCCAAACAGTGCTCCGGTGGTTTTACTGAGGAACATTTTATAAACAGTTTAGCAATATAAACAGGGGTGTTGCATCTATGTTGGATTATAATTCCATCATGAACCCCTAAATCGATAAGAAACAAATGAAAGGGGGAACACTCGATAAGAGAGCCCTGATATAAGCTAACTCTTTAAATAGTACATTAAATCAATATGAATTATCCAACACTTGGAGAGTATATCATCCAGTAGAGTGGGATTACACCAATTTTTCTAGAGTTCACCTGTTCCACTCAAGGATAAATATGGTATGGGGGAACATTGATATGCTGGAAAAATATTAAAAATAGAAATTAGAACCAATACATGGTCAGACCATAGCATTATTTAACTGCAGATTGAACGATCCTATTCTAAATAAGAAAAAGAACGTAGAACATTTAACATGCTTGATTAACTGTTTTTTTGAAGAAAACAAACATCAAAGACACTTCTTATTCAATGAACTAGTGTGCATTTGTCAGTCATCAGAGGTTATATTATTAAGTTAAATGCTCAAGAAATCAAATTAAGAAAATGACTTGTCTCTGCTGCATATTGCACTAAATAAATTGTCAAAAATAAACAAACTAGACCCAACCCCTCAACACTATGGGGAGTTAAATATAGTCCAGGGCAAGAATAATCAGATACTGATGGAGCAAACTGCTAAAAACTTAGAAAAATGTAATTTAAAACTCTACAGCAAGGGGAATAGAGTAGACAAATTGCTGACCAGTAAAATAAAAAATAGTAAAAGCGATAATAGAATTACAAGGCTGACAAGGGAGGAGAAGTCTTTATGTTCCCTAAGCAGATAGCCCAACAGTTCAGGGAATATTATAAGGAGCTATATAACATTAGCTCAGAATCATCAGAGAAAGAAATAGAAACATACCTAAAAAAAACGAAGGTCCCGGTAATCTCAGAGAACCAAAGGTCAGTTCTGAATCAACCAATCACGCCAGAGGAGGTTGTAGAAGCAATAAATAACATGGAAAAATCTAACAAATATATACATATACCCAGCGCTTTAATCCTAGTTGTAGCAGCACTGAGGCAGTGTGTCCCTAAACCACACACAGTAAAATAAACATAAAGTGAAAAAACAATAGCTAAAGTGCGCTTGAACAAACTGCAGGTGAAAAAACAGTGTATATATATATATATATATATATATGAACACCTTATTGGGTGACCATATAGTTGTGTGAAAAATCTGTGAAAAAATCCGTTAAAAATTTTTGATTGAGGGGGACTCTATCTCCCCTCAGCTTACACTTCTTAATAGATTATCCTCGCTTGGCTTAGGTGGTTTGGCACTCTCTTGGATTGAGTCGTACTTATCTGAGCACTCCTATTCAGTGTCGTTTGCTGGAGCGACATCGTCGCCTGTTCCGCTCTCTGTTGGTGTTCCGCAAGGATCGGTCCTTGGCCCGCTGTTGTTTTCCCTCTACACTACCTCTCTGGGAGAACTCATCCGCTCTTTTGGCTTTCACTACCACTTGTACGCGGATGACACTGTCAGCCATCTCCGCTTGGATGTCTGATCGCTACCTGAAACTTAACCTCTCCAAAACAGTACTGATTATCTTCCCTCCCTCAACCGCTGTCCCTACACCTGGGTTCACAGTCACCGTTGTTAATGCTACAATCGTACCGGCTGACCGTGTTCGATGTCTTGGGGTCACTTTTGACTCTGCTCTCTCCTTTTTCCTCAAATTCAGTCCTTGGCCAAATCCTGTCGGCTGCACCTAAGGAACATTGCACGCATTCGCCCGTTCCTCAAAATTCTAGTGCACTCGCTTGTGATCTCTCGCCTGGACTACTGTAACGGTCTTCTGACTGGACTACCTCTGGCTCGTCTGGCTCCCCTATAGTCTATCCAAAATGCGGCTTCCAGACTCATCTTTCTTGCACGTCCGTCTGATTTGGCGGCTCCTCTCTGCAACGCCCTCCACTGGCTTCCCGTCTGCTCGAGGATAAAATTAAAAATTCTGTCTTCAACCTACAAAGCCCTCCACTCCTCTGCTCCTACGTACATTTCCTCCCTTGTTAACCGTTACCTCCCTGCATGACCTTTGCGCTCCTCAAAGGGGTTAACTCTCCTTCTTTCCTCAAATTCAGTCCTTGGCCAAATCCTGTCAGCTGCACCTGAGGAACATTGCACGCATTCGCCCATTCCTCAAAATTCTAGTGCACTCGCTTGTGATCTCTCGCCTGGACTACTGTAACGGTCTTCTGACTGGACTACCTCTGGCTCGTCTGGCTCCCCTACAGTCTATCCAAAATGTGGCTGCCAGACTCACCTTTCTTGCACGTCGGTCTGATTTGGCGGCTCCTCTCTGCAACGCCCTCCACTGGCTTCCCGTCTGCTCGAGGATAAAATTTAAAATTCTGTCTTTAACCTACAAAGCCCTCCACTCCTCTGCTCCTACGTACATTTCCTCCCTTGTTAACCGTTACTTCCCTGCATGACCTTTGCGCTCCTCAAAGGGGTTAACACTCTCTTCTAATCTCATCACCACTTCTCACTCGCGTCTCCAAGATTTCGCCCGAGCTGTCCCCTCTCTCTGGAACTCCATTCCCCGGAGCATCCAGCTCTCTCCCTCCTTTCAAACTTAAAAAAGTCCCTCAAAACTCATCTCTTTAGAGAGGCTTACTACCCAATCCACTAGTTACCAGTCACTCTGCCTCTAGCCGATCCCACCTAGCTGGAACACACACTCCCTCTTTAACTTATCCCACTTAGTGCCTCCCATCCACTCTACTGTTACTACAACTTCAATCCCTCTGACCTCTTCAATCCCTTAATTGTCTCATGGACCCCATTCCCTCTAGATTGTAAGCTTACGTGCAGGGTTCTCTACCTCATGTACCAGTCTGTACAAGTTTGTCTAACTTAGTATGTAGTTCCCTTCTATGCTCTGTACTAAGCGCTACGAGAATTGGTGGCGCTGTACAAATAAATGTTAATGTAATGTAATGTAAAATGATGTATTAATCACAATGACTGGTTCAGTAAACTTGACAACGGTCCCAGCGGCGACAAGAACGACCATTTTGGCAGTGAGATTGTGGGGATGCCCAGTCCATCAAAGAAGGCGTTCTGCTCCGTTGGGTCCGAAATGGAGTGAGTTGAGCCGTCTCTCCATACTGTCAATGACATGGGATAGCCAAAGGAATATAAGATACCCTCTTTCCTGAAGAGGCTTTATTCCCGGCATAATGGCAGGATATAATACCAGGAGAATAGTGAATATTCTGGACTTGGCCTCAAGAAGGGGGGTCCCCCTCCTGACCCTGTCGTTCGACGCAGAGAAGGCTTTCAACAGGGTTGGATGGGAATACATGAGGTCGGCACTGTGAAACTTTGGGGTCACGGGTTGGATGTACCAGACAATAACATCACTCTACAACTGCCCCTCAGCTAGGATTTTGGGACACAATTTTTCCTTGGAATGGTTTGAACTGGCTAATGGCACATGACATGGATTCCCCTTGTCCCCTAGCCATAAATGTGAGACAAAATAAAAGTATTGAAGAATTCCATACACTAGGGAAAGACCTAAATATCAGCTGATATGCAGATGATTTATTAATCACAATGACAAAACCAGTCACTTCTCTTGATGGAAGAAATTCCAGAATGCAGTATCAAATTATAAGCTCAATATCAACAAGTTGACTATCTTGAACCTAGGCCAGGACTCCACTGAGAGAATAAGGAATATATATGAATTTGAATGGATAAAAGGGGACATGACTTACCTGGGCATTCAACTTACCAAAAATGTAAATACACTAATGGAGATAAACCTATTAGACCTTTTAAAACAAACTAATCATAATCTGAAGAATTGGAGAAATATGGAAATCTCCTGGACAGAGATAATAAATGTCATAAATTCATATATCATCCCAAAATGGGTGTAACTGTTTCAGATGATTCCCTTGAAGGTGCCGGTGATACAAAGTGGCTTTACTAATTTTATCTGGAAAGGCAAAAAACCATGCCTCAAACAAGAAATTCTGTCCCAGAAAATGAATATAGGATTCCCCATGATAAAAAGGAATTATGGGTCTTCTATATTATCTCATATTTATAGAATGCATTTCCCTTCAGCCAAAACAGAGGGTTGGTACCACCTAGAGAAAGAAAGAAGGAAGTGGGGTCAGGGAACTGAGTAAATTATTTTGGCAGATAGGCAATTCAAGCCAAATCAAAAGAGCTAGAAAAGCTAATGGGATATTGGATACCATATTGGAGTATTGGATAAAGTTCAAATAGGTATGTGGGATTGTTGATACAATTCCAGAATTTCTACCTGTAGATTTTTTGGAGGCTATAGTAGAAAATCTAAACTTAACAAGGTGGAAACAAGCAGGAATTCAGGTTATAACCTATGAACTCCTACAAGTTTTCCCCAATTACAACAGAAATATAATCTCCCAAGCTCAGAACTGTTTAATTATCTTCGAATTAAGAATTATATAAATAAATCCCTGATTAGCCATTATTCAGCGACAGTAAAGAAACAATTTACTATATATGATGAAGAAGAAGTGGATAATGTCACGGCAAAATGTATGGAACTATTGAGATTAATGGAGAAGGTTGATAAGGTACCGTATATTGATTAGGGTGGGGGAATGAGGCAGTTGATTTATACAAACATAGGGAGATGTGAACCATAGAGCAATAAGATGTAGCAATAACCATAGCATGTAAAGTAGTATATGGGGAAAGGGTGGGAAGGCGAATCACATATGTATATTGATTAAAAAAATATATTAAGTTAAGACTCTAAAATGCGCATAGGTCAGTTCAAACGACAAGGCATAGATATTGAAGTCCAAATCCAGAGGTCTACAGAAGGTGGACCGTATGGGACAAGGTGATATCCAGATTTCATCCAGGCAGGTGTGTGGTCTCTCCGACAAAACTGCGAATCAGGAGTAAGCTATGGAGTAAAAACGGAGTGTCTACCCATGCCTCAAGATGAAGTTGTTGTGGAGGCTGCATTTCCATGCGGGTTAGTTTCTCAGCAAGCTTATGCCTGCATTTGCACTGGGTACATGTCATCTGTAACTGGTTCTGTAAACTTGAGGACAGCAGTCCCAGCGGCGACAAGGAGGACCGTTCTGGTAGTGAGATTGCGGGGAAGCCCAGTCCATCACAGAAGGTGTTCTGCTCTGTTGGGTCCAAAATGGAATGAGTTGAGCCGTCTCTCCATACTGTGAATGACAGGGGATAGCCAAAGGAATATAAGATACCCTCTTTCCTGAGGAAAGCCATTAGAGGTTTAAAGGCCCTCCTGGCCTGGAAAGTGAGCAAGCCCAAGTCTAGGAGCACTATAAATTATGAGCCCATGTAGGTCAGGTCTTTGTGTTTCCGAGCAACGATGAGAATAGCTTTTGGGGTATATGCACGGAAGCAGAAGTCCAAGTACCTCAGACTGGAGTTCGGAAGATCTCGGGGCCTCAGCTCATGGTGGGCTCTACGGGCTCTATTGTAAATAGTGCGGGCCTAGAATAGTCTTAAAAATATAGCATAGTAAGGTCTTCAGGTTTTCTTCTGGGGGTCCTCATTGAAGCGGCAATCTCTATTATCTAGGTCCATGTGTCACCAAGGAAGGTGTGGTTTTCACCTATTCGAGAAGGCGGGCGTCCATTGCGGACAGTGTAGACAGTGTAGACAGTGTGTCTAGCGATATCATTCTCCACCACCTAGAGCCTCTGTCCTTGGTCATGTAGGTCAGACTTCACTTTGACCAGTTCCTGTTTTAGGACCTGCATCAGTTGAGCAGCTAGGTCATTCTGTGAGGTTTCAATCTGGGTTAGCAGGTGTGTCAAAAAGTCATCAAAGTCTCTTTTGGAAAGTGGCCATGTCTGGGTTAGAGTAGGGTCAATGTCTTTCTCCTGGGATTCTGAGTCATTGTCCATTTCAGGAGTTTGTTTATTAGGGGAGACGGCGGCAATGGTAGTCATTTTGTGGCCTACAGCATTAGATGAAAGACATTGTTATACAAAGTGTTTCAGAGACGGATATGTCCCAGGATTTTTGCATTTCGTGCCTGCTGGCGTGGTAGATATATGCTTCTGCTCTTTTCCCATCCCTATGGCATGTTAGGACTCTGTTCACTGTCAGTTTCTAGGCTGTCAAAGGGGAACTAAACAAGTCCTACTCCATTGGCATCACGCCCCCCAACAATAATGCTATTAGCATCATAGCATGAGGGGAAATTACAAACATTTTCCATTACATTGCACTGCATTTGAAGAACAACTGTAGTGAAAGAATTTACTTTAAAAAAGTTATTAAAGTTTTTCTATATAAATGTCTACACTTGAAATCATTCAATTAAACAATGTTTTGGACTACAGTTACTTTTTAATAGAAGATAGAATAAAAAAGGTAGACCTTCTTCACAATCTTCCCCTCTTATTTTCTAATTTTTGTCTTTTTGAATCAGCTATTCCATAAAAGTCATATTTGCTTTCCTTTGATTTACAATTATTAAAATTTTAATAAGGATTGTGCAGTGACAGAAGCCATCACACACTGTCAGCAAGGAATTATAACTTTATTGCAGCACACAATGACAGCCAACTCATAAAAATGAATGACATTCTGTATCAGAACATCTCGTAGGCTGTTCTGCATGTTAATAGCCTGCTTCATCTTTCTTTAGCATAATGAGGCAGACCGTGTACCAGTATTCAACAGGAAAATGATGATTAAGAAAATTTGAATTGAAGCAAGAAGGCAACATTTAACAGAGGTTTACACAATATCTAAATTAAAAGTTTCAATTAAAATACTGTTAGCGAGGCTTTTATCACAAGAGCAAAGCTTGGTTACCAAAGACCAGACATTATTATGAAACATTTTTTATTGAGCAACACTTATCTTCAGAAACTGTAATTTTCAGCAGAGCCATAGACATCCTCTTACTTCTTCTGCTAATAAATCCTTTTGTAACATCGATAGCACCAGATAGAAGTAGCAGGAACACCATGTAATGAGTCGTTTTAGTGATAACAGATCAGATTTAAAACTGGAATCATTTTGAGTTAGGAAATATCAACTGTGCTGCAAGGGAGCTGTTTGTATAGCATGTTAAAATCCACCAGGAAAGCTTGATTTGTGCTGAAGAAATGTTGCTTGTAAAATAAATAAAGTGAGCTAAAACACTTTAATTGAAATCCAAATCAGTAGGTGGTAATGGGTTATTTGTTTGGAATTTCTTAGATAAAATTAACCTACATATTTTCCAGTGTTGGCTGAATCAAGTAATGTTAATATGTTAGATAGACATTCTGTTTTGTATTAGAAAAGGATGCCTATGAATTAACGAAGAGCCCTGAGTTAGTAGATTTGATAGGAATTGAAGTCAGAGGACAATTGAGGGAAGATAATAGTGCAATACATGGAAAACAGCAGCAATTCATTTAACAATCAGGAAACATATTTATCTTTTTCTCTTTGTTTTCTGCCTTTCTAAGAAAACTTAATTAGCGCTTCACTTGCCTGTATGTTGTTTACATTAAAGACATCACTATATTGGAGTTCTTCCTAAGACTTGAAATTAAATGAAGATGCATCTTTGGTAAATGGGCTACTTCTCTAGTCACAGAGATAAGCAGAAAGCTCCACAGGCACAATTAAAACATATTTTTTCTCTTTATTAACACAATGGGCCTCAATCTGGATCACATCAGGGCATACATTTACATTGGGCCTTCTTTCAGCCACATTCGGTTTGCAGGGAGTGGACTGGGAAATCCTATAGATTTCATTAACTCTTAAAGGACCAAACCCCCCAAAGTTGATCCGAAATAGGCATAAATTGCCAAATTTTAGGCAGTTTATTTCTCTAGATTTTAGCTGAAGAACTGAACAGACACATATAGAAGAATAAGAGTAAAAATACCTGAAACTTAATGTATTAGAGTTAGACGATAGAGTGTTAGAATTTTAGTATTGGGGTTTAGGGTGGTTAGAATTAGGGTTTAGGGGGTTGGAATTAGTTTTTAGGGTTCGGGGTTAATTATAGTATTAGGGGTTAATTTTAGTATTAGGGTTCGGGGGTTAGTATTAGGGTTTAGGGGGTTAGTATTAGGGTTTGGGGGTTAGTATTAGGGTTTAGGGGGTTATTATTAGGGTTCAGGGGTGTAAAGGAACTCCCCGTACTCCGGAGTACCTTCCGTTGATGGACGCTTTCTAGCTTGCGCCGAGGACCACAAGCACCGCACCGGACACCACAACCACCGCAGACTCCACAACTGCCGTAGCTTAACTGGAGTCCCGTCATCTTCTGTCCACCCTGGATCAGCTTCTGTCCTCCAGGACCATGTGGGGAAGAACTCTCCTCCAGGAGAGCGTATCAGGAACAAGCTCTTAAAAGAGCTAAGTGATTAAAGCTCAAGGGAGTATGCAGAACATAGCAATCCCCAGTGTGATTATAGCTTTCCCGTCCAATCACGAGATAGGGCTACATGTTGAGGGTAAAGAAGATCTCAGGATTTTAATCAAACACTCTGCTTTAATGCCCATTTTCCACACATAGGACCACCCAAAGGATTTTGAAGAACAACCAATTAATACGTACAATAAACTCAGACACTCCCAGCAATTACAGCAAAATCCCCCCCTCTGCCTGTGATACAATTATCTCCACACAATAGACTAACTTAATTATCACAGACAGAAAATATACAGTTTTTACACAATATTAATAACTTTCAAAGTATGCATCACATTCACATAAAACATACATTTTCAGAATCAGCATACTTTAAATATGAACATAACTAAAAATCAGACAATTCCACCCAGTAGTTCAAAAGGTAGCTGGAAGTCCTTCGTGACTGACCGCAAGCACATTTTCCTAGTCTGGGGACTCTGCAGACACCGTCTTAAAGGGGCATTGTTCCGATTTTCACCATGCCCCAAAAATGTGCTTAAGGGGCCAGCACCAGTCCCATAAAAGTCCATAAGCCCCAATACAGCTTTTTAAAGTGCCATACACCCCAGGGCCATAGTCACAGGGGAGGAGGCTGGCAAGCAGGCCCCTCCAGGGCCAAGTTGCGAAGGGCACTTCATCACAGGGGGTTAGTATTAGGCTTTAGGGGGCTAGTATTAGGGTTTTGGGGTTAGTATTAGGGTTTAGGGGGTTAGTATTAGGGTTCGGGGGTTAATTTTAGTGTTGGGTTTTGGGGTTAATTTTAGTATTGGGGTTTTGGGGTTAATTTTAGTATTAGGGTTTGGAGGGGCACTTTGGGGGGGATTCAATTATTAGGGGGGTATTTTATTTTAACTTGTACGTTTGTAAGAGCTGACAGTTCAGCGCTGAACTGTCAGCTCTTATATAGCCGCGTCTGCGATGAAGCGGCCGCGTTATTCTTCATTGCTGACAGTTCAGCTTTCTAACTTCCGTGCTGAACTGTCAGTGATGAAGTCGCCACGCTGAAGTGTCCTAGACCCTTTAATTAATGTGTCAGGTCTTTTAAGATGTATTTTCAGCGCATTTTGGGAAACTAGCTATTTCTTCTATAGCCTACGTCCTCCCATTTTGCTATTTCCATAATAGCTAAGGTCCTCCTGAAATGGCCTTGAAGTACCATTTTGTCAGCCAAACTCTGAAGGGGTTCTGTTTCTGAAATGTGTGCATGAAAATCGGCCATTGTGGACAATTTTCATGGCAATTCAAGATCACTTTGTGCAAGCTGGGTTATCTGGAAAGACCTGGAGATGCAATCTAGGTGCAGTGGCAAGACTTGAATGTGTGAATGTGCTCTGGGAAGAACTATGAGTGCAAGCTGATTGCTGTTTCAAGTGCGTAGGTGCTGTAAGGTGGTGCTATAGCAAGTTATGTGGGGGTAATCAGGTGCTGTGGGTGCACTGGCAAGGGATGCTGGGGCAATAACAAAAGGAAGGCAGGTAAAATGGAGTGGAAGAGGGGGCCAGATCATTTGTTTTTTAAGTGGCCCCAATATTTCTGAAAGCCCACCAATGAATTACTACTAGCATTTACGTAGCAGTTGCAAACATTCAGTCCAAGAAGCAATAATACTTCACAAAGCCATATTCAGTAATTAATTCATAAAAAAAGAATTTTATGATGATGTGTTTACAGCTATACATGAAACAGTTATGTAATTATAAAAAACTGAGCTATTTGTTTTGATATATAACTATTATTAGTATATTATTGCAATGTTCCTTGGCAGACAATTCTTTAAAAAATGTGTTACAAATCCTTAAAACTGTGGGCAGAACTTCATAAAATGTTACAGACGTTATCTTATCATTATCCATAAATCTCTCTGACATCAACTAAATTAATTTAATTAAAAAGAGCAGTTGATGAATATATTAGAACAGAGAAGTGAAACATTCATTTTTATAAGTTAAAGAAGTACTGTCAAAAATGATCAGTGTTATATATTTTGTACATTTGGAGTGCCACAAAATGCTTACCTCGGAATCTCAATTTGTATTGTAAAGGAGAAAATAGAACTCCTTTTTCTTGATAATACCATATCCAATAAATAAACTCACGCTTTAGTCCTTATGCAGGCAGATATAACTATTTTTATCAAGCATATATTTGCTGTTTTAGATCTGTGTACAGTTATGTAATGCATACAGAAGAGCGGTGACTGTTACATTCGATTTGCCTTTATGACCTGATGACTAACAGTAAATGCCATGTTAGCAATAACTACACATCCCACTCTCTCCGCCTACTGCTAATTAGACAGCTGATGGTGTAAAGTGTTAGCTTTTACAAAAAGACTGCTACAAACATCAAAAAGTATTTACTTAGGAGGAAAATTGTCACAGAGGTTAAATCAAACACATTAGTTTGCTAATGCTGTATTTTTGATCCGGCAAATCTGACATTTATCATTTATATACAAAGACACAGATCCAGATGTTGTCTAACCTCTTCAGGGTGTGAGAGAAAGTGTGGGGCAGTGATTGAGGAAAGATACATCGGACCTGCTTTAGTAAATTGTAGCCTGTTTTTTTTTGCTTTTGCGTTAAAGAATGACCCAGGAAAATATATCTTGTCTTTGCAAATACAACTAAACAGTAGTACGGGTCCCTGTGGCGGAATATCTGGAGAGCAGAGTGGGCTTGGTCTCCATCAGCACTAATTGCTGTTTAAGATCCAGGCCAGAGCTGGGAATCTACTATAGAAGCTCCACAGGTGTGGACTAATTGGAGCTCACCTTTTGTTGATCAGCTTGCAGGCAATGTTTTAAAAGGTTAGCCAGATACAGACCATTCACTCCCCTTTAAACTGAGATATTTAGTTCTTTCTCTAAAATTGATTTTGGAGACTGCTTTATTTTGTTGGAAAGTGGGAAAGTTACCTACAGAATACAGAAACTATGTTGTCTAGCAAGAGCACAAAGGAGAACAAGGCATTTATGTTCATTTTGTTTCATTTGTATCTACTGTTACTGTTTCACTAAATAAATGCTGGAAACTGAGCTGGTTTTGTCCTGGGCTTCATTTTACATAAAAGACTGTGGTTAAAAAAATCCCTAAAAATTCCCTCACATCCAAAGTGATTTTTTACACATATGGTGAAGGAAACAGACAACCACATAGGTGTGAGGGAAGAATCTATTTAAAACTCACATGGAGGATTCGTTAAGGTTATGATCCAGTCCTCCTCTGTGCAACAGGAGGCTAAATGGAAACCAATATATGTCTGAAAAGCTGATCTGTGGTCCTCATGGAAGATACCAAGGACCAAATGGGATAAGGGTGAGCCATTACCTTCAAAGGATAATTGCATTAGATGATTTTAAGGCATACAGCTCCCTCTAAACCACCCCTGAAAAGTCCCATGGGCCCCTGCTAATCCCTCAAACAGGTATCTCGGAAGAGGGGCTTATAATTTTTTTTTCTTTAAAAAAAAAAAGTGCACTTCCCAAAATGCTGAACCAGCAACATGGAAGACATTTGGTGGACAGAGCATAATGGGAACTGTATTTCATCTGGTTACTGCATTTCTCATGTTGCTTAGCCTGCACCCTACCGTATGTCTGAAATGCATATGAAAAGTAATTAGCCGATGAAGTGATAGAGAGATGTGTTGTGAACTGCAGTTCATTTGATCTCTAGCCAAAAGTCTTTCATGATGCTGGCTGATCATCATAGGTAGTGTAGTCCATGGAAAAGTATATAGGGATGTCAATATAATATTATTTAATATATGAGCTACACTAGAGCATTGTTAATACACTAGAGTTTTTTTTTGCCAAACCGTAGTGTTAGTTAATAGCATGGGAATGTATCACAGAGCTCCACTTTAATAAAAATTACAGTAATGTGTGGTGTTTGCAGAAGGTCTAAAAGATGGAGCTTTAAGTTGCTGCTGTTCAGTCCCATTATTTTTTTTTTTCACAATTATGTGCTTCACTTGTGTTCAGTCCCATGTCACTAGGGAACTGCATGCATTCTACCCTTGTGGAGGGGGGGGGGGGGACTAAAGTCTGTGTATCGGCACAGACTTCTTCTCCCCCCCCCCCTAAGGATTTGCAATGCAGTGCCGAGTGTCACATGACAACTAGCGCAGGATTTCATTAAATGCAAATGCTGGGCAATAAGAGCTCCAGTTCCATGAGATGTCAAACACCAGGGCGATACACACCATGAAATATGAAGATTTTATTTTTTATTTTCTTAAAAAAACAACTGCCGGCTTGTATGTGGCTGTGTGCAGGATGATACAGGATGCAAACTTGTGTATCATCATTGCTAGAACAGCCAGGCAGGTAGTCCAATTTGGTATGCTGGTTGAAATTGTTAATAAAGCTGCGGTCAATGCCCTTACCCAAATGTCATTGTTTGGGTAGTATTTTGGTAGGGTTATCGTCTGTCTGGGTGGCTATGTGTTTACATTTTCATGTGGAAATATAGAAACATAGAATGTGTCGGTCAGATAAGAACCATTCGGTCCATCTAGTCTGTCCAATTTTTTTTGAGTACTTTTAAAAGTACTCAAAAAAAGTAAAACAAAAAATTGGGCAGACTAGATGGACCAAATGGTTCTTATCTGCCGACACATTCTATGTTTCTATGGAGCTCTGTGATATGCTCACATACCGCACACCAGTTAAACTCCTTGTAATGTGCAGTGGATGTGCATCACACAGCTCCACAGCAATAAAACCCAAAGTAATGGGTGACACTGTTGTTCTCGCTAGAGTGCTGACAGGATAGTTGGCAGAGGAATCCTTTCTAGGTGTTGCTGTGTTAAAAAGGGCAGTGTCCACTTCAAAAGGATCCCTTTGCCGCTTATCATGTCAGTGCTCTAGCGAGATCAAAAGAGACACCACAGTTTTCATACAAATATGCCAACAGAACAGAATATACAGAGCAGAAATGCCAGCTCTTTGCTGAAGGCTGCTGACCACAGTTAGCTATGGCCAACATGATCCAGCCACAGGAGCTGCATAGATTAAGCCTCATTTCATTAAACATGCCATTATTAAAGGATCTATTCTACCATTTAGGAATCAACCTTGAGCACAAAGAGTCATCTGGTCATCACAATCATAACACTTCTGAGGAAGCCATGTCTACATAGGCGAAACACCTTAGGTTTGTTTGTCAGCTGTAACCTTCCTCAAACATTTGAGAGCGAAACGAAAAGATTTCTCCTTGTACTATTCTGGTTGTTACATTTATTTATTTTATGATTTTATTTACATTGTATTAAAATCATGTTTGTTTTTAAAAATGGATTATTCTAACTCATTCTCAAAACTGAGTGGCACCTGCACCACTTTCTAGATCGATCTTCCACTATATTAAAAAGTATTGTCTGTACCCCTTAAACATGATTGTCATTAAATAACATTACAGTGATACATAACATTTAATGCAATGACATTTGTAGTTCTTTATGACACTGGTTTCTTCAAAGTGACTTAGATCACGTAGATCTACAGAAGAAAGAGAAACACATCTGACATTCTTGTATGCAATTTCTACAAAGGTCACTTAGCAATAAAGAAACCAAATGTAATGACACTAGTAAACAAAAGACTGCGCTGCAAGGTTAAGACATATTGATTAAAAAACATGTGGTTTGTTCAAAAGCTCTTGTTTAGTTCTAGAAATAACGTAAACACATTGGCAGTGTTTCTGAAGAAAAGAAAAATTGCAATGATTTTATTCTCATGCATAGCTGTATATTTTTGTGTAACATAAATTCAATAATAAAATTAAAATGTATCACCTAAACATTGTTATTACTATTCAAATGCCTAAATTAAGAGAAAATGTGTTTTAAATGTGTCTGTGGAAACTCCTGCTTCTAGCAATTGATACACTCAAAAGGTATGAGTGATAAAGTGCAGAGGAGAACAATATATAATGTAACACTGGATTGTGTTTACAATTGTTTCAACATACCTTTATATGGCACTTATATAAAGCCAGAAGACTAATTCTCACACGATAAAACAACAATGATGATGGTATTCATTTCTCTATGGAAAACCACATGGTGAATTTACTAATTCATAAATTATCACCGGTTTCAGCACAGAGTGTGTCATTTTCAAGGTGAGTCTCCTGCTTATGACATCACCTGTGTCCTGATATGCAAATTACACATTTCCTATTTAAAGGTAGTTCATTTTCATATCAGGCTACAAGTGAGGTCATAAACAGGAGACTCCACAGACACATTTAAAATACATTTTCTCCTAATTTAGGTATTTACATGCAATTTTTTCCAACACAGTGTATCAATCATTTTCAGTTATTTTTTATTTATCTAGATTAATAGTAAAAACATTGTTTAGGTGATACAGTCCATTTAAGTTATTATATAAATGTCAATACATTTATAATAAGGGAAATGCAATGAATGGCAATATCTAAAGCATTAAAATAGAAGTACACTGGTAAATTGGTATGAGTAAAGTGTAAAAGTAGGAATGCATTATTTCTATCATATTTTGTATAAAAGAGTGAGCAATAATGCAAACAATAGGACACTTATTTGTTCCAAGGTGTATTCATTTGCTCAACTTCACCGAAACTGTGCCTCTGAATTGCTGACATATTCAGATCACATCAGTTCCCCCAATTTTGAGCTGCTCAGGTAGCTTCAATGTGCCTCCAAAAGTAGCCACAATTCCAAAATCATATCGATTTCCGATTATCTGTGTCAAGGTACCTCCTATGGACTGTTGCATATGGCTGCACATGTTAAAATGCCTGCCACCCATGGAGAGGGGAAGGGCAAGCAGCACATTGCTGCAATTAACCTGTACAACAAATGCTGCAAGTAACAAAGGGCCATAGGGGGTTGCAGTGCAAAGTAACAGTACAAATCAATGTCTAAACATATGGTAACACATGTAAATAGGTGTGACAATACATGCATGTAGAGAAAGACAGGTGTGCATGTGTAAATAACCCATACAGATGATTACTGATAGTATTATATTTCAAGTATTCGGACATCAAGTGACAGGCGAAGAAGAAGTTATCCAAATCTGCCACTGCTGCAAGAGCCACTGGCAGTAGTCCTCCTGAGCTGGCTGACCTGCTGGATTTTGAGGTACAGCTAATGGAGGCCATGAGGCCTGAGAAAGTCACAGCAGTTGCTGGGGCAGCCAACACAGAATTGCCTTGTCTTAAGTATCAAAAATCCATTGATGTGGACGGGAGCTATGAGAGTGATGATGTAGTGATGAATAGCATTTTGTGAGGTTGTAATGGAGGCATGTGAGGGAGGCTGAATCTGTTTGAAATTACTCAGAGGGTAGTGGATGCATTGAAAAACCTTCCAGTAGAAGTGTTAGAGCTTACTTTCCAATATTTTAACCCCTTAAGGACAGATGACGTGCCAGGCACGTCACGGCAAAACGAGGACTTGCCAACATGTGACGTGCCTGGCCCGTCATGGACTAAATCGAGCAAAGAAAGCGATCAAGAGTCGCTTTCTTTGCTCTTTTAGTGTTGGCACAATGCCTCTAGGTAGAGGCATTGTGCAACACTGTTAAAATGTGCAGGGGCGCCGTAGGATCACCCCACGAGGTGATCGTATCCGCCATATTAAATATGGCGGCGCCACCTGCACAAAGGATCTTAGGAAGCGAACAGCAACAGATCAAAAGGTGTTGCTGAAATGCCTGGCCATGTAGGCATTCAGCAAAACCTTTCAATCATTGGTGTAGTCTTCGTGGCCGCTCCGATGAGCGGCCACATCCTCACAATGGAAGGGCAGCGCTGCTGTAAATATGGCGCTGCCCTTCTGCTGGAGCCGGCAACGGAAGTGACGAAATGTCACTTCCGTTGCATCAGGGGGGGGGGGGGCTTCACTCGGCATACCCTATCAGGGTCCCGATTATAATGGCAAGTGCTTAGATGAGCACTTGCCATTCGTTGTCAAAGGCAATATTTACAAATATTGCCTTTGACAGTGTTAGATCTGCTTCCCTCTCCTCACTTGCGTTCTGGTGAGGGAGAGAGACAGATCAGTATTGTTATAGTTAGTTATTTTAGTGATTTTCTATTTTCTAATAAATTGTGAGATCCAAAGGCTTTTTTTCAAAGCCATTCCCTGTGTTTAACCCCTTCCCTGCCTTTTGATCACTGTAAAATAGTGATCTTGCACACCAGCACATTTTTGCTGTCTGTGCAACTTTTTTTAGAGGTTAATATTTTTTTACTGTATTTATTACAGTGCTATTAACCTCTTCTTTGCCGTAGATCATTGCTTTTCATTGATCCGGCTTGCAGCAGTACTTTTTTGCTGTCTGTATATTTTTTTTTTTGAAACCCGCTAGGGGCAATTATACCCGCTAGGGGGCCACGTAAAGTACACTTCTAATAAATTTATATTATTATGTCTGAGCGGATGTATAGCGCTGAGGAGGCTTATGCCATCCTCGCTTCAGATTCTGAGGCCACTGACACAGGGTCAGATTTTGACCCTGGTCTGTTTACTGATACATCTTCTAATGATGTATCAGTGGCTGCTGGGCCCCCTGCCACAAAGAGTCGTGAGACTCCGGATGGCAGTGCTGCTGAGGAGTGGATAGTGCCTAATCGCTATAGGCCAACTATCCCTCGTTTTACCCCAGTTCCTGGCATCAATACTGATGTTACAGGATTTACTCCCCTCCAGTTTGTCCAATTTTTCTGGGGGATGATATACTGGGGGAGATTGTCTCCCAGTCTAATCTATATGCCCAGCAGTTCCACGCTGCTCACCCAACTTCATTTTTGGGAAGGCAGCAATGGATCCCCATTGACGTGCCAGAATTTCTAAAATTCTGGGCACTGACAATGTTGATGGGTATTATAAAGAAACCCTCCATTCGCTCCTACTGGAGCACAAGCCCCATCTGCAGTACCCCCATTTACGCCCAGTCTATGGGCAGGCAGCGGTATGAAATGCTTCTTCATTTCATGCATTTCAATGATAATAGCCTTTGTCACCCTAGAGAGCACCCCCAGTTTGACAGGCTATTTAAAATCCGCCCCCTGATTACCCACCTCTCTGCCAGGTTTGCAGAGGCTTATACACCTAGAAAGGATATATGCGTGGATGAATCTGATGAAGTACAAGGGAAGGTTGAGATTCAAGCAATATATCCCTTCCAAGCGCTCCAGATATGGAGTGAAGGTGTATAAGCTCTGCGAGAGCAAGAGTGGGAACACTCAGGCCTTCCTGGTATATGAGGGAAAAGATAGCCATCTTGACCCTCCAGGCTGCCCAGAACATCTGGGAGCAAGTACCAAGATTGTGTGGACCTTCTCCTACCCCTTATGAACAAGGGGTACCACTTGTATGTTGATAATTTTTATACAAGTGTACCACTGTTCAAGTTGCTTTCTTGTTTTGAAAAAGTGGCTTGCGGTACTATTCGTTCTAACCGCAAAGGGTTCCTACAGCAATTGGTACGTACCCGGCTACAAAGGGGGGAGACCTCAGCTCTGCACCAAGAAGAGCTCTTGGTATTAAAGTTCAGAGATAAAAAGGATGTGTGCATGCTCAGCACCATCCATGATGAGAGGACTGTGCAGGTTGCAGTCCGTGGCAGAGCTGGGGTCATCCAAAAGCCTGTGTGCATCTGGGCCTATAATAGGTATATGGGTGGAGTTGATCTGTCAGATCAACTCCTACAGCCCTATCTTATTATGAGGAAGACGAAGGCGTGGTATAAGAAGGTCGCAATTTACCTGCTACAAGTTGCGACCTACAATGCTTTTGTGTTGCACAAAACAGCAAATCCCGGAGTTAAGCTGTCATTTTTACAGTTCCAGCTTCAGATAATTTCGGGTTTCTTATACCAAGGTGCACCTGGTCCCTGGGCAGTGATTGGGGGAAACAGACTTGGGGCTACCCATTTTATTTTTAAAATTCCCCCAACTGACAAGAAGCAGAACCCCCAGAAAAGATGCAGAGTCTGTTATAGTAGGGGACAAAGAACGGATACAACCTTTTATTGTCCCGATTGCACTGGGAAGCCAGGACTCTGCATCGGTACCTGCTTCAAAGTGTACCACACAGTTGCCCATTTTTTCTTTTTTTTAGTCCTTATTTTTCTGCCTTTTATATTTTTAAGTTTTACTGCTCCAGATTTTTAGTTTTTACTTGTACTGCTCTAGAGTTTAAAATGTTATAAACACTCTCAATTTCAATCCAAATTACCACATCATACAACTGACTGAACCTTCCCAAAAATCCTGGCAAACCTATGCATGGGGGGCATGGGTGTACTCAGGAAGCCTGGCAGAAAACAAACTGGGGTGTTTTCTTGAAGTAACTTAGAACAGGCTCTCCTAAATCACAGTAAAAATGCAATGTATGTGTAAAATATTTTTCACACTTCCAACAATTGATTTTGCAAACATGGTTGCATCAAAGACATCAAAACACCCCATATGCAATACCTTGGGGTGTCAACATTTCAAATATATACACCTTTCTGAAAATCAAACTAAACTGGGGTATGCAATGGGCCCCAAACTAAAGATAGGCCTATCGGAACATACATGCTCAATTTCAAACCAAATTACCAAGTTCAATAATTGTGACTGAACCTTCCCAAAAATCCTGGCAAACCTATGCATGGGTGGTATCCCTGAACTCAGGAGATGTTGTAAAACACAAATTAGGGTACTGTTTGGCAGTGACATATACCAAAATCTCAGAATACATGCCTGAAATACTGTGTGTGTGGAATAGCAACTCAAAAATAAATACTACCCAAAAGATTGACAAAGGCTGGTGGTAGAATTGGTGCATGGAAAGTGTAAAAATACCATTTGAAATACCCTAGGGCGTCTAATGTTCAGAAATATATGGTTTGATGGGGGAAAATACACAGGCTGGCTTCAAAAATGTCCCAAATAGGACAAGTCAAAAATCCAATTTGGAAAACCAGAATAGACAAATTCCAAATGTGGCCTTTAAACCCCAAAACAAGGTGACAAAACTATGCATGGGTGGTATCCCTATACTCAGGAGATGTTGCTGAACACAAATTGAGGTGTTGTTTGGCAGTGACACATACCAAAATCTGAGAATTCATGTCTGAAGTACAATGTGTGTGAAAAAAAACAAAATTACTATCCAAAAGATTTACAAAGGCTGGTGGTAGAATTGGTGCATAGAAAGTGTTTAAATACTACCATTTGAAATACCCTAGGGTGTCTAGTTTTCAAAAATATATGGTTTGATGGGGAAAAAATACACAGGCTGACTTTAGAAATGTCCCAAATGGGACATGGGTGCATGTTGTCTGCAAGTCAAAGCTCCAAGTTGGAAAACCAAAAAGTTCACCTCTCAACTGTGGCCTTTTAGCCCCCCAACAACATGACATACCTATGCATGGGTGGTATCCCTGTACTCAGGAGATGTTGCTGAATACACATTGGAGTGTTTTTTGGCAGTGACCCATAGCAGGAGCTGTAAATTTATGTCTGAAATACAATGTGTGTGAAAAAAACACACAAAAAAGTACTACCAAAAAGTTTGACAAAGGCTGGTGGTACAATTAGTGCATGGAAAGTGTTAAAATACCACCATTTGAAATACCTTAGGGTGTCTAGTTTTCAAAAATATATGGTTTGATGGGGTAAAAATACACAGGCTGGCTTCAGAAATGTCCCAAATGGGACATGGGTGCAGGTTGTCTGCAAGTCAAAATTCCAAGTTGGAAAACCAAAAAGTGCACCTGTCAACTGTGGCCTTTCATCCCCCCATCAACATGACAAACCTATGCATGGGTGGTATCCCTGTACCCAGGAGATGTTGCTGAATACACGTTGAAGTGTTTTTTGTCAGTGACCCATAGCAGGAGCTGTAAATTTATGTCTGAAATACAATGTGTGTGAAAAAAACACACAAAAAAGTACTACCAAAAAGTTTGACAACGGCTGGTGGTAGTATTCGTGCATGGAAAGTGTTAAAATACCACCATTTGAAATACCCTAGGGTGTCTAGTTTTCAAAAATATATCGTTTGATGGGGTAAAAATACACAGGAGTGGCTTCAGAAATGTCACAAATGGGACATGGGTGCAGATTGTCTGCAAGTCAAAATTCCAAGTTGGAAAACCAAACAGTGCACCTCTCAACTGTGGTCTTTTAGCCCCCCAACAACATGACAAACCTATACATGGGTGGTATTCCTGTACTTGGGAGATGTTGCTGAATACACATTGGAGTGTTTTTTGGCAGTGACCCATAGTAGGAGCTGTGAATTTATGTGTGAAATACAATGTGTGTGAAAAAAACACAAAAAAAAGTACTACCAAAAGGTTTGACAAAGGCTGGTGGTTGAATTAGTGCATGGAAAGTGTTAAAATACCACCATTTGAAAAACCCTAGGGTGTCTAGTTTTCAAAAATATATGGTTTGATGGAGTAAAAATACACAGTCTGGCTTCAGAAATGTCCCAAATGGGACATGGGTGCAGGTTGTCTGCAAGTCAAAATTCCAAGTTGGAAAACCAAAAAGTGCACCTCTCAACTGTGGCCTTTTAGCCCCCCAACAACATGACAAACCTATGCATGGGTGGTATCCCTGTACTCGGAAGATGTTGCTGAATACACATTGGAGTGTTTTTTGGCAGTGACCTATAGCAGGAGCTGTGAATTTATGTCTGAACTACAATGTGTGTGAAAAAAACACACAAAAAAAGTACTACCAAAAAGTTTGACAAAGTCTGGTGGTAGAATTAGTGCATGGAAAGTGTTAAAATACCACTATTTGAAATACCCTAAGGTGTCTAGTTTTCAAAAATATATGGTTTGATGGGGTAAGATACACAGGCTGGCTTCAGAAATGTCCCAAATGGGACATTGGCACAGGTTTTCTGCACATCAAAATTCCAAGTTGGAAAACCAAAAAGCGCACCTCTCAAATGCCGCCTTTTAGCCCCCCCAAAACATGGCACACCTATGCATGGGTGGTATCCCTGTACTCAGGAGAAATAGTAGAATCTATTTAGCAGGTTTGTTCATTGACATTTGTAAATGAGTAAAACATTTTT
This sequence comes from Pelodytes ibericus, assembly GCA_036172795.1. NCBI lineage: Eukaryota > Metazoa > Chordata > Amphibia > Anura > Pelodytidae > Pelodytes > Pelodytes ibericus. Next base: position 163,648,180 of record CM069858.1, read on the forward strand.
CAAATAAAAGTCAGAAACTATTTTTTTTTTTTGTTATTTTTCAACATATTTTATTATTTTTTTTACATAATATTATAGGATATTATCAAAATTATGGTATCTAAAGAAAGCCCTTCTTGTGCTGATAAAAAAAAAATATATAATTTTTGTTGGTACAACAAATTAAAAATGAGAAGATTACAGCTAAACACGAACAGCTCAGAAATGTTAAAATAGCCATTGTCCAGAAAGAGCAAAAATGTTTCAAAGGCTCTGTCCTTAAGGGGTTAAATGGCCAAAAAGGGACATTTTTATTTTGTGAGAATGGCTGAAGGTGTTGCAAAAACAAGAATGGCATTCATATTAAATAGCACACAGAAGATAATATGATGACCAAATATTCTAAATATTCATAGTTTGTTTTCATATATGTGCAAAAATTGACTCAATAAAATAAAACACAACAGCTAAATATTAGATTTGGGCTTTAGCTACCAAACAAAAATTATCTCTTTCATCCATTTGTCCAAATTAAGAATGTAAAACTGAACAACGAATGAATACACGAATGCACAATAAATGCCAGTGTCATTTGTTAATTTGTCCATATGTCCATTCGGAAGCAGCATATAAAAATATATATCTTTTAAAATTAAGATTAAGTAGGTTTAATTTGCCATAATAGCATATTTATTATGATAATTCTAATGATTGTAATTTATTATTAAAATATGCTATTACGGTATAAATGGCGCAATTACCACATCAATGAACATTTCACATACACTACTTAGTAACCCTAATAAAAGTTAGGGAATGGCCACAAACATATATAGACACATTATCACATATTGCTTCATACACTGCCAGAACAACTCTCATGGTATAACACTGCTGGTAAAGGAAGAGAGTATTTTTAAAAGAAGAACAACTACCACAAGTAGAGGACATAGTCTTAAATTAAAGGGGCAACGTTTTAAAAGTAATATCAGGAAGTATTACTTTAATGAGAGAGTAGTGGATGTATAGCATAGCCTTTGGACAGACTAGATGGACCAAATGGTTCTTATCTGCCGACACATGTTTCACTGTCAACAGCTGTTAGGTTATACTTACCCTCCTTCCATCATGTTATATGTATGATGGCACCATTTCATGTCCACAGTGGACAGTGGTGCATTGCCAAGTAATGTGTTCATCCACACCATAAGGACACTTGGGAGGTTAATACAATGAATCTGCCAAAAGATTCTATGTTTCTATGAGAGCTTCAGGACATGAGCAGGGCCATTCATATAGCAGCATCAATAACCCTGTTACACTGTATATGCACTTTTAAGGAGATCAAAAGTGTAAAGAAAAAAAAGATAAGATACATATGTTTTTTTTTACTTTACTTAACATGATTCAGCATTTCTCTAAAAATATGATTTGCATAATGGTGGTGGAACTATACATATTAAATGGGAAAGTCAAACTTTAGTTATTAATTCTTCATCTGAATTAATCTCCGAAAAGAAAAAAAAAACAGTTGAATTGTAAAATCTACTGGTTTACTGATTAATTAATTAGTTCCACAGTCATCTGATGGTATTTATTGGATTTATGAGATGGAAAGCAAGGTAATAATGATGCAATGTAAACATATTAGAGCAAAATATTAGAATAGAGAACATATACATCTTTACATTTAGTTATTAGTGACTCACTCTTGTTTTTATTTAAAAACCATGACATTATTTCCCTGATTTTCCACTACTTACATTTGTAAATACCATTTGTAATGGATGTATGACCTTGAAATGTACTTCTGTGGCAGGTTACATCACAGATTTTATGTACTGTGACCTCAAGAGTGATTCTTTCAGTAATTGTTGTACTACAAATATTAAATGGATTGTCTGGTGCCCAAAATGCATCTTCTAAATGTTAATTCATATTAATGTGCTTTCAAAGTTTAACATTTTGCATTGCTAAAATATGAAAACAGCTAGATGAAATTACAGCAGTTTGCAAGAAACCAGGACTGCTCATACTAGCTGAGTAAAAGTCATTTTCAGTTTTTGACAAATTTGTCATATATCACTTAAAGTTTAATTAGGTTTTATTTAATTAGTTTTGATCTTTGCCTCCCTATTAGCAAGATGGGGCCTTGTTACTATAGGAATATTTAAACCCTCATTCTGTGTTTCTCCCTTGCCTTTGATAGTATTTGTGTGCTGGCCTGTGCTTTATGCCCTATAGTACATCTTATACTATTTTGGCCTTGACATTGCATCTGACTCTTATATCTCCAGTTCCTGACTGTGGTTATATTTCTGACCATCCTATTACTGCAATCTGTTTCGGTCCTGCTTAGTATCCTACTGCAATCTTGCTATCCTTTTGGTCTGGGTGCTTAGGAGTGAACTTGGGTGCCACGTCTGTGGTGGGATGCTGGTGTGTCAGGCTCAATCAAGGGTGCACAGTATAAAGTATTGATGGTGCACAACCAAACATTTAGAAACCACTTATTTTATATTAAAGCAAACAGCTGTATAAATGATTATGATGGTTCACAGCAGTACTCATATACTTTATATGAATAACCCAGATGCAATATTTAGGTGATAGCCACAAAGAGCATCAACCAAAACAGTCTTAGCTGTATCAAGTCTTTCAGAACTTTTCACATTTTGGAATTGTCTGTCGAAAGTAATCTTCACCTCTATCCCAGTGCATGTATTCTATTATTTGATATAACATATTTAGAAAATATGATCTTTCACTTCATCTTTTCACTTCCAAAGAAAAATGAAGATTGATCAATTTTATATGTAAAGTAATGTGATTATTTACATGTGTATTTTTTTATATATTTATCTTGACATAGGCATAGTCGGATTCTCGGGACCTCTTCAAGATAAAAAACCTTCTTAACTTTATTAATAACCACTTGGCCACAGATATAAATGGGAAAATAAGGCCACAGCTGTTTAATAAATATATTCAAATGTATAAATAACATAGAAAGGTCATTGTCTACACACAGAGGCGGCTCTAGACTTTGAGAGGCCTTAGGGGAAACTCGAACGTGAGGCCCTCACTGACACTCATAATTAAAAATAGATATGCAAGTGATAATAAAAATGAACTGTTTAAATAGCATATTTTAAGACCAGCCTTTAATCCCAGCAATTAGGAATTCACCACTCCTTGTTTTTATTTGTCTTATAATTAGTCTGCAAATATCTATATCAAACGTGATTGACTATATGTGTGCTTGTGTGTATCTGATCAGCATTTGAGTGTGTATGTGTGTGCTAGTGTGTACATCTGATCAGCGTATGAGTGTGTATATATGTGTTAGTGTTCACATTTAGGAGACACACACAAACATCACAGCACCACATTTCATCACCCACAGGACTTGAAAATTATTATTACAATAGTCCAATAATGTACGCACAGGACTTACCAATGTACATCCACAAGGTCTTGGCCTTGTTCCATCTCTGTCCCCAAACATCTTGCCAGTGCCATAATTGATCCCAAACAGCTTCCCAGTGCAACTTGTCCCTAAGACTTATCAGTGCCACCTATGTCCTTCATCAACTCATTTGACTGCCTTCTTTGTCTCCAAACTGCTTTCCGAATGCTGTCTCTGTGCCCAAACATTTTATCAGGGCCATCTATGTGCCCAAACAGCTCATCGGGGTAATCATTGTCTTCAAATACCCTGTCACTGCCATTGTTCCCAAACCTCTTATTGGTGCCATATTTGTGCCTAGACTGTTTATCACTCAAATCAGTGTCCCTAAACAACTAATGTTCATTGTCCTTAAACATACCACTGCTATTATGTCCTCAAACAGCTTATCACAAACATAGTCACACTCAATCACAAACCCAGCCACACAAACTCAGACAGGACACACACTCACTCACAGACACACTCCGCAAGCAAACACTCACACACACTCAGTGACACACTCACTCAGCCAGCCCACACTCAGTCACACACTCACTCAGGACACACACTCACAGACACAATAAGGCAGCACACACTTAATCAAACACACTCAGAGAGCACACACTCACTCAACACAAATTAAGCCATCCAACATTCACACAAATACTCAGCCAGCCCACACTCACACAAACACTCAGTCAGCACACACCACACACAAACACTCAGTCAGCACACACCCTCACTCACACACTCAGCCAGCCCACACTCACACAAACACTCAGTCAGCACACACCACACTCACACACTCAGTCAGCACACACCCTCACTCACACACTCAGTCAGCACACACCCTCACTTACACACTCAATCAGCACACACACTCACACAACTCGGTCAGCACACAGACACACCAGCAGATTTTTTAAACTTTTTTTTATGACCAGCATAATGGGCATCAAAGCAGCGGGACAGTTTTTCTTTTAGATATCCCTCTCCCTCCGTGCTTAGTTACCTGTCAGGGCATCTACAGGGAGAAGAAGAGGGTCTCAGTGTCCAGTGGTCTCATAGACCACATTGTGCTGGCGCTTCTGCTGTTGCCGTTTCGTGTATGACCCGGCCTGCTGACTATCCTTCTCGTCCAGTACTCCCTGTGTATCTCTGCTTCAGTGTGCGGTTGCAGTCAGTGTACAAGTCCTGGGTGGTTATTTACCTGAGGCTCAACCATAGGGTATAATACCATTCAGGTGAATAACACTGTTCTGTTTCCAAACCTGTTGCAGTAGCTACCAGTCCTGTCTGTTTGGTCTCAGCTACCAGTCCTGTCTGTTTGGTCACAGCTACCAGTCCTGCCTCAGTTCCAGTCTCTGTTACCTGTCCTGCCTCAGTCCCAGTCTCAGCTACAAGTCCTGCCTCAGTCCCAGTCTCAGCTACCAGTCTTGTCTCAGTCCTGGTCACAGCTACCAGTCCTTCCCAGTTATGCATCGTGGGGTGCAGACAGACCCCACACCCTGCCCTGCAATGAGGCTCCTCCCTGGTCTGTTATCCCAGGTTGTGACAGAATGCAAAGGCCATAATAAGGAGCCCGCAGGGATAACATCTGTGTTAGAATTCTTGGCTGAATGCATGTTGGAGATGTGTAAGTCTGTAAAGCTTGTGCTTGAGAGTAATGCTAGCAGTACTAGAGTTGTGAAGTCTAAGACTGTGACTGTGCATAAGAAAACCCCAAAGAAAAGCTTTAAAAGAGAACCCCTCACTAAAGAGGAAATGCAGAGGAGACTGAAGGGAAGTTTGTGTTTTTATTGTGGGGAAACTGGGCATAGAATATCCTATTGTCCTTTAAAACCACCAAAGCCCCATGTACCTGATAAAGCCAAAATCCAGGCCAGGGAACCTGAATACAATACAGGTGATGAAGCCAAAAGTGAAAAAAGCCAGTCTTTTTCTGAGTTCAGTAAACCTGGGGAGGGTAAATCTGAAACACCTGGGAACCCTTTAGAATCTGAAGCCTTGTCTAAAGATATGGAAATGGCTACTGCATGTGATCAGTGTTCTGATATGGAAAACATGTCTTTTTATGCCTCAGACCTCAGTGAGGAGGACATCACTGAGAAGGATTTTTCTAAGGCTGTTTGTGCTGTCAGGACTGCTATTCCCACAACTCACAGCAAACCTAAAGCTAAGAAAAAGAAAGTTAATACTAGACACTCTCTAGAAATTGGTGCAATTATTCAGAGAAGGCAAAAGAGTGACTCTAGAAAACCACAAACTGCAAAGCATTCTCTTGGTGCCCCAGGTCTTGTTTTGGCATCTGATGGGACAATCATAGGCAGAGAAAACCTTGCTCAATATGAGAACTATCTTAGTGAACAAAAGTCTCTTGAGAGTAACCTGCTAGCGGCTAATTCTAAGAAAGTTCCAGCTAAAAGCCATGCATCTTCTAAAAAAGCCTCCAGTACCTCTGCTGAACCCCTTCTCTGTGGCACTGTTCTGGGTTCTGGTAAGGGGAAGTTAAAGAAAAAAGGACCAATTGCACGTCTAGAGAAATATATGACTGCATGTCTGGGTGAGTCACCTTGCAGTGAGTCCACAGCAGTATCTGTTAGTGCAGTGCATGGTTCTGGTCCCTCTAACCCCTATAACAGTACTGCAGGTGATCTGCCACCAGATTGTACCTTTGCCTCTAATGGGGCTATTGTAAGACAGCAAGACCTGCAAATTTATGAACAAATGCTATGTGCTAAGAGATAGCAGTTTCCTGTCTAGTTTCCATGTTTTGACTACTGTGTATTTTTTGTTTCCTGTTTTGGGAATCCTTTCAGCAGCATTTTGGAGCGCCCGGAGTTCGCTCCTGAGAAAGGGGGCTGTGTCACGGTTATTCTGGGTTTGTAGCTGTTTTTGTCTTCAGCCTCTAGTGGCCGCTATTGTGGTGTTCCAATTCTACTCCTGTTGTCAGCTGCCTCGTTATCCTCAGCCCTTCCCTATTTATACCTGCAGCTTATGGCAATCAGTGCCTTTGCATTGCTTTGGTTGCAGCCTGTGATAGTGCCTTGTTTCTTGTTCTAGCATTCATATATTGATTATTGATTTCCCGGTTCTGACTCCTGCCTGATTTTGACTCCGCTGTTTTCTGCCTGCCTCGACCATTTTGCCTGTCTAGTGACCTTGCCTTCTGAATTCCTACGTTGTACCTTGTTCCTGTTTCGTGTATGACCCGGCCTGCTGACTATCCTTCTCGTCCAGTACTCCCTGTGTATCTCTGCTTCAGTGTGCGGTTGCAGCCAGTGTACAAGTCCTGGGTGGTTATTTACCTGAGGCTCAACCATAGGGTATAATACCATTCAGGTGAATAACACTGTTCTGTTTCCAAACCTGTTGCAGTAGCTACCAGTCCTGTCTGTTTGGTCTCAGCTACCAGTCCTTTCTGTTTGGTCACAGCTACCAGTCCTGCCTCAGTTCCAGTCTCTGTTACCTGTCCTGCCTCAGTCCCAGTCTCTGTTACCTGTCCTGCCTCAGTCCCAGTCTCAGCTACAAGTCCTGCCTCAGTCCCAGTCTCAGCTACCAGTCTTGTCTCAGTCCTGGTCACAGCTACCAGTCCTTCCCAGTTATGCATCGTGGGGTGCAGACAGACCCCACACCCTGCCCTGCAATGAGGCTCCTCCCTGGTCTGTTATCCCAGGTTGTGACAACAGTGGACCAAAATCAGCAGATGACATGGCTCCCCAAATCAGCACAGGCTGTGAAAACTTCACACTGGACTTCAAGCATCTTGCAGTGTGTGTCTATCCATTCATCCTCCAGACTCTGGGTCCTTGGTTTCCAAATGAGATGCAAAAGTTGCTCTCATCAGAAAAGAGGACTTTGGACCACTGAGCAACAGACCAGGTCTGTTTTTCTTTATCCCAGGTAAGACGCTTCTGACGCTGTTTGTTGTTCAGGAGCAGCTTGTCAAGAGGAATACGACATCTGAAGCCCATGTCCAGGATCCGTCTGTGTGTGGTGGCTCTTGATGCACTGACTCCAGCCTCAGTCCACTCCTTGTGAAAGTCCCCAACACATTTGAATGGCCTTTTCCTGACAATCCTCTCCAGGCTGCGGTCATCCCTGCTGCTTGTGCACCTTTTTCTTCCACACTTTTCCCTTCCACATAATTTTCTATTAATGTGCTTTGACACTGCACTTTGGGAACATCCAACTTCATCGCACTTTTGACACATCACGGCTTGAACTTTCTTGTTTTGCATGTAATGCGTCTATCTCATATATTAGTTTACCCTTTTACGTTGCATTACTGAAATAAATGAACTTTTGCACGATATTCTAATTTTTCGAGTATCACCTGTATGTTTGTAGAAAAGGTACTACTCTGTTTAGTCTTTAATCTGGAGCACTGAACTCAAGAAGTATCCATAAAAAAAGAAAGTTGTCATCCACACTTTACAGGAATTCTCTGACCTAAGTGAACAGATTCACAAACACGGCTTCTCCAGTATTCCAAGCCTAGACAACTCAATATGAAAGCCATGCAGTCCTGTAGGAAAACTCCCATTATAATAGTCTTAACTGTGCACCAAGTATATTGTTACTACACTACATCTAAAAGAAGAGCCAGTGATTTGTGATTATTGGATAATCAATCCTAGAATTGGGAAACTGGTTTTGCATCTAATACATATGCTCCCATTGTCCATAATCCAGGACAGGGTGACTGGATGCCTGGAGCTCCTGTAATGCAGGCATGAGGTTTACATATATTTACTGATTGTTTCTGTACTTTATTTGCATTGTGCTTGAAAAAAACTTTTTTCTATAAATTATTTTTAGTGCAATAGTTAGGGACACCTTTTGACCTGTTTTCTATTTAATGTGGAGTTATATACCCATTATCCCCAGCCAGACAAAACTCCGGAGTTTTGCATATTCCTGGAAGGGTAAATAGGAAATTGTCAAAAGTGAAAACAATAAAAGAGATGAAGCAGAACCTAGAACATTCTGTGCACTGCATATAAATATAGATCCCTGAAGAAGATTAGTTGATTTTTCTGAACCCAACACTTACATTTTTTTTTTGCTTTGAAACTAACAGATTATACAAGTAAAAACACCATCAATAACAAGTTGAGCAAAGTTGTCTTATGCTCAAAGTGACTGTAAAAAAGATATTTTTTTCAAAGCTGGGTTATGACAGCTTTGATAAAGATTAAGCAGCCTGAGTGAAGGAAGCTATTATTTCCCAGACTCCAAACCGATCTTCCCTCCACTGCTCCTGTTTCTGAGACATCTTTTTTCATGTGCCTTCAAATTGCTTGTTTTGCTTCCTGCTGAAGAGAAATTCATATAACATATACACTGTATGTCTGTGTAAATAAATGCAGTAATAGCATACTTAAGTGGTCACTCAAAAGGACAATATGAGCAAATTTAGATTTTATGGTGCTAACCCATGTTGAAGAGATGCATCTCAAAACAGGAAAAAGATCATAACATAATAAATATACTCCTACCAAAAGACATGCAATGTCAATACAAAAATGTATTAACAAGAAGTACAAACCAATGCAACACAAGTGTGCAGTACAATAGATAAACACAGCATACGTATATAGACAAGATGGCGGGCTTATATGTGAGATACTGTTTGGGCACCAAATTGCCTGTATCAAAGGTCTGATCACCACACACACACACAAGCAATACATGCATACATACAACTACATTTCAAAAACAAAACTCCCAATTTAGCACTTTGTCCCAACATTGCCATACTTGTTACTTGATAAATAGGAAGCTTGTAAATTAACTTTATTCTGAATCAGTGTAATGGTGAACAGTTAATGATGTAGTGAATGACTGAAAAGAAAAAGTACGAATCAGTAGATGTGTGTAGTCACACAAGCAAGCCTCAAAAGCACTTTCTGCAGACTGTAAGTTAGCAAGTAGGACTTTCCACACTTTACTATAGGTCTGTCTTTGTTTGTAATTCCCCTTAAAGCTCTGCATCAAATGCATGTAACTTGCAACTATATAAATTATCATACATTATAATGTGACCAAGGATAAGAATAAAGGCAATGATTAAGCAACAAAACATGGACTAAAAATGATGTATTAAGTTAACATAAGCTACAGAATAAAATAAATTAACACAAGAAGCAAAAAATGACAGATTCCAATACATCAGGCACTTAGTTAATCAAACTCACCTATTTGCAGTGAAAGCTGCTAATGCCTGTGAAAAGTTCCAAGCAGGCTCCTGGAAGACCACCTTGTTCCAAGGCTAAGTCCTTTTCTGGGAGCCGGCGAGTTCAAGTGCACCCACTACTCAAATTGATAGGACTTTTAAATACATCTGCATGGTCCACAAGGACATTATATATCCTTTTGTGGGAACAGGTGAAAATGTAATGAAGCAATTGAATATAGTTGTAGAAAAGGAATTAGTGAAGTATAATAAAGTAAAAGTATTACAAAAAGTGCATAGCAACTATCACAAGACATCGAAATGCACCATCTATTTTGTCTTAAATTCTAATTAGAATAACTGTAGCCTTTTTCATCCAAGAGATGAATTGTGTGGTCTATTTAATTAATTAAAATGAATCAATTTTCTTCTGGAGAAAATTAAAATTATTAATCTCTGCCCAGCTGCATGATTTTCATCAACAAATAAATTAAAATCATGTAAACCCTTGTTCAGCAAAAGATTTAACTGTAGATCTTTGAACTGGACAGTGTAAGCATTTAGAATACATTTACAGCCAGATTGCAAATGTATACATTGAAAGGGATTGTTTTCTACAATTTTGTATATCGTGTTATGTTTGTTATGTTTGTTCAGATGGTTTTTGTTCCATGTCTGATTGGCCCTTGTCCCGAGCCTCAGGGGTCCAACTTTAGCAAGGATTTGTTTGACCACAGGTATCTCCTGGGTTTACCCAGTCACTCATGGGGTAGTAATGCACATTTACTCCAAAATAAAAATTCAGACATTAAATAAATTCACAGAAGCAAGAGAATAGGTGGTAAAGGCTGCAGTAGGTTTTATTTGAAAACATCCATTTAAAAAATAGATAACCATTCATCATAAACAATTAATCAATAAATAAACTCTGGAGTATACAATCCCAGAACCCACCTTATAATAATATGAAGGTCACCCATACCAGACATGAGATCATCACATGTAGGATGTTTATACAAATATTCATTGTTGCAACAATGTAATATGTAATATATTTATAATAGCTGACATAATGCATATCTTCAATTTCTTTACATGTAATATAACTTGTAAAGTGAAAAAGGGCACTTTGGGTCAAACTGCACATATATTTTAGAAAACCAATGTAGTTTAACTTTAATGTGCAAAAAAATATCCCCTGTTGTATTTCCCCTTTCCTGTAGGTAATATACACCAAAACATTCCCTCTAGGTAATAAAATCCAAAATGTTAATAATATTAAATCTGAAAAATGAATAGTATTAGAAATGAATGATTTAATGTGCAAAACATATGAGCTTACACATGGGAAAGCCACAATAGGCTTAAATGTCACCAACATCATTCAGCAACAACAAGTGCAAAAGCACATTTAGTACAATATAGCAGAAAAGTCCAAAAATGAGAGTCGGCAATGTGTCTAGTTCATTTGGAGTTAATTTGCTTCTAATGCAATGCTCGAGTGAAATACCTCGTACAATACAAATATTTGTAATACTATAAAATAAATAGGTTAGTTCAGATGTCTATAGGTTCTACTCATTAAAAGAGAAAATTGCAGAGGATTAAGATGGCTGTTTCAAACGTTAGGCCAATGTAACAGCATTCAAAAAAAATCTCCAGCGTAGCTGAAGTTGACTTAGTCTCAAAAATATCTTTGATCATTTCACCTCTCCTTACTTTCAATGGGGAAGATTCGAACCTGGGTTTATTTTTCCAAGTGAAACACCGAATTTGACTTAGTCTCAAAATGAAAATCGACCTCCAAAGACGAACTTTAGTGAACAGACCCAGGCAGTGTGCTGTGCACCTTCTTCCATTGGTGGGATCTGTATTTATCTGACTCAAGGGGAAAATAAATGGATGCTCCTTCCCCATGATAAGGGGAGTCCTAGGTTTATTTAAACCATTAAAAAATACCATTCATATTATTTATTGAATGTATTTCTTTCATACCTCACTGTCAACACAAGATACATGGTGTGTATAGTATCAGAGCTACTGCATATCCACAGTAACTCGCTGCAGCAACACTGCTAAATTTGTTCTCCTTTTGTGATCCAGAGAATCAGAACATCAAAGGATGAAGGGCCATGGGATAGCAGGCTAGCTTTTTTAAACACTCTGATATGTAGTTGCTAGTATTTCATGCACTTGGGCTGTGTTCCTGTCTTGACGTTGTTTGTAAATGAACTGTACCATATTCATGTTGAACAAACATCCTCCATGGTCGAGGGATTCTGTTACCTGCCCTTATACATAAAAAATAAAAAAAGAGCTCTAGTGTGTCACCAACAATTAAAACAAGCATAAATACCCTTTTAGACAAATGTTGCCACTCCTCAATGTGCTGTGTACAATGGGTCGTTTATAGGGAAATAGAGGGTGCCCTATGTCATATAAGAAACATAAAAAAAGACAAAAGATAGTGTAATAAATCTTAACAAAAAGAATGTGTCAAGGGGTGTTTAATATGATACTCACAAACATCCACAGTAAATGAGGAGGATTGAAGAGCACGCTCAAAAACAAGACTTAAAAAAACAACAGATGTACAACAGGATATATATATATAAAATAGTATATTTAATAGAATAAAATGCAATGGATGAATGTAAGTAGATCCAAAAACATGGAACTATGTTCCAAACAAGATTAAATAACAACGTAGAATATATTCATTGGCGTAGTATGGCATAAAATAGAGTGGAAATATTCTCAAGCCCGACACGTTTCACCCATAAGAAGGCTTCATCAGGGGTGGTAGAATTGGATTAATAGTTGGGAATATTCTATGATAATAATTGGTCAAATATGCAGGATCTGGTTTACCTTTCTATTGGGTTCTGGTTTTGCACGAGTTGAAGAGCTGGTGTGTTACCGATAAAATATGTTTAATATAGTTATAATAATTCCACAGATATCAAATACGAAATTTTTTTGTGTATATGTTAAAAGTAATGGGATTAATGCCAATCATTGGGATTTAATTAAATTCTCTTATATTTTTATATATAATAAGTTGAACATGCAGTCCAAAGATGTTGCGTTGTTCATATAAGCGAGGGTAAAAGGATTGCACAGAGAGCCTTTTAAGAAGCAGACCAGCCGGTATGAATAACAAAGTGTTGTCTCCGTTGTGACTAGGAGAATAAAGGGGGGGGGGGAGGAGAGAAAGCTAAAAAAAAAAGATTATAAAGTGAAGAACAGTGCCTTGCAGTGGCGGTTGTGTTTCACGTGTGTTTCCATACTCTTATGTCACTATACGTTTTGCCCTTCCTTATGCTTCCTCAGGTGACTCGGAGACACAACCTCCACTACAAGTTAAAGATCCTCAGGATTCATGCATCGGATTTTAACTAAATTTTAAATCAATTTAAGTGACAACTCACAAGAGAAGTCACAATATGTCAATGTAAGCTTTTATTTTAGTTTGTTTTTATCTGTATTAAATGTTTTTACACTATCCTCTGCTGTTTGCTTTGCTATATGGTAGGTACCACCAAACATTTCAACAATGGAAACACCACCTTAAACCGAAATGTATGATGTATATCTGTTAGTTCATTATCTTGTAGATATTTAATATCTCAATTTTTGTAATGGTCATTTTGAAATTGGGGTGCAGACTATATTAATTTAAATCCTCTACTATCCCCTTCAGAAATTCTAAAGGATAAGGCACAAATAATAAAACATCATCTGCAAAAGCTGTGCTTTTATATTCTCCTATAACCAATACTAATCCCTTTGATGGAATTAACCCTATTCTACAAATTCTGTAATATCGTTGCACATTTCTCTATCTTAACTACTCTATTTTATCCCACTAGCTGCGTTAACAGCATCCACAATTGACGGCCAGAGTTTGTTCTTTTTCATCTGGCTCTTCCTTTTTGTTGTCGCCCCATCACAGAATTAAAGTGTTGGCACAGCTTATGCACCAATGTGGTCTTCTCCTCTGCTGAGAAACTCTTAGACCTTGTCTTCCTCCATATCCTGCTACCAGTGTCCTTGTACCTCCTCCGACCCCCCTGCCCTGATCCCTGGCTTGACATATTACTTTATTTTAATTTTTTGTTTTTTAATTGTTGCTGGCTTCTGATCTTGTTCTCAAATGGTGGTATGGACATGTGCTCATTATTTATGCAAACATTCCTTCACAGTGATTGGGTTTTGGCTGAGTGCACCTATCATAGACTTTGGTCTCATTTACAGCCTGCAGGGAAATAGTCAAGGACACTGGAAGTTAAGCCCTGTTACCTTAGAAATTAATGTTAAATGAATATTTCTAATAAATAAATTTGCTTTAAGAGTAAATTCCAGATAATAATATACATCTTATAATGGGCAAGGTTCTACAAGGAACATTGTGGCTATGATGTTGCACCATGAGTCATTGCATAGTTTTTGCTCCCCAGGCTAAACATTTCAATCCCTCACATGTTGTCCCTGCACAATTCATAGTTAAGTCAGTGAGATGAAATGTGGCAAAATAAAAAAAAAGTTCTATTCTTATTAACAGACTGAGGTAAAATGGAGGAAAGAGTAAAAGCATGTGAAGGAGTAATGACAAGGGCACACATTGATGTTTCATTGTAAGATACATGCAGCATGGTTTGTCTTTTGTTATAGTACATGTTGGAAGCCAACATGTTGTGTTGAAAACAGATTACTAAAAATTTTTTAAATGTCTTAAATGTGATATCGGATAGAGTCAAATAAGATATTGTAGAAGATATTAACTAATATTAAGACAGCAAATAGATGGAATATTGACAACTCAGAATGTCTCGTCTTGTAATGATGTATGTTTATGTGAATTTTGTATTCTGACATAAAATTAAAAAAAATAAAAAGATTACTAAAAATGCTGACATGGCTGCATCACACTGATATCTTGGCAGCCATTAATATTACAGAGCCAACTTTTCCTATTGGAGACATGTTAATCCATTAATGTAGCACATATTTCCAGTTAATATATCTTCAGAGTGCACAGAAATTTCTGACTTAGAGAGATGTCTACAAATAGAATGTCCATTCAGTATGGCAGTGAATGCTTGGAAGTCGGAATCCAGGCATTGCATTTGAGTGTTATTTAATTTAGGTATCCACAAAAGACCAAAAAACCTTCTCTGTCTTTTTTGGATATACTTTGATTTCTCACCATTAAAGCATCTTGTTTTATATCTATCCGGTGAGTGAAGTGCACAGTTTTTCCTTCATCTCATGGGGGAAGTATCCCTAGTGTATGGCTCCGAATTTCCCTCTATTTCTACAGGGGTCAGTCTCTGGGTATTGTCCTTGAAGCTAGTCCCTTGCTACCATCTCTCGGTGGGTGCCAGCATTTCCATGAGAGTATGAGCATGAGTCCCTACGGACCTACGTCATCACGTCCCAAACATGGGTATATCTTTATTCAATAATACCATGGAGAAGGTCTTCAATTTGTATTTTTCCACCTGTTTATGTAAAAGTCACTTCTTAAAGTGAACTTGTCCTCTTATCATTTCTGCCCCAGACTGCAGCAGGATTATTACTATTAAGCCTGATCCACATTATCTTGGAGCCACACCTGTGATTAATTCTTCCAGCATACTCCGGTTGTTTTTACCATCTACAATATATTTTCTTATCCCCAGCTGTTCCAAGCTCCGTTGCCACTCCGCCTCTTTTGGCAACCGCTTTCTCTCTATTTTTGTGTGTGTGTTGTAATTGTCATATTGCAAGTTGATAGGATCCTGTACCAGGTCACAATATATGCATACTGCCATCTTGTGTTTAGGACTGTAATTGCATAGTCAACTGTATTTTATGCATTCCCGAAGTTGCAAGATGTAACATAGTAACATAGTTATTTAGTTTGAAAAAAGACACAAGTCCATCAAGTTCAACCCTTCTACCTATCATTCCAGATTTTGATCCAAAGGAAGGAAAAACACCCTAAGGAAACAACTTGAATTTTGCCTCCTAGGGGGAAACATTCCTTTTTGACTCCAAAGGGCAATCAGATTTCTCTTTGGATCAATGAGCTCTATTATTAATGCTTGTCCTATTATTAATAGCCCTGCATGTTCTGCTTTTCTAAAAAAAAAAAAAAAAAACAACAACATCCAGACCATTTTTAATTGCATCTATTGTGGTTGATGAATGTATGTATAATTTTACCATTTTGTCTTGCTATGCCAGGTCATGTTCCTCATTATTACTGGATGTATTGCTATCTAACATATATTTAAACACCAATTATTAGACACAGAATTGGGAGAGCATGTTTTTGCGGCTGCATTAAAGGGACAGTCTTGTCACCTATTTGACTTTGGCGCAACTTGTAGGCACCAAAGGGTAAACTAGACTATTACTATTAGTTTTCTTTCCCTTTCTGAACTGTTTAAAAGTGAGTTCATACTTACCTATGCAAGTCCACCCCCAAGAGGCAGTCCTCTTGATTGCATCGGTGAGGTCGCATCTCTTGTCCGCATGTGCAGTGTGGATATTTATCCCAGCAACCTCTCACTGCATCTCACGTTTCCCGTCTCCCTGTGCACTGCCTTCACAACGTTGTCCGTCTCCATGACAGCAAGAGGCAGCTCAGTGTCTCCATGACTGAGCGAAAGCAGCTCAGTGTACTAGTCAGCAGCTGTTGCATTCACTTTATGCCCTCCTTTCCTAACTAACACAGAAACTGTGAAAATGTTACCACTTGGAAACCCAAGATTCCACCTACCCACAGTGTGAGGTGAAAGCGCTACCAGCGGACAATGTTACAATTCGGTTAATTCCCCCACCTCTTGCCCATTCCGCAGTGCAAAAGGGCAGTGCTACTGGTTGGTTATGCTGCTTCCCCTCCCCCACCTGGTTATGCTGCTTCCTCCTCCCTCAACAGCAGGGAAGGACTGCGCTACTGAGTAGTTACGAGGATTTAAAAAAAATACAGTTGTGGGGAGTCTGCATAACTGAGTATGCTGTGAGTCTGCTCGAGTGTTTGTGACTGAGTGTGATGTGAGACTTCATGAGAGTTTGTGCCCGAGTGTGATGGGAGACTACATGAGAGTGTTTGACAGTGTGAGATAGAATAACAATCCCTCTCAGCCAGGGCCGCTTTAAGACCCTACTGGGCCCTGAGCAAAGTCTTTAGCAGTAGGCCCCCTTAAATTTTTCTAAAGTTGCATTGTAAAAAGCTGGATGTAAATGTAAACTTTTTAATATTACATTTTCATATCACACCCATCTATGTGTATTTGTAATAAAATGTTATTGAAAAATAGCATTTTTAATTCCTTTGTTCTGCACCCACATTGCACCTAAAGGACTTAACACAACACCATATAGTATCCACAGCATTTGCTATGCACCTATATTGCACCCACAGCACTTGGCTTACATATATATTGCACCCACACAATTTGGCATGCCACAGTGTCAATTTGCCCCACAGAACATACCACAGTGTCATTTTGTCTCACAGAACTGCCCCTGCACAACAAGCCACAGTGTCACTTTCCCCCAAAGTACATGTCATTTTGCCCCACAGAACATGCCACAGCATCACTTTGCCAATTAAAATAAGCCACTGTCAGGTACCAATTAACATGCCACAGTCAATTTGTCATTGACATATGCAACTGTCATGTTGCCTATTAAATATGCCACAGCTTGCCAATTAATATGCCAGTGTTATTTTGAAATTACTATGCCACAGCCATTTTGCAATTGATATGCCAGTATTATTGTGCCATTAATATGCCACAGCCAATTTACCCATTAATATGCCAGTATTATTTTGCCATTAATAAGCCACAACCAATTTGCCCAATAATATGCCAGTATTATTTTGCCCATCAAAAAGCCACATCCAATTTGCCTAATAACATGCCAGTATTATTTTGCCCATCCCCAGTACTCATCTCCTGGTTGCTCCATGTCCCCCGTGGTCTCCTCCATGCAGTCTCCCCTCCTGCATGGAGGAGGGTAGTACAGCCACCGGATATGACGTACTTTAATATCCGTTGCAATGATATTTTTTTTCAAACTTTTTTTTTCTATTTTCTTTCGGCTGGATGGATGCGGACTGTCGGCGGCTGCCCGCATGACTGCCTCCGTGTGAGACAAAATCCTGGCATATTGAGGGGTTAAATCCTGGCATATTGAGGGGTAAAATCCTGGCAAACTGAGTGGTTAAATGCTGGCATATTGAGGGGTTAAATCCTGGCATATTGAGTGACAGATCCTGGCATATTGAGGGGTTAAATGTGACACTGTGGCATGCCAAATCGTGCAGGTGCAATATGAGTGCGAGCCAAGTGCTGTGGGTGCAATATAGTTGCATGCCAAGTTCTGTGGCTACTGTATGGTGCTGTGTTAAGTCCTTTAGGTGCAATGTGGGTGCAGAGGAAGGGAATAAAAACAAGGAATGCAATTTTTCAATAACATTTTTATTACATATGAAAATAGTTGAATACAATATTAAAAAATTCAAATACGTATACATGCAACTAGTTATAGAGAGATGTCTGTGTGTATAGATATTTATTGTTTTAGAATTGTACAATTGTCACCTCATGGGGCTCCTGTGTGTCGCATAATTCATGGCGGTCCCATGTGTTGCATAATTATGGGGCACTTGGTGTGGCATAATTAAGGGGCGCCTGTGTGTGTGGCATAAATAATGGGGCTCTAGTGTGGCATAATTTATGTGGCTCTTGTGTGTGTCATAGTTATGGGGCTCATGTGTGTGGCATAGTTAATGGGCTCCTGTGTGTTTGACATAATTTGTGGGGCTCCTGTTTGTGGCATATTTAATGGGTCATCTGATATTACTAAGGAATCTGTTTGGCATGGTCTTGGAGGAAATCCAGGGGGGTGACACCTTGAGTTACCGCACCGGGTGACACCAACCCTAGTTACGCCTCTGGGTTCATCTAAGTATAAGATCTTCATATTTTAAGCAATACAAAATGTAAAATATGCATTTTCAAGTACATTGAAAGTTCTTTAACATGCATTAACATTAGGAGGAGGCAGTTTGGGCACCCTTTAACATGGGGGATTAACCTGTAATGTTCAATAGGCTATATGATTTTATTACATATTAACATTATATACTCTACTTTTAGATTGTCTATATTCCTTTATATTCAATAAAATATTTTAAAGACAAAAAGTTATTGTTTCCGCATCCCAATTTTTTATTGCATTCTCAACTATTTAAAAACATAAATAGAGAAACCTGGCTAACTATATAAGTTTTTTGCTAAGCTACTTGTAAGGTCAGCCTTCTAAGCAATTAAGACATTATAGAAGTAGTACGGGTACCACTTGCAGTTAAAATGGTGATATTGTGTGTGGGTCCTCAGGAAACTGTATGCAGCAGTCTGAGTCTTGTTGCTCAGGGAACCTTTTCAAATACCAGGCAATCTCGAAAAATAGGTGTTTGATTTAAAACATTTGTCTGTAAAATATGTTTAATAGCTTAAAACACTATACAGCAGATTGCTTTAGGCAATAATGGTTTTGAAGAATTAAGAATGGCCCCACTGAAAGTGCTTTGTAAAACTAACATGTTCTTTTATTGTTCTTTAACAAAATAAAATACAATTTTAAATGTTTAACTGTTATAGGCTATCACTGAACATTCCTTAAACAATGCCGATCTAAGAAATTCATTTAATCTAAAGCTATTTTATAAAAATAATTAGGATATGATAAATGGTTGCTAGGATATAACAGGTAGCCTGGCATTTAAAAATATAAAATAAAGATAGCAGAAAATGTAGCAGAGTCTTGTAATATGACATTTTGAAAAATATGAACAATTACCTACTGTTGAATTGAACGTGTGCTTACTGGAAAGCACCACCTTCATTATCTCCCAATTTTTTAAAAAACATTTTTTGCACTAAATGTGACCATGATGGCCTTTATGATAAAGTTTTACTTTTAGTTTAAAAAATAGAAATTCTGAATTCTCAAAAGTATACAAAAATCCTTGATAACCATATGCGGTTAAGAATATATGATATTTCTGCCATTTTTGTAATGAGTTGTTTAGTTATAGAAATTGGCACTCTAATTTATTAATGAAAAGCAAAGGTTAATATCATGAAACGAGATAGTCACCACTCTCTCTTCTTCATTGGGATTGTTATGTCAGTGGCAGCTATAATCAACCTTACCATCAGCAGAGTTGCCTGGAAAAGCCACCTTGATTTTCTTGTAGAAAATCAATGTGGTTGATTTAATGGGAAGATAAAATATATATATATATATATATATATATATATATATATATAAATGATAAATATAAATCTGGGCCTGCCAGGTCGTATTGTTCTTGCAAAGTTTTATATGACTTAATAGTTTATCCTCAATAAGGTATTTTATCTTATGGATTCCTTTTTCGGTCCATGATGTCATATCTATGTTTTCCATCAAAAAATGCAATGTTTTTAATGGTAAATTTGGAATTAGTTTATCCTCTATACCTTTCAACTTTCTCAATTTTTTCCAATTTTCTTTTATAGAGGACAGAACTAATCCCAACATTTGGGGTTCTATGTTAGATATTGTGTTTTTTTAGACTCCAGAATTGAGATATCATATGGGATCCAATATTGGGAATTCTAATTCAAACCATCCCTCCTTTAAGGCCTGGGGATTTTGTGATATAATAGCTGGAGTGAGGGGGGCAGCTTCCGCCTGTTCAAAAATGTTCGGGAGGCCTAAGCCACCCTGATCTGGGGGCCTTGCCAGTAGTTGGAAATTTGACCTGGGTTTTTTCCCAGCCCATATGAATATGGAAAAGGATGACTGGATTAGTTATAACCAATGGGGATGGTACCCGCAAAGAAAGCATGCAAAATATTTACAGAAATTTGGGTAAAACATATGCTTTAATAGCGTTCACTCTGCCCCACCAGGATATGTAGGTTTCTTTCCAATTTGAGAGTGATATATTAGTTTCTTTGATCATGGGGGTGAATATTTATTTCTGCCCACTTCAAAGGGTTATTTGAAATATTAATGCCAAGATATGTTATTTGATTTGCCCATTGGAATGCATATTTTTTATGCATATATGAAATATGGTCCATTGGGCTCTTATAAGGCATAGCTATTGTTTTGGTCTTATTTAAACTTGTAGGAAATTTCACTGTATTTATCTATCATTTTCATTAATTCGTCTACTGAGGTTTAAAGGTCTTCTACCGTTATCAGAATATCATCTGCCTATAGTTTGATTATTTGCATTTCTAGGCCCGCATGTCCCCTCAACCTTCCATTCTCTCTAATTGCTCTCATGAGAGGTTCCAGGGAAAGTAGATAAAGAGTCGACAAAAGAGGTCAACCCTGGTGCGTTCCGTATGCCAGAGAGAACCAGGGAGACTCTATTCCTGAGCCCACCACCCTACCTGATGGTTCTGAGTATAAATCCATTACGGCTCACCGGAAATTGTCTCCCACGCCAAAGGCCTTCAGTGTCTCATCGATGAAACCCCAGCTGACCTTGTCAAACGCCTTCTCGGCATCAAGAGACAGGGTCAGCTGGGGGACATCTTTATTTACACAATTTATTTTTACTAATAATGTCATCATAAAAACAAATTTATATTAACAAAATACTTATTTGAAATAACCTAAAACTAGAAGATTTATTTTTAAAATATCTAAATTCAGTTTAATACACTTTTCCTTCCGCAGCAGTTATGCTGTGCAATTGGTCCCAGAATGCTTTGCTTGAGGACCGGGTGCAGGTGCATCTTACACTTCCTTTGGTTCTGGTTCACATCAGCAAAACAATTAGGAATATTATAACAGGAATTTGTTTTGAAAACAAGATGGCTGCATACTGTTTTATGAACATGCACAACAATACATACACAAACAATAAATTATGACAACTAAACATATTTTCTTTTCTTGGTATTTAAGTTTTAGTTAAGGCAAGAACATGTTTTTGTTTACTACAGATGTTTCGGTTCTGTTTCATCTGGGGCCTATAATACTTTATTGTGGTCCTGGAACAAAGCCAGAGACAATAGCTGAAGTTCAGCCTAGTTGTATTCCCTGCTCCTAAGTTAATCTACCAATTAGTTACCTGTTAGACTGATTAATTAATGGAGCCAATGTAGCATCTTCTGTTGAGAGAAATTCCAAAAATGGAAGAGGAAAACCCAGTAACGGGCTTTCTTTTTTCGTTTCGTTTTCCGTTTCTTTTTTTTCTTCTTGTGTATCTTATAGACTATTTTTATAAGTTTAATTGCTATAATTTTATGATTAACTGTCAAGAAAATCAAAGCCTCCTCAACCATTACCAAGTGGTTTTTTTTTTGTGCCTTTAATATAACTAGTGCTTGATTTACTCTTATTTCCTTGAGGCTTCTTCTGACCCAATGCTAGTAAGAATTTTAGAATTAATTCTTTTTATGTTATCATCAAGACCAACAAAGTATTTTGAAATAAAGAGAATAGATGACCATTCAAAGACTTGTTTTTTTTATGAGACTTTTTTTTTTAATATCCCATTTATAGTTGAAACATTCCTTTCCATTATTCTTTTTTTAGAAAATAATTCTCATCCAGAGAGCAACGCTTTTGCCATTAGCAGTGACCCCATCTCTAAATGGCAGCATTTTGCCAGGAGCTAGATAACTAATATAGTAAATATAGAAATTCCCCTTATGTGTTATCATTCTCTAGACTATCTTCTGAAATAGCTGTATTGTTTTGCCTGCATGAAAGCCAAGCTGTATATCTTCTTCGATTTTTAAGGCAAAATTAGTCTTCAGGCAATGTTCTTTGTTTTTATGATTTTTCAAAAGGCAGAGTACTCATTTAAAAGTATATATGAACTTGAATGTCTTAAAATACCATCATCATGTTGGTATGTTTGTAATTAAATAATCATATTTCTTAATTAATCTTACTTAACTATCATGAAAATACATTATCTTAATTTTTTTCTTGATTTCAAGTGTCTCCTGGGAAGAACCACCACACAGTTACAGTGTGATGCCAAATTCGCAGCTGCCGTCAGTCCCTCAGATGTATTTTGTGTATTTTCAGGGTTGTGTGCGGTCTATTCAGAGAACACAAACCCCGGAAATATACAGCGCGGCTCCATCCTAGGTAGCACACAATGAGCATACGCGCCTGCTTAAGTGGTGACATTCATGTTTAAATGCATATTTGCAAAGGCTTGGATTATATTACTCATATTTAGACATATTCATTAATTTCTTGCTAGTATTATGCTAGTTTAAAACCAAAATACATTTTTTCACTAAAATCATTTGTTTGTTCATAAATGAATCAATTAAGGCAATTGTTATTTATGTTTTAATAAGTCAGAGAAGTGAGCAGTACATCAGAGTGATCCTTTGACTAGATGTAGACACACTAAGAGCTTTGTTTATGAAATTGGGGATTGCAGAGAGTTGAGAAGGTAATTTCAAACCAAAGGCCAAAGCAGCCAAGTTTAAATAAGCATCCCTCTTAGCTAAATTGGAGAATATACAAAATACAAAGAAATGAGACCACTGGCCATGAACATACAATCTATTATAGATTGCATTGTTATACAAATCACCTTGCAAGGGCTGCAAAACTATAGAGATCATACCCATGAGCTTACACTCTAAAGTAATTGAGGTGTAGTAAAAACATAAGGAGAGGAACAGGTGGATGGATGTGGCTCCAAACTTGGCCAATGAAACTCAGTTCCAGTGATATTTAGGTAGATGTGTCTCCCCTATGGCTTCTAAGCTGGTATGTGAAGCACTACGAGACAGATTGCCTGTCCTGTAACTTGAATGACATCATATTAATTTAGAAATCACTATCTTAATAAAGAATCGTAAACGTAATTGCAGTGCCTGATTTTTTTTATATATTGTCTCCACCACACAGCCAAAAAGTACGTAACCAGTAGAAGCAGGGCATACGCACAAAATTGGTCAGAAGTCTGCTTTACAGATATGTGCACACTCCGATAGCGTTATTTTGCTCTATCTGCATATGTGCCTTTGTTTATACATGACTCCAATATTTTTTGTTGTAAATATATAGTGTGTTACTTGGCAATGCTAATATGAATTTTTTTATGAGGGAGATTAATAAAGTTATGTTAAAGTTATGGATTGTTTTTAAAAGGTTGCAAGCTCTGCTATAAATAAAGTGGATTTTAGTACTTGAAAGCTGTGTTGTTTTATATCAAAAGACAAAGCTAAAATGCTGCCAGGCCTATCCATTAAATTATTCCTTTTATCTGTAATAAGTAGTGTTTTGCCTGAACCGTGTAAGCCTAATCATGCATACTGTAGAAGTCTGGATTGAAATTTGACTGCTACATGTCCTTTGTGTATATATAAACTAACTTTATATGAAGATCGGGAAATTTTACATCCTACAACCTTGATATCTGAAAGAATTCGAACATAGCAATCCCAAAACTACAGTTATTCAATAATATTTAAAGTTGTAATTTCCTCCTGAACTCCAAAAATACATTAGTTTTTTATTGTTTCCAACTTATAGTCCATGACTTGAAGCTGCCTATTCATGTATGAAACATTTATATTCATGTGTATTTATTTGGTCCAAGTATATCATGTGTATTTATTTGGTCCAAGTAATAATATTATTTATTTTTTTATTTTTTTTACCAGTGACTTTAAATTTTCTGTTCATATGTGTCAAATCACTTAACACTTTTATGCATAAGGCAACTAACATCACTATTTAAAAATTAGCCCTGGAATATTTTTCTGGAACTAATGTACTAACATGATCTGGTAAGAGCTTCCTTTAGGAACTGCCAAGGTCTAATAAACCCCTTAGTAAATGTTGGTATACATGCAATTCCCCATAGGTACTTCTATGTAGGTAACAGGTGAGTATTGCAATCCTGACTGTGGAAGGGTTCACAGTTGTTTAATTTTATGTCTAAAGTTTGTATGCAATAGTGACTAGAATGGTTGGGAGGGATTACTTAAAATATATAGATATATGTATATATATATATATATATATATTTATGTGTATATATATATATATATATATATATATATATATATATATATATATATATAATATATATAAATAGGCAACAGTCTTGGGTAGAGGAATAAAGGAGGTCTCAAAGCTTAGACAGATGTAAAGTTCTGACAGCTAATCAAGCTCTACTTGTCACGCTGACCTACAACACGTTTCCATCAGGTGTTTGTTACCTGAACCAGTTTTCTCCCTGTGGTTGAGCCCAGAGTTTGTACTGATTACCCCAAATGTTGTCAGCATTTGTAGAACTATACAGCAATTGGGAAAACCCTGAATAGTCTATGGCTGTCAAAAGTTAAAGTTTGTATACCGCATGTTATTCCTGAAGGACAAAGGTGTGATTCAACTGTGGGGAGTCAAACACTGATATTGTGGTAAGGGAATAATGTCATTCTGCAAAAAAACACTATTATTTTATGCTAGGGGTGTAATAGCCTTTTGTTTAAAAGTGGTGTTAGTGGTAAATTAATGAATTCATTTATAAATTAATGCATGATTCAATTCTATTAATGTTTATGGCAATATCAATATCGCATAAGCTAGAAACCCCCATTCTCAATTAATTATTATTGTACCCTTAAAAAATGAAAACACTGTTACAGGGGTCATGTACTGAACAAGTGCAGTGGGGAAAAAAGTAGGTAAAACATGAGTAAGGAGCAATTAGCTACTATGTGTAAAAGTTTGCTCGGTCCTGATCACATTCTCCAGTGTCTGGGAAGTTGAGTAGAGCCCCCAAAATGTTGGGATGTATGATATACTGTGGATAATCTGGTGCCGTGCCATGTACAGTGGGGCAATATGCACTGTCGGTGTATGACACATTGTGGTTTCACATGGTTGCGAGGCTGGGGAGAGGAGGCCTGTAGAAATGTTTGCACCAGGGCTAGTAGTTTCTAGTCATGACCCTGTTCACAGCACTATGGTATTCTTGTAGGGCTATGTTGCCTGTCCCTGTTCTTGACTTGTGCATTTTCTTTCATGTCTACCCAATAGTGCCAAAGCAGAGAACTGTCCCCAGAGTCTCTTAGCAAACTGAAAAGCCCAATATAATTACTAAAAGACAAAAACATTTTTTTAAACAAGAATATTAACCAAAGGCTAAAAGAGAAGCTCCACGTTGCACTTATTAAACTAAAATTTTACGTACTTCAGTTTTTCACTCCTTTTTTTTATTGCAATCTTTTTTGTATAGATAATAAATACAGTAGATATGTTTACTCAAATGCAATTATACAATGCATATAAATAACATTTAAGCTTAAAAAAGAAACCCACACACCTGTTTCAGTAAGAGTTTGGTGTAATTGATATTCTAGGACAGACATCTTTTTAAAAAATAGGTCTCACAACTGCAATTAATCTTGGAGACATTTGAGGAATTTAATTATCACTCCTTTTAAAGAAATGTGTGGTGTATATATAGTGTGTTCATGTATAAATTCATGTTTTATACAAATGTATTAAAAATGTAACATTGTAGGTACATTGTATTTAAAGGGGCAGTTCCATCTCCATTGTCTGAATATTTTTATAAAAGCCGTGTTTGATATAAAACAAAGAAATAAATCTACAAATCTATCTAATTAGCTTTTTTGTTCCTCAAAGTCATTTATCTCCTAAAAATCCAGTGTAAAGTGTAATATTTTTATTGTCATTATAGCGGCAACAGCCATACTCTCTGGACACCCAACCACTAGGCGGTTCAAAAGAGAGAGGCTAATTTCACAGTAATTTTTTACTGACAGAACATTCTTAGAGGAGAGCCTGAAAACAACCTATTTATTCAATGATGTGCTCAGTGTAAAACTTTAGGAGATAACAAACTTGTTTTCTTGGGATAACAAACTTGTTTTCTCAGAATAAAAAAAACTTGTTTTATTACGGATTTTTACACTGCTTTCAGACAGGAAGTGTAACAGTGAGGAAGCACACACTGAAGCGGAAAGCAACTGCTCAGCCTGTCACAATGTCTCCAGCAGTGTGCTCACCAGCAGCCAGAGCAAGTACCTTTATTCTCATTTATGCTCTGCTAGCAGTTAGTTGATACTCAAAGATAGAAATAGCAAATTACAATAGGAAAAGAGAGAACGAGAGATAGAGGGTGCCAGTGCTTAGAGGGCAGATGGATTAATGGTCATCAAGGCAAGGAAATATATTTCTCATGATCTACCACCAGCAGAGCCTGAATGAGAATAAAAGTACTTGCTCTGTCTGCTGGTGAGCACACTGCTGGGAATATTACTGGTATGCAGCAGGTTGTAGGTTCCTGTAACATACTGAGCTGTTGTTTTCCCCTTTAATGTGTGTTCTTCCTCACAGTAACACTTTCAGTCTGAAGCCAGGGTCGATCCTGGGCGGGTGCACGAGATGCACCGTGCCCAGGCGCACGGGAGTAGAGGCGCTGAAGCAGGGAGCTCTCTCCCTGCCGTCCTCCTCCTTCTTAAAGCAAGCACAGCGCGACGGGTGTAAGCTCCGCCCCCGTTGTGTTCTGTGATTGGCTGCTGCCGGGAGGAGGACGTTCTCTAGAGTATCTGCCAAGACACCATAGAGAACATCCTCCTCCCTGCAGCCAATCACAGAACGCGACGGGGGTGGAGCTTTCCCCCGTTGCTCTGTGCTTGGATTAACAAGGAGGAGGAGGCGATAACAGTTTGGGTGGTGGCGGTTAAAATATAAAAAAAAAAAGTGTGGAAGTGTCTGTGGAAGTGTGTGTGAATGTGTATGTGTGTAAGTGTGTATATGTGTGTCAATGTGTATAACTATGTGTGTGTTACCGTCTGTGTAAGTGTGTGTACATGAGTGTCTCTACAAGTGTATCCTGTGTCTAAGTGTGTAAAGGTGGCTGTGTGTGTATTTATGTATGTGTGACAGTGTGTATAAGGGTGTCTGTGTAAATGTATGTCTGTGAGGGTGACTAAGTGTGTAACTGTGTTTGTGTGACTGTGTGTATTTATGTATGACTGTGTGTATTTATGTGTGGCTGTGTGTAAGTGTGTTCTTGCCCGGGGCCCTCACTGCGCTCATCAATTTATCACATGGAGGGCACCAGACCCCAACCAGCTGGTGTCTATTTCCAGCCTCCTGCACTCAGCATGCGTAGAGGGAAGACTGTGTGGAGGAGATGGCCGGGGACGCGAGAGCAGCAGCAAGGTGAGTACTGGGAAGGCAGGAGAGGAGATTATGCTTTTATTGGGTAAACCAGCTGTGGCATATTGGCTGTAGCCTATTAATTGGCAAACTAGCATTGGTATATAAATGGGAAAACTGTCTGTGGCATATCATTGGGCAAATTAGCTGTTGTATCTTAATGGACAAACTGGCTGTGGCATATTAATGGGCAAAATAACTGGCATATTACTGGGGAAACTGGTGTATTTTAATGGACAAACTGGCATTTTTATTGGGCAAACTGTACAATTTTTTAATAGGCAAACTGGCTGTTGCTTATGTTATTGGCAAAGTGTACCCTAAGTACACCTCTGCAAATGGGCTGCCCATGTGCTGCTTTGCTGCCTCTCAGAGCCAGCTCTGCAGATCGGTGCCATGTTTTCCCTTAGACCTCAGTCAGCGCTTTCTGCTCTTTCAGTGCACAGTGATGACTTAGAGCATCGGAACATAACGGTCAGAGTCATTACTATGTGTGGGGAGATCAAGGCAGCGCTAATTTAGTTCTGAGATGAGGTCAGTAGGGGGCATGGAAAAGGGACATGGAAAGAGAAAAATACATGGTAGGTAGGAGAGAGAGACAGACAGACATGGGCAATGAGTGGAGAGTGAGAGACAGACATGTGGAATGAGTGGAGAGTGAGAGACAGACATGGGAAATGAGTGCAGAGTGAGAGACAGACATGGGGAATGAGTGTAGAGTGAGAGACAGACATGTGGAATGAGTGCAGAGTGAGAGACAGACAGACATGGGCAATGAGTGGAGAGTGAGAGACAGACATGTGGAATGAGTGGAGAGTGAGAGACAGACATGGGGAATGAGTGCAGAGTGAGAGACAGACATGGGGAATGAGTGCAGAGTGAGAGACAGACAGACATGGAGTATGAGTGGAGAGTGAGAGAGACAGACATGGAGCATGAATGGAGAGAGAGAGAGACATGGAGCATGAGTGGAGAGAGAGAGAGACATGGAGCATGAGTGGAGAGAGAGACAGACATGAGAGAATGGGGAGAGAGAGACAGACATGAGGGTACGGGGAGCGAGAGACAGACATGAGGGTACAGGGAGAGAGAGACAGACATGAGGGTATGGGAAGAGAGAGAGACACATGAGTGACTGACTTGGTGGAATATTATTTATCACTCCTTGTGTACTTCTTTTCCAATGATGCTCAGCCAGACTAATGAGAGACTTTGACTGAATGGACATCATGGGAACGGTAGTTAAAACTCATTCTGCTAGCCAGCAAAAAGTCTCCCATGTTGCTTGCTGAGCATAATAGAAATAAATAAAACCACTACACAGTATTATGTCAAAATATATATCTTTATTTAAAATAAACGTTGGTCCTTTACATTAAAATAAAGTTTTCTCCCTCCCCCCTATCCCCAATATTGAAATGGGCATGCCTGGAACAGAAATGTCTAAAGGGGAGGAGTTAATAATATAGCCACGCCCACCCTTGGGCGCCAAAGGAAAACCTGCACCCAGGCGCCTGTGACCCTAGGATCGGCCCTGTCTGAAGCAGTGTAAAAATTCTCATAAAACAAGTTTTGTATCTTAAAAATAAAAATCTTTATAAAACAACTAAAACAATTAAAAATACATGGCCTCTCTGGGCTTCTATAGGACTTAATCTCTAGCTATATATTTTCTATTTTTTGTGTACACATCGTTTGTTGTATTATTTTTTACTTTTTTTATTTTGTATCAAGTTCATCTTACTGTGATCAAGTTTTCTAATTTGAATTAAAAAGCAATAGTCTGAAACCTTGTAAACAGTGTGTTTCTCCCTTCTTCATTATTATTAAAATTAAGCATACCTACACCCCATTACATACTACACCTTGCCCAGGTACAATTCTTAATAATGGATCAAAACCTGAAAAAAAAACACACTTTGAAGGACATGAGGATGGGTATTGAAAATCATTGTCCACCACACTGGTGCCCTGTAAATAAATTATTAACTTAATTAAATATAATTAATTAAATAGAATTAAATATGTCCCTGGATGATCATGTATGCTCTCGCTTCTTATTTTCAGCCCAGGTAAATGTGCCATACAAAAAGAAAAAAGAAAAACAAAATAATCCACCTATCATAAAAAAAATCTGCAATACAAAAATAATTAATTATGACCTAGCCCTTCATATTTATATTCAGTGCTGGGAGCACTGGCAGTTCCTGGCACTGTTTTAATTATAGGGGGCAGCATGAGCCCCCCCATATGTGTTAGATGTCCCAGTGACCAATTGGAATTTTATTTTTCATTTTTAAAAATTATATTTTATGCAACTCACCACTTGTAACGGAAGCAAGTTACCTCAGAGTCCAACCTGCCTCCCAATTCAAACTCCCTTTGGTTTTTTATGAATAGCAATTTGTAAATAACAAAAAGGTTGTGATTAGCACTCACTTTGCAGGATTTCCGCTCCTTCTGCAAGACACTAGTTTGTAATCACTTTGACATATGTGTTGTTCTATCACTGGGTCAATAACAAAGACATTTCATTACTGTTCAAAACTTTCAATGTGTGTGTTTTTTGTGTATGTGGTTATATGTGCTTTTATTTTAAGGTCTGCTTTTATTGCACCTGTTTCCATGGGCAGAAGATGAAGGCAACTTAGATTTAGGGAAAAAGAAGGACAGTCCCTACTAAATAGGGACAGGTGAGAGTAAATATCTGTATTTGATTAGCCGCCAATTGATATGATAAAATAAATATTTCAGGTCATTGTATAGAGTCCCCTGTTACTCCGTACTGATCGAAGAACACTCTAAGCACAGTCCTAACCATGATATGTCCCTCTATTGTTCTATCAAGGACACTGGAGAGTGCATACTGCACATGTGCAGAGGTCTGCATTGTTTTACCACTTAATTTTTCTAACTCAGACCATATTCTTGAACTTTTATTATCAATTAGTAAAAAAAAACCTTCATTCTTTTACCTGATCAGAAGAACAATATAGCACTATATGGTTCCATATTTTCAACAGTTTCAGAGTAGCACATAAATGTTTTATCAACTGATGCATATGAAGAGCCCATGAAAATATTTACAATATAAAAAGAAGAAATTGATCATTATCTTGATTTAACATACCATATAAAGTGCAATCAGACAGCTCGTGTTATATAACATCCACTTTGTATCACACCAAGGGGAAAAGTGGCATGCAAATTTCTATCACTAATGTTATAGTTAACGATAATGATGAACCGCCTCTGAGTGATTTTTCATTTGTAACTTATAATTAATGCACAGATCATTTGTATAAGGAATGTGATTGCTCCTTAAAGACTAACTGACCTTTGAAGTGGAAATCCAAATTGCAAATGTTTAAGCTTGTGCAAGCTAAAACAACCAATGCGAAAAAAAACTTAACAGAAAAACTATAAGGGTGATGGATAAAAACTCCCACAATGCAAAGTGTCGGAAGCTGAAGATTTAAAAACAATGAGCACCTGCACTGAAATAGCAGCAAAGAACAAACTATGCACAAATAAAATATATCAAGAAATGTAACAAACTGTTAAAAATACTACGCTCTTAAATAAACACATGGAAAGTGAAATGTAGTAGCGTTTACACAAACTCATCAAATAGATCCCTTTGAATATGGAGTTATGACGGACCATTGTGGATGACCTCCCTCTCTGATTGACTGAGTCCACACTGACTGAGCCTGAGTGGCTGAGCCAAGACAAAACACACATGTATCTGTATCTGTTAAGAGACATGTTGGATTTACTCTGGACAAAGGAGACTAACATTTTAACTCTTGCTTCTTCTAAGGAAGCAAAAGTTTAAACATTTTTTTGTTTTCCTGTAAAATTCTGATTATGAAAAAAGCATAATATTAAAATTCATACAAAGGCATAACGCAAAAGTGCTTGCTCCAATACTCATAGGACTTGGGTATATGCAACTGGACAGGCTCTCCTGTGTCCCTGTTAAAGCTGCAATCAAGAACAGAGTTATAATGAACTCACAAGCTGTTAATCAAGGTGGGTTTTTTTGTTTCTGTAACTGCTTTTTTTAAGGAGTGTCTAGCACTCTAACAATCTTATTCCATGAATCACAACTCTCCTAATGCTTAGTTACAACCTATATCCTTCCTGCAGGAGGGAAAAATAATATAACATTTGCATGTGTATATGTGATGTGAGTTTTGTCTTTGGTACACTATGTTCTTTTAGAACACAACAAATAAGCTTGAACTTTTCAAAGAATGAAAATGAGTTGTTGATAAAGGCTTACATTCTAAATTATTGTGTGGGCTGGTTAATCCTAATTTATTCATTCCCAACTTGAGATGTTTCTCAGTTTCATAAAACAAACTGTATTCTGTGAAGGTAAAATTATAAATCCATCTTTCTACTTCACACACGCCACAGTTTTTTTCTTTTGGCATTTTTCCAAGTATTTCCTATTTAAAAGAAAAAAAAATGATAATATACCATAAGGGTCTATTTAGTATGCAAAAAAATGGGCAGCTCAGGACGTAGATACAAAAACAGAAAAAATACTTTAGTCGGGAAGATTCAACAATATATAAGGAACACCACAGTGCACAAAACTCAGCCCTGCAAGGCCACAAAATCACATGACACTTTTCGTATCACTAGGGTACTTAGCCATAAGCAAATATAAATACACACAGGGTTTGATTACTCCAAGGTGTACACGGTCGGCTACTTAGCAACCACCAATTAAAAACAAATGAGTAGAGGATGTATATAACCTCCTTCCCTAACCTCCCAGATAAATGTAGGCGAATGATTAATAAACAGCTTAAGAAGAAGCAACCATAATAAATAAATAATACTACATTATATTAGTCCACTAGTTAAAGGCATTGTAAGCAGGGGGGTATCAGAGACATGACGTCTCTCGGGTATTTCCAGGGGTTTGTGTGTTGTGAGCAGCCAGCACACAAACCCCCGGAAATAATCAAGGGACATCGTTACATCCGAAAGACGACATTGCGTTGAATTCGGCAACAGAGTCACTCACTCTGTTGCCAATTCAACAAGCACGAAAAGTATTAGAATTTTCTATATACCTATACCATGGTATACCTATACCATGGTGCCTATACCATGCCTGCTTAAACTCATTCACTGTATTAACCTCTACCACTTCTACTGGAAAACTTTTCCATACATCCATTGCCCTCTCACAAAGTAATACTTTAATTAGTTATGAAACTCCTCCTCTACCACTTATGCTGGAAGATTATTCCATGCACCCACCACACTCTCAGCAACGTAATATTACGTTTCTGACCACAACATTTTTTTTTTTTAAATAATATTTCCAGCCTTATGATAAAGCTTGAGGTGGACCCCAAATATATGTATATAACTAGTTGCATGTATACATATATGAACTTTTCAATATTAAATTCAACTATTTTTATATCTAATAAAAATGTTATTGAAAAATTGTTAATTTCTTATTTTTAGCCCTACAGTACCCCATTGAACTGCCCCTGCAGAACACGCCACAGTGTCACTTTGCCTCATAGTACATGTTATTTTGCCCCACAGAACATGCCACAACATCACATTGGCCACAGTCAATTTTGATTTGATTGCCCATTAACATGCTCGGAACCCGGCAAGGCTGCCCCCTCTCCCCTTTGATATTTGACTTGGGGCTAGAACCACTAGCAAACGCAATAAGATGCCACCCAGATATTGAAGGCATATCAATAGGCCAGCTACTCCATAAACTAAAATTATTTGCGGATGATATTATTCTCACCATCTCCAACCCAAAACACTCTATCCCACCCCTTCTCCAATTGCTTTCTGATTATGGACAGGTTTCTTATTATAAAAACAATGCAACTAAAACTCAGGCCCTACCCATCAATACCCCCAAACCCATGGTAACCCATGGTAGACTCACTTAAACAATTATATGATTTCGACTGGAGAAAAGATTTTCTACTATATCTAGGAGTCAGACTAACTAAGACGTACCATGCTCTTTTACACTTTAACTACAATAAATTGTGGCCCCAAATCCAATCAGATCTCCACACTTGGACCAAATTCGAAATTTCCTGGCTGGGTCGCATTGCGGCAGCCAAAATGGCAGCACTGCCCAAACTAATGTATTTATTCCGAACACTACCTATCCCCGTCCCAGCCTCCATTATCCGACGCTACCAAACTGACTTCACCAGGTTCATATGGAACCACAAGAACCCTAGAATAGCAAATACAACGCTGCGCTTACCAAAACAATCCGGAGGCCTGGGGGTCCCTGACCTACAAAGCTACTACACAGCCTCAATACTGGAACAATTACTCACTGCGTACAAATCCCCAGAACCACCTCTCTGGCTAGACTTAGAATCACAATTCACTAAACCATATCATATACGTGACCTCCTCTGGCTCCCAAGACTGGAATGGCCAAAATTGACCCGATCCCTCCCCAGCACTAAATGTTCGCTGTCTGTCTGGAAAAAACGTATAGGATCTTTATTCCCCAACCATGAAGCATTGAATTATGCCCCTATCACAATGCTCTCCCAACACACCACTGATTTGTCACTCCTCTCATGG
Organism: Pelodytes ibericus; assembly: GCA_036172795.1. Lineage (NCBI taxonomy): Eukaryota > Metazoa > Chordata > Amphibia > Anura > Pelodytidae > Pelodytes > Pelodytes ibericus. Next base: position 163,682,643 of record CM069858.1, read on the forward strand.
AGTAAGAAAGGAATAACACTAGTGTCACAACTCCTCACGAACTCCTCTATGGTTCCGTTCCAATACTTACAAGCCGAATTCTCCCTGCCTGATCAAGAGCATTACACCTATATCCGAGTAAGGGACATTATTAGGGACTTGAAGATACAACCGCCCCAAAATAGATACCCCAAATTAAACAAATTAATGAGTTCCCCCAAAACAACTAAGGGAGCCATATCTGCTGTATATGAAGCCCTGATTCTGGTCTCAGCTCCAGCGAAACTACCTTACATGCTCCAATGGGAAAAGGAATTATGTAAATCATTTAGCCCACTCTAATGGAACAAAGCCATTAGGGCTATGATAGGCGTCTCCAGATGTAGCAACCATTTTGAGGCAGACCGAAAGGTTCTATTCAGATGGTATTTGGTACCCACTAGAATTGCATCTATCTTCCCGACTAGCAGCGATAAATGCTAGAGATGCCTCACAGATAAGGGCACCATGAGTCACGTATGGTGGAACTGTACACGTATTAGGCATTATTGGTCATCTGTATTTCACCTTATTAACTCGCTACTAGACATACCCTGGCTTCCATCCCCCCAAATCGCACTATTAGACATGCTACCCACTAAGATTATCCCCCCCACGCGAAAACTCATACTACACATTCTAGGGGCAGCTAAACGACTTTTAGCAAGGTCGTGGAAATCTACCCACCCACCCACAATCGCTCAACTTAAAGAAGAAATTGAATTTGTCCAAAGCATGGAAACTAAAGCGGCCTTCCGACTCCAACGTATAAAGCAGAATGCTGAAATATGGGATAGGTGGTTACTATACGCAGTTCCACATCTTCATTCTCAAATCTCACCTAGACAGGGGTGATACCCTCTGCGATACTGCATTGAAGTATAAGATAGGGATCATAACTAACAAAAATAACAACTTGAAATAAATAATAAAAAAAAATAAAAAAAAAATAAATAAATAGGTATATATATATATATACATATGCGTATAGATAATAAAATGTATATATATGTATATAAGTACTCCACACAGATATGAGTCAAACCTGAATATAGATCGAGAAACTGTATGTATGTCGTGAACTGACAATTTTTGTTTTAAATTTATATGTGATAGCTCCATTCACCCCCTCCCCCCCCCCCCCCATTGTCTTTCTGTTTCTATTTTTTTTCGACAACTGGACACGAATGTCTCACGAGCACATGGAAGAACTCCAGTCCCATACCCCACCCCCTGATTGATGTACCCCCATGTATATTTTATGTATTGATGTAATGTTTGTAATTCTTCTTTTTTCTTTATTGAATAAAGCGTTAAAACATAAAAAAAAAAAAAATACTGATACATGGCTATCAACACCCCCTGTGAGATCATTAATTAAAGAGGAGAGGACTAATGACATACTCCTGAGGCACTCCACTTAAAATTGTGTGCCTTTTTCTGTCAGTTTGTAGTGTTACCTTTTGTGTGGAACCATATAAAATGCTTTATCAATGTCTACATAGAAGACACATAGTTGGCAACTGTCCCGGATTTGCCTGGACAGTCCTGGTAACATGGCAAATGCCCCATGCACATCACGATCGCGCAACAGTCCCAGGGAAAATGGTCTGTCTTCCAATCGCAGAAGGTCACCGGGTCACGTGACGTCATAGTGCGGAATCACGTGACCGTACGCACGGCAGCAGGAGGTGAGTACGGGGGATGGGTGGAGTAGGGTGACATATTAATGTGTAAAATAACACTGGCAAATGAAGGGCAAAATAAGACTAGCAAATGAAGGGCAAAATATGACTGGCAAATGAAGGGCAAAATAACACTGGCATAATGGCAAAATAATACTGGCATATTAATGGTAAAAACACAGAGGAGACAACCAGGTGAGTGCTGGGGAAGGGGGAGAAGGGTGGTGGTATATTAATGGTAAAATTGTCTGTGGCATATTAATGGGCAACTTTTTCCTGGAATATTAATGGTAAAATTGTCTGTGACATTAATGGGCAGGCTAAAAGTGGTATATATAATGGTAAAATTGGCTGTGGCCTATTGGCAAACTGGCTGTGGCGCATTAATGGGCAGGCTAATAGTGACATATTAATGGTAAAATTGGCTGTGGAATATTAATTGGCAATCTGACTGTGGCATGTTAATGGTCAGGCTAATAGGGGCATATTAGTGGGGAAAATGGCTGTGGCATATCAATGGGCAGGCTAATAGTGGCATATTAATGAGCAGTCTAATAGTGGCATATGCGCTGTGGCCAAAGTGAAACTGTGGCATATTCTGTGTAGCAAAATAACATGTAGTATGGGGGAAAGTGACACAGGGGCAGTTCAGTGGGACAAAGTGACACTGTGTTATGTTCTGCCGGGCAAATTGATACTGTGGCATGCCAAATCATGTGGGTGTAATATGAGTACAAGCCATGAATAGCCTTCTAGCATAAGTGGTAGAGATTAATATAGTGAAGGAATTTAAGCATGCTTGGGATAGGCATAAAGCTATCCTAGATAAAAGATCAGGTCAGGCACTAAAGAAAGTATTACTTTACTGAGAGGGTAGTGGATGCATGGAACAACCTTCCAGCAGAAGTGGTAGAGGATAATACAGTAAATGCATTTAAGCATGCATGGAATAAGCATAAGGCTATCCTAGATATAAGATAAGGTCAGGGACTAATGAAAGTATTACTTAACTGAGAGCATAGTGGATGCATGGAATAGTCTTCCAGCAGAAGTTGTAGAGGTTAATCAAGTGAATGAGTTTAAGCAGGCATGGGATAGGCATAAAGCTACCCTAGATATAAGATAAAGCCAGGCACTAATCAAAGTATTACTTTACTGATAGGGTAGTGGATACATGGAATGGCCTTCGAGCAAAAGTGGTAGGTTCATACTAATGTATGTTTTATGGTGTAGACACAGCTCTCCGAGTGAAGCAAATCTGCACCAGGTCTTACTATATTTCATGTAAAAGTGATAAAATGCACCTTCCTGATGTAGCTGTTGTGCTGCAATTGTATCTGTTGTATAACAAGAATGCATGGTAATGTTGGTGGGAACTTGGTGATATAATCTATACTGTTACAAGAAGGTAGAGTTGCATTATGCTAATTATGTGAAGTGGGCAGAGATTTTGACAGTAGGTGTGGTCAATTATAAAGTAAGTAATTGGCATCTGTGCTGCCGAGTGTCCCTGGAACTTTTCTTCAAATGTTGGCAACTATGAGGACATCCACTGCAACAGCCAGAGCTACATTATATTTGTGTACACTTCTTAAAATGCTGCTGTTAGTTTTATTTATTTATTTAGAAAGTGTTTTACCTGGAAGAATACATTGAGATTTCTCTCATTTTCAAGTATATCCTGGGGACCCAGTCCAGAATGGAGTTACACAGAGTTACACATTTAACAGTAGATTAAAAATAAATACATACAAACATACATATATTTAACCCGGTGATCGCTGGTGTGTGCTGTATCGGAGGAGCATGCTCCTCCAATACAGCGTGCCCAGAGGAGAGCAACGGAAGAGAGAAGAAATATATATCTTCCGTCGCTCTGAAACCGCTACTTGACTGCCCCTAGAGGCAGTTAAGTATATTACAGTCTGTAAGAAAAAATGAATTAAATAAATAAATAAAATAAATAAATAAATGGAAAAAGCTAACCCTAGATCTACTAAACCTAGATCTAGGGTTAGGGTCATAATTAGGGTCATAATTAGGGTTACAGGGGGGGTCAGACGATTACAAGGGTTAGATTAAGGGGTGGGGGTAGATTTAGCGTTAGGGTAAATTTAGGGTTGGGATAAAAAAGTCACTGTTGAAGAAAATGGTTAGAAAACAAAAAAAAAAACACTAATATTGTTTATTGCCCTATTACTTGAAATAAAACATAGACAAACAAGGAAACATTTGTATTAATAAACTCAGGACAAATATTAGAAATATATAGACGGGGTCTTTTTTACCATTTGTAATTGTGTAAAAAAAAAATAGGTCAAAGTTAGAAGAAGTGTTTTTTTTTTATGTCATATTTTCATCATATTTTATATTTTTTTTAATAGTAAATGATATCATATGATGAAAATAATAGTATCAAATGAAAGCCCTATCTGTCCTTTAAAAAATGATATATAATTTGTGTGGGTGGACTGAACACAAAGAAAGAAATTCACAGTTCAGTAAACGTATGACAAAAATAATGGAATTCTGGTCTTCAAGGCACATCAAATGCAACATAGCACTCGGTCACTAAGGGGTTAAACATGTTGTAAGGAGAACATACAGGGTAAATCATCATTAATACAAAAAAGGAACAACACGTACAGTTTACAAATGAGTTTGTAAACTAATAACAGGTACAATCTGTTTTGAGGATTTGGGAGACACTCATTTTAAGGGATTTTAGACTAGATGATGATTTGGCAGAAACAGGAAAGCTTTTCACCATATGAGGAGCTCTGAAAGACAACACACCTCAACCTGTTTCCTTTTTGAAGTGAGGGATCGCTAGTGAAGGGTTGGTGCAGGATCTGAGATTGTAGGGTGTGCGGGGAGTAAGAGTGAGCATGCCGGTCAGGTAGAGGGAGAGCGTTCCAGAAAAGGGGTTATGCACTTAGCAAGCTAGGTGGAGAGTGCGCCTGGAGGCAAGCTTCAGCCAGTTTAACTCTTTTTAACATTTTACAGTGATGAGTGTTATAATCACACTGTAGTGCAAAACGACACAATGTATTGTACAGAGTGCACAGTGCGGGTCAGAATCATACACAACATCTCCATAGTCTAAGATAGGCATTAACAATTGCAGCACAATACGTTTCCTTACTGTGGAATCTAGGTTTGATTTGTTTCTATATAGAAAGCCAATCCTAGGATATAGCTTTGACACAAGCTTATCAATTTGGAGACCAAAAGATAAGTTTGGGTCTAGTCACAAGCCAAGATACTTATATGAATTTACCTGGGTCAGGTTAGATCTGTCATTAACAAAACCTTGATGACGAATGATATTCTTATTCGAGATGTCTTCTTGAATATTAATCACAAATTATATTGCATCAGTTATTATTGTTTTATGTTATATTGTAATAGTTCAGTGTTTGTTTTTTTAGCATTGTTTTTTCTTTTTTCTTAAGGTATGGTGTAGTTTCTAAGTAAAAGTTGCTAGAGAGAGCTTCCCAAGAAATTAAGAAGCATGCATGTGATTTCTACAAAAAAGATGTAATAATGGTCATGCTCTGCGGTCTAGGAGATTCTTAAAACTGGAAAGTAAGCTGGCGCCAGTGTTTTTTTCATATTAGACCAGTATAGAGATGTCCCGAATAGTTCGCCGGCAAATAGTCCCCGGCGAACATAGCTTGTTCGCGTTCGCCGTGGCGTGCGAACATATGCGATGTTCGGTCCGCCCCCTATTCGTCATCATTGCGTAAACTTTGACCCTGTACCTCACAGTCAGCAGACACATTCCAGCTAAACAGCAGCAGACCCTCCCTCCCAGACCCTTCCACCTCCTGGACAGCATCCATTTTAGATTCATTCGGAAGCTGCATTCTTAGTGAGAGGAGGGACAGTGTAGCTGCTGCTGATTTATTAGGGAAATCGATAGCTAGGCTAGTGTATTCAGTGTCCACTACTTTTTAGGGCTAGAACATCAGTCTGCTTTTTTTTCCTGTGTAATCTAATTGCAGTTGCCTGCCTGCCAGCGTGTGTGTCAGGCTCACTGTGCCCTGGCAGGCCCTGAAACGCACACGTGTGAAGGAAACTGACTGATATTATTTTACAGTCACATTTTTTTTTTTTTTTTTAAATGCAAGCTATTGTGACACCAGATATGAGTGGTGGCACTGGGCAAGTGGGCACAGTGTCACACCAGTGCAACTCATACCTGGTGTAACAGTAGTGTACATTTAAAAAAAAACTAGAAATTTGACTGTGAAATAATAGCAATCAGTTTCCTTCACGCGTGTGCGTTTCAGGGCCGGCCAGGGCACAGTGTCACACCAGTGCAACTCATATTTGGTGTAACAGTAGTGTACATTTAAAAAAAAAAAAAAACTTTTTTGACTGTGAAATAATAGCAGTCAGTTTCCTTCACACGTGTGCGTTTCAGGGCCTGCCAGGGCACAGTGTCACACCAGTGCAACTCATATCTGGTGTAACAGTAGTGTACATTAAAAAAAAATAGAAATTTGACTGTGAAATAATAGCAGTCAGTTTCCTTCACACGTGTGCGTTTCAGGGCCTGCCAGGGCACAGTGTCACACCAGTGCAACTCATATCTGGTGTAACAGTAGTGTACATTTAAAAAAAATACAATTTTGACTGTAATAGATTGAATAGCAGTTAGTTGTCTCAGGGGCGGATCCAGAGTCTGATCTCGGGAGGGGCACATGTCCGTCTGTCTTTTCCTCTCTCCCTTGTCCGTCTGTCTTATCCTCTCTCCCATGTCCGTCTGTCTTATCCTCTCTCCCATGTCCGTCTGTCTTTTCCTCTCTCTCATGTCCTTCTGTTACGCTCCTCTCCCTTCCCATGTCTGTCGCACTTCTCTCACTCCCCGTGTCCCTCTGTCTCTCTTCCTTCCATGCCCGTTTCTCTCCTCTTCCTTCCCATGTCCGTCTATGTATCCTCTTCTTTCCCATGTCCATCTGTCTCTTCTCTCATTTCCCATCTCTCTGTCTCTCCTCTCCCATCCCATGTCTGTCTGTCTCTCCTCTACCATCCCATTTATGTCTCTCTCTTCTCCCTTCCTATTTATGTCTCTCTCCTCTCCCTTCCCATGTCTGTTTGTCTCCTCTCCCCTTCCCATATCTGTCTGTCTCTCCTCTGCCATCCCATATGTGTCTGTCTCTCCTCTGCGAACCCATGTCTGTCTGTCTCTCCTCTACCATCCCATTTATGTCTCCCTCTTCTCCCTTCCCATGTATGGCTCTCTCAGCCAATTTGCCCAATAATATGCCAGTGTTAGTTGCCATTTAATATGCCCCAGCCAATTTGCCCAATAATATTCCAGTGTTATTTGCCATTTAATATGCCCCAGCCAATTTGCCCAATAATATTCCATTGTTATTTTCCATTTAATATGCCCCAGCCAATTTGCCCAATAATATTCCAGTGTTATTTGCCATTTAATATGCCCCTACCAATTTTCCCAATAATATGCCAGTGTCATTTGCCATTTAATATGTCCCTGCCAATTTGCTCAATAGTATGCCTGTGTTATTTGCCATTTAATATGCCCCTGACAATTTGCCCAGTAATATGCCAGTGTTATTTGCCATTTTATATGCCCCAGCCAATTTGCCCAGTAACATGCCAGTTATTTGCCATTTAATATCCCCTGCCAATTTGCCCAGTAATATGCCAGTTATTTGCCATTTTATATGCCCCAGCCAATTTGCCCAGTAATATGCCAGTTATTTGCCATTTAATATGCCCCTGCCAATTTTCCCAGTAATATGCCAGTGTTATTTGCCATTTAATATGCCCCTGACAATTTGCCCAGTAATATGCCAGTGTTATTTGCCATTTTATATGCCCCAGCCAATTTGCCCAGTAATATGCCAGTTATTTGCCATTTAATATCCCCTGCCAATTTGCCCAGTAATATGCCAGTTATTTGCCATTTTATATGCCCCTGCCAATTTGCCCAGTAATATGCCAGTTATTTGCTATTTAATATCCCCAGCCAATTTGCCCAGTAATATGCCAGTTATTTGCCATTTAATATCCCCTGCCAATTAGCCCAGTAATATGCCAGTTATTTGCCATTTAATATCCCCAGCCAATTTGCCCAGTAATATGCCAGTTATTTGCCATTTAATATCCCCTGCCAATTTGCCCAGTAATATGCCAGTTATTTGCCATTTAATATCCCCAGCCAATTTGCCCAGTAATATGCCAGTTATTTGCCATTTAATATCCCCAGCCAATTTGCCCAGTAATATGCCAGTTATTTGCCATTTAATATCCCCAGCCAATTTGCCCAGTAATATGCCAGTTATTTGCCATTTAATATCCCCTGCCAATTTGCCCAGTAATATGCCAGTTATTTGCCATTTAATATCCCCTGCCAATTTGCCCAGTAATATGCCAGTTATTTGCCATTTAATATCCCCAGCCAATTTGCCCAGTAATATGCCAGTTATTTGCCATTTAATATCCCCAGCCAATTTGCCCAGTAATATGCCAGTGTTTCCTATCATTAATAAGCCCCTGCCTCTTTCCCCAGTACATTCCCCCCATCTCCCCAGCACTTACCTTTCCTTGGTGGCTAGTGGCAGACAGCATGGTCTTCTCCATGCTGCCTGTTCGTCTCACAGATGGTTGTGCCGACAGGTCACGTGACCCGGCGCGCGTATGACGTCAGCGCGCCGGTCACGTGACCTGTCGGCACACTGCACGGGGAGCCGAACAGGCAGCACAGAGGTTTCGCTGTGCTGCCTGTTCGGCTCCCCGTACAGCCTGCCGGCAGGCAGAGAGTGTGAGGGGGATCTTCCGATCCCTTCTCACCTCAGTCACTGCCTGCAAGCGCGTTTTTTTTTTTTTTTAAAGTGTCTTTTTTTTTTTTCTCTCTTCTCGGGGGGGCAATTGCCCCGTTGCCCCCCCCCCCTGGATCCGCCACTGAGTTGTCTGCAAGCGTGTGTGTCAGGCCTACAGCGTCTATTCTGCCAACTTCTGACAGTGCTCAGTGCCACTCATATCTGTTGTCACAGTAGCTTGCACGCATAGTACCACTAATCGGAAAAAAAATGACAGGCAGTGGCAGGCCACCCGTCGTGGTGCTGTGATTCCCTTTGGCCCTAGAATAATGCCCAGTGTTCAGAGGCCACGTACCCTGAACTCGAAAAGTTCTGAGGACATAGTTGACTGGCTAACACAGGACACCTAATCTTCTACAGCTTCCGCTCGGAACCTTGACGCACCATCCTCCTCCAGCTTAGATTCGGGCACCTCTCAAGTTACCACTCGCCCGCCTGCCACCACCACCAACACTAGCACCACAGCCGCTTCACTTGATCTGTCAGAGGAGTTATTTACACATCAGTTGGAAGAAATGAGTGATGCGCAACCATTATTGCCAGAGGATGTAGATAAAAGATATACGTCTCAGTCAGGCAGCATTACACACATGGACGTACGGTGTGATGATGATGATGTTGTACCCGCTGCTGCTTCCTTTGCTGAGTTGTCAGATACAAGTGAAGCGGTTGATGATGACGATGCGTCCGTGGATGTCACGTGGGTGCCCGCTAGAAGAGAAGAAGAACAGGGGGAAAGTTCAGATGGGGAGACAGAGAGGAGGAGGAGACAAGTTGGAAGCAGGGGGAGGTCGTGGCAAGGAGCTAGTGGCACAGCCAGACAGCATGCATCGGCACCCGGGGTCAGCCAGACAGCACGCCAATCAACGCATGCTGTTGCCACCACCAGAATGCCGTCATTGCAGAGCTCAGCAGTGTGGCATTTTTTTTTGTGCGTCTGCCTCTGACAACAGCGATGTCATTTGCAACCTGTGCCAAAAGAAACTGAGTCGTGGGAAGTCCAACACCCACCTAGGTACAACTGGCTGGCATAATATTACAGGCATCTGACTGGCACTATATTACTGGGCTCTGATTGGCACTATATTACTGGGCATCTGGCTGGCACTGTATTACTGGGCTCTGACTGGCATAATATTACAGGCATCTGACTGGAACTATATTACTGGGCATCTGGCTGGCATAATATTACAGGCATCTGATTGGCACTATATTACTGGGCTCTGATTGGCACTATATTACTGGGCATCTGGCTGGCACTATATTACTGGGCTCTGACTGGCACTATATTACTGGGCATCTGACTGGCACTATATTACTGGGCTCTGGCTGGCACTATATTACTGGGCATCTGGCTGGCACTATATTACTGGGCTCTGGCTGGCACAATATAACTGGGCTCTGGCTGGCACAATATAACTGGGCTCTGGCTGGCACTCTATTACTGGGCTCAGGTTGGCACAATATTACAGGCATCTGACTGGCACAATATTACTGGGCATCTGGCTGGCACTATATTACTGGGCTCTGGCTGGAACAATATTACAGGCATCTGACTGACAAAATATTACTGGGCATCTGGCTGACACTATATTACTGGGCTCTGGCTGGCACAATATTACAGGCATCTGGCTGGCACTATATAACTGGGCATCTGGCTGGCACAATATTACTGGGCATCTGGCTGGCACAATATTACTGGGCATCTGGCTGGCACTATATTACCGGGCTCTGGCTGGCACTATATTACTGGGCTCTGGCTTGCACAATATTACTGGGCATCTGGCTGGCACTATATTACTGGGCATCTGGCTGGCACTATATTACTGGGCTCTGAGTGGCACAATATTACTGGTATCTGACTGGCACAATATTACTGGGCTCTGACTGACACAATATTCCTGGTATCTGACTGGCACAATATTACTGGCATCTGACTGGCACAATATTACTGGGCTCTGTGTGGCACAATATTACTGGTATCTGAATGGCACAATATTACTGGTATCTGACTGGCACACTATTAACATTGAAAAAATTGTGGGTGTTTTCTTACATTTTTATTATGGGGGGGGGGGGGGGTGCCACACTCAGGGTCCGCCCCGGGTGCCAAATGCTCTAGGTACGCCCCTGCCTCACCTTTATTAAGATGAATGAGGGATGGATCCAGAAGGGACTGACAGTGGGCGATACATTCGACTAAAAAAGGCCTGATGAGGGGGACATAACAGGGATTAAACTGATAAGAATAGTACTACTTAACACTCTACTCCTATCTGGTGGCACATTAGATTGCACGCGCAGTGCCCCAAATTTGAAGTAGGAGGAGCGACCAAGCATCTTTTTCCATCTCCCGGTTCCTAAAATCGATGCCATATACAAGTCCCCTGATAGGGGACGTAACAGGGATTAAACTGATAGGAATAGTACTACTTAACACACCTTATAATAACGCAGAGAGAGGCAACGCAGAGAGAGGAGTCTGAAGAATAGGAGTCAGAGGAGGAAGGTGGCTTTGAGGAGGTGGAAGACCAAACACAGCAGGGGTCCCAGGGGGCTTGTTGTCACCTTTCGGGGACCCCTGGTGTTGTTCGTGGCTGGGTGGAGGAAGAGACCTTCAATTACATCAGTGAGGACAAGGAACGGGACATGGCTAGCTTGGTATCCAACCTTGTGCAAATGAGTTTGCGGTTGTGCAAATGGACTGTTTGCGATTGTTTGCGGTTCGTTAAACGGGGAGTTTGGTCTGTCACTGCGTAACCCTTACACTACCTGATCGATACAACATCATACCTGATGTTTTAAAGCACGTTATTCCAAACAATTTAGGAATGTTAGGTGATTTATGCCCTTTATGGATTAAAACCAGACTCTGCATCAACTATGTAATTTTCCCTGGGAGTTTTCCACAGTCCAGGTGTTAGTCCTCTTGAAACAACTTTTCCATCACGATTGTGGCCAGAAAGAGTCCCTGTGGGTCTTAAAATTCGCCTGCCTATTTAAGTCTATGGCGGATCGCCCGTTCGCGAACATTTGCGGAAATTCGCGTTGCCGTTCGCCAACGGAAAATTTTATGTTCGCGACATTTCTAGACCAGTAGAGGCTAGGTTAGTATGCATCCACTAACTCACCCAGAAATAAAGGCTTTAGAAGGGACCTAAGATGGACAATATTATGGTATGGTTATGTGTGTGTGTGTGTGTGTGTATATGTATATATATATATATATATATATATATAATATAATTTATACATCTTGCTCTATAAATGTATGACTGTGCAGCCATGATGTTTCAGAAACATGTAACTGATTTATTTTTAATTAAAAGTATGGATTGGTAATAAATTAACCATTAACAATAGCTAAGGTATTTAAATGCATTAAACTGTAACATAACCTCACCACAGTAAAATAGAATGTTCACATTTTTAATTGCCATTAGCTGCTGAACAAAAGGTGATTTCATAAATGAGTGCATGGCATGCAATCTGAGTTCCCTGCTATTTCTTTCAATGATGACTGTTGAAAAAAAATTATATAATTTTAACTGCCATAATCAGTTTCTAAAGAACAGTTGTTGTACATTTTAAAATGACTGTTTTAAGTACACTAAATCAATGTTTTTCTTTCAGATGTGCATATTTGTGATTTACCTTTAACATCACCCTATTAATGTTTTCATTTGGGTTGAAGAATCCACAGTTTGACCCCTTGACGACAAAGGACGTGCCAGGCATGTCCTGGGAGAAACTCCCTTAACGACAAAGGACGTGCCTGGCACGTCCTGCGGTGAATCAAGCGGTTTTAGCGATCAACGATCGCGAAAACCACTTTAATGGTGCTGGTCTATTGCCTAGATGTCGAGGCAATAGCAAGCACCAAAATTTCTGCTCTGGGCAACCCACGATCGCCCCGCGGAGCGATCGTGGGCGCCATATTGACGGTTGATTGATGGCTATGCCCTCTGCCGGTCTGAGCTTCGGAAGTGAAAGTAACTTCACTTCCGTCGCTCTGAATATGCTACTTGACTGCCCCTTGTGGTAGTTAAGTAGCATAGCAATGGAATTTTTTTTTAAAATAAATATTTAATTAATTAAAAACTGGTTATATAGTTAGATTAGCCTATAGGGTTAAAATTAAATAATTTTTAGCATAAGGGATAGGGCTCAAATTAAATTAAAATTAAAAAATATTAATGGATATAATAAGGATTAGAGTTGGGGTTAAATTTAGTGTTAGGATTAAATTTTGGGTTCGGGTTGGGGTCAAAAGGTCAATATAGGAAAAAACAAAAAAACACTATTTTTGTTTTTTGCCTTATAACTCGCAAAAAAATACCGAAAAATATGGAAACATGCATATTTTTGAACTCAGGACAACATTTAGAAACTATTTAGATGGGGTCTTTTTTTAATGATTTTATTTATGTAAATTATATTTCAGGTGAAAGTTAGAAAAATATTTTATGATTTTTTTGTAGTAATGAAAGCCCTTCTTATGACGATAAAAACAACATATAATTTGTGTGGGTACTTTATGTGAGAAATAATAAAATTGCAGCTAAACACAAACACCCCAGAAATTTCAAAAACAGCCATTGTCACCAAGGGAAAGTCAAGGTGAAAATGTCTTGTCACTAAGGGGTTAAATAAATTAAAATACACATGTTTTGCCTTATTAACCCCTTAGTGACAAGACATTTTCACCTTGACTTTCCCTTGGTGACAATGGCTGTTTTTGACATTTCTGGGGTGTTTGTGTTTAGCTGCAATTTTATTCTTTCTCACATACTGTACCCACACAAATTTATATTGTTGTTTTTTTGTTGACCTCGAAAACCGCTTGATTCAACGCAGGACGTGCCAGGCACGTCCATTGTCGGGAACGGAGTGCTGCCAAAGAGGACAGGTGTATGAGACTGGAGCCCCCATTCTCATGAAAAGAGAAAAAAAGGGTTTACTATCTGAACAAAAGTAATTTAGATTGAAAAGAGACAACGCGGGGGGGGGGGGGGGGGAGAGAGAGAGGCAGCATTGGCACATAAAAGAAAATAAAAACAAGAAATGCATTTGTTTAATATCATAATTTTTATTAAATATTAAAAAGCAATTTACATGTGAATATATACAAGTTAAACTTTTTTCCTATAGGGTAGTCTTATATTCAGGCTTTTAGTTTTTTTCCTAAAGGAATATCCAAAGTTTGGGGGGTTGTCTTATAATCAGGGTCATCTTATAATCGAGCAAATACGGTAATTAAATTAAATAAAATTGCAACTCAAACACTGGTGTTGTCCCCAAGTAACATAGCAAACAATTGTGATAAATAGTTTAGTGCAAATATGACCAGAATAAATTGAATATAACTTATCTATAACATATAAATATTGAAGAAACTCAACAAAGAAAAAGGAGAAATATATATGTGTGAATCTGTATAAATACGCAAAGGAGACTATAAACCCCTATCCCGAACTGTTGAACTCACATGTACCAGAGCCTAAAGACCTAGCTCTGATGTAAATGGCAGATTGATGATGTTCGCCCAACAGAATGCCTTCATCAAGGTGCCCTTTGGTATTTCTATAGGCTTTCTATTGTCCAAAACATGTCGTGCAGAACGGACATTAGGAGGGAGTGCACTTTGTCTGCCGGATATCGATGACAGAAACAGCTGGGACTTCCATGCAATATAACTTAACTGAAGTTGAGCAGGGGACGCTGCAATTGTTAATGGCGTACTCCATGCAAGTCATTTTTATTCTTTCTACATGCACATTATATTTTTATCTTAAGTGTGCCTAATACATTATAATGGGGCCAATACATTTTGTACCAGAATTACTACAACATATTTTCTCCATTTTTCTCATCTTCTGGTTGAGTAAACCTCCTTGCTGTAGTCTACACTGTTGTGACCTAGGCGACTGCCTGAGAGTGGTAGGGATTTATTCATCAGTCTGTCATCTGTACCACAGGCGTTTCTTTAGGCTATGTATATGTGAGGTCAACATCTGGGGGTGGGGGTTATAGTTTTCTTTGTGTGTTTGTTTGCACTACACTTTTTTTTATCACTATTTTATATAAATAATCTAAAAAAAATTAAATCAACACATCACATAGTACTGATGACACCAATAGATTAAAGGAGACTCCAATCCTAGTGTGGGATGTCAGGAAAATCCTGGAACTCACCAGAAACAGTAAGTGTAGAACACATAAAAAGAGGCCGGCTCACCAGAAGCTATATGTTTAAATCAATATTTTCTTTTTACAAATGATAAAACAGAATCCACAGCAGACATTCAGTTCAATATCAAGGAGCAACCATTTATACGTAATCATAGGTACATGGAAGTGAGGCTTCTCACACATAAATATACAAATTGCACACTCCTATAGTGCAGCTGAGGGGGACAGAAACTGCTAACTTCACCCACTCCACTGCACTCCAAGCCGGCATACAAAAATAAAGCTGAAAAAAGTGTAAAAACAATACACTGAGCAGCTTGTGAACCTTGTTGCATATTTCTTAATATTTAGACAACCGGTATTAAAATAGAATACCTGTAATATTATTCTTACAATTTTTGTGCAAGATAATTTGGGATCAAAGTGACAAAATGCAATCAAATGGCAAAAATGTTTTTGATATACATAGAAATATATTATGTCTACCCAAAAAGTACATTTACAAGTTATATACAAAATGTATGCGAAAATATTGAAATTTACATGACTTGGAGTACATCTAAAGTATAGATCTTTTATATACCTGCTTGCACCTTAAGAAATTGTTCATATCATATTAACCTGTGGATTTGCTAAGGCATATCCAAATGTACTTTATTGAACTCCCCAAAAAGTAATATCAATCCACCCTGTATATATTTCGACTAGCTCCTACTTAAATCCGAAATTATATCCTTATGCTTCTGCAAATTTGTCCAATATACACAATAAATATAATTTGCAAGGTTTACAATATTTGCATAACTTGCAAGATTTACAAAGCAAATGGGAGCGACATTGGCAGAAGATAGATCAGACAAAACATGACATCAAACTCTTGATTCAATCCCCTTGGGTTTTTTAATAGATAGATATATATTGTGGATCATTATTACAAGTTAATAGAGTATCAAACAGATTTCACAGTCCTATATGAATGCTAGTGCAAGTAGGCAGGTGAATTATCCTTAATTGTAACATACTGTCACAGGATGAAGAACACCGACTTCATTAAGACTTAAGGCACTTAGATAAGGTGTATCTTTCACTTTAATTTGTATCCTAATGCTTCTGCTTCATAAATAATACATAAAAAAGCAACCTGTAATGACTTATTTTATAGAGCACCCATTTTTCTGTGCATGTTTATAATGCACAGTTGTAAGATGAGGATAGCCAGTGATTTTTGTCCCAGCCCTGGGGACAATGGTATGACTTGAGTAGTCAGAAACCCAATAGCCTTAATGAGCCTTTATCTTTCTAGAAACTCATCCCAGTCACTGTTAGATCTGCTGAATACTCAGCAAGCAGAAAAATAGCATTAGAGACAAAAAGCAATTAAGTATAATAAAACAAAGTGCAGAAACAGTTAAAGTCACCATTAAAATACCTGGAGAACACATGATCTAATTTACAAATATAAATAATCACAAAAAAAAATAAATCAACACCACCCATAATACGGATGCCACCAATAGATGGATTAATATATTGGATTATTACAAGTTAATAGAGTACCAAACAAATTCCACAGTGCTAGATTCAGTATGTGAAGCATACCACGAGTATTTATTTTACAGAGAGACACAAATATTTATTTTATTCTAGGTTTTCAGGCTTAATGGGAAATGAAATCAAATCTGTAATCCATTACATGTTTTGAGCACTAAGTATTTTCTATGCCAATAAGTAAAGCAATATGAAGCCTGATATCACAATGAGTCAGGGTAAGGCAAATGAGTAAATTTATAGAAGCTGACAACAGTGTTCCTGTAAAAATTATTATACCAGCAAAGAGTTTTCTTTCACTGTTAAAAATGGCGATCATTACGTAAGCTCTGTAGTGATCATTATATTTGTGGAACTGGCACAGTAATCTAATGGTAATCATTACAATGGTCCAAGCACCATGATTACCTAATAATTGTGACGCTGGACAATGATCTAACTAATTTTTACAACTTATTGTGTATCTCATCCATAAAAGGTATAAATCTAGAGTATGTTTAATCGCATTTATTCCCATAGTGTGATTGATGGATTTTTCGGGTTTTACAATATACGAATTTGAATGTAAACCGAAAAACTTTTCAATCATGTATAATTCAGGTACAATTCATCTAAACTGCTTAGCTGTTTTCGGATAACGCTGATTAACGAATCACAAATAGGATATATAAACAGTGACTTTCTTCAATGGAGAGATTCCCCTGATGAAGTCTGTTTTTGGATGAAACACATTTGTTGGGATATTTTGTATTTTGTGAGCCACCACACAGCAACACACATGGAAGTTCTGATCAGCCCAGAGATTCTGAGATAGCTGATCACAGCTTAGACTGTGTCTCACAAAAATAGATTTTTATCTACACTGGATTGTTTTTAAGCTTTCCCTATTTTTCTCATGGATGTTCCTGTTTACATTTGAGTCACTTTGAAAATCAAGCACTTTAAAATCGTGATTTGGATATCCAGTCCCTCACAACTGTGGACACTATCATTCCAGAGTGGGGGCAAATATATGATCATTGTGCAGATTCCACGCTCCTAGGTTACAGGAGTTGCGTTTGTGAGTTTGATCCCCTATTTTCTGTCTACATTCAGAAGATCACTACTTGCAGTACATATTGCACTAGGATTTTTTTTTGTTTATCTTTCTTTCAGTCATATACAGCACTAGAAGACTTGTGCTAAGTATTTTGCATTTATATAAATGTATACACTTTTATTATTTTTTAAGTGTGTTTTTGCACTTGTGTGAACTGCCCTTGCTGTGTTTTCAGTTCTCACGTATATGCACAGTGATACACTTCATGTGAGTTTATTTTTACAAAGTTATATGTTTTTGCACTGTTGATGCTCGTTATTGTTATCATACAAACTTGTGCTTATTTCTGGTCACCATAAGGGCATATTTTATATTTTTTGCACATACAAGTGTCTATGAACTATGCGCTAATATAACTCTTTTTTTTGTATTCCTGTCACACAGTATTGCAGCTGTCTGTTGTTTTTTGTTTTAGTTGCAGGTGCTCAGTGGACACCTGAATTATCACTACTTTTGTGTTATAGTACATACATTTTGTTTCTGTGGCACTACTGGTTTTGCTTGTCCTATTTTCACATGTTGCATTTCTGTTTTCGTAAAGGGACTACACATGTTGGGTCATGCATAAACGTGGCACACACGCCAATAGCACCAAATAATGGCACTATCGGTGTTTGTGCCTATGTATAAAGCAGACTCCAGAGACATTTTATCAGTCTGCTCTGCATCTGTGTTGGGATTTATAAAACGGCTCAATCGCCATTATACATAACAAATATGAATATAACTTGTTCCCAGAAATTTGTTTATTATTGAAAGCAAAAGCCGACTTACCCCGCCTCCACAGTCTGGTAACAATGGCACCCCAACCGTTAGATCTAATTGTCTGCTTATTAATCTCTCTCTTTATTATCTCAATTATCACAATTAAAGTTATATAAATCTTTTAGTTTTCACAAACTCTTTGTCTAAGTTGCCAAAATGTATATCTTGTTGATATTTATAATTAGAAAACTTACTAAATTAAATTGAGGACAGTAGGGATTGATGCCTTGAACTTCAACTGTTTGTACGATAAGTGCAGCCTTAGCCTTTGGAATAGAATAGAGAACCATCATATCATTAGATGGGCGAATTATGCTACAGGCCTCTAAAACAGCCTCCACACATTTTTAATTGATCCGATTAAAGGCTTTTTCAGCATCCAAATCCATTAAATTGAATTTGTTTCATGTAAATGAATATGATGAATAACAGTAAATATTTTCCTAGTATTGTCCAATGTTCTTCTGCCCTAGACAAACCCACCTTGACATTGATGAACGATATCTGGAATGACAAATCTCAAAAATATATAGGTTTATGTAATCCGGTATGAGAGTATTCATGTTTTGTTATAACATGAATTATAGTAAATATAATAATGCAGTATTTATTTTTTCATGCAGTTTTTTAAAATTATCTCATTTAATGGGCAAATCACATAGAAAATACACACTGCAAAGCTGCAATAAAATCATTGCTGCATGATGCATTTTTTTAATAGGTATCACTGCTTAACAGGCAAATCTGATCGACCAACCATAAGATCGCATGATCCTGTTAGCACTCAGTGTGACCATGTACTCAATAAAGCACAGGCTTAAGGCAATAAAACTCATATTATGAGGGCTTTTGAACTAGAACACCAAGCAATATAAATCCAGTCAAGACAGCCCTATGTTTACTGCAGGGCTACAATCCCAAACATAATATTAAAGAACTGTTTATTTCTTTGAAATTATTAACCTAGTTTCTAATGTTTTATATGTGTATATAAATATATATTTTTACTACAGAACAAAATACATGCTTCATCATGAGTTTCCTTAGTAGTTTGTGGAAAGGTGAGCGGGGCGGAAGATTAGTTCAGTTACAAATAAATCAAGTGACTCTTATTTTACCTCTGGCTAGTTTAATTTCAAAGTGAACAGCATTGCTTAACTGAAAGCTTAGCCCTACATTTGAAAAAGTTAATTGCTAGGTAACAAGTAAAAAGGAATCCTGTTTGCTGTCTTCCTTAAGGAGAGTGAGTGAAAAGCAATGTTCCAATAGGCCTGTTCTCTGCCCTCCAAGCTACAAGAACACCGAAATTGCAAATCAATGTAAGGCTTACAAACAAAGTATCTTTTGTTCACACTAATGAAGTGTTTTATCATATATAATCTGTACTTTTAATTTGCATCTGTGATATTGATGAATGTAGAAAACCAATAGCCGCATTCATTTTATAACGCAATTGGGATTTCTAATAAATGTTTCTAGCTCACTCATACTTTTCTTTTTATCACAAGGACATACAGATACTGCAAAGGCTATTGCCTCATCTGACATGAGTTAATGAAATAGGTCTGTTGCTTGCGAGGTTACATCTTGTATCTTGCCTTAAGTAGGCTAAGTTATTGGAATAATAGGGAGGTTTCCTCAATATATTTTCTTTACCCCATATTAAAAGGACAACAAACTTTTTTTTGACTCAGTGATTTTAAAAAACGGAATCAATATGTAACTTGATTAAACTTTTTTTTTTTTTTGGGGGGGCTAACTTTATACTTTAGTTGCTTGATAGATTCCCCTCCTACTTTCATTCCTAACACAAATTAACTGATGGGGCCAAATGTGGCATTCAAATTGCATTTCAGCCTTTGTTAGGAATGTAATTCTGTATGATGCCTGAATTGTGTATGTGCACGTGCTCACTCACTGTTTTTAAATTGTTATGTATTGAGGTGTTATGCAGTCCACCTTCCAGTAGATGGCAGCATAGTGAAGTTATGCACTTGTTCTGTTGTGTTAGTGTCTCTTGTGTTATGGTCATTGTGTGTGTGCGCTGAAGTAAAGAGAAGTCCTATTTTACTACTTGTCTGAGAGCCATTTGTGAATATATAACATGCAAATACACTAAATAAATGAACTACATTCACCATCATTCTGGTGTGGGAAAAACTTATATCACGCATGTGCGATCGCAAACAATTCAGCAGTCAGGTATCATCCAATTCAGTTGTAACATTAATAGAGTCCCTAGCAGGGGCTGGTTTCTTTTCATCTACAAGTATGAAACCCAGAATTAGAAGAAGAAAAAAAAAAAAAAGAAAACAAACATGACAAGATAGGACAACACAACAAAAATGATTCTGTGTCTCAGCAGACATCATCGTGATTACATATTGTGGCTCAGACATATATACTATCAAGTCTATCTTATTCTCCCCCTATCTCTTCCTTTCCCCTGGTCTTTCTCTCATCCTCCCTTTCTCAGCTTCCACTATATCCTTCCACTTCTACCACCCTGTGACTATTCTTTAGGAGGTTACTTAATCTAGTTCACCTTTCTGGAGTAGCTCAACTCGTTTATTCCAGTTTTGTATTCTTTTGTGATTATATTTGATTTGCGTACAAATACCCTTTTCCAAGACACACTGATGGATCTATTGGATCTTAATGTACTGCCAAAGGATGGGTTCACGTGTTCTCCAACGCCTGGTTATCATCAGTTTTGTTGCTCTTAAAATGTGAATGAGGAAGGGGAGCTCCCTCTTGTTGGATTTGGGGAGATCAAGATGTAACAGAGCTCTTTCAGGTGTTAAACTCCATTCTTCCCCGTATTTCATTGTAAGTTTGTTTGAAAGCTCTTTCCACATTTTTTCAATAATCTGACAGCTCCACCAGATGTGGAGCATATCTCCCCTTCCCCATCCACATCTCCAACACACTGATGCAGCTGATAGGTACATCTTAGCCAGGGAATAGGGGACCAGGTACCAGCGATTCATAAGTTTGTAATGTACTTTATTCAAGTTCAGGCAATGTACCTATTTATATGTGTATCCGCAGGCGGCCTGTCAGTCATCCAGAGGGATAATCCTTCCTAGCTTGCTTTTCCATCTCTTAATTGTTTGGACCCCCCAATCTGATCATTTCCAGTAATTTGGACAGTAGTTGTTTTGTGTGTTGTGTTTCATAAATTTTCTTCCAGGAGGGAGGTTGTCTTATTGGGGGTAACCTCTACCATGCGATTTGATATTACACTTTTGACCCTTAGATACCTAAAACATTCCTGGATGGGTAAGCCAAATTCTTCCTGTAATCTGGAGAATGGCATGAGACTGCCCCCATCCAAGAGGTCCCTAACTTTGACTATGCATCGATCTTTGCATTTTTTAAGATCCAACTCTTCTGCCTCCCTGTCTATAACTGATATAGGAAGATAGTTGAGAAATCTGATAAGCCCAACTTCTTTTTAAAACAAAGCCAGTTTTCTGAGTATCTGCTCAGAACATATTGATTTTACTAGTTTCTATGACCTTGAGCTAGACATCCAGAAGATGGAACCGACATCTCTCTTTGTTCCATTGTGTACAATGCTTTCTTAAATGCTACACTTAACTGGGTGATAGTAGCCTGCATCAGTGCAGCATGGGCATAATCCCTTATATTAGGTAGTACCATACCTCCTTCCTTTTTTTTAGAATTAACATTAGGAGTTTTCATTTGGGCTTCTTACCTGCCCATATACATTTATTGAAAGCAGATTTAATAAGTAGCAGCCAACTTAAGGGGACCTGAAATTGGAGGATTCTGGCAAGATAGATACATTTTGGTAAGGTATATGGATTAACTGGGGTTGTTCTTCCCCACCAGGAAAAAAAAAAATCCTTTCCATTTTCAGAGAGTCATACTAATATCCTTAATAATGACCCTCTGCCCATCTAAAGCCATATAGTTCAATCTCCTTTCTTTTTTTTGGCTAAGGTTTACTGGTAGGGCAATAGACTTATTGTTGTTAATCCTGTACTTTGACAGGGTACTATACTGTTCTATAATCCTCATAACTTCTTGTAATGATGCCACCGGGTCTTCAAGAGTAAGTAATAAAAGTGAATATATTTTATGTGTAAAACTATTTTTGCTGTCTGCTCCTTTTGTAATGTTCTAATAATGTAACTAAAAAATATAAGCAAACTGGAATAATTTGAATAAAAACACATAAATTTGTGAATATTTTTCTGCCTTTTTTGATTAGCACTTTCTAAAAGCTGGTGTAATTTTCACACGCAATACAAAAATAATTTTTCACAAAATATTCTTAAAAGTCTTAGCACAAACAAATATAATCACTTTATTTTAGCGCAACTGGAAAAATGCACACTAAATAAAAATAAAAGCACTAAATATTACAAATATTTGCAAATTGAGCCATACTCATGTTTTAACTAATTTTTTTTTCCCACTGCACTTGTTTAGTACATGACCCCCTTAGAAGTACCCATACAAACTTTATATTGTTTATTTCAATTTTTTTTTAGCATCAGAAGGGCTTTATTTCTATACCATTATTTTCAACATATCATATCATTTCCTATAAAAAATAATACATTATGATGAAAAATGCAAAGCGTCAGTTATTCTAGTCTTTCACACATCTACAAATGCTAATAAAAAACCCCCAGCTAAATAGATTCTTATATTATACCCCAGATGACTAACCCCCAGCACTGACATCAGACCTCGGGAAGACCCCCAACCAATGCCTATGTGCATGACACCTTGTGCACTATAGGCCCTACCATACTGCTACCACCTTCTCAACTCCAGCCTGAATAGCCAGGTTCATAAGGTCCAAACCAATCCAGGTCAGGTGCACCCTGTCTTTCCTATAAAGCGAGGCATCAAATCCATCTAGGTCTGGGTGTTTCACCACAACACCACCATTGTAGGCCACGCATCTGGCAATCATGCGTTCAGTTTCCTCCACGCCCTCTCAACCCCCAAAGGGGAATGGCCCCACGGTCAGAGACCAGGTCAGACCAAACGATCACCAGGTCGGGGTATTGGATCCACAACCTTAAGATGTCCACCTTGATAAAGTAAATCAGCTCCCAAAGTGGTACGGAGCACAGGTCATTTCGCCACAGTGGAGCACCAGCACCTGAGGGGGACCCCACTCACTTACTGAAGATGAGAGCCTACCGGCAAGTCAGCCCATTGTAATCCTTGAAAATCCAGCCATCAGAGCACAGCGTGGGATCTATATAAACCAAGCTGAAGTCTGTTTAGGTGTACAGCAGCCCTCTGTTCAGCCCAGAATATGAAGGAGTGGCCGAGAATCCACACCTGGCAGCTAGCAGTTTCTGAAAAGAGTAAGTACACCAAACTTGCAGACTAAACAGGGAGGTGGAAGGGGCCACGGTCACAGGGTAGACTAAGTGAGGGCGAATATATAGCACTTAAACCTGGATGACTCCCAGTGGCCGATCAATTTTACCACTGCATCCCCCAGACCCCATTGTGATGCTTCAGTGGCGGACCCAATTCTAAAGGAGTGTGTGCCATACTCCATAGGAGGGAGGAGAAGTTTGGTTAAGCATTTACAGAATATGGATATAAAAAGTGATACCGGGACAGTGCAGAACCATCCTCATGGATTAGCAGGGGACCCTGGCCCAGAGGGTGAATCTGAAGAAATGGTCAAATGAACACCAGAGGGTAGGCAGGGGAACCAGGAAGGGCCATCAATGAAACCTTAAGGCCTTTACCGGCCCGGTCGGTCTTGGATCGACGTATCAACGTCCCTACTTGATCAGAAAATAATTGAATGTCCTGTGACAGGATACCCCCAGGCCGAACCTGGGAAGGGCTAACCAGCTCACTTATTCTGAAAGCCCCCAAAAATGCCCATGAAAAAAACTGTTTAAACAGTGCAGCCTCAAAAGCACAAGAGGGCAATAAATCAAGTAAACATAACAACAGAGAAAAAGTAACACGTTTGCTAGTGTCAATTTGCGTATAACCCCTCCTATAGCCACGCAAAGCTTGGCAAACCAAATAAATCTTTTGTCAGGTCCCTCCCGCCATTAAAGTTAAAGTATGCCGCAATAGCTCACATATTTCTGTTGAGGGACAAGACTGAGACATGATCTGCAAACAACTGTCCAATAAACCACAGAAGGGTGGAACGTACACCTTTAGGGGTATCGGGTTCACCTGCTGCCTGCAGGAAGGAACACCATCTATCCCACACATTTTTGTACGTGGACCAGGTGGCAGGCACCATGGACCGGTGTAAAAGCATCAGCACATGTCTCCTGCTAACGTCCAAATGCAGTCCGGAAAAAGAGTGGCCCTGGGGGCCAGGTGCCGAAACAGCTCCCATTGATGTCGGGAGAGAGAATCTGCAATTTTATTGCTGATCCCAGGGATGTGGACCGCCTGCACTAGAAGGTTACACAGCAAACATAAAAACACTAGCTGTCACAGCAATCGAACCACTGGCAGGGATGAAGTTTAAATATTATTAATGGCCTGTACAACGCCTAAGTTGTCACACCAAAACCTGACTTTCTTGTTTTCCAGCAGAGGACCCCATATAATAACTGAAACCACAATTGGAAAAAGTTACAAGAAAGGTTTTTTGTGATACTGACAGAGAACCACTCAACTGGCCACTTACCCGCGCACCAACGACCCCCAAAGAACGTACCAAATCCTACCGAACCTGAAGCATCGGTTCATAGGCTAAGGTTACCATTGGTGACTGCGGCTTCGAGCATAAGTGAGCTCTCATTATACGACCATAGCAATACATCCCACACCGCCAGGTCTGCTTTATAGGCAGCCGTCAAGCGGAAGAAATGGTGGGGAGACCGTGCTCCTGCAGTGGCCAATGATAACCTCTGGCAAAAAATTCGGCCCATTGGCATAATCCTACACGCAAAGTTCAGTTTGCCCAGTAAAGATTGGAGCTGACGCAGCTGTACCTTCTGTTACCCACTCATATGGCAAACCACAAAACAGAGATCCTAAACTTTGTCAGGAGGAAGGCGGCACTCGACTGAGTCAATTTCGATCCCTAGAAATGTTATCACCGTGGATGGACCTTCAGTTTTGTCAGGCGACAGCGGAACCCTAAAGCGAGACATACCGTATTTGCTCGATTATAAGACGAGGTTTTTTTCAGAGCAAATGCTCTGAAAAATCCCCCTCGTCTTATAATCGAGGTCTCTTATAATCTGACCTCAAATTGAGGTCAGATTATAAGACATGGATCCAGGTCCCCAGCAGAGCTGCAGGGGACCTGGATCCCCCTCTCTAGCAGCAGGGGAAGTCTGCGCAACGAGCGCAGACTCCCCTGCTTCCGCCCGGCACGACCGCCGGGGCTTCTGTCATAATCCGTCATAATAGACTGCCGTGTCGGGCAGCATGGAGGATGTCTGCACGTATCGTGCAGACATCCCCCGGCTGCCCCCACTAGCCACCAGGGATCAAGGTAAGGGGAAGGGAGGGAGGGGGGGCAGAGAGACAGGGGGAGGGAGGGAGGGGGGCAGAGAGACAGGGGGAGGGAGGGGGACAGAGAGACAGGGGGGACAGAGAGACAGGGGGGAGGGAGGGGGGCAGAGACAGAGTCAAGGGGAGGGAGGGGGTTAAGAGACAGAGACAAGGGGAAGGAAGGGGTTAAGAGACAGACAAGGGGAGGGAAGGGGTTAAGAAACAGAGACAAGGGGAGGGAAGGGGTTAAGAGACAGACAAGGGGAGGGAAGGGGTTAAGAGACAGAGACAAGGGGAGGGAAGGGGTTAAGAGACAGAGACAAGGGGAGTGAGGGGGTTAAGAGAAAGGCAAGGGGAGGGGGGAGAGAGAGAAAAATGGGGGCAAGGGAAAGAGAAAGGCAGCATTGGCACATAAAAAGAAATAAAAACTAGAAATACATTTTTTGATATCATAATTTTTTATTAAAAAAGCACTTTACATGTGAATATATACAAGTTTAACTTTTTTCCTATAGGGTAGTCTTATATTCAGGCTTTTAGTTTTTTTCCTAAAGGAATATCCAAAGTTTGGAGGGTCGTCTTATAATCAGGGTCGTCTTATAATCGAGCAAATACGGTAATATGCTCAGTTGTCCGCAATAGGGTGTGGCACAATGGGGAGTCAGGTGGGCCAATGCACCAAAAATCATCCAAATAGTGGATCACTGATGCTAAACCTGACTCCTCCTTAATGACCCACTCCAGGAACAAGATAAAAGTCTTAAAATGGGAGCAGGAAATGGAGCCACAGGAAGACACATGTCCACATAAATGACTCCATCCCACTGACAGCCAAGGACAATCGGTCTTAGCTAATAATGCACCTCTTCCCAATGACCGAACCCACCGAACTGCCTGATCAAATGAAGTATATGATACGCTGCACAAACTGGGGTCGATACCATCATTAACCGACCTGCCCCTCCTTTTTGGGGACAACCCCTAATGGGGAAATCCAGAGACCCTCCAAAGGAGGGGACAAGAATGGTCCCACCATATGTCCCAAGGACACCTCTTTCTGCAGATTATCATACACCACTTGAGGGAACTAGTACGCCGACTTTACACTTTTTGGGGATGGTATCCTAAAATCGCAAGTGAAACCTGAGTGCAGCAACTCAGCAGCCTCTACGTTACTGGATCTCCTAATCCAAGGGAGCATTTGACTGACGGACACTGGCGTCATCCCCTTTTCCTGAAACCTGCCCAGACTTATCCTGGCACTTTTAAAACTGGGTGATTGCCTCCACAGCCGGAACAATCATGTCTGAATTTGCAGGAATTGTCCATTTTGCAAGAGAAATCATTGTACTGCCACATGATCCCTTTTTAGTCGCAGCCAAGCGTCCTCGGGAAGACGAACCAGAGGCCGTAGATAGAAAGGGCTGTACAAGACTATGGCCAAGGGCCATGATTCTCAGCCACAAGACTATGTCCTTGTGACCCCACTTGATGTCCTTTCTCATAGACATGCACTGCAGAAATTGTTCATCGTAGCGCAGCCAAGACTGGCCACTATAAACCCTGTAGGCCTCGTGAATTGAATCAAGGTAGGAAAAAAGGTCAGTGCAGTGCTCCAGAGCAGTTTCACCTATGACCCCGGACAATATGGAAAATGCCTGAAGCCAATTTGAAAAAGTGCGAGGGATGAGCCGATAACATCTCTTCTCCTCATCCTCTTTATTGTGATCATCTGGTTTAAATACTGCATCCAGATAGAATTTTTCTAAAGGGAGAACAATTCTACAAATTCCCCCCGTCCAATTTTGTCCCGGGACTCCTGCTTGAGGTGCGCCCCAAAGCAAACATACAAGTCACCACGCTCTGATTGTGACAATTGGACCGAATCCTTTTCTTTAGGAGCAGGCGTAGTATAAGGAGCTGCGGTCGAGGGAATCGACACAGGCACAGGAGGTGTCATGGCCGTGGACACCGCAGCTGTGAAGCCCAACTGCAAAGGAGTCAGGGCTGCGGATGCTGCATAAGCTCCCCAAAATTGTGAAGGAGCATGAACAGGCAACTGAGAGGAGGTCCCTGACTCTACTGTTTCTAAAATGTCCCGTAAACCCTTCACTAGTTGTGCCAACAAACTAGCATCCCCCTGGGAACCCTGAGCCACTGCTGGCACCACAGACAACCCCAGTGAGGGTGTATCATGTTGCATGTGTGTGTTAAGAGGAAAAGAAGAGAATATTCACCAATGGACTACATCCCTAGAGGAGGAACCGCCGTGGGCACTGGAACAGGAGATCCGCTGGGCGAGGAGGAGAAGAGCAGCGGACTGCCATCCAAGTACCCTTCCCTGCGTCCAATGACCAGCAAGTGGAAGGGACATCCCATCAGCCACAGGAAACAGGTGACTCTGGGTGTGGAATGCAACACCAGTGCCCTGAAATCCTGCAGACCCACGTTGAAGCCCTTGGAGCAGTTTTGGCCTGTCACAGTGCAAGAGCTTGGCAGGCTATGTTGCCTCTGTGATGAGGCAATCGTGTGACTGCTTGAAGAGCACTGGAAGCAGCTACTTCCTGCTTCCTGTGCTCTTGCCCTTAGAAGGGCAGCAACATCTTGTGCATTTTTTAGTGTTGCTGACTGCCTCACTTGCTCTGCTCTTTTTAACCGCCGATGGTTTCAAAGGCACTGTGCGATTGAAATGCCGTCAGCATTTTTATTTTCGTATTGCATCGTACCAATACCAGTAGAGCACTGAAAGCAAAAAAAAATATGCTTTCAGTGCTTGTTTTCGTGCGGGATGGACTAGGTCCATCCTGTGTCACTAACGCTTTGCGACACAGGATTGACCAAGTCCATCCTGTGTCGGCAAGGGGTTAAGTATTAACTGCTTGTAAAGAGACTCATTGCAAAGGATGTGGGATCCCTCTCAGCAAGAAGGGGCAAAAAGCTCAAATAGCCAGCTCTATAGGATGTAACCTCTTCAGGAGAGGAATCACAATTTTTTTGGTCGCTTGCACCATTGCAAAGGAGACCTCTCCTTTAGCATATCAGACTGGTCCCACCCATAAGGGCAGTCCAGATCTAAATTGACTGGTAGGTCTCCTCTGCATGAGGAATACAACAACCACAGAAGTATGTTTCAGCCTTCATTGGCCTCATCAGTGAGGGGTGGCTGGTATCCCTTTAGGTGCAGTGAGCCATGGACCACCGTCCAGGAATACCCCAATAACTTGCAGAGATCAAAAAAAGGATGTGGTATCAAAAATTTACACTGAAAAAACATGTCAGACACGTGTCAGTCCTGGAGTTTTTATACCAGAGCAACAATGTGTTTTATCTCATGTGGGAGATCTTAGGAGACCTTTCAAATCTTCTTTAGTACAGGGTTGTTGGTATTGTGATTGTTACATACTTGTAAGTCTTTGAAATTAATCCAAGCCTGAGTAATGCATAGAAATGGTGGGAACCGCCATGGTGTCATGTTATAATTGCAAGATAGGAGCATCTGATGGGTTTAATGTTCAGGCTTTTTTGAGTTTCCTCATTCTCGTCTACACAAAGATCATTGGAAGAAGTATTTGGCGATAACAGGAGTGCTATCGTTGTCTGTAGCAGCCTTGTTTTAGGAGCACAATTGGAATGAAGGCAAACTCAGCTTGCATTAATATTTTTTAAGTACTGCTTACAAAGTTAAAAATAAATATATTTCTACAGTTTTTATTCAAGCGGAGGCCATGTGTTCCCATACATGCTTCATATATAAAATTAACTTGTCATGTGTGCCAATGTTGATTAAACTTGTCAGCACAGCTTTCCTGCAGAACACAGGAGTCACTTTGAAAATAGTCTTGCCCAAATACCATCTGTTGACTTGTTGAATGTGAGGACTAGTGAGGATCACAGAAGAATCCAATATTGCTAACTTGTGGGAACCAACGCACCTTCAGAATTGATCATTAGATCCATAATACAGTCTAAATACTGTTATTTCCTTTCATCTCTGTAACATTCTGGTATCACCCAGGTGGGTAAAAATATTGGTTTTAGACACCAAAAATGTAAGTCCCAGACCCAGGCAACTGTTTTCCACAGTAGAAAGGCTCTGCAAACCTCAATGCATGCATATCCCCACCAACTTTTTAAAGGCTCAATGTAAAGAATTTACGATCTTCTACACATAACATATTTATGAACCTCTATCACAACATTTTTTACACATCAGAACCACTACAGTGGAATGACAGTTTTCCTGAGCTTGTGCTCTACTTCTACAAATGTAGATAGGAAGTTAAAAGAACCATACAAATGTTGTGCCCCACTACATGTCACTTTGACCCTTCCCCAACTCGTCTTTTATCAACAGGCAGTGAAACACTCGACCCAGCCCTCACAAAAATAATGCAGAGCTCACTAAAAACTTGAAACTTCCAGGATCCTCTATAAGAAGCATTACTCCCCTCCTAAAGAAATCTTTATTTAGATCCAGACTGCATGGCAAATTACAGAAAAGCATTTTTTATTTTGCCACAATTACTTTTTGTTTCAGGACAATTATTAGTTATAACATTGCACTGCAAAGGGTGCAACATTTGCACCTTCATACACTAATTTGTTTATGAGGTGGAGGGAAACTCACTTTATTTTTAGTTGCAATAACCCTTTTAAAGATCATATCATATGTTTTGGTATAAGAGATACATCAACGATGTGCTCCTTATTTTGATGGGTAACCAGTTTCTTTTGTTGATTTCCTGAAATATGTGAATTCAAATTTCTTTACTTTTCATTGGATTCCAATAAGAGTAGTATATAGTTTTTGGATTTGACCCACATTGGAGATATAGTGAATACAAAATTATTATTAATAATTTCAGGAAGTCAGCAGTTGGCAATACAGTTCTTAGGACCAGTTGCTGTCATCCTAAAGATACTTTCAATGGTATACCTGTGGGAGAATCCACTACACTTCACCACAATTGCTGACAAGTCCATATGTGGGTCGTACTATATGCCCAATCAAGGAAAGAATCTGGGTGCATCTCCTTGATATAGGATATAAAAAAATAGAATACTCAAATTTACAGGTACTTTGCACAATGTTGTGGTAAAAAAACCTGTTTTCCACTCACTATTTTGGCTCCCAGTAGGTCACGTTTAATCCTGCTAAGATGTATCAATTATGAAAAATGCAATCAAGTCAATGCTACCTACATGTTACCATTTGGTCAGTCAATTTGAAAACATAAAGGATATTTCTTTTCATATATCTTCTCTAAACAGAAACTGTTGTTAAAAGACCATATAATACAAATACTATAAATTCTAGACATACACCAATGGCCCTCCAGCTGTTTCTGGACTACAACTGCCATCATTCTCAGGAAAGTGAATGGGGAATTATGGAATTTGTAGTTTAGCAGCAGCTTGAGGGTCAAAGTTGAATATCATTGTTTTGATTGAGGACAATGAATAGCACTAAGCTATGACATGTTTCTTAATACTTTTAATTGTTATGAAATCTAAAACAACACCAATTATAAGTGAAATACAAGATATTTTCTTAAACATGTTAAGCCTATTTTCTACCAATATTAGAAGTAGGGATATAATACGTCCCAATATGTAACAAATAATTATCTCCCTTTTCATATTCTTCACACTTAATGAACAAGCAGAACTTATTTGCTCTCTGTACATCTTAGCCCGATGGCACAATTGTTGAATAAGCACATGTTAAAATCTAGTTCATACATCTGAAAATCCAAGACAAGCTGTTCTTGATTTGTATTAATAATCCATGTCTTAATTTAAGTTACATTTCTATGAGCTTTGTTTTGGCAGTAATAAATTATAGAAGACAATAGTAGGCGCAGGCTTTAATAACAATTAAGAAATGCTTACAGGAGCTAGACATCATTTACCAAAACAAATGGTTGGTTAGTAAGATACTGCTTATTTATTCATAGCTTGTCCAACACAGTACAACTTAACAGATGATTTAAACTCAGCTCTTCATCTAACTATTTATATTCAAATAATTACTCATGTAATAAAAAAATAAAAAAAGTCATATGGATTTTTGGATGTTGATGAGCAGAGTGTCTGAGAACTTATTTCCGGAACTAAGCTGTTAATAAAAATTATAAAAAGAGCACAGAAGAGGTGGAGAAAGAGGTGCAGGAAAAGAGACATTATAGAGGGATACAGATGAAAGACCGTAGGGGAGGAGGGAGTGGCAGCGGGAGTTTGTGCCATGTCATTCTTACTTCCAATGGAGCTTGGAGGAATGCAGCATAATCTGAAACCACAGGTTTTTTTCTTAATTGTTAGCAT
This sequence comes from Pelodytes ibericus, assembly GCA_036172795.1. Lineage (NCBI taxonomy): Eukaryota > Metazoa > Chordata > Amphibia > Anura > Pelodytidae > Pelodytes > Pelodytes ibericus. The sequence continues at coordinate 163,714,613 of CM069858.1, forward strand.
TTTAAAACATATATATATATATATATATATATATATATATATATATATATATATATATATATATATATTTGTATTGTACACAGTGACTCCTTCACAGAGAAATCTAATACTTTAAATCTTTCAGCACACTTGATTCACTGCAATGGGCTACACACCTACCTGACACTCAAGGGTTTAATATGTGTTTCCTCTGACCTAAAATACCCTAAACATATTAGACATGTTGTTAAGAGGTCTAGTTTAGAAAAATGTGCATTTTATAATATAAATATCCAGTTCCTATGTTCCTTATACTGTTTCATTAATTTGGATTTTCTGTTTAAAATTCATCCACTTCAGATAGTCTTGGGAAAAAAGCAGTGCCAGTCTTGGCATTAAAAATATGCCAGTGTGAGGTGATGAAGACATAACTGGCTGTTCCTGGGTGGCATAGCTTTGTTGCAGTCTGAAAGAGAGTGGGATTTCCTACCGTCATTATAGAGAGCTCAGCCGGTTGCAGACTAAGTCTGGTGCTTGTAGCCAAACAAAGCAGGGGTAGCATGCTTTATAGAGTAACTGTTGTTGTATGCGGTTAGCTAAGAGGGGCCAGTCCCTCCCATGTCAATGATAACAGGGAATGATGTACAGTGGGATTGTAACATGTGCCTAGTTCTACTGACTCACTGCTGCATGTCAGATTTACTCATGTTCTGATTTAAGGTTCATTATATCCAGTTGTGCAGACATCAGGCAGAGATATCTGGCAATGAATGGAATAAATATATATTTTTATTTGTGTTTACCTACACAAACATTCAGAGTTTATAAGGAAATATGTGATATGTTGTTTATTTAAAAATTATCACATATATATGCTTATAAATGCGTGCTAAAAAGGTTCCTAGTTTTTTATATTAATATTCGTACATATGCATTTAAGCCTCCTGCTTTTTGGAAATGGATGTGCTAATTTTCACTGGCTGTAGGAATTTCACACTCTACTATAATTTACAGAAGTCACCTGTGCAAAGGGAGTATTAAAAATAATATAAAAGTATTATGTTCACCAATCTTCCTGAAACCAGCAATGGCATCTTGAGCTGTTGATTAACATGGATACTCACTGTCAGATTTACATACCTACAAACTCCGGCCCCCATCCCGGTGAATCTGGCCGCTCAGAGCAGAGGTTGGGAGGTCGAGTGTCGACGCTACTGCGCCATCACTGAAGCTGGAAGCACTGCTGCGCATGCTCTCAATGCTGTGCCTGCACAGTATATATTATCCAGTGTCACAGACACCAGAGGCTAAGATCAGGTCCTTGGTACTGCGTCTTGAATTCTGCTGTCCCAATGAGGTCTACCTCTGTCCTGAATAGCAGAGTAGAGGTAGAGCTCAGAAGAACAGCTGGACAGACCCCAAAAACTGTGACTGTCTTCGCAAAGCGAGACAGTTGTGGGGTGTGGATGTAGCAGTCACAGACTTTTATTTTATATATATATATTGGTTGGTAAAACAATGGCTTGAGGCCACTGTTAAATCTCAGGAGGCAAGGGCATGGATGGAATTTTTTGGAAGAAAAGGGGGCAACCCTATTTATTTACACTATGCACCACTTGTATTTTAGTCAAGCTACATGTTGTCATTACAAATAATTTTTTATGAGGTAACATATTTAATATGGTCTATAAAATGTGGCAACATTTGTGGAAAAAAATGGATTAATCAATTAATTCAAGCATAGTACTGTGATAGGATGCCACCTTTGCAATAAGTCAGTTTGTGAAATTTCATCCCTGCTAGATATTCCAAACGTAACTGTAAGTGATATTATTGGAAGACTATGTAAAGTCACAGAGTGGGGTCACCGAGTACTGAGTCACCTTGTGTGTAAAAGTTGCCAATGCTCTGCTGATTCCATAGCAGAAGAGTTCAAAACTTCCACTGGCTATAATATCAGCAGACAAACTGTGTAGGGTTTCCATGTCAGAGCAAACTACATGCAAGCCTTCATCCTGAAAACATTGACAAAGAAACATGTGGTGACATCATTCAAGATCTCCCATCCTGCAGCACTCAAGCGCATGCAGGATTCACTCCAGTCCACACTGGAGAGATTGCCTACCTTGTTGGCTTAAACAGAGATGAAACCCTGCACTGGCTGGAAAAAGTTTTTCTGCATGCAAAGATGCATCCCTACTCACTTAGTGACTGAACTCTGTTTAGTACATCCATAATATAACTGCAGACTTGTTGAGCTTGCTCCAACACTAATTGTAGGGAAGGGGTAGCAGATTCAGCCATGTCAAAAAATCTAAATAAATGTCATATTTCTTCTTTTGTATAAATCTGTTTCCCCTCCTGCAGATGAAAAAGCCAAGCAAAGCAAGTAGCAGCAGTGTACTGCAAAGCAACAGCAGTGTACTTCACCCTGTCAATTTGCAAAAGAGGTAGGTCCCTCCACAAACAAGAATGTAAACACCTGTAACATCATTTCAAAACAGACCAATAGCAGCATGTTAACGTTTAACCAATCAATTTTATTATTAGTCCAAAAAGGTTGCTTTATCAGGGTTGAGTGTAAGAGAAACACACTGTGATAGATGACTTTAGAGACATGCTCCATTGATGATAGGTGTAAATCCCAGAAGGCCCACATCCTAACCTGTCCTGACTCTATAGACAAGATTGACAATGCTTGCCTGACTTGCTAAGTGCATAAAACTGTCTGAGTGTTGATGTGTTAGCCCAGGAGAATCACAGCTCTAATACAGATTCCAGTTTCCATGTCCGATGCCTTTTGAAAAATAAAGCTATGTGCGTCATTGTGAACTAAAATCAGAAGCAACCACAGATACATTTGGTGGATTATAAAACACACATTGAACCTTTAATAAAATGATGACTAAGCATTAGAAACCATCATTAGAATTATTTTTGGATTATATATGGGGAATTTTTTTTTTAGTAAAATGTTGGAATGTTTCTATACATTATGATAATGATTCATTTTTGCTATATATGTTTATTTATAATTATTAGTTTTATCCATTAAGGTTTAGTAAAAGATGTGTGTGTATTGTGATCCTGTATTGCAAATGGCATGGTCCTCTAGGGTATAAACATGCGCAGTCTTGTAGGAAAACATAAATGCAGGTTCTTTATTCTGAAATCCACACAGGAGGCAGCATTAGAAACAATATCAAATAAATATACAAACTGAATAATAATAAATAAACAAAATGCTAGCTGGTCTAAGCTCTAACTAACATTAAGGTCCCTATCTATCAAGGGTTAAACAAAAAACAGGTTTCACCAACCTTGTTTACTGTCACTTTTCTGCACTCCGGTGCTCAATCACAAACCAGCCTGCTGCTTCCAGCCCTCAGAAGAGAAAAACAAAAGTTTCCCTATCTGCCTAACAGGGAGGGGTTTATTTCCCTTTCTGCAGCTGATAGCTTTCAGCTGAGCAATGAGTTGGAGACAGTCTAAATTCCTGGCCTGGACCTTGTTTCTCCCAATTACCTGTAAACTGAGAAGTGGAGCACCGGCGCACCCTACTCTCTGAATACTCCACCCCAGATGTCCATATCTAAACATTTATTTATGTTGCAAAAAACACATACTCCCCCTGGGGATAAAAATGTCATATGCCTCACTGAAAAGTTTAGCAGAAATATAAACTCCCTCACAAACAGCTAGAAACCACCGGGACCCGGTACAAAAATTGCCCTGGCCCCCCCGACCCCACCATGCAACTCCACCCCAGAAATGCCACTTACATGCCTCCCAACTGTTCCTCTTTGTGTGGGACAGTACTGATATTGGCAGTTTATCCCGCTGTCCTGCCAATCAACATCAGTATTATGCATATTTTATTTTAAAACAAAAAACGTTATTAGTCTTATATTAAAAAATCTAGTGAAAAACAAGATATAGTGTATAATACACACGTAAAAAAAAAATCATGAGGTGACAAATAAAAAGCAGTGTTAGGTCAGCCTAGCTCAACCTGGTGCTAAACAGGCACAATAGTTATTTGCTGTTATATACACCCCAGACATAGGTGATATTAGTGTAACATAAGAAGTGATTAATCAGTCCAGGGATCATTATAACCAAGACTCATAGTTGCCAATATATAAAAAAAAAATGCAGGGACTCTTTGCAGCTCAGCTTCCAATTACTAACTTTAAAATTGACCACACCTACTGTCCAAAACTCCACCCACTCCACATAATTAGCACAATGTAACTACACCTTCTTGTAACAGTGTAGATTATATCACCAAGTTCCCACCAACATTACCATGTATCCTTGGTATATAACAGATACATTTGCAGCACAGCATCTACATCAGGAAGGTGCATTTTATCACTTTTACATGAAATATAGTAAGAGATTGTAATCTGAACCCAGGATCTTTAGCAACAATTAACTAGAAATAAGTTGAGTGCTAGCACATTGGGGGAATATATATATATATATATATATATATATATATATATATATATATATATATACACACACACATACGCATTTAATAATAATAGAATTAGAATTCACATGATGGGTAAAACAATTGCAGCCCTCAATCTTATACATACACATCATTCATGAATCATACAGTACTCATCACTCACACAGCACCAGTCCACACAAACGATGTCTTCCCATTTTCTGCATCAGTCACTACTACAGATTACTCACAACCATGTTTTCCCTGTGCCCAGCAGGGATGTATCTAAAAAATAAAGTACAACATAGCCAGAGTGAATACAGTAGCATGCCTTAATGGGAGCTATCTGTAGTAATAGTAAACTAAAATCCAAAGTATACTGTAGGTTATATGATTCTAATAAAAGCTACAATGAAAAATTATGTATGGATTAAGTTTTTTTGCAGTAGGCATACATGTTATATGCTTATTATCTAAGATCACTATGAAAACCTGTGTATGCTCCAGACATGACAATTCAAAGTTACATTTTTTGGTTCTCTATCTTTATCTCTGAACATGTGGAAGAGAATATTAATGCATTTTAAAATGATGACTCCAAAGTAAACATAAATTTAATCAGTGTTAACTTGCTAATTATATAATGTTTATTTGGCCTTGTCTTTTGTGGGAAGGCTAACAGGCCTGTTGCTAGGAGCAGTAACCTTTGATCCATGTGACAGTATGGTTACATTTTGTCTTAGCTCCAGTTCTAAAAAGCAAATATAGAATAATCATGAATATTTGTTTCAGTGGGTATGGCAGATAGAGAAGGTAACAATGTGTGCAAGGCAATTAAGAAGCTGAACACATTGACACAAAGATTTGGAAATTGCAAAACATTTTTCTATTACAGTTTGGAGTATCAATTAGAAGGAGATTCTAATGCGACAGATAGCCTCAAGCCACTGAGAAATGACAGACACTGTAAATTGGTTGCCAGTGCACTCCTAATTAACAGGAAAAAGGCTTATGTTGCTATATATTTTTCCTCACAATCTTTTTATTTTAAGTTGCAGTAGATTTCTTACTGTATAGTTCATTGGGCGGGAGTATTTTGTTTCAACTTCTATCTGAAAAAATTGTAGCAGAGTGTTCAATGTGTAACAGATTGTGGGTTTTTTTTAGTTTTCACAGCACAGATTTCAAGACTTTTGATTCTCTTACTGTAAAACTTGCCTTTATTATAAGCGGTCTGTTTATGGCTCAGCAGGCTAGAGCTACGTGTGGTGATATGAATAAAAATAAATTAATAGGGTAATTTTTGAGATAGAACATTGAATAGTAATTACTGAATTTAATGAATGTGTTTTGACAAGTCTTGAATTTATAGAAAAGGGCTCATTACACTGTAGTATGGATTGTGTTATGTAATAGAAATAAAGGATGTGTTTATAGCATGTTATAGCTTGTGATGTATAACTTATAACATAAGTGCCAAACAGATACATAACACATTAAATAAGGGCAAGATGAATAACAAGGATAGTTTTTGAAGCAAGGGTATTTTTAAGATCCAAAGTTCACTAATAAAATATATTTTGATTGTGCATTTGTTGCAGAGCTGGGATCTGGCCCAAATGTATCAAGAATCATGGCAAGTTCTCCAACTGATGCCTTATTGGTCACATTATAAAAGTAAATTCAGTTATTTAAAAAAAAAAAAAAAAAAAACTATATATCTTTATTTAGATTTATTAGGTTATAAAATTAAGTTACTTCATAAAATATTAAGTAACCCTTGAGCCAAATAGTGGAGGTAGACCTTCAACTAGATGACTAGGTATTGAAGTGTCCAGTCAGGTCCTGAAAAAACCTTCTCCTGTAATGCACACTAAATGTAAAGAAGAAAGCTTTATCTACTTTGTGACATTGCTGCACCAAGGCAGTTATACTTGGTAAGCATACAAGCATTAATACCAGTCCTATAATAGAAACATGTGTGCCCTCCTATAAACTCATCCGTTCCATTACTTATTCCAAGCATAGATGTACTGAAATGTCTTTGCAACACCCAAAAACTCCTGTTGACAAATGCCCTTACGTAAATCAGTCCCTTTTCTGAACCAAAATCACCTTCCCCTTACCTGTCCCTCATACTAGATATTTACTCTTTCCCACGATATCTTTTAAATGCCTCTTGACAACATCCTTTGGTTTCTACTGCTAGTTTAGCCTGATTCCACCTGATGCTTCAGACTTTTTTCTAGTGTTCTTATAAATTACACTATCAATAATCTTTGCAAAGCATCCTGGGTAATGGTTTTAAATAGTAAATGCAAAACATGTAACAAATAAATAAAAGGTACTGCGATATTACACAGCTGTTCACCACTAGAAATAAGTATTTAATGTTATTGTAATGCCCTACTAACATATATCACTGGTGTATTTCATTAAATCACTGCAATGTCTCAAAGTTTCTCAATAAGCAGAATTTACGATGTTTCTAATTTTCATTAAGCTTAATAATTTGCATATAGATGTCCCTTATCTGTTGTGACTATAAATTAGAGACAAGAAAAGACAAAGCTATTTAAGCAGCTTCCCTGCCAGCTCTTCATTTTGTTCTTCCAATACAGCTTGGTAAATTTATGTTTAAGTATCCCAGACGTAAGACTACAGAACTTTCTGCTCAGAAGTGTGGGAACTCTGCATGGGGAAAAGCTTTTATTAAATCTGTAAAAGAGTTGGGGGCAAGCACACAAAAGAGGTCAGGCTCAACCAAATGAGAAGCAAGCTGAGTGAATTCAACTGACCTTTTAAAATTCAGGTTATGTTCAAATTGTAAAGGGCATTTTAAATCAATATTGAATACATCTCTGCATAACCATGTGCAGACATGTTTTAATAATCATTTTCATTTTATTTCAGTGTTAGAGTACAAATAATTTGGTGTTATTTCACTCCTATAAAAAAAAACTAGTAACATTTTTTTTTTTTTTTTTTTAGAAATGATTCAGTTTGACACAGTATTAAACTTACACATTACAAACCAAAGCTGCAAGACCAAAGCAAATCACAAACCTGTAACCAAATTTGTATTTACTTGTTTGTATGTTGTTTTGTTAACAGTGTTGTTATTGAACTACTCTATAACAGCGGTATCCAATGTGTTTCCTGTGGGCCAAATGCGGCCTATTTGAGACCAATGTGCAGCTCAACTGACTTACAGGCTCAGTTTCAGCAACATATTTCCACAGTTTTGTTGCTTGTAAGCCTCCATCCCTCTTAATCTCACTTTCTGAATTGCTACTGTTTTTTTGCTAATAAACTGAATATGCCCTACTACAATTCTTAATTTACATTCCATGCATACATATGTGTTCTCAGGCATTTGTTTGAGGATTATATCACTTTTGCATTCTGCAATTAGAATACAAATCTTATAATTCTAATAACTACATTTTTTTAGCAATAATTTTACTTTAAAAACCAAAAATTCAGCACCTGAGTTTGAAAGTTAGAATCTTCCCTATTGAGAATGAGAGGACGAAATGACCAAAGCATGGCACCCGAGTTTGACTTAGTCTCCAAAATAGCTTTGATTATTTTGCCACCCATTACTTTCAATGTGGAAGATTTTTTCTCAAACTCGGTTGTCAAATTTGTCTTAGTCGCAAAATGAAAGTCGACCTCCAAAGTCGAATTTTAGTGAATACACACACATACATTAAGAAAAAAGGATAATATGCTAATTTATGCAATTGTGGGCTGCAAGTTCTTGCACTCCTTTGCAAATTTATTTATTGCTTCACACATATATTAGTCTACAGTACAAACGCTAAACTTTGTTAACAAAAAAAGAAAAGTGCTTTCAGGCGCTATCAAAACTAAATTTTACATGCACAATATTAATATAAGCTGCTCAGAACATCAAAGGCGTGGATCCCCTTAAACACCTCTTAAACTGAAAGAAGATAAAAAACAAGATGGAGCGCTCTAAATTTGAAGGATCTTTCAACAAGTGTACTAAAAGCACAAATATACTTACATTTTCTTAGCTTAATGTGCTAGATGAATCTTCTTCACAGACAGATGAAATGTCTTCACTCATGTACACCATTCTCATTACCCTTAGAAAAGAAGGGGCCAGAAAATAGTGTTCCCTGTTTACACTGTAGTAATAAAGTCCCCCCATAAGTAGGTAATGCACTCAATTTTGCTGGAGCAGAAATAATACTGCTCACTTTAAGCGTGTATACAAATCCTTCTGTTGAGTTAAAACAGTCTTCAGTTTTCTCCAAGTCAACAGAACTGTATCCCCTCCTAAAATAGGTGAGTTCACATGAAACAAAGAGTAAATATTATCATAGTGTAAAAATGTTTTTTAATACATATAAAAAAGGTAAAAAAGCTTACATCAAATAAATGGTGACTGATCTCACGAGTGCTTGATATATGAAATCACCATATGGAACATTAAGGAGTCCTGGATTCATCAGCGGTGGCTCAGTCTCATATTCCCTCTAGAGGCAGTGACTTCAGATGCATTTTGCCCCGCCCAGGACTTTTCCAAGTGACTAACTTTTGTTGATTGCATCTACAATAATATTCAACCAGTCATGTTTATAGCAGAACTTCGTGGGATATTTAGTTATATCCTCAGCTTATGGTGGCCTACACTACACACTAACTTATTTGTTGTCAGCATAGGAATTGTAGAATGAGGTAGTTGTGACTAATCTTTACCATCCCAGCTGTAAAGCAAAGTCCCCATGTTGTGCTAGTACATGCTGATCTGTTAACTTCTACTACTATGGTCATATGATTGTTGCCATTAATGAGTATTTAACATTTGCATCCCACAGTAAACCCCTCTTTTGACCCAACAAGCCTACAGACAGCAATGGGTACCTATATATTTTATAACATATGTATTCACAATAAGTTCTGTCTAAAATGTTCTCATTTTAAATTAAAATCATCATTTTAAATACTCTAACAATGCAAAATAAACAGCTTGATACATTTTACCCCCCACACACTCCAACCCCACTGACCTTCCAGAACCATCCTGGAAAACATTACCTTATATTTTAATTTGTATGTAACTGTAGATTTTAACATAATATAAGAATTATGACAATTGTGAGATAATACTATATATCCTGTGAAATCCTCATAACCAATAGTTCTAGGTGTTGGAGATCAATATTTATGTAAACAAGAAAACTAAAGAAACTAAACATAATTCAAACTATAATTTTGTACAATAAAAAAAGTTGAGACCAAAACGCATATATATAAACTAAGTAATGGGAATTATAATAGCAATATTCTAGGTTTCATACTTAGAGTTCAAATTGAAGTGTACGAACTCATAGAAATAGAAAATTGGCAATATACTACAGGGCTAAATATTGTGCCTACTGTAGGATTAAGTAGATTATGTTACAATGTAAATTAATTTGGAATAGTCATGCTTATCTTTTAATAGAGAGCGCTGCATCTTTAACAGATGTGCCTGTGCTTAAATATTGCATCTTACTTGACTGGCAGACGGCTCAACATCTAAAGTCTGTCTCCTGTCATACATATTCTCAATTACCTTTACAGCACATCAGAGAAGCTTGAAACATATCATAATTATCCTTCTCAAGTGGAGAAATGAAAGTAATAATTTAAATTGTATGATTCTCTGTTGTAGAATAAAGATGTTGAGCTTACAACAACCAGGATCCCAACAAGTGAGTGACAGGTAATGATAATTACATATGTGATGTGCTTTGCAATTTGAACACCATCTCAACAAATGTATTATTCTATTTCCAAAAGTTATATGTGGTTAATCTAAACTCATGGCTGCAGTATTGTCAAAAGTGTGTTCACATTGCAAATAAGCTCAGTAAAATGTGAATACATGCTAATGTTAATTTAATGTAAACAGGGCCTTCTTTAATAAAAAATAAAAAAAAACGTCTTTAATAGTGATTGGACCCTGGGCAAGCATTTGCTTGGGCCCCCTGGATCCTGCCCCCTCCCCTGCATGCAATCACTCCATCCATCGCAATGTTACCCCCCCCCCCCCCCACACACACACACAAAAAAACAAAAATAAAAATAAGCACACACACAGTTGGACTTTTCTTGCAGTGAGTATTTTTATTGCATTGAATAAAATGTGTATATTACGTGTATAATTACAGTCATTGCGTTGCTAGGTCTTCGGATGATCTGGGGCTAGAGCCCAGATGAGCTCGGTCACACACAGGGGCGTACCTAGAGCATTTGGCACCGGGGCGGACCCTGAGTGTTGCACCCCCCCCCCACCCCCACCGCATAATAAAAATGTAAGAAAACACCCACAAATTTTTCAGTGTTTGAAAATTGTACAATTATAGATACCAGGAATATTGTGCCACTCAGAACCCAGTAATATTGTGCCAGTCAGATACCAGTAATATTGTGCCTTTCAGATACCAGTAATATTGTGCCACTCAGATACCAGGAATAATGTGCCATTCAGAGCCCAGTAATATTGTGCCAGTAAGATACCAGTAATATTGTGCCACTCAGAGCCCAGTAATATTGTGCCAGTCAGATACCAGGAATATTGTGTCATTCAGAGCCCAGTAATAGTGTGCCAGTCAGATGCCTGTAATATTTTGCCAGTCAGAGCCCAGTAATAGTGTGCCAGTCAGAACCCAGTAATATTGTGCCACTCAGAACCCAGTAATATTGTGCCACTCAGAGCCCAGGAATATTGTGCCACTCAGAGCCCAGGAATATTGTGCCACTCAGAGCCCAGGAATATTGTGCCAATCATAGCCCAGTAATATTGTGCCACTCAGAACCCAGTAATATTGTGCCACTCAGAGCCCAGGAATATTGTACCATTCAGAGCCCAGTAATATTGTGCCACTCAGAACCCAGTAATATTGTGGCAATCATAGCCCAGTAATATTGTGCCAATCATAGCCCAAGAATATTGTGCCACTCAGAACCCAGTAATATTGTGCCAATCATAGCCCAAGAATATTGTGCCACTCAGAACCCAGTAATATTGTGCCAATCATAGCCCAAGAATATTGTGCCACTCAGAACCCAGTAATATTGTGCCAATCATAGCCCAAGAATATTGTGCCACTCAGAACCCAGTAATATTGTGCCAATCATAGCCCAAGAATATTGTGCCACTCAGAACCCAGTAATATTGTGCCAATCATAGCCCAAGAATATTGTGCCACTCAGAACCCAGTAATATTGTGCCAATCATAGCCCAAGAATATTGTGCCACTCAGAACCCAGTAATATTGTGCCAATCATAGCCCAAGAATATTGTGCCAGTCAGAACCCAGTAATATTGTGCCACTCAGAACCCAGTAATATTGTGCCAATCATAGCCCACGAATATTGTGCCACTCAGAACCCAGTAATATTGTGCCAATCATTGCCCAAGAATATTGTGCCACTCAGAACCCAGTAATATTGTGCCAATCATAGCCCAGTAATATTGTGCCACTCAGAACCCAGTAATATTGTGCCAATCATAGCCCACGAATATTGTGCCACTCAGAACCCAGTAATATTGTGCCAATCATAGCCCAAGAATATTGTGCCACTCAGAACCCAGTAATATTGTGCCAATCATAGCCCAGTAATATTGTGCCACTCAGAACCCAGTAATATTGTGCCAATCATAGCCCAAGAATATTGTGCCACTCAGAACCCAGTAATATTGTGCCAATCATAGCCCAAGAATATTGTGCCACTCAGAACCCAGTAATACCCACACACACCTAGACACCCTGACACACACACACACACACACACCTAGACACCCATACACAGTCACACTTTTTTTTTTTTACTTACCTTACACTTGGTCAGTCATCCAGGACCTTCTGCCGGATGTCCGTCCACCTGACATCTGGCAAGCAGCTGACACAGCGCGACGGGGGCGGAGCTTGCACCCGTCGCGCTGTGATCTCTATGGCCAGGAGGAGAGGCTAGGGAGTGAGCTCCCTATAGCAGCCTCTCCTCCAGATCGGCCCTCACCCCCGCGTGAGGTTAATCCTCCGATTCTGGGACTATGTCCCAGACGGAGGAAAGCTCACCGGGGGATTTTTTTTTTTTATATTTATAGCCCTGGAGTCTCGGGGCTAAAGAATACTTTAGCCCCAGAGTCTCCATTCGGGGCTATGAAGGGGGGACTCGGGGCTATAGCCCCAGTAGCCCACCCCTAGCGAAGCCTCTGATTACAGTGTATAAACTGTATATTTAGAAACAAAATGTGTATATATGGCTGCAATATGTATACCATCTTACTAATCAACACTGCACTACAACTACTCATTACTTAAATGACAAAAATATACACAGATATTAGAGAGCACTTACATATGTTCATATATATTTATAAATATCTATACACATCTCACTCTCTCACTAGTTGCATTTATACTTATACAGGGAGTGCAGAATTATTAGGCAAGTTGTATTTTTGAGGATTAATTTTATTATTGAACAACAACCATGTTATAAATGAACCCAAAAAACTCATTAATATCAAAGCTGAATATTTTTGGAAGTAGTTTTTAGTTTGTTTTTAGTTTTAGCTATTTTAGGGGGATATCTGTGTGTGCAGGTGACTATTACTGTGCATAATTATTAGGCAACTTAACAAAAACCAAATATATACCCATTTCAATTATTTATTTTTACCAGTGAAACCAATATAACATCTCAACATTCACAAATATACATTTCTGACATTCAAAAACAAAACAAAAACAAATCAGTGACCAATATAGCCACCTTTCTTTGCAAGGACACTCAAAAGCCTGCCATCCATGGATTCTGTCAGTGTTTTGATCTGTTCACCATCAACATTGCGTGCAGCAGCAACCACAGCCTCCCAGACACTGTTCAGAGAGGTGTACTGTTTTCCCTCCTTGTAAATCTCACATTTGATGATGGACCACAGGTTCTCAATGGGGTTCAGATCAGGTGAACAAGGAGGCCATGTCATTAGATTTTCTTCTTTTATACCCTTTATTGCCAGCCACGCTGTGGAGTACTTGGACGCGTGTGATGGAGCATTGTCCTGCATGAAAATCATGTTTTTCTTGAAGGATGCAGACTTCTTCCTGTACCACTGCTTGAAGAAGGTGTCTTCCAGGAACTGGCAGTAGGACTGGGAGTTGAGCTTGACTCCATCCTCAACCCGAAAAGGCCCCACAAGCTCATCTTTGATGATACCAGCCCAAACCAGTACTCCACCTCCACCTTGCTGGCGTCTGAGTCGGACTGGAGATCTCTGCCCTTTACCAATCCAGCCACGGGCCCATCCATCTGGCCCATCAAGACTCACTCTCATTTCATCAGTCCATAAAACCTTAGAAAATCAGTCTTGAGATATTTCTTGGCCCAGTCTTGACGTTTCAGCTTGTGTGTCTTGTTCAGTGGTGGTCGTCTTTCAGCCTTTCTTACCTTGGCCATGTCTCTGAGTATTGCACACCTTGTGCTTTTGGGCACTCCAGTGATGTTGCAGCTCTGAAATATGGCCAAACTGGTGGCAAGTGGCATCGTGGCAGCTGCACGCTTGACTTTTCTCAGTTCATGGGCAGTTATTTTGCGCCTTGGTTTTTCCACACGCTTCTTGCGACACTGTTGACTATTTTGAATGAAACGCTTGATTGTTCGATGATCACGCTTCAGAAGCTTTGCAATTTTAAGAGTGCTGCATCCCTCTGCAAGATATCTCACTATTTTTGACTTTTCTGAGCCTGTCAAGTCCTTCTTTTGACCCATTTTGCCAAAGGAAAGGAAGTTGCCTAATAATTATGCACACCTGATATAGGGTGTTGATGTCATTAGACCACACCCCTTCTCATTACAGAGATGCACATCACCTAATATGCTTAATTGGTAGTAGGCTTTCGAGCCTATACAGCTTGGAGTAAGACAACATGCATAAAGAGGATGATGTGGTCAAAATACTCATTTGCCTAATAATTCTGCACTCCCTGTATATTCAACTATTTTCATATGTAATAAAAATGTTATTGAAGAGTTGCATTTCTTCTTTTTATTCCCTTTTTCTGCACCCACATTGCACCTAAAGGACTAAACACAGCCCCATAGAGTAGCCACAGCACTTGTCTTGCACCTATATTGCACCAACAGCACATGGCTTGCACTCATATTGAACCCACATAATTTTGCATGCTACAGTGTAAACTTGCCCCACAGAACATACCACAGTTTCACTTTGTTCCATTGAACTGCCCTAGCATAAAAAAGCTACATTGTCACTTTTCCCCATAGTACATGTTATTTTTCACAAGAGAACATGCCACAGTCACTTTGTCATTGCATATGCAACAGACAGTTTGCCTTTATTATTTTGCTATAAATATTCAGTATTATTTTGCCATAAATATGCTACAGACATGTTTCCCATTAAAATGCCAATATTATTGTGCCATTCAGATAACAGTAATATTGTAATATTAAGATGCCCCAGCCAATTTGCCCATTAAAGATACCAGTATTATTGTACCATTAAGATGCCATAATTGTTGTGCCATTAAGAGCCCAGTAATATTATGCCATTCAGAGCCCAGGAATATTTTGCCAGTCAGATGCCAGTAATATTGTGCCAGTCAGATACCAGGAATATTGTGCCATTCAGAGCCCAGTAATATTGTGCCATTCAGAGCCCAGGAATATTGTGCCATTCAGAGCCCAGGAATATTGTGCCAGTCAGAGCCCAGGAATATTGTGCCAGTCAGAGCCCAGGAATATTGTGCCATTCAGAGCCCAGTAATATTGTGCCATTCAGAGCCCAGGAATATTGTGCCATTCAGAGCCCAGTAATATTGTGCCAGTCAGAGCCCAGTAATATTGTGCCAGTCAGAGCCCAGTAATATTGTGCCAGTCAGAGCCCAGGAATATTGTGCCAGTCAGAGCCCAGTAATATTGTGCCAGTCAGAGCCCAGAAATATTGTGCCAGTCAGATCCCAGTAATATTGTGCCAGTCAGAGCCCAGTAATATTGTGCCAGTCAGATCCCAGGAATATTGTGCCAGTCAGATACCAGTAATATTGTGCCAGTCAGATACCAGGAATATTGTGCCAGTCAGAGCCCAGGAATATTGTGCCATTCAGAGCCCAGGAATATTGTGCCAGTCAGATACCAGGAATATTGTGCCACTCAGAGCCCAGTAATATTGTGCCAGTCAGAGCCCAGTAATATTGTGCTAGTCAGAGCCCAGTAATATTGTGCCAGTCAGAGCCCAGTAATATTGTGCCATTCAGATGCCTGTAATTCCTCCCCCCCCCCCCCCCTCTTTTCCCTCAGTACTTCCTGAATGCTTCTTCTCCGTGTCCCCGGCCGGATGGCTCCTCCGTGCAGTCTTCCCTCCTGCATGGAGGAGGGAAACAGTCACCGGATGTGACGTTACGTCACATCCGGCGTCAGTTTTTTTCCCTTTTTTTTTCGGTCGTCGCATCCAGCGGATGCGGCTTGCCGGAAAAAACGTTCACAAGTGCAATGCGTAACTGGGCCCGGGGCAGCTGCCCTGTTTGCCCTGCGTTAAAGTCGGCCCTGAATGTAAATAGAGTGAAACCATCAGCCACTATTTTTGTTACAATAAAGTACACACTTTTATTTCACCACAATTCGGATGGTCCAGACTAAGCTATATTATATAGTGTTATTATAGAAAGTTGATTCGCACATTGGTGTTTTTGTCTTACATGAATCTATACATTTTTTATATTGGTAAAATGTAAATTTTTTCCCCTACCATTAAGTATATAGTACTCCTTTTGACAGAAACTAAATTATTTTCAATGCAGGCCAAACAAAAATATATGTTTTGATTGTATTTGATTCTTGCAGAAAAACAGAAAATACTCACTTTGTATATGTTTGTTTTTGTACCGTATTTGCTCAAATATAAGAAACTAAAAGCCTGAATATAAGACTACCATATTGGAAAAAGTTTAACTTTTATATATTCACCTGTAAAGTGCTTTTTCATATTTAATAAAAATTATGATATAAAAAAATACATTTCTTGTTTTTATTTCCTTTTATGTGTCAATGCTGCCCCTACCCCCCAGACTTGCCCAATGCTCCCTCTACACCCTCCCTCCCCCAATGCTGGCTCTCCCCACCCCCAAAGCTGGCTTTCTCCCCCCTCAACACTGGCTCTCCCCCCCCCCCCAATGCTGCCTATCTCTCACCTACATTGCCTCTCTTTCTCCCCCTCCCTTCAACATTTCCCCTCTCTCTCCACCCTACCTCCCCCCAATGATGCATCTCTCTCTCCCCCCTCACTCGCTCCACCAACAATGCCTCTCTTTACCCCCTCCCCCCCCCCCAATGATGCCTCTCTCACCCCTTCCTCCCCCAAAGTCAGAGGCATGATATAATCTGTGATGGCAAGGAAAAATACAGAAAGTCTGGAAAGCAAAGGGGAGAAACAAAGTGAAGTTTGGGGTGAAGGATGAAAGAGAGAGGACACAAGATTATAAACTAGTCCATGGCCAATGAGAGGAGCCCTGCCTTTTCATTGACATGTTAATAACGTTGTAGCAGGGGCATCTGAAATTCAGTTCTATGTATTTACTCTTTATATTTGTTGGTGATTTCGGCTAATGCCTCCTCCAATATTGCATTCAACCAGCTGCCAAAATGATATTGGCATTTTACAGTGCTTAGCCCGTGAGTAACACATCCATCCGTGTCTGCTATAGTTTTTGTAGTTTGAAACCACTATTTTTGTAGTTTGTAACCACAAAAATCATCGATGCCAGGTCACGTAGAAGAATTTTAATTCACACAAAAGATGTCTTATGTTTTTTATGTATTGAGGGTTTACTCCACCTTATGGTAAGATATGTTCAGTTTGGTAACAATAATCTGGTTGCAACTAACAAAGTGTGGTTGAGAGAAATGGCTGCTTTGTGTTGCAGTGGAAATAAAATGGTTTTGGTTGAAATGGGCCTATAATTCATGTGTGTAAGGTTAATTTCACAACAATGGAAAGACAACAGCATCCACGAATTTCTTCTCTTTGCCTTATTATGAGAAGTAATTTATGTGTTTCTTTAGAATGTTTCAATAGATTACTAGATTTACTGCTGCAGTTGAATTGCTGTATGTTTGATAAGTGTATTAGCTGGCTTTCAAACTGGGCGTAACTATATATGCAATTAATGGATGGGATTGGCTCTGTTAATGTTTGGTTGTAAATGTTGACAAGATCATTCGCATACATTTAACCCCTTAAGGACAGAGCCTTTGAAACATTTTTGCTCATTTCAAATTGGATTTTTGACTTGTCCTATTTGGGACATTTTTGAAGCCAGCCTGTGTATTTTACCTCATCAAACCATATATTTCTGAACATTAGACGCCCTAGGGTATTTCCAATGGTGGTATTTTTACACTTTCCATGCACTAATTCTACCACCAGCCTTTATCTTTTGGGTAGTATTTATTTTTGTGTTGTTATTCCACACACACAGTATTTCAGGCATGTATTCTTAGATTTTGGTATATGTATTCTTAGATTTTGGTATATGTCACTGCCAAACAATACCCCAATATGTGTTTTACAAGATCTCCTGAGTTCAGGGATACCACCCATGCATAGGTTTGCCAGGATTTTTGGGAAGGTTCAGTCACAATTATTGAACTTGGTAATTTGGTTTGAAATTGAGCGTGTATGTTCCGATAGGCCTATCTTTAGTTTGGGCCCCATTGCATACCCCAGTTTAGTTTGATTTTCAGAAAGGTGTATATATTTGAAATGTTGACACTCCAAGGTATTGAATATGGGGTGTTTTGATGTCTTTGATGCAACCATGTTTGCAAAATCAAATGTTGGAAGTGTTTGGTGGTCTTTTTTAAAAAAAAATATTTTACACATACATTGCATTTTGACTGTGATTTAGGAGAGCCTGTTCTAAGTTACTTCAAGAAAACACACCAGTTTGTTTTCTGCCAGGCCTCCTGAGTACACCCATGCCCCCCATGCATAGGTTTGCCAGGATTTATTGTGAAGGTTCAGTCAGTTTTAAGATGTGGTAATTTGGATTGAAATTGAGAGTGTTTATAAAATTTTAAACTCTAGAGCAGTACAAGTAAAAACTAAAAATCTGGAGCAGTAAAACTTAAAAATATAAAAGGCAGAAAAATGAGGACTAAAAAAACTTAAAAATGGGCAACTGTGTGGTACACTTTGAAGCAGGTACCTCTGCAGAGTCCTGGCTTCCCAGTGCAATCAGGACAATAAAAGGTTGTATCCGTTCTTTGTCCCCTACTATAACAGACTCTGCATCTTTTCTGGGGGTTCTGCTTCTTGTCAGTTGGGGGAATTTTAAAAATAAAATGGGTAGCCCCAAGTCTGTTTCCCCCAATCACCGCCCGGGGACCAGGTGCACCTTGGTATAAGAAACCCGAAATTATCTGAAGCTGGAACTGTAAAAATGACAGCTTAACTGTTGCTGTTTTGTGCAACACAAAAGCATTGTAGGTCGCAACTTGTAGCAGGTAAATTGCGACCTACTTATACCACGCCTTCGTCTTCCTCATAATAAGATAGGGCTGTAGGAGTTGATCTGACAGATCAACTCCACCCATATACTTATTATAGGCCCTGATGCACACTGGCTTTTGGATGACCTCATCTCTGCCACGGACTGCAAGCTGCACAGTCCTCTCATCATGGATGGTGCTGATCATGCACACATCCTTTTTATCTCTGAACTTTAATGCCAAGAGCTCTTCTTGGCGCAGAGCTGAGGTCTCCCCCCTTTGTAGCCAGGTACGTACCAATTGCTGTGGGAACCCTTTGCGTCAGAACGAATAGTACCGCAAGTCACTGTTTCAAAACAATAAAGCAACTTGAACAGTGGTACACTTGTATAAAAATTATCAACATACAAGTGGTACCCCCTGTTCATAAGGGGTAGGAGAAGGTCCCACACAATCTTGGTACTTGCTCTCAGATGTTCTGGGCAGCCTGGAGGGTCAAGATGGCTATCTTTTCCCTCATATACCAGGAAGGCCTGAGTGTACACACTCTCACTCTTGCAGAGCTTATACACCTTCACTCCATATCTTGAGCGCTTGGAAGGGATATATTGCTTGAATCTCAACCCTCCCTTGTACTTCATCAGAGATTCATCCACGCATATATCCCTTCTAGGTGTATAAGCCTCTGCAAACCTGGCAGAGAGGTGGGTAATCAGGGGGAGGATTTTAAATAGCCTGTCAAACTGGGGGTGCTAACTAAGGTGACACAGGCTATTATCATTGAAATGCATGAAATGCTGAAGCATTTCATACCGCTGCCTGCCCATATACTGGGCGTAAATGGGGGTACTGCAGATGGGGCTTGTGCTCCAGTAGGAGCGAATGGAGGGTTTCTTTAAAATACCCATCAACATTGTCAGTGCCCATAATTGTAGGAATTCTGGCACGTCAATGGGGACCCATTGCTGCCTTCCCAAAAATGAAGTTGGGTGAGCAGCGAGGAACTGCTGGGCATGTAGATTAGACTGGGAGACAATCTCCCCCAGTATATCATCCCCCAGAAAAATTTGGACAAACTGGAGGGGAGTAAATCCTGTAACATCAGTATTGATGCCAGGAACTGGGGTAAAAGGAGGGATAGTTGGCCTATAGCGATTAGGCACTATCCACTCCTCAGCAGCACTGCCATCTGGAGTCTCACGACTCCTTGTGGCAGGGGGCCCAGCAGCCACTGATGCATCACTAGAAGATGTATCGGTAAACTGACCAGGGTCAAAATCTGAGTTTTAGGAACTCTGATATTTGCTGAACATATCTATCTATCAATATATATATATATATATATATATATATATATATATATATATATATATATATATGTTATGCTAAGAGTGAACGAGATATTGACTGACTAATCCACCCAACACGGATTTACAGTGACGGCATTGGAATATCATTCGGACTGGAAAAGTGTGGTTGGATGATAGTAAAAAGAAGGAAGGCACTTAAGACTGATGTGGTTGAACTGCCAGCAGGGCACATAGCAGACATACAGTACCTTGGTAGCCCACAATCACATGGGAACCCTGATGGGGAGGCCAGGAAGACAGCAACATCCAAGTACCACCAAAGGCTAAGAGAGATCCTGGAGGGCCTGCACAATTGGAGAAACATGGTCCATACCATAAACACTTATGCCCTGCCAATCATCATATACCCTGCCTGAATTTTTTAATAAGATAATTGATTCTGAACTAGGGGCTAGGCGGGAGATGTCTTCTGCAGCCAGTACTGGGTATAACAGTTTTGGAGGCCAACATTGATTGAACTTTTAAACAAAGAAAATCTTGAAATATTAACATGAAAAAAAGCCCTTGACATATTCTCTTGTATTCTCCTTCATCATATCGGAGAGTACATAAAAGACATTTACCCAAATGGACCTAAGAAAGGAGACCCTCTTTTCTGGAAGAATTTCCAGAAAAACTAAAAGCATATTTAAAAATGTAGTAAAGTTTTAAAGTTGTGAATTATGGGCATGGATATTTACACCTGTAGAATGCAGTCAAACAAACCCAAATGACAGCCAATCAGAAGTCTCCATTATGCATTTGAAATCCCAACAGAAAAGATATCACCAGCTGACACCAATCAGAATCCCTTTTTTTGTTTGTGCCTGTCCATGTGACTGCTTTTTTTATTTCACGGTCTGTGGACTTTTAACCCCTTGACGACAAAGGACGTGTCAGGCACGTCCTGGGAGAAACTCCCTTAACGACAAAGGACGTGTCTGGCACGTCCTGCAGTGAATGAAGCGGTTTTCGCGATCAACGATCGTGAAAACCTCTTTAACAGTGCTGGTCTATTTCCTCGACATCGAGGCAATAGCCAGCACCGAAATTTCTATTTTGGGACCCCCACGATCTCCCCACGGAGCGATCGTGGGGAGCCATATTGACGGAGCATGCTGCTCCGTCAATATGGCTAAGCCCTCTGCTGGTCTGAGCTTCGGAAGTGAAAGTAACTTCACTTCCGTCGCTCTGAATATGCTACTTGACTGCATGAGTAGCATTGCAATGGAAAATATTTAAAATACATATTTAATTAATTAAAAACAGGTTATTTAGCTATATTAGCCTATAGGGTTAAAATAAAAAAATTTTAGCATAAGGGATAGGATTAAAATTAAATTAAAGTTAAAAAATATTAAGGGATATAATAAGGATTAGAGTTGGGGTTAAATTTAGTGTTAGGGTTAAATTTTGGGTTCGGGTTGGGGTCAAAAGATCAGTATAGGATAAAACCAAAAAACACTATTTTTGGTTTTTGCCCCATAACTCGCAAAAAAATACCGAAAAATATGGAAACATGCATATTTTTGAACTCGGGAGAACATTTAGAAACTATTTAGACAGGGTCTTTTTTAATGATTTTATTTGTGTAAATTATATTTTAGGTCAAAGTTAGAAAAAGTGGGTTTTTTAAAATTTTTCATCATATTTTATGATTTTTTTTGTAGTAAATTATAAGATATGATGAACATAATGGTATCTAATGAAAGCCCTTCTTATGACGATAAAAACAACATATAATTTGTGTGGGTACTGTATGTGAGAAAGAAAATAATTACAGCTAAACACAAACACCCTACAAATGTCAAAACAGCCATTGTCACCAAGGGAAAGTCAAGGTGAAAATGTCTTGTCACTAAGGGGTTAAAAAGTCATCTTTACTGGTGTCAGTTGGCGATTTATTTTCTGGTGTAGATACTACAGGAGCACCAAGAGGAGACACCTCAGCGTAATTGATTTAGGACTGGAGAAAGCCCATTTTTGTCTATGTGAAATCCCAGCTGAGATTTCAATCAGCCTCAGCATATTGCATTGTCCCCCCCCTCCCCCCATTATATTAAGTGGGAACCAGGGCATTTGTCCAGCCATCGGGACCACAGTCGTTAGGAGGGCCAGCATCCCATTGTTGGGTTGTGCCTAGTTATGACTAATCATGGCCCTCCAGCTGTTTGGACTGCACTTGACTTGATATTCAGTCATGCAGTTGAATATCATGGGATGTGTAGTAAATTCAATTATAGTTTCCTAGCCTGTGATGCCTGGCTATGGTTCTACTCAGGGGAGGGCTGGCAAGGGGGCAGAGGATTAACTACCCCCTGGCTGCTCTCTAACACAATTGTCTGGGGCTGCACCACTTTTCACATCTAAATGCCCAAGCTCATAGCACTTTCATTCTTGCTATCCAATTATCTTGTACGCCAATCAATATGTCAGCATATCTGTTTTCCCTGTGTATCTCTGATTATAACAAGTTGCCAGTCCTCCTGAGATTCTGCTGCTGTGTGGACTATGTTACCCATGATATTCAGCCAGTTGAGCACCATGGGGACTATAGTCCACACAACAAAAGGTGCCAAAATGTTGGCGTGCGGCCCAGAAAAACCCAGCTCCTCCACTGTATAATCTTTTTTTACTGACAACTTTGACAGTTGTAAAAGGGATGTTAATCTTTGCCAAAACATTTTAAAGTTAGTGCTGCAGATGCTGCTACGGAGAGTGAAAAATAAAGCTCACGATCAATGCCTTCTTTCTTTCATATAAGTCAAGGACAGTAAGGTGAACTGCAAAGATATACCTCCAGAAAATGTAATAAAAAAAACAATCCCAAATACCAAATAGATAAACCATAAAAAGTATAACACCAATATGTTGAAAAAAGTACAAAAGTCTGCAACTAACAATTAGTCATAGGCATTGTTTGATGTCAATGGCTACATTCAGAGGAGAGAATGACTATTATTTTTACTTGATAGTTTACAGAGGTTGGAAAATCTGATGTGAAGAGACGTAAATAGTGTATGGGACACATATTTGTTATGCTATGGAAGCTGTTCGCTAAAACTGAACAGACAAGTGAACTGCAAAAAACAGTCTTAGAAACAGAATGTGTCGGCAGATTTGGGCCATCTAGTCTGCCCTTAAATAGCGGAAAATCCACTATGCTTTCGAATATGACTGTTAGTGCCTGATCTTTGCATTTTCAGTTCATTTTCCGTGTATAGCCCCTCACAGGGTTCTACTGTACTGTATATTTTTATATACAGATAGTGATATATGATTTAGAGTTTGGCCATTCTACATTCAGGAAAACATGTGGCTTTCATTTGTCAGTGGCCCCACATTTTAGGATGGACAGGCCTACCAATATTATGCAGCATTAAAGCAAGAGGGCAAACTGATATACACTGATATGCACATGAAAAATTGTCCTGGCATCAGAGGTGGGATGAATTTCTAAAGGTTCCTATATCCTTGTATTACATATTTTTAAGGTTAAAACTACCTTTCTACCTATCATTCCCGCTTTTGATCCAAAAGAAGACAAAACCCCCCTAAGAAAGCTATTTCAAATTCTGCCTCCAAGGGGGGAACTTCCTTCTTGACTCCAAGGGCAATCAGATTTCTCTTTGGATCAAGAAGCTCTATTATTAATGCTTATTCTGATAACAATAGCCCTGTATGTTCTGCTTTTCTAAAAAAAAAAAAACATCCAGACCAAATATTTGCTCTTCCAGTCTCACGGGGTGACCTTTGTTCTTTGTACATTTCTGTTAATGAACAGGTCACTGGAGAGCTCTTTATATTGGCCCTGCACATATTTATATGCCCTTTTTCTAACATATATAAATGCATCTCTTTAAGTCTCTCTATATAACTAAGATCTTCCAATCCCCTTTATAATTATGTAGCCATCCTTTGCACTTTTCTAGTTCCATAATATCATTTTTAAGGACTGGTGCCCAGAATTGTACTGCATATTCAAGGTGAGTCTTTAACATTGACTTCTAAAGAGGCAAGATGATATCATCCTCCGTGAAACAATACCTCGTTTTATACATGAAAATTTCTTATTGGCCTTTGCAGCTGCTGACTGGCATTGAGCACTGTTGCTGTTATCTACAATTATTCCTAAATCCTTTTCATTGGTAGTTTTTATCCCAGGGAGATACTATTTAAAGTATATGTTGCTTTGTTATTATTTTTTCAATAATGCGTAACTTTACATTTGTCTAAATTGAACCTCATTTGCCACTTAACTGTCCAGTCCCCCACTCTGCCCAGAATTGTACTGCATATTCAAGGTGAGGTCTTACCATTGACTTCTAAAGAGGCAAGATGATATCATCCTCCTTTGAACCAAAACCTTGTTTTATACATGCCAATATCTTATTGGCCCTTGCAGCTGCTGACTGGCATTGAGCAGTGTTGCTGTTATCTACAATTATTCCTAAATCCTTTTCATTAGTAGTTTTTTTCCTAGGGAGATACCATTTAAAGTATTTGTTGCCTTGTTATTATTTTTTCAATAATGCATAACTTTACATTTGTCTATATTGAACCTCATTTGCCACTTAATTGTCCAGTCCCCCATTCTGTACAAATCTTCCTATAAAGAACATCTAGGTTAGTCTGCATTACCTTACCTAATTTTGTGTCATCAGCAAACACTGATACATGGCTCTTTTAGAACAACTCGGGAGATCATTAATAAACAAATTAAAAAGAAGAGAGCCTAAAAGAGACGCTTGATTTACTCCGTTTAATGCCCTAGTCCAATTTGAAGATTTTCCATTTACAAAAACCCTCTGCATTCTATCTTTTAGACAATTTTCAAACCAAATACATACATTTGTCCCCAAACCTCAATTTGTAGAGTAACCTTTTGTGTGGAACTGTATCAAATACTTTAGCCAAATCTAAATAGATCACATCAACTGCCATACCTAGATCTATATTTTTACTGACTTCTTCATAAGATGTTATTAAGTTTCACAAAACAATGTTCACTTTTCCTAATTATATTCTAATTCAAGATGTATTCTTGAGTGTACACCTTTAGCAGTCCTCCAAATAATTTCCCCACTACAAATGTCAACCTCACTGGCCTAGGGATCCATTTTTAAATATTGGAATGACATCAGCCTTTCACCAGTCTGTTGGAACTATACCTGAACTGAAATAATCCCTAAAGACCAAAAATAGCGGTCTGGCCAGCTAGACCCACCTTCCAATCTATTCTACCTACCATTGCTCCATTTTGATCTTGACCCTCCCCCCAAGAATCTAGATTAAAAGCTCATCCAACCCTCTAGCATCCTTTCCCCTAATACTGCAGCCCCATCATCATTGAGGTGCAGTCCATCCTGTTCATAGAGTCTATAGCCGACTGCAAAGTCTGTCCAGTGCTCCAAGAACCTAAATCCCTCTTGGTTATATATTTTGTGTTATAGAATAATAATATATTAAGTAGTAGAATGTTGAAAAATTCAGAATTTCCGCTACTTTGACCAATCTGACCCTATTTTGTGCAAAAAAAGTCTCTATTGAGTATGCCCTCTATTTTCAAAACTATTTCACATAATGATTTTTGAAACATATTCACTCTGCTACAACTTTATTTTTTTAATGTATTATTTTCTATAACACAAAATAACAAAGAAAGGGAATAAAACAGGATATTGGGGAGTGTATGAATTCCTATAACACAAAATAAAAAATAAAACAGGGTATTGGGGAAATGTGTCCTTTTACTAAACCTCAGAATGTTTCTGGACTTTTTTTTGATTGACACATACAGGCCTATCTTAAATGGATGGCTGCATAACCCTACTTTATATCAGTTAGAAACTGCAGCCACAGATACAAAGTTTATCTTAATATAATCTTTTACATGTGAAAGAAACATATGGCTGCAGAAGCATACAAATGTTGATAAGATAAATGTCTTTCAGCAATTCATGAACATGAACATATGTTTCCTGCAACTTAGTAAATGATGGGCATCATGAAGCTTGGATTAAACTGATAGTAGAGTTGGATCTAAAAATAATCAATATAAAATTTTATCGTTTTTACAGCAGATTATTGACCTTTAAGCCATATATCTTTCTGATTTTGCTTGATGTGGACACTGACTTAAGGCATAGCAGAGAAACAGCCATTTGAAGTACTACATCAAATACAATGTATACCAATGGAAAAAAAAACATAAAAACATAGTGTGCTTTATTGAAAAATGTATTTGACAAAAGATCCAATTCAAAGTCATTTGGACATATAAACCCCTGTGCAATGCACTGAAGTAGTGTTAATGTGCAATTATTACTGGGAGTCACTGGATCTATGTGATAAGGGTCTTCTGTATTTCATTCATATGAATGATCTTTCTCAGAGATCTCATTTAACATGTAAGATATCAGACTCTCAGCAATTGTGTAGTTAATACTGCTTCAATATACTGTACAGAAGATGATCTGTTGGGACTTTAGAACTGGATTGTAATGTCATATGGATGTTTAATTAGGAATGCACCTTTTTTAAGGATTAATTCACTAGTCATGTCTATTTCAAGCCTCATGGTGTCTCAAAAGTGAACACGATTATTTAGTAATCAATAAACTACATTTACATCCCTCTAAAAAGCCAAAATTGATAGCTGCATTTGAAAGATGGGGAACTCAGAAAATGTATGTCTGATTTGTGCTGTTCAAATAGTAAACAGTTGCTATAAACTCCACAATAGTGCACACCCCACACACTACACATCAGACAGAAAGGAAATGTTCAAAATACTGTGAACTAAAAGTCTGAAATCAGAGGTTAAAACTATGATCAGTGTTAGTTAAAGTTGGAAATAAAATATAGTAAAACA
Source organism: Pelodytes ibericus (assembly GCA_036172795.1). Taxonomy (NCBI): domain Eukaryota; kingdom Metazoa; phylum Chordata; class Amphibia; order Anura; family Pelodytidae; genus Pelodytes; species Pelodytes ibericus. Next base: position 163,741,809 of record CM069858.1, read on the forward strand.
TTTGAAATAAATGGAATACAAAGCATTGCAAACAGGGTCCATTTCTCACAGTAATTCACATGCTCATCACATATTTTAGCAGCAGGAATGCATACCCCACACCAGTATTCACAAGTTCCATGATCAGGAACACTCATATAATTCTGCAAAAAAACGGTACCTGGTGCTGGAACACCTGAGAAACAGCACGGAACATGTATTCCTGCTCATGGAACTGGTGAATACTAGTGTGTGGAATGTATTCCTGCTGCTAAAATATGTGATTCATTCTGAAAACAACCTGTGCCTGGTGCCGGAACACCTGAGAAACAGTGCAAAACATGTGTTCCTGCTCATGGAACTAGTGAATATTGGTGTGGGGAATGCATGAAGTAAGCTGTGTAAAAAAAAAAAACTGCATTGTGTTCTGCAGGACTGTGACTGGCTTAGCATGATGACAATGTGAAATATTTTTTTAAATAATCCATATTTAATTATAATGGATGAGCATGATAAGATTTTTTTGCATGGAAAGTAAATGGTTGTATAAAAACCTGCACTGTGTTCTGCATGACCGTGAGTGGCTGAGCATGATGAGCATTGGAGATTTTAATTTCACAATTAATTCATATTAGTTGGCTGATACAATGGCTGATCATGATAGAGGTTTTCAAGCAAAAGAAAAGTCTGTGTAAATAAACCTGCACTGTTTTCTGCAGGACTGTGACTGGCTGATCATGATGAGCATGTGAAATATTTCTATAAATAACACATATTTATTTATATGGCTGAGCATGATCGGATTTTTCATGCAGAAAAAATTGTTGTCTGAATACTTATGTTGTGTTCTGCAGGACTGTGACTGACTGAGCATGATGAGTATGTTTTAATGCCATCTTAAACTGACAATACTCACAGTTTTAACATCTGATTTCAGACTTTTATCATCTAAAGTCACTCCCACATACTGGCAAACAAACCCCTAGAGAGGTTGGAGGACTAGTGTCTGCAGTACATGGTGATAAAAAGTGGTGGCACTTTTTAAAACGATGTTCCGTTCTGGCATTCCGGTTTTCAACCAGTGCCTGAGCAAATATATATATCCACGCAACAACCTATGAAAACATATTCTTATAGGAAATGTCTTTGCTGTAGTTAAATTATTCCAGACAATAAACACCAAATGTATGTTGGCAATTACATGATAAAAACCTGAAAAGATTAAAACATAGCTTGATCTGTATAACAAATAACTAATATAGCAATATTATACTTGTCCAGGCTATTAGAGGTTCTGCCAACCACCATTGAATCTCACTCAATTAAAATGATCAGTGCAGCTTTGATTACCAGCTTAAAAAATCATTTTAATCCAAAAGTATAAAAGGTAAAAATATGCTTACTAGATATACATGCGAGCAGGGCCGATCCTAGGGTCACGGGCGCCTGGGTGCAGGTTTTCTTTTGGCGCCTAAAAGTGGGCGTGGTTATATTATGAACTCCTCCCCTTTAGACATGTCTGTTCCAGACGCCCATTAGAGCACAAACTTTATTTTGATGTAAAGGACAAACACAAACTTTTTTTTAAAATAAAGATATATAATTTGCCATAATATTGTGAAGTGGTTTTATTTATTTATATGATGCTCAGCCAGCAACATGGGAGAGTTTTTGCTGGCTAGCAGAATTAGTTTTTACTACCGTTCCCATGATGCCCAACCAGCCAAAGTCTGGCTGAGCATCACTGGAAAAGAAGTACACAAGGTGCGATAAATAATATTCCACCATGCCAGTCACTCACATGTCTCTCTCTCACCATGCCCCCATGTCTTTCTCTCTCTTTCCCCATACCCTCATGTCTGTCTCTAACTTCCTATTACCCACATGTCTGTCTCTCTCTCTCTCTCTCTCTCTCTCCCCACTCATACCCAATGTCTGTCTCTCTCTCTCTCTCTCTCTCCACCAATACCCAATGCCTGTCTCTCTCTCTCCACTCATACCCAATGTCTGTCTCTCTCTCTCTACAATCATACCCAATGTGTGTGTCTCTCTCTCTACAATCATACCCAATGTGTGTGTCTCTCTCTCTCTCTCTCTCTCTCTCCACTCATACCCAATGTGTGTCTCTCTCTCTCTATCCACTCATACCTAATGTCTGTCTCTCTCTCTCTCTCCCCTCCTGCCCCCATGTCTGTCTCTCTCTCTGTCTCCACTCCTGCCCCATATCAGGCACTTTCAGTGCTTTATTCTTTTAAACATAGGCTGCGCCGGCACAACGAGCGCGAACCAACTTAAAACTACGCATTCAGCGTAGATAACTCTCGTGAGTCTGTTTTATACATTGGCGCACATGCCGATTGCACCAGCGTGCGCCGTGTTTATACATGTCCCCCAATGTGTATTTGTGATTATGTATGGGTGCACATACATAATTAAATACAGTCACATAATCACACAGTCATATGCAAGTATGCAGTTACATAGACACACATATATACTGTCACACACGCAGTCAGTCACATACACACAAACACACATATACAATCACATACATACACATAAATATACAGTCACACATGCAGTCAGTCACATTCACATACATACACACAGAAATGCTGTCGCCCTCCCTGCTTAATTACCTTTATGTGCAGGGAGGAGGACGTTCTCTATGGCAGGGCCGCCACCAGGAATTTCAGGGCCCCTTATTGAACACATTTTCGGCCCCCTCCCCCAATTAATGTGTCAGGATTATGCCAATTAATATGCCAGGAATTTGCCAATGAATATGTCAGGATTATCCCAATTAATATGTCAGGCTTATGCCAATTAATATGTCAGGGTTATGCCAATTAATATACCAGGGTTATGCCAATTAATAAACCAGGATTTTGCCAATTAATATGCCAGGAATTTGCCAATTAATATGTCAGGGTTATGCTAATTAATATGGCAGGATTTTGCCAATTAATATGCCAGGGTTATGCTAATTAATATGCCAGGAATTTGCCAATGAATATGTCAGGGTTATGCTAATTAATATGCCAGGAATTTGCCAATTAATATGTCAGGGTTATGCCAATTAATATGTCAGGGTCTGTAGATGGGTTTCAAGATCTATCTGTCATGTCCACAAAGACCAACAATAAAAGAAAAGGAAGAAAGTCAAATGGCAGAGAGACTTCTTAAATGCCCCAGGATGGTGATCAAGGAATCAGAGTAGTAGACCAGATAAGTTTTGGAGAACTTTCCCTTTTCCTATTACTTATTAATAATAGACCTGATTGACCTTACCAATAGAAGAATAGACCTGACTATAGTATTATCAGTCCACACTGAGAACGCGTTCACTAGGGTCAATTGGGACTTTCCCCTATTCTATACATACTTAGTCTGGAGTCCCCGACTCAGTATATTAGAATTAATCATAACATTATGGGTGTCAAATTTTGAAATATTGAGGCAAAACTGAATCTATATGCTGATGATTTGAAATTGACCCTGATAGAGTCTTGTACTTCAACACTTTTTTTGCTTAAAGAATGGTATGGTATTTGTCGAACTATAAACCAAATGTATCAAAATCAGTTACTTTAGGTCTTAATTTAGATAAACACGATACAGACAGATTATGATGAGTTTATAGCTTTAAATGGGTAAGAGATCATATTGAATTTCTAGGGATTCAAATTCCATCAAATAATCTGGTTGGAGTCAGTTATAAATCCTTATTGAGTCAAATGGCACACATGCTTAAAGAGTGGATGAGCCTAGAAGTATCATGGTGGGGATTTATCACTGTGATTAAATCTTATGTACCCAAGTAGAATTATCTTTTAGGGGCATTTCCAGTTTGTCTTGTTAATCACATGTGTAAGTAATCCGGTAGAATTGTATGGATAATATAAGGAAGAGAATGAAACCAAGGATAAGGAAAAAATATGTTAGAACAAAGTAATAATAAAGGGGGACTTGTAGTGCCGGATATATAAAAAATATCATGACGCTATCTTAGTGGTTAAATACAGAATCTAATAAATCATGCAATGCTATTGAGAGGTACATTTTGGAAGAAAGAAAATAAAGGATGAACCCTGCACAAGCTACACCTAAAAAACACCCAATAAGTAAATACAAAATACTTACATGTAAATAGAAAATTAATAATAGTGTAATACATCCCAAGTTAAACATATAAATAATAAGATGCACTCGCAAACAGTGCTTCATTTAGAACTTGGAGCAAATGAAAAGCAATTGAAATGCCAGGCATAGATGTAAAATCCAAGTTTTAATCTGAAGAAAAACAGAAAAATAGAGAAAATTATATGTTGTTCTAAGGATGCTCCATCCTGCCATGGAACATAGAATGTTCTATGGCAGGATGGGGAAAAGGCACATGATATATTTGAGAATCCTTTCTGCATCCTATAATATGGACAATGTCATTTTTACAAATCTTAGTAAAAATTAGACATGTGCATTCGTTTTCCGACAAAAATAAAATTTTTGGCCATTCGTCCGAATAACGAAAATGAAGAACTAATGAAAGCCGAATGAATGAATGCTAAATTAACTAAATTTGTTTGTCCATTCGTTCATTTGTCCATTCGGATGCCGACAGCCACTCTGATATGTTGAATTCGAATTTCATCTCAATTTCGGCTTAAGTTATTGTATGTAATGTTAATGGCATTACATAAGCCGATATAGAGGTGAAATACAGTCGAAATGTGTTGAATTAAGCCGAATTGACCTAACTGTTGAGTTCCACAGAACAGAGTAATCAGACATTCAGTATTCATGTCAGATTAGTTTTTATTCTGCATAACATTATGCTATGCAGAAGAAAACTGATCCCAAATGAATAATGACTGTCTTATCAATCTGAACTGTTCTGTGGAATTTGTCCATTCGGCAATTCGGCTTATTTTCGACACATTTCAAATAAAGTTGGTCTATTTCACTAAAATTCTAATTTAAAGGTCGACCTCCAAATTAGAATTTTAGTCAATAGACCCAATAGACTTAATTTCGACAACATTTCACTCAAACTTGTCTCAATTTACACTTTCGTTGTTGTATTATAATGCTATTAGTATTACATACAACAGCCTAAAAGCCGAATTGAATGAATGGACAAATGGACGAATTCCACAGCTCAGACAAACTACTAGTATAAGGTTGTGGAATTGCTTTCAGTTTGAAATAAAAAAATCTATATACTGTGTATATGTCTGTATTTGTCACTTTTATTTAATGTATTACTAAGCATTTTGCTAATTATGGATGTGAAATGTATAAACATTTTTTAACATGTAATATGTATTTTTTAACAAAGTTTAAATTTTACATTCATAATTCTCAAAATACTTAGTAATACAATCTATACTATATGTTAAATGCTTATATATTACACACTGACTTTGCCTCCAATTCACTCCCTGTACTTCACATACTGATTGTGAAGTATAGAGAATGACAACAAGTGAAAGGAAAAAAACAAACAAACCCATTTCCTGTCATTTTTTTAAATTTTAATTTTAATCACACTTTTGGGTTTACATCTACACCACTATAATTTGACTTTCTATTTATCGATCTGTTTGATTTCAACAAAATAATATCCATAAGCTTCTATTTCCGAATCCCCCAACCACTTAGAGCCAAATTTCGACAGCTCAATAGCATAGGTATGGGATGAAATCAGAGGATTTAGACTCTTTCAACAGAATTCTCCAACCTTATACTGTTGAAGTGAAGCCATTTTTGTCCATTGCGGCATTCATTTCATTATTCAATTCATATGAATGAACATTTCACCTATGTTCATTCAACACATAGTATAAGGCTGAGGAATGAAAGAAATGAATTTCGACAGCTCAATAGCGTAAGGTAGGGGATGAAATTCGAATGAAATTCGCATTAATTCGACTCTTTCAACCGAATTCTCCAACCTTATACTATCGAAGTTAGGCCAAATCTATATATTGTTTGTCTGTCTATATATGTCAATTTTGTATAATGTATTACCAAGCATTTTGATAATTATGGTTGTGAAATTTTTAAACTTTTTTTTAAAACATTTAACACTTTATTAAAAAAATGTTATATGTTAAATGCTTATATAACTGACTTTGCCTCCAATTCCCTCCCTGTACTTCACATACTGATTGTGTGAAGTACAGAGAGAGAATGACAGCAAAATAACAGTGAAAGGAAAAAGAACAAACTCATTTCCTGTTTAAAAAAGCTAACCCTTCCCCTGCTGATCACAGTTTTTTTTCTGTTTCCTTCCAAGTTTATGACCCTTAGTTTGTTTTATCTCATAATTAATTTTTTTGGACAGTTTTACTATATTACTTATGTTCTTTTCATGTATTAATTTAATTACAGTTAACTCCTGCAGGCCTGTGCTGTGATTCTGACCAGAGCAAACATTAAACTTCTCCCCTTTTATATGTATTTTTGAACACTAAATTGTAGATCATTGATATGTACATGGGATCCATCGAAAGAAAATTCTAACATGTAACTTGTATGCGCGCGTTAAATGAGAGAGAGGAAAACTAAGTTTAATCAACCACATATCAAAATGGAAAAATCGCCTCTGGTTGTTAGCCCAGGAAAATCCCTGGTTCCTTAGGAGTATGCCTGACTGATTGGCATAATATACCAGTAACATGCTCTAAGTTTTTTGCGGGACAGTACCGATTGTGGGGGTCTGTCACTCTGTCCTGCTGAGCTCTACCTCTGTCCCGCTTTTCAGAAGAGAGGTAGAATTCGTCAGAACAGCGGAAAAAAAAACTGCAACACCATGTTATTTATCTGTTCTCTGGTGTCTGGGACACTGGAGACGGAATACTGCACATGCGCAATACGGCCTGGTTGTGTGACAGCACAACCGCTCATGCATGGTAGCACTGTCAATGTACCTCCCAGGCAGTGGCGGATGCTCCATATGTGCTAGGCGGGCTGGCAGCACTCCTGTCACTCAGAGGCACGATACGCCCCTGCTCCCATGGATACTGTCAACGCATGCATGAACTTAATGTCTTAAGGGATCATTAAAGGGTATACTACATGAGAGAAATTGTATGTAATACAGACAGGAATTTCAAACTTAAGTCCAAAGTAGCCATAATAAAGGTTACTGGCTCTTTAATGCCAACAATTAACATGTGAAACTGTCAATTGTGAACATTATATAATCAACGGGTTTTTATTTTTTTAAATTTCATATGCTGCATATCAAATATGTTTTTACACATTTATTAATATTATTTTAAAGTACAGTTTTTTGTATAATGGATTGTGTAGTTGAATTGATCCTGCCATTAATAAGATTAACAATACATGTGTCCAAGAATTTAATAACAAATCTGAATATTCAAGATTGATTTTTTGACATAAGAATGTTCAGAAAAAATGGCTGCTTTAAAATCTGACCATTGTATTATGTCATGACTGTAGAGAATAGAAAATCATCTATTCTGTGTTAACAAGTTGTAAAAAAGGTGAGTTTTATTGCTGTGGTGCTCATTGATGTACTCATACACTGTGCATTTCTGTATGCTTGATTGCCGTGGAGATGTGTGATAAGCTTGCTGTAGAGCTTTGTCATGTGTGTACTGTATGGCCAGGATCATAGAAGCTCAAAATTATTATTTTGTTTTTGAGAAAGTGCTAGTCTGTTTGTGCAACTTTAAAGCCTATTGGATGGTGTTACATTGAAAGTTTAAGAATAAATAAAAGACCCCCACGCTATCATAAACTCATATTGTGGTTTAGAGCTTAAGCCACATAAATCATCATAAAAAATTGTATCTTTTAAAACCGTATACATATGTAAATATTGGAAAGCTAGGTTCATTAAAGCATGCTGTGAGGTCACTGTCTGCAGACTTGAATATCTACTCAATTAACAAGATGTATACTCCTGGGAGCATTATATATTCTATGTGAAAACTTGGCAGACACAATTTAGGATATTTGCATCCAAGTATTATTGATTATGGTTCATATTCTAGATGTTTGTAATTATACTTGTCAAACACTTATCAAATATAGTTAGATTATATAAGCACAACAGTGCATTGAAAATCTGCTATTTTTTCTTTTCTCCTCTCCACATATAATCTATACTGAGGACAGGATGAATAGGATCAAGAGGTACTGTATTTTCTGGCGTATAAGACTACTTTTTAACCCAGGAAAATCTTCCCAAAAGTCGGGGGTCGTCTTATACGCCGGGTGTAGTCTTTTTACTTACCTCGTTGCTGCTATGCAGGTGCGCGCGGCTGTGAGGGAAGCGTTGTGTGCTCCCCTCCAGTTGCGCAACTTCAATAAAGTTTGTTTAAACTTTTTTTTTAAACAAACTTTATTGAAGCCGGCACGGCTGGAGGGGAGCGCACAACGCTTCCCTCACAGCCGCGCGCACCTGCAGAGCAGCAACGAGGTAAGTACTGTGAATGGGGTAGGAGAGGGGCAAAATCCTGGCATATTGAGGGGAAAATCCTGGCATATTGGAGGGGCAAAATATTGGCATATTAAATGGCACAATAAAGGCATATTGAGTGGCAAAATACTGGCAAAATACTGGCATATTGAGGGGCAAAATAGTGTGTCTCAGGTTATGTGTCTATTGGTGTCACTGTGTGTGTGTGTAAGTGTGTCACTTTCTGTGTAAGGGTGTGTGTATAAGTGTGTCACTGTGTTAGTGTAAGGGTGTGTGTGTAAATGTCACTGTAGGAGAAAATGCTTGTTGGAAGAGGGGTAGTCTTATACGGCGAGTATATCCCAAACTCTAAATTTTAACTGGAAAAGTTGGGGGTCGTCTTATATGCCCAGTCGTCTTATACACCGGAAAATACGGTAGATGTATATTTTAAACTTGCTCATAGATAATATAATTTATTAAATTTATATGCATAAGTAAGAAAATATATAATATAATTGTTTAAAATGCACCTTACAATAATAAGATATAAAGGATAAAATGTCCCTTCAGTAATCGACTACACGGGTTTAGTTTTGCTGTTTTCAACCCAACCCCCCCCCCCAAGTTATCTGGGATTAACCCCGGCACTGGGACAGGGGACCCCCTCTCAAGGAATATTCAGTATTTCTTTCCCCCTCCAATCCAACTGGCATCGGTTAAACTGTCCGGCCAAGAACCCACTATAGATAAAAACCAGGATAGTCAAAGTGCAACCAACTCTGTTTTTTTAAATATTATCTCATGGAATGTAAATGGCCTTAACCTATAAAACGGGAAAAAGTCCTTAATAAATTTCATGCTCTTAATCCTTCCATTGTCTTCCCAGGAGACACGCTGGAAGTCAGGAGACAAAGGTACTTTGAAAGATAGATGGGTACAAATCCAACGCTAAATTAGTTGAAGTGCTTTCTGACTACCTGGACTCAAATATTGTCCTAGGGGGAGATTCCAATTTCCCAAGATTCCAAATTAGACAGATTAGGGCCCACACTACATTCCTCTAGTCGACCTCATGAGGGACTAGCGCTATTCACTGAACACCTATATCTGATAGACCCATGGAGGACTCTCAATCCCTCCGTGAAGGATTTCACTTTTTTATCTGGAGTACATAACTCCATGTCTAGAATTGACTTCTTTCTCCTAGCGCCTCTTCTATTACAAACTGTGAAAATGACTAAGATTTACAATATCCAAATCTCAGTCCACGCCCCCAAAAAATTTACACTATATCTCCATCCCCCACTAGAAAAATCACGGAAATGGTTCTTCCTCTCCTACTACTACACAATTCCAGATTTTAAAGGTTTTATGGACAATACCTGGGGAAACTTTTTAGACGATAATTTTGAGCATGTTAATGATCATCTATTATTTTGGGAAACAGTCAATGTACTCATCAGTGGACATATCATGTCTTATACTTCTAGAAAACGAAAAGATTGGCAACTCAAATCTGAAGCTTTCAACACTCAGGTTTTAATTGCCCTAAGACAATTTAAATCTGACCCATCTACTTCCAATAAGGAACAATATATCAAAGCAAGAGAACTTTTGGAAACCTTCCTGCTCAAAAGGGCACAACATCAATTAGATCACACAATTTTTTTTTTTTTTTTACAGATGTGGTAATAGGGCGGGCAAATTTCTAGCTATCTTGGCAAAAAAGAAACAACCAAAACACAATATTAGCCACATAATAGACCCCTTTGGTAAAGCAGTAACTGATCCAAAAAAGCTCTGTGAGTTATTTCAACAGTATTATCAGAAATTATGTTCAGCAACCCCAGATAAACTAAATGGAATCTCCCTCCTTGAAATAGCTAAATCCCCCAGATTATCTAACGAACACAGAGAGAATCTTTGATTATTAAAAATCTGAAAAATGGCAAAACTCTGGGACCCGATGATTTCAAAAGTGAATTTTATAAACTACTGAAACTCCACCCTTACACGACTATTCAATGACATCTACCTGGGAGACACACAACTCCAGACTCTTACTGATGCGCACACAATATTATTTCTTAAACCTAACAAATGTCCCACAAACATGACCTCATACAGACCAATTACTTTATTGAACCAAGACTGTAAAATTTTAACTAAACTTTAATCAGACAGATTACAAAGAATCTTACCACACCTTTTACACCTGGCACAAAGGGGTTTTGTCAAAGGGAGTCACCCAGTGGCAGATATCAGATCTGCTCTAGCGGCTGTATGGATGGTAACAGGATCCTCACACACACACCCTTCTGCCCTAATTTCTGGAATCAGAAAAAGCATTTGACCAAGTGGCATGGTCCCATTTAGAAAGATTACTTAAATTTCAATATTTTGGAGCCCCATTCCTAAACCTTCTCCATAAATTGTATAAGAACCCGACAACACATTTCATAGTTAATGGATTGGATTTGGATAAAATACATATGAACAGGGGGGTTTGCCATGGATACCCCTTATCGCCTTCATTATTTAATATTGCCTTAGACCCATTACTTGGTATCAACAGAGCAAAATCTAGTGCACTTTATATAAAATGTTCATCCCAGCGATCCTAAAAGTTCTTGGCATTGCCTGGAAACCCAAAATGATAAATTACCTTGGAGTACAGATACCATGATCCGTGAGCGATTTGTATTCCATTAATATCCCTCCGATAATCAAAAAAATTAAGACCGAACTGACCAACTGGAAACAATTACATCTTATTTTTACGTGCCTTGCTGCTTTGATCAAAATGATTAGTTTCCCAAGATTATTGTATTATCTTCATTCACTTCCTATTATTCTCAATGCCACAGATGTCAAACGTCTCAACCGATGTTTCTCTACATTTCTGTGGCTGGACAAAAAGTCTAGAATTAGTCTTACTAAACTAACCAGACTGACCTACAGACTAGGCCTAATGTCCCTATCCTTTGAAACATTAACCTAGCAACAATATTTAGGTACTCAATAGACTGGCTCAAAAACAGCAACATACATACCAAAGCACAATTAGATAGTAGTATATACCCATCTCAATGCTTACAATCACTGCTTCATACCCCACACCACTTATTACCTGATGAGGTACTTGCGTACTTGCTAACCCCTTACTGGCCACTACAATCAGGGCCTGGAAGTCGGTTAGACTTAAAAAAAAATACATTGGCAATTTTCACGTTTCCAGTCCTGGATATGCAATCCCCTTTTCCAACTTGGATTGGCATGTAAACCATTTGTGACTTGGATCCAACAAGACATTAATACACTGACACCTTTTGTAGACTCGATCCAAAACCGAATCCTTGACTTTGACGAATTTAGACAATGATTTCCCACAGTCCAATTATCTTTAATCACTTATTATTGGGCTAGGAGTTTTGTCATGTCCCAAACCCAACATTTTTTAGGACAACAACTGGAATAACCCTTTAAATTACTTATTGTCCCCAGAAATGAGATTTCCCCCTTCTACAAGAATTATATACTGAATTTTACAATCTGATGAAAACCCAATCTGATCTAAAAGGTGGTATTACTCACTGGCTTACTCACATACAGGGTCTGGATATCGAGATGATCCATATAGCAATAGCCTCTGTAATCAAGGCAATACCATTTGCTCTGTATAAAGATATGACACTCAAAATTGCTTACTCCGCTTTTTTACTGAATCTGATGTATGTTTGAAATGTGGTGCATCTGGGGCTACAATGTTCCATTGTTTTTGGACATGTCCAACTATATCAACCTTCTGATTCCAAGTTAAATCTTATTGCAAGGATCTCTCTATTTGTATACCCACGCTTACCCCTGAGTTGGCAGTTTTGGGGATCATTGATGAACAATACCGAGGTAATAAATGTACTCTTCATATTTTTCTAGCAGCTGCTAGGAAAACTATACTTCACCGATGGATCCTTACTGCCCACCCTAGCACAGAACTACTAAAAACCAAACTAGCTTGAACAAAGACAAACTGACCCCAATTTTTGTTTAAACTTGGACCACATACATTAATACTTTGGACATAGAAATTAGAACTAAGATATATTATAACTTTTGTTACACAAACTGGTACTGTGTTGAACTTTTCCAAAATACTCCTCCGATTATACTTTCTAGCTGATGAAGACATATTATTGAAAACTTCATTGGACATAATTTTGGGGAACAAGGGGGGGGGGGGGGGGTTGGGGTTGGTTGGGCAGACAGCTTTAGAATTGTTTTCTAAGTTCTGTTATAACTATACCACTGTATTACTTTCATACTGTGATTTGGAGATTGCAGGATCCCTAAGACTATGATCGATATTTTTTAAATCTATGTAAAAGTATTTGTACCATGCATCCAAGGAACATATGTTAACCAGTGATCTAGAAGAAAAGAGTGAAAAAAGATTGAGATGTCATTTGTACGTATATGTTGGTGTCTAACTTTTCTCTTTCTGCATAACTGCATTATATGATCTGATACCTACCTTTATCTTGCAATACTCGCAATAAAAAAGAATTTAAAAACAAAAAAAGAAAATCCATAAAGACAATAATGTCAATAATACAATTAACAACAAGTCTAGTCAGTTATGTGAAAGGCAGAATTATCAAATATATGTTGCTTCTAAATAATTCTGTTCCTACACAAGGATAGATATGTTTTTTTTTGCTAGCATCCTTTTAGTAAACAGTGTGAAGAAAGTTTTGATATCTGACACAACTTGGTCAGATCATGATGTCCTGATTATGATGCCTAATATAGAAACTTGGAAAAATAGATTGGCGTATGATTGACAACATCTTAAATAACGTTGTGGTTTGCGTATAAATGTGTGGCTAGAGGACAAATCTTGTGCGACTGAAAGGGAAAAAAAGGGAAAATCCTTGGCAGACCTATACATAATGTTTTATAATCTTAATGGGAAAAATAAATGACCCCAACTAGATTTAGATCAAATCAGATAGCGGAGAAACAAAAACAGATACATTTAAATAATTGTGGAGAAGAATAGAAATCTGAAATACCTTGAAATAATATTGGTATTTTATATGGAAACAAAGCAGACAGACTTTTATTACACAAGTTAAAGGTAAACAGATAAGAATCTCTAGGATTACAAAAAGAGTGTCTCTTTAACACCTGAAAAAATAGGAACTATTTCATAAAATCTAAAAACCTACTCACATGAAATCATCTCAGTCTAAAAGATTATTTAAAAGAAAGACTGATGCCTCAAGTTAATATATTAAAATGAGCCTCTCTCAATTAAAGAAGCTATTAGCAGTATGAAAAGTAATAAAGCACCAGGCCCTGATGGTTTTTCTCCCCCTTTATTTTATCAAAGGTATAAAACATACAATGATATGCAGAACACAAAACATACATTTATACATATTTTACATAACTTAACACATCCTGTCAATGGGATTTGGCCCATCACCCAGCTATGCACATTTTCTAGTATAGTTCTGTGGATTATTATAATTTAATTTGCCAACTCGAAGGGGAGGGAGGAAGCGCCTCTTAAACATCAAATGGGGAACATAATCTCCTGAAGTCAGGGATCTTTTAGATGGTATTTACAGTACTTTTAACCACTTGGCCAAAATGTTATATTCTTAATGTTAAATTGGTTCCAGCTAATCTTTCTCCATCTGTATTTGGAAGGACAATTGGCTTTCCACCACGGCCCATGGCATTTTACTATGTGATTTCTAACTGCATGCTATATGTCATGCCCCTCTTGCCCTTACCTGCAATTCCAGTGTTTCTAAGCATCCATCAAGGGTTATAACTCGGAGTAGACCGAAGCTGGGGCCAGTAGTAAGATCTTTTATCCATGATTGCTTCCCTCTAATAGCTTCCCTCTGTTTCCCCTTATACCAAAGCTCCCATGGAATTACCAAAAGCTCTATGCCCCTATGCTCCAAAAACCTCAACCCTGACAATACACTGGAGCCAGATATGGAGCTTGCAGGGATGGTTGATGCTATCACTAACTTGAGCCAACAGCTTACCACACTATCTAACACTGTACAGGCCATACAAGACAATCAAATGGCCTTACAAATCCAATTCCAAGGCTTGAAACCCATCCCGGTACCACCACCAGTTTTGCACCAACCAAACCCAGTGCTTCTTATTGATGGTGCTGCTGCCCAAGAACCACAGGTTAAACTACCTGCTTGCTTTGCCGGTGACCGCAGTCAGTACCGACAGTTCATTACCTCCTGCGAATTATCATTTGCACTAAAACCAAGAACATATGCCACAGATTATGTGAAAGTGCTTACTGCCATTTCACTACTCACAGGAGCACCTATGTCCTGGGCGCACCATCTGTTGTATGATGACAATCCAGTGCTTGATTCCTGGGATGAATTTTGTCATGCTATGGGTACACTATACGATGACCCTCATAAGAGATATACCGCTGAAGCTACCATGAGATCTCTCAGGCAAGGTTGTCGTCCTTTTGAGGACTATGTATCGGATTTTCGGAGGGTAGCTGTCAAGACAGAATGGAACGAATCTGCTTTGCGTAACCAATTCCACTTAGGTCTCTCTGAATCACTCAAGGATCGGTATTCCTGACTCACTGGATGATCTGATTCTTCTAGTAACACAAGTTGATCAGAGACTCCGGGAGAGATGGAATAGAATGTTCTACCCCAGCCAACCTTCCTTTTCGTTCAGTCTCTACACCACGCCTTCCTATGCACAGCTTATCCATGCCTGTTACCACAACTGAGGAACCCATGCAATTTGGAGTAACTGTGGTCCGGATACTGAAACAGAAAAGTCCAGAAGAAGAAGGATGAATCTGTGTCTGTAATGCGGTAATTCCGACCATCAAGTCTGTCTTTGTCCCCAGTTGGCTGCTAAAGGTAACCACATTTCTGTGCAGTACTTATTGCTCCTGGGTGACATAACTTCTCATCTATCCATTCTTATCTCTCTACAGTGGACACATGACAAGGTACCACAAGATGCCCTCATTGATTCCGGTGCCAGTGATTGTTTTATGGATATCAAAACCGCCCAGACGTTGGGTATACCCACAACACCTAAGAAACAACCAATTACTATCCTTCTTGTCGATGGCAGAGACATCAGTTCAGGACCTGTCACCACAGAGACTGTACCCATCACCGTATACATCAGAGAGAAACATAAAGAAATAGTTTTAGTCTGGTGCACTCTCCCTTGTTCCCTTTGAATCTGGGACTTCCTTGGCTTAAACCTCACAACCCCAATATTGACTGGTCTACAGGACTAACCACTTTTTCCTACACTTATTGTAAAACACAATGTTTTTCACAGACATTGGCTTCTTTTCTTCACGTTTCATCTCCTGAGAGATCTGAAACACCAACACCATATTGTGCTTTCAGTAAAGTATTCAGTGAACAAAAGGCCAATAAATTACCACCATATCGTCCATATGATTGCCCAATAGACCTGCTTCCTGGGGCACCAATAACGTTTGGCCGCATATATCCCCTCTCAGAACCCAAACTAAAGACCCTAAAAACCTACATAGAGGACAATTTAAAAAACGGCTTCATCAGGCCTTCCACTTCACCTGCTGGAGCTGGAATATTTTTTATTGGAAATTTAGAGAAATTAACAAAGTCACTAAAAAGAATAAGTACCCTCTACCATTGATTCCAGAATAGATGGATCATCTCAGAGAAGCTCAAATATACACCAAGCTGGATTTACAAGGTGCTTACAATTTGGTGCGGGTAAAGGAGGGGCATGAGTGGAAAACAGCTTTCCAATCCCAATATGGTCATTATGAGTATCAAGTCATGCCATTCGGGCTCTGCAATGACCCTGCCACCTGCCAACACTTCCTTAATGACGTTTATTTCATTGTTTGTCATTGTATATCTTGATGACATTTTGGTTTATTCAGCTTCTCTGGCAACACAAAGGACATTAAACAATATGTACGTTAATAGCCAGGGCCTGTAGTAAGATATTTTATCCGCTATCGCGGTAGCTCGGTAGGCCAAAACCAGGGTCTAAAGTTTCTGCAAGCCGAGGATGCATCCTCCAGAGTTTACCCCAATCAAGGGGGATCTATTTGCAGCTGTAGGAGGGAGTTAAACTCTGTTTCCCCAATTACCAAAGCTCCTATGGACTTCAAGCACATAGACAGAGAGGTATGTGCTATAGAAGCACACCTCTTTGACAACCAATCAAGTGAGGGGCTTGTCCAACAGAGGGGAGGAGTAGAGACCCACAGCACTATAAAAACCCCTCAAACGGTTACCACAGTGCTCCAGTGTTCCAGAGCTTTGTTTCTTGTTTGTCCTTGGACTTCAATCTCCAGTTTCCCCTTTGTTGCTGTGTTGAGGTATATCTATTGGATTTCCCATTACCTGACCTTCGGCTTGTCTCCTGGATTACTCTGTTTGCTGAACCCTGACCCCTGCTTGGATTATTCTACTACTCTTTGACTCTGCCTGATCTATTGGACTGTTCCTGATTTAGCTTTTTGGATTATCATTTTATTATTTTGTGGCCCTCTCGTGCTCCTATCCTTACCAGGGTGCTCTGCCTATATAAACCTGTGGACCACCTGGTAAAGGTTACCAGCAAGAGATAGCATCCCCTGCTCTATGCTCCAAAAACCTCAACCTTGACACTATAGTTATTTTAACAGCTAAAAACATGTGTATTGCAAGCAATCTATCTGTGTATCTCATGTTGGGCCACTGCATATGAAGCAAGGTTGTGATTGGAGTGTTAGTCAGTTTGATTTTTGTGGTCTCTACTATCTTATCAAGGGCTATTTGCCATAACCTCTGTATTGCCCTACATCCCCACAAAATAAGTTCCTGAGAGACCTCTACTGGTGAAGTCTAAGACTGTGACTGTGCATAAGAAAACCCCAAAGAAAAGCTTTAAAAGAGAACCCCTCACTAAAGAGGAAATGCAGAGGAGACTGGAGGGAGGTTTGTGTTTTTATTGTGGGGAAACTGGGCATAGAATATCCTATTGTCCTTTAAAACCACCTAAGCCTCCTTTACCTGATAAAGCCAAATTCAAGGCC
The DNA here is from genome assembly GCA_036172795.1 of Pelodytes ibericus. NCBI lineage: Eukaryota > Metazoa > Chordata > Amphibia > Anura > Pelodytidae > Pelodytes > Pelodytes ibericus. The sequence continues at coordinate 163,759,337 of CM069858.1, forward strand.
AGGGAACCTGAATACAATACAAGTGCTGAATCTAAAAGTGAAAAAAGACAGTCTTTTTCTGAGTTCAGTAAACCTGGGGAGGGTAAATCTGTCACAACCTGGGATAACACACCAGGGAGGAGCCTTGTTGCAGGGCAGGGTGTGGGGTCTGTCTGCACCCCACGATGCATAACTGAGAAGGACTGGTAGCTGTGACCGAACTGAAACAGGACTGGTCGCAGAGACTGGAACTGAGACAGGACTGGTCGCTGAGACTGGAACTGAGGCAGGACAGGTAACTGAGACTGGAACAAAGACAGGACAGGTAGCTACTGCAACAGGTTTGGAAACAGAACAGTGTTATTCACCTGAATGGTATTATACCCTATGGTTGAGCCTCAGGTAAATGACCACCCAGGACTTGTACACTGACTGCAACCGCACACTAAAGCAGAGATACACAGGGAGTACTGGACGAGAAGGATAGTCAGCAGGCCGGGTCATCCAAGAAACAGGAACAAGATACAACGTAGGAATTCAGAAGGCAAGGTCACTAGACAGGCAAAAAGGGTCGAGGCAGGCAGAAAACAGCGGTTTCAAAATCAAGCAGGAGTCAGAACCGGAGAATCAATAATCAATAAACTAACGCTAGATCTAGACACAAGGAACTAGCACGGGCTGCAACCAAAGCAATGCAAAGGCACTGATTGCCATAAGCTGCAGGTTTAAATAGGGAAGGGCTGAGGATAACGAGGCAGCTGGCAACAGGACTAGAAAGGGTACACTACAATAGCGGCCACTAGAGGCTGAAGACAAAAACAGCCACAAACTCAGAATAACCGTGACATTTCTTCCCTGGCTATCAAGCAGTCTATTATCTCAGATGTTCTGATGGACTAGCATGTGGAGCCTTGTCCCGCAGTGATTTATGCCAACATATAGTAGCTGGTTAGCTTCCCATCGCTGCTGCAATAACTTGTTGAGGTTTAAAATTAAAAAAGACCACTTAGCTTATTTGAAGTTTTCACGTTACGTGTTTGTTGTCTGTCCACCAAAGCCAGGACTTATGCGTGATCCTGCATCTTCCTGCTTTTATAGCGCTGTTAATCTTCCTGCTTTCATACCGCTGTTCCGGTCCTGTGTCGCCGGTCCACCTTTCTTCCACACAGATTAAGTCTGGGGATTCGGCTGCTCTACACGACTATCAGCATAGAAACTGTACTCCGTTTGGTAGAGGTATTCTGAGGTCTTTCTTAGCATCATGTCAGCATTGTCTCTGGTTGGCCAGAACTCGCCCCCCATCTCTGTGCGTGCGTACATGTGCTACATCATCATGCCCCTCCAGCCGTTATACACTTTAACCTTATGAAAAATGTATGCTGTGTCCTGATGGCTTTTCTAATAAATTTTATGAACATTTTAAAGGCAGTTTATCTGAGTATCTGACACTATTTAACTATGTTGTGTCCCATGGTAAGTTCTCCATAGAGATGCTAAGAGGTCAATTTGATACTAATACTTAGAGAAACCGAGAGAAAGTGGAGAAGTATCGCCAAATATTGTTTAATATGATGGCTATTTAAATATAGGTTAGTGTATTGGCAAAAATAAAAAAAATAAACAACAGGTGTGATTTGATCTTGGCAGTTACTCATCAAATGATATTAGACGAATAGTAGATTTGCTTGTCATTCCTACTGACAATATCATTAGATGCCGAAAAGACCTTTGATAGGGAAATATTGGATTTTGTAGCTTATACATTACTAGCCAATGGTTTGACAGGTAATAGCTATGATGCAAAAATTGTATTCTATCTGGAACCCTCTGCAAGAATTATTGGTCCGGAGATAGATTCTGACTGGTTATTAGTGTCTAACTGAACCAGACACTGATGTTTCCTGTCACCCCTCTATGTGTACTTTCTATAGAGTGTCTTGCTAATGACATTAAAGGTAACACATTAATAAGAAATGTCAGGGCACAGAATGAAGAGCATAAAATAAACATGTATGCAGATGATATACTGAATATATGAACTAATGAGCGTTATTGAATATTATGGTGGCTTCTGATTTAGTTAATCCTATCGTAATACAATTTCAGATAACATATAGGAATTTCTATTATAGACAATTTTTCTATTACGGAGATATAATTTATAGGTCACAGTGTTAAATCCTATGGATATTCATTTTCTATGTTACATGTTAGTAATCTCCATATATGTGAATGGGCTTCAGTTGTTAAGTCCTGCTTACTAACTATAAATCTATATATTTGTCTTTAAATCTAATGTATCTAATCTTAGCCTATCTAATTGCAGAGAGTACCCCTAGGGTGTTACATATATTTATATATTTCAGTTATTAATTAAAAATATAATTTTGAAGTTGAAGAATCAAATTGCTATTAGCAAAAGCCATTGAAAGTGATAATTATGAACACGTTTTGTGAATGCTAGGATTATAAAACTATTAATAGCTGTTCTTCCGACATTAGGAAATTTTACAGTAGACCATTTCTAAGTGTAACTTTGACACTATTTTTTTATAATTAGTTATAACATTTTTATAGTTCGTTTAGTTAGATTGGATTCAAATGAGGAAGTTTTAACCTATCTGGTCTTTATTTAAGTTTAGGTCTCTGTCATTCTACAGACAAACATGGGTTGCTGCTGGAAGAGATTATATGAGTAATAAATTTGAGAAACAAATACAGAAGAAATAAAAGTAAGGCAATTTGGTTTAATAAAGAGGTAAGAAACACCATGAAAAACAAAACAAAAAGTATTTTAAAGTCTTTAAAAAAGATGGGACAGAGGAATCATTCATAAAATACAAGGGTAATCAGAGAATTTGTAAGAAAATAAAAAGTTAGCTAAAATGAATTGCAAGAGAAAACAAATCCCAAAATATTTTCCAAGTATATGAACAGCAAAAGGATGAAAACAGAATATGTAGGCACACTGGTTACAGTTTTTCACAAACTGGATCCACGTGATATGGGACACTGATCACCCATATTCAGGAGTCACATTGTAGATAAGGAGATACAGAGCCTGGTACAATGTAACCACACTTTATGTGACAGATACCAGGGCCCTGAGGCAGCAAATGCTATATCCAGTAAAGCCAAGATTTGCCAAGACCTGGAGATAGTGATAGCAGAGAAGCAATCTAAAACAGGACAGAACAGAATATAACAATACTTACACTAGTACTCTTTTTCTCCAGTATCAATGTACTGGAGAAAAAGAGTACTAGTGTAAAAGCAGAACTAAAAACAGACACTAGCAGGGCAAAGCAGAAACTAAACTGAGAATAAGAAATTAAGGGCACAGGACTAAAGACAAATATAAAGGACAGAGACGGACAGGGCACAAACAAAACCACAGGTACAAACACAAGATTAGCCTAGAACTCCAAGATAGTAAAAAGTGAGGGTTTAGTTACACCAAATGGCCATTAGACTTGCCACTAGTGTCAAAGTACCTCACATAAGAAAGTCCTAGCACCCTCACTGCCTATACTTAATAACTATGCTAAAAGAATAAGACAGACATAAAAAAAAAAAATACCTATAGCAGGACATACTGGGGGATAAAACATACAGATCGGGTGGGGAACATTTATATAGGAACAGTGAAAAAAACATTAAAAAAGAAAACCTGAAATGGATCTGAACATAACAAGTAGCAAGGAAAATCAAGAATAGATCAAAGCTAGAGAAAACAGATGCATAAGGAAAAATCATAACTAGATACAGTCTGCATATGGGATATACGTGACACCTACCTCATAGTTTTGGCTGACACAGTCCAAAATACAGAAGTGTTTAAATACACTGAAGGTCAATGAAGCTTGTGGGCCAGATGTGATCCACTCTCAGGTACTCCACTTCAGTAATCGACAAACCTTTATATTTAATTATAAGGATTACATTTTGACTGGAAATGTGGATTGAAGAAAATCAAATGCAATGTCTCCGTTCAAGAAGGAGTCCTGTTCAGAGCTGGAAAACTATCTTTCACCCACCTGAATAATCCTCCTGGTCCACCTCCATGGCGGACCAGGAGGATGCTGTCCCGTCGGCTTGGGCTCCGTGTCAGAGCCCCCAGCATCTCCCATGCTGAGACTCCCATCCGCCCATGAGTTCAGGGCATGAATGAGTGATTAATAGAGTTGAGCGAACCCGAACCGCACAGTTCGGGTTCATACCGAACATTACGGTTTTTGGACCCCGGACCCGAACACGGACATTTCACTGTATGTTCGGGTTGGTGTTCGGGGTTCGGCGATTTAATGCCGTGTTTTGAAAGGCTGCAGGGCAGCCAATCAACAAGCGTTTGACTCGTTTGCCCTTAGAAGCCATCACAGTCATGCCTAGTAATGGCATGGCTGTGATTGGTCAGTGCAGCATGTGACCCAGCCTCTATATATAAGCTGGAGTAACCGCACATCACATGAGTTATTCTTAGTGTAGGGAGAGGATGCTGCAGCTGTGAGGGACAGATTAGTAAAGAATTCTGGTGTTGAATCTGCAAACTACAGTTATTATTCAAACTATAGCGATTATTTTAGTGAGTGCTATACTACATTTTTGTACTCTGCCCTGAGCCCAATGCCACTGAGAGTGTACTTGGAACTGCATGTGTGCCAGGCACATGATTTTAATCCTGTTCTGGTAGCTCAGTGGGCAACATATAGGCATTTTTAAATACTGAAATTTTTTGGGTGCTAAATAGTACATTTGCGTCCTGCACTTCATATCTGTGAGTCAAATATAACTGTCAAATACTGTGCTTACAGCGCACTTTGAAAAATTCTAATTGTTTTGGGTGCTAAATAGTACATTTACGGCCTGCACTTCATAGCTGAGAGTCAAATAGAACCGTCAAATACTGTGCTTACAGCGCACTTTGAAAAATTCTAATTGTTTTGGGTGTTAAATAGTACATTTGCGTCTTGCGGTGCACTTCATATCTGAGAGTCAAATAGAACCGTCAAATACTGTGCTTACAGCGCACTTTGAAAAATTCTAATTGTTTTGGGTGCTAAATAGTACATTTGCGTCCTGCACTTCATATCTGAGAGTCAAATTGAACCGTCAAATACTATGCTTACAGCACACTTTTAAAAATTCGAATTGTTTTGGGTGCTAAATAGTACATTTGCAGCCTGCACTTCATATCTGAGAGTCAAATAGAACCGTCAAATACTGTGCTTACAGCGCACTTTGAAAAATTCTAATTGTTTTGGGTGTCAAATAGTACATTTGCATCCTGCACCGACAGCACCTCAGAAGGCAGGGTTAGCATGGCCAAAATGTGTAAAAGCTTTGTCAGCACGCCACAACAACCTGCACCACCATCTGATATGCAGCGTCTTAGCAGGAGGCAGCATTTCAGCAACATGGTGGAACAGTACGTGTGCACAGGCCTACACGTACTGACTGATGGGTCTGCCCCATTCAACTTCTGGGTCTCCAAATTGGGCACATGGCCTGAGCTTGCCCTTTATGCCTTGGAGGTGCTGGCCTGCCCTGCAGCCAGTGTATTGTCTGAACGTGTGTTTAGCATGGCAGGGGGCGTTATCAAAGACAAGAGCAGCCGCCTGTCCACAGCCAACGTGGACAAGCTCACGTTTATTAAAATGAACCATGCATGGATCCCACCAGACTTGTCCATACCTTGTGAAGAATAGACATTTATACCGGCCTCATCCAGCCATTGTTATACTCAAGTGCACTTATTCTTTGTTTTCTTTTTTTAAATGTCCCAATATTTTGGGGTCTACCCCAATTAAAATAAAAAAATAAAAATAAAAAACAGTGTTGGCTACCTCCTCCTCCACCACTCCAATAAAAACGTTGTGGATAGTAGAATGATAGCAGTATCGGTAGGCACGCTACGCGTTTCGCCTCTACTTAGGCTTCCTCTTGGCGTGTCTTGAGACTCAGAAAGAAGTCAGAAAAAGACTCAGACCAGATATTGATGGGCTATTGATGCGCTATTCTCACCTACAGTGTTTGTGAGTGCAATCATCTAGAATATGTTATTTGCCAACACAATACTGTATCACACTATGGTCTTTGTTTTTTCTCTGTATTTTTCTATGTACATTGAAAAACACTGAAGAATACTCCCTAACCACCAGACCTACAAACTTCAGGCAATTACTATATTTCCTTTTATACTGTTTACTGTGTGGGGTTTACTTAGCGCACCAATCACTCCTATGGTTTAAAAAAAAATTTGCACTCAAGTTGTAAAGCTTTTCAGATCACAAAGGTCATACCATCTCTACCGGATAGTAGATGCAGGTATGCACTACACCAATTGTTGTGACACTATGTACACAATAGCAGAGGCTTGTGAATACCCTTTCTCCATGCATCAGGAGTTGAGCTCATTTTGAACAATGAGAAATACCCTTCACTCCAACCCTCTCTCAAATGGATAATTCTGTTGATCCTCCTGGCAGCCATGCTTTAGATTTTAAATTATGTTCTTCCAAAACTAAAATCAAAGATTCCATCTTGTGCTATTTAATGTATTTTTAATTTGTATGTATTTTATGCAATTTGAAGGTTTTTCCCTATCCATATTTGTTTGCAGAGCACTTGTTCTACTCTTACCCCCATTTTACATCCTTTTGCAACTCTCTAGCCCTTTCCAGGACTTTTTTAGAGGCAGTGGCCAAAAGTTCGTGTCCCTATTGACTTCAATGGGGTTTGGGGTCAAGTTCGAGCCCAAACCCGGACTTTTTTCCGAAGTTCGGCCGAACCAGCCGAACCTGAACATCCAGGTGTCCGCTCAACTCTAGTGATTAATGAATATTCATGAGCCCAGTTAAAGGGCTATTTATCAAATTAATCCCTCCTTTTCCAGTTGACCAGAGGTGTGTCCTAGTCATTAAAGAGTATTTAAACACTCATTTCACAGGTTACCTTTGCCTGTGATAGTGCCTGGTGTGCCTCAGAAAAAAATTGCCAACCACCCCCTGGAAAATTGCTTGTTCCTCCCTGTCTCATAAAGTAGTATCTTGGGGTCATAAATCTCCGGTGGCCGTCCATAGTGTCAATCAGAATGTATGATTTTTACTTCAGAGATATTTTTGGTGGCCCCCTATGTTAAAATATATTTCTCTTTTCATTCAGTCATGTCCTGTTTGTACTTACCACAAAATTCCACATACCCAACTCATGGTGAAAAGAAATGTACCAGTGTGGGAACAGCTGCATCCGAGATGTCAACAGCAACAACCAAAGAGCCACAAGTAATCTGTAAAAAGAGAAAATATCATTATGAAAAGGATTGTAAGTTTCTATAAAGAAAACTTATTCATTTTGAAGAATTAAGTCTACAGATGTGCTAACATTATTATATAGCCAATGTTAAATCAAACTTTTTTTTTTTTAATTATTTATTGATTTTCTCAAATTTACATAAACATATAAAAAATAGAGCCAGAAAAGCATACTTCACATTAACATCACTACAGACAACAGTACATTAAGAAAAAAAAAAAGAAAAAAGGACAGAACAATACAAGACAAAACGTTTACTGTGAAGACAAATACATCCCCTCATTACAATGATACCCTCTAGAGCGTGCGCGGGAGGAGGGAAAGGGAGGAGGGAAACAAAGAGCAGAGGAGCAGGGTAATCCCCGAAGCACCTTGAGGTAGCTCTGTTTTTCTCTTTTCTTTGGTGCCCCTTTCTCTCCTCTCCCCCCTCCCTTGTTTTCTCTCCTTTCTTATAATTATCTTAATCTCCTATATTTTTCCCCGTTGGGCATTCATTGTTTGGATGCAGATCCCTTCGCATTCACTGTGGCCCAAGGTGGGGGTGAGGGAGGGGGGGAGCCGCGCCCGCGGAAATTCTAGCGAAGAGACACGTCGGCCCAACGCTATCAGGGTACAAACTTATCCGAGTATATCTAAACATTGGTTATATATTCTCTTGATGTTGATTAGTTTTTCTAGCCAGGGTAGATCTTTTTCCATTTTTATTTGGTATTTAACTTGGTTTATGTACTGTTTTTTCTCAAATGGGTTTTGATCTTTCCATTTTCTCGCTATTATTATCTTTGATGCTACTAAGCAGTTTAGGATTAAACACCTTTTCTCTTTTTTGGTTTTCTCTAAATCTAGATGTAGTAATGCAGTGCGTGGATTCAGTACTATTGGTTTTTTTCCCAATACCTCAATTAGTTCTTCTGACCATTTCCATATTTGTGTTACCCTAGGGCAGTTCCACCAGATATGCATGAAGGAGGCTTGTTGAGATCCACATCTCCAACAGCTTTGTGATTGTTGTGGGTATATTTTATTAAGGACTTTTGGTACCAAGTACCATCTATTTGCAACTTTAAATTGATTTTCTTTTACATTTAGACAATGGAAAGTCTGATTGAGGTATTTACAAGCATTTTCCCATTGTGAGATTGTAATTATGGTTTTTAAATCTTTTTCCCAGGCTGTTATTGCTGGTATAGTAGATATTTCTTGTTTTGTTTTTATATAATCTCTGCACTTGGAAACTGTTTTGTTTATTTTTTCATATATGAAAATTTTCTGTATCTCCCTCAGGCTTCCCGAGTCCTCATGCAGGGATTCACTCAAAAAGTTTTTAATTCTAATATATGTAAATATTTGTCTCTTTGAGAGATTCAGCTGTAGTGCTATCTCATCAAAGGATTTTAATTGGCCGTTATTTAAGATAGTAGCAATAGGTTGGTCTTCAGCTGCTTCCCATCCATTCATATTCATTTCTTGCATGTTATAAGCCAGAGATTTTATCTTTAGAGAGGGTAAGATCTTTTTTTTTAGCCCTAATTGTCTTTTCATTTTGTCCCATTCTGATATAGTTTGTTCTAAGATCATTGATCTGTTCTTGATTCTGTTCATACTACTTTTATTGCTATTTATCCATATAAAATATTCCAATCTAGGTTTGTTTACGTTCTCTACCTCTAGGCGGTACCATGTTTCTTTTAGCATATCCTCTATCTGTAGCTTAGCTACATGGGCCATAATGTTTGCTTGGTAATATTGTTGGATTGATGGGTATGCCAGGCCTCCTTCTTTTGTGGATTTTGCCAGAACTTTTGAACTAATTCTTGGTCTCTTCCCTCTCCAGATATAATTCTGGAAACTTGCTTGCACCATTTCTAACCATGGCTGGGGGATTCTCAAAGGGACCATTCTAAAGAGGTAAGTCCACCATGGTATTACATATGCGTTTATGGTATTTATGCGGCCCCACCAAGATATCTCTGATTTGTTCCACTCGTGTAATTTCTTATTTGTTTTTTTTAGCAGTTTCATAAAATTTAACTCCATTATATTCGTGACTTCCTCTGCTATTTCTATTCCCAAATAGTTAAAGTGCTTTTTTGTCCATTGGAAATCAAATTTTTTTTTCAATGACTCAACTATTGTTTCTTGAATGTTTTTTGGTTGGGCTATTGTTTTGGTAGTATTTAATTTATAATTTGTTACCTTACTATATTTATTAATTTCCTGCATTAGGTTTGGGAGAGAATGGGTGGGTTTGGATAGAAAAACCAGGACGTCGTCCGCATACATTACCAGTTTAGAGTCTCCCCCTAGGCTTGGGTGCCCATGTATCTCCAGGTTATCCCTAATTCTAATTGCAAGAGGCTCCAATGTCAAAATGTATAACAGTGGAGACAGGGGGCATCCCTGTCTCGTGCCATTGGTCAAGGGAAACCATTCCGAACATAAATCCATTCCCACCACTCTAGCTCTAGCAGAAGAGTATAGTATCATTATCGCCCCATGAATCCATCCCTGTATTCCAAATGCCACAAGAACTCTACTGAGGAATCCCCAGCTGACCCTGTCGAACGCCTTCTCGGCGTCCAGAGACAGGGTCAGCAGGGGATCCCCAGTCCTTTCAGACCGTTCGAGTATGTCGATCAGGCGGCGGGTGTTATTGCATATCAGTCTACCAGGGACGAAACCCACCTGATCTCTATGTATTATTGTTGGTATCGCTCTATTCAACCGTTCCGCCAGGATGGCCGCATACAGCTTTACATCAACATTTATTAAGGATATAGGTCTGTAGTTACCTAGGTCTGTAGGATCTTTCTGAGGCTTTAATATTGGGATGATATTGGCGCTTAGGAGCTCGTTAGGAATGGAAGGGGAAATGGCCATCTCATTAAAGGTTACTACCAGTTGCGGGGCTATGTCATCTCTTAGTTTTTTATAGAAGGAGTTCCCAAAACCGTCTGGGCCAGGTGTTTTATAGTTTGGTAATTTATCTATTGCTTTTTGTACTTCGGCTAGTGTAATTAAGTTGTTTAAGTTGTTTTTATCTTCTTCTGATATTTTTGGGATATTGATGGATTCTAAATATTCGTGTATCTGGGGTTTTATGCCTCCCTGTTCCAGATTGTATAACTTTGAATAGAAGGTTACAAAGGCTTGAGCAATTTCCTCGGGGTCTGTAGCTATTTTTCCACCTTGATTTATTTTGGTTACTCTATTTCTTGTTCTTTGTTTTTTTAATTTATTTGATAATATTTTATCAGCTTTGTTCCCCTTATAGTAGTAGTTTACACAAAGTTTCTGCAGTTTGAAGTTAGTATTTTCTTCTATCCTAGTGTTTATCTTAGTTTGAAGGATTTTGATGTCTCTCATTTTAGTCTCGGTAGGGTATATTTTGTTTTCTGAGGAGGCTTTATAAAACTGGATGTAAAGCTCTTTTAGATCTTTTTCTTTGTTTTTTCTATGCGATTTTTCCATTTTGATCAAATAGCCTCTTACCACTGATTTATAAGCGGCCCATAGTATCGTATTTGTAATCTCTTGTGAGACATTTTCGATGAAAAAGTGTTTTGTCTCCTCTCGAATATATTGTAGATTTTTATCATTATTCAATAAATACCCTTTCAGTTTCCATGTTGTTTTATTTCTAATTGGTCTCTCTCCTACCTCCCAGATGTGCCAGCTATGGTCTGACCACGTATTGTCTATCAAGGTGATTTTTTGATGCTTCTTATTGTTTCTGCGTTCCCTAAACAAAGATCTATTCTAGCGTATGATTTATGTGGTTTGGAGAAATGTGAATAATCTTTTGTGTTGGGATTTAGTAATCACCAAATGTCATACAATGCGTATTTATTGCATATAGCATTCAGTTTTTTTGATTGTCTAATTATAGCAGGATCTATATTGGCCTCTGTAGAGAGCCTCTTGTCAAGCCGCGGGTCCATAACAGTATTGAAATCTCCTGTTATTAAAAGAGTACCTCTAGTTATTCTATCTACTATTTCCATAATCTTTGCGAAAATATTTGTTGGAGCTTTATTTGGGAGATAAACATTCACCAAGGTGAATTGTCTACCATCTACTTTACATACAATGATCATATATCTACCTTCCAGGATCCGCGACCTGACAGGAGACATCCACTTGTAAATTCTCTGCGAAGACCATAGCTACCCCTCTCTTTTTTTTCGTTTTCATGGAGGCATGTATTATTGTTGGGAATTTCTTCCCTCCCCAAGTTTGTTTCGAGTCTTTTTGCCAATGTGTTTCTTGGAGGAAGCAGATTTGTACCTGTTCCTTTATTAATACATTATATAGAAGCTGTCTCTTTTTTATTGTATTTAGACCCTGAGCGTTGACCGACATTATTCTCACCTCCGGAAATCCGACCATATCTCTTCCCAAGGGCGCGACACCCCTCCCACCCCACCCGGCCCCATACCACCACAAACATTGTGTCCCTTACCACACTTATCTGTGGGCGACCCTACACATAACAGAATACACAACAACATCATGCGGTATACACAGGGGGTAACCCCTTGGATTTCCACGAAGGTTATGAGGAACAAGAACCTCCATGGAAAATCCATCTCTGTGGGATCTTGTCTAAGATGAATCTGAGACACCCACACAAAGCAAGGCCTTCCGCAGGGCACTGAAAATCATGAAATAAAATAAGAAAAATAGTGATTTCGCTCCCCGTAAATTCCACCTAATTACCCACCCCTTCTCTCCCCACCCCTCCCCGCCCACCGCTCCTTCGGACCCGTTTTTTTCATTTTTTTTCTTTTTCTTTTCCCTTCTAGACTATATCCATGTCAGTTTCTCTACTGATGTTCACTCCCCCCCCCCCCTTCTACTATATTAGTGATTCTACCCCATCCCTCTAAATCTCCCTCCCTCGCCCCCCCCACTTATCCCTCATATTATTAGATGGATCACAAAGATCAAGAAGCATATTATTCCATTCTAGTCTCCTACTATTCCCTGTAGGGGATAGAGTGGTGTATAAATGTAATATCCTGGAATAGCAAACACAGAACAAGACAAAGGAGGACGGGCCAGGCAAAAAAAAAATGGGGGAGAGAGAGGGTGTTTATGTGTATATATACTCATAGTGGCTTTATATTTGTGATATAATTATCATATTAATTGTAACTCTATAACACAGGAGGAGAGAAAAAAAAAATTCTTCCTTATCCCCTCCTTTGTTCATTTCCCTTCCCCTTTCCCTCCCCCCCCCTCTGGAATAATCATAAGGTGCGATTGTGAATTGTGCTTTAAATCGATTCTCGCCCTCTAGAGCATCTAATTTGCCCATAGAGGTTAGTGCTATTTAACCGTCCCTTCTCTGCTAGCCTCTGTACCCCCCCTCCCCTCCCCACTCACCCCGACCCCACCCACTAAAAAATTGTGCTTGTGTGTACATTATATATTATCTATAAGATTGTCTGGTAGTAATGGAAGCAAGCAATAATGTCTCTTGGAAGATCCAATGGGACATTCTTTGGCCTGTACATTCTGTGACATCTGTCTAGGAGTTCATCATGTCCGTTCATTTTTAAGCCCAGAGCTTTGAGATATTCCATTAATATGTTTCTAACGTCTTCGGTCTTAGCTGTTTCTGGGAAATTTCTGAAACGTAGGTTATATCTTCTTGAGCGGTCTTCCGCTTCGTTTATCTTCTGTTCAATTTGATACATTCTTTGTGCTAATTGTTGGTTGGAGTTTTCCAATAGATGTATTTTTGTTTCTTGCTTATCAGTTTTTTCTTTGATCCATGTGATTTTTTTTGCTAGAGTAGTTATGTCATCTCTTATTTCCTTTGTGTTATTTATTATTTCTTTCTTTATTTCTTCCAATATTTTTTGTAGGCTGGAATTTAGTATCTCTTGGGTTATAGGGGCGGGCCCAGGTCTGTTCTGAGCTGGGGGGCTTTCTGGGGGGTCATCCAATGCCGAGGCATTTTTATCCAAACTGTCTCTTTTATTTTTGTTTTGGGGTGAGAACAAAAGATCGGAGGCACCCTTATCGTGTCTTACCTCTCTTTTTTCTCTTTTTGCCAGGGACTTGGTTTCCAACCCCTTTTTTGATGCCATTTCCTTCCCTCTCTTCTTCTCTCCCCTTCACTCCTCTTCTCACTTCTGTAATCCTTCAGTTAGTTATCACTTTTTCCTTCCCTTTTCTTTTTCCTTTTAATTTCTCCTTTCTTTCTCCCCTTTCTCTGGTTCCTCTCTCTCCCTCCTATATCCCTATTCCCAAGTATTTAAGAGTGTAGTTGGAAATTTACTTTATCTCTCCTCCTTCCCCTTTAATGTATCACCTAAGGTTTCTATGTAAGAGGTGTAACGTCTCTCTGCTGCTTTTACTGTTGCATAGCTGACTTTTATCTGTAAGTGTTTACATTCCAGCATAAATCATCATTAAGGAAAGGAAAGAACTGAAGCAAGATCTCTTACCCGTCTTCCTTTGCTGATTGCTTTCAGGTTATACAGCGGGACTGGACGTGGCTCCAGACTTCCTGCCTGTACACTCGGTACAGCTATCCTTGTGCCTCTCAACAGCTCAGGTGAGTAATTCCTTTTGTTTTTTTCTTGTCCCAAACGTGGGGTTTCTGTTTTGACGTCCGCTTCTGTGGGGTTTGGAGTTTGAGATTTTTCAATTTGCAGGGGAGACGCCAGGAGGGAGAGAGCTTGCCCGGGAGGTTTTGGTGAAGTCAGTTTTGCTCGTTTTTGCTCGATATTCAGCCGGTCTGTAGTGGAGCTTTTTTTTTTCCCTTTTTCCCCAGAGCGGTTGGTAGGTGAGGGGAAGGAAGGCTGGTCCGTTTAGCGCATTTCTCTTATTTTATCCGGAGACAGCGTTTCTCGCGTCTGTGCCCTGCGGATTCAGCCCACGCCTCTCGTAGCGCGTCGATCACGTCGCTACGTCATCCTCCCACCTAAAAAAATCAAACTTTCTACTCCTTGGCAACAGACTATCAAATTATTTTTTTCAATAACTTCTCTCTTCTTTCCCCACTATGTGGGTTTGGATACCTGTTCAACTGTTAATAGTAGATTTGTGTTTAGAAAATCTACTTTTCATTTTTTTTTGTGGTGTCCCCTATATATATTTATGAGATCACAAGGGCAGGTTAGCATGTATACAACATGTGAAGAATTACAGATCAAATTAAGTGGTACAAATATTGATTGTATATTTTACCACTTATTTTGATTCAGGTATTTAAATTTGTCCCCCTTTAATATATTTGAACCTGCTGCACAACTGATACAGGGAAAATAACAGAATTGTGTAGATCAACATTTGGACCTTCAGATGTTGTGGACTAAGAGCATTTTGGAGATGTAGACCACAACACTAGGAGTGCCATAGGTTGCCTAACTCTTTTTAATATCCTATAAATTCAGCATTGGCACTTTGGTCTCTAATAGTAACACCCCATCTATAAGCCATTAACGGGGTTGCTTCAAATGACTTAACCCGGGCATATGCATCACATAATATGTGCCAGTGTATCCTAAGAATATGTGCAATATTTCTGTTGATGTGCCATAATTCAATACAAAAAAAACAACAATTAATTCTTGGTCTGTTTTTCTTTTATTACACAATAGTTCAAACCAATTCTTAATCCCAGTCACATGAAAAGCCCCATCCAATAGACCAATAGGGTAACCCCTAGGATAGAATGTCTTGGACATCTCCTTTAGTATTTTATTCTGTACCTCACCATCTGGCATTATAACCCAAATTAATTAACTTTTGTGATCAATTACTTTTGGGATCATTTTGGCTGATTCAAACAATATATTAAAAAATGTTTGGATTTTTTTTTAGATATTAAATGCACACAGGCTTACCATGAAAAAAACTAGATAAGATAAGGTTGGCCCAGGATGCCTTGGAGTCAAGAAACATTTTTTTCACAGATTACATTTTCTCAGTGTTTTTTTTGTGTGCACCTTCTAGAGCAACTAATATGGGTGTTTACAATGGTTGAACTTGATGGACTGTCTTTTTCAACCTAGTTAACTATCTAGCTATGTAACTATGTATGTGCAAACAAGAGTTATGTTAGTTAATGATGTCGACTTCAGCCTATTCTATGCTAACATTTAAATGTTGTTACACAAAATTGAATGCGTGAGTCATAGTACCATACACAATGGATTGTTAATAAAACACCAATATATTTTGCTATGTACAATGAAATATTGAGCAATTTACATGCTTATATTGTGAGATTTGTTGGTTTATTGTCTCATTGAATGTGTACTCTGTTTAAAATGACTGGTTTCTCCAATCAGACTGACACACTATTATTTAGCCTCAGAGATTATTTTTGAATGCTTGTACTACCAGTTCCAAAACACAAGTATACTAATTCACTGTATAACATCATTGACAAAAAAAACCACAACCTACTGTGATGCATGTTGCCTGAATCATTTATCAACTAAATGTATCCTTCAATTGTCATAGTTTGCTTACAGCATACACAGTAATTCCGGATCCCACTGTTCTTCAATATAAATTGATGTACGCACGTAATCGATTTCTAGAATGAAGCCACAACAGGGAGTCTTTAGAAAGAAATATAGCTCAGGTACTTAATATGAATGTAAAGATATTACGTAGAACCCACACTAAGTCCATCAAACTCAAATTCTCTTCATCAGACTTCTCTTCATTTTTGCAGCATTCAATTTTTGCTTATCACTTTTAAGATGCTTTATGAAAACAATAAAATAATTATAAATGATTTGAACCCTTCAAGGTAGTCCAAAACCAAATCTATAGCATTTGTGCTTTTTTTTATCACTGCATCAGTTCTAAATATGTATACTTTACTCAACGTATATTGCATTCCATCTTTTTTTTATTATTATTATTGAGTAGTTTATTGATCAACATTTCATATCTTCTTAGAATTCTACCACATATCATCTGACATATATGCATTTCATGTTACATAAATGTTATTACCATCATCCAACCAACAGCATTTAGATTAGATTGATTTCACATTAAAGGAATAGTCCACTCTTTTCCACGTACCGCAAGGTTGTGATTTATTTAGCAACATCTCTGAGTTAAATGTATTGATTTCTAGTGCCGTGATATTATTTTATAATCTATTATTCTTTCATTCTGGGGACTTACAATAGCAGATATTAATTAGTTTCCAAAAGAGTTAGGGACTCCTAGGCAACATGTTACGCCAGTTCCTTCTGTTTGGACTATCTTTTTTGACTACTTCTAAAGGACAAAGTAGGCCACGTTAACAATAGAGATGCACCTGAATATTAACCAATATTTTATGTTTTTTTAATTATATTCAGGCTATTTGGATCTGGACTGCCTTTATGGGTGGGACCAGTCTGATATGCTAATGGAGAGGTTTCCTCTGTAATGGTGCAAGCGAGCAAAAAATGGTGATTCCTCTCCCGAGTAGGTTACAACCTATATATATTCTATTTCAGCCTTTGCCCGTTCTCGCTGAGAGGGATCCCACACCTTTGTTTTTTGTCTCTATGAGTTATCAGGGTATGCCCAGACGTGGGTTCCTAGCTCGCTGCACCTAGAGGGATACCAGCTGTACCACACTGACGAGGCCATTGAAGACCGAAAAGTACATCTGTGGTTGCTGTACTCTTCTTGCAGAGGAGACCTGCCAGGCTATTTGGATCTGGACTGTCCTTATGCATGGGAGCAGTCTGGTATGCTAGTGGAGAGGTTTCCTCTGTAATGGTGCAAGCAAGCAAAAAACGTTGATTCCTCTCCCGAGTAGGTTACAACCTATAGGGCTGGCTATTTCAGCCTTTGTTTTTTGTCCAAATTATTCATTGGGAAGAAAAAATGTTTACAATTAACTTTACATTTTTCATCATTTTCTTCTTTACATAGAATAATAAATTAATACGAAATAGGTTCTTGTTTCTGTCTTCATATCTAACAAAGTTCAACAGTGTCATCAATGTATATAGCCAACAGAAATTATACAAAACCAGAAATTATGCAAAACTGCTCTCAGAAGTTATCGGCCCAGCGGTACAACCATCGACAATATATTACAAATCTGAACACCAGTAACTTTGTATATCCCACAGGAAGTAACTTAGCAGAAGTCGAGACCAAAGTTGTTATATAGGAATTATCTAATCCCCACAGAGCCAAACACTCTATTTGCTTCTCTCACTATCTAATCCTGTATCAGGATGCAATTAGACCAGTTTTTTCATGTTTGTCTTTCCCCTACTTTTCTACTTCTGGAGTGAATCATCAACTTTAATTACATAATCGCCTGGCTATAGACAATTCCCTTGGCAACTATATATAAACCTGGTACAGTCTGTAGTATCAACATGTCATATATATATATTGTGATTTACTGTAATTATTGTTTCAAGGAGAACCGTAGGGCACTGCATTCCCACCACACTTGTGTAGTCACACTGAGTCACCCACACTACTGACAATGTTTTTCTTCTAACCTGAGATCAGAGTAACTCATGCAATGGTAATTTGATGTGTTCATTTACCACTAGACAGAATTAGTCACCCTTCATTAACTGAAAAAAGGGAAGTAAGACAGAACCTAGGAGAAAGCAAAGAGTAAGCAGTGGCTACTGTTTTTTTTTTTTTGTATGGTTCATTATGACACTAGACTTTCTAACCACCAGCTTTTAAAGGTTGTCCAAACAATTGCAGCTTGTGGATAATAAAATTCTAAAAATTGTCCAGTTTAATAGTGAGATAAATCTGTAATAAATGGAACATAATTGTAGGTGCACCCAATGGGCCTCTGTAAATATTACTGTAACAGGAACCAGGCTACCTAAACTAGTACCTGGCTGTTGTTCCAGGCCTACAGCTTCTTAACTTCACTGGTCATACCACATAACACACACTACACCAGCTTTGCAAGAACAAGAACTACAGTTTATTGGAAGAGGACAGTGTTTTATACACAACAAGGAGATAATTAGTTTAAAGATACAAACAAAAACAATTCAGAAATGTACACCAGATAAATAGATTATGATAAACTGAGGAGATATAACTTAACAAACAGGATCTGCAGATAGTAAAGGGTGACTCAAGACTTAATTGAGTTAAATACAAAAACTAAAAATTGGACAGCACACCAAAACTGGCATATGTAATATAGAGCACTACTGGAGTGACCAAAATTGACACACAATGCAATACATAAAGAAGTCAGTGTACATCCATACAACATAGTATTCTAAAATTATTATTATTAATAATTCTAATTATTTAATTTCAATCATTTTAAAATTAATTAAAATTATTTAAAAACACCTATATTGGAGATTGTTTTCATCATATTGCCGTATCATGCTAAGCCAACCACAAAGTCAAAGTGTTTCAAACTTGGTGAGTCTTACCTGTATATCATACTTATATGGAACTGAAGTTCTCAGATGATCTCTCTTGAACTATAATTTATACAATTAAAGTGGCACTAAAAAATATTTCTAACCTTTCCATCACCAATATAAGCATAATATAAAAATCATGTGCCACTCTTCCAAAGTAAACGCAATATTTATCTTTGCAGAATCACGCTGAGGTAGAGCTTGTTTGATGCTGGTGCATTCTGGTCAGAATATGTCGGGGATGACAGTCTCTCTCTGTTGGTGCAGTAAAAGATCTTTGTTTTCACATCCCACCTCTGTGAAGGTAGCAGCTCTGATGCTTCCTAGTAAAGCTTCAAGGCTGCTGTTTAGAGGATAAACTGGCATATAACTTAAAAAATAAATGCTGGCTTTTCTTCATTCCAGGGTAATTTATTTTTCACTTGTGCTTCTATGTTAGACACATAAGTGAAATAAAGAAGTTTAGTGACTCTAACTAACAACAGACAGTCAGCAATTGCCAGATTATACACTACACACACACACACACAGACAAGAACAACTCACATGAACACGATATCCAAGAACTATTATACATATCAATAACTATAATACAGCAGAAAATGTGCATACACACATTTGTACAATGCAATGCATACAGTAGAATTAAAGTACAGGAACATAACAAAGTTTCAGCAGTAACGGAACCGACGTACTGTTACAATTACAGAAAAGCCAATAATATATGATTACAAGTAGTATGGCTCATTAATAAATCCCAACTACATGATGACTACCAGAAGAGATGTATTCCATAAGATCCCATAAGAGAACATTTATGTTAAATGCTTGAGTTATAAAACTGTTGAATACACACAATATCAAGATTAGGAGTACATTTATAGTCATAACACAGATTTCTTGTAGTTAATGACAAACAAGTGGACTCTTTCCCCTATAGATTTTGGTAAAGTTTATAAAATTGCAAATATGAAGTCTCAGAATGTCCACTTTGGAAACAAATAATTTTTAGTTGTTTTTTCATCATGTTGGATAAGATTCATTATAAGGCATGCAATTAAACAGCCAGTGTTACAATAGTTAGTAAAACAATGAAAAGGAAGCCTTTTCACTTAACTCCTTTTTGCTTCTTCTGTTGACTTTTCTCTCATTTTGTCCGTCACAATTGACTGTTTCATGGTTTTGACTAAATTGCCTTTTCATAGAGGAAAAAATACTCATTCTATCGTATGAAACAGTAATTCAGTTTTGTAACACTTATGCGCACAATATAGACCGACGTACTACGTGGGGTATGTGCTGAAGATATGTGTGAATGCTCTTATGTAAGTTTAGCTACACAAATTGACATTTTAGAAACAAATAATGAAAAGTCATGTTATAGATGCAAGGCTTTGTATTCTGCATGAGGACTTTGTAAGGTTAAAGTGACCTTGATATTTATTCCTACTCATGAATTATCTAGGATAAACCTTTGTTTTCTTTGTATTCATCTGTATTTGGTACTTTTATAACTGCCTATTTTAGTGACTTGTCCATGAGTAAATAAGTTAGTGTTCATATTTGAAGCTTGAGTTTTTATGTCTTGAGTGATGTTTCATTAGACCTTCTGGGTCATCATTACTGCACCCATTTCCTTAGATCTTCCGGGTTGGTACCATTACCGCACCTGTTAAATAAAATAACCTAACTGCTGTGAACCTCTATGCACTGAAACACTGTTCTGCATGGTGATTCAATGATGGCCGGTAATAATCAACAAGCAAAACATCTTTCATTTTTAATTTAACCCCCCAAAAACAAGATAATCTTTATATGCATCAGCTGTTTAACGCATATATTTGTACATGTTAACCCTTTCCGTGCCTAATGTCTGGCATTTAATCTACCCCAATGTTTTTGCAAGCACCAAGAAATGTTAAAACGTATTTTGGGTAACTTACTTTGGATATGAAAAAATTCAAAGGCATATTAATGGGCATACTGGCTGTGGCATATTACCGGGCAAATGAACAGTGGCATATCGGCATACTGGCTTTGGCATATTAATGGGCAAAATGAAGGTGGCAATACATAATAAAATATACATTGAATATGGCAACGATGATGATATGTGCATAATTGTAAACACAACTGCATTTAGAATAAATGAATAATAAAGTTCTAGTGAAGAAAATATATAAGGTGACTTCAACAACAGTAATGTTTCTATTTGATTGGTGCATATCATTTAACAACAAGCTTAATAGGCTAATTAAGAATTTGAAGTAGATTCAGAATGTTCATATAGATTGCACATAGAATATATAATTATGAGTGCTATTACTATTAAATTTGAAAAGTGATAAAGTGACTTATGTGAAAGTGCTTTATAAATAAATAGAGACGCCTTTTTGCTTGGTGTATATAATTAGAATGCAAGCATAATAGACAATTATAAGGGAGGATTTTGTTTAAAAAAGCAATAATTGGATGAATTTTAATATGGGGATAGCACATAAATAAAAATAATATATAAAAAAAAACTTTTAAAAAATCCATTGATTGCAATGGTTATATACCCTCAGATAGTTTCCACCATACTCCATGGCTAAATAATATACCTTATGGGCAATTTAGGAGAATCAAAAGAAACTGTTCTGAGGAATCAGTTTTTTCTAAACAACTAGCAGAAATGGAACAACAATTCTCAGATAAGGGGTTCAATTACCATCTACTTCAGTCTGCCCGCGACAGAGTTTGCAAACTGTCACGTCAAGATATTCTGGCTGTTCAGCATAAATCTAATGTCAATGAACAACTCAATAATAATATTCTGTTTATCACCGAATATAGTGATCAGGCTTTTGTAATCAAAAATATTATTAAGAAATATTGGAATATCCTCAAGGGGGATCCTGTCCTTAGAGATATTATCACCCCAAGTCCAAGGGTGGTATTCTCTAGGGCACCCAATTTACAATTATTGTTAGCACCTACAGACAATTACTCGATTAAAAAACAAACGAATATGTTTAATCTCCCTCCCGGCTTTTATAAATGTGGCCGTTGTATGGGCTGCATAAACAACCCAAGCATACCGAGACATCAGGCTACTTTTATAAATATGTCGAACCAAGATGTGTTTAACATCAAACAAGTCATAACCTGTAAGACTAAAGGAGTCATCTACTGTGTTAGATGCCCATGTTCCAAATTATATGTAGGTAGAACATCAAGGACTCTTAGCATAAGAATATCGGAACATCTAAGAAATATCAATAGAGGGCTCACAACCAATGGCCTTTCCAACCACTTTCTTACCTGTCATAGAAGAGATTCGACTGGCCTATCTTTTTTGGCGATTGAACCGGTCAAAAATAATTGGAGAGGAGGCAGTTATGGTGACCAACTTGACAGATATGAGGCCAGATGGATTTATAAATTAGACACAATATATCCAAGTGGTCTTAATTTAGATTTTGAGCTGAAGGCTTTTACAAAAAATTCCTGAGAAACAAAAAATTCTTGAGAAACATTTCTACATGTACTATCTTCCCTTATTTTCTTGTAAAATGTTTTCTTGTTTTCAAATTTCTCCCTTCTTTTGGATTGTCTCAGTTTCCCCTGATAAAACATTTTTTTTAATGTAATATTATTTATATATTAGTATGATTTATATTATTTATGTGTTTATAAGTATATATGTGCCAATTGGTTTATTGTGTTATTATGTATATATGTATAAAAAAAAAATTATATAAAAAAAAAAAAATCCTCCCTTAAAATTGTCTATTATGCTTGCATTCTAATTATATACACCAAGCAAAAAGGCGTCTCATAATTATATATTCTATGTGCAATTTTTATATGAACATTCTGAATCTACTTCAAATTCTTAATTAGCCTATTAAGCTTGTTGTTAAATTATATGCACCAAGCAAATAGAACAATTACTGTTGTTGAAAAGTCACCTTATATATTTTCTTCACTAGTCACTTTATTATTCATTTATTCTAAATGCAGTTGTGTTTACAATTGTGCACTTATCATCATCGTTGCCATATTCAATGTATATTTTATTATGTATTTGTAATACGATCTTGTTACCATGTTTCAGTGAAATAATGTTAAATTGAATCGCTTTTGGATAAATTCTTAACAAGGTTTTTTTCCCATCACAACAATCATTGGTGACAGCTGCATGAAGTTCTATTTAAAGATGCTCCTGTTGCACATCCTCATTGCTCCTGAGGAAGTGACGTTGTCGGTCACGAAACGCGTAGAGTTTTTTATTCAAAGTGAAACTACAACTCCCGACTTACTTTTCACCTACTTCCGGATATGGAGACTATCTTGCCGGCTATACCATCATAGAGTTCTCCGTATCATGGACTGAGTCGTGTGTTGAAAGTTTGTTTCAAGATTTGATACCTTTGATCTTTGCCAGTTCTGTTTTTAAATCTTGTATGTAGATTTTAAAGCGCAAATAAATCTATATTTTTTACAATCTACACTATTTGGTTTTATATTTCTTTTACAGATTGCAAGAAGATTTCTGTGCTTTATCGGCTTGATCATCCTGCTTTGGCTGCATTTTCATCATTTTATATTTATTTATATATATATATAGTTTTTTTTATTTTTTTTAATTTTTTTGACATATTTCATTTTTTCTAATTTTCTATATATACTTGCTTTTTATGTGCGTTTCATTTCATATATTTTATGTTTACATTTAATCCATTGCTTAACTGTATTAATTTGCTATCTAAACTGGTTTCATTTGCAATATTGTTTTTGCATGTGCTGCAATTTTTATCTACTATTGCTTACATTTTTTGCTATATTTTGCTTTGCTCTTTCTTTGTGTGTTAGCTTGGGAGTGTGTTTTTGTGTATACCAGGTTCATCCTAGTTATTCACTATTTTGTTCGCTTATTAGGTATTGTGTAGTATACCTATACACACTCCTGCCCACTTTAATCTAATTTTCACTCTCAACTTGAGACTTTTCCTTTTTTTGTGTGAGGTCTCTTCCTTTTTTGCTTATTCGGTCCATCTAGTCTGCCCAATTTTTTTTAATACTTTT
Organism: Pelodytes ibericus; assembly: GCA_036172795.1. Lineage (NCBI taxonomy): Eukaryota > Metazoa > Chordata > Amphibia > Anura > Pelodytidae > Pelodytes > Pelodytes ibericus. The sequence continues at coordinate 163,783,102 of CM069858.1, forward strand.
ATTAGTCTCCGTTCCCGGTCTTATGGCTAGGATAGCCTTGTGTCTATCCCACGCATGCTTAAAATCCTTGGCTGTGTTTACCTCTACCACTTCTGCTTGAAGGCTATTCCATACATCCACTACCCTCTCAGTAAAGTAAAACTTCCTGATATTACTTTTAAATCGTTGCCCCTCTAATTTAAGACTATGTCCTCTAGTTGTGGTAGTTTTACTTCTTTTAAATATACTCTCTTCCTTTACTGCGTTGATTCCCTTTATGTATTTAAATGTTTCTATCATATCCCCCTGTTACGTCTTTCCTCCAAGCTATACATGTTAAGATGCTTTAACCTTTCCTGGTAAGTTTTATCCTTCAACCCATGAACCAGTTTAGTAGCCCTTCTCTGAACTCTCTCCAAAGTATCAATATCCTTCTTGAGATACGGTCTCCAGTACTGCGTACAATACTCCAAGTGAGGTCTCACCAGTGCTCTGTACAGTGGCATGAGCACTTCCATCTTCCTACTGCTAATACCTCTCCCTATGCAACCAGACATTCTGCTAGCATTTCCTGCTGCTCTATTGCATTGCCTACCTACCTTCAAGTCCTCTGAAATCATTACTCCTAAATCCCTTTCCTCAGATGTTGAGGTTAGGACTGTACCAAATGGTCTATATTCTGCATTTGGGTTTTTACGCCCAAGGTGCATAATCTTGCACTTGTCCACATTAAATGTCAGTTGCCACTGCTCTGTCCATTTTTCTAGTTTAGCTAAATCATTTGCCATTTACACCAGCAAAAAGACATACTTTGCCAACAAGACCTTCTGCAATATCGCTAATAAAAATATTAAAGAGAATGGGTCCAAGTACAAATGCCTGAGGTACCCCACTAGTAACAAGACTTTGCATCGAATACATTTGCATTGACTACAACCCTCTGTTGCCTGTCACTCAGCCATTGTCTAATCCATTCAACACTATTGAAATCCAAACTTAAAGATTTCAGTTTAATGATAAGCCTTCTATGTGTGACAGTGTCAAAAGCCTTACGGAAATCTAGGTAAGCAATGTCTACTGCACCACCCTGATCTATTATTTTAGTCACCCAATCAAAAAAATCAATAAGATTAGTTTGGCATGATCTCCCTGAAGTAAACCCATGTTGTCTCTGATCTTGAAATCCAAGCGACTTTAGATGTTCAACAATCCTATTCTTTAACAAGGTTTCCATTATTTTCCCCACTACTGAAGTAAGACTTACTGGTCTATAGTTGCCCGCCTCCTCCTTACTACCTTTCTTGTGAATGGTCACAACATTTGCTAATTTCCAATCTTCTGGAACTACTCCCGTTAACAATGATTGGTTAAATAAATCTGTTAATGGTTTTGCTAGTACACCACTAAGTTCTTTTAATAACTTTGGATGTATCCCATCAGGTCCCATCGACTTATTTGTCTTTACTTTAGACAGCTGAAGTAAAACCTCTTCCTCTGTAAACTTACATGCATCAAAAGACTCATTAGTCTTTTTCCCTAAATTAGGTCCCTTACCCTCATTTTCATTTGTGAAAATTGAACAGAAATATTCATTAAGGCAGTCTGCTAAGCCTTTATCCTCTTCTACATAGCATCCTTCTTTTGTTTTTAATCTAAATAATCCTTATTTTACTTTCCTTTTCTCATTTATGTTTCTAAAAATGTTTTATCCCTGTTTTTCACTGACTTGGCTATAGTTTCTTCTGTGTGTGCTTTGGAAACTCTTATAGCTTGCTTTGCCTCTTTCTGCCTACTCTTATAGATCTTTCTATCTTCCTCACTCTGAATATTTTTTATAATTACTAAATGCTAGCTTTTTGTTTTTTACTATTTTGGCCACCTCTTAAGAGTACCACAGTGGTTTCTTCAATTTTTTGCTGTTACTGACAAGCCTAATGCAATTTTCTGTTGCCTTCAGTAGTGCAACTTTTAGATAATACCATTTCTCCTGGACTCCATTTAAATTGCTCCAGTCTGATAATGACTCCTTTACAAATAATCTAATTTTAGAAAAGTCTGTTTTTCTAAAATCTAAAACTTTTGTTTTTGTGTGTTGTGACTGCATCACTGTTCTTATATTAAATTACACTGACTGGTGATCACTAGATCCTAAACTTTCACCTACAATAATATCTGATAACAAGTCTCCATTTGTGAACGCTAAGTCTAGTATGGTCTGCTTTCGAGTTGGCTCCTCCACTACTTGCTTTAGAGATAATCCCAGTAGGGAGTTTAGGATATCCGTACTACTGGAGCAAGAAGCTATTTTGTATTTCCAGTTCACATCAGGAAGATTAAAGTCACCCATGATGATTACTTCCCCCTTCATTGTCATTTTAAATGGGCGAATTAACAGTGGCATATTAATGGGCATACTGGCGGTGACATATTAATAGTTAAATTGTCTGTAGCATATTAATGGGCAAAGGAACGGGCAGGCGGGCAGAGTACTTTCCCTGGAGGAGGAAATGCCACAGGCTCAAGAGGTGATCAATACTCTAAACCAGCATGCAAAAGCCTAAGAATATGAAATCTATGTTCTTAAACAAAAGGTGGAGCAGCTTGATGACCAGAGTCAGTGTTGCAATATAAGGGTCCATGGGATACCGGAGGAGGTTTCGGATGAGGACCTACAAGGTACAGATGAAAAAATCTTTGATAATATCCTATGCAAAGACTACACTAATGCCACCAATGACAGCATTGAGAGAAGCTGATTTGGCATACTCCTGGGTCCCTCCATTTGCCCTTCATGCCAAACGGAACTATGTGCTGTTCATGCTTCAACACCAAAAACACCTTAGGCCTGCCGTCCATCGCACTCCCAGACTGGTCACCTTTAGCCTTTTTTTCAGGTCCAATCTGAGGCCAGCCCTCGATGTCTATTCCGGCGGACTAAACATGCCTCAAGATCCTGTAGCACAGTTCGCAAATTGAGTACCTCTATGTTCCTTCGGTTGCCCTGCACCCTGTTGGGCTGATGTTCCACACACACTTTTTCTTCTCTCAGTATTTTTTTGTCTGGTAAATGTTATGAACATTCATTTTATTTTCAAATACCTTGGACCTGTCCTTACCTCTCTGGCGCTTTACCAAGCTGTTGTGGCCGAGGGCGCAGATACTTTTTACCAAGCCAATGTCTCCCGCTCATAGTTGGTATGAAATCTGAACAGAAGCTTTCAGCTTGGTAGACCCGAAGACATGGCACAATATGTCTTTGCTTAAACTTGCCCCTTTATAATGCTCCATTTTTCTCTCCCCCTTGTAAACTAGTTGATCACAGCTCTAGACTAAGGCCCACTAGGTTGTAGCTCCATAGCCAGTTGGGCTGATAGCTAACATACCCCCCAGAGGCGCTTCAGCCTGTCCTTTCTGGCCATATTCCTCATTTAGTGGTCTGTACCACCAGGGGTTTATCCCCACCCCCTCTTTTTACTCCTCTTTTCTTTTCTTCTTTTCTTCTTCATCTCCTCTTTCATTCATTTCTTTCTTTTACTCCCCCCTTTGGTATCCCCTCTTGGTCTTTTTCCACAGATTTCTGTTTTTCTACTCATATATTAGCACTGTAACTGTTATACCTGATGTTGTTTCTCTGAGCTTAACATACACCTCTGTGTAGGCCTATTACCTATATTTTACCTATGCTGGCTTGAAAAAATGTAATAAAATATAATTTACCAAAAAAACAAAACAAGAAATGTAATTTTTCAATAACATTATTACATGTATAAATAGTTGAATGTGATATGAAAATAGTTGTATATAATATTTAAACGTTTACATTTACATATAGTTTCTTATTCTATACAGTTACAAGATCATATCACCATTTTAATAAAATATAATTTACAAAAAAAGAAAACAAGAAATGTACATTTTCAATAACATGTTTATTACAAATATAAATAGTTGAATGTGATATGAAAATAGTTGCATATAATATTAAAAAGTTTACATTTACATCTAGTTTTTTACATTAGAAATTTTGGGTCTTTGCCTAGGGTCTTAAAGCGGCCCTGACTACATCTCCCATTATGCTCTTACAGCCGTAAAGCTGGCAAAGTATCAAGGGGAATAGAATCCACAACATTTGGAGTGCAAAAGGTTGCTTACCCCTGGCCTACAGTATTACAAATGTCCAGCATGTTGCCATTTTCAATGTTTCAATCTATTTATTTATTCATTCGTTTATTTAAATGTTATTTTTATGTTTTTTCTTCAAAAAAGATGCTACATATTTTTAGCCAGCTTTATTGTTACAAAGTGTTTAGGTATGAATTGATGTATTCCTGTATATTTTTTGGATAATTAAGATTTACATGTATTTATAATGGTTATTTTTTCCGTAGTATCAAGTGTATGTTTGCTTGTGCACTCAAGGAGGTGCTGGTCAGCTGATTTATTCAGTTGTTTTTGAGCTTTTGGCTTTATCTCTTGCAGCCCCGGACTAAACAGGTGTTTTTAGATTTTTTCAAGCGTTTGCCCAGAAATAATATTTATAACTATGGATCATTACACTGTTGACTTTGCCATGTATTAATTGTATATTTGGTCCAAGGACCTACATTAAATTTACTTTTTTTAAATCAACTTTATTTTTACTGGAATTATTGTCCACCTCTGGAGTTCTGACGGAACTCTTGTTTTATTATCCAAGATGAGTTAAAGGTCCATGTTTTTGAGAAAAAAAGATCTACAAGTGACAAGTATATTGTAAAAACAAAATACTATATTACTAAAAAGAATCATAGTTTTCTACATCACTTAACCTGGGAAAGCTGTTTGCACTGCCAGTCACTACTGGATGTTATACTTTTCTCACTAAATAAATATCTCCTAAGGTGTATACATTGATCATGGTATACTAAATTTTGATACATGTATAAAAACACTAACAGTAAATATTTAAAACTGTGATTTATTAATGTGTCTAAGTACCGTTGAATGTAAAGTTTTAAAAGAAGAAAAAAATCTGTCATTTTTTTCTATTGCTTTAAATGACAATCACTAACCATATTTATCAACACAAATGTTAAGTCAGCTTTTTATGTTGAGAAATAGATCCGTAGGAAACTTTCTACCGTAGAAAATATTGGCTGAAAATGCAGAAAATACAGCAATCTGTTATTGGAAGTCTATTTCAGACTGACATGTTCTGTGGCTTTGTACTGAAATGTACACAGAATTGGCAGAGAAAATGTGAGAAATAATCTAATTCCTGTAATAGTCTTACTTTTTAATTCTGTCACCCGTCTTGCAGCTTGGCATACAAACCAGCGCATCAAGTTAGAAGTTCACATCTAATTATAATGCACCCCTGCCTTTTCTCATTCTTGCAATTGATTACATCATTACAGATTCTTATTCTATACAAATACAAGATCATATCACCATTTTAACTGAGAGATAGGCAACCTAAAGCACTATTTATTTCTGCATTTTTATTTATAAGTGTTTTACCAGGAAGAATTACATTACATTACATTAACATTTATTTTTATAGAATACATTGGGATTTCTTTTGTTTTCAACTATGGTCTAGGACTAAGTCAAGAATAGAGTTGAGTGGAAACCTGGATGTTCGGGTTCGGCAGGTTCGACCAAACTTCGAGAAAACGTCCGGGTCCATTCTTGAACTTGACCCCGAACCCCATTGAAGTCAATAGGGACACAAACTTTTGGCCACGAAAATGCCTCTAAAAAAGTCATGGAGAGGGCTAGAGGGTTGCAAAAGGTAGGAAAATGTGGGTAAGAGTAGGACAAGTGCCCTGCAAGCAAATGTGGATAGTGAAATAACTTAAAATAACATAAAATACATACAAATTACAAATACAACTGAGCCATAAAATAGCACTAGATGGAATCTTTGATTTTAGCTTTGGAAGAACATAAATCTAAATCTAAAGCATGGCTGCCAGGAGGATCAACAGAATTATCCATTTGAGAGAGGGTTGGAGTGCAGGGTATTCTCTTTCAATTTATACTAAGTGACCCATAGGTTGAGGAGGCGGTGACCGTGGTGGTGTAGGTGGAAGCGGCGCTGGAGGAGGAGGAGGTAGCCAGAATTTTTCAAAGTGCGCTGTAAGCACAGTATTTGACGGTTCTATTTGAATCTCAGATATGAAGTGCACCGCAAAAAGCAAATGTACTATTTACCACCCAAAACTACTAGAATTTTTCAAAGTGCGTTGTAAGCACAGTATTTGACGGTTCTATTTGACTCTCAGATATGAAGTGCACCGCAAGACGCAAATATACTATTTATCACCCAAAACTATTAGAGTTTTTCAAACTGCGCTGTAAGCACAGTATTTGATGGTTCTATTTGACTCTCAGATATGAAGTGCACCGCAAGATGCAAATGTACTATTTACCACCCAAAACGATTAGAATTTTTCAAAGTGCGCTGTAAGCACAGTATTTAACGGTTCTGTTTGACTCTGAGATGTAATACATGTAATGCTATTGCTATTCTATAAACAGAAATAGAGTCCCCATTCATTCGAATAGGTCAGTTGACCTATTCATGTGAATGGGGACTCTATTTCAGTTTTTAGAAAGCCAATAGCATTACTTGTATTCCATAAACCGAAAGTCTGTAAACCAAAAGACATTCGGTTTATAGACTTTCGGTTTATGTAATACATGTAATGCTATTGCTATTCTATAAACCGAAATAGAGTCCCCATTCATACGAATAGGTCAATTAACCTATTCGTATGAATGGGTACTCTATTTCGGTTTATAAAAAAGCCAATAGTATTACATGTATTCCATAAACCGAAAGTCTATAAACCAAAAGACATTTGGTTTATAGACTTTCGGTTTATACAATAGAAATAGCATTACATGTATTCTATAAACCGAAAGTCTATAAACCGAATACTATTGGCTTTCTATAAACCGAAATAGAGTCCCCATTCATAAGAATTTCATACAGTGAAATGTCCAAGTTTGGGTCCGGGGTCCGAAAACCGGAAAACAGTGCTGTTCGGGTTCGCTCAACACTAGCCAGGAGCAATGGAAACTCCAAACTGCAAACGTCTTGCTCTGAAAGCTCCTTTGTGTGTTATTATCGTTTTTGCATCAGCAGCCTCATCATCCACAGGTAACTGCTGGTAGGCTTGAGCCATATCCAACTTGGCAAATACTTTTGCCAAAGTAGTAAGAATTTGATTAACATCTGGAATTTGATAGGGATGCGCTTGCAATGCTTTGTTGATTGTACAATTGTAGTCAGCACAGATTCTGACATCCCCATTTGGTTTCATCACCGGAACTATGGGCTATTGCTAATTTAGTTGCTACCAGTATGTGTATTACTAAGTGTTTTTTGTCTTTTGTCATATTCGGCCACCCTATATCTAGCACATAGGAAAGACAAGTAAATTTTAGTGATACCCCTAGTATGTCTTTACAGAAATGTGCTATTTCCTCCCAGAGATCTCTTAAAATTGGGCCTAACCACCAAACGTGGACATAATCTGCTTTGTTTGCTCCACATCTCCAACATTTGGAGGAAGTGAAGGGGTACATCCTTGCTACCCTCACTGGGACGAAATGCCACCTATTTATGACTTTATAATGACTTTCAACTAGATTTAGGCAGTGTGTTGCAGCTTCTATTGAGTTATTAGAGTTAATCCATTCTTCCCTTGTGATATTAATATGTGGATCCTTTTCCCATGCTCCAAGAGCTGGGATGGGGGGAATTATTTTGTATTGTTCATATAGCTTAGCACATTGGGAGACCAACTTTTTATTACTTGTATTATTTATTATTTTAGAGAAAATGTTTAGGCCTTCTGACTGCTCTGCTCCTTTTTTACTTAAGAAGCTCTTTATTCTCAGGTATGTGAATATCTCCCTAGGTATATTAAATTCCTGCTTTATATCTGAAAACTGTTTATGTTTAGTATCTTGTAACAACTTGCTTTTTCTATTTATTCCCTTATTTATCCACTCTTTCAAGTTAAGATCCTCCATGTTGATCTCTATTATTTTTAAGGGAAGGAAATCCAAAAATCTATCTCCAATCCCAAGATAATTTTTCCACTTGTTCCATACAGGGATGAGGTTCATCAGGACAAAGCATGTATCTGTCATACAGATCATTAGATTCTATCATATGCGCCTCGATGTTGGCCCAGGGTTCTTTTGGACCACTCTCTTTTAGGCATACACATAGGTGTGCCCGCATACATATCTCATATGTTTCTAGTATGTAAGGCATACCCAGTCCCCCTTTTTTGGTTTTTAGGTTTAATATTTTTTTATTCATTCTCGGTTTTTTCTTTGACCATAAAAATTTATCGAAAGTTGATTGTATTAGTGATAGCCAGTAGACATGTGCATTCGTTTTCGGATGAATGCATTTTCGTCCGAAAATAGCATTTTCGTCCATTCGTCCGAAAAATGAATAATGAAAATGCTAAGCTAATGAAAGCCGAATGAACGAATGGTTAATAAACGAAAATCATTCGTTCATTCGTCCATTCGTAGTACTATTGCATTCTATAAGCCGAAATAGAGTCGGTTTATAGAATACAATAGCATAGTACACTTACATTCCATAAACCGAACGACTTTTGGTTTATGGAATGCATGTCAGTCTATTGACATTCTATAAACTGCAAGTTCGGATTATAAAATAGCAATAGGATTACATGTATTACATAAGCCGACAGCCTTTAAACCGAACGTTCGGTTTATAGGCTGTCGGCATTTCACTACACGGCGACAAGGTCTCCATTCATACATTTATGAATGGAGACTCTGTCTCCGTGTAGTGAAATGCCGACAGCCTATAAACCGAACGTTCGGTTTATAGACTGTCGGCTAATGTAATACATGTAATCCTATTGCTATTCTATAAACCGAATGTTCGGTTTATCGAATAGCAATAGGATTACATGTATTCCATAAGCCAAAAGTCTATAAACCGAACGTTCGGTTTATAGACTTTCGGCTTATAGAAAACATGTAGTACTATTGCCTTTCTATGAACCGAACGAGAGCCCCATTCATAAGAATTTCTTATGAATGGGGCTCTCGTTCGGTTTATAGAAAGCCAATAGTATTACACGTATTCAATAAAACGAACAAATACAACTAAACGAAACGAAAATAATGAACGAATTTCGTCCGAAAAGAATGCAGTAATGAACGAAATTCGTTTTAGACGAAATAAATAACATTTTCGTCCGAATGGACGAAAACAAAATGAAAATTTTAGTTTTGCACATGTCTAATAGCCAGGGTTTTTGGATATTCAGTGGCACCATTCGGAATATGTAACTTATTTTAGGGAGGACGTAAGCCCTTATTACATTCAATCTGCCAAGACAAATCCCTCCCCCTTTTCTGTTTACTCTGTCCTTTCTAAAAAGAGTAGCCTTGTATATTAACTGACCAGTCAAGAGTCTCATCCCACCAGGTTTCTGTGATTCTTATTAAATCATACTTTTCAGCACTTACTAGTATCTCCAGCTCACCCATTTTGTTTGTCAAGCTTCTTGTATTTGATAAAAATACATTTAAGATTACTACCCATTTTCTGTTTAGTTGACAAACACTTAATGCCCCAAGGTTTAATTGTATGTAACTCCCTTACCCCACCACTGCTTTCCTCCTCATTTTCCACAGCTAGACCCACCTTCCACTCTAGCTACCATTACTTCATTTTGATCTTGACCCTCCCCACCATAGCCTAGCTTAAAAGCTCATCTAACCCTCTAGCCATCTTCTCCCCTAATTGTTTTTCCGCCCCATGTTATTTTTGTCCTGGACCTTGTCCATGGACCTTGGGGAACTTACTCCTAGACAGCATACATGTTTCAAGAGATGCACTTAGTGGCATTATTCAACATGCTCTCTATTGTAAACCACACAATATAAATAGAATAAATAACGATTTGTAATTTACCCTCCTTCTTGCCTTTTACCTCCTTATTTGCTTCTTACTCCAGCACTAGTAACACCCTTCCAAACCTTTTCCCTCCAGTTGTTCTTTTCTTCAAGAAATCTTTATCCAAAATACACACAAAATAAACAGTGCTCCCCTTGCAGTGAAAATAGAAATACCCCTTTCCTTATTTGCTTCTAACTCCAACACTTGAGAAATGTCTTTCCTTCAAAGGTTGAGGTTCAGATTTTATCCTTCCAGGACACTCAAACTAGTACTACCAAAACTGAAGATGTAACCCCAGAGACTAAAACAGCAGGGTACCAAGATACAAAAATAACAAAATTGCCAAAGGCATCACAACAGAAGGGTAAGGCAAGACGGGTGAAAGGTTGAGGCTGGCAGCAAAGAGAGCAACAGGAATCAGAAAGAGAGATCAAGAACAGAGGCATAATAACGGCTGTAGTCAAAGCAAAGGTCCCATTTGAAGAAAACTTCAAGTATAAATAGGACTGGGTTGCAAGTTAACAAGGTCACCTGACACCAAGAGAGAATTAGAAATACAAACTCAGTGGCCACTAGAGGCTGAATAGGAATTGGCCACAAAACCTGAATATAATATACAGGAGTCAGTAAAATGGAGTTGAACCGTGAAAACCAGAGGCCAGGGATGGATTGAGTAGGCAATGGGACAGGTGGTTATCAGCACTGAGTCTCAGTAGCAGTGATGACAGTAGGTTTGGCTCAGAATTTAGTAAACTTTGTTGGTTGAGGAGCTGTGATGCTTTTTCACTATCTGATATTTCTAAGAATTCAAAGTCTGCAAGGTATTTGGCTTCTGGTAGTGGTGGCATCCTATAAAACCTTTGCTGAATTAATTTGCTATTGCCATCACTGAATGCAGAACTTTATTATATGTTTTTATTGTGGTGAGTTGTAAATTGTTTGGGGAGTGATACATATTTTAATGACACTCCAAAAGTTGATCAGATTGGCTAGCTTTCTATTAATCTTATCAGTGAAATAAGTTCTCTTGGCAATTTTGCATGTACTGTGGATGTGTTGATAAGCAGCATGATCATACACCAGAAGGTCAGTCGCCACCCAGAGTAAGTAAGCGCCCCTTGCTATCATCTACGCAGCGGAGAAACATTAAATTGCAGAGTCCACATCAGATATAAAATTTAGTCTGCTCCACAGACAAGTCACTTCAAGAAAATGTCTTGCTGCTAATGTTAAGTCTATGTAATGAACGACCTTCGGTTTATAGACTTTTGGCTTATAGAATAGCATAGGGACCCCATTCATAAGAATTTCCTATGAATGGGGACTCTAGTTCGGTTTATAGAAAGCCAATGGTATTACACGTATTCTATAAGCCGAAAGTCTATAAACTGAAGGTCGTTCGGTTTATAGACTTTCGGCTTATAGAATACATGTAATGCTATTGGCTATACTATAAACCGAAAGTCTATAAACCGAATGACTTTCGGTTTAAAGACTTTTGGTTTATAGTCGAACCTCGAACTCCATCACGGACATACAGTGAAATGTCCGGGTTCGTGTTCGTGGCACGGACACCGTAATGTCCGGTACGAACCAGAATAGTTCTGGTTTTGCATTAGATTAATGCAAAACTCCTCACCAAAAACAAAAAAAATTGGGAAAGGAAGCAGCCCTTTAAATTGTTAGATTTCCTTTCTGTAAAAGTCTATATTTTTACAATTTTGATCTCTATAGCATTTTTCCAAATGCTTATAACACACTCTGAATGTTAACATTAAGAAGGAGCTATATATATATTGTGATCAGTAACATTCTGAGAAATTTATAACATTATTGATATGGTATGAGCTGCCGGCTCATGTCCGTAAAGAACATTCCAATGACTTGTTGGTCATCAGTCACCAGAAAGCACTTGCTTTTTTTCTGTAGCTTGTAAAAACATGTATTCCCAGGGAGACAATTCTTTTGCACAAACAGAATATCAGTACAACATACAGTGCAGCATATTCTCATTTTAGATATCACTAGTAGGATATAGAGAACCCCTCCCAAGTAGGTCTATTAAATGGGACACACATGAGACATCAAAAAATAAAAGTCAAGGGCTACAGGAGTACAGCAAAAATAGAACATTTAATTATATCTCAATGAACTGTGAGATAATTGTCATCATAAAGCAACAAAATACACAACAATGCAAATCAACAAAAATATGAATTAAAAATTATAATACAATCCTGCAGGGCATAAAGTGCTATTCAGAAGAAAATAATGAAAATATTCCACAGACAATTATACTTGCATAAATGCCAAGCTGCAACAGAAAATGTGGTATAGTCAGCTAATAATTTCTCTAAAATAATTCCTGTAGTAAGAAGTAATTCCATACATGGATGATTTCAAAGCACAATAGCCGACATCAGTGTAGAATATGCATGTACATTGCAAAAAAAGCCATGATATTAAATATGCTGGTGGCAAAAAGCAACTCAAGCTGGTGTTAACTCCATGTAACGGCAATAGCATATTCCAGTATATCAAAAGCACTATAGGCTGAGGTTATTAATCCTAGTCAACATACCTGTGAATGTTAGTATATTGACTCCTGAAAAACAGCACTTGTAGCAATGGACAATGCAATCATTTGTAGCACAAATATTATTGAATACGTGGCATAATATACAGTTATGAATGACTCCAAATGTAATAGAATGTGCAGCCCAAAGTTTCCAGAGACTGAGAAAATACTGTGTTTGAATAATTATATTACATCGACATGCAAATAAATGCCATGTAAAAATAATAATAAACATTTGTGAATGTACCAGGCTCTTAACAACATATATAGATATATATGTATAATTTACACCACAACTCCATATATGAAAACAGTAGCACATACACAGGTTCACCCTGCAGGCATTACCAATTAACCCCTAAAGATCACAGCTAAATAAGTAGGAGTAATTCACAGACAATAGAGGGCTTGAGCTACAGAACATCTTAACCACTTCGCAACAATGGACGTGACAGGCACGTCCTGCCGGGAACTCTGTTACCGACAATGGATGTGCCTGGCACGTCCTGCGGTGAATCAAGCGGTTTTCGCGATTAACGATCGCGAAAACTGCTTTAACGGTGCTGGTCTATTGCCTCGATGTCGAGGCAATAGCCAGCACTGAAATTTCAGATCCTTTGGAACCCACGATCACCCCAAGGAACGATCGTGGGAGCCGTCAATATGGCTATGCCCTCTGGAGGTCTGAGCTTCGGAAGTGAATGTAACTTCACTTCCGTCATTCTGAATATGCTACTTGACTGCCCCTAGTGGTAGTTAAGTAGCATAGCAATGTAAAAAAATAAAATTAAATATTTAATTAAATAAAAACTGGTTATATAGTTAAATTAGGCTATAGGGTTAAAATTAAATAATTTTTAGCATAAGGGATAGGGTTAAAATTAAATTAAAATTAAAATATATTAAGGGATAGCATAGGGGTTAGAGTTGGGGTTAAATTTAGTGTTAAATTTTGGGTTCGGGTTGGGGTCAAAAGGTCAATATAGGAAAAATACAAAAAACACTATTTTTGGTTTTTGCCCCATAACTCGCAAAAAAATACTGAAAAATATGGAAACATGCATATTTCTGAACTTGGGACAACATTTATAAACTATTTAGACGGGGTCTTTTTTAATGATTGTATTTGTCTAAATTATATTTACGTCAAAGTTCTGATTTTTTTTTAAGTAAATTATAAGATATGATGAACATAATGGTATCTAATGAAAGCCCTTCTTATGATGATAAAAACAACATATAATGTGTGTGGGTACAGTATGTGAGAAAGAAGAAAATTGCAGCTAAACACAAACAACCCCAGAAATATCAAAACAGCCATTGTCAACAAGGAAAGTCAAGGTGAAAATTTCTTGTCACTAAGGGGTTAATTTGAGATATAAATGTCAACAACTTAATAATTCTTAGATAAATACAAAACTAGATTCAAAAGGCCATAGACAAAAATATGTTATCAACGTTAGTATCAAGCAAAGTTATAGATAATGAATAGCATTAATCAGCACAGCTATTTGAGAAAGTCAGATAGTTGCGAATGCATAGTCCTCTCCAACAATTTCAACACAAAATGGAGAAGGGATATAGGGCAGTAGTTAGATGGAAGTGTGCGATTTAGGAAGATTTTTTTCAGTACAGGTATGATTTTAGCAATGCTTGAAGGTTGACTACTATGCTAGAGGACAGAGAAAGGTTGATGAGGTCTTGAGAAGTAACATTGCTTGGACTGAGAAGGAGTAGAATTGTAGGAGCACAGCATGAATTTATAATAAAGAAACTCCTCATTGCAACGTGATCCCCAAAAATGCCAACAAGCTGAATGAATACATGTTTTGAAATAGCGTGTCTGCTTTATGTGTCACGGTTGTTGTTTGGGTCTGTGGGCATGATTGGCAGCAAAAGGAGCAAAGTTGTCAAGGGCCGAGGTGATTGTGCCATTGTTATCACCTTCTTTTGGACATGAGATGGATGGAAAGAAGTGGAAATATATTTCAAGTGTGGTACTAAGTAGTGAGAGGGTGACGTTAGATAGCAGTCTTTGGAATTGAGTTGTGGGCGAAGTGTAGTAGTTGGCTGAGGTAAGGTCGGGTAGAAGGTTATAAGGTGGTAGAGATGGCACATGACTTAGCAAATACTAGGTCTAGTGAGTGGCCTACAGTGTGGGTTGGAGCATTTATTCATTGGGAGAGACCAAAGGAGAGGTTAAGGAAAGGAGTTTTGAAGTGGCTGGAGAGCTAGTTAGGTCAATGGGAATGTTGAAATATACCAGAATGAGACAGAGTATGTCAGAAGAGAGAATTTTGGGAAGCCACACCTAGAAGTTGACAGCAAATTGGGAACTAGCTCCTGGGGACTGGTAAATAACTTAAACATAGAAGGATAGAGGGAAGAAAAGATGAACATTGTGGTCTTCGAATGATCAGAATGATAGGGAAGGGTATGAGGGTAAGAGTTGGGAGTAAAAAGGGGATTTTGCAAACATCACCACGTTTTTTGTTATAATGTTTTTCATTTACTGAAAGCTGCAGTACATCCCTCAATACGTTGCCCCTAGGACACAGATGTATGTCCATACATTTAAACTGGCAAAGAACACCCATATGTGTTTTCTTCATTCATGCCATTAGTTAGTGACTGCCTGTAAATTAATTTACCAGTGGCATTCAGACTGAAGCAATTTTCTATCCTGACTACCTCTTGTTTTTCAGGTGTCTTTATACTTATTAACATTCATAAATATGTTTCACTGAAATTATGACCCTCAGCCTAGAGTGCTTTTTGATATACTGGAAGCTTCTATTGGCGTTACAAGGAGCGTACATCAGCTAGCTTTTCTTCCTGTCCTTACACCAGAATATTTACTACCATGTCATGTTTGGCAATGTGCATGTTTTTTTCTACACTGATGTTTACTATAGTGCTTTGAAATCAAGTAATGTCTGGAATTACTTCCCACTACAGGAATTATTTTGTAACAATTATTAGCTAACTATACCACGTTCTCCATTGCAGCTTGGCATTTATGCTACATTAATTATCTGTGAAATGTTTTCATTATTTTTCTTCTGAATAGCACTTTATGCCTTGCAGAGTTGTATTCTTAATTTGAATGTATATTTATGTCTTTTGCATTGGTGTATTTATTGGTGCTTTATAATGACAATACCCTCACAGTTCGTTGTGATATAATTGTATTTTCTCTTTTTGCACTACTTCTGTAGCCCTAGATTTTTGGATGTCTCATATGTGCCACATTTAATAGACCTACTTGGATCTATATACTTCTAGTGTCATCATTTCAAAATTAGGCCTATGTCCATCCACCTCACTTATTTGTATATCAGTGAGGGGGTGAAAAGATTTGAAGGCCTTTTTGAACCAAGCCATTGTTAATGAGTGGTTTTTAAATTCAATTTTTTTGTATTTGATTTTAATGTGCATTTGAATCGTGACCGATTAGACAGACATTTTCTATTTATAAAATCCAAGATGTGTTTCAAGCAGTGCTAGCAATGTGCTACTGAAATTAAAATACTCTGCACATTAGCTGCTTGTTTGTATATTAGTTATTATTTATTATATAGTTCTTTACAATGCAGTACAAACAATGTATAGAATATTCTCCTAAAATCAGGAATTCCAGGCATGATGTAAAAGCATACAGTATTGATGAGGCAGAGCATCTTCTTAGAAACTCGATTCCACAAATGAGAGAAAGGATCACATTGTGTACCACTGTCTAAATAAAAAATATTAAACTTTTGTAAGATACACTCTCATAAAA
Source organism: Pelodytes ibericus (assembly GCA_036172795.1). Taxonomy (NCBI): domain Eukaryota; kingdom Metazoa; phylum Chordata; class Amphibia; order Anura; family Pelodytidae; genus Pelodytes; species Pelodytes ibericus. The sequence goes on from CM069858.1 coordinate 163,799,389, forward strand.
ATCTGCACAGAGAACCAATTATTTTGCAAAAAAAAAAGCTCAGTTGAATAGGTCCAACTATAGCCAGTGCTTAGAACATCAGGGTTTGTTGAGGGGTCATTTCACTGCAGAAGCCAAACACCGGGGCACAAAATAAAAGCAGTAAAACTAGATATAGTGGTAGCAACCACCCGCAACATACAATTTTTTTAGGGTCTCCTAACTTTATCAGGGGTTCACATGTGCTATAATAATTGAGTAACAACTCAATGGTCCTCTTTCCACCTCATGGTCCGATTCCCACTTAAACCTCTAATTATGATAAACATCAGCTGAAGACATATGAGTCCGTCTATGTTGAACTCTCAGGATAATAATATTGTGACCACATCACACGGCTCACAATCCAATCCACTAGTACTGGTATTGTTCCTCAGCATCCAACACAACTGAAAGAAAATTGGAAAATAAACATAAAAATTGTAGAAGCAACAGTATATACATCTCTGAAAGAACAGAAGGGTGGAAGTATCAACATACAAAGCAGCCTGGTGACATCATGTACAAAACTTACAAAGGGTATTATATTGTGTTAAATGACAAAAATAAATGAATAACTAGATTAATAAAGGGCACTATACTCCCCCCAAGTGTAATATACAAATATTAATATAACATGAATGTAAATGAATATAAATACTTGTAAAGTAACCATCAATGAAGCATAAATCATAAAAAAAACGACCACGTCAAAGCTGATTTAGACCTAATAGATTTTGAGTTTTTAGTTCGTGAATCCAAAAGTCCTCTCTCTGGAAAAGGTTAAGAACCACAATGTCACCCCTTATTTTTTACATTCTCTATGCCAAAGAAACAACAAATTTCCAACTAAAAGAGGGTTACTTTTAGATTTGGACTGAATGCTCTAGATGTGTGCATTAATTCATTTATTTATGGGGCATGTGGCTCTACCTCCATTTTATTTTATTCAGCCACACATCATTTTTTAGTACCACATTTAATCTTTGTGGACCTCTCCAATATTAGTACTAACATTTTTTAATATTCTTCTGGAATTCAATAAACATGTATTAAAATGAAAACACTTATACAAATGTGACATTTGATAACATATATACAATAAAAATGATATAAATGGTATCTTATACTGATCGCAAAGCTCACTGATCAGATTTCTACTTACGTGAACATCTATGCACCTAACCAATTTCTTGTAAATTTTTTGAGAAAAGTTATATCTATCTCATTAGAAGAAACCAATCATACATATTTTGACTGCAGTTAAGATATATATTGGTAATTATTACAAAAATACTTATTATATAACAAGGCCACTGGTTGTCAACCACATAGATTGCCAGTATATTACAGAGACATGATTCTATACTCAACTAGGTTAAATAGAGACGCATACCCACAACAAATATTTATTCCCGGAAATGTATTTCCCCATGTATTAAGTCCAGAAGAGCCACAGCCCAATCAGGAAGGATCCTTAGGTCATTAATTGTATTTATTAGAGAGAACACATCCCTAAGTTTTTGAATAACTGGACATTCCCATCAACCATGCTCCACTGCACCATTCAGTCCACAAAATCTCAAACAGAATGGAGATGTATTTGTATCCATTTTAGCAACCTTAGTGGGAACATAGTACCCCCTTCATAAGATTTTTCTAGTAAGTTTTAAGTGGTTTTTACATTTAGAAACCTTAGTGATCAGACAAAAGGAGACTTGCCAAGCCTCTGTAAATTGAGTTGGAGATATTAATGAAACTTTTTTAATATGAGGAAGAGAATTACATCATAATGGGTGTAAGCCAGCTTGGTAGCAATTATAGACCCCTCTATTCTTATTTATAACCTATTTACAGTAATCTATATCAGGAAATATAATTTTGTCTGGTTTAGGTACTTAGACAAGGTTTTTGGATGATTTTTGCTTACTTTTTAAGTATGTAGAATAATCCTTTAGACTATAGCTTGTAACACCTCAAAATCTCTACGCTCACCCTCAGTGATTGTAATACTAATATAAGTGATGCATGACAAGCTCCATGTATTTAATTTAAGATGAGGAAAGGGTAGGGCTAACAGAGAAAGTGGGGTTCTAGAGGAAGGTAAGATATATTTTGCTTGCATAGGTATAAAGTTTTAGGAGTATATATTAGTTGTGCAAGAGAAATAGGTTTCAAAAGCTAATTTTCTTGGTCTATCCATGCAGTTTTGGCACTCTTGCCTAACCAAACAAAACATTGTATTTGCTTTGAACCTTCTCAGTACCTTTAATGAAATATTAAATGGTATATACATTGAGGTAGCAACATCATCTTAAAAGCTGTAATTCGCCCAGATTCAAGAAATGTTCAATTTAGTCCAATATTTTAACTGATCTATAATTGAAGCTGCATACTTTACGTTCCAGCTTACATATGGAAATTTGGAAACTCAGATTAACTAAATTAATGTCAAGTGATGATCAGTGCTGCCCAGGGGCCATCCAAAAAATAGAATATTCCACCTAAAAAATGGTGCCTGTTAAAAATAAAACCTGACACCTCTAAATACATCCATCCTCCACTGAGGATGGACAGTGACTGAAATCTCTGACAGCCAATCAGCGTCCTTCCTGGTCCCAGACCAGCCTTTGACAGATATTGAAAATATTTGCCTAGCTTTCAGCCCTGATATTTATTTGGTGGGTGCTCCAAAAAAACTGTGTGGTAATTACTACACAATTCATTGTTTGTATCAGGTTTTTTGAACTGGTACGATAATTTCTCATCTTGCCTGCCTTCACCACATGATGACCTCGACAAAATGCTGTGTGAATACTTTGATAGTCTCAAACACCAAATTCTGACTTTAGTAAATAGACACCAGAGATTTCCAAAATAAACTGAAATCAGTTTAAGTAGTACTCCCTTGGAGTGTAAAATGAGACAGATGTTGGTGTTTGATTTTTTTGTTTTGCATTTGTCTGCTGTTCAGTCATTTATGTATGTGGTGCACATTTTTCTTTTTGTTTTGTTTCATAGTGGTCCTTAACCCATTCAGGAAAATGCCCATACATGTACAGGCTCCCAATGCAATTCATTGGTGACAATGCCCGTAAATGTCAAGCGAGGCTGAAATACCCAGAAAATGTGCTGTTTTACCTGCAATAGCTGCGCCGGGCTGTTTGAGCCATTGCAGTGAGGATTGTGGTAGCTGTTAAAGGGATTATCACATTCCATTGCCATTCTCCCCCAAATTTGGGGGGAGAGATGGGGAAAGTTGATCCTGGTTGCCTTAACAGTTTGGCAGATCAGGATCAACCATTATTTTTTGCATGTAGTAATGTGATCACTTTGAAAATCAATCACATTGATCATATGTAATAAATGCAAAAAATACATTAAATGACAATCAGTGCTGTAAGAACTTTTTATCTTGTGTCAGAGAGAGAGGAGAGAAATATACTGTCCCAGAAAGAAATATAATCAAGAAAAAACACAAAAGATATACGTGTTTTTACCATTTTTACACTCTTTATTAAATTGTATACATTACACAAAGGGTAAAATCTTAAAAAATGATTGGAAAAGCAAGCTTACACTACAGGACAATTGCATGACAAAGAATACCATTGTCATATAGGAGTTCCGGTTTATAATTTTTTCACAAAGTACTGCATACCTCCCAACTTTGCCCCCCAGTGAATTGGGACACTGGGGGGGGGGGCTTGCGGAGTCTGGGGAGGGGTCGAACACATGAGGTGTCAGTGCTACTGCTCATGTGCCAGGATCGCTACTGCGCATGCACACAATGATGCAGATGCCCAGTAAGCATCTCCGGTGTCCCAGACACCAGAGAATGCAAACGGGACTGTGGGATTGCTATCCTGAATCCTGCTGTCCCACTGAGTTTAACCTCTGTCCAGAAAAGCAGGACAGAGGTTGAGTGCGGCGGGACATGGCTCCCAAATCGGGACTGTCCTGAGCAATGCGGGACAGTTGGGAGGTATGGTACTGTGTTGTTCAGTTCATTTTGGAAGATGCATTATGCTTTATTTTATGTTGTTTCTGATTCTAAAGCTTTAACAATTTTCTGTATCTCATTCATTGGACCACCACTTATCTAGTTTTTTTTCCATTGCAGCCCAGGATGTGTTAAAAGGGAAGCATTCACAATATACTCCATTGGGACTTCTTTGTTACATGCAGTTGTTGATCCAGTCAGATATATTTTGGTTTATTTTTAGTTCATTCAGGCATGGTTTAAAATAAAATAAAAAATTACATTTTGTGTTATTGAACACGTTATCACTAGGACATCTTGTGATGATAGATGTGGTTTTCTCAGAACTCTCCTGTACTTAGCTTTTAAAAGAAAAGGATAGGAACAAACACACAGCTTTACTGAAAGCAATAAGTGCATGGAACCATTTTCATTAATACAGTTCATCCTACTGATTTAAGTTATATCATCACTAATAACAAACAAATTTAGGTCATTCAGTACATTTTAAAAATAAATAAATAAATATGTCTGAAATGTACTATTATATTTTTTCAAAATTAAATGAACATAAAATACTTTTATTTCTGCTAGGTTAACAATGATTTTGGGGCTACAGTTGTATATGTTCAATTCTTTGTCTCAGAGAACTGTTTAGTTTCTAAGATCAGTGTCTTTTTTTCGGGACTCAGCCTTTTTTGGATTCTTGACCCATCAAATTCGGGGCTCTCCTGGAAATACTACTGCGTATGCACAGTGCTTTGCCCAAACATGAACATCCTTGGAGTCTCCTCAGGAAATTTTGCCTGTATGGAACACGTTTCTGGAGGTGTCCTGAGGTTACTCCCCCTTGCCTTCACTAAGGATTCATTTTGAGAGTTTGTTCACAGAGTTTATTACTGAAATACTGTTTCAGGGAGAATTAATTAATATTGCTTTTCTGAAAGGGTGTAGCAAAAATGGACTTGTTGTCACCATAGAAGCAAGTAAGTCCCAAGTGGCTGCTGCACTTAAATACAAATACGTTATATGAACAAAAGTATTGGGACACACCACTTAACCCCTTAGTGACAAGACATATTTAGCTTAACTTTCCCTTGGTGACAATGGCAAAGTTAAGGTAAACCCTTCTGCTATACCTTAATATATTTTAATTCAATTTTAACCCTATCCCTTATGCTAAAAATTATTTAATTTCAACCCATAAGCTAATCTAACCATAATACCAGTTTTAAGCTAATGAAATCTTTTTTTTTTTTTTTTTTTTTTAACATTGCAATGTTGCTGACTGCTTCTAGGGGCAGTCAAGCAACATGTTCAGAGTGACAGAAGTTAATTTTCTTTCACTTCCGAAGCTCTGACCACAAGAGGGCAAAGTCATATTGACCGAGCATGCTGTTCCGGCAACGCAGACTTTCATGCCTGCACTTGCAGCATGCTGCTCCGTCAATATGGCGCCCATGATCGCTCTGTGGGGTAATCGTGGGTGCCCCAGAGAGGAAATTTCAGTGCTGGCTATTGCCTCGACATCGGGGCAATAGATGAGCGCCATTAAAGCGGTTTTCACGATCGTTGATTTGTTTCACCGCAGGACGTGACAGGCATGCCCATTTTCGGGAACAGAGTTCCCGGCAGGACGTGCCTGACACGTCCATTGTCGCGAAGAGGTTAATTATTTAATTAACCTGTTTCAATCAGATCCATTGCCACAGGTGTAGAAAATCAAGGACCTAGCTATGCAGTCTGTATTTACAAACATGTGTGGAAAAAAAAGTAGTTCCAAAGAGTTCCTTGAATTCAAACGTGGTACTGCTATAGGATGTCACCTTTGCAATGAGTCAGTTCATGAAATTTCATCCCTGCTAAATATCCCACTGTCAACTGTAAGTGGAGTAATTGGAAAGTGGAAGCATTTAAGAACAGTAGCAAATCAGCACAAAGCGGAAGACCACCTAAACTTACAGAATGAGGTCACCGAGTGCTGAGGCGCACAGTGCGTAAAAGTTGACAATGCTCTGCTGATTCCATAGCTAAAGTGTTTCAAACTTCCATTGGCATTAATGTCGCCACAAAAACTGTGTGGCGGGAGCTTCATGCAATAGGTTTTTATGGCTGAGCAGCTGCATGCATGTCTCACATCTTCAAGTATTATGCCAATAATTGAGTGGTGTAAAGCAGGCCACCACTGGATTCTGGAGCAGTGGAAACATGTTCTGTGGAGTGATAAATCACACTTCACTGTTTGGCAGTCTGATTGGCAAGTCTGGGTTATTTGGATACCAGGAGAATGTTTCCTGCCTGACTGCATTTTACCAGCTGTAAAGTTTGGTGGACGAGGGATAATGTTATGGGGCTGTTTTTTTCAGTTAAGGGAAATCTTAATGCTGCAGCATACCAATACATTTTGGACAATGCTATGCTTCCACCTTCATGGAAACAGTTTCTATTCTAGCGTCACTGTGCCACAGTGCACAAAGCAAGGTTCATAAAGAAATGGTTGGATATTGGAGATTTGTGTGGAAGTACTTGAATGGTACATACAGGGGCCGGACCTCTCGATCTGACATCTTTGAGATGAACTGGAACATGGATTGTGAGCCAGACCTTCTCATCCAACATCTGTGTGTCAGGGCCTTTACCAGGTCAGGTAGGAGTTTAAGTGCAGGGATAGTGGAGGTGTCTGGTTGCATGTTAAATATAGTGCAAAGGGAGAACAGATAAAGAAACAGAGCTAGGTATAGGAATAAAGACTGAAGGAGAGACAAGAGGCAATATAGCAAAGAACTGCAGAATAGGAAAAGGGTATGAGTAGGAACTGCAGTAAGAACAAAGAGCTATAGTAGGGACTGTAGACAAAGCAAAGGTAGGGGTGAGGCCTTAGGTAATGGTGAGGCCTGAGAAGGGTAACTAAGCAGGAACACCCTGGAGAGGGTGACTAAGCAGGAACACCCTGGAGAGGGTGACTAAGCAGGAATACCCTGGAGAGGGTGACTAAGCAGGAACACCCTGGAGAAGGTGACTAAGCAGGAACACCCTGGAGAGGGTGACTGAGCAGGAACACCCTAGAGAGGGTGACTAAGCAGGAACACCCTAGAGAGGGTGAGAAATGAGAAGGGTAGCTTAAAGGGAATAACTTAGCTGAAGAGATCTTGATGTACTCAGAGGGTCTCAGGAGATGCTGAAAACCATCTACTGAGATGGTTGAGCCACTCAGGTTCAGATTCCCAGTTCCTGGACAAGATCACAATACAAATGGGCTTTAAGGAGAGTATCAGGAACAGAAGCAGCAGCTCTCAGAAATCAGGCCTCCAACTTCAATGCAAAAGCACTCTTTGCCAGAAACTGCAGCTATTTAACCTGGGTGTGAGCAAGAGGTAACAAGCCCACCTGACACCAAACAGAGGGGAAGGAATACAAGCAAAGTAAGGTAGGGAGACCTCTAGAGGAGGCAGGAGGAATATAAGCACATAAATAATGACTTTAAAATGCATGAGTCAGAAGGTCAGTGTTGAACCCTGACACTGTGCCTGACAAATGCTGTAGAATGGGCCTAAATTTAAATTCCCACAGAAACAACAAAATCTTGCTGAAAGCCTTCCCAAAAGAGTGGAATCTGTTCTAGTTGCAAAAAGGAGAACAACTACATATTAATGCATTTAGAATACAATGCCATTAAAGTCCTTCTTGAAGTGATGGTCAGGTATCCCAATACTTTTTTTATATTATGTGTATCTGTTGTTTTTGATATGATCTTTAGAGGGTACATCAACAATTCATTTTTCACAGCTGTTTAAGTTAACTCTAGTGCAGTACACCTGTGAATGTTAATCAGAAAATTAGTTATTTTTTGGTGGTATGTACTGGTAACATATTTTAGCATGCACCTTTAAACCATAAAGTGGCTGTTCCACCTACAATGTCCAAAAAAAGTCTCCAGATAAGTCTCCCTCTTGTCTTGCAATGGTCAAGGCAATGGCCTGACCCATTAGTCACGTATCTTTAAAGCAGAACTTCCCATGCAAGAGCTCTAACCCTAGGTTACCTGATAATCCTTGACCCAATCTTCACTTTATGACCAGATTTGGACAGTAGCTATGTTCCAATATATTTGCTATGTGTCAATTTTGTTTGTAAATATGTTGCTTTTAAAAACCACAATAATTGTATATTTGAGAGGAAAAGATATATGTGTTATGTTAACCCACCACCTATTTTATTTATTAGAATAATGCTTTCATTTAAGATATGTTTACAAAGTCATTTACAACTAAATAGATTTTACAAATCAAGCCTGTGGAGAATATTTGATAACAGTAACAAGATCACCACAAAGTTCTCACAGATGGTAAGAAATTCGAGATGGTTAGAAAATGAGGAGACCTGATTTAAGAATCAAATATGTAGCTATAGTTTTAGAAATTAATTAAAGGAAGCTGATGAAATTTTGTGTTTTATTCCGATCCATTGTTTGAATTATATGAGTCTTCTGAAACTACTCACATTCAGCCACCAAGCACCTGATAGTTTTACAGATTCCAAGAATAATCCCTTCTGGGCACTTTAATATTTGCTAAGTGCTTTTGTTCTCTGAATTTCTGAAGCATTTACAATGAAATAAGTTGAGAGAAATAATAATCTAAGGGTTCAGAGACAATGTTGTAGATGGATGAATACCATCTTGACATGCTTTTTTTTTAAACCAAAGAATTTTTATTTTTGGCACACTTCCTAAAAACAATTATGTTACATTTTTAGAATACTATGAAATCTGTTTTGTCTTTTGACTGTTGGTTTCTAAAACCAGTTGGAATCTGTCAAGCATTTTGTGCTGTATTTAGTTTTTGTTATACTCTCAATGAAGTTTGCACATTTGAAAAAGAACATGGCTTAGATGTGCTTGTTAAACAACTGTGATCTTTTTTGTCATCCACACAATGCTATACAGAGAAAATAAACAAAACAATGCCGAAATAATTTACTCTTGTCTGCTGAGTTAGCTAAGAGCAACACAGCTGACAATGCCACTGCCAGAAATCTTCAACAACAAAAAAATCTATGAACATATTCCCTTTTGAAACATGTAAGCCATGATCTAAATCTGATCAGCGAAGAAGAGGGACGAGGAGAGAAATTCCATTCAATCAAATTGAGATACAAAAGGTACTTTAATACTTTAGTAATCCAACATAAAGTAGGTAAAGTCACACCGACCAACGAAAAGAATGCTTTACGTATGTCATGCCGATTGGTACTTCACAGGCTTATGGACGAGGACAGACTCATGCTCTATATAGGGATCCCAGATATCCAATTAACTATAATATAGGTGCCAGTAACATGGCATAGGTAAATAAACTCAGCAGGTATCCACTGGCATCTGACTGGGCCAGATTAAGGCATAGTTTTAGTGGCTGCAACCCAGGTGCCTCTGCCATATAGAGGTACTCAACAGCTCCATGCCCCAGCCTTAAAAGTGGCCCTTAACAAAAGCTTGCCTGCATAAGCACTGGCTGGGGAGATTAGAAGATTTCACCTCAACAGCTTCCTGTTATAAAGATGGCAGCATGGAGTCTGTGTCCTGCCCAGGTGCACAGAAAAGTTCCAATGCAGCCTCTTTTGCTCCCCATTTGTGAATGATGTCAGAGTGCCAGGATCATGTGACCTGCCAGAGCTCAGACTTCAGAGCACACACGGTGCTAAAGAAGCAGCATAGGAACATGTCTGTGCACCTGGGCAGTGTACTCCATGCTGCCTTCCACTAAGCACTGGAAAGCTGTGGCTGCTGACTGCGGTAAATTCTAGGTTTCAATGTGGCAGATGGGGCATGCACTTGGTTGGTGGTAAGTCCTGGGTGTGCAATTTGGGTGATGGGGCATCTACTGAGGTGCTGAGGGTAAGTCCTGGGTGCACAATGTGGATGATGAAGCATGTACTGGGGTGCTAGGGTAAGTTCTTGTGTGCGTTCTGGTGCGCAATGTCAGTGTTTGGGCAAATACTGGGTTAAGTCCTAGGTGTGCAAATTGGGCGATGGGGCATTTCCTGGGGTACTGGGGTAAATCCTGGGTACACAATGTGGGTGATGGGTCATGTACTGGTGTAAGTCCTGGGCGTGTAATGTGGGAATGTATTGGCAACTTTGGGGATGCATTGGCAAGTCTGAGGGGCAGATTGCCAAATAGAACCAATACATTTCATGATACTTTTTTCTATTGAATATGAAAAAAAAAAACATTGTACATGTGAATTAATATTTACTAGTAACATTTTATTCCTGTAGGGTAGTCTAATATTTTGGCTTTTCCTTTCTTCCTCTCAATTAATATCCAAAATTCAAACATTACTGATGATATTTCCATGACATGCCAAGTTTATACATTATTTATAACAATAACTAGAACTATATATAATGTATAATTGGATTGTGCTAAGAAAGTTACAAGAATTGGAAGAAAAGTGAAAACATTGGGCAACATGTTATCTCCCAGCTTTTTGCGTGTAAAGAAAGAATAAAACTCTGAACCATGGCTAAGTATCAAAGGAATGTTTCAATGTGGTTCCAGATATTGCAAATTTTGCATTCGTGTTTTGAAGGCTAATTCATTCAGGCAATCTTTCACTGAAAAAACCTTTGTGGTTGATGACTTTTTAAAATTGCAATTCAAGTCTTGTCATTTACTTACTGACATGTCACTGTTGCAGTCAGCAATATGTAGGATGGACTTGTCCAGTGAAGGAGATAATTTATGAACACATTCTCGATATAAGGGATAAGAAATCGAATAACTCCTTTTGCAAACACTTTGCAGGTTGGTGTAATTCAGACCCTGCCTCTGTTAAAGACTAAGTGATAAAGAAGATAAAAACATCCCAAAAGGTGATGTATTTAAAAACTTTTTTTAAAACTTTTTTACTCCTCATTATTATCAAACTACTCTAAAAAGAATTTATATATATATATATATATATATATAATTTGAACGTTCTGCCCAATGAGTTTGTGCTAACAGGTATAATTGATGCCTTTACTAGAGAGCTAAATGGGTTTGTTTTTTAAATTAACAGGTTATTCACAGCTATAATAGAATGAATGGCTTATTGATAAGAAAATGGCCATACTTAATTTGGATCAACATCCCAATTAATGGATTTAACTAGATGGACTTGAGTTTTTTTTAACAATTAGTCTGCCTGTCTGTTTATCTATCTACAGCACATATTATGGAATGTGGGTTTATCAACAGAAATATTACAGGGTATCTGTGATTTAAAATCATTTCCACAATACAATATCACCAGAATTAATTTTTGTTATTTCTATACATTTAGATTTCTGTCTGCTGGTTTGTATTTCTTACTTGATTGTTTGCTTTCTGTCATGAATTTGCTACTGGGAGAATGGTATAAATTCATCTATTGTTCATATTTTAACATTTGCTGCCAGCCATACATCAGCATTACCTGTAGCCTAGGTTTATTTATAACCTTGCTGTGTACTCTTTGCATGCCATCTTCTGTTGTCAAATGCTCTATGAGCAATCCTCATTCACAGGACAATAACTGTAGAGCCCTCATACATTTATACACAAGCAATGCCTTTAAACTTTACATTAGATTCAAATCCATCATTAGCTGCTGTTCTGACCAATAACTACATTATGTCACCAGGAGATGCTGCTGCTAATGCTGTCTAAACTTTATGTTACACAGCTTAAACAAGCAGAAGAGGCAGACAGACGTTCATGGATCATTTGATAAATCCAACTCTAATGCCCGTATACCACAACTTAACCCTAATTTCTCAATTTGTTTCCTGTCAACTTCCCCAACAGAGCGAAAGCGATGGGTCCCATCGCTTTCGCTCTGTTGGGGAAGTTGACAGGAACCAAATGTTGCAGTCAGCAATATGTAGGATAGGCAACTGGTCCAAACAAGTCAGTGGCATAAGTGCTGAGTGATAAGTGTTTAAATGCTTCTATTAGCAGAATGCCATTTGACACATTGTTGAAGTGAAATATTTGAGAAATACATGCTTAGGCCTGGTGAAAACTTACATGATCCTTGATAAAGCTGCATTTGAACATATACTCCTTATCACACAAGGCTGAGTAGTCAAAAGGTGCCTATTGCTAAGTCTGTTTCTACCGACAAAACACATCAGGTGTCTGCCATAAACGCTTGTGGAATTATGTATGTCCCATGTTATTTTATATGCATGAATAAATGTTACATTTTATGATTTTTGTCCAACCTGTGCCTTTAAGATCTCATTAGGTAATTGCCTTAATTAACATTTTTCTCTAGTATATGCTTCCTTGTGATAGGTGGGAGTCTCATGTCCAGAAGGCTTGGTTTTTGAATGTGTGTGGAGTTCGGTGGCCTTCGAAGGAGGTGCCTTTTACTCCTTGCTTTGTCAAAAGTAGTGTTAGTAGTCATGACAAGTGGGGGATAATGACCATGATGTCATGTATCAGAATAAATCTTATGGCCACACAAGTTAATCCAGGTTATTTCTGATAAACACCTAATTCCTCAGAGAGATCTTTTAGTTTCACTGTTCTAAAACATATACATTATATATAACTAATGTATAATGCACTGCATAAATATATACTGTACATACCATCAGGGCTTGACAAATGTTCAAGTGTTCCAGCACCTAAATAACACTCACAGGACTTTCCCCAGCAACCTCAGATTGCACTCACATGATTTGCCCCAGCACTTAGATTGCATTTACAGGACTTGCCCCAGCACTTATATAGCCCTCACAGGACTTGCACAAGCATACAATCAGGACTTCTAAAAGTCACTGGTGTGTGCAGGAGGAAAAAAGATGTCTGTAAATCATATCCGGCAAGGCAACATCACATCCGCGGCCACCAGAGTATGAGAGAGCACCCTTCAAGCAGAAGCATCCTTAAAGAGGTAACAGTCGTCGCATCCTTAAAGCAGAGGTGGCCTCAGGGATTCTGAAGCCCCTGAGATGCCAGAACCCCCAGAATCAGGCCCTACATACTTTGCATGCATTTTTTTTGAGTTCTTTTAAATTTTGCCTTGGGCTCAATCCCTGTCACAACCTGGGATAACAGACCAGAGAGGAGCGTTGTTGCAGGACAGGGTGTGGGGTCTGTCTGCACCCCACGATGCATAACTATGAACTGGATGGAATTCACTGACAGGACTGGTAGTGGAGACTGGCAGCTGAGACAGGATAGGCAACTGAGAACAGGATGCAGAGTCTGGACTGGCAGCTCTCAGAGCAGGACACGGGCCTGTAATAATCTGGTGCGAAGTTGGAACCTCTGCACAGAATAGGTACAGGTCTTTTGCAACGGACCCAGGTAACAGAACAGAATTATTCTGCCTGAAGGAAATCCACCCTATGGTTGAGCCGCAGGTTTTTTTCCCCCAGGACGTTTTCACTCTGAACTACAAGGATACCGAAGCTAAAACCAACAACAAGAAATTGGATAAACATAGAAACATAGAAACATAGAATGTGTCGGCAGATAAGAACCATTCGGTCCATCTAGTCTGCCCAAAGGCGTACAGGAACAAGGCAAAGGTACCGAGGGCTCAGACAGGAGAATAGTAAAACAGGCAGAGATCGGGGCTTGCAGCAAACAGACGTAGTAAGGACAGGCAAAAACAGGTCAGGACAGGCGGCAATCAGACCAGGTCAGAACTAGCAGGAGTCGGCAACAGATAATCAGAAATAGAATACAGGAACGCTAGTAAAAGGCACAAGGCACTATCACAGGCTGCAACCAAAGCAATGCAAAGACACTGATTGCCACAAGCTGCAGGTTTAAATAGGGAAGGGCTGAGGATGACGAGCTGGCAACAGGAGTAGAATGGGCACACTAAAATAGCAGCCACTAGAGGCTGAAGAGAAAACAGCCACAAACCCAGAATAACCCCACTAACGTACTCTAACAACCCATACCTAGAAGGCCCAGGTTCTGTTTCACATATTTATGTTTATGTAATATATGATTCAGTAATTAATATTTATGAGATGTAAATATGTAAAGAAAACATAAAAAGAGTTATAGGGAAGTCACAAATAATTTAAAATGTGTACAGATATCCATCTTAATAAATGATCCCAAAAAATCCAAGACACTTTTTCTATTAACTATAACCCAGAGGAATGGCTGTTATTCAGTGTCTTTACGATCATTATTAAAAGACTGTGCAGGGCATGGAGAAGATCCTATTAACACCTTACACTGTGCGAATGATTAACTAGCCTGAACTTTAACATCTAAGTCAAATGTGAGAAACTTTTTAACTATGTCTGAAATGTAAAGCAAGGAATCTTAGGTGAAACCACAGTAGCTCTATTACTGTGATACTGAATCAGAGTACAAAAACCTATTAGAAGTTAAAATGAAAAAAAAAAAATACAGAATTAGGATTATCATAGTTTTCAATCTGAAATTCATACCCTCTTGTTATTAATTAAAAAGTGCTATCTTTAGCTGGATCAGATAGATTAAAATACACTGTTGCAATATTTCAGTTTGGACATATTAATAAGATTTAGTCTGATTTTTGTATTTTGGTATAGTATTTTATTATGGTTACTGTTCAAATAAAAATAGATACATTTATGGGAAAGTTGTTCCCCATTGAAAGATAATTGACTAATATAATGATGAGAGTTGTTGTTAATTCAAAGATTATCAAACTGGACAAATGTACCAGGGTGTAGTACGTCACAGCTCTTGTGTTCAATTTTTTTAAATTTGTTTAATAATGATCCTGTTGGAGGCATTACAACCCACATGTTAGTGTGTGCCAGATGATATAAAATTAGGAAAGGAATAACAGACTGGGCTTGTTTTTATGTTATTTTAAATTTAGTCAAGCAAGGGGCAAATGAAATGCAACACTAGAACTGCATTGGGGAAATCATTAGAAGAGAATGATTTGCGAATAACAACATGCTAAGCAACAATGCCATCTAGAGGCTACAAGAACTAGTAAGATATTTATATATGACTGTTGTGGGGTGTTGACTCATGGAAACTGTTTTTCCACCAAGACTCAAAATTAAAAAGGTTCCTCGTGAAACTGAAGAAGATACAGAGGTAGTCTATAGAGTTAATTAAAAAGGCGTAGTCAATATTATGAACTCATGGCAATGGTTGCATGACGTTTAGAGAGTGTTCCTTCAACAGCAAATCTAAATATGTACAGGGTCAATAAAAAAATTAAAAAAAAATGCTATTTTAAGGACCTGTTCACAAGGTCATCCACTAAGGGAATTTCACTACATTTTTTTTCCTACAGAAAGAGCAGTACAGATATGGAATTCACTGCCTTATGAGTTTGTGCTAGCAGAGGCATTCAATGTTTTTCAAATAAGGAATAACACTTTTTAGGAAAGCATGAATGACAAAGCTATCATTATTAATCAGACAATATATAAATACCCAATTCAAGCTGTAGCAGCTCAAAAGCAGTGATCTTTATGGCAAACCACAAATAACGGAAAAAAACAAGATAACAGGTACTAGGCAGTGTAGTACGCAATTTGATAAAGTGTAACAAGAACATGAAATACTAGCAGTGTTCAATACATCTCTTCTCATAATCTATGTGTTAAATAAAATGCCATATACAATAAACAAAAATGTACAAACATACATTCAATCTAGTGTATTATATCTATAGGTGCAAAGCAAATGATCTAAGCTCAGTGCTTGAATTTAAAGTTTATCCTATACTCCTAGATTCTTACACTTTTCTATTTCTCTGCATCAAAATGGATAAAGTGAAGTATAATTAATTACCATACAATATAAGGATAACGGGGTATTGTCTATATGCTGCACAATGCATTTCACATGTATTGTATTGATATATAAAAATCTGTAAATTAAGTCCTGCCATTTTTGCATTGGTCCCTCAATTAGATATCTAGAATTTCTGTCAGGCATTTGGTAGTGTAGCTGCAAAAAACACCACCAGATGGGAAAACCCACCATATGGGAAACAGCAAGACCTTATCGATATGTTTACATGAAGTACTCTCTTCTGGCAGAGGAACTCAGGCATCCTGAATATGGAACTGGACCACAAAATGAACACTGGATCATTGAAGTCAAATCTGTGGCAGAGATGGAAGATAATATTATGAGGATAGTAATGAAATCAGAACTAAATGAAGCAAATACTGAAGAAAAACTCCTCAAAATGTGAAAAGTATAAAAGCAGAAGCTGAAGAGAATGAAAAGAAAGGGTTAACCACTTAGTGACAGGACTGTTGTGAAATTTGTGTACCCTTTGTGACAATGACTATTTTAACATTTCTGCTGTGTTTGTGTTTTGCTGCAATTTTTCTCTCATTTAATGTACCCACAAACATTATATACTGTTTTCATCACCATAAAAAGTGCTATGATTTACTATAAAAAAAATTGTAAAATGGAAAATATTATGAATTTATTTTTTAAAAAAACATACTTTTTCTAATTTTGACTTGAAAAATCTTTTACAAAATGGTTAAAAAAAATCTACATATTTTGTAAATGTTGTTCCAAATTTAGAAGTATGTGCGATTACATTTTTTTCTGTTGTTTTGTTTTGCAAGTTAGAGGGCAATAACCAAAAGTAGTGTTTTTTTTTTTTTGTTTCCTAACCTTTTTGTCCTAAAGTGACCTTTTGTGATCATGGTACCGATGGGTGTGCAAATGTCAGTGCTGCATTATGTCCGGAGGCATCAAAGCAGCACTGGCAAAACATAGACAGTGATCGTTGATTGCTGCCTATGCAGATTTTAGCACAGGAAGTACCAGGTATGTCCTTTGTCACTGTGGGAAACCTAGCCACTTCTGGACACTTAGGGTGAATATTTTGTTAACTGTTGCTATGTTCGTTTTATATGCAGTGTGTAGCATTCGTCTTAATATTATATCAGTTATGTATTTTTGTGTAAAACTGTATATTTTGCTGTATGGAGAGATAATGTGATTAACAGTACATTCTTGCACAATGATCTTTCCTGTACAGCAAGGCATGCTGGGAAACAGCCTTGCAGGCTAACAAAGAGCCAGTCAGACTTCCTCCAGTCTGCTATTCTCTGAATATATGACTTGAGGCTTCTGACTGGATCCAGAGAATGAAGTATAATATCTTCCACATTTGAGGAGTTCGGATAAAGGGAAGGTAGAATAATTTCCTGGTTCAAATGAAAATTGTAAATCACTTTAGGCCAGGAATGATGGAAAGGCCTAAAAACAACTCTGGTTTGCTGGAGAACAACTTACGGCTCCTGACATGAGAAGGATTGACATTCACACATCATATCTAGCCAAGATAATTGCCACCAGGAGAATAGTCTTCAGCATCAGTAGATGACCAAAAATGATATGCCATGGAGGTGCAGAAGACTGGAGAGGAGGTCCGATCTTGAGAACTGCCTTGACGATTCTGGAAACCTCTTGATCCAATTCCCATTGAACCCCAGTCACAGCTGAAATATCTGAAACTTGGACCCTTAAGGAACAGAGGCTCAGACCTTCAGAATAAAAATGATCCAGGGGGATAGCTTGTTAGAGGCCCATGTGCAGAATTCAGATCATATTCTGAAATAAGTGGCTAAAGTAGACCCCTTTCTTGATTGAAGAAGGTATGTTCACTAATCACTAAAAGCCCATGGATAGCAGGATATTCTGCTCAGTCTCCAAGCCATTAATGGTAGGGATTCCAGAGCTTAATGCTATACTGGTCCTTGGAATAGCAGGGTAACTGATAGAGGAAGTTATGAAGGTGGACCCATTGTCGATTTCTTCAGTAGCATCAGGACCAGAATGGATTGATCACCTTTACCTGATCCTTGCAAATTTTCTGAAGGCTAGGATCAATAGGATTGGAGGGGAAAAAACATAACTCAGACTGCAACTCCAGGAGTTGGAAAAAGCAGTTCGACTTAGTTGCCATCAGACATATGTGCAGAAGTCAATTTACAAGGCACTGAAAGAACAGTGGCGCCAGCTGTCCTACCACTTGGCCCATCTTTAACTTTCTCAAAATAGTGTGCTAGAGTATTCTGGGATCCTGGAAGGTAAAATTGCTGACAGACTGGCTGAAATCTTCAGAGTCCATTCCATCAGAGACTCCAGCTCTCATAATAAACTGAGATTCTGGTACCTCCCTGGTTGTTCAGGCAAGCTGCAGCTGCCCTGTTGTCAATTCAAATGCAAAGCCAACAGTTCTTCAGAAGATGGCCCAGTCTGAATAGAGACATCTGAACAGCCTGAAGCTCTGTGATATTGGAGGGTTGTCAACTCATATGGTGAGTACACTGATCTTGAACTATGGACTGAAAATGGGATCCCCAAGAACGGTCATCTGTGGTCAGTCCGCATCCTTCAGAGAAACGTCCTTGATAGACTTTGCCTCTGTGTATGGCAATTAGCTTTGGGAAAATCTGCAACAATCAGATGTAGTCTAATGGAAAATTGAGATTCCCTGAAGTCTGGGGTAAGTGACGACTGAGAGCCGAACCGTCCTTGGAATCATACTGAACCTGAATGGCCCTCAATTGGAGATCATATCTCATAAACACCTGTCGATCTGTAAAAATGGGGATATGGAAAATAGGCACACTCATGCTAATGTATCTCATGTACCAAAGTAGGGAGGTTTTGATGAAGGACATCACAGGAAGACAGTCTTGAAACTCCAATATCTATTCACTTCTTACCATTGAAATTATCCATTGGTCTAGAATGTGAGCAACCAGGTGAGAAGAGGAGAAGTTGAGCACTGACACTTGCAGCAAAGCCACCTTCAGAACGGAGTCTTTCTGGGATGAAAGGACTGGTATTTTCCATGAAAACATTAGCAGTGCCAGAAGACTGTCCGCCTTTCCACAAAATATCTGTGGAATACTCTTTGACAGGTTTGTATGGACTAGACTCCCGGAACAAACTCAAATCTCTGGAAAGTCACGTATCAGACCAGGTGGATGGACACCTTCTTTGTTCTTCATTCCTGGGGAAGGAAAATCTTACTTCCTTCAACAACACTTTAAATGATATCAAGTCAACCAGGTTTGACTCCAACTATTTGTAACCATGGAAAGGAAGGCTATATAGATTAAACTTGGAGGAGCTATCAGCACCTCATGATCTCAGCGAAATTGTCCATCTGGCTACAACAGACAGAGCCATAGAGTGAGCCTGAATGCAGTTACTGAAGCCACCGGCATTACACCTCCAGCAATTTTGAGCTCAGAAAAGGAGTCTATATAGACCAGCTAATGCCTGACTCCAAAGCTGCTTATAGATTTCTCCTCCAAATCTATAATGCATGGGAAATTATCACAGCAATAGCCACTGTCATAGCCATCACCAGATGACAACCCATATCAGTTGTTAAATATGCTTGAAAAGACAGAATCCATTGTATTCTCCATTGGATCGCTAAAGGAAGGGGCATCAACCAGGGGAATCACTGTGCGTCTAGTGATCCATGCCACCGTCGCCTCCATGTTAGGGGAGCCTTAACATGCTACAGACAAGATATCCTGCCATGAAAATACACATTTTCTTTTCTTTTTTCTTTTCTAATGATGGAAGACTGATAAGTTCTTGATGGGAGGAAGGCAGGACTAGTACAGGATCCACAATCTAGGGGAGGCCATGCAGGGGTATTAGACCATCAGACATTTCTTCAACTTCGGAGAAATAATTATCCTCTACATCACCAATATTTGTGAAAATGTCCACATCCGAAGAAAAATCTCATTGTCTGTAGGATCTATGGACCTCATACAGAAAAGTTCCAATTTAGTGGATATCACAGACATGTCAAAAAACTTGTGAATAAATATTGGCCCATCCTTTTACAGGATCCTAACTTATCCTCTCTTCTAGTCCCTCAACCCTGTATTATCTATAAAGGTGTGCCAAACGTTAAGAGTCACCTCAGTCAAAGTTTTTTAGAAACTAAAAAGACCCAGACTCAAGGGAAAAATGTATTTGGAGATCTCATAGGGTTTCATAGGTGCAGGTGTTGCCAGGCCTGCAAAGAAACCAATAAAAAACAGGCCAAAACTCTACAAAGCTTCACTAACCCCCAGAGTGGTAAAACATATAAGCTCAAAAATATAACCACCTGTGAGACTAGTGGAGTCATTTATATGCTGGGTGGTCCCTGAGTGAACACGTAAGGAATATCAAGAGAGGATATGATAAACATACTGTTTCTCACCACTTCTCTCTGGTACATAATAAAGATCCCTGTCATTTAGAATTTATGTGTATTGATAAACATAGCCTTCATTGGCGGGGAGGAGACAAAATCGCCACACTTGGACGTGCTGAAATGAAATGGATATTTGAGCTTAATACCTTAGTTCCAAGTGGTCTGAATGCAGACTTTGAATTGTGTCACTTTCTTTGAAAGCGTTCTGTTATTCTTGTGTCAATGGTGTGTCTTGTATGCACATTTGGTATTGTCCTATAGATCAACGATTTGCTGTGTGTCTGGAGTACAGCCTATCTAGATATATCTGTCAAAAATACGGCTTTTTATTGTATTATATATTATGTTGGAAAAGTGGGTGTGTTTGTGATCATTTACAGCCGTTTCTACGGCAACCGGAATTGAACTTATAAACTGCAAGTCTGCGTCTAGACGTCACTGCTCTGAAAAAGCCCACGTGTGGGCGAAAAACGTCGCGTGACGTTATTGACGAGACTTGCAACCAGGAAGTACCAGCTCCTCCAGCAGAACGCTGCCTATAAAAGCTTCAGCTGCTGCCTGCTCCTATGACGTGACGGATGGAGACTGTGATATGATCGGCTGGGTGACTCTGCCTGCTTTTTACCTATGCTGTTTTTAACTGTTTTCCACATGGGATATCGTTTTTTAACTTCTTCTATGTAAGCTGCTACATGTGGGGGGGAATTAAAATTGTTTACATTTGGCACTACAACGTTTGTTTCCCACTCCTGTTGTGTCCTGCTCCACGAGTATTCCATCGATTATCTATCCAGTGGATGTGGGGATTTTGGGACTCAGAGTCTGCACGCCTTATACACCCAGAGCCGGTCCTATAGGCTCTGTAGTGTGTGAGTACAATTCTTTAGGGGGAGATATTTATTTTCCTTATATTCACAATACTGCACAATTTTGTATATATTTTTTTCTTTTCTTTTATATACATCGATTATCGCCTATATATCTCTGATAAGTATTTATTTTATTATATCCTGCGCAGGACTTAAGAGGGTCCAGGTAAACCAAAAAGAAAACATTAACAAAAGGAGTTCCTCCTTTCAGTCTGAGAGGACAAGAAAAAAGACTGATGGTTGAGGTGATTAGGGGCCTATTTGTATCATGTGTGAGTTTGTTTCCTGTCCTATCAGCTGAGAGGGAGGAGCTACCCATACGTTAAATATATTTTACTGGATAACCAGTAAATTATTTTTTTTTTGTGAGAAAATGATTGTGGTTTTGCCTCATAAGAAAGGATTAGTTGTAAGAGCCTGAAAGGGTTTACAAATATTGTAAATCATAATTCTGTCTTAGGTTTGTGGATGTCTAGAATAGTGGATATAATTTATACATCATTAATTCTAGCAATCCCATTATTTATAGCTTTTATTATAAGATCACCCATGGATCTCTAAAAGCTTCAATGTGGTGCCACATGCACAAAATCTAATTAATTATGTATTTCAATTAAAATCAATCGATAGAGAAATATAATTTTGAGCATCAAAGGAGTTTTGTGTAAATGGGCTTTAAAAGTGCTGTTTATACTTGAACACTATCTTCATGTAGAAAATGTACAATTTGGAAAAATTATATCACATGAATATTTATGCAGTACTTACAGAGCTTAAATATGAGTAACAAACTCAATTAGTCATGGAGTGATATTCTGATGCACAAAGTAAGGACAACCTTGCTCTTAGGCTTATGCTCTAGAAGTAGAGGGTACAGAAACTCAGAAGGAAAATGCTGGTGACAGAAGGTGCATTTGGGCATTGTGTCAGCTAATTAAGTAAGAACAGTGGATTCCCAAGGAGTGCTCTAGCTGAATGAGTTTTAAATCTCTTTTAGAAGTGGTGAGTTTTGAGAGGAGCTTTTTAAAATCTGAGAAGGAGGAGAACTCCAGATATTTGTGGATTCAGTAGGATTTAGAGGGTGTAGACAGGGAGGCACCCCCTGCAGGACCATTGACAAATAGAAACTCAAATGCATGACATGCTCTTGGGAAGAAGCATGAGCATGAGGGCCCAATGTAATGCAAGTCTGGATGGTCAGGGCTGGGGACTGGTACAGTAGCGTGGTCAAAATGCAGGAAGCACAAAATCATAAACTAGGAACTAGCCATGGTCAAAATGCAGGTAGCAAGCAGATCAAGGTCAGCAAACAAGCAAGGTCAAACCAGAAGGCAAATAAACAACAGAATAGAGAAAATATGCTTGGAACCACTGTCTCTGGAGACATCACAAACACTTAGCACTGAAGTCTTTTTGTGTGGTTCTTAGAATGAGGTATCTCTGCCTCCTGGATGTTTACAACCAGAAGTCATTCCTCCTTGGGCAGAGAGATGTTTCAGGGATCCTCATCATGTCTACATGCTAAAGGTTTCTGCAAGGTTTACTCAGCTCCAGTTCTTACTGGAGGCCATGACTTGGATAGACTAGCACTGGATTTGCATGCATCTATTATCACACAGGCAGGCACAACTATGAGCCTCTGCATGACTCTCACTGTGTAAGCCATAATCAGGAGCGTGTGCCAGACAATTGCGACACAAATCTTCTGTGGCCGCCTAGTACATCATCCTGGTGTTTGTCACAATTCCTAACAATTAGAGACAGTATTTTGGATGTGTTCCTAGAATGTAGAAAGCCAATGATTCACTTTGCAAAGTAAAGCCGCAGGTGAGGAGATAAGAATGAGAAAAAAGAGCTGGGTGTAGCATTTTAGATTTATAGAATAGTGTAGAGTCCAGAAAATTAACTATTTCACTCTTACAAAAATATACTATTATTATTTTAAAACATGGCAAGTTTTATGAATGAAAACTACGTTCATTGTTAATGGTTGCATTATAAACACTAGAAAATAGATGTCTCAGAGGTGATATGATAACATAATATAAATATGTGTAAAACCAATATAAAGAGCTCTCCAGTGACCTCTTCAGTAACAGAAATGAACAAAGAACATTTCATCCCCTGGTGATTGGAAGAGTTAGGTCATCCCCTGAGACTGGAAGAGCAAATATTTCATAGACAACAAAGGAAGTATTTCTTTATGGTAAGGACCATAAAGACATGGAACTCACTGCCAAGAGAGGTGGTGCTATCAAATACAATAGATGCATTCAAAAGGTCTGAATGTTTTTTTTTTTAGATAAGCATGACAGGGCTATTGATAATAGAATAAGAATTAGTATTAGAGCTTCTTGATCCAATTAGAAATCTGACTCACAATAGTTTACTTAGGGTTTTTTCCATTCTTTGGATCAAAAGCAGGAAGAATAGGTAGAAGGGATGAACTTGACAGACTTATGTCTTTTTTCAACCTAAATTACTATGTTACTATTATATAACTGAAATGCAATAGCATTTGCCAAAATATTCTTTAAAGGTAAGCCATTATTAAAAATGTTTTTCTATGTCAGTGTCATGTAGCTTTGGAAAAATGTAAGTACAGCAGTAATTTTATGGAATCTTGGTATAAATATAAAGGGCTGTCCCACAAACCAGGTCAGTTTGGCACATCAGAAAAGGGGTTTAACTAAAATGAGTTTTTGTTTCCTTTCTGTCACTTTATCTCCTGTTTATTATTTATGCTTGCTTCTGTTTGTTCTTTTGTTATCTTTGTGCCTTACATTTTCCTGCTTATGTTTCATTCATGCTCCAGCCTTTGTTTCATATCCTTTTTCCTTGTAGATTCATAGTTATGGCCACATGGTGGCACTTCCTAGTTCCAGCCACAGAACTTTCCTAGTTCTGGCAGCAGAAGTGACATTTCTTTAGTTCAAGCACTGAGTGGCACTTGCCTATCCTGGCTCCAGAGTGGCACCTGCCTAGCCTGGACCCAAAGCAACACTGCACAATTGGCCCCCAGAGTGTAATCTGTCCAGTTCAGCTATAGTCCAGTCTCTGTCCTAGACCCTATGATGGGGATGCCCTCTCACAGTATAGCCCCGATGTGGTACAGCCCTGTTACAGTTCAGCCCTGTCTTACTGTTCAAGTCCTGTTTTAGTGTTCCAGCTCTGTTATAGATCCTTGTTTTAAGGATCTAAAATATATTTTTATAATAAAGATATAAATAGACAACCATATAAAAAAGGTTAGATTGGAATATACAGCCATAGAGCAATATTTTGTAGCAATCAGTAAAGCACATTTTCCATTGTTTTCCTTGCATAATGGCTTTGGCAACATGGCTTAATTAATAGGGTTCTGAGCTGAAAATTGTTTATGATGTGTGATAATCTGACATCATAGTTGTGATGTTACTAAATGAAATGACCTCACACAGTTTTTCAAGATTTTAGAACAAAACACTATTCTAACATGGAGCTCTAGTCTAGAGCTCAAAGGAATGTCTGGAACTGTAGTCAGACTATCCCATGCATTAATTCTCTGAAATCATAGTACATGTGATGTTTACCATACATATGTATCCTCAATAAATATATACTTTTCATTCCAAAGATTTTGATTACTGAAACTAAGAAGTAGATATTGTCTCTCCTGTCAACATTTTTAACTCAATAACTGAGCTGTAGAATTCTCAAGACTGTTGCATATATTTTGAATTGAGACAGGTAATTTAAATGATACATAAATAATATAAAGAAGTGTGCATATCTTATGGTTGTGCATAAGGCAAACTTTAGAGTGGAGCAGGCCATCATTTCTGTCATTTGGAATGTTCAATAAAAAAAATTAGGACATTGCAGTCACTGGAAATTGCGGTCATTTCAGATGTAACATTGTCATTAATTTCATCTGCTGATACTACTAATAGTTCTCCATTCTAAATGTACAAATGTCATAGCTTCCACAGTTTTATTTTCCAATTCCACATAAAGTTTCAGATACTTTTAGCTGTGATGCTACCCATTCTTCTTTTGCTAATTACTGCATTCTGATTGCTTTCTCATTTTTCGATTCTGTACATGGTACCCAGTAATTTATATCTGGCTACATAACATTTATTTCTTTGAAACAAGGTTCACATTCCTGAAAGCTATCCCTCTTGAGTGCCTCGCTAGGCTACTTCAGAGACCTTTTGATCACTAACTGATAAACCAGTTTGTTCTAGTTGCATTTCCATCTCCACTATCATTATCGATCTGTTCTACGTTTATATAAATTTCTAAGTTACAGTTTTAAGAAATGGTTTTCGCCCACTTCAGAAATCAATTTGCAAACATCAGACATCTAAGATCTCATTTTTTTCCGCAATCCCCTATAAAATACCCTTCAGCCTTTATAGTGTACAAAATATATCTCTGGAGATATTAGAAGGGAAGCAATCTTCTCAATGATATTGTTTCTTTCATGCCGTGTGACACAGACAAACCCATGTATTAAATAGCTTCTAGTTTCTGTCAGTTTAAACATTTCTTATGAAGTACTTTTTTGTTGGAGACCAAAATAATAATACCATATAAGTAGAGTATCATAAGTTATATTGTTATTTATTTAGTGCACTTTGGCTTGGTTTTGATAATATCAAACTATAGTAATATTGTTCCTAATATTGTAATAATATGTCCAATACCATTTAATATTTGGGTTCTCAACCCTATTGAGCTGCTTGGCTATATGGTACATATGGTACATAAGAAGTGCCCATCAAGCCAACTTGTGGGAGGTGCTTCAGGATGAAATCTCTTCAGATTACCTAATCAGTAATAGGGCAATAAACAATATTAGTGTTTTTTTTTTGTTTTCTAACCATTTTCTTCTACAGTGACCTTTTAAACCCAACCCTAAATTTACCCCAAACCTAAATTTACCCTAACCCTAAATCTACCCCCACCCCTTAATCTAACCCTTGTACTCACCCAACTCACCTGTAACTTTAATTATAGATTATAATTATAGATCTAGGTTTAGCAGATCTAAGGTTAGCTTTTTCCTTTTATTTTATTTATTTATTTATTTCTAACTGTAATGTTGCTGACTGCCTCTAGTTGCAGTCAAGCAACACTTTCAGAGCGACGGAAGATATGTTTTTTTTTTCTCTCTTCCGTCGCTCTGTGCTGGACACGCTGTATTGGAGGAGTTCAATATTATTAAATCTCCTATTTAGATATTCCTTTTGTTGGCATCGAGCAGAAGCTGATGATAGACTAAAGAGCTCTAAAATTCATTTTACTTTGAAATTTGATTATGTGACTTTCAAAGAATTCCATGCCGTTCTTCATAATCCTTTCAATTTGTTTGATAACTGTATGTGCACCAGTGTTCGGTGGGGGTAGCCACTTAAACAATTCTACATGTAATGAATGTGCTTAACAATTAAATCACTTTAACTTGGAAAAAAGTTGTAAATGCATATTAAAGCCAACAATTTTCTCATAAACCATGCATGGGGATCCCCAACATCATTGTTACATGCTTGCTAATTAGGAGACCCCATGCAATCAGTGCACACATTGTGCATGCATGTTATGTCAAAGCCCATTGATTACCCGTTATTTTCTGTGGAACATTTATTAGACCTTAGGGTTGCCACCTTTTCTCAAAAATCTTTTCTATCCAAAGACATAACATGGACCTCAAGACTATTTTTATTGACCTGTTGGTAAAATACCAGTTTGGTGGCAACCCAACTACACAAGCACAGTTTTAAACTAAGGTTCTGAAAAATTGGTGTACATGCTAGTTTTGTTGCAGTTCCAATTATACAAAAACTATTTATAATATTTCATACCATAAAACACCATGCTCCACCTAATCTATTTGTATGGAGTCGACCTGTAACCCTTCTGGTTCTAAAGACCTCGTATAGAATGCATTTTATTTGACTTTTAGGTGCTGGAAGGCTATTCATAGGGTAACTAAACAAAATGAATTATGTTGTTATGGTTTAAAGTAAGCACCATATTCCCATGACATGTTCTGTTTATCTGAGATACAGTGAAGATTTTTTGTCAGCTTCCTTTTCTTTGTTATTGCTTGCTAGCAGTGAGACAAAGGAAATTGCAAAAAAAAATAAACAATTAGCAGAACAAACAGGAAAGAGGTAGCAATTCTCACTTTGATAATTTGAAAGAGATAATTCCAGAGTATGCTGTGGGCTGAATCATCAAACTATTTTACACCTTCATGTGTCTGTGCCAGTCCTTGCTTTTATAAACCTGAGTGGGAGATCCACCTGCAAAGCTAAAAAATAAGAGGTGTATTTATTATTTCTATAAATATAACTGCGGATTCTTAGTGTTTGTTTTTTAAAACCTATTTAGGATTTGGAGAATGACAGCTGGTATGTGTTCCATCAAACTGAAGTTTTAAATGATATTTGGCATGGGTCTGATTTTTACAACGTAATTATGGCGTTGATGCTTTAAACAGTAGTGCCCCTTTGCTAGACGCAGCACTAGCTTCTTCTGCGCTTAGACAAAGAAGGGTTGGTGTTCTAAATATTTATGGAACCATAAGTGCGTCATAAAATTATGTTTTGGGGTTATGTCTAAATATTTCCATACATGAATAAGAAAGTTGCAGTCACTTTTGGATTTGGATAACAGTGATTGCGCCCTTTACATATTTAACAAAACCTCCACCAATCATGTCAGAGCAACCAGATTATGGAGACATTTGTTGGTCATTATTAGTCATTATTATATATAGATTGTATCTCACTATGTGTCTCCTTTATACATCACCCTATATATCTTACATTTTGTTCTTCAACTGATAGTCCATTTACAAACTAAAATTAGATGCCATATTTGTTGATGACGGGGAGGTAACATAGACTGACACATACTAAAATATATATTAATACATACCAAGGAGAGATTCACTAGAATTCACTAAATACACATTTGACCGTTTGTGTGCTTTGTGTCTGGAACTGACATACAATATATTTTACCTCTTGTCCTTTTGGTAGTCTAGTTCTTTCTCAATTCAAAGCACTATAGACACATGTGTTTGAAGGCAACTATAATATTATTCAGAACCAAATGCTATAGTGCAATAATGAAGAATAGCCAAGAGTCATATTTTTCCTGTTAAATCCTGCATGAATAATAAATGAGATTTCAGTACATATGCATTAATGTACTATTCGGCCTGTGAGAGAATATTGTGAGATAGTCACTGTTCTATGATATAGACACTCCAGATTGTCTGACAGGCTCCCACTGGAGTCAGACACAGAGCACTGAAAAGCTGGGCAGTGAAACATATAATGCCCTTATGGGACGTGTAGTCCACAAATTACACAAGTAGTTTAAAACTGGAGGTCTATGATTGGCAATCTCTAGATGTGAGATTCTCTGCATGATCACACATAGTGTTTCTCTCGTGTTTCTTGTACACATAGTGTAGTTGGAAACTTAACAGGTAAGCAACCCATCAGTTTAACTATTTCACCTATACGGTATGTCAGCATATCTGAAAATATTAAACCTTGGTGGTCATTTTAGGCTGGGGAAAGAAAAATAGCTAAAGCCATGTTTATTATCTATGTGTTCAACAGGCAGTGCAAATGAGTCTCTCTATGCTCATAAACCTTTGTAACCTGTTCTGTTTCAAAACAAAGTACTTTTTTCTTCTAAATTGACTCTAACTTTGTGGAAAAAGCAAATCAATGCTGTACACAGACTTTAAAATTCCAATTTTAACAATTTCCACTTTCAGACTACATCCTGCTGTTCACAGAATATGCCAAAGTCATGTTTTATTAATCCATATGTCAGTGCTATCTTTTTCTCTTAGAATATCGGAAGTGCTGCTGGAACTGTGCAAAGTGCTAAGGACACTAATTGCAGCTTTGTCAGTAAGATGTCTTGCAAGCATGCCAGCCAGCCAGCCAAACAAATTTCGAACTATGAACTCTGCATGTATTTTTTTCTCATGACATTCAAAATAAGAGTGGCCCTGTGACAGTTTAATGATAGGGAACATCAAACAAAAGAATTCATGGGACTGTAATGGAGATGACAGAGCTTCTACAATAAGTGATAGCCATGAATTTCATAATTAGGATTTTGCATGCTTAGAACCTGGCAAGCAATGGCATTTGATACCAGAATGAGACTTTGTATCGAAAGTCACACATGCAAGGGGACAATTGTTGTATTTGGGATGGCAGAGAACATCCAAAACAGATGTCTGTCATCCTGTTATTTGGTAAAGTAATTCCTTTGTATGTCAGCACATTCTACAATAACATTCTAGAGACATTCTTATAGATAGAGATTGGCATACATGAGGACCAGTATGCATTACTCATACTATAACGTTTACTTATGCATCTGTTGTACCGTGAAGGCATATTACAAGACTATGGTAGCTGGGTCTAGTACAGTTCAGCGCGACGGCTTCATCGCTGACAGTTCAGCGTGGCAATTAGAACGCTGAACTGTCAGCAATGAAAAATAACGCGGCCGATTCATTGCGGATGCGGCTATGTAAGGGCTGACAGTTCAGCGCTGAACTGTCAGCTCTTACAAACGTACAAGTTAAAATAAAATAACCATCCCCCTAATAAATTAATCCCCCCCAAAGTGCCCCCCCAAACCCCAATCCTAAAATTAACCCCAAAACCCAATCCTAAAATTAACCCCCAAACTCTAATATTAACCCTCGAACCCTAATACTAACCCCCTAAACCCTAATACTAACCCCGAACCCTAATACTAACACCCTAAACCCTAATACTAACCCCGAACCCTAATACTAACCACCTAAACCCTAATACTAAAATTAACGCCCGAACCCTAATACTATCCCCCTAAACCCTAATACTAACCCCCGAACCCTAATACTAACCCACTTAAACCTAATACTAACCCCTGAAACCTAATACTAAAATTAACCCCCTAAACCCTAATACTTAAAGTAACCCTGAACCCTAAATACTAATTCTAACCCCCTAAACCCTAATTCTAACCCCTAAACCCAATACTAAAATTCTAATTTTAACACTCTAACACTTTAATTCTAACACATTAAAAATCACCTTTAGCGATGAAATGTCCCGCAATGAAATTTCCTGTGACGAGCTCTTGCGTGGTGAAGAGACGGCGGTGAAGTGGCTGCGCCGATGCAGCCGCGATGAAGTGTCCCATCCTCATGGTAGCTTTCCTTTTCTTCTGCAAAAATTAGAGCTCTGAATCACAGCCAAATTTGGATAATTTTAAAGGCCCCTTAAATCAGGCCATTCAGGCATCACCATAATGCTTCTGATTTGGACCGCCATGTGGCAATTTAAGCTACAGATTTTGGTAAATTTGGCCGAACTGAATTGATAACCTTGTACTACTCATTAGTTTCAATTGGGGGATTTCGGGTAAGTCAAATATTCTCCAAAAATATGCATGAATAAAATAAAAAAATAAATATCCCTATTTAATGAAAAAAAAAATAATACATTTGAAGTAATAGAAAAACAATACAAATATATATATATGTGTGTGTGTGTGTGTGTGTGTTTTAGATTTTTATGTATATAAACTGATCAGCCATAACTCTAAAACAGTGCTGACCCATCAAGTCATGGACTCCACTAGACCACTGAAGGTGTGCTGTTGTATCTAGCACCATGACATTAACAGACAGTAACTTAAGTTCTGCACTCACAGGTCTTCTGATGTCACCATTTAATTACAATATACTATATCTCTCTCTAAATGTGAGTGAATCTCCTTTTGGTGCATATGTCACCATTGCAAATTGTTACAGTGTCACACATTGTTTTTTTTTTGCTGTTTTTTCATTTTATGTATGCACTTATGGTGATCATACACTATTGGCCCTCCAAATCATCAAATGAGGTAGAATCCAGATAAAATCAGAATCTTACTTTAATTAGGTCCTTAGAAATTCACCTTTTAATTATGTGATGATCCATAGAACAGCCTCCAATTCTGCATTCTATAATCCTGTAATTATTTTAAGAGGGCTAAAGACTTGAATAAAGTAAGCTTTTGATTTTACCTGCATTCTGCCTCATTTGATGATTCAGAGTGTCAATGGTGTATATGCTGTGTACTGTTGTGAGGCATTCTAGTTTTCCTTTTGGGATTGCCAGAGCACCCATCTAGAGGCTATATGGATTAATTTGATGGACTGAGCCAGTGATATCGTGAAATGCTATTTACATTTTTGTTCGAAAAAATACTGGTCATGCTCTACAGTCCTCTACAGACTAAACATTGGCCTCAAACCATCATTTTCTTATCTGGCTAGTAAAATATCAATGGAGTGACAACCTAACTCCATCATTGTTTACATTGTGATGCAGAGAATAAACAAATTATGAAAAATGGTCTATATTTTGTGTTAGTCTAATTGCAAGCAAGTGCACAAACGAAGATACAAATTAACTTTAAAGAGTCCCATGGTGTCTCCTGCTTATGACATTACCTTGTGGCTTGATATACCATTGAGCTACTTTAATTGGGAAATGTGTAATTAGCATATCAAGTCACAAGGTGATGTGATATGTTTCTCAATTGTTTGCAGTTCTACTAGCACAATGTATAGATCATTTTTCATCATATTTTGTTCTTTACATTCACAGTATAAACAATTTGTAGGTGACAGATTTACTTTAAATTCCAGTATGTGTGTGGCTTTCTTCTGGTATGAAGTGATTTTGATATATGAAGTAGTTAAGGCCACCTGCAACACACTTAATATTTCAGTCAAGGTACTTTTGTCCTGATCCTACAAGAATGTCTACTTAAAAAAGGTGCTGTAGTGTAATGCATGTTATTTTATCACAATTACTTTTTAGTAAATAGGCCTCATTATGTCATTGCATTTTGCTTTCAATATCCCAGGTTTAAAATGACACCTACATTTACATACGACCAATATGGTTGCCACTCACATTTGAGAGTGGTAGAATGGTTTTCTTTCCATTATATATACTTTTTTCTCAGAAAGGAAAGAAATTTACACTTTCCTGTAGAAAAAAGGCTTTTTTGTCTCTCTCTTAAGTAGACTACATATATAGCAAACAGGCATGGTCGTTGCCTCCAGTTTGTTGCATTTCATTCATTTTAGCAGACTATTTTAATATTGGTATAATACTCCTGTCTAGATTGCATGGCCTATAGTTGCCTGGGGTTATCTGACATTTTAAATTAATATTTACTAAGTAAAGGAAGATCCATCTTTAATGTTTTATATTTTTACTGTTGTAACTGGTGGGAGAAATAAGTGAAAGACTGTTCTAGCATTTTATTTTATAGTATTTTGCAAATTGAAATCACATCA
The DNA here is from genome assembly GCA_036172795.1 of Pelodytes ibericus. Classification (NCBI taxonomy): domain Eukaryota; kingdom Metazoa; phylum Chordata; class Amphibia; order Anura; family Pelodytidae; genus Pelodytes; species Pelodytes ibericus. The sequence continues at coordinate 163,831,853 of CM069858.1, forward strand.
TTAAATATCTAGTGTGTTCATTTATTTTTTTTAAACTAATTTCCGTTTTTGTGGTTTAGTATTTCTCATTTCAAATATGAATTCTTTCTTTTTTAATCTTTAATTGCACCCGAGGTTTTACCTACTGTATTGTTTTATTTTCTGCTTTTTGTTTTATTTCTTTGAAGAAATAATCACAGAAAAGGAAGAATTATATGGAAGCCTTGCACTTTTATGTAATTTTTGAACCATACAAATAGCCACAATAATGGTGTACACCATCAGAAACAGCAGATAACACCCTCCATATGTAAGTTTTGCTAGTATATTTCACAATTTTTTTTTAAAAATAAATAAATTATGAATTAATGCATCCTCTTTCATTTGCATTGGCTACATTTATTTCCACCAAAGTCCTTTATGATAATTCCACTTTTAGCTTTTCTCACACTCATGAATCCTGACACAGGCTAAGCTCACTACAATGCTTGCAAACCCATGTGAATTTAGGATACGAGTCAGGAGAAGTGACCATGATAAAAGTACACAGGTATTCATATAGGTTGTTTTCTGACATCTAGAGATCAGTAGGAAATGTAATGTGAATGTCAAAACACCCTTCCATTTGTTTTTGAAAGCAGTAAAGTGACTCTGTAGAAGATGCACTTTGTAAGAATCATCATGACTATATAGCTTATACAAAAGGTCATGCTATGCAATTACAGGGAAGAGCAGACTTAAAGGGAACACAGGGAAAATATATTTTACAGAAAAACTTGATACACAAAAGGTGATAACCTTTTAAACCAATTTAAAAAGTGTTTGAGAATCCTATGATGGATTAACCTGCGCATGATCACATGCCTTATATATAAAAATTATCAGATTAGACCTTTCCATTTTTTTAGTAAAAGTTACACATTACCCACATTTTGGTTCTGGGAGCCCTTTAACTCCGTGGCCAATCACAGAGCGAGCGATGGCAGATTGTCCGAAGTAGCCGGATTTCGGCTCTAGGGCTCTGATCGGGGTGAGTGAATACTGGCTGCCTCTCTGGCTTCCATAACAAACAGTTACTATGTCCTGGTGTGAGGTGGAGCCAATTAGTGAGTGACAGTCAGCGTCCCTTTAAACCACCAACCAATCAGAACAGAACCAATTGGTTTCAATATAGTAACAGAACTTAAAGGTACCATGTAAAGCTCCAGCCACACAGTGTTTATGTGATATTAGTAATCACAGTGGCACACTTAAATTCATTGAGCTCTTAAAAAATTTTTTTTTTTTTTTTTTTTTTACAAATGTTTGTAAATGCAGACTGCATGGCTAGGTACTGGATTTTTATACACATGTGCAATGGATATGATTGAAACACCTGCATTCAATAATTATGTGGTTTGTCCCAATACTTTTGTCTCTATTGACATATGATTGATCAGCCTTTTAATAACAGTGAATTTATATAAGATTTAAATGGGATTTTTTTCCCAGGGTGAATCTGGAGGAACCCTACATGCATGACTTGGCTATGTTACAGTAATCTGTGCCAGACAATAACTCTACATGAGAGGTTAAGAGTCCCCATCTTACTGTGTTACAGAAAACAGCTGATTAGAGTTGCAGATCAGATATTCGGCAAGAATCACAGTTATGAGAAATCATAATTATTATGTATACAGAAGGTCAGAAATTGATGGAAGTACTTTTAGACATAGGCAGCAAATAAATAAATGCCAAGCAGAGATAACCATTAACCAGTGAGATAACCAATAATATATATATATATAAATATGTATTTATGTATGTATGTATGTATGTATATATATATATATATATATATATATATATATATATATATATATATATATACACACACACATCTACATATTCCGTGTATTAAAGGGACTGTATCACCTAAATATTGTTTTTACTGTGAATGTAGAGAATAAAAATTTACTGAAAAAAGCTATACATTGTGGTAGCAAAATTGCAAGCAAATGCCTACATTAGGAGAAAAATATGTTTGAAATGTTTCTGGAGAGTCTAATCTTATTGCATATTGATATGGAAATTCAAGTTAATTTTCATATCAAGTCTTGCGAACACAATGTATAGATCATTTCAGTCATTTCTTATTCTCTAAATAGGAAAAACAATAATTTAGGTGAAACTGTTTCTTTAAATTGCAATATGCACACAAAAAAATGAAAGATTTAGCCTTGCAATAAGCTGATAATGCTGACACCTTCCAGTGGACCAGCAAATTAAATGTAAGATTAACTTTTTTTCAGAACTGTTTTTGTCTTGTTATTTTGTATGATTTTTTTTAAATCATATGTTTGTATGATAAAAGTAACCCATTTAATATTGAGGCTTTATAAGACAATTTCTTATGTTGTCAGATTAATATACTGTACGTCACATTAGCAAGTTTCTAGCACTAACCCTGCATAAATAAAACTATACTAAAACAAGAAATATAGACACCAAGACATACCTATTGCAGACAGACCAGGGAATGAAACACAAGCAGGTAGAGAACATATAAATAAGAGAGAAACAAGGCAGAAAGAAACAAGGAAAACCAATAATGGAACAGAACAAGATAACAGGGCAAGAAACCAAGCAAAAAACAGAAAAGGGCAAAAACAAGGATAAAGCATTACAAAGAATGCAAGGAACGAAAGGAAACAGGAAGCACTAGCTACTGCCTGGATAAATCTGTATACGGTAACTAGGAAACGTGGGTCGTAACAGACTTTGCAATGTTTTAGGTATCCAAATGTATTGATTGAACGTATCTAACACAAGTAAAGCATGCTCTTGATCAACGCATCTTTTAGTCTTTTTAGTAATCGCCCTGAGTTATTATTAAAGTACATGGTTTTCTTCTAATTCTAGGTTTTTACCATTCAGTAAACATGTATCAATATGTTTCTGAAGTTCATTACAATCATTTCTTCTAAGTGACATAGGGATGGCTTGAAACAAATTAAAGAAGCACATTCATCTAGGAAGCACATTCATTTTAATGGAGTTGATCCTGCCTACCCATGAAATTATATAGTCTAATTAAATGTTGTTGAAACGAGGAACAATATTTGTGTACAACTCTGAATAGTTTGTAGAGATTTTAATACCCAAGTATGTAATGTATTGGTTTTGCAACAAATAATGGAAATTAGTCTTGCTCATTGTTTGGTGACATGGGTAACTAGCACTTCTGATTTTAAACAGAAAGTGAAAAGCAAATTTTGATTACCTGAAATAAATTAGGGAGGGACAAACTGATGTTATTTTATTGTACAAAAATAGCTTTTCTTTCAAAGACATGAACATTTGTAAGTGAAGCCAAAGTTTGGAATAGTAGTGTATGTTTTTTAAACCATTGTTACAGTTGTGAACATACAGTTATGTTAGTTTTAGCAGTATCAAAACTATTTGGGTGCATAAATCCTATATTTTTTTTATATTGAGTGACTTTATATATATGGTTTCAATTCAAAGTAATTTGCTTTGTTCACCATGAGCTAGGAAACATTTTGATCTTATGACAATCTAGGCTATGTTTCTACTTTAAAGTGGGAGCAAATCACAAACAATTTTGAAAGCCATTTCTTTCTGTTGCATATCATTTTTTTAAATAGTACTCATTCAAAGTACCATTCAAAATATATCCCATCAGAAAAAACAAAGACATGGAAGAAATCATTTTCGTAAGCAGGCAGACAGTGAGAAGGACACAAGATGTCAGTACTGTAGTATTAGATGGATCAAGACTTGGCATTTTACTAAAGCAGAGCTTTAGTAAAAGCAGAGAGGTAAAATAAGCTAATGATAGTGTTGCTACCAAGTTGGTATTTTATTTAGGCCAGTAAACAATTGGCTTGTATCTAATGTTAAGTATATGAAGGAAATTGCGTAGCAGGTATATTTTGTTAGGAAAAATGGCAACTCTCAGAATAGATACAAATATAAAAGCAACTTCTTCTTAGGCATCAATGGCTCTGCTGTAGACTTAAATATAGCTATATAAGTGTAGTCACTATTGTACATCATAACAGATGATTTTCAGAACAACACTTATCCTAGTACTAAGTCACTCACCACTGATTTTTTCACTAGCAAACTCTGACATTAAAAATAACTCTTATTTGCCATGTTAAAGGAGTATAGCCCCATTAAAGTATTTCATAAGTACTTTACAAACTCCACTTCTGTAGCATCAATCTGGATTAGCTTCCTAGTATGTAAAATGGACTCCAGAGTGCATTAAAGTGAACATAGGTTTATCCATACAAACTTGATAATAAAAAAGAATATGTGATTCACAAAGCATGTTTTCAAAATGCATCTTTAAGTAGGTATATACATTTAATCTATACATTTGCTTATGATATTATGAGAAAATGGACTTTGTCAAAAATGTGCAGATTAAAATGTATACTTTCCTGGTTAAACACTTGCTGCTTGATGTTAACATCCAGCTGCCCCTAAAATCTCACAATGCCTAGAGTGTGTGCTTAATTGTATTAATACAAAAAAATATATTAATGTGGCTAATGGCTATAACAAAATATAGTTTATTATCCATGTTTGGTTTTATCTCTAGTACACAAATTTGAAAAACAAACAAATCATATTGTTACTGCGAGGTACAGAACAGAATCTATTTTAATGGTAAATACGGTTAGTTGTTTGATAATTAAGTTCGAATCCTCTTCAGTAAGGATGAAATCAGCTACTCGGGATTTACAGAATGCTCAGGGTTTGTACAGTGCTCTGGGTTTATGCATATCCCCTCTTGCTTGCTTAATAGTGAAAGTCCTTGATAATACTCAGAAATAGCACCAAAATCATTACACTCTGCAATTAAGAGAAACGTTTATTTTTTTTAAAAGCAAGTATTTTAAATGTTGTGATATCATTAGTAGTCTATTGGATTTGTGTGAGGGTAATAAAAATTACATAAGAGTGTATCTGAAGATAAATTGCCCAGTCCTGACACAGAACACAGTGTGTATAAATAACATAAACTAACCTGTACAAGAGAGGTTTTACAACAAGTTTTTATTTCATTATAAAGGTCAATTATTGGACAAAGTTCTAAACATGGACCAGTCAACAGAAACATTCCATTGGTTTCCATGGCCATTAATCCACGTTTAGAACTTTTGCCCCAGAGTTGACCTTTATAAATAACATCCTTTGTTCCTCAACCCATATACATTCCACAATACGCTACTTCACTCATCTTTCATTCTTCGAGCAGTGCTCACAAAATATATCATATCATAACATTTCCGTTGTTAAGTAGCATTTTTACTTTATTATTTTCAGCTCTTGCAAGCATTTCCAGCATCAATGTCTGTTCTTTAAGCCGCGCTACAGGTTCTTTTCAGGGAAAAAGCTTGAAATAGTTCATCAAAACCAATAGCTGTTAGACAACATATTTTATCTTTTTCAAGGAGCATCTACTCTCAAACTACATCCCTGAAAGGTAGTCCCATGCTTAAATAATAAATTGGTCCTGAAAGAATTCACATAGACTTTTGCCTAAGGAAAAGAGAGAAGGTTAGCTGCATGACTGTGGTATGATCCTTTGTCTGTTGACATTCCTTTTTAGCTTTTTGTCCTCAGGGCATGACAGTAAGTATTAAATAAGTGATAAACGCAATTTCTCATACCTATTCTGCTAACTGCTTTAGTCACAAAAGATATTTCTTTGGCGCTTGAGTGGTTGAAGAGACAGCACCACTAATAATGTACATTTTAGAATATTGGAAAGGTAAGATGCTTGATACATCATATAATACTTACCAGGATCCTTTGCAGAAAATTGTCAAGCAGTCTTAATGCATTTTCTACAATTATCGTAAATCAAATTTGGCATAGTTCTGTGAATTGGCTTATATGTGACCTTGCACTGTGACATTTTCAAAATCTTTTTTGCTGCCATTGAATAAAGATCAATAAAAATTGTGAGGCAAAGGTATCGGTGTGTGTCAATTAATTGTTGCTGCTTTCAAAATTGCAGGGACCTCTGTAAAATTGTAATTATAAAATACAGGGGTTGGACAAAATGACAGAAGTGCCTAAGTATATATTGATATTATAGACCTAGTAAGGCCTTCAAAACATTTTTAAATTGTTCTGTACAATTCAGTCGCTGGTACCAAAGTTGACGTCTCTGTCTAGTATGAAGCCACCTGGTGGTTTTGTGAGGATCATCCAGGACAGTTTGTGAAAATGTTTAGAATCTGGTGGGCTAGTTACATAGATATTCACGATGGAGAGAGGTTGGTTCTATATTAGGCCATCAACATTAAGGAATCTTCCCTCTTCATAAGAGACTGATTTTAAAACTTGAAACTATGTAGTAAGATTGTGACCAAGGTGTGTTTTCAGGAGCTGCACAATGGGGTACCTGCTGTCCAAAAACAATGAATTTATTGTATGAAATTTCTTAGTTCCTGTAATTCCCAATTGCACTCCTACCATTATCTTATCTGTTTTTCACTTATTGTTTGTGCTGAGAGGTGTTTGATTTTTAAGGTAGCTGCTTCACATATTATAACACTCTAGGGAAGCCTATACATTCCAAATCCATAAGGGCAAATTGATTGTCTTCACTTGCAGGATGAGAGGAGGCTCTTCACATTACAGGTGATCACCTTGATTGAAGCTTGGGGGGAAGACGAGTGCCGCAGGAATTCTGAGGAGGAAGCCATTTTCAAAAGGCAAATGCAGTTAAATGTGGATAGAGGTGGTAAGTAGGTGGATTAGAAGAGAAGGAAAGACTAGAGAAAGTCTCTACTGGGATAGGCCACTGGAAAGTTATTAGTGTCAATAATGCAACTATTGTGCAATACATGTCTTATATTTAAAAGGAAAACTCTTTTTCATCAAATAGTCAAATTGCCAATTGATTAGGTACCTGGAGTATATCAGACAAGAAGGCTCATATCTCAACTTCCCGGCAACAACATATTATAAGGAAACAATTTGTTCAAATATCTGAGAAATGTAGATAACTAGAGTTAATAAATTGAACTGTGATGAGCACCTCATCTAAAATAAAAGAAACTAAAGGAGTAGGTTTTGTAGCATTGATGTCTTAGCCCACATGGTAAGTAGGCCTATCAGGGAAAGTAGACTGCTGCACTTATCTAGGCGAAGGTCAGTCTGTGTAGCAATTGTGAAGAGAGATTTCTCTGAAAATAACTGAGAGCTCAACAGCACAAAATATAAACCTATGAAGAGTTCCAGGGGGGTCGTAATCCTTTGAAAATCAGAGCTGCTTGATTTACGGTGCTGTCCCCTCTTGGTGTCTGGGGTGGCTCATGTTCCATATGATGTTGTTTTGTGGCAGCCGAATGGCAAATATATGGGTCTTTGCAGAGTTGTTTCTCCAAATATGGCAGTAGAGGTAGGGCCAGATGTTGCAAGAATGATTGTGCTTCTATGGTCTGTGGTGTATTTATTTAGCAGCTGAAAGGCAGAGAAACAAACAAATGAGTCCATACTTTTTTTTAATAATCTATTGGTAGATAAATACCTTATATCAAAATGAAAAGGTTTCCATGTTAAAAATATCACTTGGTTTTGATGGGTCGAAATTTTTTTATTTTTTAATATTTATTATTCATCTAAATTCCCATTTGCTACCATATCCAATAGAAATGTTAGATGGAGACTAACATCACCTTTTGTGGCCTTAAACCTACTCTTTATATGGTTATATTTCAGTGGAGGTCCAAAAAATGTTGTTAAATTGTCCATTATGAAGCATAGTAAATGTCCACCAGAAATTATTTTTAAATAATAATAATAATTAAATTAATGTTTAGCTGCACATCCTGTCTGGCACAGTTAATAGGCAAACTACAAACACTAGAACAGTACCTTCTAATGTCCAAACTCCTATACATACTACATGTGCTGTTTCTCTGACTAAAAAAGGGTTGCCACCTTTTCTTCGAGAAAAAAAATACCAGCCATGCTACTATCTCCTAGACTTAACATTGGTGTCAAGCCATTTTTTTTTACCAGCCTGCTGGTAAAATACCGGCCAGGTGTCAACCCTATTGGTGGGTAATACCCCAAAAGGAAGTATGGCTGAATGGCACAACTCTCCAAGCCCTTGTAACAATTTGCTCAGTTACCTCTCAACATCTTTCCTTCAAATATATACAATCCACAAAATAAAGAGCACTTCTCAGGTCTTAAATTGATGGAACAAATCTCTCCTTAGTGCATAGAATGATGTTTCAGTCACCACAGGAACATGTAATTATGTAAGTAAATACAATGTTTATCCCTAGTGGTCATACAGTCCCTAAAATCCACCCAGAATGGCTGGCTACTGTTTGTCATTGTGAGTATTTGAAAGGTACAATATTTTGTAATTGTAATTTGGTTTATTACTTTTCAGTCTCCTGACCCAGGTTAAAAATCGTGAATCATAAATGAAACTAATAACCTAAGGTTGATACAAACAAAGTAGACATAGAACATATTAAATTCTCGATTTCTCTCTTGAGTATCTTTTGTATCATTTTTTCAGAGAAGCAAAAACAATTGAAAACATCAAGTTGCATAGCAAGACAGCATTAAACTTTATGCAAAGCAAATTTTCAAATTTACCAGCAATATGCTGACAACTGAGATCATAAATAATGATTCTGAAACCAGGAGGTATAATATTTGAATAAGTCGCTTACTTATAAATACTTCTTCTCTTGACTACCGATAGATGTATAACAGGACTGTTGTAATCAGGAAGTAACTGAAAGCCTAAAATAGGATAAAGTGCCCTCTGGGAAATGAAATAAAATTAGTAAGGTCAACTCTCCACTACTGAAAATACATACAGAATAAAAAAACAACAAACGTTATTTCATATTTGTTAAAATAATTAAATCAACATATTATGCAATATAATTTTAAAAAGTGCAAACAAAAAATATATCTGTACAAAAATGTTAGTTTTAAAAGTCTATTGGATTTTATTCATGCACAGTCTAAACAATGGTTCAACAATGGTGCAGATAAAGCTGCACATAATCAATACTGACCAAAATGTCCAAAAAAAATGTATATCCGATTTATATTAACTAAACTGAAAAGTGTATAAAATGAAAACATATATAAAACTTTACTTGGCGTAGCCTTCCATACTTCCATATTTATATAATTTATGATTGAGTTTATTTCGATTAGTAGGTGTGGGGACCACACTAGTTCTACATTTTTATTTTTTCCTGATATATTGTACAGTGTATTCTGAAACCTATAAAATGGTGGCTATAAAAGGAAGAAAAACAATACCTGTACACCTTACCATCTCATATTTTTGATTTATTTTTTATATCAGTAGTTCCAAAGTAGTTCTCTCTCCTCCTCCCCATCTTTGTTCTCCGCCCAGTTCTCTACCCCTCCTCCCCATCTCTGTTTTCTTCCCCTCCTCCCCATCTCTGTTCTCTCCGCCTTTCCTCCCCATCTCTGTACTCTCCCCTACTCTGTTCTCCCCTCTTCCCCTGTTCTCTCCCCTCATCCTCATCCCTGTTCTCTCCCCCTCATACCACTCTCTGTTCCCTTCCCCTCCTCCTCTGCTCTCCCTCCCATCCCATTCTTACTTGAAGCGGGCATCATAAGCATGTCAAACACACACAGAGCTCAGTAAGTACTACTCATGCTCTCCGCATTTAGTGATAATGCAGGGCATCGGAAATACGAGCGGGGAGTGTGAGCAGAACTGAGCTCTGTGTGTGTAACAGGAAAAAAGAGATGAGGGAGAGAACAGAGATGGGGAGGAAGGGGAGAGAATGGGGATGAAGTGGGGAGAAGAGAGGAGGGGAGCCACAGATCAGAGATGGAGAGGAGGTGAGGAGAAGAGAGGAGGGGAGCCAGAGAATAGAGATGGGGAGGAGAGGGAGAGAACAGAGAGGGGGAGGAGGGGGGAGCTTACACTGCACTGCTTCATACAGTGGGGGTGGATCCTCATCTCTGCGGTCTGCCCCCTCCCTGGATCCTGCATTGTGGCTGTGCAGAGGGCTAGTGAGTGGAGATCTTCTGATCTCCTCAGTCAGTGCCTCTACGGCAAACTTTTTTTTTCACACTTTGACTTTGTCCAGGGCCGCCCCCCCTTCCAATTCTTTTTGATAAAATATACAATAATTCTCAAATTAAAAAATACATAAATTTCACAAATTAAAATTATATATTAGTTTGTTAGTACATACTGAAAATCCAAAATGTAGGATCCTATGTAAAATGCAAAAATCATTAATCAGGCATTTTGATTAACATTTTTTTCTACCAATGTTCACAATGCTAGCAATGATAATAAATCTCCCTATTATTTATTTTAAGAAATTATGATTTATGAGTTATATATAATATAATTATAATTATATTATATATAATATATTTTCTCCATCCTTTCTTAACCTATAGGGCAGTGATGGTTAACTTTGGCACTCCATATGTTTGGGAACTACATATGTCATCATGCCCAGTCAGTGTTATTCCCAAACATCTGTAGTGCCAAGGTTAGCCATCAATAAACTAAGAGATATTACTCTTGGTACAGGTAAGCCAGATATAGTAATGTGTTCTGAGTCCACAGAATTACATCATGATGTCACTGTGATTCTGTGGATCTTAAGCATTACTGCAGAGTCCACTTTAAAGTGAGAGTCAGATAAGGTGACACACTGACTCCCTAGCAGCCATCAAGTCACCATACTACATCTGGAAATACTTTATAACAAGTTCTACTTGCACTTTTTTCCCCAACTCCACTGTATTCTACCTAAGTTTACCACTTCTATTTAAGCATTCCACCTATAATTTACATACACATACCATAAATTTCCAATACTATAGCTGTTAAAAGCATTCTATAGCATTATAGAATGCTATAGTTTCTATAACACACTGAAATGTTCTTAAATTTTTGAAAATGTTTTTTTTTTTTTAACTGAATGTCAAGTTTAAAAATTCAGTTTTGCATACAAAGAGGATTTTGGAAAATTGGTTCCATTTCATCTATTTTAAGCTTATATTTCATCCTGATTGGGGTTATTAATGGTAATAGAATGATTGAAGTGACATGCACAGCAATTAGATCCAGCAGCTTGAATACTTTTAGAGCATCTAATACCATATAAGACGGCTAAATACAGTCCTGTCACTCAACAAAGTCCTTTTTAATGTTGACTTATAAATAGTGCCATCCCATGGCTTACAATTTTTATATAACTCCTATCTACATTTTCTTTACTCTGCAGCCTGCTTTAATTTCTAAGTGAAATCTTGTTTATGTATTTCAAATAGCTTACAGTATTAAGCATGTATCAGAAAAGAACTAAATCCATGGTTAGTTTTGTTTGTTCAGACTGCAGTAAAAATGCTTTTATAGGTCATTAACACATTGCCTACCAGGCATTGCTTGGCCAGAAAAGACAAATCATTTTATTAAGAGCCTAATTTTGAAACTAATCATGTTAATTATAAAACACAAATAGAAAGATGTAACACAAGGAAAAATAAACCTTCATCATCTATATTATTTTTGCAAGATTCCCTTTAATGACTGGCCTATATAATACAGTATGGGTTGTGTAGATTGATAAATATGTACAGTAATTGGATGACATTTAGCCACGTTTGTGTCAGTTCTGAATAAGTGAATATTTTAAATAATAATAAAAAGCTAAGTAAATAAAAAGCTTCCGGTTTACATGCAACAAAAAATATCAAGGGCATTTGGAGTTCCAAATAGGGTAATTTGGATTATTTTGGTGATCCGAATTTCTGTTTTAAACCAAGTATTACTGAAATGGTTTAGAATTGCTCAGATTCAGAAAAAACTTAGGTGGCTGTACCAGGGAGCATTGAAGAATGGAATCTGTGGCTGTCAAAAAAATGGAGACATTTTAATAGAACTGTGGATGATGATTGTTCTAGGCGAATTCAGCCAGAGGTAGATAGTCAACCTAGTCATCTTGGAGGTGTAAGAAAAACAGCCTAAGTACTCTTCCGGAGTCTTGTTAGTGCATTTGGTTTGGCCATTACCCTGAGGGTGGAAAGCAGTAGTGAGGGAGCGTTGCACATGTAACATTTCACAGAATGCTTTTCAAAAACGTGATGTAAATTGAGATCCTTGATCTGATGTAATATTTTGAGGTAAGCCATGCAGACAAAATACCACTCTTATGAACAACTTGGCAGTCTCTGCAGCAGAAGAAAAGTCCTGATGTGGAATGAAAAGTGTAGTTTTAGTGAAACGGTCTATCACAGCCACTAGTGTGGTAAAACAATTGGAGAGTGTTAGATCTGTGAGGAAGTCAACTGAGATCTCACCCGATGGTATGGCAGGAACGGGTAAGGGTTGTAAGAGACCAGAGGGATGAACATGCTTGTCTTTGGAACAAGAGCAAACAGCACACGATATGACAAAAGAATACACATCTTTATTAAGAGTCGTTCCTTTTTCTGTCATATAACTCCATGGCCTGCTGCTGGGGTGTCATGAAAAGCTTGAAACCCCAGGAGGAGCGTACACCTTCTCTCCATGATAATAGAGGCCATGTATAGGTTCAAATCTTGGTGCTCGGAAGTATTGCAGGATGAGGGATGGTTTTGGAGCAGGTCCCAAATTGCAGCTAAAAATTGTTCAGGCTGTAGAAAGGTTCAAGGTTCATAATTAATATCATTAATAATATTAATTGTTAATATATTATTATTACTATTATAATATATGCCTCTTTCCTTTAAGAAATGCACCACCAAATGTCTCCAACCAACCAATACTCTGTAATATTTCAGAGTCAAATCCACTACCCAGACTTCCTATAGTGAACCAAGGCTATCAAGATGTCTTTTGAGTGGATATCCTTCATCTATATTACAACTATGATTGCCCAATAGATCTACTACCAGGGGCAACTTTTTCCTATGGACAAATTTTCCACTTGGCAGAACCTGAACATCCACATTCCCATCTGCAGCTGGCATGAATACAACTATTAAATAAATTGAATTAATTGATAGACACTCTTTGGTAGCAGATAAGGTACCCTCCAGTATATCTGAGAATGACAGTTCTGATTTTTCTTTTATAACACAATATAGCTCAGAGGCCTTTAAGTTGAAAAATGTTTTAGAGAAACACTGACATATTTTGTTGTAATGTGATATTTAAGAAACATTTCCCTAGAAAGCCTAAAGTCATCTTTAAAAAGTCCATGAATAAAAAATGCATCTTAGTCCCAATTTAATTAGAGAAAAAAACCTGCTAATACAACGGAGTATTTTTATAAATGGTATGGATGCAATACTTGTTCTCTTTTTTATTTTTTTCCGTCTTAATTTATTGTATAATTTTCATTATTCTTCATATTTATTTTACTCTTTTTCGTTAATTTATTTTCTTTATTTATTTTATTTTTTACTTTTTTATATTTTTATTCCATTACTAATATTATTTATTTATAGTCTTCGTTTTTATTTTTATTATTGCTTATTAAAAAATGTTTTATTTCACTTTTATTCATTTTAATTACATTTTTTTTATTTTCTTATTCTTTTATTCTGATTTATAGTTATTCATACATTCATGAATTCTTAGGTGACCTGTCTTCAGGGCACTGCCCGGATGATTATTTGATTGCTAGCCTGCGCTTTTGGATGAATGTTCATCAAGTATGTTTATACAATGTGTTTTTTTGGTGCTATTTGGTTGTTGTGATTGGAGAGTGGGTTGGGTGCAGAGGTGCTGTTTATTGTTCTTATGCCATGTTGTTTCGTTCTCTGGTCTGTGGATATCTATCCTGATTTTTTCGGACACTATATTTATCTGTTGTCAACTTCAGTGTCTGGGATTGTAAATTCCATTTTCGCAACATCAAGAGGGATTCCTTTTTTTTTATATATATTCTGATTTTGGTTCGGAGGGGTCTTTGAAGCAATCCCTAGGGAGAGTATGCCCTTTTTTCCCTATTAGTTCTATGTACTGTATTTTCTATAAATTGTTAGAGCACATTTGAAACATGCACTGTGTATTATTAAGAAACATTTGATAGGACTTAAGGTGCATGCCCAAGACATTGCCTGTGCACAAAGATGAAGTTCTTTGTCCTGCCTACCGAAACCATGTCTACCAAAACAGCTGCATCATTTTAATTAAATTGTGTCACAATGCCCCCATAAAGCATCCCCAGTGTCACATTGACCCCGCATAACTGCCTGAGGTTGCTGTACTTTGCATATAGTGAAATTAGTTGAGAGTTTTGTAATTCCACTGTCCAGTCGTGTTTGGAGAGGACTTTTAATGTTTATTGCCCGTTCAGCTCACGTTTTGGGGTGTTTGTGTAGCTAATTTCTTCTGATGCCCAATGCATTTTTATTTTATGCTTACTAATGTGTGAGAAGAATCCTTTGTGAGTGCATATATACATTTGAGCACATATGTTATTTATTAGTGTGTTACACAATGAATGCTATTTTTTTTAATTCTGCATCTGTCTGTATATATTTCTACAATTTTTTAATTAGAAAGTATTTTATTGTATTTTTGTGTTCACACTTCACATATTTTTTTGTGTAATCACATAAACCTGAATAAATAACCTATTTGCTATGCTTTCTCTTCATCTATAGTTTGTATTAATGCAAGTTATTGGCATAGTAGGTTAAAATATGGTGTAAAATAACATAAAAAGTTCCTCAATCATAATTCATCATCATGTTATAACTTTTTTAATATGTTATGGTTCGTAATATTGGGGACAATCTGATGATAGTATGTTGTTGTTTAGTATATGGAAGACTAGAGCTAATAACCCTTTGGTTAAAGGACATCTCACAGTTGAAAATCAATCATCACAAAATACAATTCATTGAAATTAGAATATTTGTATCTTAATCAAGTCTAATTTACTCAAAAATATAAGGTTTATAGCCTCTACTGAGTTCTCAGAATTTGATTAGAGCCATTTTAAAATATTTTAAAACAAGAAAAATATGGCATATGATAACTATACATGCAAAGTATGTTTTGTTCCACCAGTTTTACAGTTCAGTCAGTTGTTTTCTGGACATATATATGAGTCTAAGGTGAACAGGTTAATTGATGAAGGAGTGAATAACATAGGAAATAATTTGCTTGTTATTTTTATCAAAAAAGTCAATTATAGCAGAGTGTTGTAATGATTGTGCTAGTAATCTTATTAAGTGTTCTTTTAGAGGTCAACATAGAGTCATATCTGAAAATACACCAATATGGAATATAGAATTATGCTTGCTAATTAAAATTGCCATTACAATTTTTTATCATTGTACAAAGCACATGCTAATTACCTTACATCCTCTCATGAGGCCCATTGCTTATATTGTCTGTTTATTTTATTTATCATTATGTTAGACTTGACCTTTTTTGTAACATGCATAGTCAAACAAATATAATATCAAAATGAAAGTCTATTATAATAAAGTCATAATCACTAGCAGATTGTTTTTCTTTCCATAACACGTTCTGTGTAATTTTAAGCTTTTGATTATTATATATTATATTTGTATTGTTTATTGATTACCATAATTCCTTTCTGAAATGACAAATAGATAGATATGTTTGTTTCTTAGTTAATTCTGTTATAGGGTTGTTGTTATTATTAAACTGAGTATAGGTATCTATCTTACTATAGCTGAACAAGAAATATTCAGATATTCAGTTTGGGAAATAAAGACACACATTTACGAATGTGGTATATCAAGCCCCAAAGTGTCATAATCCAGAGACTGCTTAGATGCATTTAACATATATTTTTCTCTTAATCCATTCATTTTTTTTTTTATAATACTGCTTGGGGATAAGCATATACAGTATGCCTGTATGGGAGGTTTTAGCTACCCTCCATCTTTTCGTTCCTGCCATAATTATATAGATCACCACAGTGCTCAATGTATCTAACATAAAATCGGGTCATGATGTAAAATGCTTCATCTTCTATTCATAATATATACAATATTGTTACTTCTTTTTCCTTTGTTGGCTGATGTGGTGAAAGGAAAACTTACAGTGAGGAGTAATTTCCAGATCTGGAGGTCTGGACACAGCTATACAGTGAATGAGATCAAAAAGTGTGGTGTAGGTGCTATAGTGCAAGATATAGGTTAGAGGGGTTATTGCGCTGTGGCTTTTTGGCAGCAAATGTTACAAATTATATTATTGGGCTGTTACATATATGCCTTCAGACATACACATGCCTTAGTGAACTAGTTCTCACTTTAAGAGTAACTAGTCCTTTTAAGAATAACTACATATCAGCCCAGAAAACCAAGTTAAACCACTATTTCCAGTGATTTTTTACTTTTTCTTTTTTTTACTTTTTTCTGAGCTGTGACAGTAGTAGCTGATACCATAACTGGCTGTCTCCGTCAGACACTGCTTCCTCAGTATTGGAACTGCCAAACCACTGCATGTATAGGAATCTATACCCCAAGCATCAGACAAGACCAGTTTTGGAGTAAAACAAGAAATATCTTTATTGAAAAGATACACATGTTTATATACACAAACATGATCATATAAGGCGCCTCATAGCTCACGCCATCACCCATCCTCGACAGACAGGTGACTCCACCTGGTCGCCATAGCCCGGTAAACCTCCTGATCCACTGTGCCCCAATTTTAGGGATGATCCCACTGCGGATATAGGTATCTGCCAGATGGTTCCAGGACAATGCTGCTACCCCTGGAAGGGTGTGGGATGGATAGCACAGAGGGTCTGAGGGCAGAACAGGAAAACTTTATTAGGGGGGTTAGTATGTGAAATGCCCTTTTGAGAATGAGTGTGTGGGGTGAGAAGTACCTTGTAGCCCTGCTTCCCGTGGCATCTTACTTTACATTCCCGTTACATCTTACAAAACATTGAATTATTTTTAGCATGCTATTCTGGGTTTCTATAATCTTCTCAGTCACTCGTTGAAAAGCTGCTAAATTTAAAATGTATTCAGACTCAAAGATTTTAGTTGCTGAACTTTTATGGACCAGCGCTTAGTTAGATGTACAAATGCCCACTTTTTCAGTTAAGCGGTTATGTCCAAAAAATGCTCACAGGTAAGTTAAATATAGATTTGACCATGATAGATTGCAACCTGTACATTAGCAATTACATCTCATCATCACATAGAGGGAGATTTATGGAAGTTATATTCTGGATTGACACACTTGCTTGCATGGTGTTAAATACATGGTATTTAATGTTTTTACTTCTACAAGCAACATTATTATGTCAAGGAGAACATGAAAAATGAGTTTCTACCTTTTTATGCACTGATAAGATTATTTAGATGATGTGGATGGATTTCAGTGTTCAAAGATCATACCAAGAATTTCTTTCAGTGCTATCAATAGTAATATGCCCATACCTCCCAAAATGTATGTCCTGGCAATAAGGATGCTGCGGTATGGAGCATCAATTTGAGACATGTATTAATGCTGAAAGTGTGTAACTGACACTGCAATGTCATCCAGCTACGCATGCCAGCCAAACCGGGTTGATGAAAAAACTGATACAATTACCATTTGAGTGGACAATCTGTGTGCTAAGTAATTAATCTTCATGGGATGCCCGTTAGTTAGTTTAGTATTTTTATTTTTCGCATCAGACTCTGTTATCAGAGCTGTTATGTACTTTCAGGAACTAGATTGCTAAATATGTCAGTTGTTTATCTAATAGAGGAATTTTTATCTTATTATAACTTTAGCAATAACAATGGTGTTGCTATACAGATGTTATAATGGCATAAAAAAGAGGGGAATATTTACAAGCCCAAAGCATTTCAGCCATATGAAGGCTTCATCAGGGATAATAAAGTTGGTTTAATAGTTGTAAATATTCTGTAGTGTTGGGTGGTAAAATATGCAGAATCTGGTTTTACTTTGTGTTGGGTTCTGATTTTGCACAAATTGAAGAGATGTTAATGATGGGTGTAATATTTGCAGGGTTAAGTATGTGTGTGTGTGGGGGGGGGGGGGGGGAACGTTTTTGCATGATGTAAAAGACACCTAATTTAATGCCACTTACTGGGTTTTCATTGCATATTTTTCAAAGATATTAGTGGAATTGTGAATTGAACGTATGGTCTAAAATATCCTGAAGACATTGCACCTAAAACTAACAGGCCGGTGTAAGCAGCCAAATGTTGTTTCCCTGTAAGGATTTTTTTGAGTGCGCTCTCCAATCTTCCTCTACTTCCACTGGATATGACAATGTCATAGCCGACAGCTGTATATCCTTCCTCCACACACGCTGCAGAGAGAGCAGCAGATGAGTACCGGGGAAGGGGGAGGGGGTAATTGCTTTTCTTAATAATAATGCATATTAATTAATATTAATGGGCAAATTGGCTGTGGCAAATTAATGGGCAGACTAACAGTGGCATATTAATGGTCATACAAACAGTGACATATTAATAAGCATAATAACAGTGGCATGTTAATTGGTACCTGACTGTGGCTAATTTTAATTGGCAAAGTGATGCTTTGGCATGTTTTGTGGGGCAAAATAACATGTCGTATGGGGGAAAGTGACACACTACCATGTTCTGCAGGGCCAGGTCTGTGGATGAAAGTGATATTATGGTATTTTCTGCAGGGCCAGTTATGTGGTGCAAAGTGACACAGTGGTATGTTTTGTGGGGCTAATTAGCATTGTGGCATGCCAAATCATGTGGGTGCATTATGAGTGCAAGTCAAGTGCTGTGGGCAGGGCCGTCTTTAATAGTGATTGGACCCTGGGCAAGCATTTGCTTGGGCCCCCTGGACCCTGCCCCCTCCCCTGCATGCAATCCCGCCATCCATCGCAATGTTACCCCCCCCCCACACACACACACACATATGCCATAATTGTTGTGCCATTCAGATGCCAGTAATATTGTAACTTTCGGATGCCAGTAATATTGTGCCAGTCAGATGCCTGTAATATTATGCCAGTCAGATGCCTGTAATATTGTGCCAGTCAGAGCCCAGTATTATTGTGCCAGTCAGAGCCCAGTAATATTGTGCCAGCCAGAGCCCAGTAATATAGTGCCAATCAGATGCCCAGTAATATAGTGCCAATCAGATGCCAAGTAATATCGTGCCAATCAGATACCCAGTAATATAGTGCCAATCAGATGCCCAGTAATATAGTGCCAATCAGATACCCAGTAATATAGTGCCAATCAGATGCCAAGTAATATAGTGCCAATCAGATGCCCAGTAATATAGTGCCAATCAGATGCTCAGTAATATTGTGCCAATCAGATACCCAGTAATATAGTGCCAATCAGATGCCCAGTAATATAGTGCCAAACAGATGCCCAGTAATATTGTGCCAATCAGATACCCAGTAATATAGTGCCAGTCAGATGCCCAGTACTATAGTGCCAATCAGATGCCCAGTAATATAGTGCCAATCAGATGCCCAGTACTATAGTGCCAATCAGATACCCAGTAATATAGTGCCAATCAGATGCCCAGTAATATAGTGCCAGTCAGATATCAGGAATATTGTGCCAGCTAGCCCACCGCCCCCCCCCCCCCCCCCCGTACTTACATGCGGCTTGCCGGAAAAAAGCTTTCACAAGTGCAATGCGCTGTGAACGCGGCAGCAGGGGCTGGGGGCCCACGGGACAGCTGCCTTGGGGCCCCCCAGGAGTAAATGGGCCCAGGGCAGCTGCCCCGTTTGCCCCGCGTTAAAGACTGCCCTGGCTGTGGGTGCAATATAGGTGCATGGCAAGTGCTGTGGGTATTGTATGGTGCTATGTTAAGTTCCTTAGGTGCAATGTAGGTGCAGATGATGGGAATAAAAGCAAGAAATTCACTTTTTCAATAATTTTTATTACATATAAAAATAGTTGAATATAATAATACAAAGTTTACATTTACATACAGTATTGCGGCTTTACAAATTTGGTTTTCCCACTGCTAAATACTTTGCCCAGTGCCCACTAGGGGCTTAAAATGGCACTGGGTAGGCCCACCAGACATATATAAGGTGCTAAGGATGTCTCCTGCTTCTCCTCATCACTTCTGTTAAACAATGAGGCATAATCACTAAGTGGTGAGTTGAGGTGAGATGAACATTTCATCTCACCAATTTAGTTATACATTGTGCAGTATACAGTAGCTAAATTTGTGAAATTAAATTTTAATTTCATCTCAACTCATCTTTTAGTCAATAACCCCCAGAAAGACAATAGCAAAGCTGGTATTTTTATTTTTTTTAAACAAAATGTGTTAACCTCACATGCAATAACGCTCTTCCAGTGGACACAAAAGCAAATGAAAAGTAAAAATAGTTAGAGCAGTCCACTTTGAAATTGTGAGACTGTGTGTGTGTGTGTGTGTTAGATTGAGTGCTTGTTTCTGTGTGAAGCTGGGGGTATCTGTGAGACTGAGTGTGTGTGTGTGACTGACGGTGTGTGTGTGTGTAATGATGTGCATGTGAGTCTGCTCATTGGATATACTTAATATACAAAGTGTATGCATTTACTCCTCGTTGGCATGAAGCATGAAGGATGGCTGCTTCTTTATTTCACTTCTATCAAATATGCCATGGGCTCTACCACTAATCACAGATCTTTTGGAAATCTTGCAAGGCCCCTGCTTCCTACAGTGTCTCTAAACTGGCTAAATAGGACTGGACCCTGGAAGGGAGGTGTGAAAATGCAGCAAAGGTCTGCTGAGGAGCAGATCAAGCTGTTAGCTTGTTTCTTTACCAGGCTACTGTTCACATCAGAAATGTTCAGGTCAAGAAAAAATAGATTTAAAGATCTACATAGGAGTGTTTTTCTCCTTGTAAACAAAATTAATCATATACATCTCCTTCACAACATAGACCATAATGAATGATGATTTCTGTTAATATCAAAATAAATCAGTCATGATAAAAAATAATGTTGATCACTTTCATTTTGTTGAAAGTATTTTGTTAAAATGTGATCGTTATGGCATGAACCTTAAATGACCCAGTGTACTCTCTTGTTCTAATTATTACAAGTAATTTTATCACCATAGCTAAGAAACCTACTTGATATACAGAAGCGATGGCAATTAAATATATCTTTGAATCATTAAAGCTTTTCAAATTTCTCAAACCTCCAAAGATTACTCTGTGTAGAAAAGAACTTTATAATAGGAAAGGGGGCATTTCTCTCCTCTTTGGTATGTTTATGCTTGCAGTATTTGTCAATATTAATACTTGCAAAAAGGGCACTGTAAGATGCACTCTTATATTTAAAGGGATATTGTGCAAAGTTTATGTACATGTATCATTTATCATACATTCCTAACATAAGGATTTACAATGAAAAAAACTTAAGTCTTTATTATTATGCAAAAAATATATATTCATGTACATATAACACAGCACACATCCTCGTTTGCATTGTGGTTATGTTAAAGAGATAATAGGGATCCCACACATATACTATATATAAAAAATCTTGAATATAATAGGTAATACTGCTCACATGATATAGAACAAGATTCCCCTTCTTAGTTTTGTAGCCCTCCTCTGCACTTTCTCTAGTTCCATGATAGATATCAGGCTGGATCAGAAACGCCACTATTGGATATAGCTGGTGGTCCTGATATGAATTTACTACCACATATAATCGTATTTAATGACAAATAAATGCATCCACTTACATGTATATTTAGAATCTACAGGGAAATATACACCTAAAAAATGAATAACCATTAGTAAAACGTGAAACGCATCAAGTGTGTTCCTGATTTCCCCAGTTCCTGTTTCTTTTTTCAAATCAAAACCACTATTTATCAGTTGGCAGTCTGAAATGCTACACATATATATCATTTTGATAAATATATATCTGTCCATAAACCTCTGTGCATGTATTACAGGCAGGCCCGGACTGGCCATCGGGCACACCGGGCAAATGCCCGGTGGGCCGCGGTGGCCATGGGCCGAGGCCGGCAGGGGAGGTCCCAGAATCTCCCCTGCCGGTCTATGCAGGGCAGGCACTATCCGAGCGCCGGCCCCGCTGTTTGACATGAAGGGCCGGTGAGGACATCAAAGATCTCCCTCACCGGCCCACATGCCTTCAAATGCGGCCGCCGGCGGGGAGAGAGGGAGGGAGACTGAAAAGAGGACCCGGCGGAGCTCTAACTTGCAGCTCCACCGGGTTCCTCTCGCGAGATCCGGAGCATTGCCATGGCAACGACCGGATCTCGCGAGAGTGAACTCTAGCCGGCAGGCTAGAGTTCACTCACCACGAGGGAACATTGCCACCGCCAGTCCCAGGTACCAGCGTGCCGGTCCCCCCCTCCCAGGCTAAAGGTAAGAAAGGAGTGATGGGTGTGAGAGTGCTGTGTGTGAGTGCTGTGTGTGATGGGTGTGAGAGTGCTGTATAAATGTTAGAATGGATTGTGTGTGTGTGTGTGTGTGTAGGGGGGGTAAATAAACAAATAAAATAACAGGCATTATGTCCCCATAATGCCTGTTATTTTATTTGTTTATTTACCCCCCCTACACACACACACACACACACACACACACACACAATCCATTCTAACATTTATACAGCACTCTCACACACATCACACACAGCACTCACACACAGCACTCACACACCCATCACACACAGCACTCTCACACCCATCACACACAGCACTCACACACAGCACTCTCACACCCATCACACACAGCACTCTCACACCCAGCACTCTCACACCCAGCACTCTCACACACACAGCACTCTCACCCATCACACACAGCACTCTCACACCCAGCACCCTCACACACACAGCACCCATCACACACAGCACTCACACACAGCACTCTCACACCCATCACACACAGCACTCTCACACCCAGCACTCTCACACCCAGCACTCTCACACCCAGCACTCTCACACACACAGCACTCTCACCCATCACACACAGCACTCTCACACCCAGCACCCTCACACACACAGCACCCATCACACACAGCACTCACACACAGCACTCTCACACCCATCACACACAGCACTCTCACACCCAGCACTCTCACACCCAGCACTCTCACACCCAGCACTCTCACACACACAGCACTCTCACCCATCACACACAGCACTCTCACACCCAGCACCCTCACACACACAGCACCCTCACACACAGCGCTCTCACACACAGCACTCTCACACCCAGCACTCTCACCCATCACACCCAGCACCCTCACACACACAGCACTCTCACACACACAGCACTCACACACACAGCACTCTCACACCCAGCACTCACACCCATCACACACAGCATTCTCACACCCATCACACACAGCACTCTCACACACATCATACACAGCACTCACACACATCACTCTCACACACATCACTCTCACACACATCACTCTCACACACCATCACTCTCACACACCATCACTCTCACACACCGCCCCCCCCTCACACACCGCCCCCCCCTCACACACCGCCCCCCTCATCACACCGCCCCCTCACACACACATACTGCACCCCTCACATACACACAGAACCCCCCAACACACTGCACAACAGACATACACAATACTTACATATATATATATACACACACAGCACCCCTCACACACATACTGCACCCCTAAACACATTACATTCCAGACACACACTAGATCCCTTACCCAACTCTGGATCATCTACACACATACACACACTAGATCCCTATATACATTCTGGGTCCTTCAAACACACACTAGACTCATATATATTTATATACATGTATATATACACACACTAGATTCCTTGTAAGCAAACACATACTACACCCCTAAACACACACTACATCTATATATATATTCACACACACACACTATAGCCTGTATGCACACACTTGCTATATCCCCTATACACACATTCTCTACAGCCCCTAGCCACATATGCATCACATTACACCACAAACACAACACAACTAAAACCGAACCTTATTACACAATACCACACCACAATCAGCTTACTCTACACACACGCAATCCCACAAGCAGGCTCCAAACACATGCTCAATACTCTTTCCTGGCATTTTTGTCTCCTGGTATCCATTTATAGAGACACCAGAGACAAGTTGCAAGGAAACACAGTGCAAGCATGTTATTAAATTTGCTTGCACTGTGCAGAACACATACAGGGCTTTTTTCTCATGCTAGAGCTCTTCAGCAGAGCTCTGCGCATGGTCTGCACTGGAAGAGCATTGAACCAATATGCTCACTTTGAGAGGGAGCGTGTTTGTCATTGGTGATGACAAAACGCACCTCCTCTGCCCCGCCCCCTTCTTAGTGGGCCGCTGTGATCAAAAAATGCCCGGGCCGAATTTTTCTCCCAGTCCGGCCCTGATTACAGGATATTTCTATGGTGGCTTGCGGGTCTGTAGCTGTACTTCCGTGTGACCTAGGCTCCGCCCCCTCTGAACTTCAGCATATGTACGCATTTTGCTAATAGGCTTCTTCAGTGGCCATCTGGCTCTGTTCTCCTGCTGTTCATTTGAATATACTAAGGAGGCTGTGTTTTAACCGCTTCACTGTGGATCAGCTGTACAAGGCTTTAGCTAGAAGTGAATGTTGTTGAAAACTATACAGTACCGTAATGTATTACAAAGTAAATACACATATAGTGAACCAACTTAAATACACATATAATAAATACATGGGAGTAATGTTAGTATAGTGAAATCACAGATAAAAAGACATGGAAAAAATATGTAAACAATTTATACAAATTAAGAAAAAAGTAGAAAATATATAAATATAATATAAAAGATATGAAAATCAAAATGTATTTTATTTATTTTTAAATCCCACTCATTTGTACAATACCTAGATCAAATATCTGAAAAATTCAATAAAGAAATTATAATATAACGTATGCATACATTCTGAGAATGTATAAAAATATATAAATAATAAACAGTGGCAAGAGTTTCGACTGTTGATTCTTTCACATACATATTCCATGGAGCATATATTAGTGCATTAAATTGGTATGAAAACAGCAAGTGCAAAAAGGCCAGATGCTCAGCCACCTAACATGTTTCACCCACACTGGGGCTTAATCATAGGCACACCTGTATCTCTCATATCTAATGGTTATAAGGAGAAAGGGAGAGACTGGGTCGTGTACTTTTTCACATGTGTGTATAATACAATTTAAAGTAAAGATAAAAACAAACTATTGGCTGAGCTGACTGGCAAGATTGTATCAAGATTATATATCAATTGTATCAAAATACTCCCTGAAAAATGACCTGCGGTTCCTTTGAAATTATTGTAGTTAAACTTCTTCCAACAATACATGTGAGTGTTTGTTGATTGCTTATTTTTTTATGCTTGGCCATGATAATCAAATATAATGAGTACCTTGTAATCCCCCACAGAATAATATATATATTTTTTTTGCTTATGTTTTAGCAGTTCTTGAATAGATTTTCACTTCACTATTGGATTTTTCAAGATGCTGATCATTATACATTCTGGAAGTAAAGTCACTGCTGTATCGCGATAGGTAACCAGGTATTGCACCCAGCTATGTTTGCATATTAGTGTAAATGGATGTGATATTATAGGTTACCAATATATATTTGTCTTTCCAGGCAACCAGGCCCATGGGAGATAGCATGGGCACATTTATGGATATGTGAGTGCTGATTGGATGTTGTGTGTGGAAAAAAAATCAGGTGTTAAAAATAGTAGAGAATCTCACAATAGTGTTGGGATCTATAAGTAAGGAACAATTGCTGTTACACATGAGAAATGATGATTGTGCCTTTTTGATATCTTCCTGAGATTTTTGTGTGAGTGACTTTTGTATGTTTCGTAATTCTATAATCTGAAGTTTTAACTTATATTGTTGTTTTTGTTGGCTTGGGGAAATACTTCCCCTTGCTCTGTTGCACACGTCCTGAACATAACTGATAGGGTCCGGAGGTGAATGTATAATAAGCATTCAGCCAAATGCAATTTTATTAAAGAATTAGCAGTGCCAGAAATGTTTACAAGGTACCATGCCAGTGCAATGGTACAAAAGAGATTACAAGCTACTTTAAGTATGTTTTATGTGTAAGGTTCTGCACAAACATCACCATGGTCTGGTTTTCTAAAACAAATCTTACAAAAAAATAGTAATTGTAATGCTTTTACAGGTTGGCATCAGATGTAAAAATAGAATACAAAATAATAGTTCTGAAATGGTTACATTTTTTGGCCAAGACAAGTATAATTACGTTTACATGCCATGGCACTGCACCTCTGACTGGTGAAGTACCCACATTCACCTCTTATATAGTGAGCATGCGGAGCTATACATGCTGCTGCGAGATTGGATAAGTGCCTACATTAACCTATTGTATGGTGATAAATACAGCAGGACATAAGTAAAAGGTGTTCTAGAATAGCCTAACAGCAACAAAGGAAGAGGTTTGAGTAGAGTTTACAAAGTGATTGGAAATGTTTCCTCCTGCTGTTGCCCTGTACTAGGCTAATATTTGGCCTGCTTTATGAATAATTTGGTCCTGAGAAAGCAGCAGGAAGCAGAAGGAAGGTGCAAAATGGAAGATTAAATTAAATATCAGTACAAGACTGAATGGTAAAGCTAGAAGTCATGTTAGAAGTAAGACAGAGTATTATTTATTTTATTTTCCTGTATATATGCATGTATGTATGGTATGTAGGTATGTATGTATGTATGTATGTATGTATGTATGTATGGTATGTAGCTATGTATGAAGCACAGTCATATTAAGTAGCTCTGTCAAAGAGGCAAACAAACTAGCATTCAGTGACATACTAAGTTAAGACATGCAGGGAAAAAAAATATTAGAGGTTCCTGCTCCAAATAGCTTGTAGCCTAAAAAATAAGTGGTGTATACTTACTAGAAAGGTAATACACTAGTAGGCTAATGTGCTTGTTCACATCTCCAAAATGGAATATCATTATCTATTTCCACATTTAAATACATACTTTATTAATATCACTAGACATTTTTAAACAAATCTAGAATACAATGCATACTAGAGACAGACTGTGATCAGTAGGGAGTGTAGTAGGGATGCACCATTGTGTCAGTGTGACACTCTCAGGGCTACTCCTCTCTATAAAGGTTTAGCACAGTTCAGCCAGTGATCCAGATGGCAGTCCTGTCCAGACTGGAAAAATGAAGTCAAGGCCAACTCACATCTATGCATAGAATGTTGGCGCATTAATCAGAAGAGAGGAGCATTTGTAGCTCTGCAGCATGGCAGCTTGGATATCAAACACTTAAAATGCAACAGCAAAGTTCCACCAGATTGTTCAAAAAGTGTTTTAATCAAGAAAAAGCAGTCTTCTGCCTGATTATAAGTTATTTGGTGGGTGTTAGTTCCTCTTTAAGCAATTTGTGTGCTTGGGAATTTAGTGCCTAGAGGTCTATAAGAAAGCCAACAGTGAGTAAATATTTAATTAAATGATTGTGCTCTGATGCTTTGATTAATACATTAGGCTTTTACCACATGAGGGAATTGAGGAGAGGTTACAATTTAGGGACAATGCAATTTATTCATTTGCTGACCTGCTGTGAAAAGTTTAAAATATACAAATGTATCTTAATTTTTTTGTGTGATATTATAAGAAACTATTGGATAAATTGCATGTCTCCTGTTTAAAGGAAGACAAAAAGACTAGAAAATAATTAATTGTGTATTATCTACAACCATGCCAATATAATCACACGTTTGCTTGATGTAGTAGTGAAGACAAGACATTATAGATACTTATGTAATTGTCATTCATTTGTAACTCTTTACACAAAAGCCTTAAATTGCAATCAATCACTTAATCAAGCTTTATTTAAGCAACAGCCATTATGCCAAATGAACTCCTACTGAAAGACAAGTAGGATTAAGATGGAGAGGACAGTGTATAGTATGCCTATTCTAATAATTCAGCTTTCTAGTCTTCTTTTGTCCTTATAATATAAACTGCTTTCTGACACTGATACAGGCTGCTTTACCCAGAGCAACGATGCAGAACAACAGGGTTCAGAATATTGCCAATTAGAATTAATGTAGATAAGTTCTTCCTGTCCAAGCATTTCTGTCTATGATCTAATTGCTTCCTAGGATTCTGGTTACAGCACTGCTGAATAAAGGGTCTTACAGATCCAGGTATAACACTTGCCTTATGCCACCTGCAATGTATTTTACATTAGCGAAAGAAATGAGTTACTGTGAAATACCAAATGGCTTGTGCTAAATGTACACTTTGTAACCTGCTGTTCATGCACTTAACTATATCATCTCCTTCCATTTCACATTGCTTAGTGCTGATGGTTGAAGGATTGCTGTGTCTCCAGGAGCTTACAAGTACAGCAAAAAAAAAATAAAAAAAAGTATAATAAATACAAAATGTAATTATAGTGGTGTGAAACGACTTAAACCTGCTAAATTGAGCGTGACTGTCTCACATTTATATAGGAACAAATAAACAGCACCATTTATGACTCAGTGGTTAAACTGGGACAAAAAATAGGTATAGACAGACAAAATGGTTTGAACTCTGTCTCACAGGTAGTAGAACATATGGACAGATTATTTTTTACTGATAACAATGCAGCTATCAGGTTGGTAGCTCACTTGTGATGACTCAAGCAACATCATTGCTTCTTGTTGGGTGGCTCCACAAAGAGGCTGCTATCAGTAGCATTATTATTGTAGATTGCAATGGCTGCCTCTCTCTCAACTACTGAATTTATAGGTAGCATGTGCACCTGATTTTCCTTATCTATTTACATGAGGAATTTCTTTGCTCCAGTATGATTTACACCTTAGATAGTTGTTGTCCAGCTGGAGCTACCTCAGGCCAGATGTGGCTCTAAAAGGTTTTCTTTTTGTGTGGTCGATACCTAGGTTCTTGTATTACCAAGGAAAATCTTAAAATTGGTGGGCTATTTACAGGCTTAAATAATATACATGTGTAAATGAGGTGTAATTGTGCTGAAAATACAGTGTAACTGAATAAACAATGTGTACAAAAAAAAGCAAAAAAAAAAAACTGTTTGTATTCCTCAACCTAATGAATTTGGCAACAATTATATAAAAATTAAATATGAGAGATTTTGGTTATAAGTATTGGTAGAAAGCATAATTAAGCTCACCCACCACATCAAGGCACACTCTAACTATTATATGAACACATGAAATTAATAATGTTAAGCTCCCCCAACCTCCAATCTAAACTTCTGCATTTTTGTTAGATAACCTAGGCCGTATCTTCTTTGACGAAGGCTAAGCTTTGACAAAGTATCTGTTATTTGCGTATATATGTGTTATATGTGTTTTTGCTGTTCCTAAAGTTGTGCATGTGTTGTGGTATAGTTGTGAGAGATAAACTAAACCTTCTAGAGTTTTACCACCCTTTATTGATAAAGTGTTTTGCCAAAATACATTAAGATTTCTTTTGTTTCAAGGAGCAAGTCCAGTACAATGTTACACACACATGTTTGTAAAACAGTTATGGCTTTATCCATTAAAAATGGAATTGACAAAGATTTGGGATTTTCAAACCTAAGGCCAAAGTAGCCGAGTTGGACACATTCTCCAATTCGGCCAGGCATTTTTCCAACTCTGCTACTTTGGTCTTAAGTTTGAAATCCCCTTGTCAATTTCCTGCAACTCCCTATTTCATGACTAAAGCCCATAGATATCGATCTTTTTTGTAGTTGTCCTCACTATTTATTTTATTTGAAGCCTGGCTAGTCATACCTTAGTGTTAGATGGATTGCATTTGGCCTTTGGGCAGCATGTTTGATGTATTTGACTACAAAGAGATATTGCTATACAAGATAAAATCCCCAAATGTCTGATTTCATGAATGTGCTAGAAAGACACTGGACATGATAAAAGTCATTCTTCTGATTGTATTTCAGGTTAGAGCCATGGAATGCTGTATAAAAGCATCTCACTGATCTTTTGTTTAATGAACAAAGAAAGTCTTCAGTCTGTCAACTTGTTAAGGGAGGAGTGTCAGTTACATTGCTGACTGACTGGTAAGTGTTATTATCTGCAAATAAAATAAGTGCCATATACAAATTAAACTGTGATGAGATCTGTAGGTTTTACCTATTGCTACAACATTTTATTAAATATAATTCTCACAAATAGATGGAAAGAAAATCTTCCCTCAATACTATCACCAACACAGGCAGGATTTGTAGCAGGCCACACATATTTAACAAACATCAGAAATATAATAGCAACTTTGGTCAAAGGAGTAGATTAGGCCTTTGATAGAGCAGTATGAACTTCTATTTAAGGTTTTTTCTATCATAGAAAGTGGTGATACTTTTATTTGGTACATAGAATTCATTTTATTTATCCCCACAAGCATTTACTACAAACAGTTATAAATCTTTCTTATTCAAATTATTTAAAGGCATCAGACAGGGCTGTCCCCTTTCACCAAGTATGTTTATTCTATATCTCAAACCATTTCTTATACATCTATACTTTAATTTAAAAATTAAAGGCATAACAATCCAGGATAATATAACAGAAATATGTTTTTTTTTTTTTGCAGATGATATAGTGTTATGTATTACAAATCTTCAATCCTTTATTCCACCTTTACTTAATCTTCTACAGCGTTTCCAGAGATTATCGGAATTTACAATCAAAATCAGTTGCTACACTCCTAAATGCATCATAAAAAGTTAAAAATGAGTTGGGTTTCCCATTCAAATGGACTTCTCATTCCATTACTCACCTGCATATTGTGTTACCAGTTGATCTTTCTAAATGATAAACATTAAACTTCCCTCCTTTCCCTACAGTAAATAGTATATGTCTGGAAAAATTTGCTTCTTTCTTTTATTGGCAGAATCAATTTTAAAGCAAATCATATATGTATTTAGTTAAAGGCAAGAAGTTACACCAGTCAAATTTATAAGAGAATACAAATGCAATCTACATGCAATGAAATACTCTTCAGTCCTGTTTGAGCTATCCTTCACTCTACTTCAGGGCTGTCTTTAATGCAGGGCAAATGGGGCAGCTGCCCTGGGCCCAGTTACTCCTGGGGGGCCCAAGGCAGCTGTCCCGTGGGCCCCCAGCCCCTGCTTGCTGCTCACAGTTCATTGCGCCACTGGATGCGACCACCAGAAATAAATAAATAAATAACTGACACCGGATGTGACATCACATCCGGTGACTGTTTCCGTCCTCCGTGCAGGAGGGAGCACTGCACGGAGGAGACGTCCAGCCGGGGACACGGAACAGAAGCCAGGTGGTAAGTACTAGGTAAGGGGGGAGGAGGGAAAAATATAATGAGCACGTTAATGGCACAATATTACAGGCATCTGAATGGCACAATATTACTGGCATCTGACTTGCACAATATTACTGGTATTTGAATGGCAAAATATTACTGGCGTCTGAATGGCACAATATTACTGGCATCTGACTTACACAATATTACTGGTATTTGAATGGCAAAATATTACTGGTGTCTGAATGGCACAATATTACTGGTATTTGAATGGCACAATATTACTGGCATCTTAATGGCACAATGTTACTGGCATCTTAATGGCACAATGTTACTGGCATCTGACTGGCACAATATTACTGGCATCTGAATGGCACAATATTACAGGCATCTTAATGGCAATATAGGTGCATGACAAGTGCTGTGGCTAATCTATGGGGGTATGTTGAGTCCTTTAGGTGAAATGTGGGTGCAGAAAAAGGGAATAAAAATAAGAAATGCAACTCTTCAATAACATTTTTATTACATATGAAAATAGTTGAATATAATATTAAGAAGTTCATATAAGTATAAATGCAACTAGTGAGAGAGAGCGAGATGTGTATAGATATTTATAAATATATATGAACATATGTAAGTGCTCTCTAATATCTATGTATAGTTTTGCAATTTAGGTAATGAGTAGTTGTAGTGCAGTGTTGCATAGTAAGATGGTATACATTTTGCAGCCATATATACACATTTTTATCCAAATATAAAGTTTATACACTGCAATTATACACGTAATATACACATTTTATACAATGCAAGAAAAATAGTCACTGCAAGAAAAGTTCAATTGTATGTGTGCTTATTTTATGGGTTTTTTTGTGTGTATGGGGGGGGGGGGGTAACATTGCTATGGATGGTGTGATTGCATGCAGGGCAGGGGGCAGGGTCCATGGGGCCCAAGCAAATGCTTTTCCAGGGTCCAATCACTATTAAAGATGGCCCTGCTCTACTTCAATGATCTGTTATCAAATAACTCTGAGTTGGAGTATCTCTGAGACAAGGGGAGCATAGTTCAGATGGAAAACTATTAAAGATAATTTTAACAGAAGATTAATCAATTTACCTTTCATGCTATGTTTTTTAAATTACTTCATAGATGTTATATTCCACCAAATGTAGCTAAACACATTAATTTGGAGTACAATGTTTGTGTGAAATGTAGTCAACCCGCAGCAGATTTACTCCATAATCTCTGGATTTGCCCACAAATCCAATTATTTTAGAAATCTATAAATAATTGTTTTAAACCAATATAAATCTTGAAATTAACATTACAAGACCAGATTGCATATTGGGTTCATACCACCTGCAAGAGAACATTCTGAGATAACTGGATTTAATAATGGTATTATTGTAAAATTGTATACTCTCAAAATGCATAGAATCTAAATCCCCCTCACATTACATTACCATTTATTTTAATATAGCGCCAAATATTTAAGCAGAACATAAGAAGGGAGTTACAAACAAAATAAGACAAACATTTTCAGACAAAAACAGGAGGTAGAGGGCCCTGCTTGCAAGCTTACATTCTAGAGGGGATGGGGAACATGAGATACATAAGGAGAGTAAACAAGGAGAAAAGGTGGGGGAGGTAAAAATAGAGGTAGATTGTGATAATGAAAGGTTTGGGGAAACTGAGAGAGCTGAGTAAGTCACACCAAAGGTTACTTAATCAGTAATTTATTTATGGGTATTGTAAACCTACGAACTCCTGCCATATATAAGTAAAACATCTTTGGAGACTGCAGGTGAGTAAAGTGTGTTAGATGGCTGTCATATTGCTAATAATCAAAATAATAATAACATATTGCTCAGGGCCGATCCTAGGGTCACGGGCGCCTGGGTGCAGGATTTTTTTGGCGCCCCCAGGTGGGCGTGGCTATATGATAAACCCCTCCCCTTTACACATGTATGTTCCAGGCATACCAATTTTTCATTATTGGGGTGGGGGGATTCACAAACTTTATTTTTAGATGGAGGACCAACACAAGCTTTTTTTTTTAAATAAAGATATTTATTTGGCCGTAAAATAGTGTAGTGGTTTTATTTATGTCTATGATGCTCAGCCAGCAACATGGGAGACTTTTTGCTGGCTAGCAGTTTTAACTACAGTTCCCATGATTTCCAACCAGCCAAAGTCTCCCATTAGTCTGGCTGAGCATCATTGGAAAAGAAGTACACAAGGAGCAATAAATAATATTCCACCAAGTCAGTCACTCACGTGTCTCTCTCTTCCCATACCTCCATGTCTTTCTCCCTCTCCCCTCATACCCTCATGTATCTCTCTCTCCACGCATACCCTCATGTATATCTCTCTCCACTCATACCCTCATGTATAACTCTCTCCACTCATACCCTCATGTATCTCTCTCTCTCCACTCATACCCTCATGTATAACTCTCTCCACTCATACCCTCATGTATCTCACTTTCTCACCACTTATACCCTCATGTATCTCTCTCTCTCTCCACTCATACCCTCATATATAACTCTCTCTCTACTCATACCCTCATATAACTCTCTCTCTACTCATACCCTCATATATAACTCTCTCTCTCTCAACTCATACCCTCATGTATAACTCTCTCTCAACTCATACCCTCATGTATATCTCTCCCTTCATACCCCATATATTTTTCCATGTCTATCTTTCTGTTCCTCATGCTCCCCATGGTGGTCTTTTTTTCTGCATGTCTGTCTCTCCTTCTATACACCCATGTCTGCTGTCTCTTTCTCTTCATAACTCACATGTATGTCTCTCCCTCCTCATAATCCCGTGCATTTGCCTATTAATATGCCACAGACAGTTTGCCCATTTATATGCCACTGCCAGTTTGCCCATTAATATGCCACAGATAGTTTTCCCATTAATATGCCACAGATAGCTTGCCCATTAACATACCACAGTTAGTTTGTCCAATAATATAGCACAGATAGTTTGCCCATTAATATGCCAGTGTCAGTTTGGCCACTAATATGCCAGTGTCAGTTTGTCCATTAATATGCCACCACCAGTTTTCCCAAGAAAAGCATTACCCCCTCCCCCCATTCCCCAGTACTCACCTTGCTGCTGCTCTTTCGTGTCTCCTCCGCACAGTCTTCCCTCTATGCACACTCAGTGCAGGAGGCGGGAAATAGCCGCCGACAGGATGGGGACTGTCAAGTGGGCAGCGGTGGCCCCTTAAAGTTGCCCTGCCTACATACACAGCCACACTTACGCACAGGGTCATGCATACATACACACAGTCACACTTAGTCAAGGCCGCCACTAGAAATTTCAGGGTCCCTTACTAAAAACATTTTCTGCCCCCCCCCCCGCCGACAATATCTCCCACTCGCCCCACCTACTCTCACAAGCATGTTATCCCAGTCTAGTGTAATATGGAGGGTGGTTGGGAGCAGTTGGTCAATATGCCAGTAATATTTTGCCCCTCAATATGCCAGTATTTTACCATTTACTGTGCCAATATTTTGCCCCTTAATATGCCATTCTTTTGCCATTTAATGTGCCAGTATTTTGCCACTTAATATGCCATTCTTTTGCCATTTAATGTGCCAGTATTTTGCCCCACAATATGCCATTCTTTTGCCTTTAATATGCCATTCTTTTTCCACTCAATAAGCCAGTATTTTTCAATTTAATATGCCAATATTTTTCCCTTCAATATGCCATTTAAAATGCCAGCGTTATGCTTGTTATTTGCACCCTTCCCCAGTACTTACCTCCTTGCAGCTCTGCTCTGTTTAGCAGGTCCCCGGCTGGAGGGGAGCGCTTAACGCTTCCCACACAGCCGCGGACCTGCTAAACACAGGGGATTTTTTTTTTCTGTTGTGACCTGGACCCCTGATGGTGGGCTTGCACTTAGTCACCATTACACACAGACACCCTTATACACACACAGAGCAATACACACAGTCACACTTATGTACACACACTTACACAGACAGTAACACACATTGACTCACACAGAGAAAAACACATTCACACACACACAGTGAAACACACATTCACACACACACACACAGTGAAACGCACATTCACACACACACACACACACACAGTGAAACGCACATTCACACACACACACACACACAGTGAAACACACATTCACACACACACACACACACAGTGAAACACACATTCACACACACACACACTTACATACATTCACACACACACACACATTCACACACACACATACATTCACACACACACACACACACACAGTGAAACACACATTCACACACACACTGAAACACACACATACATTCACACACACACACATACATTCACACACACAGTGAAACACACATTCACACACACACACAGTGAAACACACATTCACACACACACACAGTGAAACACACATTCACACACACACAGTGAAACACACATTCACACACACACTGAAACACACATTCACACACACACACTTACATACATTCACACACACACACACACACAGTGAAACACACATTCACACACACACTGAAACACACACACATACATTCACACATTTAGTGAAACACACATTCACACTGAAACACACACGCTTACATACATTCACACACACAAATTGAAACACACACTTACACATTGAAACACACACACTTCTTTTCTTAAAAAAAAAAAAAAGCACGTCTTACTATTGGTCCCCCTCCTTGGAGGGAGGAGGACATTTCCGGACGGTGTCTGCAGAGGAGGCAGAACACCGTCATTCAGATCTTCTGCCGGATGTCACCAGAGACATCCGGCAATCAGACAGCGCGGCGGGGCGGAGCTTGTACCCGTCGCGCTGTAATGAGATTAGGAGGTGCGGTGACCGCAGGCGCTCACCTGCGGGCCGCACCTCCAGAATGAGGGAGAAAGGTGCTCATCGGAGCGCCTTTCCTCCCGGTGCGCCTGGGCGCGGTGCACCCCGTGCACCCGCCCAGGATCGGCCCTGATATTGCTAATCATTTCCATCAGTGTTTGATGATAGAATGCCCTAATGCCTTGGCCAACAGAGAACAAGATGCCAATACATTTTCAAACTAGCTTTTGAAAAACAAAATTAGATCTAAAACAAATTGTTAATTGTTTTGAATTGTTAATTCAAGAATAGATTGGTGATGCCAATCATATAAGTATTTCTTCATGCATCTTTTTTTTTATTTGTATAGATCTATAACATAATCGTACACCTCAATAGCTAATACAGGAAAAAGTTGGTGATGCCATTTGGATTCTTCAGTTTCTATTTTCATGGCACTAAAACAAATTAATACTTCAGTAATAGCTAATACAAATATAGGGTGGTGATACCTTTGGTATGCTTCTTCAATTTTGTATTCCATAGAAAAAAAATCATATTAATATAAGGTAGCAATTTTTTCTTTCATGGATCTACAGCAAACTCGTACTCCAGAACTATTAACATAAGAGTAGGTTTGGGATGTCACTTAGATAGGACTTCAATTCATTTTTCATTTGTGCGCAGTAGGTTAAGGGGATATTTTGTATTGTTATAAGTTCTCACTTTCTTCTTTCATAGACAGAGGCGTCGCTAGGGGTGGGCTACTGGGGCTATAGCCCCGAGTCCCCCCTTCATAGCCCCGAATGGAGACTCTGGGGCTAAAGTATTCTTTAGCCCCGAGACTCCAGGGCTATAAATATAAAAAAAAAAAATAAAAAAAATCCCCCGGTGAGCTTTCCTCCGTCTGGGACATAGTCCCAGAATTGGAGGATTAACCTCACGCGGGGGTGAGGGCCGATCAGGAGGAGAGGCTGCTATAGGGAGCTCGCTCCCTAGCCTCTCCTCCTGGCCATAGAGATCACAGCGCGACGGGGGCAAGCTCAGCTGCTTCTGCCGGATGTCCGTCCACCTGACATCCGGCAGAAGGTCCTGGATCACGGACCAAGTGTAAGGTAAGTAAAAAAAAAAAGTGTGACTGTGTATGGGTGTCTAGGTGTGTGTGTGTGTGTGTGTGTGTGTGTGTGTCAGGGTGTCTAGGTGTGTGTGGGTATTACTGGGTTCTGAGTGGCACAATATTACTGGGTTCTGAGTGGCACAATATTACTGGGCTATGATTGGCACAATATTACTGGGTTCTGAGTGGCACAATATTACTGGGCTATGATTGGCACAATATTACTGGGTTCTGAGTGGCACAATATTACTGGGCTATGATTGGCACAATATTACTGGGTTCTGAGGGGCACAATATTCTTGGGCTATGATTGGCACAATATTACTGGGTTCTGAGTGGCACAATATTCTTGGGTTATGATTGCCACAATATTACTGGGTTCTAAATTTGGCACAATATTACTGGGCTATGATTGGCACAATATTACTGGGTTTTGAGTGGCACAATATTCTTGGGCTATGATTGGCACAATATTACTGGGTTCTGAATGGCACAATATTACTGGGCTATGATTGGCACAATATTACTGGGTTCTGAGTGGCACAATATTACTGGGCTATGATTGGCACAATATTACTGGGTTCTGAGTGGCACAATATTCTTGGGCTATGATTGGCACAATATTACTGGGTTCTGAGTGGCACAATATTCTTGGGCTATGATTGGCACAATATTACTGGGTTCTGAGTGGCACAATATTCTTGGGCTATGATTGGCACAATATTACTGGGTTCTGAGTGGCACAATATTCTTGGGCTATGATTGGCACAATATTACTGGGCTATGATTGCCACAATATTACTGGGTTCTGAGTGGCACAATATTACTGGGCTCTGAATGGTACAATATTCCTGGGCTCTGAGTGGCACAATATTACTGGGTTCTGATTGGCACAATATTACTGGGTTCTGAGTGGCACAATATTACTGGGCTATGATTGGCACAATATTACTGGGCTCTGAGTGGCACAATATTCCTGGGCTCTGAGTGGCACAATATTACTGGGTTCTGAGTGGCACAATATTACTGGGCTATGATTGGCACAATATTACTGGGCATCTGATTGGCACAATATTACTGGGCTTTGAGTGGCACAATATTCCTGGGCTCTGAGTGGCACAATATTCCTGGGCTCTGAGTGGCACAATATTACTGGGTTCTGAGTGGCACAATATTACTGGGTTCTAACTGGCACACTATTACTGGGCTCTGACTGGCAAAATATTACAGGCATCTGACTGGCACACTATTACTGGGCTCTGAATGACACAATATTCCTGGTATCTGACTGGCACAATATTACTGGGCTCTGAGTGGCACAATATTACTGGTATCTTACTGGCACAATATTACTGGGCTCTGAATGGCACACTATTCCTGGTATCTGACTGGCACAATATTACTGGTATCTGAAAGGCACAATATTACTGGTATCTGACTGGCACAATATTACTGGGTTCTGAGTGGCAAAATATTCCTGGTATCTATAATTGTACAATTTTCAAACACTGAAAAATTTGTGGGTGTTTTCTTACATTTTTATTATGGGGTGGGGGGTGCAACAGTCAGGGTCCGCCCCGGGTGCCAAATGCTCTAGGTACGCCCCTGTGTGTGACCGAGCTCATCTGGGCTCTAGCCCCAGATCATCCGAAGACCTAGCAACGCCCCTGTTCATAGATCTAACTTATGCTCGTACTCCTCAATTGTAAAAATAAGAACAGGTTTGTGATACCATTAGGATAAGTCATTAGTTTCTGTTTTTATTGTTCATATTGTTGAGATGTGTGTTGAAGGGTTATAAATTGGCCAACATCCAGATTCATCTCATATAGATACATATCTGAGAATATGATAGTTCTGTAAGCTAGTATATTAGATAGTGTAGTGATAGTGAAGTAGGTAGCTGTTTAGTTTGCATTCAGTAAGGCATGCTATATTAGATATAAAATGATAAACAAAGAGTCACAGAGATACAGGAAGTTCAAATGATCAAACATAGCTTTATAAGTACAATATTAATTCAATGAAACGAAATATACCCATACGCAGTGAAAACACATTATGTAAAGCATAATATTTTTGGCAATGCCATACAGGTTTTGCTTGCTTTTCTGACTATGTCATAACTGTGTAATGAGTTGAAAATGTTCAAATACTGTTCTAGCCAGTAGTACTTGGTAATAAGTCAAGCAAGCATGTTCTTTTGTGTATTTCTGCTCTCCCACTCTTATTTTCCCCTCAATGATTGAAGGGTTATTATCCTAGCAGCACAATATCCCTCTGCATATTCAGTTTGAACACTGCATGGTTTGTACACTGACAGATTCTTAAATGCACCTTTAAAAGGACCTTATCAACAAGTAAATGTGTCTAAGACGGGAAGTTGAAAGCCTGTCTGCCATATGCTGACTCACAGTCGTAAACAGAGTCTTCATCTTCTTTTGTGCTCCAGACCATATTCCTTCAGCCTCTTTATATTGCTCTGTGATAACCTGCAATTATGTGCATTCCTTTAACCAGCTGGGCATCTAAATGCCCTTACTCTTGCTGAGTCAGATAGGAAGGATTAAAAAAATAAATGTTAAACTGAGAACATTCAAGTCATTGGTAGTTATTTTATTTTTAGGCCTCCCTGCTGGAGAAAAATGTATGAAAGGGACATGGATTTTCTGCTTTGAGCAGTTTCCCAGGTACTAACAAAACACTTGTATAGTCACTGATTAGTTCCTGCTCAGGTAATTGAAAATTCAGATGGCTTTTTTGAAAGGCAGTTGGTATTAAATTACTTTGAACGTTAGGAGTCCAGCTCCAAGCCGCTGCATCTGTCCATTACTCATTATGAAAAACCTCTGAAACCAGTAGCAGCATCTAAGAACTAGTATTTCATGAAAGCCAATAGAGTGAACAGATTCTCTAATGCAATTTTCCTTAATTCCTTAGCTGCTTGCCTGAAAAATAACTGCAGCAAATTATTATACTTATTTCCTCTCAACTTGAAGTCAGTAGATGTGTAGAAAATGCAGGTGACTGAATTTATAAGTGTTGTTTTCTGCTGTACATTGCTGATTTCAATAGCTCCAGGATCAAAAGGACAC
Organism: Pelodytes ibericus; assembly: GCA_036172795.1. NCBI lineage: Eukaryota > Metazoa > Chordata > Amphibia > Anura > Pelodytidae > Pelodytes > Pelodytes ibericus. Next base: position 163,872,170 of record CM069858.1, read on the forward strand.
TGCATTTATTATAAAATGTTATGTAGTTTGCAACTTTAAACAGGTATGCTATAGAAAGGGTAAATTACTAGAATTGTAGTAGCAAACAAGCACTCCTCCCAACATACATACTGGCAAGATGGGATGCTGTGCATGTAGCTTGGGAGGGGGAGTGTCAAAATGACTGTGTTACTGCTTGTTAACAGTATTCATTCTCCAGTGTCTGGAAAAACAGAGAGATACAGATAGTTGTCCCAAATCTGGACTGTCCTGCTTAAGGAGTTGGGGTGTATGAGCCATTAATGTTCATTCCATCAGTAAAAAAAAGTTTTACAAAAAAATGTTAGTATAACTAAATCATATGGAAAATGAGGCAAAAACATGTGCTCTTTCCCTTTAAAAATATCAGAGAAATGTATGTTGAAGAAAATAAACACATATAATAAAAATGTGTAACTTGTATCATTTATATAAATGGATAGTTCCTACATTCCTACTAGAGTTGCACTTACATTATCCAAAGCCTTACAAAAACTAGTCTTCCTTGTTGCAGAGGCAGTGACTAGCAAGTTTAATTCATGACAAGAGCGTTATCAAGCTTTTAAAGTAAGAAGTACACATTAGAGTTCACAAGTTGATAAAAGTCCCAAAGTGGTGACAAAGCAAAAAACGCCCAATAAACGCGTTTCTCTGGGTGAGTTACTGCCCCAGCTTCCTCATGAGTTTTTGTTTTATCACCACTTTGGGACTTTTTTCAACTTGGGGACTCTACTGTGGACTTTTTTACATTATATGTTGAATCTGTGGATTCTGTGTCTTTCCACACGCTTTTATTTGTCTGATTGTACTACCCTATGTTTTGTTTCATCTCACCATTGCAGATTAAAAGATCATTTTGCTGAACTGCAGCTGTTTATAAGGCTCAAACACAATGTACGTTTGTGAGTGTATTATACTTTAAACATTACTTAACACTTTGCTTGTTAAGCTTTATTGCAATATATATATTTATTTTTATTTTCCTTTTTTGGCATCCATCATCCTCATTTTTCCATATAACGACACATTATACACCGCACATTGAGGAGTGCTGAGAGTGTCAGCATTTGTCAAAAAGGTTATTTATTACTGTTTTAATTGTTGGTGTTTACACTAAAGATTTGTTTTTTTATCACCAAATTGTAGGCAGATCCTTCCCCATGAAATACTGTTATCCTTTGTGATGCAGGAACACTAATATAAAGAAAGCATAGACGAGGACATAGTGTAAAATGGTAAAAGGTACAATTTGTCTGCCATATGTACCTCTTACTTTAAAAGATTAATAACGCTCCTTTCATGAATTAAACATGTATAAACCTAGTACACATGCAGATTGCATCAAAAACTGGGGCAATCAGTGTGTGCTCCAATGTATAAAGCAGACTCCTGGCAAGTTTCGGTGGGTCTGCGTTATCTACAAAAAATGCATAGATTTAGGTTGTGTCGGCTCTTGTTGTGATGGAGCAGCCTATGTATAAAAAATCATGCGCTGAAAAATGTCATAAGTCAAAGAAAAGCAATGCAGGAGGTTTTTATGCTTAACACCCACTGTGCTTAATATGCAGTACATGTGTATTCACATTAGATTATTGTATAGAACATGCATTATTTGGATTCTAAATGACTTACCAAATTACATAAATAGCGCTCCCCCAAAAACAAAAGTGTCCATCTTTGGCCATTTAAAATATTGCGAGATATGAAAGAGCTGTAGGTGTATCTTGTGACATCATCACTGAGAGCTTCTTATTTGTATAAAAATGGTGCATCATGGGAATCTAACCAATACAATAGGTAATAAAGGATGCATACATTTTATATATTGTTTTCTTGTTAACACACACTAAATCCAATTAGAATTTGTGTTGCTCTTTACTAGACATGTGCATTCATTTTCGGACGAATGCATTTTCGTCCGAAAATAGCATTTTCGTCCATTCGTCCAAAAAACGAATAACGAAACTGCTAAACTTACGAAAGACGAATGAACGAATGGTTAATAAACGAAAATCATTTGTCCTTTCGTCCATTCGTGCTATTGGCATTCTATTAACCGAAATAGAGTCGGTTTATAGAATACCAATAGCATTACATATACATTCCATAAACCGATATAATGAAAGACTTTCGGTTTATGGAATGCATGTAATACTATTGGCTTTCTATAAACCGAACTAGAGTCCCCATTCATAAGAAATGCTCGGTTTATAGACTTTCGGTTTATAGAATACATAGAATTACATGTAATCAAAAAAATTCTTATGAATGGGGCTCTCCTTCGGTTTCTAGAAAGCCAATAGTATTACACGTATTCTATAAGACGAACGAATAAAACGAAACGAAAATAATGAACGAATTTCGTCTGAAACGAATGCAGTAATGAACAAAATTCGTTTTAGACTAAAGAAATAAAATTTTCGTCCAAATGGACGAAAAGAAAATGACAATTTTAGTTTTGCACATGTCTACACTTTACCTACCTTTAAATGGTACTAAAATCATTCATGTTTCTAAAACATATGATATAATGAATAAATGACCAAAAACAATGAAAATGAAATGCAGAATGTTTAGATCATTGCTCCAGAATTGCTCTCCTTACAAACTCTCTTCCAATATGCATTTATTCAGCAGATCGTTTTGTGTCTGATACTGGTCAGCAACTTTTAGTGAAGTAGCAAGAAAGAAAAAAAAAAAACCTACAAAAGATGTAGAACCTTATACATCTGAATGTAACCTGTATTTCTTCCTTAATAGCCCTCCTCAAATCATAGCTAGCTCCATAGATCAAAGGTGGTGCAAATTAACTTTGATACATGAATCCAGTGAAATTGTGTCTCTGTGCATCAATTTTGCCCTGAAATTGCATGGATACATTTTCCATAATTGTGCCTTATATGAATCTAGTTAAAATATGGTTCTTCTGTGACCTGGCAGTTAAATAAAATAAGGGGTGGGTGATTTGGTAAGCTATGATCCCAGGAAAAGCATAGAAATAAAGTATTTTTTTCAGCGTCATCAGTGATAATGTAGTATTCTTGAAAGACCGCGATTGTGACTTGGCAGATCATAATTTGATTCATCTCTGGGTAGTATTCTATAGCGATTTTTTTTTTTAATTATGATCATGTTTGATTAATATGGATTGATTTCCTTTCTTAATCCTAACTTTTCATGGATGATACAAAGCCTTGTAAAAATAATTATAGATAATCAATTTATCCAAGTATTACCCGGCAGATGTCCGGCATAGATTCAATGAAGTCATGATGACTGATAATAATACACATCAGTTATAATTAACATATTAACCTTTTCATGGAATGTTCACTTATGGTTCTTTTTTCATGTAGGTTATGTCTTGTAAATAGATGCTCAAAGGATAATTGAAGCAGTGTTTTCTTTTTCTTTTTTTTTTGATGTTTGTTTCTTTGTTTAGCCTTTAACCTTTAGAAATATCATATTTGCCCTTCACTACTCATTGCCATGTTTGCCACCCAGCCAGTATTTTTTATCAGCATGGCAAGAAAAAATTGGCTTAAGGTAACTATTAAGTGTATGGCATCAATAGCATAGCAGTATTTGTCTGAAAAAGTTGGCAAACGTATTCATTGTGCAGTTCATATTTTTGTTTATGTTACCTGATTTGTCTGCTAAGCTAATGGCTCTGAAGAAAATGTTTATGCAATTATTCTATGAAGTGATATGTTACCACAAGAAAACCAGTGAAATGACTCAGAAGAGAAGAAAGAAACTAGTAAAATAATTTTAAGAAACTAGTTTTCTCCATAACTGCTTCCTATTGTTAAAATGAGTAGTTGCTTAGGACATAGTTCAAATTAATTTTATTGATACCTCTGGCATCAGTTGTGGATTGAGTTATATAAATAAGGAACTTTTTAAAGGACTAAAAAATTAGCTGTTGAATGCTTGAACACTTGCTTCATTGAACAATGAATACAATTCTTGATTATGTCTTCTTGTATCAAATATTAAATCACAGCCGTGTTTATCTGTTTTTCTATTTGTGTTAAAACATATGTATCTAATAAAGTGGTCACTTGGTGTTTTTTTTATCTCCGTAGCTTACACATGTAAAGTCTGTTTCAGGGCTGGCTGAATACAATAATTGTAATTGGGACTAGGGGCTGACCAAGATACTTTTGGCCCCCTAATTCTAACTAGGGCCAGGGGCTAGGCATGATACCCTTTATCCCAGAGGCCTCTCTGGTCTCAGGCCAGCCATTGGCTCATTTTGAAACCAGTTTTGGCTGGGTTTGTACTGAGAGGGACCAGGAACACAAGTCAGCCAATCAGTTTCCATCTTATGGCATTTGAAATTCCTGCTGGAAATTCACTGCAGTATTCTTTTAATTGCATGTTGTTCCTCTCAAAATAATATTCAGTAAAAAAAAAAAAAAAAGTACACTGAAAATGATTCATCGTTTTTTCTGGGATAATTATATTGGGTCAGGTGTAGTCCTACACGCAGCAAAATTTGAAGAGTGAGTTCTGATATACCTTATTTGCTTTACAGAGTTGGCACTGGCCAGCTGAATGGTGGCAGAAATGTCACTGTTGTTACATTTAAATTCAGACGAGTAACATTGCAATTTACTGTCTAAAATTTACTGTGAAAAATACTCAATAAATTTGAAGTAAAAAAAAAAATTAGTGTGGTACCAAATAGAGACATAGGTTGCGCCCTGGGTGACAAATAATCTAAGTAAGCATCTTCTGCTTAGCATTAATCAGCTGTAATAAGTGGTAAACTTACAACATACTGAGACATGCACACATTGTACGTACAGTAATTTTTAAGCACAGAAACTAGATGCAGATTCAATAATTGATACTTGTCCTGTCAGCGATATTATTGATCCCTCTAAAGCACAGTGTGGCCAACAATGTAAATTGGGAGGGACAGGGCATAATATACTTTGTATCAAAGACTGATTGGATTTCATTTTATCAGTTTAACGGGCATTAATAGACTTCTTTGGGAATTCAGTGGGGTAGACTAACTTAAAAAAGTTGTACTTTAACGTAAATACTTAAAATCTCAGTTTTGACAATTCTTTGGTTGGTTAATGGTGGTAAATGAAATCGCTGGGTCCACTTTTTTGCTATTAAATGAAAAAAAGTACCCAAGTGTATTTATTTTTTCTTCAATTTTTCTTACTATTGGAAAATGTAAATATTACATTTGGTACCAAACTCTTTGATATTAAACATATCAAAGAGTTTTTACATTTTCTTTGCATTTAGGCACTATTTCAAAATGTATTTTCTTTATTAATCATTTTTAATACAATATATATGTATATTTATGTAATATTTACAAAAAATGTATTTAAAAACAATTGCAATTAAGACCACCATTCTTTGAAAACCACTCTGTATTTGCAGTTCTTTATCATTTCATTAAAAGAACCAATGCTGCCAGCTTATGAAAAAAAATATTAATGCATATTAAATCTAACACTATAACTAAACAAATGAATTCATGATTTGATTCAAATTGTTTTTAATTGCTGAAATACTTTCCTTGCTGTGTATTCCTTTGACCTGCTACAGTTCCTTGGCAAGGTACCTAACAAAATACACTATACGGACAAAAGTATTCGGACACACTAACTGATTATTGAATTCAGGTGTTTCAATAAATCAGACCCATTGCCACAGGTATATAAAATCAAGCACCTAGCCATGCAGTCTAAATTTACAAACATTTGTAAAAATAAAAAAAAAGAGCGTCCTTCTGTGATAGGATGCCACCTTTGCAATAAGTTAGTTTGTGAAATATCATCCCTGCTAGATATTCCATGGTCAACTTTAAGTGCTACTATTGGAAAGTAGAAGCATTTAGGGACAGTAGCAGTCAGTCACAATGCGGAAGACCACATAAAGGGACTGCTGAGGTGCATGGTGTGTAAAAGTCCCCAATTCTCTGCTGATTCCATAGCTGAAGAATTCCAACCTTCAACTGAAGTTAAACTGTGCTGTGGGAGCTTCATGGAATGGGTTTCCATGGCTGAGCAGCTGTGTACAAGCCACACATCACCATGTACAATGCCAAGAGTTAGATCCAGTGGTGTAAAGCAAGTTGCCACTGGACTCTGGTGCAGAGGAAGCATGTTTTGTGGAGTCTTCACTGTTTCACAGTGACATAGTGACATAGTAATTTAGGTTGAAAAAAGACACAAGTCCATCAAGTTCAACCCTTCTACCTATCATTTCAGCGTTTTGATCCAAAAGAAGGCAAAAAAAAAACCCTAAGGAAGCTTTTTCGAATGTTGCCTCCTAGGGGGAAAAAAAATTCCTTCTTGACTCCAAAAGGGCAATCAGATTTCTCCTTGGACCAAAAAGCTCTATTATCTATGCTCATTCTATTATTAATACCCCTGTATGTTCTGCTTTTCTAAAAAAACATCCAGACCATTTTTAAATGCATCTATTGTGGTTGATAGCACTACCTCTCTTGGCAGTGAGTTCCATAATTTTATTGTCCTTACCGTAAAGAATCCCTTCCTTTGCTGCCTATGAAATCTTTGCTCTTCCAGTCTCAGGGGGTGACCTCTTGTTCTTTGTACATTTCTATTAATGAACAGGTCCCTGGAGAGCTCCTTATATTGGCCCTGCACATATTTATATAATGTTATCATATCCCCTCTAAGACGCCTTTTTTCTAAAGTAAATAAATGCAATTTTTTAAGTCTCTCTTCATAACTAAAACAACAGTCTGATGGAAGAGTCTGGGTTTGGCTGATGCCAGGAAAACACTACCTGCCTGATTGCATTGTGCCAACTGTAAAGTTTGGTAGAGGTAGGATAATGGAATGGGCTCCTTTTCAGAGGTTGGTAGGCCCCTTGTTTCCAGTAATGGAAATCTTATTGCTGCATAGAGATTTTTGACAATGCTATTCTTCCAAATCTGTCGGAACAGTTTCTGGAAGGCTCTTTTCTATTCCAGCATGAATTTCGTGCAAAACGGGACAGCTGGGTTTATTCTGCTTACTGGGCACAGGTATTTAAGCTTCCTTTAACCTTTTTACTAATGTGGATTTCCCTTGAAAAAGCCCCAGTGGTGAAACGTTGGGACGTCTAACACCCTTAAGTGTCCGCTCTTTTGTCTATACTAATCACTGTACATGGTTTTGTACTTGTACTTTATACTATACTGCATAATTGCATTTTTTTGTATACACTGACTGTATATTTGCTGAACATTTGTATATTGGTCTATGTGACATTTAACATATGACTATTATGTCTAACTAAAGAATCTTGGCAATTTATTTGTGTCAGTGCATTCATTTAAAATTCACATAACTGTATTTTTATGTGTGTGCCTCCCACCCATTACATTTGTAATTATAAAAGCAATTTAGACCATAAATTGGAAACAACCTCCACTGACAAAAGAAAAATAGCAAACCAGTGTAAATTTTGGCCTCTCATAGAAATTATCTGTAGGTGTAAATTTCCTACACTTTGGAGCTTCAACCAGGGTTGCCACCTTTTCTTTAAAATAATGCCAGCCATGCTGTTGCCTGTATATACTTCACATTGACCAAGCAAATATTACCAGCCTGCCATCAAAATAACAACTGAAATATTAGGTGGCAGTCCTAGTTTCAACAGGTAAATAATACATGCTTCTAATCTAGAAACACATTGAATCCTATATGACACAGAAGTGAATAGTTCTACAAAACCTTAATTAGCCTTGAAAATAATGGGCAGTTTTTTTTCTGTTCAAAACATATATGTATGTATATATAAACAAATCCAAAATGAATGCACTCACCTAAACTAGCATATATTATAAGGGCCATATTATGCTAAGCCCACCACTACGTCAAAGTACTCCAATATTGGTGAGTCCTAACACTAAATACTGTTGCTTATGGGGCTTAATCTCTTCATGTGTATTACTTACCAGGGACCAAAAGGCCTTCCTATTGTACAATACTGAAACACTCCTGCATTTTATGGGTCTGGGCACCACCTATGGAGCACCTGTGATGGGGAGGGGTGCTAAATCAGAGGCCTGGTCAAAGCCTCTACTATACAAACAAATCTAAAAGGAATGCACTCACCTAAACTAGCATATATTATAAGGGGTGCTGCTGAGACCAAATAGTTATACAAAATCCAAAGAGATCAGCACACTCACCTCAAAGCAGGTAGAAGCAAAACTCTTAAAGCTATAGGTTTCATTAAAACGACTTAAAAACACCTGTCTTTCTAAGATAACAAAATTGGAGATTTAGTTACATATATGGCCATATTATGCTAAGCCCACCACTACGTCAAAGTACTCCAATATTGGTGGGTCCTAACATATATAAATACAAAATGCTGATATGTCAATCTATATCTGTTTATAGATGAAGATCATAATTAGCAACAATCATAAATGTCTGTTAAAAAAAAGTGACATTAACTTACATAAGTGTATGTTTCACCAAAATTATGTGGTACAAAATAACTTGGTATCTTGAATTAAATGGTCAATTTATAATAAATTATGACAATTTTTTCATGTAAATGCATTTGTAAAACTTAGATATTAACCTGCAGCAGTAATGGCATCTTATAAATCTTGTCTGTTTACACATATGAAACTAATGTGCACTGTTTAAATGTGTCGTACTTCTTTATTTGAAGGCTCATTTGTTTATCTTTTAATTAATTTTTTTTATTTTTATTTAAAACCTTGCCATGTCTCCAATGAATTTTCCAATCAGAAAAATAAAATCACAGAGGAGGCATTGACCCTATGCTAGCCCAAGCGATAAACACATTTCCCAATGTCTATGTAATATACTTTTTGTAAATGGCAAATAGCTAAAGCAGTGAATTTCCTGTAAAGCAATACTTTGCAATGGTAAAAAAAAATGGACCTATATACATCATCATTGTACACAATACCTGATGGACCTTGCTATAAAAGATTTATTTTACACCAACGTACCAGATTTATTTTTCCCTCCTATTCCAAAGCAAAGGGTTTTGTGTGCCACAGACTTGCGTCAATAGAAAATGCGTCAATGTGTCAGTAGAAAGAGATTAAAGGTCCATCATGACTTTAATTAACTAGTTAAATATTATGCAACACAGCAGAGAGAACAATACAACATAAATGTGATGTGTTATATTGAATGCTACCCTCTAGCCCTGTGAGAGGAGAGCACGCTGACTGGCTGGTAGGTTTGCTGCAATACCAAATGAAAAAGTATCTCATATGTTCTTATGTTGTTTTTAGAAATTTCAAATTCAAAAAAAATAAGTGACAAATCTTCTTAAGTGAATAACATGCAAAAGCACTCAGTGCTGTTGGAACTTTAATGGAACATAGGTTTCTCTTATATAAACAATATATTTCTAAAAGATATAAGTGAAAAAAGCCTAAGCAATTTTCATAATTAGAAATTGTCATGATCTGTGAGAGATACAGTCAATTATCAGTCGGTGCAGGTAGTTAGAGTGATATGCACTAAAAATGTTTTGAATGCAGTGGACCTTTCAACTGTAGCATTTTTTAAAAAAAATAATGGATTTGTGCATCTTTTCTCGGACCATTCTAATTAAATTGGTCACAAGAAGTTGCATAACACCAGTAATTAGGCCTCAGAAATACATAATCAATTACATTTACACAGAGACTACATCATTTGGGATTAAAATGATGCCTAACTTGTAAAATTATTTAATGCCAGATGAGAAATGTTATTATCTGCCCATAGCAAGAAGGCATAACTTCTAAATAAATATCCTTTATTGGGGCTATTCACTAAATGTGAGTGTCAGGTGAGTTGAGATGAGACAAGTTGAGGGTAGATGAACATTTAATCTCACTAATTTAGCCATACATTGCACACGGACAAACCTGGTGAGTTTCCCCCAACAAGCAAACTGTCCCTACACAATGTAAAGCTATATTGGAGAGATGAAACGTTCATCTCCCCTCAACTTGTCTCATCTCACCTCAACTCACCTGCAATTCACTTTTTTAGATGTTACAGAAATGATCACAGCAAATATGTTGAAAAATAAACTGCATATCTAATGCTGAAAGAACGTACCGTATTTTCCGGCGTATAAGACGACTTTTTAACCCAGGAAAATCTTCCCAATTTGGGGGGTCATCTTATACGCCGGAAATGCTAAGGTTTACTTACCTACTTTCTGCTCTGTCTCCTCTCCCGCTGTTAAGCCGGTCCGTGGCTTTGAGGGAAGCGTTGTGAGCTCCCCTCCAGCCGCGTGGTTAATAAACTTTGTTTAAACTTTTTTTTTCACAATGCTTCCCTCTCAGCCACGGACTGGCTTAACAGCGGGAGACAGAGCAGAAAGTAGGTAAGTACTGGGAATTGGGGAAGGGGGGGGGGGGGAGGAGGGTCCCAAACTCTATATTTTAACCTCAAAAGTTAAAATAAAGATAATATTTTCCGGTGTATAAGACGACTTTAACCCAGGAAAATCTTCTCAAAAGTTGGGGGGTCGTCTTATATGCCCAGTCGTCTTATACGCCCAGTCGTCTTATACGCCGGAAAATACAGTAGTTTTGTTCTCTTTTGTAGTTACACAATGAAGTGTGTCTTTAGGAAATGCACATGTGACAATAAAAAGCAGAGAATTTCTAAACACAGTTATGCTATTTACTTTCTAAAAAAAAAAAAAGGACAAAAAAACAACAGCATGTTAAATTAATGCACAGAAAATTCTAATAAACAACATGCATGTGCCTAATTTGTGTTGATGTGTTGATCTGATTCTACTGTGAACAGGACAAGCATGTTTTGGTCAGTTGCTGCTGATAAAAGTAGGCATTATTTAAAATAGGTACTATCTCTGGCATGGGGCTGGGGGAGGTGAAGATACAATGTGTGTGGTTTTTAAGAGGACTTATTAGTGGCTTTGTGTCCAGGAAAGAGGATTTCTTTTAAAATACGGTTACTTTTTATGGAGCTTTCTGAACGTTGTCAGGAATTTCTTTAGTACGGATAACTGCATTAATTAACTTTTTTTATTCAGAAATAGGGAAGTGTTTAAGTTCAGTATTAGGAAAAAATTATGAATGTTGAAATGCTGAATAATATAATTACTTCCAGGGTTTGTGATGAACATGTATAGTCATTAATGCCTATAGTTTATTATCCCAGCTGTTGTGGACTATGGAATCTCTGATTAGAGTGGCAAAGTTTTAAAAATAATATCAGGAAGTATTACAGCTTAATCTAATATATGACTGATTCTTTGGAGCATTTACACAGTAGACAGAGACTCCATGGAGACTTATATACACATCTTTTTAAGATGCTGCGAAATAGATCTTGATTTTATAATGTTTACAGTAATTTGATCAGATAATTATTTCATTTTCTTGATATTGATATCTAGCCACAAACAATTTGTAAATAAAATAACATTTACTTGTTCCTATTTTTATGAAATCAGACATATACATTAAATTAAAACTATATTGTTATAATTTATGCTACCATTACACTAAAAATAACTTGTTCTGAAATGTTTGTGCTTACTGATTTTATAATATTTTATAAAAAATAATATTTTATGTTCTTCTTCAGCTTTCTTTTTAATAACCGCGGCGTCTCATGTAACAATCTATCAACCACTTTTTAGACAAGATTAGAGTATAACCTTAAAACACACTATCCTATCTAGTAACTTCAAACAATGCCCAAGTATTACTTCTCTAGCTGCCTTCACTCAATATTAATTCATTTTTTTATTGTTCATGACTTAGTAAATTACCAGGTAGTCTCTGTTTATTGCTTTTTGGTAATATTTATTTTGCTGTCCTATGATTTATTTATCAGTTAAATTGTGGTTGCTTTTGTTTAGAAGAAAAAAATACATAAAAAACTATATATATATATATATATATATATATATATATATATATATATATATATATATATATGAATGTATGTATGTATGTGTATATATATATATATATATATATATATATATTGTATATATACATACAGGATGAATTTAGGTCAAAGTATTGAAACATTAGCATAAATTGCTTTTTGTAACCTAAAAAAATTAATGAAATATATATATATATATAAAACAATGAAATATTATATTGTGTTAGGGATGTTTATATTACATAATTAAAATGCTTTATAGAAAGAAGGTTATTTTAAACAGAAACCTTTTTTGAACTGTCTAAATCAGTAATTAATTAATCCTTAACTAAACAACTTGACCTGAAGTTGGCCTGCTTTCAAGAGCACATTTGTCTTTGCCAAAGTATCAGGAGGTCAGAGAGATCTCAATCTAATAACAGGCTGATTAAAATACACCTGGTTTGATTCTGAAAGGGAAATTATAGCCTTATTAACTAAACCATTATTTTACTTATTAGAAAAAGTAGACCTGCTTTAGTGTGAATAAAGTTACTTCATAAATAAGTATCTTGTGGTACGGAGAACTTGGATAAATGTCAACTTTAAAACCACTTGTTATTCTGTGATCAATGGAGCAGGAATTCTGTATAATGCTGGCAAGCTGCCTGAAATCGCATCTCTGTGAGCATCTCTGTTTAGCTAAAGAGCTAAACAGAGATGCTCACAGAGATGCAATTTCAGATCAATAAACTGCAATTTTATTGCGAACATTAAATAAAACATTTTGGGAAAGAGACCACTTTTTACCCCAAATAACTTTTGAATTCATGACTTTGAAACTATATTTCTGAGTATGCACTGTACTCCATCAGTTATCAAATCTGAACAGTTATCATGGGTCTGTTCACCAAATTTCTTATTTGTCAAAGGGCAAAGTGAGTGCATGTCAAAGGATCACACAAGTGACTAGACATTTTAAAAATAAATATGTATTTATCTATATTTAGTTTTTTTCAACTCTTAACTTTAAAACTTACCCTTTTCAGTTTTTTTTTCTCCCTAAGAGCTATTGTTGTGTAAAAAAAAATAAAAAAAAATGCATAGGGAGGCCCACAGTACCAGTGGCATCATGCAATAATCCCATTCTCTGAAAAAAACAAAGCCAGATGGCAGGGACCAGGGCTGTACCAAGGCTTGAAAGATAGTATTAAGAATTTTCAGCATGCATTATATGCAGTAACACTGTGCAATATATAGGTTAAACACTAGCCAAAGCAGCAAACCCATTTTGCTGTCTGGAGGGTCTGTTTAAAGTATATTTAAAAATGTAAACAATGTATATCCCTTGTTCTGTAAAATGACGTGTTATATATTTAATTATGATACATGTGTGATTGATTGCTCTCTAATTTTAGAACATTAGAGCCATTTAGAGCCATTTTTTGTGCATTAGTTGCTATGTAATTTAATTTATTTTTACATATGAACCCTAAGGTCACTAAAGAGAATAACATTTTAAATCAGGTACTTAATAATTGGCACTGGAAGTTTTTTTTAGGTATGCAAAACAATTAAATTGTTATTTGTTACCATTAAAATTTGTAATTGTCCTTGTCATTCAAATACTTAGTCAAGGAAACTTGTGAAGTGAAGCCTGAAGCCTTAAGAACATCTGCCATCTGTACCATCAACTTTTAATAGACTGGTGAATTTAATAAAATGTATCATTTTAGAGTATATAAAACACATTCATATGCTCTATTAGGCTCTGAACTATGAGTTAAGTGTAATGTACATGGGCTGGACAGTAAAGAACTTATTACACTCTTTCTGAGCAGTGATCAGCACATTTTTAAACTCTGGAAATGTATATCCCAGGATGAGAGGGGAAGCCAAAAGGGTGCAGAGTCATGTGCTGCATGACACTGAGTGGCCTTGTGAGATTGAGCTCCAGCCTCCCTGACACAGGTACTGGGTTTCTGGCTCTTAATTCTTCAGAATGTACACTTTCTATAAAATAAAAGGAGAAAAAAGTGCAAGGAGGTCAACTTTGATTGTAAAAGTCACCTCCCATGTTGACCCTCCCTATAATGGAATTTGTGCATATTACTTTTTGATCGTTTTCATTTCAATTCCCCAACTTTTAACTAGGGAATTAAAATGGAAGAAAGTTGGCTATGTTACCGTAATTCGGAGCATGCTCGGATGTGATTGGTGCATATTAGATAACCAAAATATGTATGTTTTACATTGCAAATATGTCCTTAACTGAAAGTCTCCAATGCTTTGGTTTCAGAATGGGATGAACTTACAATTCGGAACAAATCGGTGTATATCGACCCTTTGATCGCCAACTTTGCTGCAAATGTTATATCTAGGGTTGCCACCCACCCGGTAGTTTACTAGCAGGCCAGGAAAAAAATTGACTACTGTAGACTGGCAACCAAAGTCATAGTTCGCACCAAATTTGATTAAAATGTCCCTCCCCAAAGCTCTCCACCTTTAAAGTGCTGAATACATCAAGGGCATCCAAAATATTCAACCATAGGAACCCATACCTCTTAGTTTTGTCTCTTCATGGAATTTAAATAAATTTATTATAGCATAACATAAAAACAAACATTTGTTTAACCACATATGCTCACACTTGTGATTCCGTTTCCACTTTACAATGTTAGACAGTATATAGTTGTTTTTTCCTTTTTCTTACCAGATCCCCAAAAAATGAAGAGTACAAAAAAGAGGGTACCTTGTATTGTTAAATACCTGCCATTTACAATATTATAAAAGGCTCTTTAAAATGCATAACAATAGTCAGCCTTGTGCTTCAAAGTTTCAAGCTGAGAATAGCAGATACCAGAAAATAAAACGTGTATTTAGGAAGGTATATATTGTCTGAAGTTTATGAAGTGAATTTTATAAATGTAGCAAATATTTTTTTTTGTTTTGCAGGCCAAAAAAAAAACATTATAAAAAATGACTGCTTTTGGTAGTGAAAATGTTTTCTTTGTAATACCATTCATTTAATCTTATCCTTGACCACCTGGAAGAAAGCAGCTGCAATCTCCATTACAAATTGCTCTCTTTTCCTTTAAAGAATTGAATGCCAGGGGAGTTTATAAAGCTTAAATACGGAACATAAATGTCGGCTGTAACACAATGTCCACCCAGTAGTAATATAAGTAAGTGTTTACAGCTAGCACTAAGTTTCCCAACTTCTATGATCAAACTTCTTAAATTAGTAGAATACTAAAGGAAAACGGAAATGAAAAGGGTCCTTGCTCATTGCTAGCTGTCATTTATTTTACCATTAAGCCTTCACTCTTTTGAAAGTGCAACTAGATCCAGATGGTGATTAAAGGTAAACTGCCAATAAATAAAGTGTAAATTTACCCTTCATACATTATTATTTAAAATAATTTAAAGATGTAAAAGTCAGTCAGGCTTTCTCCATCAGTAGCAGGGCAAAGCAGTGTTTAGAAGATATTCTAAAGTTCTCATAGAAGAGGGGGGCATTTACTGGACTTGATGTGATGGGAAATATAATGATGTTTTATGGACAGATCTTGCCACAGACAATGGTGTTCATTTATTGGCACTTTCACTATCTATGTCTCACAGTCTTCTTGTTTATTTTGTTGAAAGGAATTTCATGAATTTTTTTTTTTCTGTAAGATAACTCAGTCAGTAAATGGGGACGGGACCCTGCATAAGAAGCTTTATTCCCTTATGTTAAATTATAAATTTTCATACTGCGGTAGTAATATTAAATAATGCTAAATAGCACAGTAATCAATGAGAACTATTCACAGAAAGTGAGGTAAAGTTGAGATGATATGAGACAAACATTTCTTCTCATCAGTGTATCTGGTAATTGTTCAAACACACACCTAGTGAGCATGACCGAGCCTAGGGGCACGGATGCCTAAGTGCAGAATTTTGTTGGGTGCCCCCTGGTGGGAGTGGATATATAGCTAACTCCTCTCCTTGAAGACAGGACGCTTCTATCCATATCCTTTGTCTATGTCAACACCTTGCTATCCAAGAGCACCACCCCATTTTTCCAATCAGACTGTTGTCACAATAATCACCAATCACAGTGTAACATTTCCCCCAGAGGACTTGGCACATTGCCAAAATCAGACCTGTTGGTGAGTTTGTCTTGCAGGAGAAACAGATTAGGTTTGTTTATAGGTAAATCAATGTGATGATATCACCTCAACTCACCTGCAATCCCACCCTATTCAAGTTTGATTTATTATGCTAGTATAGTATATAAGTATATAGGGTATATGCATTTGATTTAACATGTATATGTGTTTATATGTTTGAATGTGTTTCAGAATTGTAAGTTCTGTGCGTTAAGCTGTCATTTTTTCTGTATATATGGGCAGACATTGATTAAATAGGAAAGGAGATCAGAACTAATAAAGGCATTGCAGACTGAGAATGTCTTGTAGCCTTGTGTGCAAAACTCTGAATTTAAAAGCAGCAGGTACTCTAGGTCTGATATATTCACTAATCACCGTAGCAACACAAGAGACTGCTTTTGTTACAAGCTGGCTTTGGCAGAAATACTAAATCACTCCATGGACTTTCTACTTTTTCATTTCACAGCATGATCGCTATTGTTTCACCTTTCTGTCTGAAATAGTGCAGTCCATTTACTCACATTGTAAATGAAAGTTACTGTCTCAGTCACCAAGCAGCAAACACTACTTTGGTTATAACTGAATGGAAATTAGTTTATCTAACAAAAAAGGCTAATGGGCAGGAAAAATGCTATTCAAAATGTTAACCTATTCATTGCTTTATCCTTTTTTATTTTTTTACACAGTAGATCTTTTCATTTAAGTTACAGAAACATTAAAATGTGTCTTCATTTCATAGATCAACATAAACAATTACGAACAATTTAAAGTGTAGGCACATAACTGCTGTCTTCAACATTTCTGCTTTTTATCATTTAAAAGTACTACAAGTACTTATAGACGTTGTACAAAACAGAAAAAATACAACAACAACAAACAAGAAAAAAAAGAAAAAACACACACCGTTTTCTAGGGGACAGCGGAAATGTGGCGGCAGATTATTTCTAGAGATCTGAAATTTCCTAAGTACAGGGAAACTCTATTGTATAGATTTTAACTTCTGTGTATATCTTTTTCCTTTTCCTTACCCATCTCCTCTTCCCCTTTCTACTACCTTTCTTTTACTTTTATCTGGATGGATCAATAGAGTGTAGAGCAATCCAAGAGGCCCATCTCTGTCTTAATCTGACGTTATTACTTGCATTTATAACACTTCCTTTTTCCATATTGTATTGGTATATTATCTGATTTACTACTTGATCGCATGAGATATCTTTTCTCTCATTCCAATTTCTCGAGATTACCATCTTTGTTGCCATCAAAATATGTATAATCAAGTATCTTTCATTGAAACATAAATTATTTTCCTGGAAATGAAAGAGGGTAAATACCATTGACAGCTCAATGGGGTCTTTAATCATTTTTAATATTTCACTAAAAGCTTTACGCTACAGGCCTTTCAGCCTTTGCAGTCCTATCATATGTGTTTTTGCGAGCCTGTCTCCAAGTTGCATCTCCAACATACCAATAATTTAGTTTTATTCTGTTTATTCATTATTCGGGGATCCAGGTGCCAACTATAGATGATTTTATAATGCAATTCAATGATATTGAGATTCTTTATCGCTCTTCTAACATCCTTAATTGATGAGTACCACTGTTTATCTGTTGTTGATTTTCCCAAATCTCTTTCCCAAGCTGTCCAGGCGTTTGCCTTAACGTAATTTTCATTCAGGCTCAGCATATTACCGTATTTGCTCGATTATAAGACGACCCCCCAAATTTTGGATATTCCTTTAGGAAAAAAACTAACAGCCATAATATAAGACTACCCTATAGGAAAAAAAGTTCAACTTGTATATATTCACATGTAAATTGCTTTTTTAATAAAAAATTATGATATAAAAATGCATTTCTTGTTTTTATTTCCATTTATGTGCCAATGCTGCCTCTCTCTTTCCCTTTTATCCAGCTTTGTCTCTCTCCCCCCCTTAGTGTTGTCTCTCTCTCCCCCTCCCTTTGTCTCCCCCTCGCTCCCCTTGTCTCTTCCCCCTCCCTCCCCTTGTTTCTCTCTGTGCCCCCCTCCCTCCCCTTGTCTCTGTATCTTCCCCCCTCCCTCCCCTTGTTTCTCTCTGCCCCCTCCCTTTGTTACTCTCTGTGCCCCCCTCCCTCCCCTTGTTGCTCTGTCCCCCCCCTCGTATCTCTGCCCCCCCTTGTTATTCTGACCCCCTCCCTCCCCTTGTCTTTCTACCCCCCCTCCCTCTCCCTCACCTGTTTCTTACTCCCTGGTGGCTAGTGGGGGCAGCCGGGGGATGTCTGCATGATAAGTGCAGACATCCTCTATGCTGCCCGACACTTCCGTCTATTATGACGGACAGCCAGCTGCCCGATTCTCCTGATGGCTAGCGGGGCAGCGGAGGATGTCTGCATGATACGCGCAGACATCCTCCACTGCTACCCGGCACTTCCGCCGGGACTTTTATGATGAAGCAGGAAGGACCCGGCTTCATCACAGAAGTCCCGGCAGTCGTGCCGGGCAGCAGCAGGGGGAGTCTGCGCTCATCGCGCAGATATCCTCCGGCTATTAGCGAGAGGGATCCAGGTCCCCTGCAGCTCTGCGGGGGACCTGGATCCCTGTCTTATAGTCTGACCTCGATTTGAGGTCAGATTATAAGACGACCTCGAATATAAGAGATATTTTTCTGAAAAAAAACTCGTCTTATAAACGAGCAAATACGGTACATATTCTGGGTAAGATTTTATATCTACTTGCTGTATCAAACAGGACATAATCTCTGTCTCAACTCCCGATGAATTTTTATCTAAGATCCTAGTACTATTTACGAAGAAATGGTTTATCAAACCATTTTGTGCTATATCGGATATAAAAATGTTTTCAACAGAATCCCAGGTTTTTAAATTTACGTCCCCTATGATTTCTTGTAAGTACTCCAGGGAGGTTTCCATTGGTGGCAAGCGGTGGGATCCTCCTTGCAAGAGCCCAGTGGATAAGCAGCAGAGCACCAGCAAGGGATAGCAGTCGGCATGATGGCCGTGGATTATAAATATTGCAAAACTGGCTTGTTGACCAGGGAGTACCAGGATGGTACTGCAGCCCCCTTGGCTGTTAACTACAAATTGATGACCGGTCCAGTCCCGCAGGATGAGATGTTACAGCGAGCTTGCAGCCGCCTGAATCTGTGGATGAACGCTCTCATACGGGACCAGGAGTACCGGGGAAAGGTCCTCACAACGGACAGAGGGTCTTCTTCGTCCGGTAGACGGTCCGTTACAGGTATCTTACCATGTAATCTATTACATTTTTTTAACTTTACCCATTGATTTATTAGGGATTCTACAAGTTGGGGGGCGGATTTTCTTAGTGCCCTTTTGTTTGGGGAGTTTATCCATAAAATTGCTGACATGTTTCTGTAACCCGTCAGGCCTGTCTCACTTTTATACCAGGATTCATGCTTTCCTATTTCTTTTGCCATTTTTTAATATGATAAAGTCTACTGGATTTGTAGTATTTAATAATATGTGGGACCCCCATTCCTCCTTCCTTAGTATGTTTCATCATCTGTATCTTATTAATTCAGGGTTTCTTCCCCGCCCATATTTAAGAATGAAACAACTTTTGAACTCTCTGTATCTTAATTTTTGGAATTGGTAACGAGAGCATTCTGAAAAGAAATACCAAAAAGGGTAATATATGGGCTTTCAACACATTTAATCTCCCCATCCCCGATATCTCCAGATTGTGCCAGTTTTTGGTTAATTTACTTACTGTACCTTTGTATAGTGAGTCAAAATGTATCTTAATCATTTCGGATATCTGAGAAGAGATAGTTATTCCAAGGATACCAAACTCTTCAGTTCTCCAATTGAGGGGATATTGTTGTGTCAGTTTTCTTTTAGTCTTTTCGTCTATGTTTATCATAAGTGCTCAAGATTTAGTTATATTTAATTTGTAATTTGCAACCTTGGAATAGGTCTCTATTTCGTCTATAAAATTCTTTAGGAAATTCTTAGGTTCGGTCATTGTTAATACTACGTTATCCGCGTAAAGACAAAGTTTGTATTCTGTTTTTCCTATTTTCATCCCTTTAATATTTAAATTTTGTCTAATCCTGTTTGCAAGGGGTTCCAAGGTCAATATATATATAGTAGGGGAGCCAGAGGGCCACCCTGCCTAGTACCGTTACTCACTCTGATCCAGTCTGACACTATACCCAGTCCCACGGTTTTTGCCGTAGGAACCGTATATAATGACCCCACCGCCTTTTTTATCTGTCCCTTAAAGCCAAATTTATCCAAAACCCGATCTATAAATCCCCAGCTGACCCTCTCAAATGCTTTCTCAGCGTCAAGGGACAGGGTCAGCTGATCAATCTTCGGCTATTGTTCTCAATATGGGTGTTTTTCACAAAGCCTATCTGGTTCCTATGGATTAGACTGGCAAATAAATTGAAAGCTCAAAAAGCTACAGCGAGAATAAATAAAATTATAGTGAAGAGTATCACAAAAATATCTCCAGAATAAAAATGGGCAAGGCCTTTAATGATTATTATTCAGGGCTATCCACAAAACAGGGCTAAACAATATAAAAAAACAACTGGTAATCAGGCTGATCAATATCTTAGCAAGCTGGAACTTCCCACATTGATGGAAGAATAATTGGGAGCCCTTAATTTACCTATAACCATTCAGGAGGTGGTAGAAGTAATATCACAACTGAAAAAAAACAAGGCACCTGGTCCTGATGGATACAACAATCTTTTCTATACAACACTTAGCAGGAAAATCAACACAGTAAGAGAGGAGAGTATATTATAGTCTTAAATTAGTGGGCCAAAGATTTAAAAATAATATCAGGAAGTATTACTTTACTGCAGTGGCGTCCCGAGGGTGGTGCGGGGGGTGATGACCACACCGGGTGACAGCCCCAGCGGGGGTGACACCCGTGCTGCCGGCATCGCCCCGCAGCGAATCGCTCTGCTGTACTTTTTTTTTTCTGGCAGCCGCATCCGGAAAAAAAAAAGTTACAAAAAAAATCCCTGCGACCGGATGTGACCTTACGTGAACCAACTGTAATGGTGACTCTGATGTGGAAGTGGAGTAAGCTGACTGAAGTGGACAGCAAGGCACCTTTGGCAGTAGGGCAACAATATTCAGTGATGGGTTAGCATCAGGAGGACATAACCAATACTCAAAAAGAAAAAGAAAAAAAATGCAAAGAAGGGACTCCGTTACACACTTTCTTGGCAACATGACAGTCATAAGAACATGATGTATATCAACACTAGAACTTGAGGAACACACTGGGTATCTCTTGTCACTCAAACAGTGTTATATATTTTTTTCATACATTTGCATGTCTATAAGTAAGAAATAACTTTCAATTATTATATGGCCATTCTTTAAAGTACTGTGTACATTTAAATGACTTCACTTAATAAATTGGTATGCCTATATAAGTAATGAATTGGTGTTTTTCTATAGTCACTGCTAGTGTATGTTTTTTATTTACAGTGAAGTCAGTCCCTGCATGTTTTTTCAGTTATTGCAGAGCGCATTTGCAAAAAAGATAGTTCTTTGGTACAACAGGTTTCAAAGCAAGCTTTTAATAAGTGCATCATTTACATAGCCACAGAATATAATATGCCTTTATATTTGAATGTGATTGTTGTAAATCATTTAGTAAATATTAATTTCAAATGCTTTTTTCTGTTAGCTACGTACATCATTACTAATAGGTACAGCAAAGGATCATACTTATTTTAAAGATTAACAATGTGCACTTCATGTAAAAAAGCAAAGAGAGCCTATGTATTTTATACATCACGGTTCTAGTGCATAATTAAAAAAAAGCAAGCTTTACACCAGGTGTGTATGCTACATATGTGTGTACAGAGAGCACACAAACCCCAGAAACACATCCGGGAGACAGACGGCAGTTGCGAATTTGTCAGCAGAGTCATTCTGCTGACAACACATTTTTGTATACTTTTCGTGCTGGTCAAATTGCCAACAGAAAGAGTAACTCTGCTGATGACTTCGCAGCTGCTGTCAGCCCATTGTATTTTTTGTATTTGTTCTGTGTGTCTGTTCAGAGCACACAAACCCCCGGAAATGCACAAAATACATTGTGCCGCGGACTGACCGGTGTGCTCCGGACTAGCAGCACACCTGTCACTCAGGGGCAAGATACACCCCTGCTTTACACCATTTTAGTTAATGGATGTCATGTATAAAAACTCCTGCACTGCAAAGTGTTGGGAGAGGTATAAAGGGTGCAATTGCCATTTGTTATGTATGATGTTGATTACACCTTTTTATTTTCCCAACACTTTGCAGTGAAGCAAAGGGATGCTGTTTGGCGGAAATTCACCAAAACTAATTAGGCGGCTTCCAGCACCTGAATTTTTTATACATTGGCTGCACCTATGCAATGAGAGCCAGCACAGCTAAAAAATAAAATAAACGGAGGATGCAGGGCAGACTCCCAAAATGTGACACTATCTGCGTGTGGCCCACGCTTATACATGACCCTATTTATGCACTCAATTTAATTTTTTTATACATTTATTATATTAAATCTTAAATTAGGTATAATATTTTATATTCGCCTCTGGAAATGTGATTTAAATAATATTATTGAAACCATGAAAAGAACAAGTTTTTCCAATCCCCAAGTTGTTTCACTGTCTGGTTCAGCGGTGGGAGAAAGTTAATCTCCACTATCTTACTTGGGTCCATACAGATTTGTATTCCTAAGTAGGTCAAGTTATCAGCTGCCCATATGAACCCACATTTCTTTTTTAAGTCAGAATGTATTCTATCTGGTATCCTTTTTGCAAAAACTACTGTTTTACCCAAATGCAACTTATATCCCCAGACTTCTGGATAAGCACTCAGAACCCTCATCAGTTCCTCTACTGATTTTCATAGATCTTCCACTGTCAAAATTACATTGTCTGCGTAAAGATTCAATTTGATATCTCTACTCCCTGTCTGTAGTCCCTTAATGTTATCATTTTGTCTTATGGACACTGCTAGGGATTCTACTATGATAAGATAGAGGAGCAGAGATAGTGGGCAGCCCTGCCTGTTTCCAGTGGACAGTCTAAACCATTCTGAGCTAATGTCCCCACCCACCACTCTTGCCAAGGGGGCTGTATACAAAGCCATGACTGAGTGTACCTTAAAGCCAAATACAGACAATGCTTCCCTCAAGAATCCCCATGTGACCTTGTCAAATGCCTTTATGGCATCCAGTGACAGGGCCAGGTGGGGGAATCCCCTCCTCCTGACATAGTTAAAGATGTCTATCAACTGTCTTACATTGCCTGTCGATGTTCCACCTGGCACAAAGCCCACCCGGTAAGCATGTATTATTGATGGTATAACCCCTTTGAGTCTTTCCGCTATTATTGTGAAGTGGATTTTAATATCCGTACTGAGTAAGGATATAGGTCGGTAATTGGCAACCAGTTGTGGATCTTTCCCCTCTTTTGGGATTGTTATAATATTCACTTTTAGCAATTCTTATGGGATACTCTCAGTTACAAAAGCATTAAATGCTGATGTTAAATCCAGCCTTAAGCTTTTCTTTAATACCTTATAAAATAAAATATTAAAACTGTCCGGTCCGAGGGCTTTATTAAACTTGAATCTATCTATAGCTCTGCTCACCTCTTCCGTAGAGAATTGTAGATTAAGGGTCTCTAAATGGGCCTTGTTTATATTAGGTAGTTGTAGCTTTTCTGGATATAGTTTACCTGGGATTGGTTGGGGACATAGACATTCACCAACTTGTAGATGTTATTGTTTTTTTTACAAATTACAATTATAAATCTCCCTTCAGGGTCTAAAACTTGATGCAAAATGGAGATATCCAGATCTTTTGATAAAATAATTGCCACTCCTCTCTTCTTTTTATCTGGCAATGAAGAACTCAGTATTGTTGGAAACTCCTTAGATCTCATCTTATCCCCCCCCCACCCCCACCCCCATTCCTGGAATGAACATATATGAGCTTTATCTTTTTTATCTCTTTTTTTACACATAAAACATACCAACACATATATTTCCCATATCCCATGCCCCGTAAAGGGCTGTTTTACCCCCATCAGGAAGCTTTGTCTACTCCTTAGCGGAGAAGCTCACTTCTAAAAAAAAAGCCCAGTAGTAAAATTGGTCTATCATTGGTACTAGATTGGTTTGGCTCCATCTCTATTTCTCCTTCACCTCACCCCACAACATGAACATTATTGCAAGTGGAGACAGAGAGGGGGGGGGGGGGAGAAAACAAATCTGTATCTCTTTTTTTTCTTTATGTAAACACAAAACACATATCTCTTCTTCATATTCTCATCAACAATGTATACCTCTTGTTCTTTTGTATAACTTCATACACCATAAGTATTCATAATATCACACATATCCCACCATATTGTGACTGTATCAGTCTCTTATGGTTAGAAAGAAGAGAAGGAAAAAACAAACAAAAAATATATATATAAAACATATCCCTTCATCCTAATTGCATCAGCCTGTTATGACCTTTAAGTGTATTTTTAAGTGCAACCTTTTTAACCAGAATAATTACTTAATGGACCCACCGTTATATACCCTCATAACCCATAGTAATTAATAATATTACACATATCCCAACGTGTTGTGAATGTTTCATTCTCATCTAGCCAAGAAAAAAAAAAAATTCTTATTTAAGATAATTGTTTTGGTGGGTCTCCTTTTTCAAATCCAAAGGTTGATATTTTATTTTTATTCCTTATATCCACTGTACAGTAGATGGAGTTTAGGTACCTCAGACTAAAATGATTATCAACACATATCTATATCTTGTCTTTGCACTACATGGTAATATACGATGGTACTTATTTGTAGTTCTTTGAATTTCTATTTTCATATTTTTCTTTTCTAAAATTGTTTTGAATTTTTCTTTTTTCTTTAAACACTTTCTTTTCTTCTTTTTTTTTGTCTCTTTTTTTGAAGGATATTATCTCTATAAATGTTTTGTCTCTTACTTTTTTCTTCTTTTTTTAAGAGAAACAGAGATGGAGAAAGAAGCATAAACGAATGAAAAAAAGTTTTGTTAACAGTGAGCTAGTAGATGACAGCATTTTAATAAGATATTGATTGTTCAATGACTATATTTGTAAATTGTCATGAATCCATATGTTACTTTAAGGTCAATGGAAATGGCCAATGTACCAATTCTCTTTTGTATTTTTTTAATACAGTATTTAATAAAAAGGACACCGGGTTGTCTAAAATTTCAAGATTATTTGCAGTTATATTTAAAATCTGTCAAGTGTGTTTTACTTGATATGGTAATGCAAATGACAAATTTCTTAAACTAAGTATAGTTTGTGTTTTGTCAATTATGCACCATGAAAATAAAATGTAAGAGTTGGTTTTATACCTACAATATCTAAATATTTCACAGATCGCACATGAGATTACTTAGAGATGGAATCTAACGCATATTTAGATAAGATATGCTTTTAATTATAGACACATGTGCAAACCATTTAATACCCAAACACTACTATATTGTGCCTACTCCAAGCGCATGGGACTAACAAAGCAGCTTGTCTGACAGCATAGAACAGGATTCCATCCTCCCTGGAGCCACCGGCATAAACTTGCCTACATCTGTGTCTGATGTAATGTAATACTTAGCAAATATGTCATCTTACTTACTGATAACCATCAGTTTAATAAAACATCTTACCTGCATAATAGTTTTGAAATGATGTAAAGGGAAAATAAAATAAATGTAAAGGTGACTATAAATATACATTCCACCTGGATAATGATCCTTTAGTTCAGAGTGTAAACCCCAAGTGGTTGACAAAGACACAAGTTGTATATAAAGGCGCTGTGATGTAATAAATGCGGGTATGCCCTACTTAGAATTGTTATGTTAACCTAGTTCCTAGCCGTCCAAATGTGGCCCTCCAGCCGTTTTTGTACTACAACTACCACAATTCCCTACCATTCTAAAAAACTGTTGGGGAATTATGGGGGTTGAAGTTCTGCAGCAGCTGGAGGGCCGCAGTTGAATGCCTATGACCTAGTTGATAGCACCTTCTCCATGGAACTGAAACTGGCGCTGCAACATGCAAAGCCAGTCTGACCTTTTTCCCAAACAGAAGATTTCAGTAATCCAATCTGCTTTAATCCCGCAGTAAAGGAGTTAAAACCAAGATAGCCAACTCACAGGAAAGCTGTCAGGAAGCAAGGGCATGCACTATAAATAAATATGCTCCCTTGACAGGTTTGCTTATATTAACAACATCATGAATATTCATTGTACTTCATAAGAAAGTTATTTCCAGTTAGAGAATGACTTGACAGCTGTTGGGGTAAGATATTACAAAGAGTTTGAAGGAAGGGCAGATAAACTGTGCAGGAGACGAAGAAGGGAATGTCGAGGAAAGGGAATGATGGCCACAAGGAATCAACATATGGTAAAAGGAAAGGGCAGACGCTCTTGGTGCAATGAAGACAAAAAAAGAGAATTGAAGAGAATCAATAGAAAGATGAGGAAAGGAAGGAGATAAAAACATTTGTATGTGGAGAGAATAAAGAAAAAAGACCTTGGAGGGAATTGAGACTGAAAGGAGAGACAACAATAGGAACCATTTAGAGCAAACCTTACATTGCTAATGTCTCACCTGTTTCTCTCATTTTTCATTCCTCCAATTGTTTCATTAAACTTTGTGTCTCAAACTCTGTTCTATCATTCTACTATTTTCTTTTTCCGTTCCACCATTCTATACAATAGTCTATTCCACCATTGCATTAAATCATTATTAGTCTTTTTCCCTATAATTTGTTTTGATCCAGTGTCTTACATTTTCTATCCTCAAAAATTAATATCTGCATGTGGTTCATTTGCAGTTCTGTTTTATTGCTCTACCATTCTTTCTCATACTTTCTCAATCTCATCACCACAACTCACATGGGTTTGATAAGAAAACTTTTAAACCATGCTAAATGTATCCTATAACGGTTTGGAGTGGACTGAATGACAATTCGACACCTTTTTTTTATATAGATAATATTATAATTTGTTTTCAAAATTGCTAACTTTTATTAAAAGTATGCTAATCTGCATTAACCTGTTCTTGTTACTAAAATCATTTGGATTTTTATTGCTCTTCTGTCCTCTAGAATATTTATAACCAACCCGGCCCACAGGCCAGATGTGTGTATTATCTCATGAACCTATTAATGGTCAGCTGTACCTGTACTTTTATTTAAAAAAAAAAAAAAACTTTCATAAGTTATGTTAAAACTGCATTGATCTTTTCAGAAGCTAAAAGGGTTATAGTATTGCTCTTGGTATTAATCTGCTTTGCTCCATATAAAATTAGAATTTTTTTTTTTTTTAAATTTAAATTCATCTTTATTAATATTTTCTTTTGTTTTCCATTGCAGATAAACACTACAAAAAGAGATACATATATGCTAAAATTCATCCATACATTCTAAGTCATCCTTGGATGGATATAATCCCCGGTAGAAGGACTATATTTTAATTACAACATCGATGGGAGACGTTCTTGGGTTCCCGTTATAAGATAGGAGTTGGGCTTGATATTTTCCCGAGTCCCATCCTCTAGTAGCCACACCGGGGCTGTCTAAGTTTTCCCCTCATGTTACAAAAAATGTAAAAACCTATTCTTCTAAATCCTATTCCGCTTTATGATGGGTTATTCTCTGTACTATCCACCTCTCTCTTAATCCTCACATATTTCCATACATCCATCCTAACATTCAGTCAATCTCTCTGTCCTCCCTCCACCGGGGCGGTGGCCCGAATATCAATACCACCCCTAATTCGGTTTTCTAGTTCCTATATCTTTATCACAGGGGTTCCTCTGATCCCTTCCATGCGGCCCAGATTTTGTTATAATGCTCTCATGGTTTTTTATCTTTCCTTTAGAAGTATCTTTCCCCCCCCCAGCCTGATTTTCTATCTGGCGTTCTATTTCTGGCGTATCGGGCCTTCGCCAATATCTGGCCAGAGATATTTTTATGGCTAATAGTATGTTTATAAAAATAATTCTATTGTACTTATCTCTGTATGGAATATCCCAATGGAGTAGAAAGGTTTTGGGGGAGAGCTGCAGCGGTGTACCAAAGATATCTTGGCATTTTTTAATTAGTTTAGACTTCAGATCCACCAGTCTTGGGAACTCCCACCAGATATGAATCTGGGATCCCTGGGTCCCACAACCCCTCCAACATAGATCATCCGGCAGATGGTTTGAACCTAAATAAAGGCGTGGGTACCAAATACCATAGGTACATGAGTTTAAAATACTGCTCTTGGAGGTTTATGGAGTGCGTGGCCTTCCGAGTGGCTTGGCACGCACTCCACCATTTCTGGGGTGGTTCAGTCAATGATAGGTCTCTCTCCCATTTGCGCATTGCCCCAGATTTAATTTGAGTCTGTATACTCTCGAGAAAAACCAAGATCTTAGAAATCAACCTATCCGGTGTCATAATGGTTGTCTCGAGAAAATCTCCCCAGTTATCCGTGGGGATAATCTCACTTTTTGCGAGGAAGTGTTTTACTCTCAGGTAAGAAAATATTTCTGTGTTGGGAAGGGTGAAATTTGTCTGGAGCTCTGGGCAGTTATCCACTAGCAGGTCCTCCACTCGCTGAATTCCGCGATTTTCCCAGCCACTCAATTTTATATCTTGAATCATCAGTGAGATTGCCCCTATGGGGGTATCGTGTGTAATCTTATTCAATGACCCCATAATTTGCCGCATTCTATGCATATTTTGTATAAGGGATCTAATGATTCTATTAGATGGTCTTATTTTTCGATATTTCTCTGGGCTCAGCCATTGGAATAAATACGGGTCGGTATTAGCCGCTTCATCTCTCTCAATATTTATCCAACCCAGGTTATCTGGACACTTCAACCTCCATGCAAGGGCATTTGCCAACTGGCAGGAGTTCTGTAATCTTATCAAGTCTGGGAATCCTTTTTATCTTCTTTTGCAATCCTGGCTCTGTCAGAGCCCCAGACAAACCTCAAAAACTCCCCCTCAAATTGCCTCAGAGTGTCCGTTGGCACTCTATATGGGATAACCCTAAGTAGATATATAATTTTTGGGAGGATGTATGATTTTAGAATATTTAGTCTGCCTAGCCACGACAGTTCTAGGGATCTCCATGTATTCAATATATTTTAAATTTCTGATAGGAGCAGAGCGTAGATGATGGGAACGATGTTATGCAAATTTTCCGTGATCTTGATTCCTAGATAGTCTATCGGAGTCTTATTCCGTAATTTTAGGCCAATAGAGTTTGATGCATTCCATTGAGTATGGTCTACATAGAGTGTGATAGCCTAGGTTTTGGTCAGATTTAGTTGATAGTAAGATAGCTGTGAGAACTTGGCGATCAGCTCGACCATTGCAGAGGATGAGAGTTGGGGAGAGGATAGCGTCAGAAAAATATCGTCGGCATATAGCATAATAAGATGGTTGTCATTCCATATTCTAATTCCGTGGATGTCTTCCGATTTCCGTAGTGATGCGGCGAGTGGCTCAATTGAAAGTGCATATAATAATGGGGCTAGTGGACACCCCTGGCGTGTTCCGTTCCTAATCCTAAAAAAATCCGATTCTGCTAATAGACCGCCCACTCTAGCTCTTGGGTTAGAATACAGTGCCAGAGTTTTATCAAGGAAGGGGCCAGCCAATCCAAAAGCCCGGAGGGTTCCCGTCATGTATTTCCAATTAACTCGGTCGAATGCCTTCTCGGCGTCTAGCGCGAGAAGGATCGAGGGAGTTCTCTTCCGATGTATTACGTCTAAGATGCCGAGAACATTATCCTCGCACGACCTCCCTGGCATAAAGCCAACCTGATCCGGGGCCACCAGTTCGAGGATGACCTGGTTTATTCTAAGGGACATAATTTTTGAGTAAATTTTTATGTCCTGGTTAATAAGGGAGATTGGGTGGTAGTTGGTAACCGTAGCAGGATCCTTTCCGGTTTTCAAGATAGGAATTATGGTGGCCTCCAGCATTTCATCTGAGAAGGTCGTCTCTCCACTGATACCGTTATATACTTTTTCCAATAGTGGAGTAATAACCGGATCAAGAATTTTATATATGATAGCCGAAAATCCATCTGGTCCTGGGGCCTTACCAGGCTTTAGCTCTTGGATTGCCCTCGAGATTTCGGTCTGCGTGAATGGGCTATTCAACCTCTCTAGTTTTTCTAATGAAATCTTAGGGAGGTCCAGGCTTTCTAGAAACCTGGCCAGTTCTCCTTCCTCCAAAACGCGTTTCCGGCAGATTGTATAGCTCTTCATAATAGGACCGAAATGCTTTTGCGATGTCTCTGGGTTTTAGGTTTGTTTTTCCCTTAAAAATGATTTTTTTAATCCTATTTTGTTGTTTAGTATATCTCAGCTTATTAGTGAGGTCC
The DNA here is from genome assembly GCA_036172795.1 of Pelodytes ibericus. Taxonomy (NCBI): domain Eukaryota; kingdom Metazoa; phylum Chordata; class Amphibia; order Anura; family Pelodytidae; genus Pelodytes; species Pelodytes ibericus. Next base: position 163,902,658 of record CM069858.1, read on the forward strand.
CGGCCCACCTGATTGTTAGTGGAGTACCATCTCTGTCTGAGCATATCATAGAGGTAAGCCAATTTATGAGGTGTGTTTAGCCAATGTGCATTTATAGATGCAAGTCTAAGTGTCATCCCGTTCGTAGATCAGCTGTAGTGGGGGTAGTATGAGAGAATACACAGGCCCCCACGCCCAGACGGAGAAAGACTCTTCATTCAACTCACTATTCTTGCCATCCTTGCGCTTCCATTCATAGTCATAGTCATTTTATCATAGTCATCCTTACATTCACCATTCCTACTCAGCTTGCACTTCCATTCATCCATCACTTCATATTCATTACTCCCTCCCAATAGGTCCGGGATACTTGCTCCCGGGCCAACGAAGGGCCCATTTCCCTGAACCATCCGGGAAACATTTGAGGAGCCCCCACGGGTTAGTTAGCAAATTCTACGTCATCATGGCGTGTATGGAACGAGCGGAACCTCAACATAACTAAGTCCCATTCCGATTGACTCTAGAGGCACCCAGTCATCCCCCTATGGCTGAGTTTAGAGGGCGGGACTCGGTGTAGTCCCACTTGAGACCCATTTCGACTTGTCACTTAAGTTTCCCGTACATAGCCCGCATATAGAAAAAAAGTATAAAGTTCTACTCCTCTATTGTATATATTGAACCTGCCCTTATAGCTCCAAACCAAAACATGCCTCCTAAAATGGATAAGAAACATAGAGAGGAGAAGGGTGAAAGAAACAAAGGTACGGGGAAACTGACTAAAAATACCCCAATAAACTCTTTTTATTCACCACAGTCACAGACAGACCTCTCCATGATGTCTGAAAAACCACATACAGATCAGAGTGGCGAGGGTAGCATTCTAGACTCCGCTGGATACATCTCCCAGCTAGATCTGACAACAGCCCTGGAAGACCTTTATCAAAAGATAAGAAATGACCTGGATCGTAAACTCACAGAATATAAAGAAGAACTTCTCCAGCTAAAAACCACGATCCTCTCACAATCTAATGAAATAATCCTTCTTCAACAAAAAGTCAGCGACTTGCAAGAGCAAAGTACATCAATGAAGTCAGAAATAAACAAATTGAATCAGAAGATGGCAGACACAGAAGACCGTTCAAGGAGACAAAATCTAAAGATTAGAGGCATTCCAGAAGAGACTACCGATATAGATAGATATATGTCCGATCTACTTAAGGTCTATATTGATCCAAAACTTATTGGCCCACTTCCAATAGAAAGAGCACACAGATTGCCGAAGCCTGCCAATCTGATAACATCAACCGATAGTAGAGACGTTATTGTTAGTTTCCAGAACTATAAGATCAAGGAGATTTTGGCTTCTGAAATAAGAAAGAATACAATTAGAATTTATAATAATTTGTGTTGCCCTCTAGTCAAGAGCATTTGGCTAATCCAAACACAACAATCATTGTTAGCAACACTACGGCTTTTAAATGGACACTGAAAACAAATAATAGTTTAAGCCATCAAACATCCATTTTATTAGTACTCTAGAACACAACATGTAAATATAGGCAAGTTAGAGCACTACAAATGGTGATTTTTGAAACTTACCATAGTTTTCATTTCATAGTTCATTGTTTAGTCAACAGACATCAATGTTGCAAGAGCCCAGAGGATGATGATATTGAACCACAATCATTCACAGGTAAATTGAAATCTGATGGATTACTTCCATCTTCTAAAGATAAAGCACGGTCTTGTATCATCTTGGAAAATTTCAAAACCAATCAATTATATGTTTGTTTCTTGTTTGACAAAAAGTGCATCCATCAATGACAAGCAGACAGATCAGGAAATGATTCTGCATCAAAATGAGTTTGATAATTGTTTGTACTTAGACACTGAGCCATATCACAAAAGCATTTATTGGATTTTGGACTGCTGCTTGCTGTTCTATCCATTGGTGACTGTATGCTTCTGTAACTGTATATGTACTTTTAAAGTGATGTAACATTTACATGGATAATAATTTTATCATATTTAAGTGTGTTTTCACAGACACATGTGCAAAACAAAAACAAAATAACAACACAATCTTAAAACCTGTTATTACAGTTATACAGAATGATGTGTTTCATTATTTAATTATTTATTTATTTAGAAAGTGTTTTACCAGGAAAAATACATTGAGATTTCTCTCGTTTTCAAGTATGTCCTGGGGACCCAGTCCAGAATGGAGTTACACAGAGTTACACATTTAACAGTCGATTCAAAAATACATACATACATATATTAAACAAGTTGGAAGGAGAACATACAGGGTAAATCATTATTGATACAAAAAGGAACAACATGTACAGTATACGAAAGAGTTTGTAAACTAATAACAGGTACAATCTGTTTTGAGGATTTGGGAGATACTTATTTTCAGGGATCTTAGAGTAGATGATGATTTAGCAGAACTGAACATATGACATTCATGTGTTACGGTTCAGACATGGTGATCCCATTGACTCATTTCATTTTATTTCAGTCATTTATAAAAGTGGAATAAATATTTCTTTCACCTGTTCACTTGGCTTTTTCTGCAGGTGACTTTTTTGGTTAAGGTGATAGGTAGATAATCAAATGTTATCCTTACTCACACAGCTAACCTAGTCTGTTGCATAAATTCTGTTTATGTGTATGCTTATATGGCAAGTGTCTGTGGGCCATGCTAGCAGTGATGGACCTATTTCCCTGATACCTCTTGTATAGATACTAAAATGGTCCAAACCCACTCAGGCCCAATGGGCTCTTCCATTTGCGTTTGGAGAGGTTGGAAAGTGCTGAGCCCCCTTATTCTGAGATGTTTAACCTCTCTCTTTTCCATGCCAATCCCAGTTTACGATTTGAAAAAACAAGAACAAATTTACCATGGCTGTCCTTGCTCAAAACTGATGCATTAAAATGATAGCCAATGACCATACAGCTGCTCTCTATTTAAAGACATCAGCAAGCACAAAAGTCTACTTAGCTTTGCTCAGTTCCCAGGATACTAGTTTAATGTTCACTTTGGCTGATTGTCTGGCTCTACCAAAATGATTTTACTAGTACTCAATTCAGCATATGTTGTACCTACTTTAAAATGTATTGACACTAACACAGCACTGAAAGGGTGTAACAACTTAAGTTGCAAATAACTTTGAATGGAAGATAAAGAATGGCAGCAACTTGTTTTCCTGTCCTCCGAGAAGCGCAATAGCTATCCGCTTACTTGCAATGTAGATCTGAGGGTTTACTCAATATACATGGATTTATCTTGAAATGGATTCCGGTTGGCAACTTTAGGCGAATTCCCCAAATCTCCTAAATGTGGCTACTAAATATCCCAGAATTTGGGGTCGAATTGGCAGCTAGGGCCATCCCGAAACCAAAGCATCGGAGGCAATCAATCAGATCGGAACATTTTTTCCATGAAAACCATAGCTTTTCATATACCCAGTGTGCAATGATCACACCTGAACATGGTCCTAATTCCCTTAACATGGGTGCAGTTCTCCAATTTCAATTCTTCTGATTTTAGCTGGAGAATTCAATGTTAAAGCCCTTTAAAATTCACTATAAAAGATTTTAAAATGTTACACATTCGTATCACAGTAGCATGCAAGTATAAAGATGGCATGCCACTGTACATGTGTGTCCACATTTCTGTGTAGTTGGAAGTACACAGAAGTAACTACACTTGCATCAACATCAGACATGAATTATGTGGTGTACTTGGTGTACAGGAGGTTGTGAAGATAGGTCTGATGGAGATCAAGAAGAATGGATTGTTAATATTGAGTGCATACAGCATACTGCATACAGAACATTTCACATCAACGTTTTTTGATTGGACTTCATTCATGAAAGAGCATAACGGTGAATGGAATTCCAAAGTTAGAAATATAACAGTGGAACATTGTTATTGGCACACTATCATTAGTCATCTGTACAACTGTTTATCTATACATCTGTCTCTGTATGAATGTATGCACATATTGATGTGTGTGTATATATGTATATATACATATATAGAAGCACGTGTTACCATAGATGTACAGTGTTCTATTACTACACAGACATTGATATGTACTGTTAATTTGAAGGGCAATTCCCATGTTCCTTAGCTACATTCATCTTTTGTTGTACATGTTAATTGCTGGAATGTGATGCTTGTCCATCCCCTCCACAGTTAACATACTATGCATAGCTACGGTTCCTTCCAGCTTCTCCACGTGTGGCAGCCATTATAACATGAGCAACCATGTGTGACATTCCCTATGAGTAAAAATAGACGTGTTCAGCTGGCAATGATTAAATAAACATTAATGACAGACTCATGTGCAACAATATGCAATATGGTGGAGAACAACCAGAGACGTGCATTACTGGTCATATCCGACTGAAGATGACAGTCCCCATGAACATAATGGAGGCATACAGTGTAAAAAATAACTTCCTCTATGATTGTATTAAAGCATAATCCTATTAAAATGTATCTAATGAAAGTAAGTTAAAGTGAGTACTTCAGTTATTCTTTAAATTAAGAAGTCTACTTTCCACATCACATCCTGTTAAGATTAATTGAAATCAGATCAATGTTATTTGTACAACTGATGGTAAACTCCTGTAGCTGGATCTCTAATTAAATCATACAACCCATGTTACTAGTTAGTTACTAGAAGTTAGAATTGCTCAGTGAATGCTGACCTTGCTGGACAGTCAACCTGTGATACTTATCTATTGATTTTCATGTTCCCCAAATTCCAACTTTGTGTACTAAAACATAGTGAATAAATCATCTCAATGTATCCAACTGCTTTTTTTTTTCCATTCAGCGTAGTCAGAGTGGAGACTAACCATCTTGGTGCATTTTTCTATTTACTGTTATTGGTCATTTACAGGCATTCAGATCATTTTCTGTAAGCTAGTTTCCAATAGAATAACGAGTTCAGAGAAGCATCTGTTTTTTTGACACACTACAATATGTCTAAGTGAGAGGTCATTGTTATTGAAAAAATGAAATAGATCTCAATGTGCAAAGCTACCTTTACTGTACTTTTTTTCTTTTTATAGCCCATTGTGATATTGGAAATGTCCCTTTAGTGTTAAAGTGTAACTTGTTGCTCCCAGAAGTAGTCATTAGGGAGGGATAAAAACAGGGGAAAAAAAAACCTAAAACTAGCATCAGTAGAATGGGCTGAGACTCAGCAGTAGCAATACTTGATTTCTTAATGTGTAAGGATATCTACGAGTCACTAACACATCTAGTGAAAACACAATCACTGGGCAAGTGCTCAAGAGTAACTCTCATATTACAATTTAAGTGCAGTGTTATATATTTATTCAATAAATGCCTAACCATCATAGCAGCTATAACTTACTCATAAATAGCTACTGTGCATCGCAATGACCAACCAAAATCCCACAAGGGACACATTGCCGAAAGCAATGCCTGAATGTATTCAACATTTTCGCATGCCACAGACCTTTCACACAATTGGCAATAGCTTTACATAAATTATTTCACATATTTTATTAGCAGTTGAGATGCGCTCAGGAAAAATAATATTCCCATTTCCTAAGCTTCACACTTTTAGAGTACCACAAGACCATTCCAAGTTCCCAAAATTACCATATTTGCTAGAATTTAAGATGACCCTGATTATAAGATGACCACCCAAACTTTTGATATTCTTTTAGGAAAAAAAACTAAAAGCCTGAACAGAAGACTACCCTATAGGAAAAAAAGTTTAACTTGTATATCTTCACATGTAAATTAATATTTAATAATAAATTATGATGTAATAAAATGCATTTCTTGTTTTTATTTCCTTTTATGTACCAATGCTGCCTCTACCCCCAGACTTGCCTAATGCTCCCTCTCGCCCCCCCCAGCCTTGCCAAATGCTGCGTCTCTCACCTAAATGTTGTCTCTCTCTCTCCCCCTCCCTCCCCCCAGCTTTGTTTCTCTCTCCCCCTTCACCCAAGCACTGTCTCTCTCCCCCCCTCCAAACTTTTCTCTCTCTCCCCCCTCCCTCCAAACATTTCTCTCTCCCCCCTCCCTCTAAAAATGTCTCTCTCTCTCCCCCTCCCTTCCCCCAACCTTTTCTCTCTCTCTTTCCCCCTCCCTCCCCCAACCATTTTTCTCTCCCCCCCCCCTCACCTTGTCTCTCTCTCCCTGGTGGCTAGAGGGGGCAGCTGGGGGATGTCTACACAATATGTGCAGACATCCTGCATGCTGCCCGACACTTCCGTCTATTATGATTGACAGTCGGTCCGTCATAATAGATGGAAGTGTCGGGCAGCATGGACGATGTCTGCAGACTTCGCCCTGGCTGCCCAAAGCCTATGATTAAGTGCTTTTGAAGCACGAAACGCGTAAGGCGTCTTTCTCACTGTGTGGTTCATTTCCTTTTTTGTACTAGCCTGTTTTACTTAAGCATTAAACTCTGGCTTATTTTCACATACCTGCTTTGATTGTGAGCTCCTTCCGCAAACTGTTTTTGCTTCTTTTTTTTTCTCCTATTGTACGGGCAAGATAGCCTGGCGTTGAGGGAAGCTCCACTTTGTTATTTCAACAGGCTGAAATCGGAGGGATTACTTATGTTTGGTTTATCTGACCAGGAGGTCCTCCAGTGCTCTTTTACCAAATCTCCCTTGTGGCTAGTGGAGGCAGCCGGACGAAGTCTGCATGATTTTTTCTGAAAAAGACCTTGTCTTATAATCGAGAAAATACGGTATACGTCCCTTCAATCTCACACTTTTATATAGTAATAAATATTATTTGGTGGTATACTTGTGCTTATGTGTACAGTAATCCTATTTTTGGTAGCCAAACCAAATTAACATAGATCACAATTAACTGCTATCTGCACGAAAGTGTCAGATGTCTGAGTATGTTTGACTAACTTCTACTTGCCACCGATGATGCAGATGTGAGCAGGTTGCTGCTTTGGTGAATATCATGCTAGATCTAAAGTGGCAACTGGCAACACTGAAGGACATAAACACATAAACAACATGGAGCGGAATTTACTGTTCACGGAGCAGGCATTGTCTGGGATGAGTGTAGAGGAGGGTGATGATGGAGGAGAAGAGGTTTCTAGAGCTGGGTTAGTTGTGTAAGGAGAAGTAGGGGTCTGAGAGCTAGGGAAGCTTGTTCTGGGCTAGTTCACCCCAACATGTTTGCCAGAATGTGTGAGGATGCTGTGGAGATTAGCTAAGAAGAGGCATTTCTGGGATAGGCTGACTCTCCTAGCAGCCAGGTGATTAGCCTTCCCAGCACAATTGGGAGCCAGGACACTAGGAAGGCTAGACAGGTACTGGTGGTAGGGAATTATATTATTAGGAAGGTAGATAGGTTAATCTGTTGCCAAACTGTATGTTGTCTCCCGGGGGCTTGGGTTTGGCATGTTGCGGACTGAGTAGGCAGATTGTTGGGAGAGGCTGGAGATGATGCAACAGTCTTTGTACATGTTGGTACTAATGACAAAGTTAATGGTAGGTGGGGGGTCCTTAAAAATGAATTTAGCCTACTAGGAAATAAGCTGAAGGAAAGAATCTCCAAGGTAATATTCCCTGAAATATTACCAGTACCACGTGCTACATCAGGGAGACAGCGGGAGCTTAGCAAGATTAATATGTGGCTGCAAATGTGGTGTAAGCAAGAAGGATTTGGGTTCTTGGAAAATTGGCCAGACTTTGCAGTTGGCTACAGACTCTATGGACGGGATGGGCTGCACCTCAATGATAAGGAGCCTGCAATATTAGAGCGGAGGATGGCTAGAAGTTGGATGAGCTTTTAAACTAGGCTATGGGGGGAGGGTCAAGATCAAATATAGAAATGGTAGCCAGAGTAGATTGGAAGGTGGGTCTTGCTATGGGAAAGGAGGAGGAAAGCAGTGGTGGGGTTGATATAGATTATCGGGAGGTACATACAAATAAACCTGTGGGCATTAAGTGTTTGTCAACTAAACAGAAAATGGGTAGTAATCTTAAATGTTTTTTAGCAAATGCACAAAAAATTGGTGAGCTGGAGAAACTGAGAAGTGCTGAACAGTATGATTAAATCAGTATCACAGAAATGTGGTTGGATGAGACCCATGACTTTATTTACTACTCACTTTTTAGAAAGGACAGAGTAAAAAGAAAAGTGGGAGGGATTTGTCTATATGTAAATCCTAAATTAAAGCCCAGTATTAAAGAAGGTGTGCATGATGAAACTGGAACTGATGTGGAGACACTGTGGGTGGAGATTAGCATAGACACTCAAAAGAGTTGAACATTACTTTTAGGTGTATGCTACAAGCCACCAGATATTAGCATTGATGGAGAAGTACAGCTTTTATTACAAATTGAAAAGGCTGCAAATGTGAATAAAGTTTTGATCATGGGAGATTTTAATTACCCAGATATAGATTGGGATTTTGGAACAACTAGTTCAGCTAAGGGCAGCAAGTTTCTGAACCTGCTTAATAACAAATTTATGGCACAATTTGTAGATACCCTAACTAGAATGGATGCCTGTCTGGATTTGGCAATAACAAACAATGAGGAGCTTATCTCAAACTTCCAAGTAAGAGAACACTTGGGGAATAGTGACCATAACATGGTTTCATTTGACATGAATGCAAAAGAGAAAACTGGTAGCTACTGCACCAAAACATGTAACCCCTTAACGCAAACCTAGCCACTTTAGGTCATATTGCAGAACATTTAAAGGTTGTCTGAATTAGCTGTGTTAACCTGGTGTAAAAATGTATTCGTGTTAATGTCAAAGTTATATATTCTTATGTTAAAACCCGGTTCTGCTCTACGGAGGGATAATCCACTTAACAGGATTATCTAGTGGGAGTGCCCCTCCCGTACAGCAGTGCATGGTGGGAGAAATGTCCTGTATTTTCAGTTTCCCATGTAGTCCACTACTGTATAGCCCCTGTAAGGGGATTAAGGAAACCCTTTGCATGGGGAATTGCATAAATGCTGGAGCTGTGAATAAACTTCTTAGTTGACTCCCAGAACTGTGTTTCGTCCGGTTACTGGGGGATTTGGGATATTGCCTTACTTTCCAGCGCTTTACTTGGATTACCTTATTTGACCAGCGGAGATATTGAGATTTAATATTGCAGCTCCGCTACAAGTGGTGGCAGCGGAGGGATCCAACCTTACGGCCGAAAAGCGGTGTTCGGGTAATTGAAACTACCGAGCAGGAAAGTGAATGGCAATTCAGATGCAACAATGAACCGAACACAGAGGTGAATGGAGACAGACTACACTGCATTGAAACGGCAGACGTTAAAGGAATTACTGGAAGCCAGGGGTAAGATAGCCAGCAATAAGCCAAAAGCTGTGCTGATTGCTGAATTGATGGAGGGAGACAGAGCTTGCAGCGTTACACCGCCACCAGCCATGGAGGAAACCCCCTACCAAAAGGAAATGAGGACCAGGATGGAATTTTTACCCCAGCCAGTACCCCTAGAAATACTGACAGTACTGATGGCGGATGTGCAGGAGTATGTGATGGCACACGGACCGCAGGATGCTCCTCCCAGAGCAGAGTCTATTACTGCTTCAGTCGTCAGCCAGGTAAAGCCTAAGATCCCATACCATGCGTTTAAAATGTTCTGTGAAGAGAAAGACGAGATTGATGGGTATCTACAAGACTTTAAGAGGCTATGTGACTTGAATGATTTGGAGCAGGCAGTGTGGGTACCTTTACTGGAGGGAAAACTGTCAGGTCGGGCAGCAGAAGCGTATCGTGCTGTACCCAGGGAGGACAGCAAAGATTATGCTCTGGTGAAACAGGCTATACTGGAAAGATACGCCATTACCCCAAAGGACTACCGGCGCAAGTTTCGAGGGTTGCGCAAACCAGAGAAAGATTCACACACGCAGAGTGGGCCCACAAACTGGACCAAGCCTCCCAGGGGTGGATACAAGCCAGTCAAGCAACCACCATGGAGGAGTTACGGCAATTGCTGCTGTTAGAACAGTTTTTCAATGGCCTGTCCCCAGAGGCACAGGAATGGGTGAGAGATAGAAAACCCCTAGCCCTAACAGAAGCTGCACGACTAGCCGTCCAGCACTATGACGCCAGGAGGCATCATGGTAACCTCAACTGAGGGTACCCTCGACCCACCGCTCAACCTCACACAGCTACCCCTACTGCACCTACAGCGACTCCATTCCGGCCAACCCCGGGGGGCACACTCCACCATCCAGATATAATGGCAGAGCGAATATCCAGTGCCATACATGCAAACAATGGGGTCACATGGCGAGAGAGTGTACCCAGAACCGGAGCCGCCAAGCATAGAGCCAGGTACGGCAGAACCCAGCACCAAGAGCAGCCGCTGACCACTACCAAGCGGAGCCAGCAACCCAGGGGATACTTTTTAACCAGACCGAAGAGCCCCTGGGGATACTACGCAATGTGATGTCGGTACAAGCCACAGACAACAGGCAACACCATCGCCAGCTAGTAACCCTGGAAGGGAAAGAGGTCCAAGGGCTCTGGGATTCGGGAGCCACTCTGACTCTGGTAGCCATTCATTTGGTTCCAGGCTCCGGACACACCGGCGGATCTGTAGCAGTGAGAGTAGCAGGGGGAGCGGTATACAGATTACCCACCGCCAAAGTACATTTGAATTGGGGTGTTGGGGAGGGCATGGTAGAGGTGGGCCTGATGCAGAAACTGCCAGCGGATGTCGTATTGGGGAACGACCTGGGTCGAATGACTTCCGCCTTTATTCCTTAAGCTCCACTCCAAGAGGCCCACCCAGTAACCACAAGGCAACAGGCTCACACCACGGCTCCAGCAACGCACTCTAAGGCTCAGGTAAGAGACAGTGACCCTCCTACGACCCTGGTTACCTGGGATACCCCAACTGAATTTTAGGCTGAGGTTAAGATAGACCCCACGTTAAAAGTATACAGGGATAGGGTGATCTCGGACCAGGCCGGATTAGAGGGAGAACGGTATACCTGGGAAAAGGGGTTACTGTACCGCATTTCTGAAAGGGTAGTGGGGGGATCTGTGAATGTGACTACTAGACAGCTAGTGGTCCCCCAGAAATATAGACAGGAACTTCTTCGGATCGCTCACGACATCCCCTTGTCTGGGCATCTGGGGATGACTCGCACCAGATACCGCTTGACCCACGCCTTTTTCTGTCCGGGTACATCCAAGGATGTGCGGCAGTACTGCCAGACATGTGACATCTGTCAGCGAGTGGGGTGACCGCCACAAGGCCAAATTATGCCCACTGCCCATCATAGAAGAACCATTTAGTAGAGTGGCCATAGATATAGTAGGGCCCTTATCAAAACCCAGTCCCTCCGGCAAGAGATATATCTTGACCATTGTCGATTATGCCACCCGGTACCCCGAAGCAGTAGCCCTCTTTAATATCCATGCAGAGACAGTGGCCAAGGCCTTAATGAAAGTATTCTCCCGAGTGGGGTTCCCCCAGGAGATCATATCGGATAGGGGTACACAGTTCACGGCCGAGGTGACCCACCAACTATGGAGAATATGTGGCATTAAGCCTATCGTGAACTCTGCGTACCACCCGCAGTCTAATGGGTTATGTGAAAGGTTTAATGGGACGTTAAAGCAGATGCTCCGTACCTTTGGAGAGGCCCATAAGGACTGGGAGTGATTCCTACCCCATCGGCTATTTGCCTACAGAGAGGTACCCCAAGAGTCCACGGGCTTTTCTCCCTTTGAACTACTGTTTGGGAGAAGTGTGCGAGGACCTTTAGATTTAATTAGGGAGCACTGGGAGGGGGAAAGTAGTACAGATGGGACACCCATTGTACCATATGTGCTGGAGTTCATGGACCGCTTGGAGGCACTAACCCAGACCGTACGGACCAACCTCCAGGCGGCTCAACAACGCCAGCGCCGATGGTATGATAGGGGAGCCAGAGACTGCAGCTTTCACGTGGGACAGAAAGTTTTGATTTTAAAACCTGTTCGCAAGGACAAGCTGCAGGCCATCTGGCAAGGCCCATACCAGGTAGTTGAACAGAGATGTGACACCACCTATGTGATTGGCACCTGCTCAGGGACACGTGAATATGCTCAAACCCTACCACGAGAGGATAGAGGACGTGATGGCGATATGCGCTTCAGCCTCTGAGGATCAGGAGAATCTTCCGCTCCCTGACTTATTAGAGCAGGAAGATCAGGCAGAGGACTCCACAGGTGTTCAGCTGGGGGAGCGGCTAAGTCCTCAGGAGCGTGCCCAGGTACAGGAGTTTATCGCGGCTAAGGGAGCCACTTTCTCCAATTTACCAGGGTACACCCCACTAGCTACTCACCGAGTTGAGACCCCCGGACAGCTACCTATGCGGCAGACCCCATACCGTATCCCGGAAGCGGTCAGGGAACATATGAGGAAGGAAATTGAGGAAATGTTGCATCTAGGGGTTATTGAACATTCCGATAGCCCCTGGGCATCGCCGGTAGTGCTGGTACCCAAGAAGGACGGCACAACACGCTTTTGTGTAGACTACCGGAGGCTAAATGACAAAACAGTGTCTAATGCCTACCCCATGCCACGGATAGACGAGCTGCTAGACAAAATGGCATGAGGCCAGTACCTTACTACAATAGATTTATGCAAAGGGTACTGGCAAATTCCACTAGCCGAGGATGCTATCCCGAAGTCGGCGTTTGTCACCCCTTTTGTCTTGTATCAGTTTCGCGTCATGCCATGCGGGATGAAAAACGCTCCGGATACCTTTCAACGGTTGGTGCATCGGCTACTGGATGGGTTCCAGGAGTATGCATGTGCATACCTGGATGATATCGCCATCTATAGCCAGACCTGGTCAGACCACCTGCGACATATTGGAGAAGTCATTGACCGTATAGTAGAGGCAGGGTTGACGCTAAAGCCCAGAAAGTGTCACATAGGGATGGCAGAGGTGCAGTACCTGGGGCACCTGGTAGGGAGTGGACAGCAAAATCCCGAACCAGCAAAAATTGAAGCAGTAGCTAAGTGACCTACCCCCCGGACAAAAACCCAAGTGCTAGCCTTCCTGGGTATTGCAGGGTACTACCGAAAATTCGTACCCAATTATAGTGCCCTGGCCAAACCACTGACTGACTTGACCCGCAAAAACCTTCCTCGACAGGTCATCTGGGCCCCAGAGTGTGACCAGGCGTTCCAACAACTCAAGACTGCGTTAACCAATGCACCTGTAATTGCTGCTCCTGATCCAACTAAACGATTCCTTGTCCACACAGACGCTTCAATGTTTGGATTGGGAGCAGTGCTGAGCCAAGTTGGAGCAGATGGCGGAGAACATCCCGTAGCTTACTTAAGCCGAAAGTTATTACCCCGTGAAGTGAGCTACGCCGCCATTGAGAAAGAATGCCTGGCCGTGGTGTGGGCCCTCAAAAAGTTGCAGCCTTATTTATATGGACAACCTTTTTCCCTACTCACAGATCACAACCCTTTGGTGTGGCTGAACCGTGTGGCAGGGGACAATGCCAGGCTGCTGCGCTGGAGTTTGGCGCTGCAGCCTTTTGACTTTACTATTCATTACCGCCCAGGAAAGCAAAACGGTAACGCCAATGGGTTATCTAGACCAGTGTTTCCCAACCCAGTCCTCAAGGCACACCTACCAGTCCAGGATTTAGGGATTACCCAGTTGTGTCTAAGGTGTTTTTTTTCTTCTTTGTAAAAACGCCTTAGACACACCCCAGGTAATCCCTAAATCCTGGACTGGTAGGTGTGCCTTGAGGACTGGGTTGGGAAACACTGATCTAGACAGACTGACCTTGAGAAGTGATCTGTGAGTACTCCTCTGGACATCCCGAAGCCGATCCGTTGAGATCAGACTGTGTATGCCGGCTTGGTTTTGGGGAGCATTGTGGCAAACCTAGCCAATTTAGGTCATATTGCAGAACATTTAAAGGTTGTCTGAAATAGCTGTGTTAACCTGGTGAAAAATGTATTCGTGTTAATGTCAAAGTTCTATATTCTTATGTTAAAACCCGGTTCTGCTGTACCGAGGGATCCACTTAACAGGATTATCTCGTGGGAGTGCCCCTCCCGTACAGCAGTGCATGGTGGGAGAAATGTCCTGTATTTTCAGTTTCCCATGTAGTCCACTACTGTATAGCCCCTGTAAGGGGATTAAGGAAACCCCTTGCATCGGGAATTGCATAAATGCTGGAGCTGTAAATAAACTTCTCAGTTGACTCCCAGAACTGTGTTTCGTCCGGTTACTGGGGGATTTGGGATATTGCCTTACTTTCCAGCGCTTTACTTGGATTACCTTATTTGACCAGCGGAGATATTGGGATTTAATATTGCAGCTCCGCTACAACGCCGCATGGTGCTTTGGTCCTTAACGACCAAAACACCAAACCAGCGTCTTTTTGTTCCTGGCCGCCTATCATTTTGTGATTGAAAGCCAGGAACATCCAAGCAAGGACCCAATCAGGGACTCTATAGACCCTGACAGTCCCTGCCGACATCCAGTGATACTGTCACGGAGGTGTGCCCGAACTCGAAAGTTCAGGCACACAGGGATGCCAGAAATGTAGCGGACATTCGGTTTGAGCATTCGCTACATTTCTTATGTCAGACTGAGGCCACTCAAAGTAGCCTCATCTGACACTGTGGATCCTTCTGCAAGTCTCTGCAGCAGGATCCTCAGCACAGCTCATCGCGGAGACCTGCCATGAGCTGTTACATGCAGGATGGTCTATGCCATCCTGCAGGTTTTTTCTGTAAAATGTAGCCAGTGCCCACTCAAAGGGGCCTTATTTGACAGTGAGGACCCCACTGCAAATCCCTGCAGCTGGATCCTCGCACAGTGCATTGTGGGGGGGCACTAAGAGCTGTTTAATACAGGAAGTTCTACAAGCGCGAAGGGGTTCATTTTGGAAGGGCCAACTTTGATGGACTAAAGTCATCTACTGACCAGGTAGACTGGGAAGGATTGTTTTCTGGACTAAACACAGAAGACAAGTGGAATTCCTTTAAGCCCCTATTACAAAAGTACACATTCCAATATATACCTTTGGGAAACAAATCAAAACCAATGTGGCTTACTGGTAACGTGAAACAGGAAATACAAAACAAGAAAATGGCATTTAAACATTATAAAAGCAGGGGATCAGCATTATCATTGATAGAGTACAAAGATGCCAACAAAGCCTGCAAAAAGGCAAATACAATTTGGAAATTGAAAATTAATTTGGAAATTGAGAAAAGGATTGCTAAGGAGAGTAAAACTAACCCCAAACATTTTTATAAGTATATAAATGGAAAAGAACTAAATACAGAAAATGCTGGGCCCTTGTTATCCCAAATGGGAAATGTGGTTAGTGAGGACAAAGAGAAAGCAGACATTTTACATACTTAATTAAATGCCAGTGAACTTGATATCTGTAGTGGGGAAATTATTTGGATTGCTATACACTCAAGAATACTTCTTGAATCAGAATTTAAATAGTATAACATGGTTTTGTGAAAGACAGGTATTGTCAAACAAACTTAATAACATTCTATGAAGAAGTCAGTATAATCTAAAGTATAGATCTTTCTAGGTGTGGCAGTCAATGTGATCTATTTAGACTTTGCTAAAGAATTTGATACAGTTCCACACAAAAGGTTACTCTACAAATTGCGAAAAATATTTTTGGGGACAAATGTATGTATTTGGATTCAAAACTGGCTAAAAAATAAAATGCAGAGGGTTGTTGTAAATGGAAAATCTTCAAATTGGACCAGGGTATTATGCGGAATTAAAATGTGTCAGTGTTTGCTGATGACACAAAAGGTAAGGTAATACTGTTCTTTATAGGAAGATTTGTGGGGGACTGGGCAATTAAGTAGCAAATAAGGTTCAGTATAGACAAACGTAAAGTTATGCATTATGGGAAAATAATAACAAAGCACCATATACTTTAAATTATATTTCCCTGGAAAAAACTACTAATGAAAACAATTTAGGAATAATTGTAGATACCACATTTGGCAATAGTGCTCAATGCCAGTCAGCAGCTGCAAGGGCCAATAAGATACTGACATGTATAAAATGTGGTATAGATTCACAGGAGGAGGATATCATCTTTCCTCTTTACAAGTCAATAAAAAGACCTCACCTAGAATATGCAGTGCAATTCTGGGCACCAGGCCTTAAAAATGATATTATGGAACTAAAAAAGTGCAAAGGAGGGCTACAAAATTAATAAGGGGATTTGAGAATCTTAGTTATGAAGAAAGACTTAAAATTTGAATTTCTATACTTTAGAAAAATAATAATATGTGCAGGGCCAATATAAAGAGCTCTCTAGTGATAAATGACCCATAAATCATGATGTGAGGAAGATCTGAGCATTCTGACACAAACCTGGAGATGACAAAAGGCTCTGAGGGGGTGGAGCTTCTTTCCAGGAAGACCACACTACACAGTGGTTAAAAGAGCTCCACAGATCCGAGTGAAGAGAAGCCAACTGTTAACCGAAGCAGCCCTGGACAGCGGCAGAGAGAACTGGGAGTCGATTGCTGCAGACCAGATGTGGATATACTGAGCTAAGTGCATTTGAGTGGAGAGAGAAGGGTGAAAGGCCCTGGTGAAGTGTCAGACAAACTGTTCAGATAATTTGAGGAGTGATGATAGCTTAGTGTAATTGACCTGGAACACTTAGATAAGTTGGGGCAGTAATATGTACATCAAGAACACCTAACGTTATATATTTAAGCTAATTGAAGTATCCTAGCGGGACGCTTTGTCTGCTCAATCTTTCAAATGAACTGTGCTGATAAACTAAAAAACCTCTGCTGGGAAATGGTGTCGGAACCTTTGTAAATATAGAGTCCCCACAGGATTTTTTTTTCGAAGACATATCTTCCTGTGGGTCAGTGCCTCTTGTCTGATTAAACACCCCTTTCTAGGAGAAATCATCCTCAATGAATTTTTGCTTGGTATAACTCAGCGACTATGAGGTTTGGATAATTCCTTAGTATTACCTCTCAAATAATCATATAACCAGCTAAGGTATTTGTCTGTTTATTACAAGCCTGCATTACGGAAATGGAGTAATATTCCCTTTTATGTGGTTTTCTGCTGAGAAGCCTATACTTATTTACCAACAACGCAGATCTGATATGATTTAGGAAGTATGACTGCCTACCCTACTTAGAGTGAGTATTTAACCATGAAGGTGAATTGCTATTTTGCATGTACCATATTTGCTCGATTATAAGACGAGGTTTTTTTCAGAAAAAAAATTCTGAAAACTACCCCTTGTCTTATAATCGAGGTAGTCTTATAATCTGACCTCAAATTGAGGTCAGACTATAATACTGGGATCCAGGTCCCCAGCAGAGCTGCCAGGGACCTGGATCCCCCTCTCTAACAGCAGGGGATGTCTGCGCGATGAGCGCAGACCTCCCCTGCTGCCGCCCGGCACGACCGCCGGGACTTCTATGATGAAGCCGGGTCGTGCCGGGCGGCAGCAGGGGAGGTCTGCGCTCATCGCGCAGACATCCTCCGCTGCCCCACTAGCCACCAGGGAGAATCGGGCAGCCGGGGGATGTCTGCACGATAGTGCACACATCCTCCATGCTGCCTGACACTTCCGTCTATAATGACGGACCGGCTGTCCGTCATAATAGACGGAGGTGTCGGGCAGCATGGAGGATGTCTGCACGTATCGTGCAGTCATCCCCCGGCTGCCCACACTAGCCACCAGGGAAAGAGAACAAGGTGAGGGGGGTTGGGTGAGGGAGGGAGGGGGGACCAGAGCGACAAGGGCAGGGAGGGGGGGCAGAGACAGAGACAAGGGGAGGGAAGGGGGGAAGACACAGAGACAAGGGAAGGGGCGAAGACACAGAGACAAGGGGAGGGAAGGGGGGAAGAGAGAGACAAGGGGAGGGAGGGGCGAAGAGAGTGACAAGGGGAGGGAGGGGGGGAGAGAGAGACAAGAGGAGGGAGGGGGGGCACAGGGGGGAGAGAGAGACAAGGGGAGCGAGGGGGAGTCAAAGGGAGGGGGAGAGAGAGAGAGAGACAACACTAAGGGAGGGGGGAGAGACAAAGTTGGGGCAAGGGAAAGAGAGAGGCAGCATTGGCACATAAAAGGAAATAAAAACAATAAATGCATTTTTTGATATAATTTTTTTTATTAAAAAAGCAATTTACATGTTAATATACACAAGTTGAACTTTTTTCCTATAGGGTAGTCTTATATTCAGGCTTTTAGTTTTTTTCCTAAAGGAATATCCAAAGTTTGGCGGTCGTCTTATAATCAGGGTCATCTTATAATCGAGCAAATATGGTATTTATACCTACAAATTCATACATTGTTTTTAGGTGCAATTACTGAGAGGACAAGGAACTTCAAACACCATATTCGCTTCTGCATATTTAATGAAAATCCTTTGTTATACATGTCTTCTTATTAATATTTAAAGCCTGTCAGTAGGTGGGAGCCTATAGGACCTCTGCGTCAAAGCTATACCTGTCCTGGAGAAGGGCAAAGGGGATGCCTACAAAACCTCACTGAGGGTATAGTACAATCTTTTTTGCTGAGCTGTGTGGGCAAAAGAGACTTGCGCTTTGAGACTCTGCAATCTACCATCTGCTTGAATAGCCTTCTGTGTTGCTCCCACTGCCCCTAAGAACTTCAATCTACCTCTACTTCTAATTAAGAAGACTCTGTCTGGAACTCAGTCTAACCACCCAAATAACATTTTTCTCTCATTAGCAGTTGGTGAGGGGGGATTGAGAGTCTACATTAGGTTTCATAGCACACTTTGAACCAATCCATCTTTGAGTAGACTTTCTCCCCACACTAAATACAAAAACTACATAAGAAATCCCCAAGAAATGGCAATGAAAAGAGGTCAAGAAAATAAGCAGATCTTAAAAAAAGAAACGGAGAAAGATAAGAAAAAAAGAATTTTAGGGTCTGGCCAAGAAAAAAATTACATCACTTTTTTCACCCCAAATTAACAAACTTCAGGAATTTACTGCCCCACAAACAGATATGGAACTTTCAAATATGGAAGGAATGTAGTTAGATATCTCACCCTCTACAGATGGCGACTCACCCCACTCTGGCACTGTACTGAACCAAAATTACTTAGTAGCTTGCCTGGATAGACAATTAGCTCTTTTCGAAACATAACTAGACAAACATTTTAAAGATACAAATGAAAATGTGTCTAGACTGGGTGAAAAGATGACTAACTGTGCACATAGGATAGAATCTTTGGAATTCGAGAAAAAAGTTCTCAGCGACCAGGTACAGGAATTAAAAACTTCCATGAGCAAAATGGAGATAAGGATCAACGATGGGGAGGACAGGGCATCGGGTAAAAATATTAGAATTTGAGGCATCTCCGAGGAAATGTCCCAAAATAAACTAAGACCTTGTATGAGTGAACTCTTTACAGCAATGGAGATAGAGGAGGCAAAATAAGAATCAGCCATAGAAATAGTACATCTCAAAAATAAGCCAGCAAACCTCCCAGATGATCTCCCAAGAGATGTTATCATTTGTTTCTCATCATATTTCATAAAGCAGAAAGTAACTCTGACCAGGAACATTTTTGTCCCCACAGAAAATAAATTTAAGAACATATGCTTTTTTCAAGATTTGTCAGTAGTAAAAGAAGGACTTTTGGCTTTTTCACGGAAGCTCTGACATGGGCAAACTTTAGATACTCATGGGGTTTCCCCCAAAGGTTTTTTATCAGACTCATGCTTTACCATTTACAGTACCCAAGAGGCAGAAGAATGACTACATAAATATATTGAAAAGGATCCTACAGAGTAATTTAGAATAGGCAAAATAGTGTGTGATCACTGAAGAGCTCTTTTTCAAACACTGGCTTTTTTTGTTGTTGAATTGTTAGAGCTACACTTTATGCACACATTTAATATGTATTCTTCTCAGAAGAAGATAGGCTTTTGCACATAATGATAGATTATAATAAAACATCTCTTTTTTCTCGTTTGAAACACTTTAATGGATATTGGTAGATGGAATTTGTGAAGATTTACACAAATGTAATCTTTAATTTTTCATAAAGATATTTGATAAGCTTAGGGTCATGTCTACAAATGCTCGCAGTTTAGGGAATAAGATCCATGAACTTGTGGCAATATTGGCAACTGAGAATGTAGATTTAGTGGCTGTTACTGAGACATGGTATAATGAAAAACATGACTGGGACATATCAATACCAGGGCACTCTTTATATAGAAAAGACAAAGAAGGTAAAAAAGGGGGAGGGGTGGCCCTGTATGTGAGGGATAGCTTACAATGTAACGTAATACAAGTTAGTGAGGCGAACATAGAGTCAGTTTGGGTTACATTAGAATTTGGTAATCATATGGTAACTCGGGTAGGTGTGATTTATAGGCCCCCTGGACAAATAGAGGAGTTAGATAATCTACTAGTTGAGGAAATAGCTAAAATGACAATGAAGGGAGAAGTGATCATCATGGGTGACTTTAATCTTCCTGATGTGAACTGGAAATACAAAACAGCTACTTGCGCCAGGAGTACGCATATCCTAAACTCCCTACTGGGATTATCTCTAAAACAAGTAGTGGAAGAGCCAACTCGAAAGCAGGCCATACTAGACTTAGTGTTCACAAATGAAGATTTGTTATCAGATATTACTGTAGGTGAAAGTTTAGGATCTAGTGATCACCAGACAGTGTGGTTTAATATAAGAACAGTGACGCAGTCACACCACACAAAAACAAAAGTTTTAGATTTTAGAAAAACAGACTTTTCTAAAATTAGATTAGGTGTAAAGGAGTCATTATCAGCCTGGAGCAATTTAAATGGAGTCCAGGAGAAATGGGATTATCTAAAAGTTGCACTACTGAAGGCAACAGAAAATTGCATAAGGCTTGTCAGTAAGAGCAAAAAATTGAAGAAACCACTGTGGTACTCTGCAGAGGTGGCTAAAATAGTAAAAAATAAAAAGCTAGCATTTAGTAATTATAAAAATACTCAGAGTGAGGAAGATAGAAAGATCTATAAGAGTAGGCAGAAAGAGGCAAAGCAAGCTATAAGAGCTTCCAAAGCACACACAGAAGAGACTATAGCCCAGTCAGTGAAAAAGGGGGATAAAACATTTTTTAGATACATAAATGAGAAAAGGAAAGTAAAACAAGGATTAGTTAAATTAAAAACAAAAGAAGGATGCTATGTAGAAGAGGATAAAGGCTTAGCAGACTGCCTTAATGAATATTTTTGTTCAGTTTTTACAAATGAAAATGAGGGTAAGGGACCTCATTTAGGGAAAAAGACTAATGAGTCTTTTGATGCATGTAAGTTTACAGAGGAAGAGGTTTTACTTCAGCTGTCTAAAGTAAAGACAAATAAGTCGATGGGACCTGATGGGATACATCCAAAGTTATTAAAAGAACTTAGTGGTGTACTAGCAAAACCGTTAACAGATTTATTTAACCAATCATTGTTAACGGGAGTAGTTCCAGAAGATTGGAAATTAGCTAATGTTGTGCCCATTCACAAGAAAGGTAGTAGGGAGGAGGTGGGCAACTATAGACCAGTAATTCTTACTTCAGTGGTGGGGAAAATAATGGAAACCTTGTTAAAGAATAGGATTGTTGAACATCTAAAGTCGCTTGGATTTCAAGATCAGAGACAGCATGGGTTTACTTCAGGGAGATCATGCCAAACTAATCTTATTGATTTTTTTGATTGGGTAACTAAAATAATAGATCAGGGTGGTGCAGTAGACATTGCTTACCTAGATTTCAGTAAGGCTTTTGACACTGTCGCACATAGAAGGCTTATCAATAAACTGAAATCTTTGAGTTTGGATTTCAATATTGTTGAATGGATTAGACAATGGCTGAGTGACAGGCAACAGAGGGTTGTAGTCAATGGGGCATATTCGATGCAAGGTCTTGTTACTAGTGGGGTACCTCAGGGATCTGTTCTTGGACCCATTCTCTTTAATATTTTTATTAGCTATATTGCAGAAGGTCTTGTTGGCAAAGTATGTATTTTTGCTGATGATACAAAGATTTGCAGCAGGGTTGATATTCATGGAGGGATAAGCCAAATGGCAAATGATTTAGCTAAACTAGAAAAATGGTCAGAGCAGTGGCAACTGACATTTAATGTGGACAAGTGCAAGATTATGCACCTTGGGCGTAAAAACCCAAAAGCAGAATATAGACTATTTGGTACAGTCCTAACCTCAACATCTGAGGAAAGGGATTTAGGAGTAATAATTTCAGAGGTCTTGAAGGTAGGTAGGCAATGCAATAGAGAAGCAGGAAATGCTAGCATAATGCTTGGTTGCATAGGGAGAGGTATTAGCAGTAGGAAGAGGGAAGTGCTCATGCCATTGTACAGAGCACTGGTGAGACCTCACTTGGATTATTGTACGCAGTACTGGAGACCGCACTAAATTAATATAGGCAGTGGCATAACATATTAATATAAATTTGCACATATTTAAGGAAGGGGGTGGTTAAACATCACCTAACTTAAAAATTTAATACACCACTTAATTTGTTTTCTTTGATTTTCTAGCACATATAGACTGACTAAGATTACTACTTTATTAGACCACTAGAATACATGCACGGTTTCTAATTTTAATGCTAATGGTAATTATGCCGTCAACTTTAGTAATAGAATTATGCTGAGTGTTTGAAAGTTCTGAGGCTTTTTTTTTTGTTTTACTTTTTTGCCACATGCGTATAATAAGATAATTAAACCTGCATAACCTACTAGAGAGAGGGATAGTATTTGTATAGATAGACCTGGGTTCCTTGCATCAAGGAGAAAGGAGGGATTGGAAGCTGAATATGCCCCCAATTGGTGAGGGTGGGGGGTATTGTTAAAAGTATTGTTGTGAATTGTTTGTATATGTCAAGTTTGTCAGTACTGGGATTCGCGTTTGTTGCCTCTCACAGGGTTTGGGTTTGGTTATCGAGGGAAGGCTATTAAATGGGGACTTTGCATTTTTTGACTCTAAATGTTCAGGGGCTTAATGTCCCCCAACGTAGACTGACTTTGAATCACTGTGTCTAGAAAATATTGATATAGCATACATATAAGAAACTCACCTTAGGGAGATAGACGCACATAAGTCGAAAAAGTATCCCTATGTAGAACACGCCTCCATGAAAGAGAAGAAACAAAGGGGAGATTTTGATATCACTGGACATAAAGTACTAGTTGATTTATAAAAAGGTGGGTGGAGAAGCAAGATTTGTTTTTTGGTCTTCTCTTTATTAAATATCTATGCCCCCATACATTTCATTAAGAAAACCTTAAACCAGATCTATGATTACATCCAAGGGTCATTGGTTGTATTGGGCGATTTTAATTGTGTTGTCTGGACCCAGAGTTGGACCGACGCAGACTGGGAATTAGACAGATATCACAACAAGAAAGAGGTTCGACAAGGGCCTTTCAAATCATGTTGGGTAGATTCCATCTTTATGATCATGGAGAACCATGGGTCCCTTGCAGAAGGACTTTAAGTTCTTCTCCAATAGGCACAAATTCTATTCACGGATAGACATGATTCTGTAGGACAGAAATACTATGGGTCTATGTTCTAAAGCATATATTAAAACAATACCCTGGTCAGATAGATGATAGATATTAAGGAAGAGAATGTAAGGACCAGGGGTTCATGGAGGATAAACGATTTTTATGCTGGCAGACTAAACAAATGTAGAAAGTACCCCAAAATTGCCCAAAATTACTTTTTGGAGAATGTAAATGAGGAAGTAAACAACTTTGGTGTATGGTGCACCTTTAAAAGTGTAACTCTGGGACATCGTATCATACTTGGTGCACAAGCCAAAAAAGTGGAATTAGAAAGTTAGTTGATATGAACATCAGGCTCAAATAACTAATATTTTAAATAAGATATCAGCATGTGAGGGTAGAACAAATGAGATTGACCAAATTAGGAAAGAAATTAGGGAACAACTATACCTACGGGCAACAGGAACCATGAAAAGAGCTAAACAGAAATGGTTCTATTTGGGAAATAAGGTGGACAAATTAATGTCAAACCAGCATATGGCTAGCAACTTGAGATCCAGGATCTTTAAGATAGTAGATGGAGGGAAAACTTTGTTAAGCCTGCAAGACATTAGTAGAGCCTTTAAGAACTTCTATTCAACGCTATATAACCTCCCGGGTACAAACAACCCTGAAGCTATGAAAGCCTATATTGTCCAGACAGATCTTCCTAAAATTACCCACCAGGAGCAAAGTAGTCTTGAGGCCCCCTTCTCTTTATTGGAGGTTAGAACTGCTATAAACAAACTTAAGAACAATAAAGCACCAGGTCCGTACGGTTTTACAGCCCTGTTTTATAAAAACACTGTGGAAATAATAGCTCCCCACATAGTGCAAGCATTTAATGAGATCAGAGAAAGGGGTTCCTTTCCAGAGGAGATGTTGCAGGGGACTATTATGCCGATTCCAAAACAAGACAAGGATACCACCCTAGTGGGTAATTACCCGATTAGACCGATATCCATAATTAATTTAGACACTAAGATGTACTCTTCAGTTATAGTGTAAAGACTTAAACCTATAGTTCCATCTATTGTACACATCGACCAGACAGGATTTGTTAAGGGGCGACAGGCCAGTGATGACACTAGGAAAACTATTAATCTTATTGACTTTGTTACCAAACGTAGTGTTCCGGCAGTAATACTAACTCTCGACACGGAAAAGGCCTTGTTGATTGGAACTTCTCGAAACTAAATATATTCTAAAAATGAATGTCGACAGACATTGGTGACACAAACCAGTTAGTGGGGGCCCAATACGTTAATGCCAGCACGCTTTCCCAAGTATATAAACTCCAGCTCCCCGAATCTCACAAAGAGGATTAGTTTTGGATAGAACAAGCAATGATGGGACCTACAGCTCTAGAGAATATTTTATGGTTGAACAAAAAGAAGCTTCTCGGCTTAACGGCTTTGGGTAATACCATATTGGACAGCATGATGAGCAGATGGTTTGACTTTAAGAAGAAAGTGGGCCTGTCGGGTTGTAAAATTGATGGTAGTTAATACTGGCGAAAAACTAATTACAGATATTAGCTTTAGTGAGAGCTTTAAAAATAGAACCTAAGATTTTCGCACCTGATGCAGGGGGAGAAGATTAAGTCATTAAAGCAAGTAATTGAAGAGTATGGGCTTGTGAGGGTAATAATGGGGAAGAGACCAATTTGCAAAATGTAGCAGGATACTAAAAACAGACCTCAGAATAACAGTACACACCTGGAATTGATGTTGGTTCAAGGATAGAAGTAATGAGAGTCCCGATGACCAAGTAGCGGTATTGACACCAAACTGCTTATGCTGCAGGTGGGTAGAGGCGGAGTACTCAGTAATCCACAATATAGATAACATATACGTTGGTTGAAATGATGTGAATTGAATACTTGCAGGAACAAAGGCCAGGTGGCACAACGATAAACAATCCATGTCAGGGGCACAGGCACAGTAGAAGAATGGTAAACAATCCAGGTCAGGGGCACAGGCAAGGTAGCAGAATGGTAAACAATCTGTCACGTTTCCTATTTGTATTAATTATTAATATAAATGAATTTTGATGGATACGGTCAGTATAGAACTCAATTGCAGTAAATGTAATATAAGTAGTATATCCGCAGAGGAAGAATATCTTTGACATAAACAATATAACTTTAACAAGTGATCATCAGCACTGCAATGGTTAAACTGTTCAGCAGGAGGAATGGAATACAACCAATTAAATCTCAGCACTGCAATGGTTAAACAGTCCAGCAGGTAGGTAGCAATGCAATCAAGTGATTTCAATAGTGCAAGGTATGAATAGAAGCAACATGGAATGAATGATTTGCAATTAAGTGATTTCCAGCAATGCAAGGGTGAAACAGTTCAGCATGGTAGGATTGAGGTAATACGAATCAGTAACTGATGAATAACTTAGCTGTGGTGTAAGCCGAGGGATGGTCAAAATACAAGCCATGTTCAAGTGCAGGAGATTTCAGTAGATGCAAGTGGATAAACCGAAGTCGGGGTTAAAGCGAGCAGGTAAGTCGAATAGCCGGTCCGTGTTTAGTAAAGGAGAAGTCAGAGTCGTATTATCCAAGCCGAGGTTCGTTTAACGTGAATTCGAAGAGTTACTTTCGGTTTATAGGTATAAGCCGAATGAGGAGAGTTGAGCCGACAGACCTTGTGGAACGAAGATTACTCAACATTTGAATAGTGGCGCGGTTTCCTTATATAGCGTAGGAATACCGCGTCACTGAGAGGGGAGGAGACTATACTAACAACGGAGAATTCTGACACAATCCAGGTCAGGGAATAGGAAACAACTAGAAGGGAACAATGCTAGGAACAAACTCACGAGAATCACTGAGCACTGTGGATAGTGCGGTGAGTCTATTTAAATTATCGCGGCATAAAGTGGGCAGGACATCACACCGGTCGCACCCGTTCACTGGAGGATATTGCAGGTAGAGAGACACGCGCGCGCTTAGTCCTGATGGTGTGTGCACGATGTTATCTTTACTGTGCATGGAGGAGGGGTATCTGCAGTAAGTGGTGAGTACAGGGTAAATAGGAGATCTACTCGGTTGTGTAGCCTGACAGGGCTACACTGGAGGGATTCATTTGAGGATTTAAGGCTTCTTCACTATACAAGACACCACATGTTTAAATCTAAACTACGGAATTTGGCAACCGTGGTTGGCTAAATTTCCCCCAAGGGTATGCGGTAACAAGTAAGTTGGCCTACCTAGTTGTCACCGCCCGAGACATGACAATTGCTTTTGAAAGATTAATGATCAAGCATGCTTAGGTGAATGCCAGGGTGTTAATTGTTACATGTTATGTGTTATACAAACCTTTTTAAGAAACTGTGTACACATGAGAGCTTTATGTAATTTATGTGATTTATATATGTATCATAAGAATTTCTAATAAAGAGTTTTCTAAAAAAAAAAAAAAGAGCTCTCCAGTGACCTGTTCATTAACAGAAATGTACAAAGAACAAGAGGTCACCCCCTGAGATTGGAAGTGCAAATATTTCATAGACAGCAAAGGATGGGATTCTTTATGGTAAGGACAATAAAGTTATAGAACTTACTGCCTAGAGAGGTGGTGCTATCAAATACAATAGATGCATTTAAACATGGTCTGGATGTTTTTTTTTTGTTTTGTTTTTTTTGAAAAACAGAACATACAGGGATATTAAAAATAGAATAAGCATTAATCTGATTTCCCTTTGGAGTCAAGAAGGAATTTTCATCCCTAGGAGGCAACATTTGAAATAGCTTCCATAGGGTTTGGGTTTGTTTGCCTTCTTAAAACTTGATGGACTTGTGTCTTTTTTCAACCTAAATTACTATGTTACCTAAGAGCATTTTTATATGTACTTCTATTTTACTACAATAAATATTGGATGTTTTTACTAATCTTCTTGTTCAGCCTTCGGCATCTTTTTTTGTACACATTATTTATGGATTTATTGGTGTGCTCCCGGACTGTCCTGAGAGTGGTGAGTGCAGACTGCTTCACACATGAAGGGTCTATATTTATACTTCACCACACTGCATTTTCTAGACCTATTAGCATGCTATGTAAAGTAATCAAAACATTTAAACCTGTTTGATTATTTGATTTTTTTTCCTTACCCATATTGCTGCTAGTGCAATTCTGCATTGCTAAGAGATATATCTGTCCTTTTGAAGTAGTCTATTTCTTGACACAAATTCAAAAAAACAGCACAGGCTCACAGAAAACAGTTGCTAGAGTCCTGACTTTATGCACTATTACACCAGTAAAATGCATTATGATTTTGACAATGTTTTTGTGAGTCATTGCTGTTCCATTTGGTGCCAAAAAATATACTCTTTTACACAAAGTATTAGATTTAACTACTTTTGTTAGATTTCTTCTTCCTTTGTACAATTTGTTTTACTTTCTATCTGCAAATGGTTCTAGTAAAATTAACCCTTTGTTTTTTTATCTAAATGAGCAAACAGTTTAATCATACAGATCGTGAAACTAACGTGGCGCTACAAAGATATATAATTCAAATAAATCAGCAGCTCACAGTAAAGAAAAGTGCAACCCCATCCACAATTCTTAAAATAATACAAAAGAAACACAAATGACTGGAGCGCTTCACAATATTAAATAAATATTAAAAAGTGCAAATGAGTGATATTGATATAAAAAAGATGGAAGATACTTATGAACAGATGTTAATCTTGACAGTCGAGGTTTCTCTTGGGGACACAGCAGCTGGAGGTAAGTGATGGGGAAGCGGGGGAGGAGGGAGGGATAACGAGCACTATTCCTGGCCTCTGACTGGCATAATATTCCTGGGCATCTGACTGGCAAAATATTCCTGGGCTTCTGAATGGCATAATATTCCTGGGCATGTGACTGGCATAATATTCCTGGGCATCTGACTGGCATCATATTCCTGGGCATCTGACTGGCATCATATGCCTGGGCATCTGACTGGCATATTATTCCTGGGCATCTGAATGGCATAATATTCCTGGGCATCTGAATGGCATAATATTCCTGGGCATCTGAATGGCATCATATTCCTGGGCATCTGACTGGCATCATATTCCTGGGCATCTGAATGGCATAATATTCCTGGGCATCTGAATGGCATCATATTCCTGGGCATCTGAATGGCATAATATTCCTGGGCATCTGAATGGCATCATATTCCTGGGCATCTGAATGGCATAATATTCCTGGGCATCTGAATGGCATCATATTCCTGGGCATCTGAATGGCATAATATTCCTGGCCATCTGACTGGCATCATATTCCTGGGCATCTGAATGGCATACTATTCCTGGGCATCTGAATGGCATAATATTCCTGGCCATCTGACTGGCATCATATTCCTGGGCATCTGAATGGCATAATATTCCTGGGCATCTGAATGGCATAAAATTCCTGGCCATCTGACTGGCATCATATTCCTGGGCATCTGACTGGCATCATATTCCTGGGCATCTGACTGGCATAATATTCCTGGGCATCTGAATGGCATAATATTCCTGGGCATCTGACTGGCATAATATTCCTGGGCATCTGACTAGCATCATATTCCTGGACATCTGACTGGCATCATATTCCTGGGCATCTGACTGGCATCATATTCCTGGCCATCTGACTGGCATCATATTCCTAGGCATCTGACTGGCATCATATTCCTGGGCATCTGACTGGCATCATATTCCTGGGCATCTGACTGGCATCATATTCCTGGGCATCTGACTGGCATCATATTCCTGGGCATCTGACTGGCATCATATTCCTGGGCATCTGACTGGCATCATATTCCTGGGCATCTGACTGGCATATTATTCCTGGGCATCTGACTGGCATAATATTCCTGGGCATCTGAATGGCATAATATTCCTGGCCATCTGACTGGCATCATATTCCTGGCCATCTGAATGGCATCATATTCCTGGGCATCTGACTGGCATAATATTCCTGGGCATCTGAATGGCATAATATTCCTGGCCATCTGACTGGCATCATATTCCTGGGCATCTGACTGGCATAATATTCCTGGGCATCTGACTGGCATAATATTCCTGGGCTCTGACTGGCACACTATTCCCATTGAAATACTGGTAAGTTTGTTGATTTAACTTTACTTTAAATATTGTATTTGTTCTCGTTTTGTTCAAAATAAGATATATGCAGTGTGCATAGGAATTTCTTCATAGTTTTTATTTTTACTATAGTCCGGCCCTTCAACGGTCTGAGGGACAGTGAACTGGCCCCCTGTTTAAAAAGTTTGAGGACCCCTGATCTAAATAGAGATATATCTTAGCATAGAAATGCAATCCAAATATATAATGACATTAAAAATAATATTGCTCAGAATGTGAAGGAATTATACAAATATATCAATTTATTTAAACAATATGAATAAAATAGTAATATTTATCCCCCATGTAGGTTAAAAGATAATAATGACATACAGCTGTACTGGCCACGGATGACTAAAATATAGTGAATATTGATACTTCGCACTACAACAGATACATGTATAAAAAACAAATGTACATGTAGCAAATAAAATCAATTATTAACAACAGAATGTAGCCGATACTTTGAACAAACAGGCTTACACTTTTAGACGGTGGGACCTGCCTCGCAGGATCCCACAGAAAAACTTTGGGCTTCTCAATTGCCCTACCCGGTAATTGGATTCAGTAGATACAATGGTCCCACTGCGATAGGAACCTCCCCAGTCCTTTTGTATCGGGCTGCAGCTTTGCCATCAAATTTCTCCGTCTCTGCTGCGCTCAGGGAAGCTGGATAGAGTCCGTTTTGGACGTCAATATAAATCCAAAAGATTAACCGGGTAGCCAGTGCTGTATTCACCGCGAGGCATCCTAGGCGGATGCCTAGGGCGGCAAATTTTGGGGGGCGGCAGCGCCCCCCAGCACTGAAAAGAAAAAAAATGTAAAAAAAAAAAAGAAATGTAAAAAAAAAAAAACAACGCGGCCCTTTAAAAAAAAAATAGACCGCGCTTGCAGGCAGAGACGGAGGTGAGAAGGGACCGGAAGATCCCCCCTCACCATCGCTCTGCCTGCCAGGCTGCACGGGGAGCCGAACAGGCAGCACGGAGAAACCTCCGTGCTGCCTGTTCGGCTCCCCGTGCAGTGTGCCGACACGGAAGTGCCGACAGTCACGTGACGGGCGCGCTGACGTCATACGCGCGCCCGGTCACGTGGCCTGTCGGCACAATCGCCGTGTAGCCGAACAGGCAGCATGGAGGGACCATACTGCCTGCCACCAGGGAAAGGTAAGTGCTGATGGGAGAGTGTGTGTGTGTGTGTGTGTGTGAGAGACTGAGTGTGATGGGAGTCTGAGTGTGTGACTGAGTGTGATGGGAGTAGGAGTGTGTGTGATGGGAGACAGTGTGTGTGACTGAGTGTGATGGGAGTCAGAGTGTGTGTGATGGGAGACAGTGTGTGTGACTGAGTGTGATGGGAGTCAGAGTGTGTGTGATGGGAGACAGTGTGTGTGACGGAGTGTGATGGGAGTCGGAGTGTGTGACTGAGTGTGATGGGAGTAGGAGTGTGTGACTGAGTGTGATGGGAGTGTGTGTGTGATGGGAGTATGAGCTTGATGTGAGTCTGAATGATGGGGCATGTCTTAGGTGTGTAACGTGGGTGTACAGCTTGGGTAGGGGGGTGCCCGGATTTTGTCTGCCTAGGGCAGCACAAAATCAAGATACACCACTGCGGGTAGCGATATAATATATCCAAGTGAGGAAAGAGCACTACACGTTTCGCCTGATCAGCTTCTTCAAGGTACAGTTTAATCATGTTCTAAGGACCTTCACAGGCCTTGCCACAGGTAGACATTTGGCCTAGCCTTTGTCCAATATTAATTTAATTCACTGTTTGCTCCATTTTCCTTTTTCTTGTCAGCATTGTATAATAAGAGTAAGAGCACCCGGTCTGATTTTGTATTCACATAACAGCGCATTTTAAGTGTTTTAAGTTTACAAAGAGTAAACAAGAATAATTTCTTTTTCTTTCCTGGAGATAGCTGATTCAGATTACATGGAATTTAAGGTTTCTTTCTCAAACATATTAAAGTGAAATTTATCCGGTGACTAGAAAGATCAGGCAAGTGTAAAGCCACAGGAAACATTATATTTTATTTCAGAACAATAAAGATAACATTTAAAGCAACACATGTATTTAGTAATGACAGCAATGCCTTCATTGGAGCTGCAAATATCCATCCTTGTTGTTACACACATTGATTTTAAATAATCTCATGATGAAGTGAAATAAATCCTTATACAGGCAAAATTCTAAATAAATAACATTACATCTGCTGAAAACATATCATGCAAAAAAAAAAATGCTAAGATCAGTTATTGCAAATTGCATTCCTCTCTATTACAATTTGCAATCAATGTGGCCTTTTTTTTACTAAACAGTGAACTGTGCTGAACTGACAGCAAAATTGCAAAAATCAGGTCCTGCTCCACGAGTATTCCATCGATTATCTATCCAGTGGATGTGGGGATTTTGGGACTCAGAGTCTGCACGCCTTATACACCCAGAGCCAGTCCTATAGGCTCTGTAGAGTGTGAGTACAATTCTTTAGGGGGAGATATTTATTTTCCTTATATTCACAATACTGCACAATTTTGTATATATTTTTTTCTTTTCTTTTATATACATCTAAAAAAGGCTGGATTATCGCCTATATATCTCTGATAAGTATTTCTTTTATTATATCCTGCGCAACACTTTAGTACACGATATTCACTATTTGGTGCTAATTGGAGGAAAATGCACTAGTGTTTGCTGCATAATTTGTTTGTCTGCACATTATATATAGCGCTTGTCACTTTATCTGCAATATATGGAAGTGTATGTCAGTGTGTACAGGGTGTGTGTGTGTATAAGTGTGTATGTCAATGTGTGTGTTACTGTCTTTGTTAGTTTTAGTGTTAGTGTGTGTACATGAGTGTCTGTGTAAGTGTATCCTGTGTATAAGTTTGTAAAGGTGGCTGTGTGTGTATTTATGTGTGTGTGAGGGTGGCTGTGTGTGTGTGTGTGTGTGTAAGGGTGGCTGTGTGTGTAAGGGTGGCTGTGTGTGTAAGGGTTCCCTGTCTTAGTTCTGCACTGCTCTTGTACCCTGTTTCCATGTTTTCTTTGTTCTCTGCTATGATCTATTTCTGGTCTTCCTTTCTGCCTGTGATTATGTTCTGTTGTTCTGTTCTAGGTTTTCCCTGTTTTCTTCTGCCTTATTACTCTGTTCCTCTATATAAGTGAGCTACACTCCTCTGTTTGCTTTCTCCATTTCCCAGCCAGTCCTGCTGTTGGTATTTTGTCTGTATTTGTGTGTCAATTCAATGTAAATCTATTAGATTCTATTATATATTAATTTGCTGATTTATTATTAGCCCATAGAGTTAGGGACTTGCCCAATTGTCATGTACCTTGACATGGTTGGCAAGCTTCTTCATCTTATTACCATCTCTAGTTCCTTTGTTTATGTTTATATGTTTGAATGTTCTGGCGCCCTCTTTCTCTGGAGTATCTGAGGATTCCAGCATCTCTATCATCACTCCATATTCCATATCTGGTTCCCTTATGAAGCATCTGAGGATTTCAGCTCCTCACTCCATCCCTTGTGCTCCTTACTCCTTAGCCTGTCCTATGTTTGTTTTATGTTATGTCTGTGCTTCTGTGTTTCCTTTAGTTCTGTAGTTGTCTTACGCTTTGCCCTGCCCATGTATGTTTAAGTGCTGTCTTTGCACCTTAGTCTATTCTTTAGCCATGGACTCATAATTATGTTATGGACTATGGACTCTGCATTATGTTATGTTTTTGTGACACCATGATCCCAGAAGCAGAGGCATCACTAGGGTTGGTGTCACCCGGTGCGGTAACTCATGGTGTCACCCCCTGGATTTCCTCCAATACCATGCCAAACAGACTCCTTAGTAATGCCAGTCAGATGGCCCATTAAATATGCCACATACTGGAGTCCCATAACTATGACACACACTATGCCCCTTAATTATGCCACACATGGAGACCAATAAATATGCCACACATGGGACCGCCATTAATTATGCGACACACAGGTGCCCCACGAGGTGACAATTGTACAATTCTAAAACAATACATATCTATACACACAGATATATCGCTATCTCTCTCTCTCTCTCTATGCCTAGTTGCATTTATACTTATTTGAATTTTTTAATATTATATTCAACAATTTTCATATGTAATAAAAATGTTATTGAAACATTGCATTCCTTGTTTTTATTCCCTTTCTCTGCACCCACATTGCACCTAAAGGACTTAACATAGCACCATACAGTACCCACAGAACTTGCCATGCAACAATATTGCACCCACAGCACTTGGCTTGCACTCATATTGCACCTACACAATTTGGCATGCCACAGTGTCACTTTGCCCCACAGAACTAGCCAGTGCCACTTTCCTCATAGTACATGTTATTTTGCCCCACAGACCATGCCACAGCATCACTTTGCCAATTAAAATAAACGTGTTTTCCCATTAATATGCCAGTGTTTGCCCATAAATATGGCACAGCCAATTTTCCCAATAATATGCCAGTATTATTTTGTCATTTATAAACCACAATTTGCCCAATATTATGCTAATATTATTTTGCCGTTAATAAGCCAGCCAATTTGCCCAATAATATGCCAGTATTATTTTTCCATTAATAAGCCATCCAATTTGCCTAATAATATGCCAGTATTATGTTGCCATTTAATATGCCCCAGCCAAGTTGCCCAATTATATGCCAGTATTATTTTGCCATTAAATATGCCATTCAATATGCCATTCAATATTGCAGCATTTAACCCCTCAATATGCCAGAATTTTGCCATTCAGTATTGCAGCATTTAACCCCTCAATATGCCAGAATTTTTCCATTCAATATGCCAGGATTTAACCCCTCAATATGCCAGGATTTAACCTCTCAATATGCCAGGATTTAGCCCCTCAATATGCCAGGAGTTTTCCCCTCAATATGCCAGGATTTAACCCCTCAATATGCCAGGATTTTCTCCCTCAATATGCCAGGATTGAACCCCTTAATATGCCAGGATTTAACCCCTCAATATGCCAGGATTTAACCTCTCAATATGCCAGGATTTAGCCCCTCAATATGCCAGGAGTTTTCCCCTCAATATGCCAGGATTTAACCCCTCAATATGCCAGGATTTTCTCCCTCAATATGCCAGGATTTTTCCCCTCAGTATGCCAGGATTTAGCCACTCAAATGCCAGGATTTAACCCCTCAATATGCAATTTTTTTCCACGTTTTTTACTTTTTTCTGGCTGAGCATGATAAGAAAAGTAGTCCACAAAATAGCATGGCATGATTAAAATAATGATACCTAAAAGAAAATCCTTCTTAACCATAAAAAATGATTATATATGATTTGTGTGGGTACTGTAATTGAGAATTACAGCTACACACAAACACTGCAGAAATTAGCATACAACATGACCAAAACAGTGTAATCATGAAGGGGTTCAGGGTATTAGAAAAACAGAACTTGAACAAAAACTACTTGAAAACCAGAGAATGTCTGAATGTACCTTTGCTGGTTAAACACTTTGTTATTTGAATGTAATCTACTGTTCTTGTTTTTTTTCTCTCTGTTACAAGTCCCCTGTCCTTACTCACTACTCAGGCAAGCACAAATGAAGATACCAACCTAAAAATAAGAAAGTAGAAATGGACAGACAGATCTACCGTATTGCTCGAAAATAAGTTTACCCTGATTATAAAGTAAATACATTACATTAACATTTATTTGTACAGCGCCAACAATTCTCATAGCGCTTGGTACAGAGCATAAAAGGGAACTACATACTAAGTTAGACAAACTAGAACAGACTGGTACATGAGGTAGAGAACCCTGCTCGTAAGCTTACAATCTAGAGGGAATGGGGTCCATGAGACAATTAAGGGATTGAAGAGGTCAGAGGGATTGAAGTTGTAGTAACAGTAGAGTGGATGGGAGGCACTAGGTGGGATAAGTCAAAGAGGGAGTGTGTGTTCCAGCCAGGTGGGATTGGCTAGAGGCAAAGTGACTGGTAATCTAGTGGGTTGGGTAGTAAGCCTCTCTAAAAAGATGAGTTTTGAGGGACTTTTAAAGTTTGAAAAAGAGCGAGAGAGCTGGATGCTCTGGGGAAGGGAGGTCCAGAGAGAGGGGGCAGCTCGGGTGAAATCTTGGAGATGCGAGTGAGAAGTTGTGATGAGATTAGAAGAGAGTGTTAACCCCTTTGAGGAGCACAAAGGCCGTGCAGGGAGGTAACGGTTAACAAGGGAGTAAATGTACGCAGGAGCAGAGGAGTGGAGGGCTTTGTAGGTTAAAGACAGAATTTAAAATTTTATCCTCAAGCAGACGGGAAGCCAGTGGAGGGCGTTGCAGATAGGATCCGCAGAATCAGACCGACGTGCAAGAAAGATGAGTCTGGCAGCCGCATTTTGGATAGATTGTAGGGGAGTCAGACGAGCCAGAGGTAGTCCAGTAAGAAGACCGTTACAGTAGTCAAGGCGAGAGATCTTAAGCGAGTGCACTAGAATTTTGGCGGTCTCTTCACTGAGGAACGGGTGAATGCTGCAATGTTCCTTAGGTGCAGCCGACAGGATTTGGCCAAGGACTGAATTTGAGGAACGAAGGAGAGAGCAGAGTCAAAAGTGACCACAAGACATCGGACACGGTCAGCAGGTAAGATTGTAGCATTATCAACGGTGACTGTGAACCCAGGTGAAGGGACAGCAGTTGAGGGAGGGAAGATAATAAGTTCTGTTTTGGAGAGGTTACGTTTCAGTTAGCGATCAGACATCCAAGTGGAGATGGCTGACAAACACTCAGCTACACGTGACACTAGAGAGGGAGTGAGGTCAGGGGAAGAGAGGTAGAGCTGAGTATCATCCGCGTACAAGTGGTAGAGAAAGCCATACGAACGGATGAGTTCTCCCAGAGGGGTAGTGTAGAGGGAAAACAACAGCGGGCCAAGGACCAATCCTTGCGGAACACCAACAGAGAGAGGAACAGGCGACGATGTCGCTCCAGAAAACGACACTGAATAGGATACTCAGATACAGGGGCGGGCTGGGCCGGGGGGCATGGTGGCAATTGCCCCCCAGGCCGCCCTAAGCTATTTAAAACACGGCCGCTGGGCCAGTGTTTAAAAAAAAAAAAAACAGCGCTTGCAGGCAGAGACTGAGAAGGGATCGGAAGATCCCCTCTCACCTCCGCTCTGCCTGCAAAGCTGCACGGGGAGCCGAACAGGCAGCACAGAGAAACCTCCGTGCGTCCTGTTCGGCTCCCTGTGCAGTCTGACACGGAAGTGCCGACAGTCACGTGATCGGCGCTCTGACGTCAGACGCGCGCCGATCACGTGACCTGTCGGCACAACCGCCGGGAGGCCGAACAGGCAGCATGGAGGGACCATGCTGCCTGCCACCAGGGAAGTCCTCCTGCCACTAGCCACCAGGGAAGTCCTGCCACTAGCCACCAGGGAAAAAGGTAAGGGGGGGGGGGGCTTTTAAACACTGGCATATTATTGGACAAATTGGCTGGCAAATAAGACTGGCATATTATTGGGCAAATTGGCTGGGGAATATTAAATGGCAGAATAACACTGGCATATTATTGGACAAATTGGCTGGGGAATATTACATGGCAAATAAGACTGGCATATTATTGGGAAAATTGGCTGGGGCATATTACATGGCAAATAAGACTGGCTTATTATTGGGCAAATTGGCTGGGGCATATTACATGGCAAATAAGACTGGCATATTATTGGGCAAATTGGCTGGGGAATATTACATGGCAAATAAGACTGGCATATTATTGGGCAAATTGGCTGGGGAATATTAAATGGCAGAATAACACTGGCATATTATTGGGCAAATTGGCTGGGGCATATTACATGGCAAATAAGACTGGCATATTATTGGGCAAATTGGCTGGGGAATATTACATGGCAAATAAGACTGGCATATTATTGGGCAAATTGGCTGGGGAATATTAAATGGCAGAATAACACTGGCATATTATTGGACAAATTGGCTGGGGCATATTACATGGCAAATAAGACTGGCATATTATTGGGCAAATTGGCTGGGGCATATTACATGGCAAATAAGACTGGCATATTATTGGGCAAATTGGCTGGGGGATATTACATGGTAAATAAGACTGGCATATTATTGGGCAAATTGGCTGGGGCATATTACATGGCAAATAACACTGGCTTATTATTGGGCAAATTGGCTGGGGAATATTACATGGCAATTAACACTGGCATATTGGGCAAATTAGCAGGGGCATATTAAATTGTAGATAACCTTGGAATATTATTGGGCAAATTTACTGAGTCATATTAAATTGCAGAATAACACTGGCATATTATGGGACAAATTGGCTGGGGAATATTAATGGCAAATAATATTGGAAATGTGTATGTAATGGGGTGATGGAGGCATGTAAATGTGGTGATGGGGCATGTCCTGGTGTGCAACGTAGGTTATGGGTCATGTCGTAGGTGTGCAACGTGGGTAGGGGGGGGTGCCCAAATTTTGGGATATTGGGTGTCTAAATCCTGGCATATTGAGGGGCATAATCCTGGCATATTGAGGGGGAAATCCTGGCATATTGAGGGGGCATCATCTTGGCATATTGAGGGGAAAATCCTGGCATATTGGGTGTCTAAATCCTGGCATATTGAGGGGCATAATCCTGGCATATTGAGGGGCATAATCCTGGCATATTGACGGGAAAATCCTGGCATATTGAGGGGGCATCATCTTGGCATATTGAGGTGAAAATCCTGGCATTTTGAGGGGCATAATCCTGGCATATTGAGGGGCATAATCCTGGCATATTGAGGGGCATAATCCTGGCATACTGAGGGGCATAATCCTGGCATTTTGTAAGGGAAAATTCTAGCATATTAAATGGCAAATCCTGGTATATTGTGGGGGAAAATCCTGGCAATATTCGTTATAAAACAAGGAAAAGATGGCCGTGGATGGGGAGGTGATTCGATGATGCAATGGGCCACTTGACTGGATTTGCCCCCCAGGCCTAAGGCTGCCAGCCCTCCCCTGCTCAGATAAGTACGACTCGATCCAAGAGAGTGTCACACCACCTAAGCGAAGCGAGGATAATCTATTAAGAAGGAGGCGGTGGTCAACAGTGTCAAAGGCAGCAGAGAGATCTAAGAGTATCATCACGAGAAGTGGCCTTTAGATTTGGCAGCAAGGAGGTCATTTGAAACTCTAGTAAGGGCTGTTTCAGTAGATTGTAAGGGTCTAAAGCCAGATTGAAAAGGGTCAAGTAGGTCATTGTGAGTCAGAAAGTCTGTCAGTCGCGACTGCACCGTTTTCTCCAGCAACTAGGACATGAAGGGGAGAAGGGATTTAGGACGGTAGTTAGATAGAAGAGTAGGGTTGAGGGAACATTTTTTCAATACAGGTACGATTTGGGCTTGCTTGAAGGTTGACGGTACTATTCCAGAGGACAGGGAGAGGTTGATGAGATGGGTTAGAGTTGGACAAAGTAGAGGGGAAAGAGAGGATACAAGGTGAGATGGGATGGGATCAAGCGCACAAGTCGTAGATTTCGAGCAGGAGAGCAGATCGTCAACCTCTGTCTCAGCTACAGGGGAGAAGACATTTAGAGTGGGTTTGGGGGTTGGGAACGAGGCAGGAGGTAGTTGAAGCAAGTCACGGGAGGTGAAATTACACCTGATAGCTTCGATTTTGTTTTTGAAGTGAGAGGCAAGGTCTTGGGCCGTAAGAGCGGAGCAGGGTGGAGAATAGATTCGATGAGAGGGTGGATATTATGGTAGAGAAGTAGTGTTGCTTGGACTGAGCGAAAGCAGAGTTGTAGGAACACAGCAAACTTTGGATATTCACTTTGGATATTAATACCCAAACTTTGGATATTAATTTATGAAAAAATGGAAAGGTCTAAATAAAAGGGGAAAAATAATATTGACTCTCAATTAAACTGTTTTTCGTATTTAATCAAAATGTTGTTGCAAAAAATGCATTTCTTGCTTTTATTTCCTTTCTCTCCATTCCAGTTCTACTGCACATAATTAATGCCCCCACAGCACAATATTGTTTCCACATGACAGTGTACCACATTGTAGCCCCCACTGACCGTGATCCTGCACCACATTGCAGCACCCACTGCATGTGCCCCTATACCACATTGCAACATCCACAGGACTTACCCCCACACTACATTGCAGCACCCAAAATAATGTGACTGCACCACATTACAGCACCCAGTTAACTTGCCCCTTCACCACATTGTAACACCCACTGGACCCGCTATTGCATCCACTTGACCTTCACCTTGTCAGAGGTATTGAACAGTAATCTCAAGACTGGTACATATGAATAAAGCAGAAGCAAAGGATAACATGATAGATGCCAGCAGCCTCCATTTTGTGTCAGTTTTTGGACATCCTTCTATGTGTTCAAATCATATTCTGTGTCCCTGAGGATAAAAGAAACTCTTCCACATTCTTACCTCTGTTATCTGAAACCAAATATTTTACTGATTAGTTCATAGTATCCCCAGAACAGATAAGGTGGCCATTGCTAGTGGAAGGTTTATGACTCTAAGCCACATCTCATTGCATTTATGCACACAAGAGGAGAAGGAGGTCTTCTCTTCAGCTTGCTAGCCCACCGAAACTGGCAGAAACTGACAGACACAGACACACTGAGATTATTTGGATTTTAAATTTGAAGAATCTAATAAGGGTTATTATAAACACACCTAGTTCATTCAAATAGCTCATTAAAATTTTGAATTATATCACACCTTCACTAATAAATATGTAAAGTATAATTAATCCTACATATTAATTAGAATATTGTTTTATTGGATTATTAGTGTTGTATAAATGTTATTTTGAGTTGTAATCTAATGTGGAATGATAAAAATAAGATATTGATAATAATTTTTACTCTAATTTGAAATTATATTAACACTTCTTTATATTTCAACATATATATTGTCTCACATTATACTCACAATCCAGGTTTAGTTATACATCATGACATCATCTCATTTAAATTAAACACACCCATTCACTTTAATTGGAACAGTTAGAGAGAACAGGGTGTGAAGCTGACATAAGGTTTGGTTGATAAATGGATACTGGAGGTGTAGAGAAAGACCTGAGATACCTGAAAGACCTGGGGGACTGATTTTGGGAGAGCTGCCACTAGTGGGATGAGAGATTGGAATGTTTTAGAAAAGGGCTGAGTCTCTCTCCTTCTGGGGAGAACTCAGGAATATGAGGCTTTTAATAGCACATGTTCACTATAACAATAGACATCTTCATACACACAGTATTGAGCTAAGTCCCAGGAGTAACTCCTATCACTCAATTCTTCAATGGAAGGAGTCTCAACTGCAAACCAACCTCCTGCCGGTAATGTATAAATGTGGTTACTTGTTTCTAGCATAATCTCAATTTTTATGGATATAATTAGCATATATTTGGTTAAATTAAACTTAAATCCCACAATTTCTGGGATCTAAATGTTTTAGCCTGGTGTTTATCTGTCATCCTTTTTGCAGAAGAAAGCCAGAGGAATATCCTATAGATATTACCAAAAACCATAAATTCTTATAGTCTAGCTATTTACCCAAATATGTAATATCTAATCTCCAGAGATTATCTAATATTTGTATTTGTAAAGTCTATGCTGGAATACATACATTGTCATTTACCGGGCAGATTAAGAAATGGCCACTTTGAGTAGTTATATGATTAAGTAATATTACCTTACCTAAGCAGAGTATATGCTGGTAATTTGTAGGTAATTATGGTGTACTTTCATTAACAATTGTAACTACTAATTATCAGTTAGGTGTGGTTGTATCTAAATAAAACGCATAGCCATATTGTGGTCAGAAATGTAACTGCATAGTCAATAATACTACATGCAGGTGTATACAGCTACAAAGCTGCATAATTCATGTTTTATGTTATTCACCTCTGGTATAAGTCATACATGGGAATTATGATTAACATCTATTGATATTGTATTTTGTTGTTACGCTATTTTGCTTATCGTTTGATCTTTATTTTATTTTCAATAAATTAATTATTATTTAATTAATAATTTTTGCAATATATTTACTTTTGTAAAAACGTCATCCAAACTCTTTATATAAATAACACATTTTTTATATGGGTATTTTTGGTCGGACCCATATATTTGAAACATACATTTTTCATATTTTTAATGAATCATAATTAAAAACCCATATTCATATTTTTATGGTTATTAATATCCGACAACCTGCACCCACTGTACTTGCCATTGCACCTACTCAACCTATCCCTACACTAACTGAATTTACAATAGCACACACTGGTTTGCTATTGCACCCAAATGATCTGGCTTGTTAACCATAATTCTCACACTTATTTTTACTAGTGTCTAGTGAGGACAGCCAGCATTGCTTTGTGCAGACAGACATCTTCGAATGCTACCTGATGCTTCTGATGTGTCTTCTGAGGCAGTACGCCTGGAAGTCACATGAGCCTGGCATTCCTAGTTAGAAGACAAGCTGGAAGCATTGTGCATCATTTCAGATGACAGTACACACCCAGGGCTGTCTTTAATAGTTATTGGACCCTGGGCAAACATTTGCTTGGGCCCACTGGACCCTGCCCCCTCCCCTGCATGCAATCACGCCATCCATCGCAATGTTACCCCCCCCCCCCCCCACACACACACACACACACAAAAAAACATAAAGATAAGCACACACACAATTGGACTTTTCTTGCAGTGAGTATTTTTATTGCACTGGATAAAATGTGTATATTATTTGTATAAATGCAGTGTATAAACGGTATATTTGGATACAAAATGTGTATCTATGGCTGCAATATGTATACCATCTTACAATGCAACACTGCACTACAACTACTCATTACCTAAATGACAAAAATATACACAGATATTAGAGAGCACTTACATATGTTCATGTATATTTATAAATATCTATACACATCTCACTCTCACTAGTTGCATTTATACTTATATGAACTTCTTAATATTATATTCAACTATTTTCATATGTAATAAAAATGTTATTGAAGAGTTGCATTTCTTATTTTTATTCCCTTTTTCTGCACCCACATTGCACTTAAAGGACTTAACACAGCCCCATAGAGTAGCCACAGCACTTGTCATGCACCTAAATTGCACCCACATCACTTGTCATGCACCTATATTGTACCCACAGCACTTGTCATGCACCTATATTGCACCAACAGCACATGGCTTGCACTCATATTGAACCCACACAATTTTGCATGCTAGAGTGTAAATTTGCCCCACAGAACATACCACAGTTTCACTTTGTTCCACTGCTCATGCAGAAAAAAGCCACATTGTCACTTTCACCCAGAGTACATGTTATTTTTTCCCCACAGAACATGCCATAGTCACTTTGTCTTTAACAGTTTGCCTGTTAAAATATGACACAGTTTGTCCATTAAATATGCCACAGTCAATGTGCCCATCAAAATGCCAGCATTATTTTTCCATTAATATGCAGTATTATTTTGCCATTAATATGGCACAGACATTTTTCCCATTAATATGCAAGTAATATTGTGCCTTTCAGATGCCAGTAATATTGTGCCAATAAGATGCCAGTAATATTGTGCCATTCAGAAGCCAGTAATATTGTGCCATTCAGATACCAGGAATATTGTGCCAGTCAGATACCAGTAATATTGTGCCAGTCAGATGCCAGTAATATTGTGCCAGTCAGATGCCAGTAATATTGTGCAATTCAGATGACTGTAATATTGTGCCTTTCAGATGCCAGTAATATTGCACCATTCAGATGCCAGGAATATTGTGCCAGTCAGATGCCTGTAATATTGCGCCTTTCAGATGCCAGTAATATTGTGTCGGTCAGATACCAGGAATATTGTGCCAGTCAGATGCCTGTAATATTGTGCCTTTCAGATGCCAGTAATATTGTGCCATTCAGAGCCCAGTAATATTGTACCATTCAGAGCCTAGTAATATTGTGCCAGTCAGTGCCCAATAATATTGTGCAGTCAGA
Organism: Pelodytes ibericus; assembly: GCA_036172795.1. Classification (NCBI taxonomy): domain Eukaryota; kingdom Metazoa; phylum Chordata; class Amphibia; order Anura; family Pelodytidae; genus Pelodytes; species Pelodytes ibericus. The sequence continues at coordinate 163,946,366 of CM069858.1, forward strand.
GCCCAGTAATATTGTGCCAGTCAGATACCAGGAATATTGTGCCAGTCAGATGCCTGTAATATTGTGCCAGTCAGATACCAGGAATATTGTGCCAGTCAGATGCCTGTAATATTGTGCCTTTCAGATGTCAGTAATATTGTGCCAGTCAGATACCAGGAATATTGTGCTAGTCAGATGCCTGTAATATTGTGCCAGTCAGATGCCTGTAATATTGTGCCAGTCAGAGCCCAGTAATATTGTGCCATTCAGAGCCCAGTAATATTGTACCATTCAGAGACTAGTAATATTGTGCCAGTCAGTGCCCAATAATATTGTGCCAGTCAGAGCCCAGTAATATTGTGCCAGTCAGATACCAGGAATATTGTGCCAGTCAGATGCCTGTAATATTGTGCCAGTCAGATGATTGTAATATTGTGCCATTCAGATACCAGGAATATTGTGCCAGTCAGATGCCTGTAATATTGTCCCATTCAGATACCAGGAATATTGTGCCATTAAGATACCAGGAATATTGTGCCAGTCAGATACCAGGAATATTGTGCCAGTCAGATGCCTGTAATATTGTGCCTTTCAGATGCCTGTAATATTGTGCCTTTCAGATGAAAGTAATATTGTGCCAGTCAGATACCAGGAATATTGTGCCATTAAGATACCAGGAATATTGTGCCAGTCAGATGCCTGTAATATTGTGCCAGTCAGATGATTGTAATATTGTGCCATTCAGATACCAGGAATATTGTGCCAGTCAGATGCCTGTAATATTGTGCCAGTCAGAAACCAGGAATATTGTGCCATTAAGAAACCAGGAATATTGTGCCAGTCAGATGCCTGTAATATTGTGCCTTTCAGATGCCTGTAATATTGTGCCTTTCAGATGCCAGTAATATTGTGCCAGTCAGATAACAGGAATATTCTGCCAGTCAGATGCCTGTAATATTGTGCCAGTCAGATACCAGGAATATTGTGCCAGTCAGATGCCTGTAATATTGTGCCTTTCAGATGCCAGTAATATTGTGCCAGTCAGATACCAGGAATATTGTGCTAGTCAAATGCTGTAATATTGTGCCAGTCAGATGCCTGTAATATTGTGCCACTCAGAGCCCAGTAATATTGTGCCAGTCAGATACCAGGAATATTGTGCCAGTCAGATGCCTGTAATATTGTGCCAGTCAGATGCCTGTAATATTGTGCCAGTCAGAGCCCAGTAATATTGTGCCATTCAGAGCCCAGTAATATTGTACCATTCAGAGACTAGTAATATTGTGCCAGTCAGTGCCCAATAATATTGTGCCAGTCAGAGCCCAGTAATATTGTGCCAGTCAGATACCAGGAATATTGTGCCAGTCAGATGCCTGTAATATTGTGCCAGTCAGATGATTGTAATATTGTGCCATTCAGATACCAGGAATATTGTGCCAGTCAGATGCCTGTAATATTGTCCCAGTCAGATACCAGGAATATTGTGCCATTAAGATACCAGGAATATTGTGCCAGTCAGATACCAGGAATATTGTGCCAGTCAGATGCCTGTAATATTGTGCCTTTCAGATGCCTGTAATATTGTGCCTTTCAGATGAAAGTAATATTGTGCCAGTCAGATACCAGGAATATTGTGCCATTAAGATACCAGGAATATTGTGCCAGTCAGATGCCTGTAATATTGTGCCAGTCAGATGATTGTAATATTGTGCCATTCAGATACCAGGAATATTGTGCCAGTCAGATGCCTGTAATATTGTGCCAGTCAGATACCAGGAATATTGTGCCATTAAGAAACCAGGAATATTGTGCCAGTCAGATGCCTGTAATATTGTGCCTTTCAGATGCCTGTAATATTGTGCCTTTCAGATGCCAGTAATATTGTGCCAGTCAGATAACAGGAATATTCTGCCAGTCAGATGCCTGTAATATTGTGCCAGTCAGATACCAGGAATATTGTGCCAGTCAGATGCCTGTAATATTGTGCCTTTCAGATGCCAGTAATATTGTGCCAGTCAGATACCAGGAATATTGTGCTAGTCAAATGCTGTAATATTGTGCCAGTCTGATGCCTGTAATATTGTGCCACTCAGAGCCCAGTAATATTGTGCCTTTCAGATGCCAGTAATATTGTGCCATTCAGAGCCCAGTAATATTGTACCATTCAGAGCCTAGTAATATTGTGCCAGTCAGTGCCCAATAATATTGTGCAGTCAGAGCCCAGTAATATTGTGCTAGTCAGATACCAGGAATATTGTGCCAGTCAGATGCCTTTAATATTGTGCCAGTCAGATACCAGGAATATTGTGCCAGTCCGATGCCTGTAATATTGTGCCAGTCAGATACCAGGAATATTGTGCCAGACAGATGCCTGTAATATTGTGCCTTTCAGATGCCAGTAATATTGTGCCAATCAGATACCAGGAATATTGTGCTAGTCAAATGCCTGTAATATTGTGCCATTCAGATGCCTGTAATATTGTGCCATTCAAATGCCTGTAATATTTTGCCATTCAGATCCCTGTATTATTGTGCCATTCAGATACCAGTAGTATTTTGCCATTCAGATACCAGGAATATTGTGCCAGATACCAGGAATATTGTGCCGGTCAGATGCCTCTAATATTGGGCCAGTCAGATACCACAAATATTGTGCCAGTTACCAGGAATATTGTGCCAGTCAGATGCGTCTAATATTGTGGCACTCAGATACCAGGAATATTGTGCCAGTCAGATACCAGTAAAATTGTGCCAGTCAGATACCAGGAATATTGTGCCAGTCAGATACCAGGAATGTTGTGCCAGTCAGAGCCCAGTAATATTGTGCCAGTCATATGCCTGTAATTACTCCCCCCCCCCCTAGTAACAGGGCCCAAGGCAGCTGCCCCGTTTGCCCCGCGTTAAAGACGGCCCTGTGCACACCAAGTGCAGACATCATCTGACTTATCCAAGTCTTCTGCAGCTCATTATACCTGAATATTATGATCAAACCTCCATTTGAGATCAAACATTTAATATATGGGAAAGGCATTTTTTCTCTAAAGAAAAAATTTGCCTTATTTTCAAGCGAATACAGTAACTAGTTTCCCCTAACCCATATCAATTTGAAAAGCCTTTAAGACACGATAATGCCAGTAATATTGTGCCAGTCAGATACCAGGAATATTGTGCCAGTCAGATGCCTGTAATATTGTGCCTTTCAGATGCCAGTAATATTGTGCCAGTCAGAGCCCAGTAATATTGTGCCATTCAGAGCCCAGTAATATTGTACCATTCAGATATCAGGAATATTGTGCCAGTCAGATGCCTGTAATATTGTGCCTTTCAGATGCCAGTAATATTGTGCCATTCAGAGCCCAGTAATATTGTGCCATTCAGAGCCCAGTAATATTGTGCCAGTCAGTGCCCAATAATATTGTGCCAGTCAGAGCCCAGTAATATTGTGCCAGTCAGATACCAGGAATATTGTGCCAGTCAGATGTCTGTAATATTGTGCCAGTCAGATACCAGGAATATTGTGCCAGTCAGATACCAGGAATATTGTGCCAGTCAGATGCCTGTAATATTGTGCCAGTCAGATACCAGGAATATTGTGCCAGTCAGATGATTGTAATATTGTGCCATTCAGATACCAGGAATATTGTGCCTTTCAGATGCCTGTAATATTGTGCCTTTCAGATGCCTGTAATATTGTGCCTTTCAGATGCCAGTAATATTGTGCCAGTCAGATACCAGGAATATTCTGCCAGTCAGATGCCTGTAATATTGTGCCAGTCAGATACCAATAATATTGTGCCAGTCAGATGCCTGTAATATTGTGCCTTTCAGATGCCATTAATATTGTGCCATTCAGAGCCCAGTAATATTGTACCATTCAGAGCCTAGTAATATTGTGCCAGTCAGTGCCCAATAATATTGTGCCAGTCAGAGCCCAGTAATATTGTGCCAGTCAGATACCAGGAATATTGTCCCAGTCAGATGCCTTTAATATTGTGCCAGTCAGATACCAGGAATATTGTGCCAGTCAATATTGTGCCATTCAGATACCAGAAATATTGTGCCAGTCAGATGCCTGTAATATTGTGCCAGTCAGATGCCTGTAATATTGTGCCAGTCAGATGCCTGTAATATTTTGTCATTAAAATGCCTGTAATATTGTGCCATTCAGATGCCTGTGATATTGTGCCATTCAAATGCCTGTAATATTGTGCCATTCAGATACCTGTATTATTGTGCCATTCAGTTACCAGTAGTATTTTGCATTCAGATTCCACGGATATTGTGCCATCTCCTCCGTGCCAGCATTATTTTTCCATTAATATGCAGTATTATTTTGCCATAAATATGCCACAGACATTTTTCCCATTAATATGCAAGTAATATTGTGCCTTTCAGATGCCAGTAATATTGTGCCAATAAGATGCCAGTAATATTGTGCCATTCAGAAGCCAGTAATATTGTGCCATTCAGATACCAGGAATATTGTGCCAGTCAGATACCAGTAATATTGTGCCAGTCAGATGCCAGTAATATTGTGCCAGTCAGATGCCAGTAATATTGTGCAATTCAGATGCCTGTAATATTGTGCCTTTCAGATGCCAGTAATATTGTACCATTCAGATACCAGGAATATTGTGCCAGTCAGATGCCTGTAATATTGCGCCTTTTAGATGCCAGTAATATTGTGTCGGTCAGATACCAGGTATATTGTGCCAGTCAGATGCCTGTAATATTGCGCCTTTCAGATGCCAGTAATATTGTGTCGGTCAGATACCAGGAATATTGTGCCAGTTAGATGCCTATAATGTTGTGCCATTAAGAGCCCAGTAATATTGTACCATTCAGATACCAGGAATATTGTGCCAGTCAGAGCCCAGTAATATTGTGCCAGTCAGATACCAGGAATATTGTGCCAGTCAGATGCCTGTAATATTGTGCCAGTCAGATACCAGGAATATTGTGCCAATCAGATGCCTGTAATATTGTGCCTTTCAGATGTCAGTAGTATTGTGCCAGTCAGATACCAGGAATATTGTGCTAGTCAGATGCATGTAATATTGTGCCAGTCAGATGCCTGTAATATTGTGCCAGTCAGAGCCCAGTAATATTGTGCCATTCAGAGCCCAGTAATATTGTACCATTCAGAGACTAGTAATATTGTGCCAGTCAGAGCCCAGTAATATTGTGCCAGTCAGATACCAGGAATATTGTGCCAGTCAGATGCCTATAATATTGTGCCAGTCAGATACCAAGAATATTGTGCCAGTCAGATGATTTTAATATTGTGCCAGTCAGATACCAGGAATATTGTGCCATTAAGATACCAGGAATATTGTGCCAGTCAGATACCAGGAATATTGTGCCATTCAGATACCAGGAATATTGTGCCAGTCAGATACCAGGAATATTGTGCCAGTCAGATGCCTGTAATATTGTGCCTTTCAGATGCCTGTAATATTGTGCCTTTCAGATGCCAGTAATATTGTGCCAATTCAGATACCAGGAATATTGTGCCAGTCAGATGCCTGTAATATTGTGCCAAATCAGATACCAGGAATATTGTGCCAGTCAGATGCCTGTAATATTGTGCCAGTCAGATACCAGGAATATTGTGCCAGTCAGATGCCTGTAATATTGTGCCTTTCAGATGCCAGTAATATTGTGCCAGTCAGATACCAGGAATATTGTGCTAGTCAAATGCTGTAATATTGTGCCAGTCAGATGCCTATAATATTGTGCCAGTCAGAGCCCAGTAATATTGTGCCAGTCAGATACCAGGAATATTGTGCCAGTCAGATGCCTGTAATATTGTGCCAGTGAGATACCAGGAATATTGTGCCAGTCCGATGCCTGTAATATTGTGCCAGTCAGATACCAGGAATATTGTGCCAGTCAGACGCCTGTAAATTGTGCCTTTCAGATGCCAGTAATATTGTGCCAGTCAGATACCAGGAATATTGTGCTAGTCAAATGCCTGTAATATTGTGCCTTTCAGATGCCAGTAATTACATTAATTGAGCCATTCAGAGCCCAGTAATATTGTACCATTCAGAGCCTAGTAATATTGTGCCAGTCAGTGCCCAATAATATTGTGCAGTCAGAGCCCAGTAATATTGTGCTAGTCAGATACCAGGAATATTGTGCCAGTCAGATGCCTTTAATATTGTGCCAGTCAGATACCAGGAATATTGTGCCAGTCAGATGATTGTAATATTGTGCCATTCAGATACCAGGAATATTGTGCCTGTCCGATGCCTGTAATATTGTGCCAGTCAGATACCAGGAATATTGTGCCAGTCAGATGCCTGTAATATTGTGCCTTTCAGATGCCAGTAATATTGTGCCAGTCAGATACCAGGAATATTGTGCTAGTCAAATGCCTGTAATATTGTGCCATTCAGATGCCTGTAATATTGTGCCATTCAAATGCCTGTAATATTGTGCCATTCAGATGCCTGTATTATTGTGCCATTCAGATACCAGGAGTATTTTGCCATTCAGATACCAGGAATATTGTGCCAGATACCAGGAATATTGTGCCGGTCAGATGCCTCTAATATTGGGCCAGTCAGATACCACAAATATTGTAACATTTACCAGGAATATTGTGCCAGTCAGATGCGTCTAATATTGTGGCACTCAGATACCAGGAATATTGTGCCAGTCAGATACCAGGAATATTGTGCCAGTCAGATACCAGGAATGTTGTGCCAGTCAGAGCCCAGTAATATTGTGCCAGTCATATGCCTGTAATTACTCCCCCCCCCCGTCCCTAGTAACAGGGCCCAAGGCAGCTGCCCCGTTTGCCCCGCGTTAAAGACGGCCCTGTGCACACCAAGTGCAGACATCATCTGACTTATCCAAGTCTTCTGCAGCTCATTATACCTGAATATTATGATCAAACCTCCATTTGAGATCAAACATTTAATATAAGGGAAAGGCATTTTTTCTCTAAAGAAAAAATTTGCCTTATTTTCAAGCAAATACAGTAACTAGTTTCCCCTAACCCATATCAATTTGAAAAGCCTTTAAGATACAATAATGCCAGTAATATTGTGCCAGTCAGATACCAGGAATATTGTGCCAGTCAGATGCCTGTAATATTGTGCCTTTCAGAGCCCAGTAATATTGTGCCATTCAGAGCCCAGTAATATTGTGCCATTCAGAGCCCAGTAATATTGTACCATTCAGATATCAGGAATATTGTGCCAGTCAGATGCCTGTAATATTGTGCCTTTGACATGCCAGTAATATTGTGCCATTCAGAGCCCAGTAATATTGTACCATTCAGAGACCAGTAATATTGTGCCAGTCAGTGCCCAATAATATTGTGCCAGTCAGATACCAGGAATATTGTGCCAGTCAGATACCAGGAATATTGTGCCAGTCAGATACCAGGAATATTGTGCCAGTCAGATGCCTGTAATATTGTGCCAGTCAGATAACAGGAATATTGTGCCAATCAGATGATTGTAATATTGTGCCATTCAGATACCAGGAATATTGTGCCTTTCAGATGCCTGTAATATTGTGCCTTTCAGATGCCAGTAATATTGTGCCAGTCAGATACCAGGAATATTCTGACAGTCAGATGCCTGTAATATTGTGCCAGTCAGATACCAATAATATTGTGCCAGTCAGATGCCTGTAATATTGTGCCTTTCAGATGCCATTAATATTGTGCCATTCAGAGCCCAGTAATATTGTGCCAGTCAGTGCCCAATAATATTGTGCCAGTCAGAGCCCAGTAATATTGTGCCAGTCAGATACCAGGAATATTGTCCCAGTCAGATGCCTTTAATATTGTGCCAGTCAGATACCAGGAATATTGTGCCAGTCAATATTGTGCCATTCAGATACCAGAAATATTGTGCCAGTCAGATGCCTGTAATATTGTGCCAGTCAGATGCCTGTAATATTGTGTCATTAAAATGCCTGTAATATTGTGCCATTCAGATGCCTGTGATATTGTGCCATTCAAATGCCTGTAATATTGTGCCATTCAGATACCTGTATTATTGTGCCATTCAGTTACCAGTAGTATTTTGCATTCAGATTCCACGGATATTGTGCCATCTCCTCCGTGCCAGCATTATTTTTCCATTAATATGCAGTATTATTTTGCCATAAATATGCCACAGACATTTTTCCCATTAATATGCAAGTAATATTGTGCCTTTCAGATGCCAGTAATATTGTGCCAATAAGATGCCAGTAATATTGTGCCATTCAGAAGCCAGTAATATTGTGCCATTCAGATACCAGGAATATTGTGCCAGTCAGATACCAGGAATATTATGCCAGTCAGATACCAGTAATATTGTGCCAGTCAGATGCCAGTAATATTGTGCCAGTCAGATGCCAGTAATATTGTGCAATTCAGATGCCTGTAATATTGTGCCTTTCAGATGCCAGTAATATTGTACCATTCAGATACCAGGAATATTGTGCCAGTCAGATGCCTGTAATATTGCGCCTTTTAGATGCCAGTAATATTGTGTCGGTCAGATACTAGGTATATTGTGCCAGTCAGATGCCTGTAATATTGTGTCGGTCAGATACCAGGAATATTGTGCCAGTTAGATGCCTATAATGTTGTGCCAGTCAGAGCCCAGTAATATTGTGCCATTAAGAGCCCAGTAATATTGTACCATTCAGATACCAGGAATATTGTGCCAGTCAGATGCCTGTAATATTGTGCCTTTCAGATGCCAGTAATATTGTGCCAGTTAGATACCAGGAATATTGTGCCAGTCAGATGCCTGAAATATTGTGCCAGTCAGATACCAGGAAAATTGTGCCAGTCAGATGCCTGTAATATTGTGCCTTTCAGATGTCAGTAATATTGTGCCAGTCAAATCCCAAGAATATTGTGCCAGTCAGATGATTTTAATATTGTGCCAGTCAGATACCAGGAATATTGTGCCATTAAGATACCAGGAATATTGTGCCAGTCAGATACCAGGAATATTGTGCCATTAAGATACCAGGAATATTGTGCCAGTCAGATACCAGGAATATTGTGCCAGTCAGATGCCTGTAATATTGTGCCTTTCAGATGCCTGTAATATTGTGCCTTTCAGATGCCAGTAATATTGTGCCAGTCAGATACCAGGAATATTGTGCCAGTCAGATGCCTGTAATATTGTGCCAGTCAGATACCAGGAATATTGTGCCAGTCAGATGCCTGTAATATTGTGCCTTTCAGATGTCAGTAATATTGTGCCAGTCAGATACCAGGAATATTGTGCCAGTCAGATGCATGTAATATTGTGCCAGTCAGATGCATGTAATATTGTGCCAGTCAGATGCCTGTAATATTGTGCCAGTCAGAGCCCAGTAATATTGTGCCATTCAGAGCCCAGTAATATTGTACCATTCAGAGACTAGTAATATTGTGCCAGTCAGTGCGCAATAATATTGTGCCAGTCAGAGCCCAGTAATATTGTGCCAGTCAGATACCAGGAATATTGTGCCAGTCAGATGCCTATAATATTGTGCCAGTCAGATACCAAGAATATTGTGCCAGTCAGATGATTTTAATATTGTGCCAGTCAGATACCAGGAATATTGTGCCATTAAGATACCAGGAATATTGTGCCAGTCAGATACCAGGAATATTGTGCCATTCAGATACCAGGAATATTGTGCCATTAAGATACCAGGAATATTGTGCCAGTCAGATACCAGGAATATTGTGCCAGTCAGATGCCTGTAATATTGTGCCAGTCAGATGCCTGTAATATTGTGCCTTTCAGATGCCAGTAATATTGTGCCAGTGAGATACCAGGAATATTGTGCCAGTCAGATGCCTGTAATATTGTGCCAGTCAGATACCAGGAATATTTTGCCAGTCAGATGCCTGTAATATTGTGCCTTTCAGATGCCAGTAATATTGTGCCAGTCAGATACCAGGAATAATGTGCTAGTCAAATGCTGTAATATTGTGCCAGTCAGATGCCTATAATATTGTGCCAGTCAGAGCCCAGTAATATTGTGCCAGTCAGATACCAGGAATATTGTGCCAGTCAGATGCCTGTAATATTGTGCCAGTCAGATACCAGGAATATTGTGCCAGTCAGATGATTGTAATATTGTGCCATTCAGATACCAGGAATATTGTGCCAGTCCGATGCCTGTAATATTGTGCCAGTCAGATACCAGGAATATTGTGCCAGTCAGATGCCTGTAAATTGTGCCTTTCAGATGCCAGTAATATTGTGCCAGTCAGATACCAGGAATATTGTGCTAGTCAAATGCCTGTAATATTGTGCCATTCAGATGCCTGTAATATTGTGCCATTCAAATGCCTGTAATATCGTGCCATTCAGATGCCTGTATTATTGTGCCATTCAGATACCAGTAGTATTTTGCCATTCAGATACCATGAATATTGTGCCAGATACCAAGAATATTGTGCCGGTCAGGTGCCTCTAATATTGTGCCAGTCAGATACCAGAAATATTGTGCCAGTTACCAGGAATTTTGTGCCAGTCAGATGCGTCTAATATTGTGGCACTCAGATACCAGGAATATTGTGCCAGTCAGATACCAGTAAAATTGTGCCAGTCAGATACCAGGAATGTTGTGCCAGTCAGAGCTCAGTAATATTGTGCCAGTCATATGCCAGTAATTCCTCCCCCCCCCCCCCTCTGTCCCTAGTAACTGGGCCCAAGGCAGCTGCCCCGTTTGCCCCGCGTTAAAGACGGCCCTGTGCACACCAAGTGCAGACATCATCTGACTTATCCAAGTCTTCTGCAGCTCATTATACCTGAATATTATGATCAAACCTCCATTTGAGATCAAACATTTATTATAAGGCAAAGGCATTTTTTCTCTAAAGAAAAAATTTGCCTTATTTTCAAGCAAATACAGTAACTAGTTTCCCCTAACCCATATCAATTTGAAAAGCCTTTAAGATACAATAATGCCAGTAATATTGTGCCAGTCAGATACCAGGAATATTGTGCCAGTCAGATGCCTGTAATATTGTGCCTTTCAGATGCCAGTAATATTGTGCCAGTCAGATACCAGGAATATTGTGCTTGTCAGATGCCTGTAATATTGTGCCAGTCAGATGCCTGTAATATTTTGCCAGTCAGATGCCTGTAATATTGTGCCAGTCAGAGCCCAGTAATATTGTGCCATTCAGAGCCCAGTAATATTGTGCCATTCAGATATCAGGAATATTGTGCCAGTCAGATGCCTGTAATATTGTGCCTTTCAGATGCCATTAATATTGTGCCATTCAGAGCCCAGTAATATTGTACCATTCAGAGCCCAGTAATATTGTGCCAGTCAGTGCCCAATAATATTGTGCCAGTCAGAGCCCAGTAATATTGTGCCAGTCAGATACCAGGAATAGTGTGCCAGTCAGATGCCTGTAATATTGTGCCATTCAGATACCAGGAATATTGTGCCAGTCAGATGCCTGTAATATTGTGCCAGTCAGATACCAGGAATATTGTGCCAGTCAGATGATTGTAATATTGTGCCATTCAGATACCAGGAATATTGTGCCTTTCAGATGCCTGTAATATTGTGCCTTTCAGATGCCAGTAATATTGTGCCAGTCAGATACCAGGAATATTCTGCCAGTCAGATACCAGGAATATTGTGCCAGTCAGATACCAGGAATATTGTGCCATTCAGATACCAGGAATATTGTGCCAGTCAGATGCCTGTAATATTGTGCCAGTCAGATACCAGGAATATTGTGCCAGTCAGATGATTGTAATATTGTGCCATTCAGATACCAGGAATATTGTGCCTTTCAGATGCCTGTAATATTGTGCCTTTCAGATGCCAGTAATATTGTGCCAGTCAGATACCAGGAATATTCTGCCAGTCAGATGCCTGTAATATTGTGCCAGTCAGATACCAGGAATATTGTACCAGTCAGATGCCTGTAATATTGTGCCTTTCAGATTCTATAATATTGTGCCATTCAGAGCCCAGTAATATTGTGCCTTTCAGATTCCATTAATATTGTGCCATTCAGAGCCCAATAATATTGTACCATTCAGAGCCTAGTAATATTGTGCCAGTCAGTGCCCACTAATATTGTGCCAGTCAGAGCACAGTAATATTGTGCCAGTCAGATACCAGGAATATTGTCCCAGTCAGATGCCTTTAATATTGTGCCAGTCAGATACCAGGAAGGATGCTTCTGCTCCGTGTCCCCGGCCGGACATCTCCTCCGTGCAGTCTTCCCTCCTGCACGGAGGAGGGAAACAGTCACATTCCAGCGGATGCAGCTTGCCGTAAAACAGGGCAAGCAGGCGCGGTGGGCCCACGGGACATCTGCCTTGGGCCCCGCAAGAGTAATTGGGCCCAAGGCAGCTGCCCCATTTGCCCCGCGTTAAAGACGGCCCTGTGCACACCAAGTGCAGACATCATCTGACTTATCCAGGTTTTCTGCAGCTCATTAGACCTGAATATTATGATCAAACCTTTATTTGAGATCAAACATTTAATATAAGGCAAAGGCATTTTTTCTCTAAAGAAAAACTTTGTCTTATTTTCAAGTAAACACAGTAACTAGTTTCCCCTAACCCATATCAATTTGAAAAAGCCTTTAATATACAATAAATAGCACCTGTTAATAAAATATTTCTATTACATGAAATGGTTTACTGGAGGTGCATGAGTTAACATAAATGACAGTCAATTTGCTTAGTGCTCAGACTTTACTTACAATAACATTCTCTGATATTTGAGCAGGTAAGCCTATATTAGAATTAGCAGGGGTGGAAGTGCTTTCTTCAAAACATCAAAGCTCCTTAGGTTATAAATTAAATAGAACTGCGTCTGGCTGCATGCTTCATTAACTTTTGATTGGTTGCTGTGCCTTTTGCTTGGCCATACTGCCTAGTACACTTTATTAAAATTAGCCATGCATTACAGTAATATACTTCCTGCTAAGGTTTGTGTATTGTCTTTGGGTCATGAGGGGGCTCGGTTTAAATGAAGAAAAAAAAAAAGCTCTGTTTCCGAGTATTTATGTGCACAACTCGTTCTAAATAAATGTGCTGTTGCATGACATTCACAAGTATTAAACACGCTGTGGGCTGTTCTAGTCTAACATTTTAATAGATTTGCTTATGGAGTGACTAAACATTTGTCTTATTGTGTTTGCTCAATATTCCTTTTTTTGGCAGAAACTCAGAAAAGTATCAAAATCTTTTAACAGAAACATAGATGACATCTTTTCCAATAAATGCTGAAGTTCTAATGAGTAAAATAAGTTTCAAAGTTCTATTAGATGTGTTGCACAACTGAGAGGGATACAAGATGTAGTGTTCGTACAAAAAACACTCGTGTCCATGGCAAGATCTGTCAATGTCTGTAGAACATCATTGCATTGTCCATCACAAAGTCCATTAAATATCCTATATTGACATTGCTGGTGCCTACCCTTGACAGGTGATAATATTTAAAAAGATGGTATTTAAATATGGAACCTAACTCTATTCCAAAGAGTTTTCCTATTTTAATTATCTAAAGTATGTTCTATGCCATAACTAGATCACCAGCTTAATTATAACAGAATCATCAATACAACATGTATTCAGGCATCTCTAGCAAAGACAACTCCCTTTCATCTTCCATGGCGACTGAAAGGGACAGTTCCTGAAGGCAGGAATGGGTTGGAAGCAGTGGTGTATCGTGCCCCTGAGTGACCGGTGTGCTGCCAGCCCGGAGGCACGATGTATATCGTGTATTTTGCTGTGCTGTGATCAGACAGCATACAAACCCCCCGAAATACACGAGATACTTTCTAGGTTCTGACAGCAGCTGAGTATAAGTATATGAATCCGTGTTGCCGAATTTGCAGCTTCCCTCTGTCTCCCGGATTTATTCGCGGGTTTATGTGCGGCCCACACCTAGCACATGTGGAGCATCTGCGCCTGGTGGGAAAATGAGTGGGGCAGGATGGAGCCTTAAAAAAGTGAGTGGAGAAAGAAGAGAGAGTGAGAAAGGCTAAACGCTTTTTCCTGAGCCAAGATGGTTTGACATGGAGCCCTAGTAAACATCTGTCAAACCTGATGCATCCTCTGTATATATTCGTAATTTGGCATATTTATAGTACGCCAAAGTTCTTTGTTAATGAGAAGTTATGTGGATAAAAATCATTTCAAGCCCACCTTGAATTTTTTTGTGAATACAAATGACCATACAAAAATATATTTTTTAAGCAGTAATTCAAAAATTCTCCCAATTTTAAAATAGCGTTATTTTAACATAACAGTTATAGGAATCAATAATAGTGAAGCTCAGAATTAGTGTGCATGTAACTGAGCGGTCTGTATGGATTTCCCAGACACCCTAAATGCCTGCTACCCGACCAAGCCAGTATTTTTACCAGCAGCCTGGTATAAAATTGGACAAGGCCAATGTTGAGTCTATAGCCAGCATATTTTTGGAAAGGTGACTGACAGTATATCAGATGCCTAAAAGTGCACATCTTCGTTTTTGTCTCAATGAGTTTTAGGGTATGCCCAGACGTGGGTCCCTAGCTCGCTGCACCAAGAGGGATACCAGCCATACAACACTGACGAGGCCAATGAAGGCTGAAACGTACGTCTGTGGTTGCTGTATTCTTTGTGCAGAGGAGACCTGCCAGGCTATTTGGATCTGGACTGCCCTTGTGGGTGGGACCAATCTGATATGCTAATGGAGAGGTTTCCTCTGTAATGGTGAATGTGAGCATAAAACGGTGATTCCTCTCTCGAGAAAGTTACATCCTATAGGGCTGGTTATTTCAGCTTTTGACCATTCCCGGTGAGAGGGATCCCACATCTTCGTTTTTGCTTAAAAGTGCAGTCTTAAATGTTGGCTGCACCTCTGGCTCTGGAGGGTTGAAAATTGGATGTTTTATGTTAAGGGATTAAATAAGACAGTAGAAGGACCCATTTTCAATGAAAAGAAGTTCTGATACAAGAATGCATACGATACATAAGACTATCCTGAAAAATAATTAAGTAAACAAAATACCGCAGAGTTGATGGGGCAATGGGTATGTCAAATTGATAGGAACCTTTATTTCATTTCAAAAATGTTTTTTAAAGCTTTAGTGCTAATGAGGTTTTATTAATGCTGGGCAAGATATATGGTCTTGACTCATAATCACTGGTGCACAACATCTGCACAGACTAGGGCAAGAACAGATTAATATACAATACATTTAAATATTCATTAATTTTTCCACATACCATTTCATGAACTATATCCTTGTACAGAAAGACATTAACAGTACTTTTTGCTTTGTTCAAATATGTGAACTATACTATAATGTATTTTCACACATGAGTGGGGATCCTGATTCATCCAAAGCAGTTCTGTGCTATCTCATTGAAACATGGGGAGAGAGCATAATGCTTATAAAGTTCAATATCATACAACAACAGGGCATCTAAATTGATCTTAGCGCTACTGGTGCAGAAAAAAAACAGTACTTTAATCTGGCGCTTCAGCAAAGGGGAGGAAACTTTTGTCACACAGTACAAAAAATATATATTGACCATGGTGCAACTTCAACAGCCCCTCCGACAGTGGCGTCCCGAAGGGGGGGTGGGTTGTGCGGACCGCACTGGGTGACATCCGTGCTGCCGGCATCCCCCCGCACCGCGCTGCTTACCTTTTTTTGTTTTTTTTTCTAGCAGCCGCATTCGCTGCATTCGACCGCCGGAAAAAAAAAAATCATTGCGACCACAATGACTGTGTTTCCCTCCTCAGACGTCCGTCCGGGTACACGGAGCATCAGCCAGGCGGTAAGTGATGGGGAAGGGGCGAGGAGGGAGGAAGAAAACGAGCACTGGAATAGCACAATATTCCTGGTATCTGACTGGTACAATATTCCTGGTATCTGACTGCAGGGCCGGACTGGCCTACCGGGATACTGGGAAAAATCCCGGTAGGCCGTCATCCCTGGGGCCGAAGAAGGTGATAAGAACACGGCCGCGGTGGCTGCTTTAAGAACTTGGCCGCGGTGGCCGCGTTAAGAATGCGGCCGCCTGGGCCGCTTTATGGACGCGGCTGCCGGGGCCACCTTAAGGTTCCAGTTGCCGGGGCGGCTTTAAGATAAGGCCGCGGCCGCCGGGGTGGCTTTAAGGACACGGCCGATGGGGCTGCTTTAAGAGTGCTCTGCCCCCCCCCAACTTCCACCGAGACTGTCTGAGCGCCGGATGTAGGTGACATCCGGCGCTCAGGAAAAAAATTAATAATGGTTTCCTGCCTTTGCAGTTATACGAGGCAGACACTGTTTCATCGCTACAGAATTTTTTAAACATTTTACTAAAAAGAAATTGTGTGTATGTGTAAGTATGTCTGCGTGTGTGACAGTGTGCATGTGTTACTGTGTGTAAGTGTATCTGTATGTGTGAATGTGTAACTTTTTGTCTGTGTGACTGCATGTAAATGTAACTGTATAAGTGTGTGTATTTTTAGAAATGTGTACATCCACCTCCCTGCACATCATTTTAAAAAAATAAGTGTGTATGTGTAAGTGTGTCTGCATGTGTGACAGTGGGCATGTGTTACTGTTTGTAAGTGTATCTGTAAGTGTGAATGTGTAACTTTTTGTCTGTGAGTGTGACTGTGTGTAAGTGTGACTATATGTAAGTGTGTCTCTATAAGTCTGACTGAGACTGTGTGTAAGTGTGACTGTATGTTAGTGTGTGTATTTCTGGATGTGTCTGTTCACCGCTTGGTCTGTACCAGCCACCTCCCTGCAAACAGCATTTAAATAAAAAAATCTGTGTGTATATTTGTGTCTGCGTGTGCAACAGTGTACATGTTACTGTGTGTAAGTGTGACTGTGTGTGTCTGCTATTGTGACTGTGTATGTCTGTAAGTGTGACTGTAGGTGTGTCTGTGTAACTGTAAGTGTATCTAAGTGTGCGTGTGTGTGTGTATTTCTGAATGTGTGTGTGTATTTCTGTATGTATGTGTGGCTGTGTGTGTGTAAGTGTGACTGTCTGTAAGGGTTTATGTCTGTGTGTATCAAATATCAAACAATATTATAAAAAGTAGCAGTGCAGTGTCTGCTGTGTGCCAGACTACTCTAGCGGCCAATGCGATATGGACGCCTTTTCCATCCTACACGATGCTGGAGCCTTCTTTCGTGCTGGGGCAAGGCATGTGAGTGCAATCTAATTGATGGAGTAAGTCCTGAGTGCTGGGGGAAGTCCTGTCAGTGTATTCTAAGTGCTGGAGCATGTCATGTAACTGCAATCGGCTTTCTGAGGTGCTGGGGCAAGTTTTGTGAGTGCAGACTGTGAGCTGGGGTAAGTCCTAGGTGCTGGGGCAAGTCCTGTGAGTGCAATATGAGTTCTGGGGTAAATCCTGTGAGTGCAATCTGCATGCTGTTATAAGTCCTGTGAGTGCAATCTATTTGCTGGAGTAAGTGCTGGCTTGGGCAAGTCCTATGAGTGCAATCTATGTGCTAGGGTAAGTCCTGCCTGGGGCAAGTCCTCTGAGTGCAGTCTATGTGCTAGTGTAAGCTCTGCCTGGTGCAAATCCTGTGAATGCACTATGAGTTAAGGGATAGGCCATCGGTTGGGCACGTTCTGTGAGGGCAGTCCGGGTGCTGGGGTAAATCAATATATCCACTTAGTATGTTCACAAGTTTAAATCTCACACACTGCCCTGATATATACCCCATGCACAGGGCAATTTCTATAACCTTTTGTACATACTGGGGTACTTAAATATGGCAATGTGCATGGGGATTATATTAAGGCACTGTGTTTGATATAGCCTTGTGTACATACTGGGGGCATATATTGCCCTAGGCGCAGGGTTACATATCCGTGCTATGGGGCTGGTATAATGATGTCATGCCATGGGGCTGGTATAATGATGTTATGCTATGGGGCTGGTATACAATTATTTCCAGGGCTGTTTTTTTTACCCAGTCCGGCCCTGACTGACTGGCATAATATTACTGGGCTCTGACTGGCACAATATTACTGGCATATGACTCGCACAATATTCCTGGCATCTGACTGGCACAATATTCCTGGGCTCTGACTGGCACAATATTCCTGGCCTCTGACTGGCACAATATTCCTGGTATCTGACTGCCACAATATTACTGGGCTCTGCATGGCACAATATTCCTGGTATCTGACTGGCACAATATTCCTGGGCTCTGCATGGCACAAAATTACTGGTATCTGACTGGCACAATATTACTGGTCTCTGCATGGCACAATATTCCTGGTATCTGACTGGCACAATATTACTGGGCTCTGCATGACATAATATTCCTGGTATCTGACTGGCACAATATTACTGGGCTCTGCATGGCATAATATTACTGGTATCTGACTGGCACAATATTACTGGGCTCTGACTAGAACAATATTCCTGGTATCTGACTGGCACAACATTACTGGGCTCTGACTGGCACAATATTCCTGGTATCTGACTGGCACAATATTACTGGGCTCTGCATGGCATAATATTACTGGTATCTGACTGGCACAATATTACTGGGCTTTGACTAGAACAATATTCCTGGTATCTGACTGGCACAATATTACTGGGCTCTGACTGGCACAACATTACTGGGCTCTGACTGGCACAATATTCCTGGTATCTGACTGGCACAATATTACTTGGCTCTGCATGGCATAATATTACTGGCATCTGACTGGCACAATATTACTGGGCTCT
The DNA here is from genome assembly GCA_036172795.1 of Pelodytes ibericus. Lineage (NCBI taxonomy): Eukaryota > Metazoa > Chordata > Amphibia > Anura > Pelodytidae > Pelodytes > Pelodytes ibericus. Next base: position 163,965,026 of record CM069858.1, read on the forward strand.
GAATGGCACAATATTCCTGGTATCTGACTGGCACAATATTACTGGGCTCTGCATGGCATAATATTACTGGCATCTGACTGGCACAATATTACTGGGCTCTGCATGGCATAATATTACTGGCATCTGACTGGCACAATATTACTGGGCTCTGCATGGCACAATATTACTGGGCTCTGCATGGCACAATATTCCCGGTATCTGACTGGCACAATATTACAGGCATCTGACTATCACTATATTCCTGGTATCTGACTGGCACAATATTACTGAGCTCTGAATGGCACAATATTACTGGGCTCTGAATGGCACAATATTACTGGGCTCTGAATGGCATATTATTACTGGGCTCTGAATGGCACAATATTACTGGTATCTGAATGGCACAATATCCCTGGTATCTGACTGGTATAATATTACTGGGCTCTGGATGGCACAATATTACTGGGCTCTGAATGGCATAATATTATATATATACAGAGAGTCTGTATGTATAGATATGTATTGTTTTAGAATTGTACAATTGTCACCTCGTGGGGCTCCTGTGTGTTGCATAATTAATGGGGCTTTGGTGTGGCATAATTTATGGGGCTCCTGTGTGTGGCATAGTTATGGGGCTCCTGTGTGTGGCATAGTTATGGGGCTCCAGTGTGTGGCATAGTTAATAGGCCATCTGACTGGCATTACTAAGGAATCTGTTTGGCATTGTATTGGAGGAAATCCAGGGGGTGACTCCATGAGTTGCGCACCGGGTGACACCAACCCTAGTATGTATAGGAATGTATTGTTTTAGAATTGTACAATTGTCACCTCGTGGGGCTCCTGTGTGTTGAAAAATTAATGGGGCTCTGGTCTGGCATAATTTATGGGGCTCCTGTGTGTGGCATAGTTATGGGGCTCCTGTGTGTGGCATTGTTAATAGGCCATCTGACTGGCATTACTATGGAATCTGTTTGGCATTGTATTGGAGGAAAACCAGGTTGTGACTCCATGAGTTACGCACCGGGTGACACCAACCCTAGTCACGCCCCTGCCCTCCGATATGCTAACATATAAGACAACAATAGAAAAACAGATATAGCCTCCACTATTTGGTTGGGCCCCATTGCATTTCTATCCTGTCTCCACTCACCTGACCTCAGATCTGTATGTGCAGAGGGGAGATACATTTTTTTTGAAGGTGGAGCCAGTAAAAAGAGTCCACTCTCACCATGGTGCATGCATTTGAGGTTGGCATGTAGGCCAGAATATGGAGGATGATCTTTCAATTCTATTATATTGACCACGCCAGCCCCACCCCCTCCTTCCCCCAGCAGAGCCTCATTAGAAAGGATGACTGCCTAGCTTATGAACCTCTGGTTATGTGCATTTAGAAGTGAAAAGGAGTACACTGAGGAGAGAGGTTTTTTTTTTTTAATTTAAAATCAAGACCTTTTTATTTAATACAATAAATAAACAGTATTGGCAAATTACAGAATTTGCAGTGATGCATAGTTCTTCTTTTTCGCTCATATTATATATTTTTACTTCTCGTTTGTGCCTTATTAGAATCAGATAAGAGAGTGATGGATGTTCACGTAAAGTACTTTCTCTCTTTTTAATTGCGATAATCTTATGGCAATTATGTCATCTTTTCCTAAATAAGACACAGAAATCCAGATGTTGGTGTGATTTTTCCATAATGCCAGTGTTTTTGTACTTGTGTTAAATTTATGAGCTACAGAAACACTGTTTTTTTTTTTCAAGCTGTTTTAAACATATTTTTATAAATGGCCAACAGCGTTAGATGAAATTAACTTCAACATGTTTACTTCATATTTATTTACTCACCTGAAGCATACGACAGAGACAGCATTTTTTCTTTCAGAAAAGATGTTACTAGAAATGCCTCCTTTAATTGCTCCAGCACCCCTAAAAATGAGGCCTAGTAACTAAAGAGGAATGTAGCCCTGGTCCCACACCATCTCTTCCAGTTTAGTATAAGCTATGAAGAGTTTATCTCTTAACAAGCTGCATGTCACAATCTCAATATCTCATGTGGTGAAAGGCCTGGCGTTCCCTTAATAACTATGAATCCTGGAAATTACATTTCCAAGGGCCCCATCATATGACACGTTGGTTTAAATTTGAATATAGGTCTAAAATCCCTAGTGACAATCATGCTGTTTCCTTCCAATCATAGCAACAGCAGCTTTTACAAACTTGAATAATCTTTGAAGTGGTACTTTAAGAACATGCTGAATAAGTGGCTAACAGCATTTGTCGACAAAACTGACCTGACAAGTGAACTGCAAACATCAGGTATTAATAGCGGTGTTTTAAAAATTCTCCAACTTGCCTATCATTCCAACTCAGAAATGAATACCTGCATTCTGCAGATCAGTTTTATTCAATAGCTCCCATTAAATCACAAAATGTTGTACAGCTGCATGGATATCCGATATACATAGTTTGTTTTTCTTGTTTTGTTTATTGTTAAGGGTCTCTATAATCATGGACAAAGTTCTTAAAATGTTAATTATATAGAATTCTCCAAAACTTGAATGGCAAATTATAAATACAATAGGTTCAATTACCTAAAATCTGACAGCTATTTTAGCTCTGGCTCTGCGCTTCCTGACCCTTCCTGACATCTAATAACAGACTTGATAGTACATCTGGGACCTTTTATTATGAGGATTCATAATTTACTCACAGAAACATCTACCACAATTAAACATTCTTGTCACACTGCACTTATAATGCTATGAATAAACTCTATAGCTATTTAATAACTAAACATGCAAAGTTATTATTTAACTATATCATTTTATTGAATGATGTCAAGTTCCAGGACTTAAGGAGGAATGGGCTACCCAGTAGGGGTGATTCTAGTTTTAAGCCTGAGCGTAGAGCTAGGTGGCAAATGTGTGCATCGTCCCTTCACATGCAGTGTACTATTAAATATCAAACAGTGAAATTTAAAAACATTTTAGATGATGGCAATACTGTCTGTGTACCAGTTTTAACAAATGTTGATATGTGGCTCCGAATGTCCGACACCTATGAGCTTCAAACTCGAGAGTTACTGAAAAGCGAGGAGCAGAGACAAGAATCTAAATCATGGGCAAAGCCAGGTAGTAAAGCTAAAATACATGGATGTATGTATATGTATATATATACCAAAATAATTGTGGCACTCACTGGTCTTAATCCCAGTAGACATCAACGTTTTGTTCTCCAGAACAGAACCTTCATTGATCTGCCTAGCAGTTCGCAATTGTTGTTCAACAAGTTGCACCTCTATTTCCTCAGGAGTTTTGTCGCTCCTTTTTAAAGCTGTTCGCAACTGTTGTTCTCAAAGTAACGTTCTTACTCAAAACTTAATTACCTAATAACTCTGGAAAGGCACAGTTTAGAGATCTGAGAATAGTTTTGTTGTCCTAGAAATTCCAGCATGAAGAAGCTGTGTAAATTTTGTGATTCCAGAATCCAGCGTTTGACATTTTTTACCGCTTCAGACAAACACACATACACAAGGATTTTCTGTTTTATAGTTAAGCTAAATATATACATATATTTTTTCTTATTTATTAAAATGTTTTATTGTTAGTGGGATATTGTTAAAATACTTGTAGATCACCACTATATCGTAACTAGGTGTAATGTTCAAATTTTCTTTTATTTTCTTTCCATTGTAAACTTGCACTCAGGGCTCTCTAACTTATGAATCAGTCTCTATCTGTTAGTCTAACGTAATATGTCATTCTCTTCTATGTAAATTGTTGGTGCTATATTTATAAATGTTAATGTGGTGTAATAAGAAGGCTGCATTTGGCCCATGCAGGTCTAGTGCAACATTTGTACTATGCAAAGAGCAAACGTTACATTTATAGTAGAAATTGAACGAGTGAAAAAATGGATGTTGGTTTAAAAAAAAAAAAAAGTCTGACACTGAATATGATATGCGTGCAATGCTAGAACCCTAACAACCACAAAAGAATACCTCTACATAAGTTTTTTTTTTTTAATTTCTCATAAACCCAGAAAACAATAATGATTGTTTTCATCATGAACCCTATTCATCTGTTGTGAGAAAGAGGAGCTATATATTTATTGCATCTGCCATTAGAAAATTAAATATTTATTATGATATGAAAAGTATGTAAAAATGCCATATTTCATTTATTCAGTCATATGAAAAGAAACTTATTTTAGAGCCACAATTATTTCAGTCTCGACAAAGCCTTTTATTAAAAAAAAAAAATCTGCATTTATTTAAATATTTTTTTAGCTACATGTCAAACCAAGTATTTTTAAAATGCACTAACAATTGAATGGTATGTTCCTGGAAAGCTTTAAAAAAATGAAATAACGGAAGGGAGAATGAAAGAAAGAAAGAAAGAAGTAAAGAAAGAAAGTAATGACAACCTGCCAGTCCGACTGTATCCCACTGGGCAAGAATATAATGACTGCTGTATTCATTTAAAATGAGCTAGCCGGGTGACCAATTTATCTGGAAATTATTGTCTGGGCTGTCACAAATCAACGAAAATGTGAATGCATTTTCCCTGTTAAACAACAATGAACTAATTCATTATAACAAAGTACAACTGTCATATGTGTTCTGTAAAAAGCAATGAATAATCTCAGCACTCTATTGTATTAGAATGGGAATCAAATGGAGATTTTTACTGTCTACTGTGTTACTGTCAGTAGTACCTACTGTACTTTTAATCCATGTATATAATGTTTAGTAAATTGTTAATAACATGGGATGAAGCTTTACATTTTATGGGGGTCAAAGATCTACAAATATCTAGTGAATATCATTCCTGTGCTGTGTGTAGATGCCTCCGCTCTTCCCCTAAGCCCTTTCCACTGGGTTGTGGATTAATGGAAATTAAGGGGAGTAGGCAGGTGCTTGCTCTGCGTTATTTCCCAACCCATGGTTTAGGGATAATAATTAATAGTAGAAATGGCATTTATGCATTTGTTATTAACTTGGAGCCTTCAGGCCAGGGGTATGCATACATTGTTAAAGGTGACATTTACTGGACTTTGTGATTGACAGTTTAATGATGGTCTATAAAACTCCCACAGACACTGGTGTGCAGCAAAATGTGCATCTTATTGTACTATTTTGCAGTACATATGGTGAGAGATACATAACTAGATAGATCAGACTTTCAGACAGTCAACCTCATTGCTTTGATACTCTAGTAAATTCAGAGTTTAAAATCCTACTGTATGGCTCTTCTAGAAAAATGTGTCCATGCTATATATCGTTTTTAATTGTAAAATTACATTCCATTCTCTGTAAAATCCATAGGTAGTATAACATATTTCATTGGCTTGGTTTCTGTTTATTTTCATGTTGTTTGTTCTGAGGAACAGAAGACATAGTACTGGCTCTGTGAGCCTGGGGAAGTGTAGATGTGTCATTGTTTATGATACTTTTTAATGGTACAACATGATATTTATTTCACAGCTGTAATAGTTTATTCAGGAAAAGCAGCTAGTCACAAATTACGTTTACAGGTTCCAAATCAGATTGTCTGATCACTGATGAATGGTTAACCTGTAGGGTTGTTGTCTTTATGCTCTAAAAAAAAAACTAGGTGAAAACAGAAAATGTATACTGATATTTCTTTTTTAACTGTAAAAAAACGTATTTCTTATTTTACAATTATCCTGATGCCGAAAGTAAACCTGCAAAAAAAAAAAAAAGAAGATGTGTAAAAATGCAATACCTTGATAACATTAAAATGCTAATTAAACTAATGCAAAGTGTAAATCTGTAATATTTCCAGGAAATTTGTGTAAAAAATTCTTCAAAGCTTGGTCATATTTTATTGGAATTTTTATCAAATGTTCATATTGTCCTTTATTCATATGCCATCTTATAAGGTATATTAGTTAATTTACCATAATATGGGTACAGAGATTGAAGTAGTAGAAAGCAAGAGAAATGACCCACCAGAGGCGAAACTAGAAACCACTGGGCCCGGTGCAAAAATTATCCTGGGGCCCCCCGACCACACCATGTAACACCAACACAGAAATGCCACTTACATGCATCCCAACTGTTTTTACTTAAACAAGGCAATTCTATTCTGATTGCCAAATTCAAGGGATAAGCATAAGGCTATCCATAAGATAAGACCAATATCAAAAAATAAGAGAATTTAACAGCAGATAGAAATATGGCCAGACAAGACAGGCCATACACACAGCATATGAGATATAATGCTCCTTGTCAGCCCTTGGACAAATATATATATGGGATACTAACCTTCCTGTCGCCCCAGTGGTGAAGCTCCTTTGGCAATACCAAGGAGAAGGTAATTTCACCATTTCCACTGCTATAAATGATCTTCATTGCCTAAATACAATGTGAGCAAGTTGATGTGAACAAACAAAACCATGTTGGATCCTGCTAATGAAATGTCTGTTCAAGATGACATCTTGAATTATTACCTTAGCAGCACTTAAAACATTTTCTCCACCAAAGATGTCAAGTTAACAGGTCAGTAATTGATTGATTCTTAAATATGGGCACCACACTGGGTTTACTCCAGCCAGTGGGCACCATGCCTAAAATAAAAGAATCCCTGAAAATTAAAAATAATAGTCTGGCCAGGGTTTGGCTTAGCTCTTTAAGTACCCGTAGGTGTATAACATCTGGCCCATGTCTACCTTAACACTATGTCATTGTTTCAACACTTTTTCTTGTTACAGCCAATCACATGCTTGCTTGCTGTTCTGTAATATTAACTTGCATGTTCTTGTCCATCAGGTCTTCCTAGGTAAAAAAAAAAAAAAAAGAAGAAAATAAATGTATTAAAATATCTGCCCGGTGACCATCTCAACCATTTCTGATAACAAAGACTCAACATTATCAGCCTAGATTTTTTGCCATTATTTATTTAAAGATTTTTTGGTGATTGCTCTTGCTCTCCTTAACAATACTTTTTTCATTCTCCAATTTAGCTAATTTGATTGCTTTTTTTTATAGGCTTTGTTGGCAGCTGTATATTTTGCAAATGTCTCTGCTGATCACCCTGGTTGGTATCTCTACTAGCTGAAGCAAAATATTCAATGTTCAACAAATTTATAAACCTACTTTGCTTTAGCAAATCTAGTTCTTGGTCATTAAAACCCCCTGTAATGATATTATGCCCTATTTGAGAAGATTTTTCTATCTGCATTAATATTAGCACCCTGGGAAATGTGATAATATTGTACAGGGCATGTATGAGTGAGGGGGAGTGGGGAGATGACTGACGGCTGCCAGGGGGAGGGGTCCCAGGGGAGCTGATAAAAGCCCTGGGACCCCTCTCCCTGGCAGCCATTTTACTGAAAAAATCACACTCAGTGGCGAAATTCCTGCTACCTGAAGTGTTTTACTTACGGCCCAGGCAGACATCATGGACATCGAGGCCATCCTTTCTGCCCTGAGGGCTGAGGCCCTCTCAGATGGAGGTAGGCAGCTGCAGCAGCAGCTTGCCCAGCTCCAAATGACCCCCGCTGTGGCCACGCTTCCCGCGGGGACTCGTGGTGGTGTGAGGCGGCGTTCCCGCCCGGCCGCGAGTCTGAGCCCCGATGTCGGCTCCCTCCCATCCCACAGAAGCAGGAGTGGAGCCAGGCGTGCTAGCGGTCCGCGTGCTAGCGGTCCGCGTGCTAGCGGTCCGCGTGCTAGCGGTCCGCCTGCTAGCGGTCCGCCTGCTAGCGGTCCGCCTGCTAGCGGTCCGCGTGCTGCGGCCGTGCGGCCCACGGTCTCCAGCGGCGGACCTCCTCCGGGTCCCTTGTGGTCTGCCCCGGTGCCTTCTGGGAGCTGGAAACGCAGGCCGCGCCCCTCCCCCTGGGATCGGAAGGACGGAGCTCCGTAGCCGACAGGGCTGTCACCAGGTCTGGTGCAGCCCTGCTACATACCTCTCCAGCTCCAGCGGCGAGGTCCTCCAAGAAGAGAAGTGCCAGGCAGCCCTCCAGAGTGGTGAGTAGGCCTCAGGGTCACACACGGGGGGCGATACGCTTACCTCCAAGGTCCAGGGGGGGAGAGGGGGAAGAGGGGGGCCGCAGCAGTGTGTCTTCTGGGTCAGAGGATGGGGGCCTACCTCTCCTGCCCCCTCCTGCTCCACTAACTGTTTTCTCCCCTGTCCCTACTCATCGGGTCTCTGCAGCAGGGCTCCTTCCTCCTCCTGCCTCGTTTTCTTGTTCACCTTTGTCTTTATTGCAGACTCCGGTATCTGACATTGGCGCCAGTCGCGCACAGCGCTTTCTACATGCGCTGGTCGGGCCCCCTCGGCCTTCACTTGAAGCCGGAAATTAAAGAGCGTATTTGGAAGTGGGAGTACATAGACATTTATTCTCTCCTTCCCCTGGAGGACGTTCCTCCTCCGGAGAAGGAGTTGAAGGACTCCGAGAAGGAGAAGGAAAAATACAAATACTGGAAAATTCCCAAAACATATGGGAATTGGATCCGGGCCTTCTCCATCCTTGCCAGCGTTATCGGGGAAAGATCTCCCGAAAAATACTGCTCCCTTTTTTGTTATCAAGACCAGATTTGGAACGCGTGCAGAGTGTACAGGGGTCTCAGCTGGTGGAGGTACGACGAGCAATTCTGGCAACGGATTGCCGTCCGTCCTACCCTGGGTTGGGACCAAATGGACGTGGGATTATGGTTGGCCATTATGAGGCGGCCGGCTTCCCATCAGGGGGGGTTGACGTCCTTTCTTGGGGGGGCCGGAGGAATGGGCTTGCCCACTCCTTCGGCCACACCACGACGCTCTGGGGGTTGCTGGCAGTTTAACGACGGCCAGTGCAAATTTGGCGCTGGCTGAAGTTTCAAGCACGAGTGCTCTGGGTGCGGGGGCAACCATCCCACCTCCCGGTGCTTTAAACACCAAAAAGGTGGGGACAAGGGAGATTTGGGCGGAAAGGGGGAGGACTCTGGTAGCTGTCGGGGCAATGCGCCCCTGGCTAAATAGGTATAAAAATCGCAGGGCAGCGGAACTCTTGCTTCAAGGTTTTGAAGATGGGTTCTGGATACCGTTTTGGGAGCGGGAGGCTTCCGTGTGCCTAAAAAAATTTGCGTTCGGTTTATGAACACCCAGAGGTTGTTCGGGATAAATTGGGTAAGGAGGTGGAGCTTGGCCGTATGGCGGGTCCTTTTGAATCGCCCCCTTTTGCGTCCCTCGGGGTTTCACCATTGGGGGTGGTCCCCAAAAAGGAGCCGGGTATGTTCAGGCTAATCCAGCACCTGTCAAACCCCCACGGGGAGTCGGTAAACGACGACATAGGTGCTGAATTGTACCAGGTGTCTTACGCGTCCTTTGATGCAGCAGTAGGGATGGTAAGGGCTGCGGGGATAGGAGCATTGATGGCAAAGACTGATGTGGAATCGGCATTCCGTCTGCTCCCGGTTCACCCTGAATGCCACCATCTCCTCGGCTGTCATTTCGAGGGTCGTTTTTATGTTGATTTATGCCTTCCCATGGGTTGTTCTATCTCGTGTTTTTATTTCGAATGCTTTAGTACGTTTTTGGAGTGGGTTGTTTGGGAAGAGTCCGGGTGCAACTCGGTTATGCATTACCTGGACGACTTCCAACTAGTGGGCCCATCAGGCTCACACGTTTGCAACCACTTACTACGGACGGTGCAATCGGTTTCTTTTTCTTTTGGTTTCCCCTGGCAGCGGACAAAACGGAGGGTCCGGCCACCTGTCTTTGTTTTTTAGGCATCGAAATCGATTCGGTAGCAGGTGAATGCCACCTCCCACAGGACAAACTTCTCGGCCTTCGGGCCCAGGTGTCAGGGGCTCTTGACTTGCGAAAAATCCAGCTGAGGAGGTTGCAATCTCTCCTGGGAAAACTCAATTTTGCTTGTAAAATCCTGCCCATGGGACGGGTATTTAGCAGGCGGCTGGATGCGGCGACGGCGGGCGTGTGCCTGCCACACCATTACGTTCGTCTGACGCGCCCTCTGCGGGACGATCTGGCAGTATGGGACGAATTTCAGCCCGATATAATGGTCGTTCCTTGTGGCAGGCAGTGGAGGTGTCCAATGCAGCTTTGCATCTACACACAGATGCTTCAGGGTCCGTGGGTTACGGGGCTATCTTAGGTTCTCAGTGGTCTGCCGAGAGGCGGGCCTTACAAAGAACTTGGTATTCCTCGAGTTGTTTCCTATCCTAGTGTCGGTGGAGCTATGGGGAGCCTCTCTGCGGAACCGCAGAGTGGTTTTCCATTGTGACAACATGGGGGTGGTCATGGCAGTGAACAACCTGACGGCATCTTCCCCACCGGTAGTACACTTGCTTCGGTGTTTGGTTCTTGCTGTCTTGATTATAATATCACGTTTCGGGCTGTTAACATTCCCGGGGTGCACAATGTAACCGCCGACGCACTTTCTCGTTCACAGTGGGATGTGTTCCGGGCGGTGGCGCCTCAGGCAGATCCAGAAGGTATCCCTTGTCTGGTTCGGCTTTGTGGAACCTTGGGTTGGGCGAGTAGCTCAGTGGATTAGCCAGTTTGTCGCTGGATCCACTTGGAAGCGGTACGGTAAGGTTTGGGGCGAGTGGCTGGATTTAGAGTTATCACAAGGGGGTTTCGTGGATGACGGGGCCCGGCTGCAGGGTTTGCTGTGGTTGCTCTGGCATTGGGACGCCGCTGGCGTTTCTCCAGGTGCGGTCACGGCATGGCTCTCTGGCCTTAGTTTTTGGTTTCGGGCTTCCGGACTCCGTGATGTCACAAACGAGTTTTTAGTGAGGCAGGCAATGAAGGGATGGAGGCAGGGCTATAGGTCAGTGGATTCATGCAAGCCCGTGTCAGGGGCATTATTACTGGGTTTATTTCATGTGCTTCCGTCAGTTTGTCGGTCCCCGTTCGAAACTACCTTTTTTCGGCTGCTTTTTCGATGGCATTTTTTGGAGCTCTGCGGATTGGGTAATTAGTCAGCCCGGTTACAAGGGTGTCGGGGGGCCTGATGGTAGCGGACATGGTTAGGGAGCCGGGTCTGTTGCGTTTTTTGATTCGGCGGTCTAAGACTGATGTGTGTGGGACAGGGACCTGGGTGTCGCTCCGCGAGGTGCCGGGGTCTATGGTATGCCCGGTCTCTTGCTTTGATCCTCATTGGTGCAGCGTCCGCAGCAGCTAGGCTAGGTTACGCAGGAAGGGCGATCAAACGGATTGTGAGGTGGGAATCCCGTAGATTTCTGTCGTACGTCCGGCCTTCTGGGCTGACTTCGGTTTCCTCTGCTTTGCAATTACAGATGCAGCAGCTTGGAAGGTGTGGCTCTTAGGCCACTCCTATATTTTTGGGGCCAGAAGTCGCGCAGCCGTTCGACCTGGGGGCGAGAACCTTGGTCTTTCCCGTGCCTTGGCCGAGGTTCGCTGGTTTGGAATCTGGGGTATGCGATGGGTGCGATTGTTACCCGAACTGGTTCAGCTGTCCCGGCTTCTGGGAGTCCCGGATGTTCTGTTACCGCATCTGGGAGGTAACGACATGGGTTCGGTTCCCATATGGAACCTCTGTGACACCGTGAGGCGGGATTTAGCCAGTTTATTTGTCCTTTTTCCCCAAATTACATTGGTGTGGTCCGAGGTTGTGCCCCGGAATTATTGGCGTTGTGCGCACAATCAGAGGGCCCTCGAGCGCTGCCGTGTAAAATTGAATAAACGGATATCCAAATTTGTGTTGGGGGTGGGAGGGTTCAATATACGCCATCGGGTGTTCGAGTCCGATGCGGCAATGTATTTTAGGAGTGATGGGGTTCACTTGACAGAAGTGGGCCTTGATCTCTTCAATCTGGCATTGCAGGACAGGTTGGAACAGGCCATGGATAGGGTTGTGGGTAGTCCCCGCTGATTTAAGGTGTGAAACAGGCTGGTCTGTGGCATGGGTTTCAGTCCTTGCCAGTCGGGGGGTTTGTTTTGAAAATGGAAGTTGGGGATAATGGAAGAAGAAGGGGGGCGCTCGGTCCTCCCCTAACCTTTTAAACCTGGAAGTTGGTTCCTTGGACGTGCCCACTGAGCTAAAAGAGCCGGCTAGTGGTCAGCATTGTGGTGAGAAGGAATGGTTTTAAGGTACGGGATACCTTAGGGGACGAGGAGGGGAGGCGAGCACCTCCGAGGTAAAAATATGCACTATGTACATATGTTTGGTTAATGTTAATTTGGCTGGCAAAGGGGTAGATATTCGGTTAGGCTGTATCAGTTTTTATATATTTCAGTTTTATGAAGAAAGTATGGTGGTTGGCAATACAGCCTAATATTGTTTATAAATAAAATTGCTGTGGCCTTTTTTATACCATCAATCAGTCTCGTGTCCAGTTATTGGGGCGTTGGGGGGATCTGGGGGAAGTGGGTGCAGGTTGGTATCTATACTCAGGAATCGGTCACTCTATCCCCTCTGCGTACATACATGTGATTCTTGAAAATCACCGATGTTTGTTGGTTTGTGATAAATGCCCACCAATATGTTCTGGCCAGTTTTACCCTCACTTACTAGCTCAACCTACAATGATCCACACATTTAGTACTGTGATCATATATATCTTCACACAAGTAAGGCACTAATGTCAGTTTGTCATACAGCCAAACATCTTTTGTTTGACCCATCTTTTTTTTTTTTTTTAAAACGGCTAAACCTCTAAATTGATTGACCAGTCATGTGTGTTATCCCACCATATTTCTGTTATGCCAATTAAATTAAACTTGGCAAGACAACCTATTTCACTGACAAGTTGAGCCGGAACCCATCCAACTATACAACTTCCCAAACTGTTCTCAGTCCACCATTATTAAAATCCAAAGTGAAGTATTCAATTTCCCACACTTCTATTAAATACATTCAATAATGATTTGGTTGGTTGTGACACTGTTCTGATCATGATACATCTAAGTCATGATTGTCATGCTGAATCTAATATTTACAAGGCATCTACAATTTCACACCAGTCAAGAAACATTAGCGTATGTGCAAAATAGTGAAACAACATCTCCATAATGAATAATATTGCTTACTAAAGGGACAATCATCAACAATTAAAATCCCCCTAGAATTGAAGCTGAGGGGAATAAAAATTAATATTAATTCATTAATCTTCATTTAGCTAGCAGAATAAATAGTTAAATACAGAACAAACTATGAACTTGCTCTTTTTACATGAAAGAATCCTTTAACCAATGGCTCACTTTAATTGAATGTGGACAATTACTATAAAGACACATCAGATAGCTAAACTGATTGGCTTGGTCTTAGGATAATGAGTAAGAACAGAACAAAGGCAAAAAAAACCTATCTCCAATGTAATTTCTAAAAAGGTGAAGAGAACAGATAGTAATACAATTAGTAATAAATTACAATTACAGGTCTATTTAATAATGTTAATGTCTTAATCTAAAATGAGCATGCGACACTCTGCTAATGAACTGTCAAATGAACTGGCATGTATGGAAAAATATATTCAGAGGCCGAGCATTGTAAGACCATCAGTGCAAGTGGTGCTAATGTCCATCCTCTTTAGCTAATATTCCAATGCCTTGTGTTAATGCCATATTGTGTGTGTGTGTGTGTGTGTTTTGATGCTAATTTCTGTTTAGCATACTTGTATTAGAGTGAATTTGTGTGAAATATTATTTCTGGTTTGGCCTAAAACTCTTGAACTCTGTTCAAAGGAAGAGCTGTCCTGGCACTAAGCTTCAGAATATTGCCTGCCACATTTCATAATTAAGATGTAAAAGATTAGTGATCCAAGTCCCCCCTACCGCTTTAAAAATCATTGCACTTGTTTATTATTTGGCATAGCGATTTTACACATGACATAAACCTTTCCTGTAATGTAATGTAAAACCATTTACCGAAATTTGTAAATCACAGATGCTCACAAACTTTTATTGCTTAGAGGGGCATTATAAACTGAAGGCACATATGTGCTTATTTGTAAGTCATAAAGGTAAAAATCCTAAATTTCCTTTTTTATTTATTGTTGCTGCTCTGCACATACTTTGTGATGTGTTGATGGGTGATTATGTGTGAGGATGTCTACAAAAAAATCTATGGAATTTTCAAGTGAACACATACTAAACATCCATGATGTAAAAAAAAAATCATTTAAATATGTTTATCAACCTCAGAAGGGTGAAGGGATGGGCTGACCCTGCCAGAATTTGAATCTACAAACTTGAGGTTTGAACAGACTCTTCATCCAGTGCATTTACCAAACTCCCCAGCAATTGAACTCACAGTAATGTGAAGTGTGTGTGTTTGTATCACAGAAATCCTCAGCAATAGAACTCACAGTAATGTGCTGTGTGGGATTATATCTCAAAACTCCTCAGCTATAGAACTCACAGTAATATGCAGGGTGTGTGCTTGTATCACAGAAATCATAGCAATAGAATACACAGTAATGTGCTGTGTAGGATTGTATCACACAATTCCTCAGCTATAGAATTCACACTAATGTTGTGTGTGGGATTGTATCACAGAACTCCACAGCAATAGAATACACAGTAATGTGTTATGTGTGATTGTATCACAAAACTGCTTAGCAATATAACTCACTATTGTGTCTACCACTTTTCTGTGCTGAGTCCCAAGTGGAGTACTCACCAACGTATCTTGTAAGCATTGTACATATTTCTTCATCATTGTTTTAAATCAATTTGTGAATATATGAAAGAAAGAGAAGTGTGTCTGGTGAAACCTATTGTTTGGCATTCCTGTATGCTTAGTATGGAACGAGTGGATTGCCTTTGGCTACAAGCTCTCCTTGTGACAAGTGCCACACTTAGGGGGTTTATAACAGATCACGCTATGTTTATTTTTTAATTTTTATCTATAAACAGATTCTACTGAATAATTACATGGGGTTCTGTAGAAAACTATTTTTTTGAGTGTATGCACAGAGTGATACTTAATCTCTATCCACCTGAACTATTGTGGAAATTCCAGATTGTTCTTTTTGCTCACCCTATCTTGTTTTTTTCTTTCTTTCCTTGCTATACTACAGTGTGTGGGGTGAAGCACTATACAGGGTTTACAGTATCTTTTCACCCATGAGCGGTTCCTTTCCCTCACCACCTTTGCAGCCGCATGAAAACTATAATATGGTATGTAGTGGAAGTTCTGGCATGATTGGCATGATGAGATATGTAGTCCACACCAGCTTTAGTGAAAATGTCAGCCATGATTCTTCATCTACGTTCCCAAAATACATTCTCTACACCTTCTCTACCTTTGCTGGTTAAAATCTTCTGGCACCTACTGTGTTCTGCATTTTAACATTGCACAAAGGCAGAATTAATTATTTAGGTAATATACTTTTAAAACTACAAATGATGTATTATCTCCCTAGCAGTGATAGAAGCTGCTGGGTCAGAACCTATCTAATTGAGAGAACACCAAAGACTGACCGACTGATAATCCTGAAAAGGTGAACAGCCCTCAGGACACCCCTTATTCGGAGATTTAAAGACCATCAGTGATCTGTGCACAATTTTATAATCAAGGACTGCCCGCTACTATAAATTTCTTTGAAGAATGAGTTTGGCAGCGCATATTTAGCATTTGACAGGGCATTAGACTTCCACTTTGATAAAATAATAAAACAGATCTAAGATTTTCTGTCATGTTTGATCTGATCACTGATCATTATTTTTATTTAACATGCCGCCTTTCTAACAAACTATTGTTTTTTGTTCTTCCAAGTTCCACAGGCTTCTGTCAATAGACGGAGGTAGACTGTATTTTATACTGTAGTTCATCTCAAAGATTAGAACTGCTTTGCTATGTTAGTCATTTACTTAACCCCTTCTCTGTAAAAAAAAAAAAGTTTGAAAACCTTCATTATGCCACTCTTAGAGGACTTTACAATAGTAAAGTAGCAGTTGTGGCAATGTTAAGCCATGCATTATAGCACTACATTAACCTCACTATATTTTACTCTTTTTTTCTTAAATTCTGTAATACCCCACCATCTCTATTCATTTTTCGGCTCTCTAAAACACATTAAATGAAGCTGATAATTAGGACTGTATTTGCTATGTATTTTTTGTCAGCAGTTACCAGTGGGATCTTGTATTATATTAAAAGGAGTTCTTTATAGTCATTGTTAAGCAATTATAATCTAAGTACTTATTTTCAAAAGCTTTAACTTTTAATGGCCTCTTTTTATTCCCTAAATGTGTTTATTAAATAGTGTTTATCATCGGTAATGATGACTTAGATTAGATGTGTTTAAAAAAAAAAATGAAATCACAAATATATTTTAAGGTCTGAAATACAAGTGACGTTGATACAGGACTTTTCTGTGGTTTACAATTTGTTGACTGTGCAGCAGCTGATGGGGGTTAAGTAGTGCACCTGGCAGGTTAGTTTCTTAATACGCGGGGGGGGGGGGGATAGGCTTATAGAGGTGTGACTGATAGCATTAATGTGTAATGTGTGCTCAGGTGCAAAAGCCGATGAGAGGGCAATTGCATGAGCAATAGATTTAGTAATCTGATCACACAGATTGTTTGTTCGCATTGATAAATGGACATATCTACACCTGTCTATTCAAGCCATGTCTTTGTTAGATTGGAGGCAGTCATTCAAAGGTTGCAGATAATTCTATTGCAACATTCCACAGAGATTTGCTTCCTGGCAAATTTACGGAGTAAGCACTGCTTCGAAATCTGATTTCTTTAATTATATTCTGAGCCATATATTATTTTTTAGACACTTAGTTAATGGGGAGCATGAGAGGTCTTATAGCAAACCAAATGTTTTCTGTACAGTAGACCGTTTTTTCCACATTTATCATTTTCCCATTAAGCAAATCGTTTGCACACTCTGGGATTACATCTTTGCAGAGAAATTCATTTATGAATGGTTATCCTGTACTGAGTGTTCTAGAATGTCTTTCTTTTCAACATAGTGAAATAATATCATAATAGATACAGGCAGGGCTAACCCAAGACATTGTGCTGCTTGGGGCAGGATTGAAAATGCATGCAGACAGGGTCACACATACACATAGTCACGTTCACATACATAATCAAAAAAACAGTCACACACACATAAAGGGATACAAACAACCTCATACACAGTCACACACTCAGACAGTTATATACTAACAGTCATACAAACATTCTTAAAAGTCACATATGCTTATTCCATAATTGTGATGCTCTGTAGGAAAATGAGGATCGAGCAACCTTCTTTTTGTATTGTGGCATAGTAAGTAAACTAGTGTTCCTGTCCCATTTTGATGATCAGTGTAGTTAGTGGGGTTACAGCAGTCAGAATATGGTGTATTTACCCAGCAGAATACCTGTACTTCTCATAATCCGCAGCATGTCTTTTTAGTTTTACTGGCAGCACCGCCCAAGCAGTAAATCCCCCCCAGCAGGGCTTATCGTATCCAGCCCTGAACATAAAATTCCCTGCTTTTGTGTCACACTGACATGGGGGGGGGGGGGGGGGGGTCACATGACTTGAATCCTGCACTGTGTCAGCTTCCTCCTCTGACATGAATGAGGACTTTTCTTTATTACAGAACTCATGAGTTCAGAGCAATGGGACAACATCCAAATAACCCATCCTGGACCCATAGTAGCACCTCTCTATGTTGTGTGTTCCTGCAGCACTTTAAAATCTGACAATTCAAGTTCATGTAAAGAGTCCACAGCTGATAGCATAATTATGTTATTTATGCTATTTCTGCAGGTGGCAATATATAATGCTGTGCTATTCATTCCGCTATGCATGCCACTGCTTGTGCAATCTACGTAGAGAAAGTCAAGGAGTTTTCAGTGTTACACTTTTAATGGACATGCTATATGTCACTCATGACATTTTAAAAAAATGGCATCAGTACCTCACTAAGAATGCGAGCAAAAAGCACATTGGACAGGCGGCCAGTCAGTTTTTTATTTCTTTAACTTACATTTTCAAGCCACATGGTTGACATCCTAAACTGATGCCAGATCAACCAAAAGGCATCAGGAGAGCCAGGGACATCTTTAATATCAATTGGACCTGGGCAAGCATTTGCTTGGGCACCCTGGACCGTGCCCCACTCCCCGGCATGCAATCACGCCCTCCATCGCAATATTCCCCCAACAAAAAAATAAGCACAAGAATAAGCACACACACAGTTGGACTTTTGTTGCAGTGAGTACTTTTATTGCATTGTATAAAATGTGTATAGTAAGTGTATAATTACAGTGTATAAAATGTATATATGGATCAAAATGTGTGTATATGGCTGCAATATGTATACCTCCTTACTATGCAACACTGCAATAAACCTACTCATTGCCTAAGTTACAAAAGTATACACAGATATTAGAGAGCACTTACATATGTTCATATATATTTAAAAATATCTTTACAACTCTCTCTCTCTAGTTGCATTAGTTGCATTTATACTTATATGAACTTCCTAATTTTCATATGTAATAAAATTGTTATTGCAAAATTGCATTTCTTGTTTTATTCCCTTTTTCTGCACCACATTGCAAATAAAGGACTTAACACAGCCCCATAGAGTAGCCACAACACTTGTCATGCATCTATATTGCAATCACAGCACTTGGCTTGCACACCTATTGCACACAATTTGGCATGCCACAGAACATACCATAGTCTTACTTTTTTTTCTACAGAACTACCCCTGCAGAACAAGCCACATTGTCCCTTTCCCCCATAGTACATGCTATTTTGCCCCACAGAACATGCCACAGCATCACTTTGCCAAATTAAAATAAGCCACTGTCAGGCACCAATTAACATACCACAGTCATTTTATCATTAACATATGCAACTGCCAGCTTGCATATTCAAATATGCCACAATGTATTATTCAGATGCCAGTAATATTTTACCATTAAGATGCCAGTGTTATTGTGCCATTAAGATTCCACAGCTATTTTTTCCATTACGATGGCAGTATTATTGTGCCTTTAAGATGTCACAGCCAATTTGACCATTAAGATGCCAGTATTATTTTGCCATTATGATGCCACTGTCAATTTGACCATTAAGATGCCAGTATTATTGTGCCTTTAAGATGCCACAGCCAATTTGACCCTTACAATACCAGTATTATTGTGCCATAAAGATGCCACAGCAAATTTTACCATTACAATGCCAGTATTATTGTGCCATTAAAATACCACAGCAAATTTTACCATTAAGATGCAAGTATTATTGTGCTTTTAAGATGCCGAAGCCAATTTTACCATTACAATGCCACTATTATTGTGATATTAAGATGCCAGTATTATTTTGTCATTAAGATGCCACAAACAATTTACCCATTAAGATGCCAGTATTATTGTGTCATTCACATGGCAGTAATATTGTACCATTAATATGCCAGCATTATTGTGCCATTAAGATGCCAGTATTATTGTGCCATTAAGATGTCACAGCCAATTTGACCATTAAGATACCATTATTATTTTGCCATTAAGATGCCACAACCAATTTGCCCATTAAGATGCCAGTATTATTGTGCCATTAAGATGCCACAGCTAATCTGACATTTAAGATTCCAGTATTATTGTGCCATTAAGATGCCACAGCCAATTTGACCATTAAGATGCCAGTATTGTTTTGCCATTAAGATGCCATAGCCAATATGACCATTAAGATGCCAATATTATTGTGCCATTAAAATACCACAGCGAATTTTACCATTAAGATGCAAGTATTATTATGCCCTTAAGATTCCACAGCCAATTTGACCATTTATATGCGAGTATTATTGTGCCATTCAGATGCCAGTATTATTTTGTCATTAAGATGCCATAGACAATTTACCCACTAAGATGCCAGTATTATTTTGTCATTAAGATGCCATAGACAATTTACCCACTAAGATGCCAGTATTATTGTGCGATTCAGATGTCATTAATATTGTACCATTAATATGCCAGTATTATTGTAACATTAAAATGCCAGTATTATTGTGTCATTAAGATGTCAAAGCCAATTTGCCTATTAAGATGCAAGTATTTTAGTGCCATTAAAATACCACAACAAATGTTACCATTAAGATACCAGTATTATTGTGACATTCAGATGCCAGTAATATTGTACAATTAAGATGCCAGTATTATTGTGCCATTAAGATGTCACAGCCAATTTGCCTATTAAGATGCCAGTATTATTGTGCCATTAAGATGCCACAACCAATTTGACCATTAAGATGCTAGTATTATTGTACCATTAAGAAGCCACAGACAATTTGGCCATTAAGATGCCAGTATTATTGTGCCATTAAGATGCCAGTATTGTGCCATTAAGATGCCACAGCTATTTTCCCAATTAAGATGCCAGTATTATTGTTCCATAAAGATGCCAGTTGTATTGTGCCATGAAGATGCCACAGCCAATTTGACCATTATGATGCCAGTATTATGTGCCATTCACATGCCAGTATTATTGTGCTATAAAGATGCCAGTATTATTTTATCATTAAGATGCCATAGACAATTTCCCCATTAAGATGCCAGTATTATTGTGCCATTCGGATGCCAGTAATATTGTGCCATTAAGATGCCAGTATTATTGTGCCATTGCGATGTCACAGCCAATTTGCCTATTAAGATGCCAGTATTATTGTGCCATTAAGATGCCACAGCCAATTGGACCATTAAGATGCCAGTTGTCATGGTTATTCTGGGTTTGTGGCTGTTTCCTCTTCAGCCTCTAGTGGTCGCTATTCTTGGGTGCCCATTCTACTCCTGTTGTCAGCTGCCTCATTATCCTCAGCCATTCCCTATTTAAACCTGCAGCTTATGGCAATCAGTGCCTTTGCATTGCTTTGGTTGCTGCCTGATAGTGCCCTGTGTATTATATTTCTGATGATCTGTTGCCGACTCCTGCTAGCCCTTACCTTGTCTGTTTTGCCGCCTGTACTGACCTGTTTGCCCGTCCTGACTACGTTTGTTTGCTGCCGGCCCCGATCTTTTGCCTGTCTGACTATATTCTTCTGCCTGAGCCACTGTACCTTCGCCTAGATCCAGTATTCCGTTTCCAGCTTCCTGTTTGTTGGGTATAGTTTCGGTATCCTGGTAATAGTTCAGATGCAAAAAAGAATGAAACCTGCGGCTCAACCATAGGGTGAAATTCCTTCAGGCAGAATATTCTGTTCTGTTGCCGGGGTCCGTTACAAAAGACCTATATCGAGACTGCACAGCAGTTCCAGCCTCATACCTGAATGTGACAGTTATCACAGGCCCATGTCCTGCTATGAGAGCTACCAGTCCTGTCTCAGTCTGGTCACAGCTACCAGTCCTGTCTCAGTCTGGTCACAGCTACAAGTCCTGTCTCAGTCTGGTCACAGCTACAACTCCTGTCTTTGTTCAAGTCTCAGCTACTTGTCCTGTGTCAGTTCCAATCTCAGCGACCAGTCCTTTCTCAGTCCCAGTCTCTGCTACCAGTCCAGTCTCAGTCCAGTCCCAGTTATGCATCGTGGGGTGCAGACAGACCCCACACCCTACCCTGCAACGAGGCTCCTCCCTGGTCTGTTATCTTAGGTTGTGACACCAGTATTCCTGTACCATTAAGATGCCAGTATTATTGTGCCATTAAGATGCCACAGCCTATTTGACCATTGAGATGCAAGTATTATTGTGCCGTTAAGATGCCACAGCCAATTTGACAATTACGTTGCGAGTATTATTGTGCCGTTCATATGGCAGTAATATTGTACCATTAAGATGCCAGTATTATTGTGCCATTGAAATACCACAGCAAATTTTACCATTAAGAAGCAAATATTATTGTGCCATTAAAATACCACAGCAAATTTTACCATTAAGATGCCAGTATTATTGTGCCCTTAAGATGCCACAGACGATTTGACCATTAATATGCCAGTATTATTGTGCTATTAAGATGCAAGTATTATATGCCATTAAGATGCCACAGCCAATTAGCCCATTAAGATGCCAGTATTATTGTGCCATTCAGATGCCAGTAATATTACACCATGAAGATACCAGTATTATTGTGCCATTAAGATGCCAGTATTATTATGCCATTAAGATTTCACAGCCAATTTGCCCATTAAGATGCCACAGTTAGGTTTTCTATTAATATATCAATGTTATATACCACCCTCCTACCCCCTTCTCCGGTACTCACCGCCTGCACGGAGGAGGGAAACACAGCAACTAGATATGATGTAATGTCATATCTGTGCTTCCAAACAATCTTTTTCTTTGAATCTATATATATATATACATATATTTATATAGAGGTTGGAGAACTAAGGGGATATGAAGAATTAGAGTTTAATTTCACACACATATATATATATTTTCACACATATATAAATACACACAAGTAGACTGCCCCCTTGTTATGCTAAAACTTTGATCTTTACAAAATAAACCTTTGATTGCTAGTATTACAAGACCCTGGAGTGCTCCTTTTTCTATTGTATGGTCTTTATTCATAAAAAGAGAAATAACAGAGAATTGACAAGGAAATTGCAAACTTAAAGACTAAATTCTCTAATTTAACTATACTACAAGCCCTGTTATTTTGGCTTTAATTTTTCAATTCCCTTGACAATTCCCTGCAGTGCCCTCTTTTATGAATAAATTCATATATAATGAGTGACATTAGCTCAGTGTATCCAGCATTTCTGCAGACATGTAGGGATAGGGGTGGTTGCTTCCCCTCACGCTTGATGTATATGTGCCAAACTGGAGACCTACATGTTATCCGGGAGTGATCCCTAGCTTTAGTAGATCCCAGCTACTGAATTATTTATTATACACCTTATTCATATTTGAAAAGACTATTAATTGGTTAGATGCTGGTACACTTCTACCAAGTTGTACTTTTTTTAAGTGATCTTATTCAAAACAACATATTCTGTGGTAAAAGTCTATGCAGAGTTTCCCAGGAAATGTACCCTTTGGTGAAGTTGTGCATGACAGAAACAAAGAGAGCAATTGATGAATGCTTTGTAGCAGGGAAACAGGTTACATGGTTACATAAGTTGATCCGTGAAGAGCCAGAGCCATTGAGTTTGGTTCTCTGCCAAGTTGGCATAGATTGTTCGGCTCCACTCCAAGCGCGTTCACTAAGCATAGCTGATCTTAAGCTCATTGATCCTATCCCTATACAACCCACTACTCTTGGAGAGAGGATGGTTAACAGACGCAGGAGGATGCTGCAGTACTAATCTACCATTGTTCCAGAACAAAAATCCTTCCTGATGCTTGGTTACCAATTAAACATAATCTCTTGGACAATCAATTCTCTGTGCGCTCTACCCTTCCGTCACCATTCCATTCATAAATGAATCCATGCTGCACTTGGAATCTGTAAGAGACATTCTGCAACCATTACCACTTCAAAGGAAAGATTCGTATTTGTTTCATATGGAATGATTTTTGTGAGCTGTTTTTTCTAACATGATGTGACATCTTCTTTTTGTGGTTGGTTCAACTGCGCATGTTTGATTTGGTTTTTTAAGGCCTTTCTTGCATAACAGCCACAGTCATGCAGGTGTTATATTTTACTTCTAACATAGGAAATGACTGAAATAGCTTATCTTCACATTCATTTGGAGCAAACACAATGCTGCTGTTATGGACAGGATTTGTGGATTCTCAGTGGAGATGCACTCTACACTGAAAGCACAGATATTAGGTATTTGCCTCAGGTTGAACCCAGAGAACCAACAGCTACCAGAACATATGCAGCTCTGTAGTGAATGCAATGAGACTGGCTAGGCAGTCTATATTATCATAAAGGGACAATCCAAGACTGAGAGTAGGCAGCACTGGATCAATATCAGAAAACAAACTGGGTCATGCTAGAAAGACCAATCAGAAAATAATGACCCACGGCTAAAAACCTAGAAAATGTTAACCTAGGCATATGCAATTTACTCCCTGTAAAAGCATGTCCTACCGTACCTCAACAGGTGACAAACTCTGCACATCAGTTAAATGACACAACACTATTTCATGCAACGTGCAACCTCATATTTATGCATGGCACATATGAACCAATTTAAATGCACCTCTTGTACACCCACCACATATAAACAAACCTAAACTAGGTTTGAAGCACAATAGAGGAGAAGATAAATAATTTGAAAAGGAAAGAAAAGATTCCTTAAGACACTAAGATTGAAGAGATGTAGTAAATAATGAATATGATATCACCACATTGCACGTATAAATAAGACATATTTTTATCACTATTGTATATAAAATTAAGATGTATCCAACTCTAAGGGAAAAAGAAGGGAGAGATATAGTTAAAAGAATGAAAACCATGTAGAATATAACAAGTAGAAGGGAGTATGGTAGCACATAGAGTTAGGAAAGTAAGCCCACACCAGTTTAGGAGTTTAAAGTTTTGGTAAACTATCAAGGTACAGCACTAGTCATCCAGGTAAAGGAGAAGAATAGAGATCACTAAAAAATTCAATTTCTTAACAAAATTTTTTTGATACATTTAGTTTGTGCAGAACATAGATCATGTTCAAGTAGGAGAACGTAAAAGGAGCTTAAACTAGAAGGAAGAAAACGAAGAGAAAAATCATATTTAATGCATGGCTGATGCTGCATACAAATTTATGGTGAATCCAACAGAAAGGAAGAGAAAAAGAGAGGAGAAACGAGAGACAATATAGGTAAGGATTTTTAGGAGACAGGAGGGGGATGAGGAGAGGGGGGAAGGGAAGGGTAGGGGATAAATAGGAGAATTCTTAAGGACGTCAAAAAACTGGGGAGCATGACTCCCAGTTTATATGTTTTACGTATTGTTTATATGTTTTTCCGAGAAATGAAGCGAACCAGCCAAAGGAGGGGGAAGATACTGGAAGGATGCTCAAGTTAATGTCGGTTAATGTGCAGGGGTTAAATACGCCATTCAAAAGATTGGTGGTATAAATTTACCTAGTAAAAAAACAGATACAGATAGCATTTCTACAAGAGATACATTGGAGACAAAAAGATATACAAAAGTGGGGAGGGAATAAATACAATATAATTGAACAAGCATCTAATAAAGATAAAAATAAATGTGGAGTTGCTATATTGTTTGCTAGCACTTTACAGGTGAAAATCCTACACCAAATAAAAGACCCAGAAGGTAGATACCTGATTATTATATGTAAAATAAATAATCAGACATATTCTTTGGTAAATATATACCTACCCAATAAATACCCAACCAAACTGCTGCAACATATTTTAGATATCCTGGAAAAAACTAAAATGGGATGTAGTATAAATGCGGGAGATTTTAATGCGGTATTAAACCCAGAATTAGACAAAAAACTAAGGAGAGGTAATCAACTGGATAAAACTATCATTAAACAAGCTCAAATATTAAAAAAATATTAAAAACAAATGTGGCCTTTTTGATATTTGGAGAATAAATCATCCTAATGAGTTGAATTTTACCCATCTATCAAAAGTGCAATTGTCCTATTCTAGAATAGATATGGTCTGGGGAGATATTGATCTAGTAAATAGAACTCATAAGATCAATATAATAGAGAACACATGGTCAGATCATAGTATACTAGAATGGGAACTAACCACACTGGTTAAGTCAAATAACCCAACATGGAGAATGAAAGAGTACATATTGCATAATAATAAAAACATAGATAATATTAAACAGCAGATTGACCTATTCTTTCAAGAAAATAGTCCTCAAGAGACGTCATATCTAAATAATTGGTGTGCATTCAAAGCGGTAATCAGAGGGCACCTGATTAAGTTAGAAGCCCAATGGAAAAAAAATCAAGGAGCAAGTTTGGCTGGCCTCTATGCGCAACAGGACAACATTTCAGAAAAAAACTAAGTCAATCCTTCACAAGGTATATATGAAGAATTAAAAAATATACAAATGAGAATAAATCAGAAATTAATGGAAAGAATGATAAACAATTTACATAAATTAAAAAAATAAATTTTATGAAAAAGGTAACAGAGTGAATAAAATTATGACTAACAAATTAAAGAAAAAAATGGCTAATAACAGAGTGAATAAATTAATAGATCAAGATATGACGTATATGCTACCAAAAGAAATCAGAGAAAAATTCAGTGATTACTAAGAACAGCTTACACTCTCAATCAGAGAAGACCAGCATAAATCAATATCTAAACAACACTACAATTCCTAAAATTCCTGATGCACATAGAGAGTTGTTAAATACTCCAATCACACAAGAAGAAGTCCAAAAAGCCATTGAAGATATGGAGAAACAAAAAACATCGGGCTCCGATGGATATGGAAACTCCTTCTTTAAAATATTTATAGATCAGTTAAAAACTTGCTTGGCGGCAACATATAATGAGGCGGTAAAAACAGGAAGGTTCCCACCCGAAATGCTAAGAGCAAATATACTACCTATTCTAAAGCCAGATAAAAACCCAGCAGACGTAAAAAATTACAGACCTATATCACTTATAAATGTGGATGTCAAGCTTTTTTCAAAAATCATATCATCTAGGCTAAAGGACATTATGACCCTGATTATCCACCCATACCAGACCGGGTTCATTCCCAAAAGATCATCGACGCACAATAGAAGAAGATTACTGAATATAATAGACGATGCTAACATTAAAAAAGTTCCACTGCTGACCCTGTCGGTTGACGCAGAAAAAGCGTTTGAAAGGTTCAGCTGGAGCTACATGAAGAAGAATTTAGAAGCATTCGGTATAAAGGGATGGATACTAAGGGCCATATTAGCTCTTTACCAAAAACCATCTGCTAGAACGATTGGCCCAAATATAACATCAAACTTGTTTCCGCTAAATAACGGAACCAGACAAGGTTGCCCGCTGTCTCCATTAGTGTATGTGATATCAATGGAAACATTCGCAATAAATGTCAGGAACAACATAAATATAACAGGCTGGAAAGTGAAAGAGAAAGAAATGAAAATATCTCTGTATGCAGATGATATAATGATCACTGTAATTAATCCCCTACAGTCTCTGAAAACCTAATGGATACAATACAAATTTATAGTAAAATATCTAACTATAAAATAAACATTAATAAATCCAGTATACTAGATGTTAATGTAGATACCACCTCTATAAAGGAAATCCAACATAGATATGAATTCCAATGGATTAAAAACCATATAGACTACCTAGGTGTAAAAATCTGCAGAGAGCTAAATAATACAATGGAAACAAACTTCTAACCCTACTTAGATATTTAAATGTATGGTTAAAGGAAAGAAGAAATGTTGAAATATCGTGGTGGGGGAGATTGAATGCAGTAAATTCATTCTTAATACCAAAATGGCTATATTTGTTGCGGATGGTCCCCTTAGGAGTACCAGAGGCCTGGCAGGGAATGATTCAAAAAAGTATAAACAACTTTATTTGGAGAGGAGAAAAGCCAAGAATAAGACAAAAATTGCTCTCCCAAAAGAAAGAGAAGGGAGGTTTGAGCTTCCCAAATATTAAAATCCTATACCAAGCCATGATCTTATTTCACATACATGCAATGCAGGTAGAAGATAATAAGAATGAAGGTTGGTTTGCTATCGAGACAGCCGCAAGTGGAACATCAAACCTCCAACTTAATTTGGCAGACACAGAATAAAAAAATTAAATCGCTCAATATGATACATAAACAGATAATTCTGGAATGGGAAAAGATAAAAAAAACTTCTAAGAATTGGGAATAATAATATCCCGTCAACAATAAAAATAGAATACTTAGAAAATCAAATGGAAAATTTAAACCTAGATAAATGGAGAGCAAGTGAAATAACGTCAGTACAGCAAATAGTAGTAGAAGGGAAGCTTACCCCCTTTATACAGATTAGGAAACAATTTGATGTCCCAGAGTCAGAAATATTCAAATACCTGAGAATAAAAAGTTCTATAGCGGTACACTTAATCAAATATGATAGATATTTTTTTTTTGATGGAACTGGTAATAATAAAATATTCTCTAGGGCCATGAAATTATTAAGAAGGCAGGAACAAGTGACAATCCCACCAGCAGTTATAGCATGGGAAAAGGAGCTAAATATAAAAGTAAATATAAAAGAATGGTATAAGGCATTCCTTATGGTTATAAAAGACATCAAATGTTTAAGTCTGGCGGAAACACACTACAAAATAATTAATAGATGGTATTATGTTCCAACTTCCCTGGCAAAAATGTTCCCATCTGCAATCTCATTATGTTGGAGATGCCTCCAGGAAGAGGGCTCTTATACACATATTGGTGGAGCTGTGGAGATTTACAAAAGATCTGGGATAAAACATATAAGTTGATAGAAACCCTTACAAAGTCTAAAATACCCAAAACACCAAGTACAGCCTTTTTACATATCAACTGGCCTAAAATGTCCCTAGAAAATAGACTACTTATTACCCATATATTAATGGCTGTAAAGATCACGATAGCCTGAATTGGAAAAAACAAGGGAAAGTTAACTGGGAAGCGGTAAAAAAACTAATCACTTTCCAATTACAAATGGAAAAAAGAAATAAGTTGGGCACAATTGAATAGTAACAAACAGAAAATATGGGAAAAATGAGAAGAGGAATGGATATTAGAAAGTGGATACCCCCTGACACATATAACCAATTGACAAGACAGAACAAATTAGAAATAGACCCAGAATCCCCCTCCCTTGAGCTGGTAAGTAAAGATAAAATCTCATTAAGAATGTTAATTACTTTATCGGAAAACAGATCAAGCCCAATATATTATATTTTAATAAGAATATTTAAAAAAATGAAGTGGTTCTATATGTAAATGTAATGTTTGTCATGTACCTTGTTATTTATAATGTTTGTCAATCTTTTCAATTTTTTTGTAAACAAACCTAAACTAACAAGAAACATCAGTCATATTGTCTCTATATTTTTTGCAGGGGATTTACTTTTATTGTTCTTTTTTTTTACTCTTTGCAGGGTCCTTCATTGTTTTTTTTATTAGTTATTTTCATGGGCTGGCTAGAATAAATCTAATGGACATAATGCATAACTGTAGGTATTACATATTTGTTTTTCCAGATCCTCCCTTTCTAAATGTATAATGGTAAGGTGGAACCTGAGGATTCTAGAGACCTCCGACAGACTCGTCCACCTGCACATCTGGGGGTGGGGGTGAAAATGAGGGGGCAGGCCCTAGCCCCCCACTGAGTTTTGTAAATGTTTTAATTTATATATTTTTTAAATCCTTTCTTCACCACAGGGAAGAGCACATTGCTTCTTTCTCTCATGGCACTCGAGAGGTTTAATGTGTAATTGTCTTCTTTGCTCATGCCTAGTTAGGGGTTTGGTGTCCACTTCAGGAGGTTTATTTGTTGTTGTTCTGTCTTATGAATATTTCTAAACCACGTATTTTGTGCTGTTAAAAAACAGTATTTTTATCCAAGGGAAATTTGTAGTCACATGTTAAAGCCATTGCAATTACTGCTCTCACACATTTATATGGATAATTTTTGTATTTGTTACATGTTTAAATCCCCTATAATGCCTTTTGCCATTGTATTATATATATATTATATATTGTGCTATATAAACCTATATATAATAAAATGATTATATATAATATATATTGTGCTATATAAACCTATATATAATAAAATGATTATATATAATATATGTTGTGCTATATTTAAACCAGCATTAAGGGCATAGCTTGATTAGCACTGGCAGAGCTGGCAGAGCTGTCTGGTGATAGTTGTGAAGCCCAGGCTGCAGTGGCAGAGCTGACATATCTGATTGTTGCTGTGGAAAGGCAAGTTAATCTTCAGGTTAAGATGTCACTTGAAACAGAGGACAGCAGCAGCAGCGGGAGGCAAGCTGTGTGCTGGTGAAAAAAATGGTCTGGATTTTCTGTAATAAGATAGGTGACTATTTTCAACATTATTGATAACCATCAAGTGTAAGGTTTTATGATAACCAATGTCTGGCACTGTTTGTAATAACACCTCACTTTATTTCTCCATGCATTGACGTCAACGGTTTTCTTTTCAAATGGTGACTTTACTCATTTGTGTTTCCTTTGCACTGGCTTTGGCCTTGAAATATGTCCCATCTGTTTGTTTGTACAATGTATCCAGCCTGGTTTGGCACCTGATATAACACAGTTGCAGCTGCATATTTTGAGTCCCAAAGCCACAGAATGCTGCTAATGAAAGTATTGATGTTTGTTTATCTGTATTGTGATACAAAGTCTGCAGCTTTTAGCCACCTTGATGTCTCATAGTCTACATTGTATGTGATTGCTGTTCATCCATGCCAAAAAGGCTAACTTCAAAGCAAACCAGTTTGTTTCCAAAATGGGTTAATACTGTCTTATATAAACAAGAAAATATAATCAGGAATTGATAAATGATCAAGAAGCCCCTTAGCTCTATGAGAGACAATACATGAATATACATCTTTTTTCAAACTGATATTACGCTCTGTGACAATGAGGGGAAACTTCTTTATGTCATCGCTTGTAAATCTTTGGAATTTGGAGAGCTCATCGGTGTCCGTATGGGCAGGTTGTGCAAAAGGAGATGTTTTTTTCTAGTTCACATATCTTGTTCAATGATATAAAGAATAGAGAGGTTAAGAATAGCTCTCCTTGTGAAGTATTATTTCCTGCCTTTGAAGCTAAGGACATAGAAGAGAAACAAACGTCATAAATGAATGCAATGTTCTGACAAGATCAATGCCATCATTTGACATGGACTCTATGGTTCTTGAATTATAAATGCAGCTGGTTACAAATGTTCAAAACTCTACATTTTCTCTTTGTAAGTGAACAAAGAAAAAAAGGCAGTTGTTTTTTTATATTAAGTAGAATGTATATGTTACGCACATATCATGAAGCGAGCAAGTCATAAAAGTTTCTTGCCAATGTCATAAAATACATGTCTCATTGTACAATTCACTCAAATGTTCAAAAAGCTGCACTTTTCATGAATTGTGCAATTACACGATCTAAACCAAATATATATATATATATGGGCCCCCAAAGGCAATGATGTGTAGAAACGGATGACGCCCTGTTTATTCACTAAACTTGTGCTATTAATCTCAAAATGTAAACATTAAAACATGCTAAATTATTCACATGACTGAGAACAAGAAATTAAATGGATTTCTTACAATCTACATCATTATGAAATAGCATAAATCATAATAAATAATTATTTCGAATGTGGTGCTCCTTACAAAATGGGTAATGAGAAAGGGTTGGATAGAGCTTGTAGATATAGTTGGTGACACCAGAGTTTACTCATCAGGAAAAAGTACAACTCGATAATAAACATTAGTGTAAGAATAGGACAGGTGAGTGGAAGTAAGACATATGTTAAAATAAAGAGCCCGCAAGTATTCATAAAATGATGATGGTGATTACTTGCCAATGCAAAGCTTTTTGTAAGCCGGTCTTCAATTGAGGAGCCTTATGCATCATGACAAGGGCATCCTCTGATTTTTTGTTTCAGGGGACCACTCATCATTTACAACCTCTGATGAGGTTTAGTTAATCTAAACCACATTAACAGGAGATATGTCTCCACAGTCAAATTGCAAAGATCCATAATAGCATTTGACTACATTACATACAGTACTTGTGTATGAAATAAATTATATGAACTAAATACTCATATGTGCATGGCTATTACAAATCATCAAACACAGCCTCATTATCTCTACCCACATTCTGGTAAACCATTTCATTTCATACAATGCAGACTGTTACAAGAGGACAGTCAGTGTGTCCATTAATACATAAAAAAAGAGTGTGCTATGTGACAGGTGTACATAAATGAATAAGTATAGGGAGTATAAGGGAGAGCTGGCAAGGGAATAGGGAGCAGTTGTAGTCTTTGGGCTGGGGCTGCACTAATTTCTGTCCGATTTTTTTGTGTGTCTGTTTAGCTCTATATATTTTTTGTCAGCAAATCTTTTATGTTTATGTGTGTCTATATCTTATTAGGTGAGCTGATGAAGTGGCACAAAGGCCCCAATAGTTGCCAACCATCCCCTGATCTTCCCAAATAGAGTGACTTCTCATAGTGAGGTGCAGGCTACTGAGTTCAAGTAGAACATGGACCATAGCACAGTTGAGGCACTAAGAGTAGAAGGCCCACAGGTTGCATAAAGGTAAGAGAGATGAAAATTCATGGTGATGTGAATTCTTGTATCAGAACAAAAAGACATCCCTTTGGAGTTTTCCATATAGACTAATATTTCAGCTGGGAGAATGTTTAAATTCATTATGCATGAATGCCTCTGGTTGTCCTCCCGGACAAGGTGCAAACCCACTTGCATGCAGTTTTTACTATAATAGTCATAATTAAAGTATTTTTAACATGTATACCTGTACTTGTGACCTGTAATCATTAGCAAGAACATCTACAGTCCTTGAAGCCTGTGTTCTTTATCATGGAAAAAAATAAATAAAAAAAAGTTAACTATGAGGGGTGGCTGTTTAAATGCTTATTTTATCTTAAAATAATTGTTACCCAGGGAATTTCAGCATGAGATTCAACAGATAGAAATGTAGAGTATTTAGAAAACAACTAACCTTACAACTAAAAAGGATATTACACTTAATAAACCACAGCATGTCAATGTTATTCTCATGAGATAAGTAGCATTGGTTAAAGGTTAAGCAATATTGACATTTAAATAAAATACTGTATCTCTCTTTTTTTTCATTCAAGAGTTAGACTAGATTCCATCTATGGTTATGTAGCATCATTGCATGCTGTCAGGGAGGTAGGTGGAATGGTTTCACCTTTAAGTGAAATAAAAGCAGGACAGTGTGGTAAATTGCATCAAAGAATAGAGGGAGGTTGAATTGGTTGAATTCATCATTGTTTTTATTGCTAATATTCCTAACAGAGAATCTTCATTTATTATATTTTGATATCTATGAGATAGATAACTATAGTTTCACATTTATTGTGTATTGTTTTTTTTTTTGTGTTGTACTCATATTTGACCTTTATTAACCTTTATATTATTAACACCACTGTCACTACTGAACCAAGAAGGTCAGTTCATAATCTTTGCTGCAATGATTTAAGAGCAAACATTGGTAAAAGGTCAGGTATTTTTACACACTGTCTCTCAAACTTTTTAACCAAATACTCATGATGTTAAACTTACTCCAACCATGTGTCACTGGAGTGATCTAATTTTATGACCAATCATATACTGGTATCGGAATAGGTATGTATCCATGCATACAATCAAACATGTATTATACATGAGTAGCCATTTTGCATTATGTTACATTACCATTTACTTAAATAGCGGCAACAATTTTACATAGCGCTGGGTACAGGAACATAGAGGTGGACTACATACGAAGTTAGACAAACAAGGAGGTGGGATGGAGCAGGTTGGTTTGGTCATAAATTAATTTAGTGTGTTCTAGATGGGTATGTTGCAAGCTTCCTTATTCTTAACAGTGTTTGAGGACAGTGTGAGCTAGTTGGAATGGTTAATGGGTATTCTGGCGGGATAAGTAGTGAGCATCCTTAAAGAAGTGAGTTTTGAGGGACTTTTTGAAGGTTGAGTATGAGCTAGATGCTCTACAGAAGCAAACCAAGAAAAAGAGGGCCGTTTGGGTCATATGTAAAATACTAAACACAAGGATATGCCAATACAGCCACACAAAACAAGTTAAACCTTGTAAGAGCTGCATTACAACACTGATCTCAATTCTTTAAAAAATCACTAAAATTGTGATTTTGACACATACCTGGTATATGTACATACAATGCTTTGTGTGTAGCATTGTTGAAGTACCCTAGTTGATGTTTTCCCTACCTATTGTAAGTATGTCTGCATGTGTTTCTTAAAGCTCTTAAAGGGGACCTTGTGTCTATTTCTCATATTACAATTCATGTAAATCTTCATTTTATAGCTTCTTCAGAGAGACTGAACAAGTAAAGGATTCTGACTCAAATAGACTAACGCCTGCAGACAAATTACCGCATTATTGCTTTATTTATTTTTTTAGATCATTTTTATTTTATTTGATATGATATTAATACATTTTGTATACAGTAAGATATCTTATTTGAAATGGACCAAAAAGGGATGGAAAGAACTTACGTAAAAATGTACTGGAAAAATATACAAATCGATTTATTGTAAAAACACTCACAAGTAAAATGTGCAAAATGAAACCAGCTCAATCTTGCAAAATAAGTTGAAATATTGTGGTGGATTACACAACACAAGACCCAACTGGGCCTGGTGATAGACAGCTGTGCAAACTAGCATTGATGGTGTCTCCTCTGTATATGGCAATATGGAGAGTTGCAGGTGCAACCAGCGAGTCAATAGGCAGCAGCAGCACAGATGCTGAATTCGTGGAGGGCATCGACAATCACAGTCACTGAATATTAAATGTACATAGAAATGATATGTAGGAGATAGGCAGCCCTCTGCATTTCGTGAGGTATTTATCCTAATTTCCTCAGGCGACTGATGTCACACACTCCCATCCTAACTAATCCCCCCTCCCCCAAGGTCCAATCAGAAATCAGAGTCTTAATAACATAGAAACATAGATAAGCCACACCACTTGTGTATATAGGTGGTAATTATGGGTTTTGAGATCAAAACCCATTATCACCATCTGTACTTTACAGTTAAAAATTATGAATTATAAATTATTTATTAAAAATGCAGTCTCCTCACCCTTTTCCCTTCTCTTTCTTATTTATGTTGTTCCCCTCCCTCTGCTTGACTTTATTTAAATTTTGTTACATACACATTTATATATTTTCCTATATGATCTGTGCCAACTGTCTAGCTGTATGTGTATATATATGTAAAATATACCATGTATATTAAATATACCATGGTCCATTTGTTCCTGTAGTGATGTAATACAATCAGTCCTCTGTGTTCTGTTCAGAGTCTGATATATATATTGCAGTAGAAACACTTTTTGGCTCATGCAACTGTTTTTCAGTTTTACAGCTTTACTCTCATGTTGCTACATAATATTCATTATGGGGATGGTTGGGGCAGCATTGGTAGAGGGTGGGGGGGAGGGGGCAGCATTGGCAAAGTCTGGGTCCAGTGTTGTCTGTGTGGGGGATGCATTGGGTAAGTGTGGGGGCAGATTGCTCTGTGGGGAATGCATTAGCTAAGTGTGTGGGATGCATGTCTGTGGCGGGATGCATTGGCTAAGTCTGATTGGCAAATAAAAGGAAATAAAAACAAGAAATGCATTTTATTTTCTATCATAATTTTATTAAATATGAAAAAACAGTTTACATGTGAATATTTGCAAGTAAAACTTATTTTTTAGGGTAGTCTTATATTCAGACTTTTTTCTTTTTTTCCTGAACGAATATCCAAAGTTTGGGGGTCATCTTATATTCGAGCAAACCTGGTACTTCCGTTCATTACACTTTTTCTATGTAATAATGTTTCTATTATATCTAGCTAAAGAGGCATTGTTTTGTTGTTGTTTATTAATTTTGGTTTTGTTCACTCGCTCAATGCTACCCTTTAAGCATTAAGCACTCGCTTAATGCTACCCTTGGTGAGCGAGTGCTATGTTGCATTTGATGTGCCTTGAAGACCAGAATTCCATTATTTTTGTCATACGTTTACTGAACTGTGAATTTCTTTCTTTGTGTTCAGTCCGCCCACACAAATTATATATCATTTTTTAAAGGACAGAAAGGGCTTATATTTGATACTATTATTTTCATCATATGATATCATTTACTATTAAAAAAAATATAAAATATGATGAAAATATGCCATAAAAAACACTTTTTCTAACATTGACCTATTTTTTTTTTTACACATTTACAAATGGTAAAAAAGACCCCAATATATATATTTCTAATATTTGTCCTGAGTTTAGTAATACCAATGTTTCCTTGTTTGTCTATGTTTTATTTCAAGTAATAGGGCAATAAACAATATTAGTGTTTTGTTTGTTTTCTAATCATTTTCTTCTACAGTGACTTTTTAACCCCAACCCTAAATTTACCCCAACTCTAAATTTACCCTAACCCTAAATCTACCCCCACCCCTTAATCTAACCCTTGTAATCATCCGAACCCCCTGTAACCCTAATTATGACCCTAATTATGACCCTAACCCTTAATCTAGGTTCAGTAGAAAAGGGTTAGCTTTTTCCATTTATTTATTTAATTCATTTTTTCTTTCAAACTGTAATATACTTAACTGCCTCTAGGGGCAGTCAAGTAGCGGTTTCAGAGCGACGGAAGAGATTTTTTTTTCTCTCCTCCGTCGCTCTGTGTTGGGCACGCTGTATTGGAGGAGCATGCTCCTCCAATACAGCACCCGATCGCGGTGCACAGGGGGGCACAGAAGGTGTTGCATGATGCCTCCATCGAGGCATCATTGCAACACTTTAACACACATAGGCAGTTATCAGCTTTCACTGCCTATGTGTGTAACGTGCATACGATCACATTTGCGGTGATCGTATGCGCGCGGGGGGGGGGGGGGGCTGAATGCACTCTTAGAGGCTGCTTCGGATCCGAAGCAGCCTCTGAGAGTAGCTGCAGGCATGTAGTGTTGCGCTAAGGAGCGCAACACTACATGTAAACGGAGGACGTATATATACGTCCTCATGGTCCTCAAGGACCATGCTTTTAAGGACATATATATACGTCCAAATGCGTTAAGGGGTTAAGAATGTCAGGTGCCAATTGTTTGTTTATTTGATGTGAAGTATTTAAATGTCAGCCTATTGACACTAAAACTTGAGAATAGTTTGAGGAGGTTGACTTCGAAGGTCAACTTTAATTTCGGCAGCCGAGTTTGACTTAGTCTCCAAAATAGTTTAATCATTTCACCTCCCATTTTATTTTTCAATAGGAAAGATTTGTTTTTGTTTTCCTAAGTTAAACTTAGGTGCAAAAATGTTGCCCTGCAGATGTAGATCATTCATGCTGTCTGAAAGTAAATAGCAAGGCAATTTAACTTAAAAGAAGACGAAAAATAAATATACAAACTATTTAAATAATTATAATCTAGCCCTTACGGCTAGGATCCCACTCTAATTTGGCACTTGAATGCAGAACATGGAATAGACATTGCAATTAGGAATTCCAAACTACATTTTTCACAGGGTGGAATTAGCATTAAAGAATAATTGAAATAAGTAAATAACGGAGTGGATTAAAACAGTCACACGATTGCCAGCCTAACTCAGAATGTGCTCATTACGATGTTGTTTATTACTCATTCACATTTAGGATATCAGTAAAACTGAGCTTACAAAACTTTGCAAGTATTAGAATACAAATTCTGATGTATAGAGTGAAACCTTTAACCTATAAGATATTTTTCTGAACCTCTTCAGTGTTCAAAGTGTTAAGAGTGCACAATTTATTGTGCAGTCAATGTCTCACTGAACTCCATGTTAATAAGGTTTTTAATTGAGTTTGCTGAACTTTTCATTGCTTTGGCAGGTCTACGCGTAGCTCAAGGGTCTAATGATCTGTGCAGCGTCCATTAGCCAACTAGTCTGTAATAGCTGAAGATGTCTCCTGAAAGGTCAAACAAAGAGGCTAAGAAAAAGGTTGCATATAATTATGTGCTTTAAAAAGCATAGGCCTACAAGTAAGGTTTGACAATATTACCTTGAAAAAGGCAAATTCCTATTAACTTTGTGTTTCAAGTCAAAATTATTTCTTTTAATGAGAAAACTCTGGATTTGACAGGTAAACAAATAAATAACATTACACATCAGACAATGCAGGACAATGCAGATAACGAATAACGTGTTTTAAAGCACAGCACATTGTGAAAAGTTAGGGTTCACCAGTATTTTGAAGTCCATTTCTGCACAGCAATTACATACAGGTATGTCTTCACAAAATTCAGTCAGCACTATTAATAAAGTTTTAGCCAATGGTTCTGTCACAGAGTCCTACAAGCTGCTTCTACCACTGTAGGTTTTTTTTTACCCTTACCCAGCTTTGCCCTTGTGGTTGTGTATAATGGTTCAGCCGAGCCCGGGACATAGGACTGCATAGCAATATGGAAAAATCTGAATAGCACAGTCTTTTTAAAACAGAGTCTCTTTAAATCAACTTAGGTTAGAGACAGGAATAATGAGGATAATAGTCCATTTAGATCAATGGCTCCACGTAGAAATGTGTCACTAATTATCTTAGGCTGACAGGAGATATGGCAAAGTTCACTCATCACAAGAAGTAGTTGAAGGCTGGTACACAGATATAGACAGTAGCAGAGTTGGCACTCCAAATAAGTGACAGTAAGCTAAAATTGTTTTGCAATAAGCAGCAAAACTTGCACTTTTCAAAAGATGGCATCAGACTTTAACGCAGCTTATTATACCTAGACGTTTGCAGCAGATAAAAACTATAGCACAGACTGTAGTAAAGTTTGCACTTCACGGAAGTTTAGAGCAGATAAACTATAACACAGACTGTAGCAGAGCTTGCACTAAAGGAGGAACAGCAGGGTAATAACAATCATGGATTCACTTAACTATATGCCAATAGATTTGTAGGTGATTTGAGGTGCCAAAGGGAAAATCCAGAAGAGAGTCAGGACAACCAGGATCAGATAAAACAGAGAAGGTTAGCAGACAAGCCAGAACTAGAACATGAGGAAAACAAGATAGACAAGCAGAGAAGTCTGACCTTTTGAAGCTTGGTGCCCGAGAGCCCACCACACAACAGGTTGGCTGAAGGAAGTGTGCTGAATGCATATATGGGAATACGTAATGTCGTTCTGACCAGCCATCGGCAGGCTGTCAGTATGGGCTGGGAGAGGTTCATTAAAAAAGGCACTAAAGTGTTTGAATTTTTTATTTACTGATAGAAGCAAAAACCTATGTGACTGTTCTAAAATGTATCAAAAGATACACATAGGTTTACTTTGAGCATTCCCACTCATCTGAGGCAGAGCTCTTCTGGAAACTGTCAACAATCATTCACCCAATGAGGGCAGATGCTCACCACTTGCATCTGATTGGGGTCTGGTTTTCACTCTTTGTGCTAGTGCAGAAAGAGACTCTCTTGTTAAGGTACTTTCTGGCAATGAGTGCCTCTCACTGCATTAATGAAGCATCATAGCTGCTGGTCAGAGAAGCACAAGTGAAAAAAAATGTGTATTGATTCTTTAAGGAGTGGCATGTATGAAAATCATGACCTCTGTAGCACAAGTGTGTGCACCATGAAAGACAGGCAGTGCAACTGACTAATAGTTTGCTGTGTAAGAATTTACCAGAAAGATTTATACAACAGGCAGAATTCTTGTAAAAGAATGATAATAATAATAATAAAGTAGAGCAACAAAAAGTACTAGGTTTGCCGTGGGTTATAATACACCTCCCATTTGCTGTACTCAGTTCAGTACTGATTTTAAAAAGATAAGGGAAATAATCTCTTCTGGTGGGTATCTCTCCCTTACAGGATTTTTAATATGTAGTTTAGCACCTTTCACTTTAATTCATTTGCAGAGGCGCAAAGCCGGAGCCACAGTAAGATTGCTTAGGCAGCCACCTTAGGGCGCCGCAGCAGTGGGAGCACCAGCTCTAGGGGTAAAAACTTCCGGTAGAGGCACTGGCTGGGGAGATGATCTCCCCTTACCAGCCCTCTACACGGCCAGTGTGGAGCACCCTGGGAGGTGCGAAGTCGGCCCCCTCCCCATAAAACAGGGGAACAGGGGAGGGGAGGAGAGAGAACAGAGATGGGGTGGAAGGGGAGAGAACGAAGGAGGGTGAGAAAACAGAAATTGTGGAGAGCAGAGGAAGAGGGGGCGAGAACAGAAATGGGGGTAGGAGGGGGGACAGAAGGGAGGAAGAAAGGGAGAGAACAGAGATGGGGAGAGAACAGAGATGGGGAGAGAACTGAGAAGGAGGGGGAGAGAACAGAAATGGGGGAGACAACAGAGATGGGGAGGAGGGGTCGAGAACAGATGGAGATGAGGTGTCGAGAACAGATGGAGATGGGGGGGATAACAGGGATGGGGAGAGGGAAAGATATATGGGGAATAGATAAGAGATATGGGGAGAGTCATGGGATTGGGGGGGTCACCAAAAAGCACTTTCACGTGTGTAGCAAAAAATCCTTACACCAGCCCTGCATAGGTGATAGGTAATTAGCAGAGTATTTAATTAGAATAGGTTCCTGTTTACTATGACTCTGATTAAGAGCTGGCAATGACTCAAAACAAAGACGTTTCCATGTTTTCTTGATTAGTTTGTGTTCCCCCTCATTTTCTATGAAAAATTCATAAATTTCCATTTGCTTAATACTGTTTGTGACTGGAATTGTTTAAAATGGACCCACTATCCTACTGTGGAGAAATCTTTTTTTAACCAATATAATTTTATTGTTTTCTTTCGTTCCTCTCCTCTTTTGTCTTTCTTACAATATTAATTTAAATAACATTACACATAATAACACAAATACATAGCATTTATATTTCTTAGAAATTATGAAAAAATATAAAATGATAAACTATAAAAAATGAATAATTTTTATGACCCCTACAGCTCAAATAACGGGACAGGGTTTTTGCTCCGACTGGTTCCAGATTCATAACGGTACACGGCAGGGATGCCCCTTTGCCACTTTGTTATGTATTATGACTCTGGAACCGTTAGCAGTGAGAATAAGACAACAGCCAGAGATAAAAGGGATTAAGCTTGGAGAGGTTGAATGTAAGATCGGATTATACACGGATGACGTCCTTTTAACAATCATGGATGCCAAAATCTCGGTTAGAAAGGTGATGGACAAAATTGATATATATGCAAAGTTTTCTAACTACAAGCTTAATGTGGGGAAAACACAGGCCCTGGGGGTGGGGATGAGAGGAGATCGGATTGCAGCTTTAAAAGTGGAGTTTTCCTTCCAATGGGTCGAGGATAGTATCGAATATCTGGGGTTAAAAATTCCATAATCGTCTAAAAAAATAGTTGATCTAAACTTTGGCCCTCTGTTGGGAGATATGACTCATATACTGGCTCAGTGGAGAGGTCTAAATACAACTTGGCTAGGTAGAATTTATATAATAAAGGCTTATATTTTACCAAAGTTGTTATATCTGCTGAGAATTCTGCAGTTAGTCTTCCCCCCTCTTTGGTGGAAAACTTTCACGGGATCTTTAATAAGTTTGTATGGGCCGATAGAAGGCCTAGGATCTCCAAGAACGTGCTATTTAGTAATAGATCTACAGGGGGGGTAGGACTTCCAAACGTTATGACCTACGTCCAGGCTAGTGTTCTAACTCATGTACATGCAATTCTGATTTTAGGAAATAAATAGGAAGATTGGTTTAAAATAAAATGACATATTTTATCCCTAGATAGTTTGGAGCATTTGATATGGATGCCACAAAGGAAGGTTAAGGAGCAGATTGGTAGATCCAGTCTAACTTCACTGCAAAATATAATCCCAGTCTGGTTAAAATTTAAAATAAGATCATTAGTGAAAGATAAGGTAGTTCCCTCCTCACCTTTGAAGGTTTTACAGCATAACATAACTGATTTAAACTTGAAGAACTGGGGTGATGTATCAGACAAGAGAATAGGAGACATTCTATCCAATGGTCACATGAAATCTTTAAACTCGCATTTAACATTACGGTATTAGAGAGGTTCTCCCTTTATATAATTCAACATTATTTGAAAGCATCCTTATCTAAAGGGTTGGAGTCTAACAGGGCAAGGTTGGTTTATCAATTATTTGATGTGAGTAAATGCCTGGGAATAATGGGGAAAATTCGCAATAAGTTGGACCTAAGAACCCGATAAATGGTGTAAAATCTGGTCACAATTGGCTAAAAGTACCCACTGCCTGAAGTTACAGGAGCAGTTTTTTAAACTTGCACAACGTTGGTATCTGGTCCCTCAAAGAATGCAAAAAATAAATAAATCTAATCCAGGCACATGTTGGCGGTGTGGTAAGCTGCCTGGTTCCTTTCTGCACATATGGTGGTCTTGTGATAAGTAGTGTTGAGCGAACCCGAACCGCACTGTTCGGGTTCATAACGAACATTACGGTTTTTGGACCCCGGACCCGAACATGGACATTTCACTGTATGTTCGGGTTGGAGTTCGGGGTTCGGCGATTACATTGTATGTAATGCTATGGGCTTTCTATAAACCGAAATAGAGTCCCCATTCATACGAATAAGTCAATAGACTTTCGGTTATGTAATAACATAGGTGAATATAGACTTTCGGTTTATGTAATACATGTAATGCTAGTGATATTCTATAAACCGAAATAGAGTCCCCATTCATACGAATAGGTCAATTGACCTATTCTTATGAATGGGGACTCTATTTCGGTTTATAGAATAGCAATAGCATTATATGTATTACATAAACCAAAAGTCTATAAACCGAAAGAGATAAACAGAAAGAGTGCATTACTCAAGCTGATAAATATAAACCTAACATAGAGGATACTTTATATAATACACATCTCCTACTTTCTACTCATAATTCAGACATAAAAACCATTATATCTTATACAGTTTGTAATGTACATGGTGCAGCAATTTAAATCATGACCGATAACAAAATAAAGAGCGTAGAAGAGGACACCAGAGGTATATAACCAGCAAATGTTAAACATTATGTTGATGTTCAAATATTATTTTAAATAACTCTGTATTTTAAATAGCAACATTGCACAGCATTAAAACAACACTGTTTGTGAACAATCTCTCCAAGTAATGATGCACATCAAACCTATGTAAACAACAATACCAGAAATAGTACTTATCTTCTGATGTGCATGACTTGTATGAAAAATTACGTGGGTAAGAGAACAACATTTTTAGCCATTGGTGGTTAGGACATCAGAGATACTACTATTAATAATCACTTTGGGAATTTAAGCAATGGAGATGTCAATACAAATGCAGGGTTCAGGGTATTGACAAGGTGGTATTGCTTAACAGACGTGATATCCCTCTAAGGAGTTAAACAAATTGGAGATAAAATTGGTCTTCCATTTAAAAACTCAAAAACCTCAGAAACTGAAATTGAGATTTTATGTGCATTTGATGTGATTATTCACACACAGTGTTGTTTAATGCTGTTCAATGTTTTCTATTAATTGTTTTTTGTCCATTGGTTTAAATAAACTACAAAGATTTTTTTACACTGCATTGTACTTTGTATCTGTGGTAGCTGGTTTCCTTTGGACTTTCAATTTATTTGTATTTACAACCTCCAGATCCTGTATTCAGCAAAACCTTAAGAGTTCACCCATGCGTATTTCTCTGTTTTAGAATTTTTTTGTAGCTTCATGTTATTTATTGTTAGTCTGGCCCTGTTAACCCTGTACACCTAGAAATGAACAGGGCA
The DNA here is from genome assembly GCA_036172795.1 of Pelodytes ibericus. Classification (NCBI taxonomy): domain Eukaryota; kingdom Metazoa; phylum Chordata; class Amphibia; order Anura; family Pelodytidae; genus Pelodytes; species Pelodytes ibericus. The sequence continues at coordinate 164,008,349 of CM069858.1, forward strand.
TCTGTGTCTAGAAGAACTACAAGGAGAAGGAGGTCTAAAATGTATGGGACTCTATCCAGGCAAGAAGTACAAGAAATGTACTTGCTCCACAGGATCTCAGGAGAACTGTATACTGTTAGATGCCTATATATTGTCTTCTTAGAAAGGGCATTCATACACAGTAAGGGCACACTATGGAAGAAGGGAGCCCTGTGGCATACTTGACATCTTCTTTAGGCCAGCTCCCTGAACAAAAAGGGGTGGTGTCATGAGACTTGATGCTCTCATTTTAAGCTCCATCCTCTCCGGGACTGATCCTGGGTCTCTGGAGCACAAGATATAACCTAATTTTAGGGGACAGGACCCCCAAAAAAGGACACTCCCAGCTAATTTGGAACCATTAGCAACTATGCTGCAGTAGGGACCACAAATGGGGAAGTTGAATTCCTGTAGCTGCCCAAGGGATACAGTGGAATTTTGAGCTATGATATATATATATACACCTATTAAAAAATTGTACAGGTACCTATCTATCTAGTATGCTGAATGAAAACTAATTCTTACTCATATTAGAGTTAAGAAAACAATTCTATATATTAAATTCCATTCAAAATGAGAATGGTGTAAGTAATTGCTAATTAATGTGAACATCCCTTAAATCTCTTAGCATGCTGTTCATTTCAAAGTTGCATCTTAAGTAAAATGTGCTGACATTGTAAATAGGTTATTTATGATTGCACACATGATTTTTTTGTGAAATCTTTTATTTATCTGTGACTAGTAACCTCTAGATTTTTCTCCAGCTGCTTTTCTGATTGCTATTTGTTCTCATCAAAGACACTCTTAGTCTTCTATAGAAGTTGTTTTTAATAATGGGAACATGCTGGGGTCAAAGGTCGTTCAAAGGTAGAAGAACTGCCATTGCAATTTAAAACTGTGGTAGATTTAAAGGGAGGTTGAAGCGTCATATCTTTATATGAAACATCATAAGATTGTCAGAAAACACATTTTATTATCTTTGAATTACAGAGAACTTGACTAACAATGCCAGCGGCAACAAGTGAGTTATGAAATGTCTCAAGTAATAATAAGAAGCACTGCTCCTTTGGAAAACCCGCAGGATATTTATGGAAGATTAAATATATTTTTTTTTGTGGTGCAGTTTAATATAGTATAGCGTGGTATTACCTTCATAGAGAAATGCTCTTTTAACTTTTGGTAATTATAGGAATCCAGATGGAACTAGGAAATATTAAGAAAATTTCATTTCAGCATGATGTAGGTGATGGTAGTGTACATGAGATGACAAAAAATGCTGTGTGCTTACGCAAAAAAAGTAAATGATAGATGTGTAATGCAAATGGGTACATGAACTGGATCTTAACTACTATAATGAGGTAGTGACCAAAGATGTCTAGACACTCCACAATCCCACTGCATTTGAGGATGCCAAGTACAGAGGAGATCACATAAGTGTAAATGACATGCTCTGCAGAAAAGGTACCAGGAGATTTTTAAACATGATAACGATGACTAGAAATAGGCAAAATGGGAAACTAATGTCTGTGACAAAGTCTGTGAAGGTCCATAGAACATAATTACATTTTCCTTTACAGAGTCCAGTAAATTTCCACTTATGCACAATGTTTGTGCCTACCCCTAATGAAGACATGCTGCATCTTCTAAATAGTTCTACAGATTGGCTATAATGCAGTAATGTCAACATTTTATATTAAATAAATGGCCCTCACTCACTATATAGTTTCTTTTATCATGTTTTGTTTATTAGATGCCACTGATTTAAAGGTTAGAATCCAAGCTCTATGACACTTACTCTTCTCTAGTGTCTGATTGTGGGCATGATCTCTCAGAGAGTCACAGGCTGACAGTCAGTTGGGGAAACAAGATTTGGTCATGTCTGACGGAACAATAAAAGGTGACAGACTGTCAACCAGAGAGAGTTACTCATACTTCATACTTCAAATATTACAAATTACTTCATATTTGTAATATTTTCATTTTATTTCTATATTTTACAGTACTTCCCACCTAATTATGTTTATAACAAAAGTAATGGGCTGTTTAAATCCTTCTAGATGCTATACATGGGTAAAAGGAATACTCAGATCAAGGAATGGACACTTTACATTATCAACATAGGACTTACATTGGACATATTTGGAAGTAGAATGAGTGTCACTCAGTTACTGCAGTGAATGTCAATGATATCATAAAAAAAAGAAGTGTTGTGGGGGACTTTGGAATTATGGAGATAGTCTGTATAATGGCAGATAAGCAGGCAAGAAGCTTGCTGAAGTCTTCCATACAAAATAACTTTGATTTTTAATTCTATGATACTTAATATATTCCCAAACAAGATTATTTATTAATGTGTTAATATGGTGATTTTAGATTTTAAAAATATTAATAAAATCGTGCGAAAAAAATCAGGGTTTTTTTTTGTTCTTACACCAGTGAAAGAAAAGTGAGTTATTTAAATCATATAAGTATTAGCCAAAATGTTCTACATTTATAATAAATAAGGAGGTAAATACAGAGCTACTCAGATGGGTCATTGGCTGTGTAATGTAATATATTAAGTAGCTGAACTTGTCAAAGAATTACCAAGCCCTTTGTTACATATAACTCAATGCCATAATGTTGCTGTCAAGGGCAAGCATATCACTCCCCAAGATAAAAGCTTGGTCACCCTTGTGAATTCTACAAGCTACATGTATTTCTAACATGCCTAATACATTTTGTTAGACTACTTCGTCCAAGGTCTTTCAGGCTCATGTTATTGCATTGTGTATCCATGTAAGTGACAAGGTACTTATGAAAGTGTTTCTAACATACAGTATATTGACTACAGTCTACAGTGTGGGAAAGCACCCCTTGGTTTATTTTAATGAAAAGCAGTATACACTTCTTTTTCCAAATGCTCTGTATGATTCAAAATAATATATAAGCCTGGAATGGATACATTACCGGGTAATTGCGCTGCTAGGACAAAGAGCAATAAATGCATTTTTTTTGTATCTGAGATCATTGAGGCAGATCCCTTACCTATTTGCTTCTTCATCCATTAATAATTGAATAGATGAAAAGAAGAGCAAGACTGTGAACATTTGCATGTGATGAGGTAACCCTATGATGCAGGGTTGAGCACTAAACTTGGGTTGTTCCCTGTCCATGCTTTTGATGCCATAGAACTGTGAGGAGCTACATGCACTGTTATTACCTCAGAAATGTCATGTAATAATCTTTTATGCACAAAAAAAATCTAATTTTGATTAATTCACTCATGTGGACAAATTTCAGGGTTGACTATTATGTTAGTGACAAAAGAAACAAAAAAGTGGGTGCCACATCTCAGGAGGAAGGACAGCACTGAAATAGCCTGCCCTATAGGATGGTACCTACTTGGGATGGGAATCAACCATTATTTGCTCACTGTCACCTTTACAGAAGATACCTCTCCATTAACATATGATACTAATCCGACCCATACGAGGTGTCCAGACCCAAGCCTCCTATGCGTGAGGAACATAACAGACACGGATATACATTTCGGCCTATCATCATAAGTGGGGTATGGCTGATGTTCCTCTTGGTGCAGTGAACAAGGGACCAATGTCTGGGCCTATACTGATAACTCATATAGACACAATAGAAGTGTGATACCTCCCGAGTAGGTACCATCCTATAGGGTATGCAATTTCAGTGGTGTCTGTCCTTGTTGAGATGTGGCTCCCATTTGTTTGTCTTTATTATGCCAGTGACTTCTGACCTATTGTGTCTTTACCCAAGCTGGTATACTTAATTTAAATATAGCAAAACCAGGTATCATGGTATCTGAGAGCACCTTTGTGCAGTGCAACCCACTTCCCTTTGTCTTCTACTACAAACCTTTTTCAGCACAGTTTAACAGCAGTAGAAATGCCTCTCTCGATTCCTGAGTATAAAAAAAACTAAATTGTTGCAACAAGTAATGAATTTCAATGCAGTTCAATCCATCTGATGCCTGCTAAGTACCTAATGACATCACAAATCAAAGTTGTTTCCTTCTTGTCTTCTGGCAAAAAACTGGCGCATGTGTGTATTTCTGTTTATTTTTTTCTTCTTAAGCATGTTGAAGTGAACTGTTATAAAGGATGTATTTTGCCTTTAGGTTTTCCACATTCTCCCTGGCACATGATTTGTCAAAGACAAATATTGCAGCACTTTAAATAAGGGAGTATTATATTATTAAGTTCCGTGTTGTTCCTTCTCCGGGGCAAACTTAGAAAAAAAATTTGATAAATGACCCCCTAATTCACTTTGACAACCTTGTTTTCACCATCATAAAATGTGCTGTTTAAAAACCTCTTCTCTCCGTTTTTATATCTTATACCAAAATAAATAATGGAACACTCACCTGATAAGAAGGAGCAATCCTTTAAAAAGTTTTTAACTGGTTTTAGGAACACTTTGTCCTCCCAATGTGCTTTGTAGAAGAAAAAGAAAAGGTTTCAATAAAGAAAGATGATAAGAACATTGAGATGTATTAAATGTAACTTTCAGTTTTAATTGTGCAATATGTTATTTGTTTTATGTGCTTATTTACAGAGGAACGATATACTCCAAAGTCCAGTCCGATCGTTTACAAAGACTTAGTGACAATAGACCATTTTAAAGTCCAGTATATGTCTACCATGAATAATTTTGGTACCTATTCCAATACATGTAACAAAAGCAGTATTAAAAAAAGCTGGGTTTTTCTCATTAGTGGACAAATTAGATAGAACACTGAAATTTGTTTAATAAACAGTTAATTTTGGTGCGGTAAGAAGGCTCTTTTTAACACCGCTACATTGGCCTAATTTTTGCAGTTATTCACAACAGGTCACTATTCATGAATTCTACATCTTGGGGTTGGTAATGCCTTATAGATAGAGTTGAGCGGACACCTGGATGTTCGGGTTCGACAGGTTCGGCCAAACTTCGAAAAAATGTCCGGGTCCGTTCTCGAACTTGACCCCGAACTTGACCCCGAACCCGAACCCCATTGAAGTCAATGGGGACACAAACTATTGGCCACTAAAATGCCTCTAAAAAAGTCCTGGGAAAGGCTAGAGGGCTGCAAAATGAATTATTCATACAAATAGGTCAATTGACCTATTCGTATGAATGGGGACTCTATTTCAGTTTATAGAAAGCCAATAGCATTACATGTATCCCATAAACCGAAAGTCTATAAACCGAAAGACATTCAGTTTATAGACTTTCGGATTATGGAATACATGTAATGCTATTGGCTTTCTATAAACGTATCTCTTTCGGTTTATAGACTTTCGGTTTATAGAATAGCAATAGCATTACATGTATTCCATAAACCGAAAGTCCATAAACCGAAAGATATTCGGTTTATCGACTTTCGGTTTATAGAAAGCCCATAGCATTACATGCATTCTATAAAACTAAAGTCTATAAACCAAAAGAGATTCGGTTTATAGACTTTCGGTTTATAGAAAGCCCATAGCATTACATACAATGTATATGTATGTAATTCTAGGGGCTTTCTATAAACCGAAAGTCTATAAACCGAATTTCTTTCAGTTTATAGACTTTAGTTTTATAGAATGCATGTAATGCTATGGGCTTTCTATAATCCGAAAGTCTATAAACCGGAAGAGATTCGGTTTATAGACTTTGTCTATAATTAAGTAACTTTGAAAGATACATTTAAACCTTCAGGTTACACGACAGTAACCATTCGTATTACAACAGTGCCATCTACTGGCCAAACGTAACATTAACTGCCATTGAACATACTTTCTTTTTATAGAATGCATGTAATGCTATGGGCTTTCTATAATCCGAAAGTCTATAAACCGAAAGAGATTCAGTTTATAGACTTTCGGTTTATAGAAAGCCCATAGCATTACATGCATTCTATAAACCGAAAGTCTATAAACCGAAAGAGATTCGGTTTATAGACTTTCGTCTATAATTAAGTAACTTTGAAAGATACATTTAAACCTTCAGGTTACACGAATTCGGTTTATAGACTTTAGGTTTATAGAAAGCCCATAGTATTACATACAATGTATATGTACACTGGATATAAAAAGTCTACACACCTCTGTTAAAATGTCAGGTTTCTGTGCTGTAAAAAAATGAGACAAAGATAAATAATTTCATAACTTTTTCCACCTTTAATGTGACCTATAAACTGTACAACTCAATTGAAAAACAAACTGAAATCTTTTAGATAGAGGGAAGAAGAAATATAAAAATAAAATAATGTGGTTGCATAAGTGTGCACACCCTCTTATAACTGGGGATGTAGCTGTGTTCAGAATTAAGCAATCACATTCCAAATCATGTTAAATAGGAGTTAGCATACACCTGCCATCATTTAAAGTGCCTCTGATTAACCCCAAATAAAGTTCATCTGCTCTAGTTGGTCTTTCCTGAAATTTTCTTAGTCGCATCCCACAGCAAATGCCATGGTCCACAGAGAGCTTCCAAATCATCAGAGGGATCTCATTGTTAAAAGGTATCAGTCAGTAGAAGGGTACAAAATAATTTCCATTAGATATACCATGGAACACAGTGAAGACAGTCATCATCAAGTGGAGAAAATATGGCACAACAGTGACATCACCAAGAACTGGAGCCCCCTCCAAAATTGATGAAAAGACGAGAAGAAAACTGGTCTGGGAGGCTACCAAGAGGCCTACAGCAACATTAAAGGAGCTGCAGGAATATCTGGCAAGTACTGGCTGTGTGGTACATGTGACAACAATCTCCCGTATTCTTCATATGTCTGGGCTATGGGGTAGAGTGGCAAGACGAAAGCCTTTTCTTACGAAGAAAAACATCCAAGCCAGGCTACATTTTGCAAAAACACATCTGAAGTCTCCCAAAAGCATGTGGGAAAAGGTGTTATGGTCTGATGAAACCAAGGTTGAACTTTTTGACCATAATTCCAAAAGATATGTTTGGCTCAAAAAAAACACTGCACATCACCAAAAGAACACCATACCCACAGTGAAGCATGGTGGATACCCACAGTGAAGCATGGTGGTGGCAGCATCATGCTTTGGGGCGTTTTTTCTTCAGCTGGAACTGGGGCCTTAGTTAAGAATGAGGGAATTATGAACAGTTCCAAATACCAGTCAATATTGGCACAAAACCTTCAGGCTTCTGCTAGAAACCTGAACATGACGAGGAACTTCATCTTTCAGCATGACAACGACCCAAAGCATACATCCAAATCAACAAAGGAATGACTTCACCAGAAGAAGATTAAAGTTTTGGAATGGCCCAGCCAGAGCCCAGACCTGAATCTGATTGAAAATCTGTGGGGTGATCTGAAGAGGGCTGTTAGACTCATACCCAAAAAGACTGAGTGCTGTAATAAAATCAAAAGGTGCTTCAACAAAGTATTAGTTTAAGGGTGTGCACACTTATGCAACCCGAACATACAGTGAAATGTCAGTGTTCGGGTCCGGGGTCCAAAAACCAGTGAAATGTGTCGGTCGTGTTCGCTCAACACTACTTATAGATTTAAAGGTAAAACTATTTTTCCATTAAATCTATATCTAAATCTTTACTGGTTTTTATGTGTTCACAATGAGATTTTATAGACAAAGATCCCTTATCGTTTGACATCCTGGCACAGTATATGTCAACATTTCTAATGTCTCTCATAAGCTGCCTATCAGTTGCTTTTAATTGTCTTATGGCTTTGGACCACTAGCAGCATATTTCACATAAGAAACAAGACAAACCAGTTTAGTTGTCCTATGGTTTTGGAGCACTAGCAGCGTATTCCACGCAAGAATCAAGACAAACCAGTTTTGTGTTTAATAATACACCGAAAAGTATCTCTAGTGTCAATATTGATTAACAAGGGTATACCTTGATAAAAGTGAGCATAGAGAAAAACAATGTATTCGTTTCACAATCCCGAAGGACTGTGCAATTTAAAATGACATAGTATGTGTGGAATTAATATATGTTAAAATAAAATATTGTTCCATAAAAAGCTGTTTCCAAACATAAATTGTCAAGGAAAGAAATCTATACAGTGCAGTTTTAAGTGTTTTAGTTAATATAATATTCTATGACTGAGAGATTTGCTCAGTTGATACTTTTTCCCATTATTATGAGAAAGAATTAAATAGCAGAATACCAACTCACTGAAGTACACTTGGAAACAATGTATTATTAATGTCAATTAAAAATGTGCATAGAGGAAATTAGCATTTTGAATATGGCTCTTTAATTGTTAGTAGGAGGTAAGGGCATCTAATTTACCCACACTTAGAGGAGTAAGATCTCAGTGGATGCTCACTAAAAGGGATGGACTCAATCCTAAAGCGATCCAGTGAAAGTGCGCTCTGTGTTTTTGATTTTATTTTCTATTAACATTATTAGTTCTGAAATTTACTTAAGCAATGAAACCACAATAAAGGAACACTTTATGTTAAAAAAAAATGTCAATGTGCGAAGAGACAATTCCCATCTTGAGCTCCCACACTAACAGACTAAAATCACTATTTCTTGATTGTCTAAAATTTGTCCCTCATTTATACAGACAGACATGGGAAAAAAATCTAAAAAAGACAAAAAACATCACTTGAGCTACCTGGACATTGGGTCTCTGCTATTGAGACCTAACACAAACAAGCCAGCAGCAACGCCTAACAGGAATCTGACTCGGAGGAATCATCAGAGGAGCCTGGACATCACAAGCAGACTTGTGAGACCTTTACAAAGATATCCAAGCACATATACAATTAGACACAACAGCAGTAAACACAGCAGGGCCAAGAGTAAATCAACATGTATCTCTAAAAGATGTACATCGGATTTACTTAGGAGAAGGGGACAACATTTTTTTAACCCTCACTTATAAGGAAAATTATTACATTGAATAGGATTTAGTCTAAATTGTGTTAAACATAAATTAGATTTATTGGAGTGATGGCAAGAGGAGAAAATACAAAATAAATACTGTTTGGGGGGTTGTTGACTCATGTACAGTGGTAGTCATTAATTGATGGTGGACACTTAATAGACTTTAATGATGTTGTACTTTCACAGATCTTGCCCATAGGCAACGCTGCCTCTTGGCACATCTCTGATACCTATAGTCCAGGATTAATCAGTTTGAGCAGAGAATATCTGCCAGTGAATATCTTGGTGGTAGAATTTCCCTCTGGAACTAAAAGGGCAGCTTGAAATGCAGGAGGAAGTAATAAAAAGGGGAAGATTACAAATGGTTGTTAACCCTTGATTTAAAGGCGCAAACTAGAAAGGATGCTTATATAAATCTTTTTTTATAAGTACCAACCACATGTTTCGAATTAATAAAGTTACCATTAGCATTCGTGGAGCTCATTGACTGGGATATACAATTCTCAAAAGATAAATGAAATATCTTCACACCAATATTGGAAAAATACCTATCTTTATTTACCTTTTAGTAGTAAACATATGAAGATAATTTAAATGTCTATATCTGAAGAGAAAGGTTAGTCAGGAAATAAAATACATTTAAGACATATACATCAGATGGACCAGCAGCACTCTTATTAAAATATAAAAATGCCAACAAAACCTGTAAACTATTTGTTTTGTCCAAAAAAAAACCCCACAGAAGTGGATTACCCAAGAGCTCTGTCCTGGATCCAATTAGATTTAATTTGTTTGATAATGACTAATGCTGGAGGCATTAGAAACCATGTATCAGCGTTTGCAGATGATACAACATGTAGTAGGGAAATCCAGACTAGAAGAAATGTTTCCTTCCTGCAGGAAGATCTGGACACATTGGGATACTGAGCAAAGATATTGCAGATGAGATTCAGCATTGATTTTGGGCACCAGTTCTCAAAAAGTTATCATATCGATAACAGATGTAATAATGTAGGAATAGAAGAAGGAATATGAGGAAAGGCTAGAAAATTTGTTTACACAATAAAAATGGTGCCATACAACAGTGAAAATACTTTATAAATACAGGTTCAATAATAACTGGTCTTTGGTAACCTCCACAGAGGACACAAGATTATCTAACAAGACTTGAGTAAAGGAATTTTTACCTACAGCAGTGGGTAGGATTTTTCTTTACAGTACAGTAAAGATTTGGATCTCTTTGTCTTTGTCTATTGAGATGTCATACAATTAATGCCTTATTTTTAGAAAATCAGGATTTATAAATCTATCTTAAATAAAGGGAATTTTTTTCCCTTGGTTTGCACAACTGTTAACCACTGATATGTGTGATTCCTGCATTCATTTGAATCAACACAGCATAAATAATGTGTGAAAGACTGAAGTTGATGGAAGTATTTGTTTTTCAACTGAAATTGCTTTGCTACTATTAGTGATACTCTGCAGAAGAGAAAATGAATGTGCTTCAAATGATGCCCTTCATTCTTTATTTACAGTGTGGCCTAAATGGGGTGATGTCTGTACACTTGATCACCAGAGAAACATCACTGCTCATACTATGAAACCATTGTACCCAGTTCTTTAATATTGTTCTGTACAGATAAATCAATCGATTATATCAATTACTGTAAGAATGTAATATGAACATGTCACAAAAAGCATTGCATGAAATTTCCACTCTAACCACGTGATAATATAGCACAGTAATAGTGCAGTTGCTAATCAACTATTTTGTTTTTTTACAGAATGCCAATAAGCAAGGTTGACCCTGACTGCCCCCAATATCCTAAAAGATGAGAGATCAAAACAGGTTAAATATTATTTCAATAAAGGTCAATGTATTGTGCATCTCCATTCATCTGTATATCATGTACATCTCCAAACTAAATTATAGCCATCATTTGGGATATATTCAATGACATGATGTACTGGCTTTTATCTCAGAAGTTCCTATTGCAGTCCATGGTATTTAGTAAGCAGATCAAAATGTTTCAGGTCACTGAATACCCCCTTATTAAATTCTATTTCACTTTATTCCAATCTTTAAAAAAAAAAAAAAATAGGCTTAGTCACGTATAATGATCTGTTCTGGTTCAATGCAACTTCATTGCTGCAATCAAGAGATTGCTACATAATTATCAATTAGGAGGAAATTAATCGACTCAATCTAAATTATAAGGATCTGTTCTTTGATATCAGATACGAACAATATAAATAGGTATGCAATTAGTGTAATGTTATATTTGCATATCTTAATGTGTTAGTGGTGGCACAAATTATTTGTTTGTTGCTACTAATTTATACATATAGAGAATGTTGAAGTAGCCTGTTAATTAATTATGTAACAAGATGAAAAAACAAAAAAATCCCCAGATAAATATGTCAAAGGTCATTTGAGATGCTTTATAATCTCACACAATTTCACATATATTTCCAAACTCTGTCTACCAGCTACTGAGTCCAGGCTTTGTTTAATACGCTATTGATGTAGCCCTTGGAAAACCAGGATATCTTGACTTCCCTGTCTACCCTTCACAGCCAGCCTGGGTATACCTTATATATATCGGGTTGCTATCCAGCCATTATTTTACCAGCAGGTCAATAATTGAGTTTTGGGCCAATGTTAAGTCTGTGAAAGCTGGTGGGAGTTTTGAAGAAAAAGTGGCAACCCTATTTCTCTACAATTTGTTAATATAGCTCTGCAGACAATTTTGGTGGACAGTTTTTAATTGTCCTCATTACTATGTGTTGTGTAAAATAACTCAACTGTTAGAATTCTAATTACCTTATTTAAAAAATAATGTTTGTTGCACCATATACAATTTGTAGAATTACTGCCAACTCAAGCAGTTAAAGATTTTAGTAATTCAGATGGTTTATAAAGTCTGTCCAAAATCATGTAGCTCATACAGTGATAATTATTATTAGAATATATAGCTGGACTTATCAAACATGATGAGCCACCAAAATGTTGCTGCTGACACACAGCTTTTTTAATTATCTGTTGCATTTTATAGTTGACCCCCCGTGTCACTCAGTTCTAAAATCTCCAGTGGCAATAGCAAATGAATTCAATAACTACTTTGTAGAATGTGCCACAGCTCTTATAGCAAAACACCACAATGAAGATCATGGCACTTTTTCTATGGCAGACGAGTCACCACCGATTCACCCGTGGCCAAACAACTTGCTGAATTTGAATTTGCTCCTATATCAGATAGTGAAATAGAAGCGCATCTCCTCAATCAAAAAATGAAATTACCATGTTGGCCAGACCTAGTTCATTCAATGCTACTGTGGCTGAGTGCGCCTGTTACTGTGCAACCCATTGCCTACCTAATCAATGCGTCCCTGTCATCCGGTTATGTCCCCAAAGCCTGGAAAAAAGCCAGAGTTTTCCCTATAAACAAAAATGGTGATGTAAATTTAGTGTCAAACTACAGGCCTATTTCACTGCTACCCATCATTTCTAAAATCCTGGAAAAATGTGCCCATGATCAACTGTGCAAGTATTATCAACGGTCCAACTATCTAACCTCGTTTCAATCTGGGTTTCAATCAAATCACTCCACGATAACTGCCCTCTTAAAGGTGAGCAATGACATTTAGAGTGGTATGGAGTGTGGTGAACTCACAGGTGCATTTTTCCTACACTTTGCAAAGGCCTTTGATACGGTTGATCATGATCTGCTGCTAAACAAGCTAAGTTGTTCCAGTATAAATGAGAGGTCGCTCTGCTGGTTTCGTTCATACTTGTCTGATAGAACTCAATATGCGTCCATTCCTGATACTGCCTCCCTCCCGTTGCCAATCAAGTATGGAGTGCCTCAAGGATACGTTCTTGAGCCACTGCTTTTCTCACTATTTATAAATGATCTACCCTCGGTGTGTGACCTGGCTTATGTGCATATGTATGCTGATGATACGGTCATCTACACATGTGATACTAAAATATCTCAAGTGGAATCCATGCTACAGGGTCAGTTTTCTAAAGTTGAAAATTGGATAGCTAAAAACAAATTATTCCTCAACGTTGAAAAAACTGTTTCTCTGTTGTTTGGGACAAATGCAAAACTACTTAAATTAAACAATCCTCAAATAAGCATCAAGACCAAAACCAGTTATAACCTGACCAAGGTATATTCATAGAAGTATCTTGGCATGTGGCTAGATCGAAACCTATCTTTTGGTCTCCATATTGATAAGCTTGTGTCAAAGCTATATCCTAGGATTGGCTTTCTATTTAGAAACAAATCAAACCTAGATTCCACGGTAAGGAAACATATTGTGCAGCAAATGTTAATGCCGATCTTAGATTATGGAGATGTTGTGTATGATTCTGCCCCGCAGACCCATCTCGGTAAACTCGACACTCTGTACAATAAATTGTGTCGTTTTGCACTACAGTGTGATTATAACACACATCACTGTAAAATGTTAAAAGAGTTAAACTGGCTGACGCCTGCCTCCAGGCGCACTCTCCACCTAGCTTGCTTAGTGCATAACCACTTCTCTGGAACGCTCCACCCCTACCTGAGCATCATGCTCGCTCCTACTCCCTGCATATCCTACAATCTCAGATCCTGCACCAACCCTTCACTAGCGATCCCTCACTTAAAAAAAGAAGCAGGTTGAGGTGCGTTCTCTTTCAGAGCTCCTGGAATAGCCTTCCTGTTTCTGACAAATCATCATCTAGTCTAAAATCACTGAAATGAAGTGTCTCCAAAATCCTCAAAACGGATTGTACCTGTTATTAGTTCACAAACTCCTTTGTATACTATACATGTTGTTCCTTTTTTGTATCAATAATGATTCACCCTGTATGTTCCCCTTCCAACTTGTTTAAAATATGAATGTATGTATGTATTTATTTTTAATCTACTGTTAAATGTGTAACTCTGTGTAACTCCATTCTGTACTGGGTCCCCAGGACATACTTTAAAATGAGATAAATCTCAATGTATTCCTCCTGGTAAAACACTTTCTAAATAAATAAATAATTGTGTTTGCTCATAGAAACTGGATTTTCGAACATGGGTCTGTTTGCAATTTATAGCTCAGTCATAATGTTAGCCTGCCATCAGGTGCAACAAGAGCCCCTTTAGATTTTAGAATGATATTTTTTGGGACCAGTTGTATCCTGGAGGACATTCTAAAAGAAATTGAGAACACTTAAACAGTATATTTTGTTATCAGTGGAACCTGCAGCTCACATATTAATAGCTTCACAAGGATTGTGTCACCAAATATCCTTGAGAACAAATTTATCAACTTGATATAGAAATGAGAACTTCAATATATCTGTAATTTAGTGAAGTATAAGCCATACTTAGAGGACAGTCATAAAAGCAAGCTTTATTAAGGAGAAAAAAAAATGTAATTTTAAGTGACTGGGCTTAGTGTATGTGCCAGCTGTATCTTACCAATTGGAAATCGCATAATGTAGTACCGAGTCTGAAAGAAAACCAGCTCCTAGAATATTCTGTACAGCCTTTACACAAAGAAAGATTAAGCTATTTCAAACTCTGTGAATAAATAAAATCCTTGTAGTGAGGCAAAGGCTATCACAATAAATAGAAAAAGTTTACGGCACAACAGGCATATTGTTATGTAAACACCAGATGGACTATTTGAGTAGGGGGTGACAAATAGTATTAAACACAGCCATTTTGTAACTTGTAAGAGAATAATACAAGTTGCTTGTGTTAGTACTGTACAAAATAAAATCATTTAACTGAATGCAACTAAAATAGATTTGTGTTTTCTAGACTCAAAATCATACACAGTGAAGGAATACATCACAAACATATAGAAGAATAATGCACTTTTGTGTATTATAACTGGAATGAAGAGTTTGCTGCTCTGAGATTATATGTAGTATTTACAGTGGCATAAATGGTCAGATGAATGTATCGACAATTGTATGGCCTTGTGCTGCCACTTGTATTTCTAATTTGTGTACATTTTTAGAAAAGCTTAAAGGGGTTTGGGATTATAAAATCAATTAACCAATAAAAAAATAATAATACAAAACACTAGTTACTGTAAGTATGCCTGTGCATGTGGTTCTGTTACATTTTTATAGCAGTACTGTAGAGTGGCAGCTCCTGAATACATAACAGAAAACTCTCTTTTTATTTTGCTCTATGATATAATATACTGTAGTTGGTATACTTAATGTTCATTATGTCTCGGTTATGTAAGCTCATAGGATCTAAAATCATATTGGGTATATACACTACATGTCAATGCTGAAATTGCAGTGAGCAACAAGGTGTTTTCATGGTGTTAATGTGGTGCCTCAACATTGAGGCATCATGCAACATCACAACTTAGCCCCCAGGGTACAGCAGTCACACCAGTGCCCTGTATCCGGCAAGAGCGATGGAAGTGATCATTAATCATTTATGTTCCTATGTTGCTGTTTCTATCCATAGAGGCAGTCAGAAACATTGCATTGAAAAAAAAATAAGGATAAAACTAATCATAGGTCTATTAGCCCTATATCTAGGGTTAGGGTTAGAGTTCTACTTAGGGTTACAGATGTATTAAGCATTTTCTAAACTCAGGACAACATTTTTAAACTATTTAGATGTTTGTAATTCTGTAAATGATTTTTCAGGTCAAAATTAGAAAAGGTTTTTTTTTGCATTGTGTTCATAATATTTTATTTTAAAAATTATACCATAATAAATAATAGTATCTAAAGAAAGATGCATGGTTGTCTAAATGTAAAGAGGCTTATACTCTACTTTTGGTATTTTTTATGTTGTCTTTTAAAAATTTTTGATTTTTTTTTTTGTAGCCAATGTTCATGTAAATAATTCTACAGCAACTTTTTGTTTTGACTTTGAGTTATTTATCTCTATCTTGGTTTTGACTTTTTTTTAAATGTATTTTGGGAACCTCTATTTTTTGTTTGAGGGTGCTATTTTACTTTACTTTGATTTTTAAAGTATTTCTTTGTTTTTTTGATAGGACACCCTACTATTTTATTTTTTTTAAAAGGCCCGGCTTTGTTTGTCATTATTTTTTTTGAATGCTGCCACACATCCTATTTTTGATACTAGGTTATACATGTAACAATTGTATTCACCCTCCCTTTTGAAATGTTCCTTCTCCCTCCCTGCCCAATATATTATTTTAAATTCAAGTGCTGTATAGTTTAAATTATATTTAGTCATTCATGTCTGCTTATGAATTTTCTTTATGTGAGCATGATATAAATATTTATTAATTATACCTGTTCTGTTAAAGACTAGGAAAAAGACAAGTTTTTCTTTAAATCCCATAATATCCATACCTGTTATCATTTTTTAGTTAGGCATTATTTTTATAGACTCTAAGAAGATATTTATATTTCAATTATATTCCAAAAGTTCCCAGAGGAAGACATAAAACCAATAGCTGCCTTTTATTGTAAAATTCTCAACACAGAAAATTTAAGTACCTTATGTTCCAGAGATATTATCTCAGAAAATTTGTAAGATTGTAATAAAAATACTCAAGTGTTAAATTCTAGGAACTAGGGAAGGTTTCTTAAAACAGTTAATTCGATCATTGACAGATTGTCCAATAAGGTCAAGAAAGAAAACGACTTTATGATGGGATAACCCAACTTTCATTAAAAATCCCAGTGTGCTCCATGCACACTGCTACTAGGTGATTCTTAAGTCCAGGAATCTGTCTCGCAACTGAGGCAGTGTTCCTGGACTCTATTTGCAGCTACACATAAGAGAGCCTTATCTCCATCCAATTATCTCCTTCTGTGCTTCACTAAGAGTGGTGGGTCCTGCTCCTGGATTCCACAACTGCACATGAGTACACCTTAAAAGATCCACTGAGGCAATTGCAGGGATCCACTTAAAATTGGGTTCAATCAATTCTCTATCACTCAGCAAACAGTTACATCCACTACTATGGAAATAACCAACTAAATCAAGCAAACTCAGATCACAGATGTTGATAACAATCACTTTTTCTTTTCCCAAAAAAAGAGTCTGTTGATGACACTCAATTCATCTTTTCCCCATCTGTTTTTAGTAGGGGGAGTCAGGGATACTTTCCCTGGCCTCCCCATGTATATTTTTAACAAAAATTCATTTCGGGAGGAATTCAGCTATTTCTATAATAGTCAAATAAATCCTGAAATAAATATCTATAATCCCATAGAAGTCTATGGGGAGGATAGAAGCTTTTTCAGTTTGGTGTATTTTGGTCAGCTTTTGGTTTCGGAAGCAACTGGCAATGATCGACGAATTGGTCCTCTATTTGGGGTCCCATCAGGTCATATATTTTGTAGATCTAAATGTGGCTTCTTATAGGCTATTGATATGCTCCAAATCATTTACTTTACCTATATTGTGGATTAATGTGCTGAAAATGCATTGGAGAAAAGGGAAAAATAATGTATGCTAAAATAATATGGATCTAAAGAAAGATCGAAAGAACACATACTTATATGTATAGAAATAATGTGCACAACATGATTTTTATTTTATTTTTAGCAATTGATATGTTTAATTATATATAACGGGTATGAACTCTATATTATCTAATAGTGTTTATATATAACAAAAGATATTATATCGATTGACATGACATGTTTACTGATGATTACAAAACCTTTATTCATCTAGTAACCTGTACTTTAACGGATCAGCTAAGCTAAAACTGTTTCTAAGGGTGTGGGCTTTTTGGGAGGCATATCAAATAGGATGGAAGTATCTTGATTGAACAGGGGAGGAAATATACTGTACAAGTAGTGAGTGGACTCAAAGAACCACAGCTAAAGTTCATATTTATGACAAAAAATATAAATATTGTGAATACTGTGTGTGTAGACATAGACTAGTCCTAATGGTTAGTGATGAAAATGGTAGATAAATGTCTCATGAAAAGACAAATGTAATAATTAATATTAGGATTTAATCAAAAATAAATGATTTTAATTAAATGCATCAGAGCATGTGACAGGAAACACAATTGAATTTTTACCTGACTGCGGGGGGGGGGGGGGGGGGGGGAATATAGGAGAGTGAAATGGTAGCTACATTGATGGTTATCCTCTAAGGAAGAACTACACCCACAACATCTTCTTGGATAATAGGGGAATAAACAACTTAGTACTACTATGAAAAGTGTATGCTGCACAGATACTATTCTCTTAATATGCCAACTTGAAAAATAGTTTAACTAGAAGGTCTAAGCTCTTTTGCATTTATTTATGAGCAACAGCATTGGAGTAATAAAAAAGGAGTATGCAATCTCTTTGTCTTAGTAAATATGCTGTCAAAACATGGAGAAAAATCCTTAAACCAATACAATAAGAGATATGTGGATCCGATTCCACCATACAAAATTATAGTCTTATCATAATATTCTTTTTACTACAGAAACAGACATTACTATCAAGCTATTTACTGGTAGAAGAAGTCTTGTTAGTCTCCACACTGGCTGTGAGTAGGTTGAATTCCGTCTGAAACGTTGTCAAGACTGTATGAATTAGCTCCATCAGTTACTGATTTCTAAGGATTGCACAATGCTTCGACTTCACAAACTTACCGCAAACATTAAAATTACGTTTTAACACAGTGGACACTCAGTTTATACCCAGTAAATAATTATAAAGCTTGAAAATGTACCTTTGAAATGAACTTTAATGCAATTTATAAGTCTTAGAGCCGCATGTGGCCCCTGAGCCACGGTTTGTCCACCACTGATGTAGAATAACAAAATGATCATTGAGGTTGTTATGTTTTTTTTATCAAGAAGCACACACACCATTACATTATATAGCCACTAAGTTGTCTTGTATGTAGAACCACCAATGGCTCAATAACAGAACCAGTCTATGCGCATCATTTATATATTCCTCTATATTGTACAGAATAGACATGATTACACACAGGTTATTTAGAAAACTTTCCATACATTTTTTTCAATTTGAAACAAAAAGCCGTATTAAAAAAGTTTGCTACATTACTGTATTTTCTTGTCAAACTAGAGAATATAAAAATATTTGTTGGTTTGTTTCCATTGTAGAACTGCTAAATTATAAAGTATGCTATCCATTTAAAATACATTATTTAATTAGGGAAGGGTAAAGATACACATTTGTTGTGTCATTTTTTTAGGCCCGAATGCCAGGCATTATCATTTTGCTGAGGAACACAACATAGAGGTCCACTAAACTCTCAATGATGCTTGTCTGCTGCTTGACGATTTATTGGTAACATTTGGCTTGCAATCAAGAATATCTGCACATTTTATACTCTATGAAATATTGATGGGGATAGTGAACAGTAGCAGGGTTATGTGCTAGATGAGGAAACTGAATTCGATAAATCTCATAGATTTGTTTGTTTGTGGAAATGCACAATTGTGAAATGATTTTAGCAGACACCATTTGTTCAGTATTATCAACAGACAAAGCAATGTTCTCTATGATGTAAGCTAAATTAGCAAGTGTGTGAAAACTCGACATGTAAATATTGAACAAATTAATTAAGATGCAACATTATTAAGTCACGGTGGAAAACAAGTTTTTTTGTACTTACAAGAAAATACATTCCTCTAAAATGATATAAGCCTACATACATTGGAAATGTAGAATGGATGCCAGAGTTTTTAATTTGAATTATATTCTAACAACACTATAACAAGAAGTGTAACAGAATTAAACCTATTAGAAATTTATTTTCCAGAATCCCATGCTTTTTGGCCATTTCTTATATTATCTTCAGTTTGAAGAATGAAAATATTTGCTGAAGATGTAAGAGTTAATATGTTAAACCATTTTTCTTTACATTTGACAAAAGAATAAGAGAGGGTATTTTTCTCCTAATTTAGGTATTGGGTTCCAATTTTTCGAAAACAATGTATAGATAATTTTAATTTTTTAAAAATTCTTTACATGCACATTAAAAACAATTGCTAAGCATAGAATTGTCTGACTAGGCTCCTCCTCTTCCTCCATAAACCTTCTTCCTCCAGACTCTAGCTTCCTCCTGTCACATCAGTGCCGTCACGCTGCAGGACACGTCCTGCTTACCTTAGCCGCCGCTTGTCACGCGCTTCTTCTGCGTCCTGTCCCGGATCCGCTGCTATGATTCCAGAAAATGTACGCATGCGCTTTTGCAGTGCAGCGCATACTCCTCCACACTATACGCTGCCTAAGAATTAGCTATTGCCATAGAAGTCCCTTCCACGGCAGCGCCATCTTGGTTTTTATGCAACTTCCTAGTTTGCTTTCCAAGGCTCATTTTCATCCCAGAGGCGGAGACTTCTTGGTTTTATATGCTACTTCCTAGTTTGCTTTCCAAGCCTCATTTTCATCCCAGAGGCGGAGACTTGCCTTGGAGGGATATTTAAAGGCTCAGTCTGCATTCAACCTTTGTCTGTGATAGTGCCTTGAGCCTTTACTAGTGTTTTTGTACTTCCTATTCTATATTACTGTTGCCGAACTTTGCTACCTGACCATGCCTGTTTGCCGCCTGTCCTGACCTGTTGCCTGTTTTGACTTCGCCTGATCTCTGCCAGCCTCGACTTATCGCCTGCCTGACTACTCTTTTGCCTGTGTCCCTGTTACCTTCGCCTCGGTCCTGTTGCAGCTTCCAATCCTGTTACCTCCGCCTCGGTCCTGTTTCAGCTTCCTATCCTGTACCTCCACTTCGGTCCTGTTACAGCTTCCAGTCCAGTACCTTGGTTTCAGCTTCAAGTCTCTGGTAGTAGTGCAGAGTGCAAAAGACCTGGGGGAACGAAACCTGAGGCTCAACCATAAGGTGGACTTCCTTCAGGCGGAAGAATTCTGTTCTATTACCGGGATTCATTGCACTAACCTCTAGTTCTCTGCATAGCGGTTCCAACCTCGCTCCTGAACGTGACAACTCCTCACTGGATATATAGGGCTTTTTGCCTTGACTGTCTCCAGTTGGTGGTTCCAGCATTGACAGGATGTGGGGATATCAGCAATGACTGTATGAAGTAGAAGGTGAAGTAGAAAGGGAAAAAATGATTAAGGTAATTTGCAGCAGAATTAAAAAAAATATATTTTTAAACAAACCATAAATATTTTTAATTTATTAAAAATTGTCACATAATTATATTCCCCTGCCCAAAGTATGCCTAATTTTAAACTGCAAGGGAAATGTTAATGGTTAAAAAGTTATGAGAAATATATTTCTCATAACTTATAAATATTAGACATGTGCATTCGTTTTCGGACGAATGTATTTTCGGCCGAAAATAGCATTTTCGTCCATTAGTCCGAAAAACGAATAACGAAAATGCAAAACTAACGAAAGCCGAATGAACGAATGGTTAATAAACGAAAATCATTCATCCATTCGTGCTATTGGCATTCTATAAACTGACTCTCTTTCGGTTTATAGAAAGCCAATAGCATTACATACATTCCATAAAACGACATAATGGACCACTTGCGGTTTATGGAATGTATGTAATGCTATTGGCTTTCTATAAACCGAAATAGAGTCCCCATTCATATGAATATGTCAATTCATATGAATGGGGGACTCTATTTCGGTTTATAGAATGTAATGCTGTATGTAATGCTATTGGCTTTCTATAAACCGAAATAGAGTCCCCATTCATACGAATTGATCTATTTCAACTCTATTTCGGTTTATAGCACTTCCCTCTTCCTGCTGCTAATACCTCTCCCTATGCAACCAAGCATTCTGCTAGCATTTCCTGCTGCTCTATTGCATTACCTACCTACCTTCAAGTCCTCTGAAATTATTACTCCTAAATCCCTTTCCTCAGATGTTGAGGTTAGGACTGTACCAAATAGTCTATATTCTGCTTTTGGGTTTAAACGCCCAAGGTGCATAATCTTGCACTTGTCCACATTAAATGTCAGTTGCCACTGCTCTGACCATTTTTATAGTTTAGCTAAATCGTTTGCCATTTGGCTTATCCCTCCATGAATATCAACCCTGCTGCAAATCTTTGGATTCACAGTCACACCAGATGCTTCTTTTTCTACAAAGTCCTTCCTACCTTGGAGCACCTCCTCTCTTGGAAGTGAGCTCCATCTTTATTGTCCTTACCATAACATATTATTTCCTTTGTTGTCAAAGGTTCTTTGTACAATTCTGTTTATGAACAAGCTACTGGGGAGCTCTTTACTGTATATTGGCCCTGCACATATTTATATAATGCTATCATACCCCCTCTGAGATGCCTATTTCTAGCATATATAAATGCAACTTTTTTTAGTCTCTCTTCATAACTAAGATCCTCGAATCCCCCTCATTTGCACTTTTCCTAGTTCAGTAATATCCTTTTTAAGGACTGGTGCCCAGATTTGTACTTGATATGCAAGGTGAGGTCTTACCATTAACTTGTAAAGAGGCAAGATGATATCCTCCCCCCATGAATCAATATCCTGTTTTATACATTCCAATATCGTATTGGCTTTTGCAGCTGCTGATTGGCATTGAGCACTGTTGCTAAGTCTTTTATCTACAATTATTACTAAATCCTTTATTCATTAGTATTTTTTCCCAGGGAGATATCCTTTAAAGTATATGTTGCATTGTTATTCTTTTTCCCATAATGCATAACTTTACATTTGTCTTTATTAAACCTCATTTGCCACTTGCTTGGCCAGTCACCCACTCTGCCCAAATATTCCTGTAAAGAACAAACATCAAGGTTAGTCCATATTACCTTTCCCAATTTCGTGTCATCAGCAAACATCGAAACATGGCTCTCAACACAACTTAGGAGATCATTAATACACAAATTAAAAAGAAGAGGGGCTAAAACAGACCCCAGAGGTTCTCAGTTTAATACCCTGGTACAGTTTGAGGATTTTACCATTTACAGCAACTCTCTACATTTTATCTTTTAGCCGATTTTCAATCCAAATACATTTATTTGCCCCAAGCCTATTTATCTGTAGAGTAACCTTTTGTGTGGAACTGTATCAAATGCTTTAGCAAAGTCTAAATATATCACATCAGTTGCTACACTTAGATCTATATTTTTACTGACTTCTACATAGAATGTTATTAAATTTGTTTGACAAGACCGGTCTTTCACAAAACCAAGTTGACTTTTACTTATTATATTCTGATTCAAGATGTATACTTGAGTCTATATATTTAGCAATCCTTCAAAAAATTTCCCCACTACAGATGTCAAGCTCATTGGCCTATAATTACCCAGCTGAGATTTTGATCACTTTTTAAATATTGGCATGACATGCACCTTTCGCCAGTTTCCTGGCACTATACCTGAACTGAAAGAGTCCCTAAAGATCAAAAATAATGATCTGGCCATATTTTTGCTTAGCTCTCTCAGTGCTCTTGGATGTATACCATTTGGCCCTAGGGCCTTGTCTATCAGAGTAGTAGTTATAATACTGAGAGAATTTCCAACTTCCTTCGCATGGCCTTACTAGCTACCAGAGCTCTACCCTTGCCCCCACAGCTCCTTACTGGCCCAATGACATTTCCAGCTCATCTTAAAAATAATTTTTTAGACTTCAAATATGGTGCTATCTCAATAACTGCTACCTCCCACCATGCAAGTAACAAAATGGGTGCTTATGGCCTTGCCTTTTTTAACTACTTCAATATCAGTAAAAAACTCAGAGTATGTTAGTTTAAACTGCAATAAATGTGTTTATATATACATTTGTGCAATTCAAAACCTCTCAACATTGCCCCTCAGCAACCCCGGGAGGCATGGCTTCAGAGGGAGAGTGTCAGCATTACTGTGCATGCATATACCTATGCACATGTGCAGCATTCCTTTTCCTATGTCTCAAACACCAGAGAATGAAAATCAGAAATGTGGTACACGGTTCCAGGGGCATGCAATTAAAATAATTTGTTTGCAATCTGCACATAGCTTCATCAAATAACATAGCCCCAAAGCAATAGTATTTATCTTGGGCAATTTTGCATATTAAGAGATACCTGAAAGCAGCTTAGCTTGACAAGATTCCTTTATATTTAAATGTTACCGTCATTCAAGATAGATTCAAAGCTGAAACCATCTAAACCCTCTGAAAATTATGCAGACCAATTCCCATCAGCCACTTAAAGGGTAAAATTAATCTGCTAGCTGCTGAATTATTGTAAATGAGCTATATTGCCATATCTCAATTGAATGTGCTTCTGTGAACACAGTTATAGCACAAACACAATTATTTTGGGGATTTTAAACACATACAAGGCATAAATATTCCACTTGTCAATACAAGTCAGTTTGTAGGGAATAAGAATAAGATTACGTATTCCATGCACTGAAACTGAACTCTACATTTATTATATCATTACCGTGACATCACAGCCACATAAAAGAACCACCTGCATCTATCAGCAGTATATTGTCATGTGTAGAGACTCTGAATAGATGATCAGTAAGTGGCTTGGGGCTGGAAAATTATGCAACATTGAAGGATGAAACATATGATACATCTGACATTCTGCTTTTGTGGTAGAATTCTCTCAGGAAAACTGTAGAAATCTTCCCTAGGTTAATGAATGTGTTTGTTTTATTTTAGTTAAATTCTCATTTTTATGTAAATGGGAATAGACAACCTGGTGGAATTCACAATAGGCCATCAAGTGTTACTGAGGTTCTGTGAGGAGAACACAATTTGTCCTTTAACTATATTCATTGCCTAACAATAGTTTGGCACAGCAGGAGAGGGGTGACACATTTGGGCCTGGGAGTAAAAAAACAATTATTGACCCATGGTACAAATACCATCTGTTACCAGCCAATCTGTTACCTTTAGATATAGGCAAGACTGATATGTTGACAGATAAGTTACAGAGATTCAGAGACAAACAAGACAATTAGTGCGGTGCACTGAGAAATTTAGAAATGCCCAGGCCATTGAGTCAGTTTAGAAAGCAGCTTGAGGGCAATTTCTCCTCTGCCCCCCTTGTCAACCAAGAAAGTTGCAGTGTCTTGTATGTTGTAAAAAAAAAGATTTGAATAAAGCTCACTCGTCTCCAGGTGAGTGGAATTGATTACCTTTTGCAGTAACAATGACTTATTTCAC
This sequence comes from Pelodytes ibericus, assembly GCA_036172795.1. Taxonomy (NCBI): domain Eukaryota; kingdom Metazoa; phylum Chordata; class Amphibia; order Anura; family Pelodytidae; genus Pelodytes; species Pelodytes ibericus. The sequence goes on from CM069858.1 coordinate 164,033,325, forward strand.
AGCCCAAAAATAAAGCACACACAGCTTAACATGTTTCACACTAAAATAAGCACTTACGCATAAGCATGTGTCTTGTATGTTACCTTGTGGACATGTCTGGGACCAAGGAATGGTCAATCTTTTTGAGCTTCTAGTGCCACATACATCTTTACCGTTGCCTGCACCAAACATGTGTGTCTGAGTTTTGACCTTAGCTAGTTTCTTGATGCTGATATTCGTGCTTGCACAAACATTGACTTGTCTGCCACTCACGATTCTATGCTGACTACCCCAATCTCAGCTTGCCATCTATTCAAGGAACTAGACTGCCTGTCCCAACCTTAGCTTGCCTACATTTCAAATACTCTGCTGATGTCTGTCCTGACTTCCACCTGCTCACAGTTTAGTCAATACTGATTAATCTGTTGTTGCTTACCATCGCTAGTTGCTCTATGCTTAACTGTAACACAAGCCACAGGTACCTGTGGTCTCAGTATGAAGTTACTGCAGTTGCTATGGCAAATCACTATGTAGTGGGGAGACTGATCTGTAATCTCATACATGCTCACGATCCTATATAATAGGAGTAGGCAACCTTTGGCACTCCGTATGTTGTGGACTACATCTCCTATAATGATCTTACAGCAGTAATGATAGCAAAGCATCAGAGGAAATGTAGTCCATAACACATAGAGTGCCCAATGTTGCCTACCCCTTGTATGTAACATTAGACAGAGACATGATGTCATGTTTTAAGAACCAGGATATATGCTGTTCAACATAGATACATAGAAACATTGAATGTGTCAGCAGAATTTGGGCCATCTATTCTGCCTAATTTTCTAAATACATTCATTATTCCCTGGCATTATCTTATATCTCGTATAGCCTTATGCCTATCCCACGCAAGCTTAAACTCATTCATGCTGTTAACCTCTACCACTTACACTGGAAACCTATCCCATGAATTCACTACTCTCTCAGCAAATTAAAGTTTCCTGATATTACTTTTAAACCTTTGCCCCTCTAATTTAAGACTATGTCCTCTCGTTTTTCTTCTTTTAAATATACTCTTCTCCTTAGCTGTGTTGATTTACTTTCTATATTTAAATATTCCAATCATACCACTGTCTCATCTTTCCTCCAAGATATACATGTGACTCATATGCATGCATTTCCAGGCAAACATGAGAACACAATAATTACTTTTAAAGTTAAGAGATTTTTAGATACACGTTCATTATAATCAAATGTGATGTATTCACACAGAGTAAAGAATTAATAATGACATTTCAAATAAATGTCTGAAAAACACTCACAAGTTCACACTATTTGCATATCTCATCTTTTGTCATATGTCTAATATAACCAATTTTAGACTATGTTATTGCATCTCATTTCATCTAAAAGGATGACCTAAGACAAACAAGAGGAATCACTCTAAAAATAAACTATTACATATAGTCTGTGTAAGCTTTCAACCAAAAAGAACAGCATTGAGGCCTACATAAAGTGAATCTGTTAATTAATCTTTGTACAAGTTAGTCACTCTCTTGGCACATAAAGGATTACATAAAAAAATAGATGGCAGTATAACAGATTAATCAAAGATTATTAATCAATGCATGATTGATTTAATATATTGATCTGTTAATCTTTCTGCTCTCCGGGAGACCTAGACTGTACACACACCATAGTATTTGGCAGGAATTTCTCATTAGGCTGATTAGGCAACATCCTGTGAAAGGAGTTTGGGCCTAGATCAATAACAGGAATTAAGCCTAGGGACGTAATATTGGGAGAGCTCAGAGCTGAATCAGCAATGGGAATAAGGTCCATTGCTTCATTAATCTAGGTCAAGTGAAGTGAGACATTTTAATTAAAGTGGTGACTTTTCTTTTTGAGAGAATGCTTACATTTTCACCTATATAGCAGTAATGTTTAATGTCAATACATTATTTAAACAACATGATTTTTACCTACATGTTACATATTTTATGTTGATTAGCATACTCCAACTTCTTGCCCAAAATGCCCTTTATCCGACTGTGCAGGTGTTTACTGAATCATTAGGACACCACAGGTCCTGGTCCTCTGTTGTCTCCATTTGTGCCTATCCAGCAGCTCATCCTGGACAATTTGGCATGTGTAGAACTTGGACACCAGTCTGGCTCTGGCCTACCTTGGCACTACAAGAGAATGAATCTTTGTGCTGTATATTGTATTCATAATGAAATCTCTGTTCTGTAATACTTTATGATTTACTTTGATTTTCATTTAAAGGGGAGAACCAATTTCAGAATCTGTGCAAGGCTCTATTTAGCCTAGAACTGGCTATAAGTGAGCAACATGTTCTTTTAGATTGTTTTCCATTAAAAATTGAACTAATAAAGTTGAAATCCCATTTCCATTCTGTCCTTTCCTTTTTTCGCGCATACCACAGAATAGATATTGTATTAACCCCTGACATATTTGCAGTGGTAATGCTAACACAATTACTAAACTCAAGCTTATCAGGTTTTATTAAATATGATTTGAGAGTGTAACCATTTCTGTTTGATGAAATGTATTAGTATACTGCAATGCTTTGACCTTTTCAGATTTTGCAGATTGATTTCTTGGCAAATTCTGCTCTCCTGAGTTTACAGCTTCAGCAAACTGTGAGGATGACATGAAGCCCAAAAAAGCCAATCGAAATATAGTCCATTTGAAAGGTCATATGCCTGCGTCATTAAAATTCATGATAACGAATTTAAGGGGAACAAGAACAGGCTCGACGTGAATCAATTCTCTTGGTGATAATTGTTTTGAGAATGAGAAAGGGAATCAATAGAAATCATTCTTTTAGTGATTTTAAGATGTCTGCTCAGTGATCCTTCAGATGCTGCACACAAGATCTTGCCAACGTCTGACAGTCCCTGTTTTGTGAAAGAGAAGTTCAAACAGCTTCATTGAAGCTCTTTGCAGTTGTGCATTGTAGTCTTAGCAGGCCTGTCTGCATTATGTTGTCCATGTCATCCCTACTGTTTGATACCTGTATTTGTAAAATAAGTCAGATATTCCTTCCTAAGTCTGTCCTTTTTCTTACAGAAGATCAAAAATCCATTTGTGTCTTTTAAAGAAGAAACGGTAAGCTGCTTGTGTTCGTATGGTAAAGGAGTTGTGTTTGGTTTGAGAGAGGGAAAGATGTATGCTTAAATCTAATATAGAGAACTAAAAAAAGCAAATAGATATGTGATGGACATTGTTTACACCATGGATGGATAAAAATGATAAAAATTATATTCATTGTATTAGCAGAATTGTAAGCAAAATTAGGAGAAAAATTGTCTGTGAATCTCCTGTTTACAACATCAGTTGTGGCTTGATATGTCAATGAACTGACTCTCAGTGTAAAATGTGCCATTTATATATCATAAACAGGAGGCCCCACAGACATATTTTAAATGTACGGTCAGTGCATATAGTTTAAAATGATCTATACAATGTTTAAATGGTCAGAGCCCCATTAAAATGCTAGGTTGAATGATTTTTTAAAACGTTTAAATGTTTTATTACAATGTAATCCCAGCTTTTACACAATTACAACTCTGTCATTCTTAGTCACCATCTTTTTAATGGATTGACAAAGCCCACATATGGAATCTCATTTTGTATTTACAGGAGCTATGCATCTCGTGCTTCTTCTTGGAAGCGTCACACCTCTGTGCTGTGTCATGATATTCTGTGTTTAAATGGTTACAGATTGATTTCTGACCTGCAGACATCTATCAAACATACATAACTCCCAAATGCCCCATTTTTAAGTGACAGTCCCTCTACTACAACTAAATTCCTTTCTTCCGTTTTACTACTAACACACTGTTCATGGTTTTTTTTTTTAAATCAAAGTTTTTTATTTGAGTCGCAAGTCACAATCAGCAGTGATACAAAAAAAAGAAAACAGGTCATGACACACACTGTTTCACAAAAACACATACTTGTATAGAAGAATATCGACTCATTTGAATTTGTAAATAATCAGGAGATTCCTATTGCTATAGAAGATCTTTTGGTAAATATAAAAATTAAATTAAAAAAGAAAAGATAAAGGAAGTGCTAAGGAGAAACAGAAAACTAAACGATTAGTGGTCATTAGTTAAATCGGGATATATATAAAATAATTTGATTGGACAGCATGTATTAAGAATAAAAAAATATCAGAAACGTAGACCCGTGAGAACACTCTTCTTGTTCCAGTCAACGAAAACAAAACTTAACCATGACCGCATTACGGTATTGAAAAACAATATTCAATGGTCATCATTCAAACATTAATACAAATTGGCACTTTTGAGGAAAGGAAATATATAAATAAAAAGGTAAATAAATAAAAATAAACAAAGGGATAAGAAAAAGAATAAAAAATGACAATAAGGAGAGTAGAAGACCAAGTATAAAATTGTAAGATTAAGGCGTCAAAGATAAAATAAGAAAGAAAGAAAGAGAAAAAAAAAAGATACACCTAGGGGTGTCTGGCAGACATCAGAAAATACTGCCCCCCTAAAAAAAAAAATGGATAATTCTCACCAAAAAAAAAAGAGAATGGTGAGAATGCCCCGGGGTGTGAGGCATAGGTCGTGCCGAAAACGAGACATAAACATATGGTTATCAAAACCCAGAGTCATTAATAAAAACAACAGATTAAAAATACCCTTAAACACTTCAAATTTCTGGGCTGGTATCCATCTCTGGACCGGTCAAGTCAATTTGTAAATCCTGTAAAAATGTAGGAATTCCAGACGGATCTCCGATCGATAACTGCTTATCTTCACGATGTACTGTAAGTTGGGTTGGAAGTCCCCATCGATATTTAACTCTGTTTGAGCGAAGACGTTCTGTCAGCGGTGACATAGTTTTACGCCAGATCAATATTTCAGGTGGCAAATCTTCTAAAATCTGTAATGTGTCCTCTCCATAAATGATAGATGGTGTATTTCTCGAAACTGCTAAGAACGCCAGCTTTTCTCGGGCTGAGTGTAAGCGAACCAACACATCTTGGGTGAGGTCTGTGGGGCCTTCCTGGCCTTTCTCACACGGAAGCTCTCCATTATTAATTTTTGTTCGGAAGTAGCATCTGGCCGTAGGGATTCCAATAGACCCTGGAGATAGGCGCGGAGTTCGGCGGGCCCTACCGATTCCGGCACCCCTCTGACTTTGATATTGGCCTGCCTAGTCTTGGCATCTAGCATCAGAGTCCGTTGATTGGTCCTGTAGAGCTGTTGTGTGAGCATACATATTTGTCTCTAGTGAAGCCGTTGTGGATTTAAGGGAGGTGAGTTCCGTGCGGGTTGTCGCCAGTTCTTCCCTGATCATAGATTGCAGGTCTTTGAATAACCTCCGCAGATCTCCCCTGGTCACTGGAGTCTTATCAGAACCACCATCAAGCAGTCTCTTGGTGCATACAGGTTGGCTGTTCTCAGTTGGATCTACAGAAGATTCATCTGAATCGGTCTGCGTCGGTGAGTGCTGCGCACTTGTCACTTTAGTCGGTGGCTTTTGGGGCCTAGACAGTAAAGTCCTGATATCTCGGGTAGTCGCTTGAGGAGGCGGTTCACCCTTTTTCTGTCGGCGGCCCATATTATCAGTAGACCTTGGGGTATGTTTTCCCGCAGGTTTAGTTGACATAGGCTTCCAGATTCGGCACTTTTGGTCATTAGAGACGGGAGCTCTTGTAAAACATGTCCGCTTGCGGCCGTCGCCAGCTCCGCCCCCTGTTCATGTTTTAGTTGACATCGATTGCACAAATAGTTTATGAAACCACCTAACAAGTCTTGCAAGAGCCCTATAACTAAACTCCAGTTACTCCCATAAGGTCCAGATGTCTCTCTTTTGACAATTTCAAATTATGGGATATATGGATATTGCATTCCCAGGAAAGTCTGCTAATTAGAAAGTTATCACAACCAGAGCCAGGGGTCTAGGACACTTGCATGTGGCCATTTCTCTTCGGTAGTTAGAGCACTGAGAGTTCAGTGAGACTATTTCGGCAATGAACTGTCAGCGTCAAATACTAACTCCCTTAATAAAATATCTCCCTTTTATCCTAAAAGTACCCAGTATCCCCAAACCCTAAGTCTCAAATAACTCGAATACAAAGCCTGATCCCCAATACTAACCCTAATACTAACCCCTTAACCTAATACCCTAATACTAACCTTAACAGCATAATACTAACCCTACATGAGCCCTAAAATGTGCCTGCACCCAGGGCAGGTGCAAGGATTTTCGTCTACACAGGCGAAGGTGCATTTTGGTGCCCCCCTGCTCTGATCCGCCACGCCTCCCACACCATTAGGCCTCCTTACATTATATATATATATATATATATATATATATATATATATATAAATAATGTATAGTGTAGAAAATAAATAAATCTAAATATTCAACTTGCATGCTCTAAATGTGTCACACATTGAAACCCTTAAACACAAAGACACCCTTGCAGTCACACACAGAGACACCCTTACCACTTACACACACACAGTTACACCAATTCACACATAACCTGAGACACACTATTTTGCCACTCAATATGCCAGTATTTAGCCCAGGGGTCCTAAAACTTTTTAAACAGGGGGCCAGTTCACTGTCCCTCAGACTGTTGGAGGGCCGGACTATAGTAAAAACAAAAACTATGAACAAATTCCTGTGCACACTGCATATATCTTATTTTGAAGTGAAGAAACAAAATGGGAACAAATACAATATTTAAAATGAAGTAAAGTTAAATCAACAAACTTACCAGTATTTCAATGGGAATATTATGCCAGTCAGAGCCCAGTAATATTATGCCAGTCAGATGCCCAGGAATATTATGCCAGTCAGAGCCAGGTAATATTATGCCAGTCAGATATCAGTAATATTATGCCATTCAGATGCCCAGGAATATTATGCCATTCAGATGCCCAGGAATATTATGCCATTCAGATGCTCAGGAATATTATGCCAGTCAGATGCCCAGGAATATTATGCCATTCAGATGCCCAGGAATATTATGCCAGTCAGATGCCCAGGAATATTGTGCCATTCCAGTGTGCTCGTTATACCTCCCTCCTCCCCCTTCCCCAGACCCCTGTACTTACCTCCATGCTGCTGTTCAGGTCCGTGGCTGAGAGGGAAGCGTTGTGAGCTCCCCTCAGGCCGTGCGCATTCAATAAAGTGTGTTGAAAAAAAAAGTTTCAACACACTTTATTGAATGCGCACGGCCTGAGGGGAGCGCACAGCGCTTCCCTCTCAGCCACGGACATGAACAGCAGCATGGAGGTAAGTACTGGGGTCTGGGGGAGCGGCCGATTTCCCCGCCCCCCCATTGGTGCGCCCTAAGGCAGCCGCCTGTGCTGCCTTACGGTAGCGCCGGCCCTGCCTGCACCTACTTAAACTAACCTGCATCAATGGAGCGCTTGACAGCGATAAACTGTTAGGCGCTTGAACTCCTGTGAAAAATGAACTATCCCACTCAACACTCCTGTACCAATACAAAATACTCTCTTCCTTTACTGTGTTGATTCCCTTTATGTATTAAATGTTTCTATCATATCCCCCCTGTTACGTCTTTCCTCCAAGCTATACATGGAAAGGTTAAAGCATCTTAACATGTATAGCTTGGAGGAAAGACGTAACAGGGGGATATGATAGAAACATTTAAATACATAAAGGGAATCAACACAGTAAAGGAAGAGAGTATATTTAAAAGACGAAAAACTACCACAACTAGAGGACATAGTCTTAAATTAGAGGGGCAACGATTTAAAGGTAATATCAGGAAGTATTACTTTACTGAGACGGTAGTGGATGTATGGAATAGCCTTCCAGCAGAAGTGGTAGAGGTACACACAGTCAAGGATTTTAAGCATGCGTGGGATAGACACAAGGCACAAAAAAATTGGGCAGACTAGATGGACCGAATGGTTCTTATCTGCCGACACATTCTATGTTTCTATGTTAAAAGAGGAGCATGGCAGATGGCCATTTTCTGTAACTTTAATGTCATTTCTTAATAGTAATGTTCCTATTGAATTACAGTGTAAATGTTGCTGCTTATTTTTCCAGACACGCTGCTGCTCTTCCTATGTCTGCCCTGGAAAAGCAAAGTAACCTTCTATTACCTCCTTGTCCCTTGTTGTCATTGTAGTTACTGGTACAGTTATGTTCCTGGCCAATCATGCTCTTTCAAGGGGAGATCTGCATTTGCAGGCTTAGCCTGCCAGTGTTAGAGGGTCATCCGCAGGACACTAGATCTCATGTAAATGGGATACATCAGTAAAGTCAGTGTAGAGGAATGGAGGAGGGCTGTAGAAATTGTAATCATTACCTTTATACGTAGTTCAAAATGTTATGGTAGCTTGTAATATGTGAACATATGTATTTCAATGTAAAATGCAATATAGAACCTGCTGGTGATAAATGTATTTTTATATCTCTGAAATTGAGTGCAGTGTTAAATATAACAGGAAAAAAATAAGTGATTTGTAAAAAGCATATCCTTTTTAGCGATTACTATTAATAATGTGTGAAGACACAGTTCAGTTTCTATCATTGTAAATGCCCTTCTGTGTTTGAGAGTTTTGGGGCTTTATCCAACCCTTTACTTGATGTTAAAGTTGAGATTGTGGACCGGAACACAGAGTTTAACCTTTCTCATGGAAAGTACAAAGACTTAGATTTTTTAAACAGTGTAAGCCTTTTTAACATCATTTAACCAAAGTTAATGTGTGTTTAAATAGGATAGCCTGGGATATTCATCATGCTTTGCAGTTGGTTAATGCAGGCACTTTAGCCTTCAATACCATTCACAGAGCTTGGAGTTACGGCCGTAACAGTCGTGTTAACCTCTTCTGCAACTGGATGAATCACCCCAGTGTTCACTACACATCGGCCCATTAAACCACTTGTTACTCTTGTCATTAGCTTTTACTCGAAACTATTTGCATCTTTATACAATAACAAAGGAATTCTGGGAAATGTGCAGAAAGAAAATAGTAGGACCATACCAAGATTTATTTATTTGTAGCAGACTCTATCAATATGATGACACAGAAATAAATTCATTTGTAATGTGATCAGTAAGAAATCCAGAGCATGCAGAACTAGGATTTAATTAAAGGAACAGTAAATTATTTTTTAAAGATTATGGGGGGTCATGTACTAAACATGTGCAGTGTGAAAACAAAGTAGGTAAAACATGAGTAAGGAGCAATTTGCGACTATTTGTAAGATTTTGCCCTATTTTTCCCAATTTTCGCCTCTTCCGTTTATTTTTATTTAACGTGCATTTTTCCAGTTTTGGAAATCAATTGCGATTATATTTCCGATTGCTAAAGAGTTTTACGAATATTTTGTGAAAAATGATTCTTATTTGCTTGTGAAAATTACACCAGCTTTTAGCAAGTGCTACATGCCCCTCTATTTGCATTAAAATGAGATTCTATTAACTCACAAAACAATTCACACCATGGTACTATCTCCTGTTGATAGTACCTGAGACATGGGCCTTATCATGTGTTGTATCATGTCATGGGCCTGTATATAAAGTTTTGTGTCATCCCCATAGACAACTAAAATAACTGTTTGGAGTAGAACCCTGATGTCACATTAGGGGCAGCCTGGTAAGTTCCACCCAGGGAGCAATCAATGTAGTAGCCCTGGCACACAGTACAAATGCATTTGTTACACACACAAACTGTGTCAAGATAGTTTGGAAAACGCTATGAACACACACCTCTTATAGATGAGCTAAAGAGGGAAGAACAGACGTAGTAGGAGCATAGAAAACCGATAGCAATTACAATGAATGTTATACACTAGTGGCCACATGTGTTATTGTAGGTGGAAAAAGTTACCTTAATTCTTCAATTGAGTTACTCCTTTGCCATCCGCTATCATTGTTCAGCTGTACAGAGGAATTGTAATCTATATCACAGCACCTGGTGATGGTGCCGGAGGATGTCTGACAATATAATTACTCCAAATTCTTTGCAGGATAAATGTTAAAGAGGTTAATTTGGTGCAGATAGAGAAGAAAACGAACATTGTCATAGAAAGAACTAAAATATTCAGAAAATAGTGGAAATACAAGAAAAGGTTAATATAAACTAATATATGACACACCGTATTAACAGTGATATACTGTATTTGAAGGAGTACCTCAATAACCATATCATGCAGTTCCCAGAAGGTTCAAGAACAGCTCCATTAATCCTCTATCTAATGGTACTAAAACATGAGATCTTCTGTTCCTAATCATGTCATAGATAAGCATTCAGTCAGACAATGGAAGTCCTATCCTAGCTTTGACCTCCTAGTTAATGGTATAGGGCAATGGTAAGTGTCCTCTTTCTGCTAGGTTCTATAACCTAGGGTTAAATTAGCATTCCAGACCCCCCTAACCACAACATTCCTTAAAATAAACATCCATAAAATGGTTTTGTAGCCAACAATGGAAATTTTGAGGGTAAAAGCTCAGAGCTAATATTATGACACATCCACTGATCTATAGTCAAAGTGTCCATGCAAGAACATTGTCCATGACAAGGTTTGTGAAGTTCCATAGAGCATAAAAGTCCACCACGAGCAATGCGAAGCTAACTAAACCAAAAGAGGAAAAGTGAGAGCCTGGGAAGAGATGTTAGATCAGATGGGCAGGAATGGGTATGGGTATACTGCAAAACCATGAGCCTACCCCATGGTGCCTGTAATAATGTGATGCTTCAGCCAAATGCCTAATGGGAAATTCTGAACTGCTTCAAGCTCCAGTTTATATATAAATTAAGACCATTTAAGACACTTGTGCTTTTGGATTCTAAGTATATAAGAACCTATTCAAAGTAATATATACATGTCTGTACAGCTATATACGGAGTATAAATTATTTATTGGTTTCTTTTTTTAAAACATGAAATGGACTCTAGAACATAACTACAGATATTAGGAAAATTGATATTTATATTAAACAGAAAATTGCACCAAACAATAGTAAGGTTTAACTGTCTGTGTTTAAAAGTTAAAGGGAATTTAACATGTGGTATAATGATGTTTTAGTGTAGCATAGATATTTATTAGGAAACCACCTATGCTCAAAAAGCTTATGTGATGTATTTGTGAGTGTGATTAAAGTTGATGCAGCTGGCGATGGCATAATTTCGCTCTTCCTTCCCACAGTAATTTTAAGATGTTTGTGTGAACTTTAGTAAGCTACGGGCTTTTCTGAATTCAACCCAACTAATAATAGAAGGTGTGAGGAACGCTGCCATTGTTTTACTGGTTTTCTGTCAACAAAGGGGTTAGGTTTTATGATCCTAAGGACTTAACACAATGTGAGGAGATTTCAGAGATCTTTATATGTAAGCTGTGGCAAAAATAGTGCAATACATACATAACTGGTCGTAAAAAGCAAAGTCTGTTTAATAACTCACCAAAATTTTTTTGAAGGTGTATCTTAACATCAGGGCTGGGACATGGATTTTTGCCATCTGTCGTTGAAGTCGCTGTACCCTAGGTCTGCACATGCGCAGGAAGAGATGGCATGCAGGATTGCAATGCTAAATCCCCTTATCCAGCCAAGCTTAAGCCCAAATCCTTAAAAATTAACCCTGGCCAAAGGAAAACCAAGACACAGGTTTAAAGTGGGTAAGGGCATTGGGCACAGCTTTATTAACAATGTTTAACATGCTAGCGTAACATACTAAACCATGAACAACCTGCCCTGCTACACAATAAGCCTTGGCAGTTCTACCAATGTGTAAATACATTAGCCCTAGTGCCTGGCAGAGTCATGGACAACTAACCGTACACAGCTACCCAAGAACAACAGGGCAGATCTTCATATTCCACATCTTTGAATTTGTGCTGTCCAAGAACATACTGCCACCCCGGACCAGTGGCAGATGGTAATTCAGTCCCTTGCTGCAGATCCGTATTAAAAATATGTAGAACAATCAAAGTGAAATGAACCCCATGCCAGCACATTAAAGGGGCATTAACCTTTTCTAACTTTTTGTACAGATTGAGCTTGCTCCTGAATGTTTCAAGTTCCTTGGTAAGAATTATTCCATGTGGGGCATGGGATAACCTCAGACCATATGATTGTTTCCCTCCTGAAATAGGGCACAGCGCCTGGCCTCATCCTCCTTGATTGCATGTATCAAATTAATCGTTCTACCTAGCCCTCTAGACTATATTTACTTGCTTGTCCTGGGTAGGAAGAGGAAATTTTGGGGAGAACAAGAACATTTATTTGGTGAGTAGAACAATGCAACATCATTTTTGCACAAATCACAAAACATTTCACACACGTTATTTTTATTCAATTCTTAATATCATTTATGGACCAGGATCTGCACAGCAGGCCTGGTAACATTGGTTACCAACTGTGGGCCAGGTAACATTGGCTGGCAGGCTGTAGGCCATTGGTTGGGGAACCCTGTCATTAAAAGAAACTTATTTAACAGATTTGTGTGCATCATTACTAAATTTATTAGGTGACTCTATTGAGCACACAATATTAAATATACATAAACTAATATTAACCTAATTAGTATTAATATATTGACCAGTTTAAAAACACAAAATTGTGAATTGTATTCCGATTTGACTCAGTGATATTCCTTCATATACACCATACAAAAGACAGACACAACAATAGAAAATATATGCAAAATCTCCAAAATATCAATGGTACAGTAGGATGATAAATACATAAATGAACTCAGATGAAATATTAATGGAATGAGAAGCATTGCAGTGGATTTTTGCATTATATTAATATATATACATTAACATATCGTATATCTTATTTGTCTGTATGATCTAGTTTGGAGCTGTGTAACAGAGTGAAAATTATAACATTTAAATCATGGCATGGTTCATATTTTATTTGTGTGTTTCACAAGGAAATGAACGGTAAAATATGTCTTAATCTCCTCAGTCCTTTTTTCTAATCATCAAGGGAAGATTTAAGCATCAAAATGACTCTAATGAGATAATGGGCTTGTGTTATAATTCTGTTTGATATGATGAGATCCTTCATTCTCCACTATCAGCTGCAAGACATCAAAGAGAATTAAGATCTATCGCATTCTACTGTGACCCAACCAATGTCAACTGAAGTGTGTAGAGTAAAGCCCCAGTCCTTTGCTGGCTCAGAATCACCTTCAACTGGAGGGGCAGAATCATGATAAATAATTCAGATTATTAATTAACTTTTTATTTTCTATAAAAAAAAAAAATTCCTTATTAAATGCATGATGTAATTACTAGGTGATTTTTAGAACTTTTCTTTTTGAAGAAAAGACTAAATCATGGTAATTTTTCATTTACTTGTTAAATGTATTTTTTTTCTTTTCTGAAAGAATGTACTGTTTCACAAAGAATATTAAAATGTTCTGTCTTAAAGCTGTATTTAGTAAGAATTCAGACACAAAACAACAGTGAAAAGAGCATAATTCTGGGTTAATTAATAATCTTATCAACTTCTTTTTCATCTTTGCTTCTCAATTTTTATGTTTTAAATTATATACAAGTTATTTGTCTCAGTATCTACCAATAGCATGTCATTAATAAGAATAAGGATTTAGCTCACCTTCTTAGGGAAATTAATTAAAAATTATATACATGAACTATTTTTTCCAGTTAAAACAAATAGTTGGTGGCATACATTGAGACAGTATATTAATAGAAAGAGCTGTATATGGACAGATTAGTATAATTATGTGAAGCTGGGACTATAAGGCTAATTAGAATCATTCCAAATTACTAGTGACAATGTCACTCAAAGCTTACCTATTGAAAGAAGCTTACTAATTAAGATTGAAAAAATACTTCATGCTAAATCCTTTGCCTTTGCTCCTGTTGTTGATCCAAAAGATGGGAAGAAAACGCTAATTAACCATTTGAAACTTGGCCTCATGGATGGTGTAATTCCTGCTTGAATAAGAGAAATCAGATTTCCCCATAGATCAACAAGCCCTAAATATTAATGTTGATCATTATTATTATTATTATTATTATTATTGACTATTATTAAAAATGCTGTGTGTTTTGCTTTTCTTAAAAAAAATGTAAAGGTTGTTATTGTTTTTATTAGCACTATATTATAGACTTCTATACTTTGATTGACCTGACTGTAAAGAATATCTCCCTTTGTTGTTGATGAAATTTTCACTGGTGTCTCAGAAGATTACTTCTGTTCCTCTGTACCATTGTGCTAATGAACAGATCACTGGAGAGATCTTAACATATTTTTAAAATGTTATGAAATCACCTGTAAGACATTGTTTTTCACTCGTATACAAATGCAACATTTTTTTTTTTTTTTTTTTACAATTCATCTAATTCTCAACTGCATGCTTTTAGTGGGGCATCTTCAGTTTGGTACTGATTTTCATCCTCTGGTGTCAGGACACTGGAGAATGAATACTGTGCATGCACAGTAGTGCTGTCAGTTTGAGTAACAGAGCTGCTGTGATTGCGCTATAGCTCTGACACTTGACCTCCCAAGCTCCTCCTCTGACATCCCACATTTCCAGGGAAAGCTGGCACCACCTTCCTTCCATTTTTTTCTAATAGTCTATGGGGGTCATGTACTAAACAAGTGCAGTGGGAGTAATACATGAGTAAAGAGCAGTTTGCAAATATTTCACCCTTTTTTTCCGGTTTTGCACCTCTTCTGTTTGTTTTTATTTAGTGTACATTATTCTGATTGAGCTTATATATTGCAATTAGATCCATTCATGGTTCTTATCTGCCGACACATTCTATGTTTCTATGTTTCTATTCATGTCAAAGACTTTTGCAAATATTTTGTGAAAAATAAATCTTTTTTTGGAGAAAAAAAATTGGATTGGTAAGATTTTTTCTTTTAAATATTTCATATACATTTATATATATATATCTTTTGTTTTTGTTATGTGATTGTATTTAATTAAATAAACAAGTATGACTGGTATGCGCTGCCATTTTGTGAAATTTTGTGTTTTTGCGTACCACCCTCTAGAGAGTTTACTAGTTTATCTATTCCACCAAGCTATACAATTTATCTTGAGCTTGGCTGGTAATTGACAGAAAATTTGGCATATGTTACGCTAAGTAGAAACTCAGTAACAATAAATACCCAGATTCAATGCTGGCCGATAATTTTCCGCTTGATGGGTTTTTTTTAATTAATGGGTGATTGCGATTCCATGTCCTCTGCATTAACAGTTAAAGGGTACAGTAAAAAAAAACCTGAAATTAATGGTAATCAATGAGCTAAAAGTGATTTAAGGACCAGTGATAATCATTAACAGGTGAATAAAACGACACATCTTTGCTGTTGACTAAACACAGGGGCATATTAATGGCAAATAATACTGGCATAATATTGGGCAAAGTGTCAGGAGCATATTCAATTGCAAATAATACTGGCAATGTGTGTGTAATGGGGTGATAGGGGCATATAAATGGGGTGATGGGGCATGCCCTTGGTGTGCAACTTGGGTTATGGGTCATGTGATGGGTGTGCATTGTGGGTAGGGAACATTTGTTCAGTAAAGGGCCCTGAAATTCCTGATGGCGGCCCAGGCCATGTTGTTTTAATACATCTGTAGTGTTTATTTTTAATTTTCCTCTTTCTCATTTACCATAGCCACACAAATTATACACCTTTTTTTTCAAGGATAAGAAGTGCTTTCTTTTGATACCATTATTTTATTCATGCCATGTAATTTATTATAAAAAATAATAAAATATTGTGTAAATTAAAAAAAAACGTTTTTCAGATTTTTTCTTGAAAACTATTTTAATTATCTACAAAAGCTAATGAAAAAAAAACTGTTTAATAATAGGTTCTAATATGTGTCCTGAGTTTGGAAGTAGCCATTTTTTTAAAGTATTTTTCTAAGGCAAATGTATAAGTAGCGCATTGCTATTTTAAAACCATTTTTCCCCCACAATTAACAATAGTGGCAATGCTACATTGATATCTGTCATAAAATCCACTACATGCACATATTTTTGAAAAGAAAACAACCCAGGGTATTGGGGATTTTGACACTTTTTCATGTAGCTATTTTAACACTAGTCTGCCATAGATTGTTTGTGTGTTTTCTTTCACACACTTTGTACTTCAGTTATGAATTTACAGTGGTTGTTATATGTTATTGCCAAACAACATCCCATGTATGTTTAGCAACTTCCCCCAACCATAGTGGTACCCCACATGTATATATTTGGTATATGGTCATTGCAGCTTTGAAACATGTAAATGTTATGTATTGCTTTGTGAGTTCATTTCCTATCATGCTCAGCCATCCAAATGCAACCTTCAGTGGCGTCACTAGGGTTGGTGTCACCCGGTGCGGAAACTCATGGTGTCACCCCCCTGGATTTCCTCCAATACAATGCCAAATAGATTCCTTAGTAATGCCAGTTAGATGGCCTATTAACTATGCCACACACAGGAGCCGCATAAATTATGCCACACACAGGAGCCCCATAAATTATGCCACACCAGAGCCCCATAAATTATGCCACACCAGAGCCCCACTATTTATGCCTCACCACTGCCCAATGAATTATGCCACACACACAGGTGCCCCATAATTATGCCACACACACACACACAGGTGCCCCATAATTATGCCACACAAAAGAGTCCCTTAATTATGCCACACAAAAGAGTACCTTAATTATGCCTCACATGGGCCCGATAAATATGCCACACACAAGCGCCCCATAATTATGCACACATGGGATCGCCATTAATTATGCAACACACAGGAGCCCCACGAGATGACAATTGTACAAATATAGATACCAGGAATATTGTGCCACTCAGAGCCCAGTAATATTGTGCCAGTCAGATACCAGGAATATTGTGCCATTCAGATACCAGGAATATTGTGCCACTCAGAGACCAGTAATATTGTGCCAGTCAGATACCCGGAATATTGTGCCATTCAGATACCAGTAATATTGTGCCAGTCAGATACCAGTAATATTGTGCCACTCAAAGCCCAGTAATATTGTGCCAGCCAGAGCCCAGTAATATTGTGCCAGTCAGAGCCCAGGAATAGTGTGCCAGTCAGAGCCCAGGAATAGTGTGCCAGTCAGAGCCAGGAATATTGTGCCAGTCAGAGCCCAGGTATATTGTGCCAGTCAGAGCCCAGTAATATTGTGCCAGTCAGATACCAGGAATATTGTGCCACTCAGAGCCCAGTAATATTGTGCCAGTCAGATACCAGGAATATTGTGCCAGTCAGAGCCCAGTAATAGTGTGCCAGTCAGAGCCCAGTAATATTGTGCCAGTCAGAAACCGTAATAGTGTGCCAGTCAGAGCCCAGGAATAGCGTGCCAGTCAGAGCCCAAGAATAGTGTGCCAGTCAGAGCCCAGGAATATTGTGTCAGTCAGAGCCCAGGAATATTGTGCCAGTCAGAGCCCAGTAATAGTGTGCCAGTCAGATACCAGGAATATTGTGCCAGTCAGAGCCCAGTGATATTGTGCCAGTCAGATACCAGTAATATGGTGCCAGTCAGAGCCCAGGAATAGTGTGCCAGTCAGAGCCCAGTAATATTGTGCCAGTCAGATACCAGTAATATGGTGCCAGTCAGATACCAGTAATATGGTGCCAGTCAGAGCCCAGGAATATTGTGCCAGTCAGAGCCCAGTAATATTGTGCCAGTCAGATACCAGGAATATTGTGCTTGTCAGAGCTCGTGACACAGAGACTTAAAATGCAACTGGAATTTAATTCTCAGAGAGATATATGAAATTTTGCTATCCGGATCAAATAAACTGGCACTAAAAATGTCTATTAGAAGTCTTGCTAAATAAACATGCCATGCATTACAAAGCTAACACATGGATCATGGCCGTCTAAGCAACAAGGCTTGCAATCTAATTGCATCCACAAAACAGAAGACTGCACATAACATTACAATGGGGGGCGGGGGACAATAGGAAAAAAAAACAGTAGGATTTAAGGCTATGAATATAAATAATCACCAAAAATATATCTATACCGCCATGCAGTGCTGTATTTACCGCGAGGCATCCTAGGCGGATGCCTATGGCGGCAAATTTTGGGGGGCGGCAGCGCCCCCCAGCACTGAAAAGAAAAAAAAATACAAAAAAAAAAAAAAACGGCCCTTTAAAAAAAAAAAAAAAAAAAGACCGCGCTTGCAGGCAGAGACAGAGGTGAGAAGGGATCGGAAGATCCCCTCTCACCTCCGCTCTGCCTGCAAAACTGCTTGGGGAGCCGAACAGGCAGCACAGAGAAACCTCCGTGCTGCCTGTTCGGCTCCCCGTGCAGTGTGCCGACACGGAAGTGCCGACACGGAAGTGCCGACAGTCACGTGACGGGCGCGCTGACGTCATACGCGCGCCCGGTCACGTGACCTGTCGGCACAATCGCCGGGAAGCCGAACAGGCAGCATGGAGGGACCATGCTGCCTGCCTGCCAGGGAAAGGTAAGTGCTGATGGGATGTGTGTGTGTGTGTGTGTGTGTGTGTGTGTGTGTGTGTGTGTGTGTGTGTGTGTGTGTGATGGGAGTAGGAGTGTGTGTGATGGGAGACATGTGTGTGACTGAGTGTGATGGGAGTCGGTGTGTGTGATGGGAGACAGTGTGTGTGACTGAGTGTGATGGGAGTCAGAGTGAGTGTGAAGGGTGTCAGAGTGAGTGTGATGGGAGACAGTGTGTGTGACTGTGTGTGATGGGAGACAGTGTGTGTGACTGAGTGTGATGGGAGTAGGAGTGTGTGTGATGGGAGACAGTGTGTGTGACTGAGTGTGATGGGAGTCAGAGTGTGTGTGATGGGAGACAGTGTGTGTGACTGAGTGTGATGGGAGTAGGAGTGTGTGACTGAGTGTGATGGGAGTGTGTGTGTGATGGGAGTATGAGCTTGATGTGAGTCTGAATGATGGGCCATGTTTTAGGTGTGTAACGTGGGTGTGCAGCTTGGGTAGGGGGGTGCCCGGATTTTGTCTGCCTAGGGCAGCACAAAATCAAGATACACCACTGCCGCCATGTCAGTTTTACCCTGATCGGATCTTCCAGGAATGCATGGTAATGGCCTAGGGAACACTTCCCTGCAGAAGACTTCCTAGAGTATAACCTGCAACAAAACAGTGGATACCTACACCTAAACAATATACTCCTCATTATCTGAACCAGTGCAATACAACTTATCTCATTGGGTCAATACAACTTATCAGCATCCATTACACACATAAGATAACTTATCTCACTGTATTATTCCAAAGAAAGATGCCGCATGGAAATCAGCATCTGGAGCGCAACACCACCCTCCATTGACAGCTATGGTGGCTCTAACTCTTAGGATGAACCTGGAAGGAATTCCCATAGTTATAGGCCTGTAAGACCATCATCTGAAGGTAAACAATAACACATAAGGGCTTTATACTTGATAGTATGAAATGCTTGGAAATTACTTGAGATTTGCTAAATCAAGGCCAAAAGAATCTTAACTTTGCAATTCCTTTGTCATTCCCCTGACATTTACTTATTTGTCATGACTAAAGTCCTTACCTAATACAAAGTCAAACTTTGGAGGTTGACTTTCAAGTCAACCCCCCACCCCCCTAAATGGTTTCTATGGGGAAGATTTAAACATGGGGTTCTCTCGGGTGTGGAATTTGGAGAGGCAGAGTAGGAAAACAGCCACATTTAGTCTCCCTTATGCATATCACAACATATCTGCTGTCATTAGCTATTACTGTGAAATCAGTTTCTCTATACACTAAAAGGTGAGTTTAATAGTGTCAAATTACACAATTTTAGTAACATAAGTATGTAAGTTTTTGTACCTAAAGGGTCTGATATGTAATTCTAGCTTTCTTTTTTTTTATTTTTAAAAACACACATGTACAGTCAGAGGCTTAACTAGAAACCACCAGGCTCCTGTGCAAAAATTGCCTTGGGGCCCCCCAACCCAACCATGCAACTCCACCCCAGAAATGCCACTTACATGCCTCCCAATTGTTCCGCTTTGTGCCTGGCCTTGTCTTATATCTAGGATTGCCTTATACCTATCCCATGCATGCTTCAACTCCTTCACTGTATTAACCTCTACCACTTCTGCTGGAAAACTATTCCATGTATCCACTACCCTCTCAGTAAAATAATACAAAGTTTCTGACCTCCACTGTATTAACCTCTACCATTTCTGCTGGAACACTATTCCATGCATCCACTACCCTCTCAGAAAGTAATACTTCCATTAATCCCTGGCCTCATCTTATATCTAGAATAGCTTTATGCTTACACTCCTTCACTGTTTTAACCTCTACCACTTATGCTGAAAGGCTATTCCATACATTCACTACCCTCTCAGTAATGTAATACTTTCATTAGTCTCTGGCCTTATCTTATATCTAGGATAGCCTTATACCTATCCCATGCATGCTTAAACACCTTCACTGTATTAACCTCTAACACATCTATTGGAAGACTATTCCATGCATCCACTACCCTCTCAGTAAAGTAATACTTTCATTAGTGTCTGGCCTTATCTTATGTCTAGGATAGCGTTATACCTATCCCATGCATGCTTAAACACCTTCACTGTATTAACCTCTACCACTTCTGCTGGAAGACTATCCCATGCATCCACTACCCTCTCAGTAAAGTAATATTTTGATTAGTCCCTGGCCTTCTCTTATATCAAGGATAGCCTTATGCTTATCCCATGAATGCTTAAACACCTTCATATATTGACCTCTCATCCACCACCCTCTCAGTAAAGTAATATTACTTTTCTTTACACAAAAAAAACGTTAAAATATTTCAAGCCTTATCAAAAGCTTGAGGTGGACCCCAAATATATGTATATAACTAGCTGCATGTATACTTATATGAACTTTTTAATATTATATTCAACTATTTTCATATGTAATGAAAATGATATTGAAAAATTGTTAATTTCTTATTTTTGTTATGTTTCCCTGCACCTACATTGCACCTAAAGGTCTTAACACAGCACTATCCAGTACCCACAGCACATGGCTTGTACTCATATTGCACCCACACGATTTGGCATGCTGCAGTATAAATTTTCCCACCAGAACATACCACAGTGTCACTTTGTCCCACTGAACTACCCCTGCAGAACATACCACAGTGTCACTTTCCCCCATAGTACACATTATTTTTCCCCACAGAACATGCCACAGTGTTCCTTTTACCCCATAGTACATGTTATTTTGCCCCACAGAACATGCCACAGTATCAATTTGGCCACAGCCAATTTGCCACAGCCAGATTTCCAATATGCCACAGCCAATTTTGCCCCTTTGCCAGTGTTATTTTGCCCATTTGCCAGTTATGTGCCCATTTGCCAGTTATTTGCCTGTTATGTGCCCATTTGCCAGCGTTATTTGCCCATTTGCCAGTGTTATATGCCCATTTGCCAGTTGTGCCCATTTGCCAGTTGTGCCCATTTGCCAGTGTTATGTGCCCATTTGTCAGTTGTGCCCATTTGCCATTTGCCATTGTTATGTGCCCATTTGCCAGTGTTATGTGCCCATTTGCCAGTTGTGTCCATTTGCCAGTTGTGCCCATTTACCAGTGTTATGTGCCCATTTGCTAGTGTTATGTGCCCATTTGCCAGTTTTGCCCATTTGCCAGTGTTATGTGCCCATTTGTCAGTTGTGCCATTTTCCAGTGTTATGTGCCCATTTGTCAGTTGTGTCCATTTGCCAGTTGTGCCCATTTGCCAGTGCTATGTGCCCATTTGCCAGTTGTGCCCATTTGCCAGTGTTGTGCCCATTTGCCAGTGTTATGTGCCCATTTGCCAGTGTTATGTCCCCTCAATATGCCAGAATTTAGCCATTCAATATGCCATTATTTTGCCATTTAATATGCCATTCCTTTGCCATTTAATATTACAGTATTTTGCCCATCAGTATGCCATTCTTTTCCCATTTTAATATACCAGGATTTTGCCACTCTATATGCCAGGATATTGCCATTTAATATGCCAGGATATTGCCAATAAATATGCCAGGATATAGCCACTTAATATGCCAGGATATAGCCAATTAATATGCCAGGATATATCCACTTAATATGCCAGGATGTTGCTATTTAAAATGCCAGGATATTGCCACTTAATATACCAGGATATTGCCACTTAATATACCAGGATATTACCACTTAATATGCCAGGATATAGCCAATTAATATGCCAGGATATAGCCACTTAATATGCCAGGATGTTCCTATTTAAAATGCCAGGATATTGCCACTTAATATACCAGGATATTGCCACTTAATATACCAGGATATTACCACTTAATATGCCAGGATATTGCCACTTAATATGCCAGGATAATGCCAATTAATATGCCAGGAATTTGACATTTAATATGCCAGTATATAGCCTATTAATATGCCAGGACAATGCCAATTAATATGCCAGGATAATGCCACTTTATAGGCCAGGGTATAGCCACTTAATATGCCAGGATATTGCCATGTAATATGTCAGGATAATGCCACTTAATATGCCAGGATTTTGCTCCTCAGTATGCTCGTTATGCCACCCTCCTCCCCCCTTCCTCAGCCAGTACTTACCTCTTTGCTGCAGGTCCATGGCTGTGAGGGAAGCGTTGTGCGCTCCCCTACAGCCAATGCGCATTCAATAAAGTTTATTTAAACTTTTTTTTTCAACAAACTTTATTGATCCGCGTGGCTGGAGGGGAGCGCACAAGAATGAATGGGCCCTGGGCAGCTGCCCCGTTTTCCCCGCACATTTTTTTTTAAAGTTTTTTTTGTGCAGCTGCGACCCCTGCACTAGTGGTAGGTACGCCACTGTGTACAGTTAGTGATGAGACCTCTAGTAGTTCTATATTTTACTGAAATCAAGGCATGCCAGTCAAAACTTTTTTTAAAAACTTTTTCTATAGTTGTATTACTACTTGAGTGTCCAGCAAAAATTCCTTTTGGTTTTCTGCCCGATTTTCTGTCTATCTATCTGTCATAAATACTGGCCTCAGGGAAATTTCTTACAGGGTTACTGGTAAAATCCTAGCTGGGTGGCAACATAATCTGCCTTTCTGTTTGTCTATCTATGTATCTTTCTCTCTATATCTCTGTATGTCTGTCTGTGTGACTGGCTGACTGTCAGGCTAGATAGCTAGCTATCTAAAAAAAATAAACCTTTCTCCAAACTATGTGACTCCTGCATTTTACAGTTGAAAGCACTACAAACAAAGGCAACATACAGTATATGAGTTTACAAACATTAATCCTTGCCCTGTAAGGATTTCAGGTTCAGTATGACTCTTCAAGTAACTACTTTCACTATTCCATTTATAACCGCAGGAGCAACTGCAGTACAGGTGCTCATTCTTATAATAAATATTTACAGCACACAAGCAAAGAGCATAAGATGAAACCGCACACACAAAGGGTACTATCTACACAGGACATTTTCTTTCTAATGTCAGCTGGATAGCTACCCAATCAAGTCCCTGGAAACCTTATGTTCTCTTTTATCCCTTTACAAATAGTTCAGTAGAAAGAGAAGAACCAGCAACTATCATGAAAGCTTGACTTCCCTGCTAGAAGTTTTTCATTATGGCCTGAGCTATTCATTTATCCTCAGCAAACATGGATTCAATAAATCCCCAAAATCATAGGAAACCATTCCATGACTTGCCTGACCCTTTGATATTATAGAACTTTCCTAATACATATAACTGGAACTATTTGTTTTCATTGTCATGCTTACATGTACCAGTGTTTAATATATTAAACTCTGTATTATTTAGAGGTAGATCAACCCAGTGTGTTTGATATATCGCAAATTAAGCTTGTTACAACTGCAGCATATGTAAACTGTTCAAATAATTAATGGTAATTAGTACATTGCCCTGGCAGTAGTTATTGATGCTCAGCATTCCCCAGTGAGTGAGTATACACACCAGTGATGTAGAAAAATGGTCCCTCAACCAGCAATCTCGGTTGAAACAGAACTCTGCTTCATCAAATAGTTTGAAAGGACTAGGGGTAAATATCTTTTTGAATGGTGCACAATGATGCACCATTTAAAAGGCAGTTTGAATCAGGCAGAAGTGACTTTCTGCCTATTTAGAACTGTTTTGGGGGGGTTCAAGTACTCTTTAAAAGAGCAATCATGTTATTTTCTTAAATACAAATGTACAGTTACCTAATTGGGACCTATTAGTCAAGTATGGTGTTCCAGTGAGCAACATATTAGTAACTGACTGCCCCCTTTTGGCAGGTGTAATTGGAAGTGTGTGCTTTGTACACACGCATGCAGCATTGTTCCCATGAACCCAATGGTTTAGACTCTTACTGAATCTGAGGACTGCCATAGATTTATCAGGAATGGGTCAGTAAGGCAAAAACTCTTCACTGATTGCTGCAATGCAAATATAGGCTTTACTGTTCTTTTAATAAATGAAAAACTAAAACACTAAGGTTGGATAAGCCAACTTGAAGATAGATAGAAGACAATCTAAGTAGAAGTATAGTTGAAACACGTTGAAAGATACTGCAACTTAAGATGCTCTAGATCAGTGATGGCGAATCTATTGCACGAGTGCCATCAGTGGCCACACAGAGACTTCCCTGCCACACCATAGGTTTTTTATTGGGCTTAATAAGTGGCGTATGGCGTACATGTGTTGGTTTTAATTGTGCTATCATTTTTATATATAAGTATATACTTGTATTACGAATTATATGTAAATTAATTTACATATTAATTTATATTATTGTTTTTATATGCCATTAGATTATTTATTATTAATAATGTATATTTATATGTGTCTATCTTATAATTATTATATTATTGCACATATGTTATAGGAATAATGGAGCTTTCAAGACTACCTTTTTTTACTTAAAAAAATATCTGAATTGGTAACCTCAAACACCCTGTACGTTGTGATGGAGAGTTCGAGGCTACCATTTGTAATTCTACACTGTGCAGGTACATACTTGGTGAATTTCCTCACTAAGCAAACTCAACAGGATTGTCCCTGAACAATGTATAGCTAAACTGGTGAAATTTAATGTTCATCTCACCTCAACTCACCTGCTTTTCGTGAATAGCCACCTGAGACACATTTAAAACATGTTTTTTCTTAATTTATGTATTTGCTGCAATTTCTGCTAAAACAATGCATAGATCATGTTTTGTATTTTCTACATTCACAGTGTAAACAAAATCTTAGAGTCCCCCTAACTGATGTTTGATCACTGGTTGTCACTGGCTAGTACTTACAAGATTTGACTTGAACTTGTTTGAATGAACAACTCTTCTCATTTTCTATTCTAACAGGAGAAACAGAATTATTTATTTTTGCCATGAATTTGAATTTTGTATGCTTTTATATACAAGTGTTTAGCTTACTAGAGCTTATCCAATTAACATTCATTCTTAATTCAGTACTTTAAAAACATCATTAGTTGATTCTTATATTCTAATTAACAATGTATGCTTTTTATAAAATGTTAAAATGTACAGTTCAATGTTGTCAATAGCAGATCAGTATACCAGAACAATGATGTTAATGATTGTTTAGAATGAAAATAATTAAAATACAATGGTTTCAAGGTCTAGCAGAATTCTCCATAAAGGTGCCATTTGTTACTATTTGTGTTAGACCTATATCATTTATATTGATATGAATAGAAATAAGAAGACAAATTAGGTTGTACAAATTGTACTAAACACACCCAGAATGTACACACCGTGATTGATTCTAGTCTTTCTTACCTGGCAGGTGATATATTGTTCATATTGTACCATTGGGAACAATGACCCCATGTTAAATGGGAAAAATGAATTAATTGTTCTGGATTCACTTTTAGGCTGAACAAAACTGAGTTTAATTAAGAATGCATGGTCACAAATGTGACCCAGAAGGTTTTATTTTTAGGAAAAGTGTATTTCAGTATATATATTTAAAATAAGCTTATCTGAATTTCTACTTGCTTACGCTCAAGTAGATGACGTCTGGCTAGGACATGAGAGAATCTAAGATAAATACTACGATATCAAGTGCCCCTAAGCCAAATTGTTGCTGACAACTTACATACTTACATACAACTCATCTCTGCTAAAGTTACACAAAATATAATAAATTAACTGCTTAATGATGTTTCTCTGAAATAAATGTCAGCTTTGGGCACCAGCATTTTTCGTTTCATTTGAAATTAATTTTGTTAGTTGACACATTCATTTCAGATGATATTCGTCCATTATTTTCATTTGTATAAATGGAATTCCCGAAGTTGGTGTTAAATGATTTCAGCAGCTGAACTCCTTTAGAGTTTGGCTGCGGAAATCGTAGCCTCAGTCCTCCCTATAGGATATATAGTCTGAAGTCCTCCCATTGACATCTATTCATGACTTTATACACCTCTGCATTAATTTAGAGACGAATGGTCTGAAAACGAATGCCCAAGTCTAGTATTATGCCAAAAATCAAATTAAATGACATTTTAATTGGTACATTTTTGCACACTCATCATTTTATTTCATGCATCCACTGCCGTGTCTCCTGTGCTATACTTATTGTGTGCAGTTCTTTCATTTTTGTGCTACATAATGCTTTTCTTTCATAAAGCATATTTTTACCTTAAGACCAATAAATCAGTATTATATATTGCCTATTCCTGGTAGAAGTGAGACATTACTTTTTTTTATCAAGAATGTTGCATTTAATGCCCAGATATGTGCAGCATATGTCAGGATATTTATAGGCTGAAGATTACTTCAACAGGAGGAGTAAAGCAGATGGTAAACTTTACTACAAGGCATAAGTATACTTAGATAGAGACATTTCTATAAATTCAAGTCTGCCTTCTAAGCTTATTAAAAGGATTGTGTCTGTTAAACCTTTTAAGGTGTCTGATGAGCAAGTTATCAAGCCAATGAATGAGCCTTCTCCTACCAGAAAGACAGATCAATAATACAAAGTAATTACAGTGTAAAGAAATATTAGTGCTAAAGGGAAAGAAAGGTTTTTTTCATTCACACCTTAACAAGTCTTCCTCAATTCCCACACCAAAAAAAACATAAGTGGGTATCATTATAAAACAGTGCTGCCTTTAAGGGATGTGAATACCCCTTTATTCTTTATTGCTCCGGTGACAGCCTCTCAAATAAACAGGGGACTAAGTTCGCGGTGAGTTAAGAGCATAAATACCAAACAACTGAAGTCATTTTAATGCTATGACTTATTATGATGAATCCATTTACTCTTTTTTTCTTGCAACATGTGTAAACATGGATAGATGCGCAATTTGTGCCACACCACAAAATTGTATCCAGAGTACTAGATAGCGCCCCAAAGGGAAGTAATAGCAGTTCTGTACTTTGTCTCTGTGCCGCCTGGCTACACTGATACACCTCCCCAAATGTTTGTTCAGGTAGCACAAGGCAGTGAGGGAGGATGCACCACCAACTTGTTAGTGTTTGTGTTCGAGCCTACACCTGTGGCTGTCCATGGATGGAATTCATCCTGTAGCGGTCATGACCTCCATTTGATAAAGTCCAGGCTTTCTCTCTGCATGTTAGGCAGCTCCTGCAATGCACATGGTTATATAGACTGATATAAACCAGATGGATGGTTCCATTCCACATCGTATCTTGATTGGCTACACCAATGTGTGGTGTCAATTCCTCAGGGATAGTGGTTACCCTGCACCATTCCCTGCATCTCCTGTGTACCATCTATGGGGGCTCTGCATTATTCAAAAGTGGAAATCATTCAAGACAGGTCAGACTGTGCAATGCTCAGAGAAATTGTAACAAAAAAAAGTTAGTATGTTAAATGCTAAAGTTCATGACTGTACAATTAGAAAAAAAACTGAACAAGTATGGGTTGTTTGGAAGGGTTACCAGGAGAAAGCCTATTGACTTTTAAAAGAACATGGCAACATGGCTTTGGTATACAAATTTGCATCTGAACAAAAGCACAAAAATTCTGGAACAATGAACTCTGCACAGACGAAACCAAAGTGGAGATGTTTGGCCACAGTTTGGCCATAATGCACAGCATATCAGAAATAAAACCTCATACAAACTGTCAAGCACGGTGGTGGAGAGGTGATGATTTGGGCTTAGTCAAATCTGAGACCATCTGTCAGGACAACAGTTAAAGCTGGGCCCAAATTGGGTCATGTAATAGGGCAATGATCCCAAGCACAGCAGCAACAACAGATCTACAACAGAATGGCTGAAAAAGAAAAAGAATCAAAGTGTTACAACTGCCCAGTCAAAATCCAGACCTCAACCCTTAGTATTAGAAATGATGATATGTGTTCTCCTGAGCCTGCTTGTAAATAATTACTTGTATAACATTTTTCTTAATCTGTACATTTTATCAGTTACCATTTTTTTTTTATAAACCTGCAAATAAAATAAAATACTTGATGTCTTTCATTAATACAAGTTCCTGAACTCCACCAATTCAGGGTGGACAGTCCCTGTTCGCAAACCTTTTACCACAGTCACGGGTTCAACATCCAATGTCCTTATTCTTTGGGACACCAGAAGACAAAGCATTCATTGGCGCATGTAGTAAAAAAATCAAATATATGTTATGAGCAAAACTATTTTTGCTCTTTGCTCCTTTTGTAATGCCCTAAACTGTTAACACTCAAATAGTAAATATGAGCAAATTGTGAATAAAAACAGGCATATTTGCAACTGAAAAGAGGCACATTTGCGAAAAAAATGTCTGCCTTTTTTTATTAGCAAGCTGATGCAATTTTCACAAGCAAGATAAGTATTATTTTTCACAAAATAGTCCTAAAAGTCTTTAGCATATGCAAATATAGTTGTAATATATTACCACAACTGTAAAAAATGCACACTAAATAAAAATAGAAGGGCTTCAAACTGGAAAAAAAAGTTACAATGTTTGAAAATTGCTCTTTACTCATTGTAACATAGTCATTCAGGTTGAAAAAAAGACTTGAGTCCATTAAAAAAAAAAAAAAACATGCATGCCGGCAGAGACTCTAGCTGGGAAGATCAAAAGTTCTCCCCTCACCAGCATCTCCACGTGAGAAGACATCCTTCTATGCTGCCTCTCTCGCGCAACGGGGAACGCCGTCAGTATCTGATGTCAGAGTGCCTGGGTCACGTCCAGTGCTAAAACTTCAGATCAGTGCATGGGGAGCAGCAGCATAGAAGGCTGCTGTCTCTTGTGAAGGTAAGAACTGGGGAAGGGGGAAGAGGGGAGGGAAATGCTGTGGCATATT
This sequence comes from Pelodytes ibericus, assembly GCA_036172795.1. Lineage (NCBI taxonomy): Eukaryota > Metazoa > Chordata > Amphibia > Anura > Pelodytidae > Pelodytes > Pelodytes ibericus. The sequence continues at coordinate 164,062,587 of CM069858.1, forward strand.
AATAGCCATACTGGCTGTGGCATATTAATGGGCATACTGGATGAGGAATATTAATGTGCATACTGGTTGTGGCATATTAACGTGCTTACAGGTTGTGGCATATTAATGGAAAAAGAGTGGAATATTAATGGGCATACTGGCTATGGTATATAATGGACCTACTGGCAGTGGAATATTAATGATCAAACTGGCTGTGGCATATTAATGGGCATAGAGTGGCATATGAATGGGCATACTAGATGTGGAATATTAATGTTCATACTTGTTGTGGCATATTAACGTGCATACAGGTTGTGGTATATTAATGGACAAAGAGTGGAATATTAATGGGCATACTGGCTGAGGCATATTAATGGGTATACTGACTGTGGTATATTAATGGACAAATAGTGCATTTAAATGGCCATAATGGCTATGGCATATTAAGAGGCATACTGGTTGTTGCATATTAATGGGTATAGAGTGGCATATGAATGGGCATAATGGTTGTGGCATATGAATGGGCATTTTGGCTATGGAATATTAATGGGCATAGAGTGGAACATTAATGTGTATACTGGCTGTGGCATGTTAACGGTACACCTGGCTGTGGAATATTAATGAGCATACTAGTTGTGACATATTAATGTAAAAATTGGCTTTAGCAAATTAATGGGAAACCAGTGGCATTTTAATGGGCATATGGGTTGTGGCATAATAATGGGCATACTGAATGTGACATATAAATGTGCATACGGGTTGTGGAATCTGAATGGGCATACTGGTTGTGGCATATTAATAGGCATACTGACTGTGGCATATTAATAGGCATACTGACTGTGGCATATTAATGTGCATACTGGCTGTGGAAAATTTATTGCATACTGGCTTTGGCATGTTAATGGTCAAACAGGCTGTGGCATATTTATGGGCATACTGGTTGTGGCACATTAATAGGAATACTGGCTGTGGCATATTAATGATCAAAGAATGTCATATTAATGTATAAATTGGCTGTAGCAAACTAATGGGAAAACAGTGGCATATTAATGGGCATACTGACTGTGGCATATTCATGTGCAAATTTGCTATGGAATATTAATGGGCATACTGGCCATGGCATGATAATGGTCAAACCGTCTGCGGCATATTAATGGGCATAGAGTGGCATGTTATTGGGAATACTGGCTGTGGCATATTAATGGGCAAAGAGTGGCATATTAATGGAACAATTGTTTCTGATGGTGGCCCTGCTTCTACCTATCATTCCTGTTTTTGATCCAAAAAAAAAGTCAAAATAAAAAACTCTAAGTAAACTATTTAAAATGTTTCTACTTCCAGGGAAAAATTCCTTCTTGACTCCAAAAGGCAATAAGATTTCTCCTTGGATCAACAAGCTCTATTATTAATGCTTATTCTATGTTTAATTGTCCTGTATGTTGTGCTTTTCTAAAAACCTTTTTTGAATGCATCTATTTTATTTAATAGCATTACTTCTCTTGGCAGTGAGTTCCATATCTTTAATGCCCTTACTGTAAATAATCCCTTCCTTTGCTGTCTATACATCTTTGTTCTTCAAGTCTCAGGGGATGACCACTCCACTTTACACCGTTGTCTAGTATGAGAATTGTCCATTTACAACAACTCTCTGCATTCTATCATTGTTTTACCTATTTTTGTCTCCCACTGCACTTGTCAAGTATATGAACCACCTTGAGAATGAGCAGTATGGCTAACCACTGCACAGCATATGTGAGCTAGTTAATTAAGGTTAGGGACACTGCCTAGCAAAGCAACCAGGTTTGCCAGCACAAACACACATGTATGCTGCATAATAATGTACTGGGAAGAAGCCTCACAGGATGAAAATGCATTGCGGGTTTGTGTACATTCTCCTTGTAAATATTTCATTTGGACCCTTTAAGACTGGAGCAGGACTCTTCTTAATATTCTATTTACAATACATTTGTGTGGTGATTTGATACTATTGATTTGCTTTCCTCTTTCATTTGGAAGTGTATTTAATTTTTAGCAATCAAGACAGCCTGGGTTCCATTTGGACCAATTTGAGATGCACCATTATCCACTGAAATGAGAGTGCCGGGAATCATTTATTTGCACTAATGTGGAGCCTTATTTACATATATATTTGTTTCTTTTTTCTCATAAATGTGTGATTATACTGACCTGGCATTTGTTTCAAGAAGGCAATCTCTACATGAAACCAAGCCATTTTATTGTATCATGTTTTTGACATTTCTGCGCCCCAAGCTCCCTTTGATACAATACTTTAGCTACTTTCTTGCATTCCAATTTTCCATATGTTTTCCTGATGTTTATTATTCTTATCTACTTTAAACTTCTCAGGTTTGGTTCATATAATAGTAACTATAATGGTCTAGGAAAGATTATGAAATAGGGATTGCACATCACTGTTGTACACTACCATTAAACAACTATATGCCACATTAATAAATGGAAAGAGGACCTCTCAGCAAGCAAACCTCACAAGAGAAATGCATATTAGTTCAGGCTCAGCTGAGTTTACAGGTAATTCTTGGCAAAAACTCTCAGATGTTCTGAGTGATATAGCATCCTGCTACTGCTTTCAGCAACACTAAAGAAATTGATGCTAAAAGCTTAATGAAGCGGGGTGAGGAGATAACAACTGAAAGTCAAGAAACACAAAGAAATTGGTTTCAGAACATAACTGTCATAAGGCTATAAAATAGTAACCAATAAGGAGTGGCATTTTACTGTATTCTAACTTTCATATTGCTCTTTTTATCTAGAGTATGCACTGAAACGCTAGTGCAAAATAACAATTAGTGATAACACGTTATAATTACATTGTATTAATTAGAGATGGGCAAAATTCTCCCATCCGGCCAAAAACATTTCGTCTGAAACTAAATTCGCCCAATGCTGCATTCGTTTAGGACGAAATTTGTTCAATATTTTCATTCCTTTTATTCATTTGTACGAATGAAAAATTATTCACCTCTGTTCAAGTGTATAAGGTTGAAAGAGTCAAAAACATCCAAATTTCATTCAGATTTCATCCCCTACCTTATGCCATTGAGCTGCCGGAATTCGGCTCTTTCATCCAAATTCCCTAACCTTATACTATCTATTGAATGAACATATGTGAAATGTACATTCATACGAACAGAATAATGAAATTAATGCAGCAATGTACGAACATGGCCTCACTTCAATAGTGTAAGGTTGGAGAATTCATTTGAAAGGGTCAAAATGATCCGAATTGCATCCCTTCCCTTTTGCTCTTGAGCTGTCGAAATTCCAGCAGCCCCAGGGCAGGCGGCCCACCGGGATTTTTCCCAGTAACATGGTGAGCCAGTCCAGCCCAGCTTATAACTTTATCGATGATGACACCAAACTACCAGGGGAGTATCGTGCCCCTGAGTGACAGGCGTGTATCTCAGAAATACACGATATACATCTGAGGGGCCAACTGCAGCTGTGAATTCAGCAACAGAGTCACTCACTCTGCTGTCAATTCGAACAGCATTAAAAGTATACAAATTTTCGAGTGAGTGACTCTGTTGCTGAATTCGCAGCTGCTGTCTGTCTCCCGGATGTATTTACGGGGTTTGTGTGCTCTCTGTTCGGAGACACCAAGCACATATGGAGCATCCGTGCCTGCAAACTACCTAAATACTCATTAGCTTCAATCTAATGTAGTCGAATTTGAGTCAAAATTGAGTCTATTGACTAAAATTCATATTTGGATTCGAATGTTAGTGAAATAGACCCACTTTAGTTACATAAACTACTGAATTCCAAATGTGTCGAAATTAAGCCAAATTGCTGAATAGACAAATTCCACTGATCAGATCTGAGTCATAAGACTAAAAACTAATCCGATTTGAATACTGAATGTCTGATTACTCTGTCTTGTGGAATTCAACAGTTAGGTCAATTCGGCTGAATTTGACACTTTTCAACAATTTCGGCTTATGTAATGCCATTAACATTATTTGCAATAACTTAAGCCGAAAATTGAGACGATCAGTGTGGCTGTCTGCATCCGAATGAACAAATGGACAAATTAATTTCATTAATTTAGCATTCATTCATTTGGCTTTTGTTAGTTAGTTAGGACAAAAATGCATTCTTCCGAATAACAAATAACGAAAACGAATGCACATGTCTAGTATTAATAAAAAATACTTTCATTGCAAAAAGGCTAATTTCTCCAACTCTGCTATTAATGCCTGATTATTTTCAGTTCACTTGTCAGTTCACCACAATTTGCTTTTTTTCGTAATTAAACCCTATTGAGTCTGGTGGCCCTCGCTCTCATGCTCTAATCTTGTATATTGGAAAAGCTGACACTCTTCGAGTCATTAATTCAATCATGTTTTTTTTTTCAAAAAAAAAAGGTGAACTGACGAGTGAACTAAAAAAAGAATCAGGCATGAATAGCAGTGTTGACAAAAAATTCCAACCTTCCTTTTAACAATTATGGTACTAATGCTTGATATTTACAGTTTGCTTGAAAATAATGCCTTTTCCCCCATTCACTATAAAATTAATTGTGGTTAACTAATTAGTCATTCACGGAAAAGAAGCAGAGCACTTACAGTTTTATTACAATTCAATACGTGTTCATCTGTGCCATTAAGGGTTAATAATGTATAGGGGTGTAAATAAAAAACACCCTTTTCTGTCTCATTAGAGATTTTTGCCAGAGGCTCAGGGAAGCAAGGTGAATAGTTAGAGTTAGGACCCACCTAGGGGGGTCTGCCTTGACGTTGGCAGGTGGGCTCATCCTCTCATGGCCATTGGAGGTAACTAAAAACCTCCATTTGTTTTAAATACATAGGGATAAAGGAGAGAGCGCAGGTAACTTGTTTTTCTTTTGTTTTTACTATATATTGGGGCTGATGTGTACTGTAGTCATTGCAGCCGCCCAGTGATGGGAGTGAGCGCAGGACTTTTCTTTCCGTAAATAGATCAGATAAATCAGAAAATGTGACTTACAGAAAGGAATTATACAGATTATACACCAGCATCGACAATATTTATACAATAAAGTGTAAAATAACGCTATGAGTAACCTCATTTGGGGGAGAAAAGAAGAGAGAGAGAGAGAAAAAAAAAGGTGACCCCTTTGTACATTCTTCTCAAGGATATATATGAAAGATCGAGCAACTTGTAAATGACATTTCCCCTATCAAAAAGTTATTTTCCAGATAATCTTGGGCCTAATGAACAATATGCACCAAACTGGATGTTGCCCGCAAGGAAAAAAAAAAAAAAAGAAGGGAAACTTTTCTCTCCCCTTTCTCTCCCTCTTCTCTCTCTTGTCTGGTGGATAAAATTATGAACCACATATTGGAGGGGAAGGAAATAAAGAATAAGGTGGAAGAAAGAAAGGGTGTGCTCACGGGAAGGTCTCTGGTTCTATAGTAGATAAATCTGGCCCGCTAAGGCCATGTCCTATTTGTCGGGAGGCGGGGTCATCTCTGCTGCCATCAGGTCTGCCTGGCAATCGGGCCCAGCGAGGTACATGGACCAATGTAGCCATTTATTATTATGCATAATACTTTTTCCATTAGATGTTTGAGTAATGTCTTCCAAGGTGCGAATTGACTCCACCGAAGTGAGCCACTCCCTCAAAGTGGGTGGGGTCGTTTGTTTCCAGTGTCGTGGAATAAGCAGTTTGGCTGCCGAGATCAAGTGTACTGTCAAAGACCTTTTATAGGCCCAAATGGGGTGTGGTGTGAGGTGTAGTAGAACCGTCAGTGGGTCATTTTTAATGGAGTCGTCCCCAACTCTTCTTATGACCTGTAATACCCTTTTCCAAAAAGGACGGATAAGTGGGCAGGTCAACCAAATATGGAGGAGGGTACCTTTGTGTCGTTTACATCTCCAACATCTGTCTGAAGTGTGGAGGAACAGTTTATGTAATTTGGAAGGTGTCATGTACCATCTTGTGAGCAGCTTGCAACTGTTTTCTTGTATGTGCGTTGCTATCGAGTATTTATGTGCTAGAGTGGCCATCTTCAACCACTGTGGTCTGGTAAGCACCACGTTAGTATCTCTTTCCCATTGTAAAATAAAATATGGTTTATCATATTCAGTCAGGTCAGTGAGTATACGGTAAATAGTTGATACTGCTCGCTGGGGGGGATCTTTAGTCATACACAAGGTTGTCTATATTTTAAAATGTGGCCCTGTGTTGGGGGCATGGAAGACACCAAGTCCCTCAAGGGCCTGATAATTCCATCCTCCAACAGATGGCCTACCCTAGGGTACATTACTCGAGTCTGGAACATATCTTTAAAGAAATCATGGTCCAAACCCGGCACAAAAAAATAATTACCTAAAAGAGGTGTCATCAGAGTAGGAGAACTGATAAATCCCGGGTCTTTAGCACATTGTTTCCAGACCCGGAGAGTGGGTACAACAGTCGGGTGTGACATGCATATAGGTTTGATCTGGTCTAGTGGCATCCAGGCCGCAAATGGGATGGGGTCTGTAAGGCCTCTTTGTTCTAGAGACACCCATAACTTAGGGGAGGGTCGTGTCCAGTCCACCACTCTCGCTACATGCACTGACTTATAGTATCTCTCAACGTCTGGAAGGCCTAGGCCCACTAAGACAAGTAAGAAGTCGATTACTTAGTCTGGGGCGTTTATTATTCCAAATGAATCTTGTTATCAAAGAGCGGAGGGCGGCGAAAAAAGCTTTAGGTATAAAGATGGGCAATGTTTGTATAACATACAAAAAGCATGGAAGTATGTTCATCTTAATAATTGGTTGCTTTCCCGAACTACGATATGTTTTTTGAGGACCATTTAGTTAGGTCAGATTTGCAAACCTGGTATAGCAATTGGAAATTCAGGTCCCGTAATCGGGATAGGTCCCCTGTGAGGGAGATACCCAGGTATTTAATTGTTCGGTCACTCCAACAGAAAGGGAAAGAGCTTTTCATGGAGTCTAATACTTGTTTAGATAAAGAAATGTTAAGTGCTTCAGACTTATTAAAATTGATTTGGAAATTGGATAGTAAGCCATATTGTTCAAATTCCTTCCTCACATTCGGTAAGGAAATGATGGGATTGGTAATAAAGAGTAGTAGATCATCTGCGTATGCCGCAACTTTATGATGATGTGGACCTATCTCCAAACCCGATATATCCCCATTAGCGCGTAAAGCCGTTTGGTGCCGTTGGACAGGGTGAGCTGTTCTGAAAGCGCGACATTGACACGAACCCGAGCCGTGGGGGTCTCGTATATTGAGCCAATCCATTTACGGTTTGAGGGACCGAGTCCCACTTGTTCCAATACCGCATGCAAGAACGACCAGCTCACCCTGTCAAAGGCTTTTTCTGCATCAGTGGATAAAAGCATGGCAGGTATATTCCAGGTATATTCCATGTTGTAGAATAATGGATCAAATTAAGTATTCTCGTAGTGTTATCTCGTGCATCTCGTCCCGGAACAAAACCAGCTTGGTCCCGGTGTATGAGGGAGGGGATGAAGTACTTAAGTCTAGTACTCAATATTTTAGTAAAGAGTTTAAGATCTATATTGATCAAGGAGATAGGTCTATAACTTGTGCAACAGTCGGGGTCTTTGCCCTCCTTGGGGATAACAGTGATGTGCGCTTCTTTGGTCTGGGGAGGCAGTGAACCATTCTCTATTAAAGAGTTCAGGGCAGTCGCAAAAGGGGTCCCTAATGTCTCCTGGAACGTCTTATAGTATAGGATTGTCAGTCCATCCGGACCTGGGCTTTTCCCAGTAGGGGAGTCCTTTATGGCCTGGGTGATCTCTTCAACAGTGATTGGGGTGTCCAGGCAGTTTGATTCGTCAACTGTCAGTTTACGGTGTAAATGGTTGTCTAGATATTCCCTAATTCTCTGTTGGAGGTGAGGGGGTCCTTAATGGAGCCCTGTGGTGTCAGATTATATAGGTCACTATAAAAATCTTTAAAAACTTTAGCTATTTGTGGGGTGGAGTGTACCACTGATCCTTTGGGAGTTTTTATCTTGGGAATAAATGTTGTGTTATGTCGGTCTCGGAGGAGCCTGGCCATTGGTCTTCCTGCTTTATTCCCCTGTTGATATAAGTGGCCTTTCACCAGCATATGTGAACGTAAGTCTCGAGAATTACAAAGGTCGGCTAAACTGGCCTTAAGGGTAAGGAGGGATTGATAAACCGTAGGGTCTAGGGAGAGTTTATGTGTCGTCTCGATGTGGTTGATGTCATTTAGGAGTTTAAGCATTGTCGCAGAGTGCCTTTTCTTTTGGTGTGCCCCGATATTGATTAAGTGGCCTCTGATAACTGCCTTATGTGCTTCCCAGACCACAGTAGAAGGAGTTTCAGGGAGGCTATTTTCTAAGAAGTATTCCCGGAGGATTTTGGTAAGAGAAGTGAGATTGGTTGTGTCTTTAAGCAGGGATTCATTGAGGCGCCATGTGTAATGACTTTTGGTAAGAGAGGGCATGTTCAGTCTAACTGTTACTGGTGCGTGGTCGCTCCATGTAATGTGTCCTATATCAGAATGTATCAGTCTCGGGAGATGTCTATGCAAAATAAATATGTAATCTATATGGGAGTATCGCGAATGTGGGGGGGAATAAAATGTAAAATCTTTGGTAGTAGGGTGTAGTATACACCAAGCATCGGCTAATTGGGCACTGTGTAAGGCTCTTTTAACCCTTTTAATTTTAGAGAATCGTATTGAAGAAGCACCTGTGGAAGAGTCAAGTTTGGGATCTAAAGTCAGGTTAAAGTCTCCTGTCAGGAGGGTCACTCCAGACGCAAAGTCCTGTAGCCGTGCAATAATGGTATTCAAAAAAATATGCTGGTTCGTGTTCGGAGTATATATATTGGCCAATGTAAATGTTTTTCGGAACCTATTGTCCCTTTCAGAAATATGGCCATACCCTCATTATCCGACCACTGGTCCAACAGAGTAAAGGGCAGTCCTCTAGTAATAAAGATTGCCACTCCTTTATTTTTTTTAAAAGGTGAATGGGAGTAATAGGCCTGTGGGTAATAAAAATGGTTAAACTGAGGCACTTTACGTCTGAAAAAAATGGGTCTCCTGGACCATAGCGATATCAGTGCGGAGGGCTCTAAGTTCTCTAAAAAGGCGTGAGCGTTTGGTAGGGAATTGAGGCCCTTGGCATTAATTGACAATATATTTATATTAGCCACCGAGGTCATGGGAGAATAAATGGTGGGGGATGGGGGTCTGGGGGTCCCTTCCCGTGAGCACTTGGAAGAAAGAGAAGAAAAGAAAAGAACCAGAGATAAGAGAAAGAACATTTGGATACAGAGAAAGCAATAAAAATACAAATCAGAACAGTAACAATTAGCCAACTGAATGGCTGACAGGGCTGAGGCGCCAAGTGGGTATCCCGTGGCATCTTAGTGGTGCCAAGGGGTCCCATCCTTACATACAGAGGCATTGCACAGCTGTGGGGGGTGCGGCTGTACTCTCTGGGGACACTTCAGACAAACAGAACAGGCTCTGGAACCAACGAGCCAAAACATAACAAGGAGGTAAGGCAACACCTGTACCTTGCATCTTTTGATTGGCGCATACAAATATTATGATTTTTACTGAGTCCATGTTTATGTGTGGAGAATAGATGGGTGTCGGTCATAGTGTTGGGAGGAAACTAGCACTAATGCGGAGGGGTGTAAACCCATTTAAAAACGGGGTGGACAAAACAACCAAAATGAAACAAAAACAAAGCAAGATAAGATATTATTATCAATAGGGGTGGGGTACACTGGGGGAGGGGGGGGTGGGGTGAGCCAAATGTATAGGGAGGAGTGATATATATCTATGCCCAGGAAGTATTATCCCCCTTACAAATTGGGGTATTGTTAGTATCAGGGGGCATGAAGTAGGTTCAAGATCTCCCATTAGCTTGGGGTATTGTCGCAGGACATGACTCCCACTCAATTATCTTCATTTACTGGCTGGTATTGTGACAGCTCAAATCATGAGTAGGGAGCAACATTCCAATAATATCGGACTAACTTTTGTGAGGAGGGATTACAATTATATATATCACCGGCTAATGGGAGGTAAGGTTCCTCGTACAGTAAGACCAATAAGATGTATGTCCTTTTCCCCATGGAGGTCGGGAGATTTAGTTGGCGCACCTGTAATGGGTCAGTCAAATAAATCAAGTCCGAGCCTCTGCCTGTGTATACTGCCGTGGTGTTAGGGACACTCATCTACTCCCGATTCCCCTCAATAGCAATACACGGGATTTTAGCATAATAACAAAACTGAACATAAATTCTATACGATACATGCTCCTCGAATCAGGTGTGTGGCTGTATATTGCGGTAGACTCTGTGGTCGGGATAGTCCGATGATGAATCCGATTGTCAATTGTCTTGGAGAGGGCCAGTACCAAGAAACAGCGTAAGTCTCCATCCTCCCCTCGTTTGTTGGGTGAGAGAGTGAGGGGAAAGAGAAAAAGGAAAGAAAAGAAAAAAAAAATGAAATAATAATAATAATTGGGGGAAAACACCAAAGGTAGTCCTCAAGTCTGTTGAGTCATATTCATGACCGATATCCGTCTCTCACAATAAATGTTCATGGAACCTGTGCGGTAGGTCCGTCAGATGGGTGGTCCGGTGATCGTCGGGCCGTTTGTGGAGATACTCATGTTTGGCGTTTCCGTTGGGGTCTAGGAGCCCACGGTTGATGGGAGAGTACTGGGGAGATCAAGGTGTCAGCCTCCCCTCTTGACCAATCCGGCAGATCAGGTTGTTGGAGGCCTAAAGAGCCACAGAAACCAGGTAAATCTTTAGGTTCTCGTAGGGTAATCCGATGTGTTCCTCTATGAACATTGATGCTTAGGGTGAATCCCCAGGAGAAAGGTATATCTCCGGCCCTGAGAAGGTCTGTCAGGGGTTTAAGTTTATTCCGGGCTTGTAATGTGGCCCACGCCACATCTGGTAGGATGATAATCTTTGCTCCTTTGAAGTTGATATGGCACTTTTTGCGAGAAGCACGAAGGATCTCTTCTTTTAGCACAAATGAATGTACGCAGCAGATTATGTCTCGTGGTTGTGTATTGGAGGCAGCCCTGGGGCGTAAAGCTCTGTGCACTCTATCCAGGCGGATTTCGTCCGTTGAGTCTCTTCCCAAGATATTCCTGAACAGATCTGGCACCACGGTGCCCAGATCCTCTGGGCCGTCAGCTTCAGGTAGGCCGCGCACTCTTAGATTACAGCGTCTTCCCCTGTTATCTAAGTCCACCACTTGTAGGGCGAGATGTGCGGTCAGTCGGCGCTGATCTCTCAGCTGGTTCTCCAGTTCGGCCATGGCATCCCTTAGTAGAGATTGGTCAGATTCCACGTTTTCCAACCGATATCCCTGTTCTTTAATTTCAGACTTGATGGTCTGCAGCTCTTCTTTTATTGTTGCCCGAATCAGGTCCACTGCGGATAGCAGGTCCGTTTCAACTTGCGAGACCAGAGCTGCGAAGTCTGCCTTAGTGGGGCCATCAGGATCTTGAATGATATTTGGAGGGAGGGAATGGGTATCCTCATCTTCTGAACTATCACTGGCCGATTGGGTCGAGAGCTTGTGGCCTACCGCCGCCATCTTGGGCATCTCCTGGGTAGGCCTTGGTACCAGAAAGGTTCGCAGATTTGGCGTGGGTACCTTTTTACTGAGTTTCCCCAGTACTCTGCTTGGAGAGTGTCTTTGGTGGGGTTTTCCCATGGTTGGAGTGCACCTGAACGGGTAGTATGCGCTGTGAAAAGGCTCAGGTCTCCGGAGCTCCGCTCTGATGCGACCGTCTACATCGAGCTCAGGACAAGCCCCCCATTCTTGTTCATTTTAGCAAACTTCTGACAGTAGCCAGTGGCGTACTAAGGGGGGGGCGGCCCGCCCCGGGTGCCACTGAGTAAGGGGGTGCCACCGTGCTGCCGGCACCCCCCGCGCTGCTTGCCTTTTTTTTTTTTTTTTGTTCAGGCGGGTTTAAAAAAAAAAAAAGCACAGCGACCGGATGTGACGATACGTCACATCCGGCGACTGTGTTTTCCTCCTCCGTGCAGGAGGGAAGAGAAGACTGCACGGAGGAGGCGTCGGAATCCACAGACAGACCTGCTTCGGTAAGTGATGGGGAAGGGGGGGAGGAGGGTGGGTTTAAACGAGCACAATATTCCTGGGCTCTGAGTTGCACACTATTACTGGGCACTGACTGGCTTAATATTACTGGACTGTGACTGGCATAATATTACTGGACTGTGACTGGCATAATATTACTGGGCACTGACTGGCATAATATTACTGGGCATCTAACTGGCATAATATTACTGGACTGTGACTGGCATAATATTACTGGGCATCTGACTGGCATAATATTACTGGACTGTGACTGGCATAATATTACTGGACTGTGACTGGCATAATATTACTGGACTGTGACTGGCATAATATTACTTGACTGTGACTGGCACTATATTACTGGGCACTGACTGGCACTATATTACTGGGCTCTGGCTGGCACTATATTACTGGGTATCTGACTGGCACTATATTACTGGGCTCTGCCTGGCACATTATTACTGGGCACTGACAAGCACACTATTACTGGGCACAGACTGGCACACTATTACTGTGCACTGACTGGCACAATATTACTGGTAACTGACTGGCATTAAATTACTGGGCACTGACTGGCACACTATTAGTGGGCACTGATTGGCACACTATTAGTGGGCACTGATTGGCACACTATTACTGGGCACAGACTGGCACACTGTTACTGGGCACTGACTGGCACATTACTGGGCACTGACTGGCACTATATTACTGGGCTCTGAGTGGCACACTATTACTGGGCACTGACTGGCACACTATTGCTGGGCACTGACTGGCATAATATTACTGGGCTCTGACTGGCACAATATTACTGGGCTCTGAGTGGCACAATATTACTGGTATCTGACTGGCACAATATTACTGGTATCTGACTGGCACACTATTCCTGGTATCTATAATTGTACAATTTTCAAACATTGAAAAAATTGTGGGTGTTTTCTTACATCTTTATTATTGGGGGGGGGGGGGGTGCCACACTCAGGGTCCGCCCCGGGTGCCAAATGCTCTAGGTACGCCCCTGACAGTAGCATTACCATAGAGGTCCATTACAGTCAGAACTCTCCTTGAGCTTTATGTTCCTGTGCATCAGCCAGTAAAACTGTTACCTTATTTTTTTTTGTCATTCAACATCACATGGTAAATTCAGATCATAACTGAAGGTACGATTATTATTATACTTTTCTTCTTTTACTATGTGGTTATTTGTTGACCATATTTGGGTTTTATAATATATTGAAAAAAATAAACAAAAAAAAAAAGACTGTTGACTTTTTTCACTGAATGCAAAAAAAATACTGTTTTTATCCGAAGTACAAATCTTCATAGTCTCAGAAAGCAAAGTACAAATGTGGCAATAAAGGTAATTAACAGGTGAATTTGTGCGGTTACATGTTCCCCACTGCAGATGTTTGGAAACAACATATTCCATGAGTCTCAGTCAGCTTTAACCCCTTAGTGACAAGACATTTTCACCTTGACTTTCCCTTGGTGACAATGGCTGTTTTGACATTTCTGGGGTGTTTGTGTTTAACTGCAATTTTATTCTTTCTCACATACAGTACCCACACAAATTATATGTTGTTTTTATCGTCATAAGAAGGGCTTTCTTTAGATACCATTATTTTCATCATATCTTATAATTTACTACAAAAAAAATCCTAAAATATGATGAAAATTTAAAAAAAACAAACACTTTTTCTAACTTTGACCTAAAATATAATTTACACAAATAAAATCATTAAAAAAGACCCCATCTAAATAGTTTCCAAATGTTGTCCCGAGTTAAAAAATATGCATGTTTCCATATTTTTCAGTATTTTTTTGCGAGTTATGGAGCAAAAAACCAAAAATAGTGTTTTTTCCTATATTGACCTTTTGACCCCAACCCGAAACCCAAAATTTAACCCTAACACTAAATTTAACCCCAACTCTAATCCTTATTATATCCTTTAATATGTTTTAATTTTAATTTAATTTTAACCCTGTCCCTTATGCTAAAAATTATTTAATTTTAACCCTATAGGCTAATCTAGCTATGTAACCAGTTTTTAATTAATTAAATATTTATTTTACATTTTTTCCATTGCTATGCTACTTAACTACCACTAAGGGCAGTCAAGTAGCATATTCAGAGCGACAGAAGTGTCAGGCACGTCCTTTGTCGTCAAGGGGTTAAAGCTAGATCACTGATCTAGAGTAACTGGTACACCGCTTTCCAGAAAAAAATAATTATACTTAAAGAAGGTTAAAAAAACTCAGGCATCTTTATGGTTTCTTGTTATATTGTATATGTATACAAGCACAGTTAATTGTCTTCCTCAAAATTACAAAACCATGTCAAATCGCTGTATTGCCATAATATGCTTTTTTTGAAAGATGTAAACTGTGTCTATATTTTGTATACTATGTTTTTTTATCTGATTTCTGTATATTGACCCAATAAAAATATATTTAAAAAAAAATAAAAAAGACTTGGGCATCTTGCACAATAGAATATGCTTGGAATATAAAATTCACACACAAGGAATATTTTTTATTTTATTATATATAATTAAGTAATTTTAAATGACTTACTGTAAATCCAGAATGGAAATCTTGAGATCATAATAAAAAATAATTAGTTTGTCTATGGCTCATAAGCAATGCCACTAATTCAGTTTAATAATTTCCGTATTGGATTAAATACAACTGTCATAATATACCCATATTTTTTATTTTTTAAATAAAGGTGCTAATTATGGATATGCAGCCTGCTTTCTATTGCACATTTAATTTATTTCATTATTTCGATTTAACATTTATACCCACCTCAATCCGCAAGTATCATTGACTTTTGGCAGCAAACAAAGCATTATTATTGCATGTATAGACAGGCATGCTAAATATTTTTTACTAATGTTAATATCCAAATTGCCATTTGTTGGATCTATTGTGCTAGATTTGTACAGTGCTGCTGGCAGTCACAGATGTAGCTGTTATGCTTTAATTAAAACTATGTGGTTTGTAGAAGTGAGAATTGTTATTTGACTAAATGCGATGAAGCTGGACTACTTTCTAAAAAAAATATTTAATCTAATTCCATGCATAGAAAGCAGTAAAACAATTTGAGGCACAAAAGAATATGGTACATGGTGGTTTCTTTTTATTATTATTGGTTTTTAAGTACTTATGCAGCATTGACGGTTAATATTAATCACCTAGTCTTTGGTGTAGTGCTTCTCGATGAATGAAGGGCTTGGTGTTACATGGCCTTGCGATGATTATAAGTAATAGTGTAATGATGAAAAGGATGATAAAGGATCATTACATTTTTAGCTTGAAAGAAAGACGAGACAAAGTGGATTTGACATATTTAAGGGAATCCACATGGTAGAGGTTACTACTGTGAAGGAATTTAAGCATGCATGGGATAGTATAGGACTACACTATATATATATATATATATATATATATATATATATATATATATATATATATATATATATATATATATATATATACATATATATATATATATATATATATATATATATATATATATATATATATCTATCTATAAAAGGCAGGAAATAATATACTTGGGCAAACAAAGAAAGCAAAATAAAGGCAGACTTGATGAGCTAAATGTTTCTGATCTGCTGACATATTCTATGTTTCTATGTAAAATATTCTGATATTAAAGAGATGTTATCCTGTAGACATGTGCATTAATTTTCGGACTAATGCATTTTCGTCCGAAAATAGCATTTATGTCCATTCGTACGAAAAACGAATAACGAAAATGCTAAACTACGAAAGCCGAATTAATGTATGGTTAATAAACATTATGTTCGCTTTATAGACTTTCGGTTTATGGAATTTGTAGGTCAATTGATTCATACGAACGAATAAAACGAAACGAAAATAATGAACGAATTTCGTCTGAAACGAATGCAGTAATGAACGAAATTTGCTTTAGACGAAATAAATAACATTTTCGTCTGACAGGACGAAAACTAAACGAAAACTTTAGTTTTGCACATGTCTAGTATCCTGGTAAAGTGAAACAAAGCAAAATAAATTCTTTGACTATGTAGGTAGACCTTCACATTTGTTTGGTCAGAAGATGGGGCAAAGTAGATAAATGATAACAAGGGTGGAACACAATGCAAACTATTTTGAGTTATCAATATGTATGACATATACAGTGTTGTAAAATATGAAATACATTTAGTCAGTTCTATGTGGGGGTTTTTATTTGAATATAGGAAAGTTTGATCTGAAGTTGTTAATCCACTAGATTCTTGTTAACAAGGCTGGAAGACAATTTCAACTTGAACTATTCTGGAGTTATCATTATGTATGAAATATATGTGTTGAAAATTTTTACACATGTTTGTTTTAATCAATATGAATACAGGAGACAATCATGAGATTGACCATGAATTGACCAAGTGACTGTAAAGTGCAGAAAATGATTTTTCTATCTCAGTGGTGAAACTGCTGCTTCAAGTATGAATGATTATTAGTTTAACTCTTTAGCTGCTGACATCACTGTGTTTGCTATAATCTCTACTCAGAAGGCATCTCACTAATACTAGACACTCTGTGTCTGAGATCTTTCTGGGCCCTTTCTGTGTGTTTCTATACTTGCCATTAGGAGTGAATTAGAAACTTGGTGATAAGGGAAAGTAATGAGTGGCACAATAATATATATTTTTTTTTTAAATGCAGTTGCCATGCCAAAAGTCCCAAAACATCTGAAAAATCTGCACCACATGCCAGAAAAAAACTTGGGTATTTAGTAGCACAGATCTCCATTGAACTCCTCTTTTGTGTGATGTCCCCTGCTCCAATATGCATAATTTATTGATGGTGTTGGCATATGACCTCATACACAGCCATGGCCGCCATGGACTATAGTGTGGTGCCATTATAATTAGCTCTCAGCTCCTTTACACCAGACTTGTGAAGCTGCTGGGCCCTTTGGGACTCTAGGCTTGGTCCAAATTGTTCTCCCCTGTATAAATGACCAAGTCTATTACTACTTAGTAGGCCTTAAAATCAAGACTAAACAAGCACTCCTGTGGTAGGATTGTGTTGTGCTTTTGGAACTGTGCTAGATAAAAATAGCACTTTGGGTGGATTCCGTGGAATTGATCCAGAATCAAATGACATTTACTTTATCTTCAAGTATACCTATGAATAAATCCTACTTATAGACGAAAGACTTCCAGTGTGCAGTAATTCTATTTGGGTCTCATGGGTGGAGATTTTATTAAGACATTTAAATAAAAAGTACATTTTTTTACAACATTAAGGAGTCCAGACTGTACAATTTTCATTGGAAGGAGTCATATATGCTTGCACATGGCTTATCCATCTTTGGACAACAACACCAACTTATATGTCCTTAATGATGGGGGATATGTCATAGAATTTAAAATAAATTAATAACACTAGAGCTCATTGGCAGTAACCCTTCCTATGTCTGCAGGTTAATGATATAGTTATTTAACACGTATAATAATTAAACTAAATACCTGCAAAATAGGCTATAACTGCAAAAGATTAGCTGAAAGCCTAAGAATAAATAAGCATATAATACTGGCATTAAAATAAAGGGTATAACTATATGTTTATGCAAGGAAATTGTATTTTACCCTATATATGACTTGCATCAATAACTTTCATTATTTAGCATGTGGAAGTAATTAACAAAGCAAGGTAAGGGCATTATTTTATATCACTTAGCAATGTACAGAGAATCATTTAAGCCCAAATGAGAATTGTGTGGACCATGATAAAATACTATGTATAAAATTGCAATGTATATTTACATGACTAATGCATGCATCATGATTTATTGTCAAGAGCTATGTGCAACAGGAGGATTTAATGGAATATAGGTTCCTATGTTTTGTAGAGAGGAGATGTTACATTGAAACAAACTATGACATACTTGCACAATTTTGCAAGCTACAATTCAAATTTCCTGTGCAGCAGAGACCTTTCTCTATCTGATACATAATATTTAAACTGTTTTCTGTTCTATCTGCCCCCTAAGAAATCTGCAATGACAGACCAGATGTAATGTTATACTTAGCCTTATCCTAGGAGTAGAATATGGCCTATGGCTAGATGATAAAGTCACCCTATTAATTAAATATGTCACTGCATCATTGCAGTTCTGCAATATTAGTTTTCCAAACATGCCTTGCGTTAAAAAGAAGGCTCCTTTTGACATTTAACTTAATGTCTTCCAGGTTTTGACATTTAGTTTACATACCAATAAAAGGTCCCTGGTGAATTAAAATAAGTGTATTTAAAATATGTTAACAACATGTAGTAAAATAAGAACCATTTAAGGTTGATTGGAAGGTGGGTCTAGCTATGGGAGAGGAGGAAAGCAGTGGTGGGGTTAACATAGACCAAAGGGAGGTCCATATAATTAAACCTGCACACATTAAGTGTTTGTCAACTAAACAGAAAATGGGTAGTAATCTCAAATGTCTTTTAGCAAATGCAAGAAGCTTGACAAACAAAATGGGTGAGCTGGAGATACTGGTAAGTGCTGAACAGTATGATTTAATCGGAATCACAGAAACGTGGTGGGATGAGACCCACGACTGGTCAGTTAATTTACAAGGTTACTCACTTTTTAGAAAGGACAGAGTAAATAGAAAAGGGGGAGGGATTTGTCTGTATGTAAATCCTAAATTAAATCCCAGTATTAAAGAAGGTGTACATGATGTAACTGGAACTGATGTGGAGACACTGTGGGTGGAGATTAGCTTAGACGCTAAAAGGAATCGCACATTACTTGTAGGTGTATGCTACAAGCCACCAAATATTAGCATTGATGGAGAAGATCAGCTTTTATTACAAATTGAAAAGGCTGCAAATATGAATGAAATTCTAATCATGGAAGATTTTAATTACCCAGATATAGATTGGAAGTGTGGCACAACTAGTTCAGCTAGGGGCAGCAAGTTTCTGGACCTGCTTAATAACAAATTTATGGCACAATTAGTAGACACCCCAACTAGAATGGATTTGGTAATAACAAACAATGAGGAGCTTATCTCAAACATCCAAATAAGAGAACACTTGGGGAATAGTGACCATAATATGGTCTCATTTGAGATTAATGCAAAAAAGCAAATTGGTAAATACGCCACCAAAACACTTAATTTTAGAAGGGCTAACTTTGATGGACTAAGGGCATCGATTGAACATTTAGACTGGGAACGATTGTTTTCTGGACTAAACACAGAAGACAAGTGGAATGCCTTTAAGCACACATTACAAAAGTACACATCCCAATATATACCTTTGGGAAACAAATGCAAAAGACACAAATCGAAACCAATGTGGCTTACAGGTAACGTGAAACAGGAAGTACAAAACAAGAAAATGGCATTCAAACATTATAAAAACACGGGATCAGCATTATCATTTATAGAGTACAAAGAGGCCAACAAAGCCTGCAAAAAGGCAATTAAAATGGCTAAATTGGAAAATGAGAAAAGGGTTGCCAAGGAGAGTAAATCTAACCCCAAAATGTTTTATAAATATATAAATGGAAAAAAGCTAAAGAGGGAAAATGTTGGGCCCTTGTTATCCCAAATGGGAAATTTGGTAAGTGAGGACAGAGAGAAAGCAGACATTTTAAATACTTTTTTTTCTTCTGTTTATACTAAGGAAGAGCAGATGGACGAGCCCCTGCTACAGGAAGTTATGGGACATTCGCCGCAAACATGGGATTGGCTGACACAGGAAAAAGTGCTTAAGCAATTACACTCTGTTAAGATAGACAAGGCCCCAGGACCAGATGGTATACACCCAAGGGTACTTAGAGAGTTAAGCATAATTCTGGCCAGACCACTATTCATGATCTTTAGGGATTCATTCAGTTCAGGTACAGTGCCAACAGACTGGCGAAAGGCGGATGTCATTCCAATATTTAAAAAGGGATCAAAATCTCTGCCAGGTAATTATAGGCCAGTGAGCTTGACATCTGTAGTGGGGAAACTATTTGAAGGATTGCTAAAGGTATACACTCAAGAATACATCTTGAACCAGAATATAATTAGTAAAAGTCAACATGGTTTTGTGAAAGACAGGTCTTGTCAAACAAACTTAATAACATTCTATGAAGAAGTCAGTAAAAATATAGATCTAGGTGTGGCAGTTGATGTGATCTATTTGGATTTTGCGAAAGCATTTGATACAGTTCCACACAAAAGGTTTACTCTACAAATTGAGAGAAATAGGTTTGGGGGCAAATGTGTGTATGTGGATTGAAAATTGGCTAAAAGATAGAACACAAAGGGTTGTTGTAAATGGAAAATTCTCAAATTGGACAAGGGTATTAAGCGGAGTACCTCAGGGGTCTGTTTTGGGCCCTCTTCTTTTTAATTTGTTTATTAATGATCTGCCACATTGTGCTGAGAGCCATGTCTCCGTGTTTGCGGACGACACTAAATTAGGTAAGGCAATAAAGACTAATCTTGATGTTTTTTCTTTACAGGAAGATTTGGACAGAGTGGGGGATTGGGCAGTAAAGTGGCAAATGAGGTTCAATATAGACAAATGTAAAGTTATGCATTATGGGAAAAATAATAACAAAGCAACATATACGTTAAATGGTTTTTCCCTGGGAAAAACTACTAATGAAAAGGATTTCGGAATAATTATAGACAACAAACTTGGCAACAGTGCCCAATGCCAGTCAGCAGCTGCAAGGGCCAATAAGATATTGGCATGTATAAAACGAGGTATAGATTCACGGGAGGAGGATATCATCTTGCCTCTTTACAAATCAATGGTAAGACCTCACCTTGAATATGCAGTACAGTTCTGGGCACCAGTCCTTAAAAAGGATATTAAGGAACTAGAAAAAGTGCAAAGGAGAGCTACAAAATTAATAAGGGGTTTGGAGGATCTTAGTTATGAAGAGAGACTTAAAAAATTGAATTTATATACGTTAGAAAAAAGGCGTCTCAGAGGGGATATGATAACATTATATAAATATTTGCAGGGCCAATATAAAGAGCTCTCCAGTGACCTGTTCATTAACAGAAAGGTACAAAGAACAAGAGGTCACCCCCTCAGACTGGAAGAGCAAAGATTTCATAGACAGCAAAGGAAGGGATTCTTTACGGTTAGGACAATAAAGTTATGGAACTCACTGCCAAGAGAGGTAGTGCTAGCAACCACAATAGATGCATTTAAAAATGGTTTGGATGTTTTTTTAGGAAAGCAGAACATACAGGGCTATTAATAATAGAATAAGCATTAATAAAAGAGCTTATTGATCCAAGGAGAAATCTGATTGCCTCTTGGAGTCAAGAAGGATTTTTTTCCCCCAGGAGGCAAAATTCGAAATAGCTTCTTAGGGTTTTTTTGCCTTCTTTTGGATCAAAAGCTGTAATGATAGGTAGAAGGGTTGAACTTGATGGACTTGTGTCTTTTTTCAACCTAAATTACTATGTTACTATGTTACTATGCTCATTCTAAATATTTTTGCATGACACTGGGGAACTCCGTTATTCTGTCTTTTCTCCCTTTTAAAAATGATTCAGCATACTCCTCATCCTACTCACAGCAAAACAGTTCAAGTCTAGCCCTTTTTAAGGTGTGTTGCTGTTCTCCCTTGAGCCTACAGGGATACCTGCTGTTTTTATGCTTTTCTACCTAAATAAATAGTCATTTGATTTTAGCACAGCATTCTGGTGAGCCTGTCGTTTTTTGTTATTTATAGACTTACCTGTGCTGTTGGCGAACTCCCAGGTCTCCATATCCCTGGAGGAGGGGTTTCCAGGACAAATGTCACGTTTTATCCTCCGTGTGTTATTTTCAGCCCTATAAGCCCACAGGAAGGGAAAGTAAGAGGACAACAGGTTCTTTGCACATCATACTTCACCAAATGTATGATCCTACACATGCAGTGAATTACATTTAGTAGCATTCGTTTATAGTTAGCCTTGGTGGTATAGTATAGATCCTATTAGTAAACAATTAGTTGGACATAAATGGCAGTATTATAGCATCCCTCAGTATGTTAACCATATATTAATAAGGGTGTAGCGCAGCTTACATCAATTATTAAAACGTAGAAATGAGCCCCAAACCAACTGATTAACCCCTAGAAGGAATTCACCTGGGTGGGAAGCTCACATTAGCTTTTTTATTAAAACATATTAACTGAGAGTTTTGGCTGGCTGGGCATCATGGGAACCAATTTTTACAGCTAACATCGTCATCTGATGACTATATTTCCCGTGAGAACATACTGCTCACGTTTCAGGGTTGCATGCTATCATCACTGTGCCCCCTCTATAGCGTGCGCCCGAGGAGAGATTGCTACTGCTCTGCACATGGGTGTGGAAGCACAACTGATTGGGTGCTTTTCTTTTTACTAAGTTCACTCACTGATATAAACATTATGAAGCAACTGAATCATCTGCTTTCTAAGTATAACAATGATCGGATTAAATGCCCAGCAAATAATGATTACTGGACATGGATTGGCTAATACAAGCAAGATATGCCCAAATATTCATATGTCTATTACCATAAAATATGGAAAAATATGTTATCTATAAACAATTGGGGCTATTCACTAAAAGGTGAGTTGAAGTGAATAGCAGGTGAGTTGATATGAGATGAACATTTAATCTCGCCAATTTAGCATTGTGCAGGAACAATCCTGGTGAGTTCACTTAGCAGGGGAACTAACCAGGTTTTTCCATGCACAATGTTAAATTAATGAGATGAAATGTTCATCTCACCTCAGCTCACCTGCTATTCACCTCAATTCACCTTTTAGTGAATAGTCCCAAATGTAACAATGACTAGGAGTATTTGATGCACAAAGTTCATATGATTAGCATGTTCAACACTGTAGCCTTTTTTATATAAAAAACATACATATAGCAACCACCAGTTCAAATGTCAAAAATGTTACTTATCTGGAACGATAAATTATATGGTCCAGATCATCAATTTAAATAATCCAGGACTGCAGGGGCATGAATTGGTAGAAAGAATGTGGTGTCAGCATCGTTGGACGTGCACTAATCTAAATGTAAAGAATATAAAGAAAAAAAGAAAATATACTTAAGTGTAGGCACCTGCTATGAATACTTGTACAGACTGTAAAGGGAAAGATTCCGTATTTCAGAAGAATTCCACTATCAGTTATGCTGGGTTCACAGATTTTTATGTTGCTGTTTCACATCTTAATAAATGTTGCCCGTTGTTCATGATTATATTTGACCTGTCTTTTTCAAAAAACAAATGAAAGTAGGTCACGAGGACTTTGGAAGGACATTTCTGAATATTTTTACATCTCGGCACCGTTCTAACAATTAAATTTCAAAGTTGCAGAATCAGCATGTTACATAGCGATTGCGCTGAGATGAAATGAAACAATTCGTTTGTATCATGAGATGGCTCTAGAAAATCCCTTCCCTTGTTACTCTATAAAGTCTACACCCAAAAGGTCGAGCTGAAGCTATTGTTGAAACTTGAGTCTCAGAAAATATTTGAACTGTTATCCCATTAACACATTGCATTCTTGTTTCTGCCTGGATTTATACAGTTCATATATATATATTTATTACAGTGGCAGCTCAAACTGAAAGCATACCTATTGTACCACCTATGATGTGTACACCACTGCACTTCCAGTGGCTTACCTAAAATTTAATATCAAATGTAAATTCATAAACTGGCCATTTTTTAATCCTTAGCCATTTGTTCCTGATTTTTCATATTTCCTTGTGAACTCTTCACAGTTTATTATTTGGCGAATAAACCCCATATCCATCTCACTGTTTCTCGTCTATAATAAATAATAAAAATACATTTATGCGTATTACACTGGGTAGAATGTTGTAGTAGAACCTAGTTGGCCTTTTTATTGATTTGCATCTTCTTTCTTTCTTACTTTCTTTCTTTCTTTCTTTCTTCATAGAGTGCGTTGGCAGAGAAGAACCATTCGGTCCATCTAGTCTTCCCAATTTTTTAAAATACTTTTATTAGTCCCCAGTTCACTATCGTATATCTAGGAGAGCTGTGCCTATCCCACGCATGTTTAACCCCTTCCCTCCATTAGACGTGTCAGGCACGTCCTGCCGGGAACCCCGTTCCCGACAATGGACATGTCTGGCATGTCCTGCGGTTTTTGTGATCAGCGATCGCGAAAACTGCTTTAACGGTGCTGGTCTATTGCCTTGATGTCAAGGCAATAGCCAGCACCAAAATTTCCTATCTGGGGCACCCATGATCGCCGCACGGAGCAATTGTGGGAGCCATATTGACGGAGCAGCATGCTCTGTCACTATGGGTATGCCCTCTGGTGGTCTGAGCTTCGGACGTGAAAAGTAAATTCACTTCCATCACTCTGAACATGCTGCTTGACTGCCCCTAGAGGTAGCCAAGCAGCATTTCTATGTTAAAAAAAAAAGATTTAATTAGCTTACAACTAGTATTATGTTAGATTAGCCTATAGGGTTCAAATTAAATAATTTTTAGCATAAGGGATAGGGTTAAAATTAAATTAAAATTAAAATATATTAAGGGATAGCATAAGGTTATAGTTGGGGTTAAATTTAATGTTAAGGTTAAATTTAGGGTTCGGGTTGGGGTCAAAAGGTCAATAGAGCAAAGACACAAAAAACACTATTTTGGTTTTTGCCCCATAACCTGCAAAAAAATACCGAAAAATATGGAAACATGCATATTTCTGAACTTGGGACATCATTTAGAAACTATTTAGATTGGGTCTTTTTTAATGATTGTATTTGTTTAAATTATATTTTAGGTCAAAGTTAGAAAAAGTGCTTTTTTAAAACTTTTTCATCATATATTATGATTTTTTTGTAGTAAATTATAAGATATGATGAACATAATGGTATCTAATGAAAGCCCTTCTTATGACGATAAGAACAACATATAATTTGTGTGCGTACAGCATGTGAGAGAGAAGAAAATTACAGCTAAACACAAACACCCCAAAAATGTAAAAACCAAGGGAAAGTCAAGGTAAAAATGTCTTGTCACTAAGGGGTTAAATCCTTGACTTTGTTTACCTCTACCACTTCTGCTGGAAGGCTATTCCATACATTCACTACCCTCGCAGTAAAGTTATACTTCCTGATATTACTTTTAAATCGTTGCTCCTCTAATTTAAGACTGTCAATCTTTCCACATCCTAATCACTTTTCAGGCAGGTGATGTTGGACCAGGGGCCAAAAGTTTCTAGTCTTCCCCTGTTTATATTATTATTATCAAGATGGTGCTAAAAATATGCTGTATCTATTAATCATTATTATCTATATGTTTGTTTATCTCTATTTGCAGCTCTTCTCAGATGCTTGAATTTAATCCATGCTATAAAGCCAGGTAGTTTGTCTCAATGTTGGTTTAATGTTTGCATAGCGTTCTTAAAAATCTGCTGAATCTTGCAAAGCTTATATCATGGTGTAGCTTTTAAACCGAGATTTTATGGGATGGGGAGGGAATCCATCTTTTTGAAGAGTAAGCATATTTAACTTTTCTACAGTTTTACAACAGCCAGTAAACATAAAGAGCAGAGAAATGGAATGAATCAGGACGCTGAAGAATATTGAAAGTATCCAAATGTTTTGTGCCATATTCCACAGCTCGCAACACATGTTTCAATAAAGCTTTCACGTTCAGCTCTCTTTATTACTTTCTCGATGCCAAATGAATTCAGTTATATTTAGGTCCTTTGGAACAAGGGATCTGCAGTCATAATGTTACAGCAATGAAAGGTAAACACAGGCAACAGGCAACTTCCGTGTTTCATTGCTATGTTATTAACTGATGACTAGTCCATGGCAGCTAGAGTACACACCAGAGATGTGATATGGATAACATAGTCAAGAACTTTATTTTCAGTTTATATATTTAAAAAGAGAAAAAAAATGTACAGAGAAGTGGTAAATTCTTTAGAAAATCTGAAACTGCCATAATGCTTTTGAAGAGCACTTAAGGCCTTTGCACGCCCTCTCTCTCATGCAATGGCATTGGAATATATAATTTTAATTAAATTGGGTAATGGTAGATGGATTTCAGAGATGAAAAGTGATCGTTCTAGAATGGGAGCAATTAAAATTAATATAATTTTAATTATATCAGTTGCTTTTCATGAAAATACTCAATCTCCTAGTCCGTTAGACAGCCAGATGGGCCAAAGGGGCCTTGTGTGGACAGCACACGAAACCACAGGCAGCAAAACAAACACCAAGCATAGATTTTCAGTTGGCACATTTATGTAATTAATTCTATACAAGTATTTCCAGAAGATCCCCGGCAGCCACTATAAACCTTGGAGTATTAAATGTGCTCTGACGTGAAACTGATGGCCATAATATTCATTTTACATTAAAACTTTGCTTAATTATTCACTGTTTATGAAAAAAGTCAAATCTGGCATGTAAATCCTTTTGTATTCACAATCTGTGAGTACATTTAACAAGGGAATGGAACAATGTCATGAGCCAGTGATTTAAACATTTTCCGCTCCATTTAAAATTAACATTGATCTGTATGTGATTTCTGCCCGGTTTTAAGGGAACAGTAAGATACCAGCGTGCAGTGGCTTCTCGCTGTGGTAATGTCCAGTTTGAGGTCAGATGAAGAATGTTCTGTTTCTTTTGAAGTGCACTTTGCTTTCCGGATTTATACATTGTGAAGTTGATTGTCTCTAATGTCACATCACTCAGGCTCTGAAGCATGCACCGATGTGACAAAACAATGTATAAAGAACAATTGAATTGGAAAATCTTTCTAACTATATCTGTTTTGTTTTAGTTTTTTTTGTTCTTCTTTATAGTATGTTGTTAAACTCATTCCATCACCTACACAGAGTATACTGTGAAAGTAAATAATAAAAAAAAAAGTTCTATATTGTGGTAGCAGATGTTCAAAGCAAATGCACTATGACTTGAAAATAATCTTTTTAATGAATATTAAAGTTACATCATTATAAAAAATCTATGTATTCATTGAAATTTCAATTAAAGTCCTTTCATTTTACTCACAAATATCATGTTTGCAGCTTCTAGTGACCTTCTCACTTGGCTGGAGTTTTGGAAGAAAAAGAGCAGAAAAGTATGCCAAATGATAGATATACTTACAATGTATGCATTTAAGTATTGTACAGGTCAGCCAATTTGCTGGACCCATATAACTTTGACATATCCCCTGCTGAATGTAAAATGCAAGTGTGTCTGGGGGAACCAGTTAATTAATCAAGGAGTGGGGCTACTTGGATTCATTTATTGATTTCCCTCTGAAAATATATAGTTAAACATTCTACAAAGCAGAATGTAAATTTTATATGTAAAATGGCCAAACAGCCATATGTATGCATGGAATAAGAAGTAGTTGGCATTAAGGTAATAACCTAGTCAGGTTAATATCAAGAAACTGTAGTAATTCAGAAATTATGAGTAAGCGGAATGGCTGCTTAGGCTCCTGTTTAGCTTGGTGGATAAATGAGACAGCGAGGATATGATAGAAACATTTAAATACATAAAAGGATCAACGCTGTAAAGGATGAGAGGAGACTAGAGTTGAGCTACCCGAACCGCAAAGTTCGGGTTCGTACCGAACATTAGGATTTTTGGACCCCGGACCTGAACACAGACATTCCACTGTATGTCTGGGTTGGAGTTCGGGGTTCGGTGATTCATATCGCCTAAACAAATTTAAAATTACAAGTGACTGGACAGCTATTGCTGCCCAGTTACTAGTAAAATCAACCCCCCCCCCCCCCCCCCCGGTCCCCACCCATTGTTGGGAACCCTATAAAAATAATGGTGGTGGAAAAGACATTCGATTTATAGACTTTCGGTTTATGGAATGCTATTGGAATTCTATAAACCGACTCTATTTCGGTTTCTAGAATGCCAATAGCACAAATGGACGAATGGACAAATGATTTTCGTTTATTAACCATTCGTTAGTTTAGCATTTTCGTTATTCGTTTTTTACATGGCTATTGGCTTTCTATAAACCGAAATAGATAGAGGGGGTATATACAGAGAACATTCAAATGAATCCTCGAATTTAAGAGCTTTGTCCCAGAATTGCAGTTTATACATAGCAACTTCATGTGAGAATATTCCTAGCAAAGGTGACCAGTACAATAAAGTCAAACACAGTGAAAATTAATGGAATTTCTCATCAAATTAATTTAAATGTATTACTTACACAAAGGTATGTCAAGATGTTATTATGCTATAAAACTTCAATAGTCGCTCTCTTTTAAAGGCCATACAGTTTCAATCATTACCCTTTCAATGACAATATGACCAACAGCACATACATCTTCACATCACAGGTGGAAAGAGAAGAATAGATTAGTTTCTTCTGCTAAAGCAGCAGGCAGTGTACTCTGGCATAATACACTCCAGCCCCTCTATCTGCGATAGGGGTTGAAGGGAAGCCAATTATGGCTGAACGAGTAATTCTAATTTATGACTGAAGTCACACATAGAAGAGATAAGATTGTAAAATTCAAAATGAGAACTATGCTATCACACAGCAATATCCATGGTACTTTATTCATGAAACCCAAAATGCACACAGCAATTTGCATAGTCTAATTAGGATGTAATTTCTCAGGATATGACCTGCCCATGGAAATCAATATTTCTCATTCAATTTTTTTTTTTTTTTTTTTAAGTTTCTGTTCCCATTAGAAGAAAGCATTTGGATTTAAAGTAAACAATAAATGGAAAGGAAACTGTGCCTTGTTATCACACAATGTTAATAGTTAATAGATTTGTTGCACACGAGCATAGTTCAATTTGGGCAATCATAACAAGGAGGTCTACCTCTTTAGTACGCCTATTTCACGTGGACCCTTATTGTCTCCCTCCTGGTCCTGTCTTCTGGACCTCAGACTATATAAATTTGAATTTTCCATATTACTTTACTTTATTTTCTGACAGAAGAAGATCCATGTCACTTCCAGAATCAAGCAACGATTATTGCTATATCAAAATAGAAGATTAAAGAAAGGATTAATATATAGATAAGGACGACAGGAACAAGGTTGCTATTTACAAAGTCCTGAAGTGCATGAATTATTATTGTTCCAGGAGCTAAGTATTAAGCAGAGCTCTTATTATGCAGGTTTTGGGAAACTCTGATGCCAGGTACGTGATTATACAGGTACTCGAGAATCCTGGAGCCAGGTATGTACTTAAGTAGATCTGAGATACAATTGATAGAACATAGGAAGAAGGTAAATACTTTTGGCAGATCTTTGAAGTAGGTTTTTGAAGTAAATGTTCTATTCACCAAAAATGTGCAGAAATTAATAGGAGAACCATTCCAGGAGAGGTCATCCCCCAATTAATCTGAGGGTTATACTGGTTAAGATCCCTCACACATAGTTCAGCTACTGGTATCTATTCCTCAAAGACTGAATGCAGCAGTGGCATTTCAGTCTTTTTAAATAGCCCCACAGTGAAAGCCAAAAGTACCTAAACTCTCATGGTTCTATTTACTAAAAGCTTGAGGAGATTGACTTTCCTTTTAAGACTAAGTCAAATTCGGCACCCGAGTGTGACAAGTTGGAATCTTCCTCGCTGAAAGTAATGGAAGGAAAAATTATCAAAGCTATTTTTGAGACTAAGTCAAACTTGGATGCCGAATTTGACTTAATATAAAAGTCCACCTCCTCGAGCTATTCTCAAATTTTAGCGAATAGACCCATCAGATGTGATTCCACAGTCCCTTGTCGATCCCAGACCAGGAAAGCTTAGTAAAGGGAGTAAGATATTTGTGCTTTATCTAGCACAAGCACAAAATAGATGAACACTAATAAATCTTTGCCTGCAGATACTTAAATCTCTTGCTCCTATGAGGAATTGGGAGCACTCATGAAGAAAGAGGATCCCTCTGCATTCCTCTTGTTTGCCTTCATATTGCTAGCACCATGACCATGCGAATAGAAAAATGCAGGCCTGGACAAATGCGTATGCCAAGGCTCTGACAGGCCCTTTTTTGTATAGGGTTGAATCGCCATTTTCCTTCCACATTGCTCACCACTCAGAAGAGAGGTCTTTATATAAATACTTGCATTCTACAAATTAGAAATACCCTAGAACTCCAGGGGGTAAGTGTCAGGAGTAAAGGGTATATTTATTTTGAAAATCAATATGGCAGCCTCTGATTCGCTTGTTTAGTTAACTCTGCTAACCTGTATCTAGTATTCCAGACAGGCTAGTAAATAATTATCTCAAGTCCAACCATGAAATCATTAGCCTAGTAATAAGTACATTGTTCAACTCTTATTAAACTGTGGTGTGGGGTATTAATGGTTTGCTTACCCCTAATGTCATGATGGAATTCATGCAGTTAAATATCTGTCCTGGAACAAACCAAGTTTACAGTTTTAAAAGATTGTTATTTTACTCCCATCTAAGTTCTGATAAATGATAAAAATGCATTTAAAGGTGCTGTTCACCTTAGCAATGCTGCATATAAGTGCTGCATCATGTAAAAGGAAGCAAAATAAACAGATGTAGCATCTTATTGGGTTCCCTAATTGTCCCTGCCCCATAAAAAATGAAAGGTACAGAATGTTCCTGATCCTTAGCAACAGTCACCCAAAGACCTCCTCTAGTCTCACTGCAAAGAGAACTCTTACAACTCCACCCAGTTGTCATAATAAATACCCCCTCAGGCCACAAACCTCACCAGTGACTGCACCAGGCCCGCATCAGGTCTGTCGTAGCATTCATCCCCACTATATTGCTCCAGCCCCGAGACCTCATAAAGGCCATCATCATGCACCCCACACTTCCCCTACCCACCATCAGATGACTACAAGGATGCGTGGTGCACCCGTTTATCAAGACCCTGATTGCTACGGCAACGGAGGAGGCAACGTTTCTCCCTGGTGTCTTAGGAGGGTGGGATTACTGCCGTTTAAATTTCCCTGGCACCAAATCCACCTTGCTCAATTATCTGTGCTGTTTATACCCTTAACGTTTGTATCCTGTCTCCCTTCTGTATATACCTGGCTTGCTTTGACTTCCCCGATATCTGGCTTCCTGACCCACAGCTTCTCTACCCGACTATCCTGATCTCTGGCTCCCAAGCTAATCCTTGCTTGTTCTAGTACTATTCTACCTCTAAACGTATCTGTCAAGAAATCCTGTTGCTGATCAAAATCAAGTATTGCAACAAAGACTACACTGCAAAGCCTCTACTGGTGACTTCTCTGTACTACATCTAGAATGTGATTATATACCACCTATTGATGAGGATTAAGTACTGCAACCAAGAGTATCCTGCCAGTTCTATTGGGATTCATCATCGGTACCGGTACCACGAATGTCATACCTTTCTGGGCACTCATACCAACGCTACATTCCTGAGTACCTGTGCCAAATCCTATATAGTGTATTTCAAGAGTGTTACTTCTGCAACTGGGCTCCACATCAGAACCACGGTACGTGATCCTAACACCACCTGTCATCCTACGCTAGTGAATGTGAAAAACAATCTCCATATATTGTGGTTTCCCAATGGTGACCAATGAGAATGTTTGCTCTGATGAAACTGTGTAATCAGTTTCACATGATATAAATAGATATTTACACACAGGATCACCATAAGAAATTTTGGGGGCCCTTACAGACCAAATACCTCCCCCACTCCACTTCTCCTTTGTTATTGACCCCACATCCTTGTCATAGCTCCACCTTGCACACCCTGGACATGCTCAGCACCCACATTGCAAAGCCAGGATTTACCCTTGCCAGCATCAACTTTGCATCCACAGGACATACCCAAGCACATACCACATCACTCACATTGCACACCCAGGATAAGCCCCATCACCTGCTTTGCACACCAAGGACTTTTACCATTACCCCAAAACATGGCCCATCAACCAAATTGCACACCAAAGACAAGCCCCAGCACTCACATGGCAGACTCAGGACATGCCCCAGTACCCACATTGCAAACCCAGGACTTACCCCAACACCCCAAGACTTGCCCCATCACCCACACTGCACACCCAGTACATACCCCAACTCCTCAGAACATGCCATAGAGGGGAATAGTACTGCAAGTTACGGAAAAATTGTAAATGTGTTTTAAAACAAGAATATGGACATTTGAAACACATTCAAGTGTACTACACACTGATATAAGTACTTAAAAATGTGCCAAACAAAAATGTATGTGGAAAAGCACTTTTAAGACTGACAGTTGTGTGAACCACCAATGGAGCACCTTTGTCAGGGACAGAACACTCCTATTAACAGGGATGATAATGCAGCAAACGTAGAGCTTTGATTAGTATTATCTCTGAAATGGTAAAAATGTTGTAAGCCTTGGACAAGTGATATGGGATTTTTATATAATTGCACTACCCATGTTTTATACACCAAACGATTACAGGTTTGTTAAAAAGTTACAGCTTTTAAATGCAAAAGTTCCAAAAGATGAACAAAGATTTAAAAAAATTGATGTTCTAATGTAAAGTTCAGACTGCTCAGTTAATCCCACATTTGCAAATTTCCATACCAAATTGATTCGCCATCTGATATCCATTGACATGAGTACTGTTAAAATTAATATTTATCTCTATTTTCTTATGTTTTCCTGGGATCTAACACTCCAAGTAGTCAAATGCATTAATTTTCTAGAACTTAATTAATCTATGCTTAAAACAAATAACAAGCTTCTATTATTATATATAAAATAGCACATTTATGTTTGTCCTACTTTTCTATTATTAGTTTTGACTAGTGAAGAACACTAAAGCTTAATGAGTAATTAAAAATGACCTTGAAAAGTACTGTTGCTATAATTTTATTCTGTAAATTTAAACAATGTTATTTTCTCAACATGTATATTCAAGAGTTATTTCAAATAAAAATAATGGAAGCAAGTCAGACATCTTATGCATTTTTAATGTGCCCTTAGATAAGCCCTTACAAAGAAAAAAAAAATCCTATGTCTTTTTTACTGGCTTCCTGAGAGTGTGAATTGTTTTTACATGTGCTTCTATTTTCAGTTTGTTGTCTTTCCTGTCCACATAGTGTCTGCCAACAGAAGAAAAGAAAATATATTTTGACAATTGCTCATTGTAGCTTAAGATCTCTTTAGAAATGCTGATAATGTTGCTATAATTACATTTGAAATGAAATTATTAAGCAGATTTTAGAATTGTTTTACTAAATAACTAAATATTATTTGCAAGGCACATAATGAACTCAGCAATTTAGTTTTTTTTTTTTTCCAAAGTAGCAGCTAAATTGTACTTGCTCAATCATTTTTAATATAGTAATTTAGGTTGAAAAAAGACACAAGTCCATCAAGTTCAACCCTTCTAATTATCATTACAGCTTTTGATCCAAAAGAAGGCAAAAAAAAAACCCTAAGGAAGCTATTTTGACTTTTGCCTCATAGGGGGAAAAATTCCTTCTTGACTCCAACGGGCAATCAAATTTGTCCTTAATAAGCTCTATTATTAATGATTATTCTATTCTTAATAGCCCTGTCTGGTCTGCTTTTCTAAAAGAAACATGCATTTATTGTAGTTGATAGCACCACCTCTCTTGGCAGTGAGTTACATAACTTTATTGTCCTTTACCATAAAGAAATCTTTTGTCAATTTGGCCATTCATCCAAAAAAAGTGAAGCTGGATGACTGCATAATGAACAGAAATCATTTGTTCATTCATCCATTTGTTCTTTCGGGTTGATTTTTTTCTATGAGAAAAATGGAGCTTCGAGTTCCTGACCCAAACTAATCTGTACCAAAATCAACCAATGTGATGTGACCGATTTTCAGATTTGCAGACAGACATTTTCGGCAGCCAATGTTGCTGCCAAAATGGCTCCAAAAAAAGCAAAAGTTCTTCTTATAGAATCTTTGCCTGTTTCTGTAATAGCCATGGTCCCAACGAAATAAGCCAAAGTCCTCCCCATTGAACTCTTCATGGAAATAAGGAGGACTTTGGCTTATTTCAGGAGGACCTAGGCTATTACGTAAATAGCCAAGCTCCCCCCAAAATGGCTCTGAAATAAACCAAAGTCCTCTCCATAGACTTCTATAGGGAGGAAGTCAGATTATTTTGGGATGAGTTCAGCTGCCGAAATGTCGGCACGAATATTGGACACATTACATTGGCCAATGTTTGTGCCAATTAGTGATCATTTTGGTGATCTTTGAGTAGCCCTAATTTAAAAATGACTGGAATCACTGAAGTGGTCCGAAACTCAGAGAGTTGTATGAGAAAATCAGAGGTCATTTTACTTTGCTATGGCTACAAGCATAGAAACAAGGAACTCAGTAGGCATAGCAGGCCCACTACAAACAACAAAAATCCACTGCTTTCCAACTTGTACCCTAAGCAGCTATCTGTCTCAGAAACTGTACAATTTCCTTTTAAACTGAACATATTATAATGTCATCCACTGCCTGTATCTGAGGGATTCTAAGCATACAACTGAACACCTGGTGGAAAAAACTTGTAGATTCATGATCTATACACAGTCCTGATTACAGCTAGTAAAACGCTCACTCTGACTTTAACATTCATCTACCATTTCATATTGAAGTAAAATAATTATATTCATAAATCCCAGGTTTGTATCTTTTACTGACCCTCCCATTTTCAGCATCCAAGATGACCCTCCAATCTTGGCATTTGACTGGAGCCTGGGAATAAAAAAAGCACTATTTTGCAGTGTTTCAGAAAAGTAAAAAAAAAATATATAACTTTGCTTGTGCTTACATTTACTGCGCAGGAGCTTTTTTTATATATATATTTTCTCTTTATTTTGATTTTTTTCTTTAAATACAAAGGTTATTTTTCCTTTGTCTTTCTTAGTTACAAATACTCCTTTAGATACAAGTAATACAATTAATTAATACCAATAATTCAGTGTTCCTTACTTAAAGAATCCTGTGACATATCAAACAGATAGGATACAGCTAAAACTTCCCATTGTCCTCACGCTTAAGATTAGTAAATCCATTACCATGTAGGTAATATTATGCGCACGGTAATAACTCCCACTGTCCATATTACCATTATAACCTCACAAGAGATAGTTAATAATAAAAGAAAGTGCACGTTTTTACTTCTCCAGTGATCTTGTGAGCCGTCCGGTCTGCCAATTCCAGTTCGCAATCGTACCAATTAGTTTTCTCGAAGCTTAGACTTGCATTATTCCCAGCTTAAAGTGCTTTGCTTACACAGGTGTACTTAAAATGCTTAAATAGCACAGAGTCCCCCCTAAAATGAACTTAGCTTATCTATCCAGTGATCAAATTGTATACATCTGTTTGGTATATCACTCTTAAGTCGGTATGTACTGTGGGCTCCAACATCATTCCACTTTGGAACTTGTGTGGATCTCCATTTCATATATATTTATTTAAAATTCGGCTAAAATATGAAGGATTATCCGGCATGGTTTTGGCCATTTATGGCCGCCTAGATGCAACAGCAATATTTCTGGTTTCAATTCCAAGTTGACCGAGTATAGTCTATTGATTTTTTTACTTATCATTCCCCAAAACAGTTAAATTGTCTTATTAATCAGTTTCATCCTCCTTTTTAGTTTGTCCCACCCCGAGACCAAGTGCCCCAGAGTCAAATTTAGGGTTTGTGGATTCTGGTTGTTTCCCCTTGGGGACTTAGTTTTCCAAAAGAATTAGCCCAGATCTTGGGTTCCTGCATAGTCTTGCTCTAATATACGAAAAAGAAGAAAAAAAGGGTGCACAGCGCTTAAATGTAAAAAAGAAACAGTGTGGAAATATGTGAAAAAAGAGGGGGGGGTGGTAATAGATATATAATAAAAATGAATAAAAAATATGAAAACTAACACGTATTTACTCCACACACAGAAAAACCTCACATTAGAACAAAGATGGAGGAAAGGATATCTCTCAATTTGGTGAGGGGGCAAACCACTAACAAATGTGGAAAAAGATATAGCAGCTAGTCTTAAAGCTGCAATGGATTGGACCACTGCAAAAAAGAAGAACAGGATTAGTAAAAGGAGAGACAGCGCTAAAATATACCCCAAAAAGAACAAGACATAATTTATAAAAATAGAAAAGATTTATTGTCACAAAATAAAAACATACATTTATATAAGGTAAAAAGACTACAAGCAAGTCTAGTACCACAGGAATATAATAAGAAAACAAATGGTCATATGGACACAAGGGAATAAAATAAATACAATGTATATATAAACCAAAAAAAATAAATATACACAGAAAAAAATATAAATGTGCAGTAAAGTAGAATAAAATATAATATATCAAATATAATACAACCTTACCCACTGCTAGTATAGTGTTGTTCACCTGGCCAGGTTACAGAACATATGTATAAAATATACACTATAAGCACAGACACAAAAACAGGACACCCCTCAGGACGCGTTTCGTAAAAAAAAATCTTCAGCTGGTGGGTGAGTGTGCATAATATACACCAGCTCTCATCTTTATAATTTATATTTTTGGACATGACTGCATGTGGGGGAGAGAACAGAGTAAGCTTGAACAGAGAACAGAGGAAAGGGTGAGGGAGAAAACAGAAGAAGGGGGAGAGAGAACAGAGGAATGAGGGGGAGAGAACAGAGGAAGGGGGAACAGAGGAAGGGGGACAGAGGAAGGGGGAGAGAACAGAGGAAGGGGTGGGAAAGAGAACAGAGGAAGGGGGAACAGAGAACAGAGGAATGGGGAGAGAACAGAGGAATGGGGGAGAGAACAGAGGAATGGGGGAGAGAACAGAGGAAGGGGGAACAGAGAACAGAGGAAGGGGAGAGAGAACAAAGGAAGGGGGAGAGAGAACAGAGGAAGGTGGGGAGAGAGAACAGAGGAATGAGGGGGAGAGAACAGAAGAAGGGGGAACAGAGGAAGGGGGACAGAGGAAGGGGGAGAGAACAGAGGAAGGGGGAACAGAGAACAGAGGAAGGGGGAGAGAACAGAGGAATGGGGGAGAGAACAAAGGAAGGGGGAGAGAGAACAGAGGAAGGTGGGGAGAGAGAACAGAGGAATGAGGGGGAGAGAACAGAAGAAGGGGGAACAGAGGAAGGGGGACAGAGGAAGGGGGAGAGAACAGAGGAAGGGGGAACAGAGAACAGAGGAAGGGGGAGAGAACAGAGGAATGGGGGAGAGAACAGAGGAGGGCGGACAGAGAACAGAGGAAGGGGGGACAGAGAACAGAGGAAGGGGGAGAGAACAGAGGAAGGGGTAGGGGAGAGAACAGAGGAAGGGGGAACAGAGAACAAAGGAATGGGGGGAGAGAACAGAGAAATGGGGGGAGAGAACAGAGGAAGGGGGACAGAGAACAGAGGAAGGGGAGAGAGAACAGAGGAAGGGGAGAGAGAACAGAGGAAGGTGGGGGAGAACAGAGGAAGGGGGAACAGAGGAAGGGGTGGGGGAGAGAACAGAGGAAGGGGGAGAGAACAGAGGAAGGAGGGAACAGAGGAAAGAGTGGAGAGAGGACAGAGGAAGGGTGGACAGAGAAAAGAGGAAGGGGCGAGAGAGAACAGAGGATGGGTAGAGAGAACCGAGGAAGGGGGGGTGAGAGAACCGAGGAAGGGGAGAGAGAGAACAAGAAGAGGTGGGGGAGAGAACAGAGGAGGGCGGGAGAGAAAAGAGGAAGGAGGGAACCAAGAACAGAGGAAGGAGGGGAGAGAGAACAGAGGAAGGGGGAGAGAGAACAGAGTAAGGGGGAGCGAGAACAGAGGAAGGTGGAGAGAGAGAGAAGAGAGGAAGGCGGGGAGAAAAAACAGAGGAATGGGTGGGTGAGAGAACAGAGGAAGGGGAGAGAGAACAGAGGAATGGGGGGAGAGAGAACAGAGGAAGGGAGGACAGAGGAGGGGGGAAAGAGGAAGGGGGAGAGAACAGAGGAAGGGGTGGGGGAGAGAACAGAGGAAGGGGGAGAGAACAGAGGAAGGGGGAACAGAGGAAAGAGGGGAGAGAGAACAGAGGAAGGGGGGAGAGAACAGAGGAAGGGGGAAAGAGAACAGAGGAAGGTGAGAGAGAACAGAGGAAGGGGGAGAGAGAACAGAGGAGGGGGAGAGAGAACAGAGCAGGGGGGAGAGAGAACAGAAGAAGGGGACAGAGAACAGAGGAAGGGGGAGAGAGAACAGAGGAAGGGGTGAGAGAACTGAGAAAGGGGGGGAGAGAGAACCAAGGAAGGGGGTAGAGAGAACTGAGGAAGGGGCTAAAGATAACAGAGGAAGGGGGAGAGAGAAGAGAACAGAGGAGGGGGAAAGAAGAGAACAGGGGTGAGAGAGAACAGAGGAAGGGGGAGAGAGAACAGAGGAAGGGGGAGAGGAGAGAACAGAGGGGGGGGAGAGAAGAGAACAGAGGAAGGGAGAGAAGAGAACAGAAGGGAAGAGAGAGAACAGATATGGGGAGGTTGGTGGAGAGAGCAGATATGGGGAGGATGGGGAGAGAGAGAACAGATTTGGGGAGGAGGGGGAGAGAGAGAACAGATATGGAGGAGGAGGAGGCGAGAGAAAACAGATATGAGAAGGAGGGGTAGAGAGAAAAGATATGGGGAGGAGGGGGAGTGAGAGAACAGATATGGGAGGAGGGGGAGTGAGAGAACAGATATGGGGAGGAGGGGGAGTAAGAGAATGGATATGGGGAGGAGGGGGAGTGAGACATGGCAAGGAAGAGGAATGGGACAAACATTGGAAGAGAGAGTCACATACATAAGGGAGAGGAAAGACACAGGCATGAGGGGGGGGGGGCGCCACGGGTGTGGCCGGCACAGGGCATCGGCCCGGTCTCCCCCTCTCCGTACATGTGAGTTTTATGCACAGATGCCCAATTAAAGCATAATCTGTATCTGGAACTTTCTCCATTTTATTCTTCTCTTATCCTCCTCATAGTCGTACTGTGCTAAAAATCTTATCAACATTGTGTATTACCCTAATATCCCTCTAGGTATTTCAAACATCTTAACTAGCTCCGTAATAATATGCCTTTATTTAACACCATACCTATTATGACCCTTTTTGGGTATCTTACATGCATCAGTTGTGTGTACCGTGTAACCCATTACTCAAGGTGCTCTACTTCCCTCTTCTATAAAGCTGCCCTCCTACAATACACAATTCTCAGAATAAAAAAAAGAAGCTTTTACATAGCACACCTCTGCAGATTTCTTTCCACCAGATCTAAGGTTTCCATGTGACCCAGTTATTTGCTGGACATTTATAACATTTACAAACTCTATCTTGCAGAAATCAAGTGTCCAGGGGGAACCAGTCAATTAATCAAGGGTGGCGTCCCATAGGAACTAACTTAATGAATTAATTGATTTCTTTCTGAACACATGAATTATGCATTCTATAGGTTAGAAGAAAAAAAATACAAACACTATAAAGGTATTATATTCTCAAGAGCAGGTTAACTAGGTTCTTATGATCCAACTGATAAGTTCACGTCAATCAGAGATTCTTGCATCAGTCTAGGTTCTGGCTAGACACAACACAAAACCATATGACACATGACAGATCCATGGAAGGTCAAAGGTTTTCTTGTAAGTTTTTTTTTTTAAGGGTATAATTTTCACTACAGTTCTCCAGTATATTTCATAAGGGCTTCTATATTCATGCTATAGCAAAAGCAATAAAGCCGTTACACTCTCTTTGCAATTTTTAGGAGATAGGAAGTGTGAAAAAAATTATTTGAACATATCTGTTACTTTTCTTTATTTGCTAATCTTATTTGAAAATATTTTTGGAAACTATAGGTGGTACTATTCAGGAAAATATGCCCTTAAAGGGATACTGTCAATCTGAACATTGCTGATACTGTGAATATAGAAACAAAAAATGCTGAAACATAATTTACATTGTGTTTGCAGAGTTGCATAAAGTAAGAAGAATATGTTGTATACATGTTTGAGGTTCATATTCAAATAAAATAGATTTCAAAGTGGTTAATTGATATGGAAACTGATACATTTATGCCATAATAGCATATTTGAAAATATACTTGATGATTATTTTTTCAAAATATGTTATTTTGGCATAAATTGTGCCATTCTGGCGTCAGTCAACCTGTCATTTTCAGTGTCATATTTTAAAACACACATGTATCCCATCAGCCAGTTAAAAATCGAAATATAACTTAGGGAATTCCCATGTGTATACATAAACATATATTCTTGTATAAACAGCTCTTGTGGAATAACAATACCGGAGATGTTATGTCAGGTATAGGGTGGCATCACATCACTGGTTATTGTTCATTGTCAACAGCTGTTAGGTTATTTGTACTCTCCCGCCATCATGTCACTTGTATCACTGTATCATTTCATGTCCACAGTGTGGATGCCAACATTAACTGGCAATGCACCATTATCCACTGTGGAAATTAAAGGGTAACTTTTTTTTATGCATTTGGCAGGGGAGTGATAAAACCACCGGGCCACAGTCGTCCGATTGGCAGATGGAACATTCTGCTCTGCAATAAGATATACACAACAAAAACATGTGAGCTGTGTTGGTCTCACACATGTTTTGCATCTCACAATGAATAGTGATGTGTGAAGCTTGGCTTCTTGATGTGGTATGATTAGAAGCAATTGCTCCTCTTGCTAATACAGTACCTGCTATATTCTGGTGAATGCATCCCTTTCTGCCTCAATTCAAGTACTTTCAATGTTCCAATCTTCAGTTAATTGGGAGGATAATTTGTGTGTTTGCACAGTCACTAATAATGCCTAGCTACATAACAACACTGCAGAGGTTCAGTAGCCAAACCACCATAAGTCACCACCTTGCCGCCACATAAATATAATATTAAAATATATAATTTACCAGCCCCACTTTGTCTCTTAATTATTATCCTCAAAGCGAATGAAACCCTAACCTACAAGGATGGATGACAAGGATGTGCCATCTTGTCAGGACTTGCCTTGTCACTCACTGAAGTCTCACTGAAAGGAGGGAAACCGGATAGACACCGGATATGGCTTCTTGTCATATTGAGCACATCGGCGCTGCAACGTCAGATCCTCCATCACTCAGCAAAAGTACAGAGGGAAAGAAAGCTGTGCGAATAGATTTCTGCTCTTGTTGTAATGTCCATAGTTTAAAACAGCCCCAGAAAAGCCCAGGACATGTGGCCTATCAGGATATTTCCCAGTATTCCGACAGGCCAGTCAAACCCAAGTCAGCACTGATCTTACTTTGAAGAATAAGTCAGGTGCAACCAGCCATCCTTTCATTTATTTATTTTGTTCTTTTGACCAGGACCTTGGATACAAGGTGACTCTTTGATCAATACAGTTAAGCTCTTGCATTTGTGTCATGACATCCATTATTCAACACATCAATCAATAATCCATTCAACCAATCAGAAAATGGCCATTGATTTCATGGACAGAACACCCACTTTCCGGTTAAACAATACTACTACTTTTTTTTAGTAGTTTATTAAGTGCTGTGAGACATTTGTTTCACAAATTGTAAATTTGTGATATACAGTTGTTCTCAAAAGTCTGCTTACCCTTGGAGAATTGGTAATATACGTACCATTTTTAAATAAAACAGGAGTAAGCAGGCAAATACATTTCTTTCATTTTGTATGGGATTCATATTCAAATGTTATAACCGAATGGCACAATCATAAAACAAAACATGGCAATGAATAAAAAAATAAAATGACCTCTGTTCAAAAGTCTCAATACCTTAGTTCTTAATACAATGTATTGCCGCCATTAGCATCAATGACAGCGTGCAGTCTTTTGTAATAGTTGTCTATGAAGCCCCAAATCCTTGTAGGTGGTATAGCTGCCCATTCGTCTTGGCAAACGTCTCCAAACGTAGCGCTTATGGTTGTGACCATAAAGCTCTATTTTGGTCTCATCACTCCAAATTACAGTATGCCAGAAGCTGTGAGGCATGTCAAGATGTTGTCGTGCATATTGTAACTGGGTTTTTTTGTGGCTTTGGTGCAGTAAAGGCTTCTTTCTGGCAACTCGACCGTGCAGCTAATTTTTGTTCAAGTATCTTCGCATTGTCTTCCTTGAAACAACCACACCGTCTTTTTCCAGAGCAGCCTGAATTTATTTATCTGGCAGTTGTGGCTGAAATCTTTCTTGGTCTACCTGACCTTGGCTTGGTATCAAGAGATCCCTGAATTTTCCACTTCTTAATAAGATTGAATGGTACTAACTGGTATTTTCAAGGCTTTGGATATCTTTTTAAATCCTTTTCCACCTTTATAAAGTTCTATTACCTTGTTACGCAGGTATTTTGACAGTTCTTTTCTGCTTCCCATGGCTCAGTATCTAGCCTGCTTAGTGTTTCCATGTGAGAGCTAACAAACTCATTGACTATTTATACACAGACACTAATTGCAATTTAAAAAGCCACAGGTGTGGGAAATTAACCTTTTCATTTGGATGATTTCTGTTATTTTGATTTTAAAAAGAGCCAAACAACTATGTGATAATAAATGGCTGCATATAATTTCTATCCTTTAATGAAAGACATTTTTGACATGATCAGTCATATTTTCAAAAGCACTGCCAAAATGTCACAATTTCTCCCAGCGTTGGTAAACTTTCGAGCACAACTGTATGTAGCGTGGAAAAACTGACCCTATATTCATTTATGAAGAATATGGTAGAAAGGTTTACTTTGGATTAACAAAACTATGTATCAATTCATCTATTTTGTGTTGAACAAGAAGTCTAGAAACAAAAACCTATAGCCAGGTATCTCAATTTTAAACAAACAGACCATTTTGTGGCCCAGTTTCCACCATCCCCCTTTTCATATTATTGTCTCAGTTTTCTAGAAAGTTAGAATATGTAGTGTGTTTCTCTTTAAATTGAATGTATCTGTTTTATAAAGTAGTGCATACAGTATATATAGCACTGTACTGTGTAGTAGCAAAAACGTTTTTAAATTACTTGGCCAGTTGCATAAATAGCTATCAATTAGATAGTAAGTTGTTAATGTCCTACTTATAGTCCTGCATTATAGCCTATGGTAATTCAGGGGGAAAAATAAATGTTAGATGAAATCCTTGTTAGAAAATGCTAGTCATTTCCTGCTATTGGATGAAATGTCTCACAAGGTAAGAACAGAATAGCTATAGCTCTAACCTCTGCTAAAAGACAAACGTGCTCAGTTGTTCTCACAAGAATTACAGAGTTGGCCCTGCATAATGCATTGTTAACAAAGTAAGAGCTCTACAAATATTTAGCTATGCATTATGCAGGGCAAAAGGAACTCTTCTCCCAGACGTAACTTGGCAGGTTTTATGATTCATAGTGCATAGTCAAATCGGCAAGATAACATCTTCATCTCATCTTAACTCATTTTTAGTCAAAAGCTGATAGTTCTAAATTATAACTATATGTTTTTTAGTCCTCCAAGTACTTTTATGTTCTGCTGTTTACACACAAACACATACACATTATCTGCTTGTATGTGTCCTGAGTCACAGCAAGGAAGGGACTCCCTGAATTTGTCTAGCTAGTTACTAATTAAAGTATTCAGATTTTTTTAGGGTTTTTTATGGCAGAAATTGGGCAGACTAGATGGGCTGAATAATTTTGTATCTGCTGACACATTCTATGCCCATAGCTTTTTTTCTTCCAATTTATCTTAGGATGCATTTCTCCACGTCAGCGTCTTTCTCCTTGAATGTTTTCCGTGTGGCCTTGATCCATAGTATAATATATAAGATTAGTCTTTAAAGTGAAATGTTCAAGAAGCTCCAGTAGAGATAGTAAAATCTGAGTCAACTAACACAGGGTTTTCTTACTGGGGAAAGCACATAAAAAGATACTGCGAAGCGATATTATTATAGGTGCATCGTGTGAGTGAAAACCTCCTATTGCAGCTAATGCAATATTACATACTGATAATCTTGTGCATGTAATAATGATTAAATAGAAGACTGTGTCTTAACCCCTTCGCAATAATGGACTCCGTTGCTGACAATGGACGTGCCTAGCACTTCCTGCGGTGGAACGAGCATTTTTCGCTATCAAAGATCGCAGAAACCACAGTGCTGCTCTAAAAGACTTAATTAGCTAAAATCTAGGGTTAGGGTTAGAATAATTGTTATAGTTACAATTAAATAAAATTTTTAATAAATTAAGGGTTATCATAAGGGTTAGAGTTAGGGTTAAATTTAGGGTTAGGGTTAAATTTAGGGTTTGGTTTGGGGTCAAACTCACAAAAAACTGCAGAAAAACATGAAAACAAGCATACTGTATTTCTGAACTCAGACAAAATTTATAAACTATTTAGATGGGGTCTTTTTTAATGATTATATTTGTGTGAATTATTTTTAGGTCAAAGTTAGAAAAAGCGTTTTGTTTTTTTAACTTTTTTCATCATATTTTTTCATCACAATTTTTTTTGTTGTATTGCCTCTTCCTTATAAGATATGATGAACATAATGGTATCTAATGAAAGCATTTCTTATGACGATAAAAACAACATATCATTTGTGTGGGTACAGTATGTG
This sequence comes from Pelodytes ibericus, assembly GCA_036172795.1. Taxonomy (NCBI): domain Eukaryota; kingdom Metazoa; phylum Chordata; class Amphibia; order Anura; family Pelodytidae; genus Pelodytes; species Pelodytes ibericus. Next base: position 164,107,217 of record CM069858.1, read on the forward strand.
AGAAATAAGAAAATTACAGCTAAACACAAACACCCCAGAAATGTCAAAACAGCCCTTGTCACCTAGGAAAAGACAAGGTCAAAAGGTCATGTCACTAAGGGGTTAAGATGGTTTATTGCTCAAAAGCTGGCACATTACTGTGGTAGAACATTAGTCACAACATTACAAATATTAAACAGACTTTCAATTGAATAGTCATTAAACTTACAGGCAGTGAACCCACATTATCCAAGAGTTATTTTCCTTACATTTCAACTGTAGCGAGCCTCTCTTCCAAGCCCTTAATTTCAGTCATCCTGTACTACCATCAAGGGATGGCCAGGAAGTAACCTCAGCTGTGTCACAGTTTAATGAATAAATTGTAGGTGCTAGGTGATATTCTTCAACTCGTGAACAGAAACAAAGAGTAAAAAATCAGCAACTGATGTATGACATATTACAGTAGCAGCACCAGTCAGAGCAGATTCACTGATTGAACTTAATTGGCATGTGTTTGGGCCATGTTCCTTACAGTTGCCCTGCCAACCTGTATTAGTTGTTGTTAAAATCAAAATCAGTATTATGCATAATTGATTTAAAACAAGAAAAACCTTATTAGTCTCTTATAGTGTTGAGCGAACCCGAACCGTACTGTTCGGGTTCGTACTGAACATTACGGTGTCCGTACCCCGGACCCGAACACGGACATTCCACTGTATGTCCGTGTTGGAGTTCGGGGTTCGACGATTTAATGGCGCATTTTGAAAGGCTGCAGGGCAGCCAATCAACAAGCGTTTGACTCGTTTGCCCTTAGAAGCCATCACAGCCATGTCTACTAATGGCATGGCTGTGATTGGCCAGTGCAGCATGTGACCCATCCTCTATATATAAGCTGGAGTCACATACACGCACATCACATGAGCTCTTCTTAGTGTAGGGAGAGGATGCTGCAGCTGTGAGGGACAGATTAAAAAAAATTCTGGTGTTGAATCTGCAAACTACAGCAATTATTCAAACTACAGCGATTATTCAAATTACAGTGATTATTTTAGTGGGTGCTATACTACATATTTGTACACTGCCCTGAGCCCAGTGCCACAGAGAGTGCAGAGCACTTGCAACTGCATGTGTGCCAGGCACATGACTTTAATACGGTTCTGTTAGCTCAGTGGGCAACATCTAGGCATTTTTAAATACTGCAATTTGATGGTGTTAAATATTACATCTGGTGCTTAGTACTTATTCTTGTGCTGCTATGATCAGCGCCTCAGTGCTGTATTTGAGTTCAACATTGGTAGGATTCACCAAAGTTAGCTACCTCAGCTATCTGTTGTTGCAACATCCCATACAGGTTTTTGGCTTGCCCAGTCTGTATGTCTACTATGTGCCCTGCATGCAGTTCCACCCCATCAGTCTGCATGAATGCAGTGTACATACAGCTTATTACCATTTAGCCAGGACCATCTAAGCTCTGGTCTTCTTTCCAGAGCACGATCTACGTGTAGTGCTTTCTTCTGAAGATTCCAGACCCATAGGCTAGACCAGGGGTCCCAAAACTTTTTAAACAGGGGGCCAGTTCACTGTCCCTCAGACCGTTGGAGGGCCGGACTATAGTAAAAACAAAAACTATGAACAAATTCCTATGCACACTGCATATATCTTATTTTGAAGTGAAGAAACAAAACGGGAACAAATATAATATTTAAAATGAAGTAAAGTTAAATCAACAAACTTACCAGTATTTCAATGGGAATAGTGTGCCAGTCAGATGCCCAGGGATATTATGCCAGTCAGAGCCCAGTAATATTATGCCAGTCAGAGCCCAGTAATATTGTGCCAGTCAGATGCCCAGGAATATTATGCCAGTCAGAGCCCAGGAATATTATGCCAGTCAGATTCCCAGGAATATTATGCCAGTCAGATGCCCAGGAATATTATGCCAGTCAGATGCCCAGGAATATTATGCCAGTCAGAGCCCAGGAATAGTGTGCCTGTCAGATGCCCAGGAATATTATGCCATTCAGATGCCCAGGAATAGAGTGCCAGTAAGAGCCCAGGAATATTATGCCAGTCAGATGCCCAGGAATATTATGCCAGTCAGAGCCCAAGAAAAGTATGCCAGTCAGATGCCCAGGAATAGTGTGCCAGTCAGATGCCCAGGAATATTATGCCATTCAGATGCCCAGGAATAGTGTGCCAGTCAGAGCCCAGGAAAAGTGTGCCAGTCCGAGCCCAGGAATAGTGTGCCAGTCAGATGCCCAGGAATATTATGCCATTCAGATGCCCAGGAATAGTGTGCCAGTCAGAGCCCAGGAATAGTGTGCCAGTCAGATGCCCAGGAATATTATGCCAGTCAGATGCCCAGGAATAGTGTGCCTGTCAGATGCCCAGGAATAGTGTGCCATTCAGATGCCCAGGAATATTATGCCATTCAGATGCCCAGGAATATTATGCCAGTCAGAGCCCAGGAATATTATGCCAGTCAGATGCCCAGGAATATTATGCCAGTCAGAGCCCAAGAAAATTATGCCAGTCAGATGCCCAGGAATAGTGTGCCATTCAGATGCCCAGGAATAGTGTGCCAGTCAGATGCCCAGGAATATTATGCCAGTCAGATGCCCAGGAATAGTGTGCCATTCAGATGCCCAGGAATATTATGCCAGTCAGAGCCCAGGAATATTATGCCAGTCAGATGCCCAGGAATATTATGCCAGTCAGAGCCCAAGAAAATTATGCCAGTCAGATGCCCAGGAATAGTGTGCCATTCAGATGCCCAGGAATAGTGTGCCAGTCAGATGCCCAGGAATATTATGCCATTCAGATGCCCAGGAATAGTGTGCCAGTCAGAGCCCAGGAATAGTGTGCCAGTCAGATGCCCAGGAATATTATGCCAGTCAGATGCCCAGGAAGAGTGTGCCAGTCAGATGCCCAGGAATATTATGCCAGTCAGATGCCCAGGAATAGTGTGCCAGTCAGATGCCCAGGAATAGTGTGCCTGTCAGATGCCCAGGAATATTATGCCATTCAGATGCCCAGGAATATTATGCCATTCAGATGCCCAGGAATAGTGTGCCAGTCAGATGCCCAGGAATATTATGCCATTCAGATGCCCAGGAATAGAGTGCCAGTAAGAGCCCAGGAATATTATGCCAGTCAGATGCCCAGGAATAGTGTGCCAGTCAGATTCCCAGGAATAGTGTGCCTGTCAGATGCCAAGGAATATTATGCCATTCATATGTCCAGGAATATTATGCCATTCGGATGCCCAGGAATAGTGTGCCAGTCAGATGCCCAGGAATATTATGCCATTCAGATGCCCAGGAATAGAGTGCCAGTAAGAGCCCAGGAATATTATGCCAGTCAGATGCCCAGGAATATTATGCCAGTCAGAGCCCAAGAAAATTATGCCAGTCAGATGCCCAGGAATAGTGTGCCATTCAGATGCCCAGGAATATTATGCCATTCAGATGCCCAGGAATAGTACAGTGCTCGTTATACCTCCCTCCTCCCCCCCCTTCCCCATCACTTACAGTGTTCCCTCCTCCCTGCACGGAGGAGGGAAACAGTTACCGGGTCCGGATGTGACGAAACGTCACATCCGGTAGCGGTGATTTTTTTTTTTTCCGTTTTCCTGCAGCCGCATCTTCTGCGGCTGCAAGAAAAAAAAAGGTAAACAGCTGGGAGCGGGGGGTGCCGGCAGCACCCCCCGCGGGCCGGATAAATGTGCTCAGCGGGCCGCATGTGGCCCACGGGCCGTAGTTTGAGGACCCCTGGGCTAGACTGTCACAAATACATTGTGCAGTGAGTTCAGTTGGCATTGCTTGCATTTTGCCTTGTCTTGACTATTTAGTACTTAGCACAACTGTGTGTCCTGAATCTATATTGTGTGGTGCTACACCAAGTCACACAGGATTGATACACTTTTAAAGACTTTCAAAAATGTAACAGAAGGTGGAATGATCATGACAGTTAAAAAAAGACAAGTGACTTCAAGCTAAGTGACAAGTGACTACTAGCTGAGTCAGGGAAGATTTAGCTGCTTTGATAAAAATAGAGACAAGAGATATAACTGTCGTGGAAGGCAACCAAGATGGGAATAGATCTCTGAGTCAAAGAAGACGTGTTAGATAGATTAATGCAGGAAATTAGCCAAAACATAGCATTTCATTTTAAAGGGACAGTTCCACCTGGAGTGTCTGAAAAATTATTATGAGAAAAGTGCTGTATCATGTAGATTAAAGAAAGGGACAAAAACAAAGACACTGGTGTTGCTCCTGTTTCTTTGTATTGTCTCTATGAGTTATCAGGGTATGTCAAGATGTAGGTCCCTGGCACGCTGTACATAGAGGGACACCAGCCGTACCACACTGACAAGACTAATGTAGGCCAAAACATATGTCTGTGGTTGCTGTGTTTCTCGTGCAGAGGAAGATTACCAGGCATTTTGGGTCTGGACTACCCTTATGAGTGAGACCAGTCTGATATGATAATATAAAGGTGTCCTCTGTAATGGTGCAATCGAGCATAACAACGCTGATGCTGCTCCCAAGCAGGTTACATCCTATAGCGCTGGATAGTTTAGCACTGTCCTTTTTAGGGGAGATGTGACTCAAATTTTGTTTATTAAATAAAATGAAACCTTTCAGTATATTTATTGTTTTCATCAACAATTTCTTTCTCCTAAAGCTGAAAATATAGTGTAATATAGCTGTTCTACAGCTACAGCCCTGTCTATCTCCCCTAGCCCTCCATCACAGCTCACAGACCTGGCTGAAACCGTGCCCCCTGCAATCCAAGTAATTGAAACAGCTGAGATTAAAAGAGAAAATTAACAACCGCACTTTCCCAGAGGGGAGCATGAAAACTGCTACAGAGAAAGCCAGCCTAGCTCTTGTGTATTCCTATTCACAGTGAAACTAAGGAATTTCATTTGTTTGAAGTGAAAAATAAGTGCATTTCACATAAATTAAAAAAATGTGCAACATTACAATAACATTAATTTATACAGGGCCAACAATTTATTTGCACAAGGGACAAAGCATAGAAGGGGACTACATACTAAGGTATAAGGAGGTAGAGAGTCCTGCTCACAAGCTTATAATCTAGAGGACACAGAGAAAATAAGCTAAATGGAACAATCCTTTTATGGACACTCCCAAGAAATATAATAAGATGTTGTCGGTATGTGACAGGCAATAAAAACACATATACATCTATAGAAAGAAAGTAAGATAAATAGCATTTCAGCTCTTCATGTGGTTGGGGGAAGCCTTTTTTTCCATTGCCCTCTTCATTTACTTCCTACTGTAAATATGTGCAATAATTCAAAAGAAAACGGTTATTTACAATGTTTTTTTGCAATCATTGAATGTGTTAATGAAAACTAGATCTACCTCCATTTATCACAACATTTTCAGACAAAAACATTATAGAGTTGGGTCTTTGACAAAATATTTCCCACCCTTGATCCCATAACCTCCCTTGATCATACCTGATTATTTTATCTTCTACTGTCATCCACAAGACTCCCAAGCACATATTCTGCTTATGCTTTGGAGATTTAGGCAAGCTAAGGCAAGGATGGGTTGATAAAACATATACTTGGGGTTTATTCTGGGCCACTGGCACAGGATTTTCATCTTTTGCTTCCATTGGTAAAGCAAAAGTTTAAAAAAAAAAAAAACTTTGGTGTCATTGAATCTATATAATATGTGTTGAGGAGTGGAAATTCAAATTAAAACATGAATGTTATGTTATGGACTCTTGTTTTCAAACCAGATCAATAGGCAGGCACCATAAACAGCACAGTCAAACAATTTTTTTCCCCTGTGAAATGCTGAGCAGTAAAAATATGGCAAAGCCAGTAAACATCACTGATGATTGTTCGATGTCTGGTCATTTAGGAATTACCCAGTAAATTCAACTTTTGAAAATCTGTCATGTATGCTTGATTTCTGGTCAAACTATTCAGATAGAAAAATGTTCTTCACATAACTACTAAGGCATCAAGGCTTGAATAAAAGATTTGCTTTTCCAAAGCACAAAAAAATAAAATAAATAAATAAAACAACACAAGTGGAAGCTAGAAGAGAAATGCTCTTGATGATGATAAACTACTTTTAGATTATATGCATGAGGAGTGAATGAAAGACTGTGGCAGCTGCTGTCTTTGTGGGAGGCAGCTCAGCACTGCTACTCGTCTTGTCATTCTACAGCATGGTGCAAACTCAGCAAGTATTACAAAGGGGAAAAGGAAGGAAGACATTAGCTGTGCAAAGGACATTATGAATTGGTAATTAAAAAGTTATGTCAAGCAAATGAGAAACTCAATCAGGACTGTGTTATTTATGTTATTTCATAAAACCTTTATGATATTTTTTTTTCTTGCAGTCTCTCCAACAAACAAATTAAAAAGTAAAATAAACGATTTTGGTGTGGGAGCCAATCAGAAACATGTGTAAATGTAGCTAGTTCTACTCTTCAAGCCAGAAGCTAGTTGTTAACACATAAATGAAATGTGATCAAAAATTGGAATTCTTTTTTTTTTTCCTCTTGGGTGCAATCCTAGATTTATATGCCTAATATAAGAAAAATAGAGTGGAAATTATTTTTTATCAAGCAAAACAAATCATATCAATCCGTGTAGCAAACTAGAAGTGTATATTATTACATTGTTTCACTTTTGCCATTCATTAAGGAATTATACAGTGAAGTGAACGTGTTTGAAATCAGTCAGTTATGATATTAATCAGCATATCATTCCAAATAACGATAAAATAAATCAAGTGAATTCAGAAAAACAAAGATTTCTTAATAATAAAAAAATATAAAAATTGTGTAGGATGTTTTGAACATTTTACTGATATTTCAAATCTTTTTATTTTTATTTATTTTTAATATGTTAAATGTGCAAAAAATACTTAATGTTTACTAATTTGTATACTTTAGTTAAATGCTGAAGTGACTCTAGTGTACACCTTGATATTGCTGAAAAACACTCCTTCATTGACTATGAAATATCTTTGTAGTAACGTATTCTCCTAGTTTTATTCTAACATGCACTTTGCCACACTAATTTGTCATGGAGAGCACTTCTGCTTATAACACGCACTGCGACGGTTATAAAAGGGGTAGGGTATGTGTTGCTTTGTTCAAAGTAGAAGACTACTTACTATGTCCCAGGGAAGGTCTCAAGGAACTGTGTTCCCTGTGTAGGCCAAAAGAGTATTTATTTCTGCTTGTTCCCTGGTCAGCACAGGCGAGGACCTTGGGTGAGAACCGTTATCCGTTGCATGATGGTACTGGGCCAGCAACTCTTATCTATCTATTTATCTTATCTTTTTTTTTTTTTGCAAATATTATTTAAAACACAGGTTTAGCATTAAAAAATAGACTTAATGAATGTTTAAAATCTGTCTGCCTAGATGGCCTAAAGTTTAAATGAACAATTAGTATGTGAGAGGCAAAAGCAAAGTACTTTATCTTAACATTCCTTATACAGACCTCCACGTCTCCTTGTAGAGTCAATTCATTCACCTTGGCTGAACATAATGAAGACATCTCAACATACCAAGAACATAAATCCCCTATGACTCTAGCTGTGGTACAAAACATTTACCAACAAAGCTCACGTCACTGGGATATCCATCATTTATGCTCCCAGCATTCACTGGAAAACAAAGTACTAAACAATAGGATTTTTGTGAGACTGCAGAATGGCTTTACAAGGTTTCTGTAAAGTTCTAAGACTGATTATTTGTCATGTCATTTATCCCTTGGGATGTTCTTTTATTTCCTCTTTGAATGACTTTCCAAGCTCATGTTTTAAATAGACATACACAGACCTTTTACTTCATGAGAAATACATGATGCAGATACCAAAGCATAATAAAAAATAAACAAGTATCCTGTTATTCTAAATCCTGTTTTACACAGGTAATACACAGGTAAGACACAGGTGATAAATGATGTTCAAAGTTTAAGCACACAGATATGGACTTTTGGTGGAAATTTGAGACACCAGCAGCTGTGTTTTTATTATAAAATTTGGCTGTGTGGGAAGATCTCCCCTAAGCATCCTGCAAACACCAATAGCTTAGGGGCATAGAATCTGTGCCTGCATCGACAGCATACATTTTCTGCTCTATCTTTTGTGCTCCTGCAGCTCCTGAGAGTCAGAATGATGGGTGTTTTATAACTGGCATAGCAATAAATCTGTGCTGCTCATGAAAGGTATGGACTGCACAGCACCACTAGGGATCCTTCCCTTGTTATGAAAGAGGGATATTTGGAATTGGTAACAACAAAAAGGGTTGGTTGAAAATGATCTGTTGAAACCTATATAGACAGAAAGAAAAGATTAGCCAGTGTGTAGTTCCTTTAAAAATAGGGTAATCTTCAGCAAATGTACCATGCTATGAATATACTAGAAACTGATTGGCAAAGTATTAACTTAATTGCAATTACTTGTTTTGAGACTTTACTCGAAGAGTTTGCAGGGCAATAGCTTTAACCCACTTATTCTTTTGATCATGCATCACATTCCTGTTCTCCCACAGCACAGTGACCAGAACATTAAAGAAATAAAAAAAGTCTCATTATCGCAGAGTGAATCATTGCACTTCGCTGTATATGACAAGGCAGATAAGCAGTCTGATATTTTCTCAAAGGATGCTACAACACTCTAAATGACACAACAGAGGAAATTAGCTACGCAGGGAATCTGTGATGTTATGGACTAGTAAGCTTATTGGTGAAGAACTTAATCATTCTAAGTGTTAGAACCTTAGGCCTTGTGAAAAGGTGTGAAAGTTATTGAAGCAACGCTTTATTCATAACTGTGAATGGAATGATTTTTTTTTTTAATTTATGATACTTCCTCACAAATGTTCTAATTAAAATTAGTATTTTTAGAATCTTGGAGATTAATAGATTTTCTCTTTAAGTTGAGCATAAAAAATCAATTAAGCAGATAATTAAACAACTAACTTTATTAACTTGTACTAACTTTACAAACAAATGTCCATATTTTCTCATCAAATTAAGAGACAGTTGTTCAATTTATGTTTAATGTGGAGAGCGACATACCATGAGGTAACAAAATAGAATATATGAGCTTTTTAGGGACCACACAAAAACACTTAGAGTATATGTGGCCAAAGAACCATCAATTGAACATCCACTAAAATATGGATGGAATATGCTGTTTAGAAGACCTGAAGGGCAACTAAGAGTGTATGCTACACCACCCGCACTTTTATATGATACGTGTGAATACGTAATTGCAAGTTCGTTGAAGAAAAACCCAGTCTTGTATTCATGGTGCATTCAAACTTTCCACTAGATTCCTTCCTCCTTCTGTAAAAATATGTACCAGAATTTCCATACTTCAATGATGTGCATCCATATCCCATTAGAGGGCATGTGCTAAACTACTGCAATTAAAAAAAAATCACTAACACCTGATGTACAGATCCTTACATTATGAAATACTTTTCCAACTTGTTTCCTTTTGGCATTTTCTATTAATGTGTTATTTATTTGTGAATGTTTTCTAAAAAAAATAATCCATATTCATCCATTATGACATTACTTACAGAAGTGTATTGAATGAATGTGTATAAGTGTGACTGTGTGTGTAATTAATGTGAGGGAATTTTTTGGCTGTAAGTTTTATTTGTGTATTGTGATACAGTAATGTGCAGTATGAGAGTGAGTTTTATTGCAGTGGAGTCTGTAAAACACTCACACAGTGCGCATTAATGTGAATTTTATATATAAATGTGAGCATATTCACACATATATAAAATTCATATTAATGTGCATTGTGTGAGTGTATCGAGAGACTCCACAGCACTAAAACTCACGCTCACACAATCCTATATAATTTTCTCTAAATAAAAAATGAATGTGGCCACGTACCCACATTTCTGGTGCAGTGGTCCACTGAAAAATAAACTTGGGCAGCCCTGCCTTTTAAACTAGAAAGGCAAGATTAATATTCACTCTTTTATTATTATTTTAAAAATTATAAAAAAAAAAAAAAAAGGCTATACAGCATGCAGATGATTAAAGGTCATGTGTTTTAAAAAATGTACATGTCATGGGCGATAAAGTGAAAAAACAGTAGCTGTTTAATACAGCTGACAATCAAGTGGGCATCACCACTGGTCATGCATACAACCAATTTGTATAATTCATTTCTATATAGGTCCAGACTTACATTGTCTCAACTTATATAGTTCATGTTTATGTTTAGCCAACATAGTAAGGGTTAATTGCATAACAGAAAAAAGATTATCAGACCAAAATACATCATTTTATAAACCTTCCAAAAACAATGGCATTATGATTTTGCTGATGAAGAGGTGTTTTGATTATTTAAATCTCTTGTCTGTGCAAAGTAATGTCCCTGCTGTTTGGGCTGAAATCAACTAGAATCCCTCCTGTGTAATTAAAAGTCATTAAAATTACGATATGGCAGCAAATTCTTTAATTTCATTATGATGCTTCATAGATATGAATGATTGTTCAACACACACGGTACATTATGAATATTCTTCATTAGAAAAGCATATCACATAGTCATTATTTATACACTTATAATACAGGGCAGATTCACTGTCTATGTTTGTTTTATAAAGGCAAGCATAGATGAACAGTCAGCCTACAAAATAATTATGGCGGCATAAACTAAAAGAGGGATTTCATGCATGCCCATTGATGCCAAATTTGACATTCCACATCCAAAATTCGATTGTATAATAAATAATACACACACAATTATAAAAAATGAAAAAAAGCATTGGACCTATCAACAATCTGCCTTTATTATAGGTAATAGATTGTAAAACTTTGTGCAATACCTTTTTTTTATATATATAATTTTGTATTTATTTTGTTTGTGTGTACTATTTCGGAATGTGTCTTGGTTTTTTATTTTGTATTTCTTTTATGCACGGTGGGTACTGTGCTTTACCAAGCACACTCTGTTAATGTAATTGTATTTATTTGATTGTTATGCTGAATAAGTGTACTCCTGTACTAACTTCTACCTACTAATTTTATGACACCAGTCTGTTGACAAGATTGGTGCCTTCATGAAACAAGCAAATCGTCCATGGAAGGTCCTCTAGAACATCTGCGAAGGGATATAGAACATGATCATCATTTACATTTCCATCACAAAGACCAGTGGTATAAAGTGGGGGATTAAGGTTTTGTGCTCCCTATGGTCTAACTAAACTCATATACACACAACTTGCAAACAAGAAAATGAGGAGGTCCATCGCTGTGGAAGTATGAAACTGAGTCTCCAAATTTTGATGGCGAATGCTGTTTATTATGAAGACATCATAGCCAAATATGGCGCTTTGTAAGATGGAGAGCACAACACATGTAGGCTTTTGTATTTTCTAATGGGTGGTTTCACTCCCATTACACATTTGCTATGATGTCTTTACAATAAATGACATTCCCCATCAAAATTTGGAGACCCAGTTTCATACTTCACTAGTGATCCCTCACTTCAAAAAGGAAGCGGGCCGAGGTGCGTTCTCTTTCAGAGCTCCTCATATGTGGAATAGCCTTCCTGCTTCTGCTAAATCATCCTCTAGTCTAAAATCCCTGAAAATAAGTGTCTCCCAAATCCTCAAAACAGATTGTACCTGTTATTAGTTTACAAACTCCTTTGTATACTGTACATGTTGTTCCTTTTTTGCATCAATAATGATTTACCCTGTATGTTCTCCTTTCAACTTGTTTAATATATGTATGTATGTATCTATTTTTAATCTACTGTTAAATGTGTAACTGTGTAATTCCATTCTGGACTGGGTCCCCACGACATACTTGAAAATGAGAGAAATCTCAATGTGTTCTTCCTGGTAAAACACTTTCTAAATAAATAAATAAAATACTTCCACAGTGACAGACCTCCTCATTTGCTTGTTTGCAAGTTGTGTCTTTTCGTTGGGAGTGCTGAGGGGAGTGTCCAGAGCAGGAAGACACAGGCATCTCTCGATGGATCATGGAGTATCTTCACTTTTCTGCTACTTGCTTTCTGTTCATGTACCCTCAACCCCAGACAGATTAGTGTAGATTTGTCTAGTTCCAAGGGTAAAATATATATCTGTTTTCCAGGTCTATAGTTAGCACATTACTCAGTGATATATAACGTTAAGTGGTTAATAGCAAGTTTGTTACAGAAATCCTAAAAGTGTGGCAGGGTTATGGCATCAGATAACCTGGGGTAAGCCATCAATACATAGACTGTTTAAAACGGCACAAAAGACAAACATTGCTAATAAAAACTGGAGAAGGCTCCAGATTTAATGGCCTCATTTTGCATGCAAGTGCAGAGATTACTATGCTTGCCATTCCTTAATTAAAAGGGTGAACAACCCTATTAAGTCCCATTCAAAGAGCTGCACTTATTGGGGATCTTGGCTTGCACTTCAGTCTATGGCACTTTTCATTAATGGTTTCAATAAGCCTTTTATTAGCAGCAGAGCTGAATTCTTTTATTACTGGTAATTGAATACCAATTTTCTCATAGAATGCAGTGGAATCTTTGATATAAAATTTACCCCCAGTGACAGAGTTGGCCTTGAATTATTCTAACCACTCTTCTACCTTGTTTAATGTGCAATCTTGCTGCAGTTAATTAATTCTTGTTGTTCTGGTTCAAATATAAGGCCTACAAAGTGATTCCCGGGAAAGCATATAAATGGTGATTCATATGAAGCAAAATCTAGGAGTGTCATGGCGGTATGCTTTGCATTGTGCACAAGCAGCTATATGGGATACCGTGCTGACCGTTAACTTAACAACTGCTCTTAGTGGTAAATTAACAGGAATTTCTCATGCAATGCCCATAAAAAAACACACTAAACAGTGATTCAATGAGGAGCGACAATCATTAACAAGCAAAAAATTATACATTTTTGCCCATAAACTTACCACCTTAAAAACCACAAACGAACTGTGCATCAGCTGCTTAACACAGCCAATATTTGCACATTAACCCTTTCAGTGTTATAGGGTACACAAACAGTGGTCCCTATAGTACTGGAAAGGTTAACCTTATACTTAAAGAAATGCTGGGGGAGTCATAAGAGCTATTCCCCATTCCATTCAAATTGTGGTGCAGGAGGCTGATGAAATGGTGCCTATTAAAACATGTGGCTAGAGGCTGTCCCAAGTGCCCCAGCCCCCCTTTTTATCATTTGGGCCAGAGGCAGGCCAAATGTCCCTGGCAGCTGTGACCGACAGCAAGGAATTGTGCTGGAAGGAGTCTATATATCTCCCCAGATTTTGCACAGCTCCTACTTTGTGTAATTAGCCCCAGGGAAATGTGTTATGTTACACTTTAATATAGCACTTTATGTATGTGTATGTGTGGGCCCTGGGGTGGAGCACTTGGAGAGTAGGGTGGGCCAGTGCTCCACTTCACATTTCATATGTTGATTGGAACCTACAGGTGAGAAGCCCAGTGTTCCAATCCTAATTTACCTCACCTGAAAAGGCTTGCTGATTACAGGTGCTGTTAAATACTCCCCTGCCAGAGGAGGGGAGAGACTGTGTTTTGATTTCGGTGAATGGAAGCAGGGAGCTGAAAACACTGAAGTAAGGTTGTGATTTAGGATTATGTTGGGAAATGGACAAGCCATCCAACCCAGTTAGCTTAGTATTTTTTGTTTAGTTAGTGCTCAGAAGAGCAAGGATTTTATTTTATATTTTGTTAACAACCTGTTATACCTTGCTGTGCATCTTGAAACCACAATAAAAGAAAGCAAGTCTTTTTACCTCATCCAGCGTGTGAAGTGTCTCTGAAGCCTGAAAGACTGTGTGTAACCCCCAAATCCCAGAACAAGGTACCAAGGGAAAGGAGTACTTTTGTCACACAGCCAATAATAATGAAATGGGGCAGGGGCTGGCCAAATGCCTAATCCTTCTATAAAACCCATGTCAGAGGCTACCCAAATACCCCTGTCCCCCTAATAAATAAACAGGGTCAAGGGCGATGCCAAATGCACCTTTCCCCTCACATTCCCCATTTAATAAATAGGACTGCCAAATGCACCTTTCCCCTCACATTCCCCATTTAATAAATAGGACTGCCAAATGCCCTTAGCCTCCTATTAATAAACATGGTCAGTGGATGGCCAAGTGCTTCTGTCCCCTCCCCTAAAACAAATGATACACCGGTAATACACACCATAAAAATAAATCAATGAGACCAGGGACTGCCCAAGTGCCCTTTCCCCCCTAGTAGCCATGGGGCAAGGGCTTGTCCCAAATGCCCCAGCCTTCCTAAAATAAATACAATTTAAATAATTACCCTACCTAAACTCCTTGCCCCCTCCTTGGATAACATCAATAAAATGGAAATAAAATCACTGCTCTCCCTCTTGGCACACAAGGGGTGGCCCTGTGGGAAAGAAATTTGCCATATTTTTCCTTGTATAAGACGCCCAAATGTATAAGACAACCCCTATTTTGTGAGCCCAAAATTAAGACATTTAGAATTTAGAAGAAATACACTTACATACTCTGCAACTCAAACACTTACTTACACACTCTGCTACTCAAACATACACATACACACACTGACACTCTCACACAATTATTAATTATAACCCTAATTATAACCCTAACCCTAGATCTAGGATTTGTAAGGCCTCACCCAGTTTGCAGACTCATCCAAGCTGTTACAGTGATCTCAGTATACTTTTCATTTGCTCGCTTGTTTATTTCTTATGCTCGCTTCTTCTTTTGCTTTCCTCTCTGGTCTTGCTTATTACCTATTCTCCTTTCTACCTTTGTTTTGCATATGTGTAACTTGTTCATCACTCTTTCGCTCGGCCACAGAGTGACGCTCCCACAAAGTGGTAACCCTTCTCTTGCTCGGCCACATAGTGGGATCGGCCACAGAGAGGCATCCCTCTCTAGCTCGGCCACATAGTGGGATCCCCCACAGTGTGGCACCCCTCTCTAGCTAGGCCACATAGTGATATCCCTCACAGAGTGGCAACCCTTCCCTTGCTTGGTCACTGCCAGGTACTCCCCCAGAGTAGCACCTTCCCAATCCGACTAAAGTCCAGTTCCTGCCCTGCTCCAGAGTAGCCCCTACCTGTGAGCACTCCGTGAACAGGGAATCTGCACGTGTGATAACTTCTGTTCCCTTAAAGAAGCTATCCAGCAAAGCAGGAGTGCTGGTCGTCTCTGGAGGTTCCTCATGTAATTGTAGGCTATGTCTGCCCTGTATCCTGAGTCCCTGTATTTCTCAGCCCTGTCTCAGAACTCTGTTAAACTCTCATGTTCCTGTTACTTTAGTTTCTGCTCTGGTTTTATTGCTCTCTGTTATTCTATTGCTCCTTTCCAGGTTTTCTTTCTTTCTTCTTGCTTAGTTCCTCTATAAATGCAACCACACCCGTTTACTCTGTTTGCTTTCTTCAGCTCTGCAGGTATTTTCTCTGTTTGTATGTCAGTGT
The DNA here is from genome assembly GCA_036172795.1 of Pelodytes ibericus. NCBI lineage: Eukaryota > Metazoa > Chordata > Amphibia > Anura > Pelodytidae > Pelodytes > Pelodytes ibericus. Next base: position 164,122,690 of record CM069858.1, read on the forward strand.
ATTGTTATTAGTTTGCTATTCAATTTTAGTGTATGGACGTGCCTTATTGTGAGGTACCTTGACGAGGTATGTTCCCTTATCCTCTCTCCCTGAAGCACCTAAGGATCTCAGCTCCTCTCCCCTAACCCCATGTCCACCTTGGTTCCCATTATGAAGTGTCTGAGGATTTTGGCTCCTCACTCCATCCCTTGTGTTCCTTTAGCCCTTACCCTGTCCTCTGTATGTTGTTCTGTGTTATATATGTATCTCTGTGTGTCTTCTTAGTTATGTCTTATCCTTTGCCCTTCCTTGTAAGCTTTAGTTCTCCCTTTGCATCTTGTTCTGTCCTGCAGCCCTACTTGTTTTGCTCTGCTTGGCTCATCTGTTTTCTTTATCCTGCTACATCCTTCTAACGTATTCTAGTTATACTCCATGCTTGCTGCAGGATGTTTGAAGGATCACTTCAGTTATCCCTTAGACATCACTGGATTCCACAGCTGCTTCACAGGGTCTGGGAACATGGCTGCATGAACTTGGGGGTCTCAAACCACTGATCGATTGCACTTACCCAGTACCATGCCCTGTGTCTCTATTCCAAGAGCATTGAACTCCTGCATCGAGTGCTCAGGGTCCCATAACATCCAGGACCCGTCCCTGACATAAAGCATTTAGTCAGGGGCATGACAGGATTAGTAGATCTAAAGATAGCTTTTTCCTTTTTTTCTTCTAACTGTAATGTTGCTGACTGTCTCTAGGTGCAGTCAAGCAACAGTTTGAGCAACGGAAGAGATTTTTTTTTATTACTTCCATCGCTCTCTGCTGGGCACGCTGTATTAGAGGAGCATGCATCTCCAATACAGCCCCCGCGATCACCCTGGGGGGCAGAGAAAGGTGTTGAATGATGCCTCGAGGCATCATTGCAACACCTTTAATGCATAGCCAGTGATAGTTGATCGAGTTTAAATGCATACGATCACGTAGGTGCGGGGGTTGGTGAAGGCACTCTTGGAGGCTGCTTGCTCTAAGAGTAACTGCCGGCATGTAGCGTTGTGCTTAGGAGTGCAACGCTACAATAAAATGTTACAATTATAACAGTCCGTGTAGAAGACAACCCCCAATTTTAAACTTAAATATGCTGGAAAAAATATTGTCTTATACACGGAAAAATACGTTAAAAGGTCCCACAAAGTTCTACAACACCACTGAGTCATCATCTTTTGGCCAGGGGAAGGTGCCATCCAAATAAATAAGTAAATTCCTCTATTAAAAATAACATGCGGTAAATATATTAAATAGTTAACAGCCGGCATTGAATCTACCCCATTGTCTTTAAAGTTTAAAGTGGCATAAGATATTCTGCAAGGAGCTGCTTATTTGGCCACAAAAGGGCAAATATGGTCCTTTGTTTAATTATTTGACAATATGATCCTACTTACTGATTCGGCCTAGGATATTAATTCTTCATAAAAAAACATCTTCAGAACAAAATCATAGGATCCCTGCATTATGTAGATCAAAAGATATTTGCTGATGAATGGTTTCTAAACCAACAATGCTTTATATGACAGTCCAGAACAGAAAGAAGAACAATATAAATATCAACTTTGTTTGATCTACGTAAAGCATTTCTGCACAATAGATCAACAATAAAGAGACACAACCAAAAAATGGACATCCATTTATACTGTGACAAATGATCAAAATAAAATGGTCTATCTAGCCAGCCCATAATGAAAGCTCAGATTGATCTGTTCTTCAGGGTAACATTGTGTACATCCAATGCATTCTTGAATTCCTATGCAGCATTAGCTTTCACAGCTTCCACTAGAAGGTTTTATCAAGTATCTATTATTATTTGTGTAAAGTAATATATCAGTGCTTCCTAACCTGGGGGTGTGTGACGTTAACAGAGGTGGTGACAGTTTTCTAGGCAGAGTACTTGGTTATTCGCTATTATTCCAGTGACAGGCTCATAAATACACAGTGGGACTAAGTATGGGAGAGGGAAAGAACAGTTGATAGAGAGTATCTCTAAATAACGTCTAAATAATTGATGAGTTAAAGCCAATAGGCTGGGCATGAGACTTTAATGAGAATTGAACAGGAGGCATTCGCTCAAAAAGTTGGTAAGTCCTGTAGTATATTCTCCTAATATCCCTCAGTATTATACTCATTAACAGTAGACAATCTTCCATTGTGTTCTTTTCATTGGTATCAGTAGGAGGAAATAGAAAATCTATCCTTTGCTTCTCTCCCTAACCTTTCCTTCACAGATTTGAGTGTACAGCTGCATGCTTTGAAATTCAGATAAGAGAAATAGTGTGCATGTGCACTGGGCATGCCAAGTGCCTTCTCTCTGCTTCCCACCCAGTATAATATAATTGCATTGCAACATGTCAACTCAAACAATTAACATGACACTCTCTAAAAAAAAAATATTTTGGATTAAAACAATCCCTTTGAGTACTATTACTAGTTTGAACTGTGTAACTTTAGTGCTGGCGAAAAACTAATTTAGAATTTTTTTATACAATGATTTAAGATGTTATGTTAATATTAATGTTAAATTGCAATACTTTTTGCTCTTCTTTGGGACTTTAATTTCAAATTACAATTAATATTGTGTGTGATCTCATATAAAATCTCACATCAGCACACTTTAATTGCATGAGTTAGCTTAGCCTACAGCGATCACTGGGCTTTTTCTTCATAATCTGCTAACATTAATGTAAATTTCCTTTTCATTTACATATTGTCAAATGTATCCTTTCAGCGAGGAAGAGAGGAAATTACTCTTAGCCTATTTCTTAGGGCAAAGGTTTTCACTACTAGAGATGATCTTCACTTCAAGAGATATATGAGAAAGTAGACTGGCCACTTACAATGATTGATTTAACTGACCAACATATACTTTCAGCATCTTGAACAAAATAACAGAGATGAATTTTTAAAGCTGATTTAAAGCTTTGTTCTACAGACAGGGCCGGTGCAAGAATTTTTGCCACCCTATGCGAACCCTCATTTTGCCACCCCTTGCCCCTCTCCTTATCCCTCCTATTTATAACAGCCAGACAACAGCACATCAATCATAAACACAATCTCACACACACACACCCAGAGACAGTCAGACACACAGACAGTCACATATACACAAGTGAGCAGTTTTTTGTTAAAGAAAAAGTACATTTCTTAATGTGTCCCCCTGTCTGTCTCCTCTTCCTCCTCAGGCCTGTCCCTCTCCGCTTCCTCCTCAGGCCTGTCCCTCTCCTCTTCCTCCTCAAGCCTGTCTCTCTCTCCGCTGTCCCTTCCCATGCCTGTCTCTCTCTCCTCTCTCCCTTCCAGTACCTGTCTCTCTCTCCTCTCTGCACCCAGAGATCTGTTTCCCCCCCTTCCCTCCTATGTCTTTGGTCTGCCCCCTTCCCCCACATGTCTGTGGTCTGCCACCCTTCCCTCCCATGTCTGTGGTCTGTCCCCCCCATGTCTGTGATCTGTCCCCCCCATGTCTGTGGTCTGTCCCCCCCATGTCTGTGGTCTGTCCCCCCCATGTCTGTGGTCTGCCCCCCCCATGTCTGTGGTCTGCCCCCCCCATGTCTGTGGTCTGCCCCCCCATGTCTGTGGTCTGCCCCCCCATGTCTGTGGTCTGCCCCCCCCCATGTCTGTGGTCTGTCCCCCCCATGTCTGTGGTCTGACCCCCCCCCATGTCTGTGGTCTGCGGCCCCCATGTCTGTGGTCTTTCCTCCCCTCCTCCCTCACATGTGTTTGGTCTTTCCTCCCCTCCCATGTGTGAGCGCGTTTTCTTTTTACTGGGGAGGAGTGGGCAGTACTAGCTCTACAGAGCTCAGACAGTCCTGCCCGCACTCCTCATGCACACTGATCATTCAGAGCATCGTATTTCAGGTGCTTTTAACACAAAGAGCTAGTACTGCCAGCTTCTCCTCAGAAAAATAAACACGCTCCAATAAAAGGAGGTCCATCCCTAGTGAGGTCCGCCACCCTCCCTCAGTGCCACAGTGTACCACATTGGTTGGTCGTCCCTTGCAAAAATGCACCCTAGGCCGGCGCCTACTTCGCTTATAGGAGTCTCCGGCCCTGTCTACAGATTGAATTAGGTTTTAACCTATGCATTTTAGTTTGTTTATTTAATAGCGAACTAATCCCTGAAATATGGACACAATATACCGGGTGACACCCCCAGCGGGGGTGACACCCATGCTTCCGGCACCCCCTGCATTGCGCTGCTGAACATTTTTTTTTTCTGGAAGTTGCATCTGCAGGATTCGGCTGCCGGAAAAAAAAAATCACTGCGGCCAGCACTAGTGTAAGGGTGGGGGAGGCATCAAAAACGTACCTCCTTCCTGCTCTGTCTCCCGGTGCCCTGCAGGTCCGCGGCTGTGAGGGAAACGTTGTGCGCTCCCCTCCAGCGACGCGGCTTCAATAAAGTTTGTTAAAACTTTTTTATTCAAACAAACTTTATTGAAGCCGTGCAGCTTGAGGGGAGCGCACAACGCTTCCCTCACAGCCGCGGACCTGCAGAGCACCGGGAGACAGAGCAGGAAGGATGTAAGTATTGGGGAAGGGGGAGGAGGGTGGGAAAATCCTGGCATTTTGAGGGGCAGAATCCTGGCATATTGAGGGGAAAAATCATGGCATATTAAATAGCATATTGGGGGGCAAAATCCTGACATATTAAATGGCATATTGGGGGGCAAAATCCTGGCATATTGGGGGGCAAAATCCTGGCATATTAAATGGCATATTGGGGGGCAAAATCCTGGCATATTGAGAGCAAAATACTGGCATATTAAATAGCATATTGGGGGGCAAACTCCTGGCATATTGAGGGGCAAAATCCTGGCATATTAAATGGCATATTGGGTGGCAAAATCCTGGCATATTAAATGGCATATTTGGGGGCAAAGTCCTGGAATATTAAATGGCATATTGGGGGGCAAACTCCTGGAATATTGAGGGGCAAAATCCTGGCATTTTAAATGGCATATTGGGGGGCAAATCCTGGCATATGAAATGGCAGATTGAAAGGAAAATACTGGCATATTAAATGGCATATTGGGGGCAAACTCCTGGCATATTTAGGGGCAAAATCCTGGCATATTAAATGGCATATTGGGGGGGAAAAATCCTGGAATATTAAATGGCATATTGGGGGGCAAAATCCTGGCAGATTGTGGGGCAAAATCCTGGCATATTGGGGGGCAAAATCCTGGCATATCGAGAGAAAAATACTGGCATATTAAATGGCATATTGGGGGACAAACTCCTGGCTTATTGAGGGGCAAAATCCTGGCATATTAAATGGCATATTGGGGGGAAAATTCCTGGCATATTAAATGGCATATTGTGGGGCAAAATCCTAGCATATTGAGAGCAAAATACTGGCATATTAAATGGCATATTGGGGGGCAAACTCATGGCATGTTGAGGGGTAAAATCCTGGCATATTGAGGGTCAAAATCCTGGCATTTTAAATGGCATTTGAGGGGAAAAATCCTGACATATTAAGTGGCAAAATCATGGCATATTAAATGGCATATTGGGGGGGGGGGAATCCTGGCATATTAAATGGCATATTGGGGGCAAAATCCTGGCACATTAAATGGCCAAAGAATGGCATATTGAGGGGCAAAATCATGGCATATTAAATGGCATATTGGGGGCAAAATCCTGGTATATTAAATGGCATATTGGGGGCAAAATCCTGGCACATTAAATGGCTAAAGAATGGCATATTGAGGGGGAATATCCTGGCATTTTAAATGGCATATTGGGGGGCAAAATCCTGGCATTTTGACAGCAAAATACTGGCATATTGGGGGGCAAACTCCTGGCATATTGAGGGGCAAAATCCTGACATATTGAGGAGCAAAATCCTGGCATATTAAATTGCATATTGGAGGGTCAAAATCCTGGCATATTGAGGGGAAAAATCCTGGCATTTTGAGTGGCAAATTAATCCTGGCATACTGAGGGGTTAAATACTGGCATATTGAGTGGCATAATAATCCTGGCATATTGAGTGGCTAAATCCTGACATATTGAGTGGCAAAATAATCCTGGCATATTGAATGGTTAACTCCTGGCATATTTTAATTGGCAAAGTGATGCTGTGGCATGGTCTGTGGGGCAAAATAACATGTACTAGGAGAAAAGTGACACTGGCTAGTTCTGTGGGGCAAAGTGACACTGTGGCATGCCAAATTGTGTAGGTGCAAGATGAGTGCAAGCCAATTGCTGTGGGTGCAATACAGGTGCATGGCAAGTTCTGTGGGTACTGTATGGTGCTGTGTTTAATCCTTTAGGTGCAATGTGGGTGCAGAGGAAGGGAATAAAAAATAGGAATGCAAATTTTCAATAACATTTTTATTAAATATAAAATTAAATAATTCAAATAAGTATAAATGCAACTAGTTATAGAGAGATGTCTGTGTTTATAGATATGTATTGTTTTCGAATTGTACAATTGTCACCTTGTGGGGCTCCTGTGTGTCACATAATTAATGGCGGTCCCATGTGTGGCATGTTTATTGGGGCTCTTTTGTGTGGCATAATTATGGGGCGCTTGTGTGTGGCATAATTAAGGGGCACCTGTGTGTGTGGCATAATTAATTGGGCTCCAAGGTGAGGCATAAATAATGGGGCTCTTGTGCGGCATAATTTATGGGGCTCTTGTGTGTCATAGTTATGGGGCTCCTGTATGTGGCATAGTTATGGGCTCCTGTGTGTGGCATAGTTAAAGGGCTCCTGCGTGTTACATAATTTGCGGGGCTCCTGTATGTGGCATATTTAATGGGCCATCTGACTGGCATTACTAAAGAATCTGTTTGGCATGGTATTGGAGGAAATCCAGGGGGGTGACACCATGAGTTACTGCACCGGGTGACACCAACCCTAGTAACGCCTCTGTTATTTATAATGGAGATTGTGCTTTTTTTATAACCCCAGTGTGGGTAAGGGACCTCCGCCAAACATCAATGAGCTCTGACACAACCTAAATCTACACATTTGACATAGATAAAGCAGACTTCTGAAATTTTTCGGGGGATTGCTTTATACATTGGCTCACTCGTGATTGCACCCCATGTGCCCTGAATCATTACGAACTTTGGCCCATTCATTTTAGCCCAGAAGTTTGGGTTATATTGTGTGGCCCTCCAGATGTTTATAAACTATATTTATCATTATTCTATTTGATTATTTAGGCTTGTCTTAGGATCATGGGATTTGACCTCATCAACAGCTGGAGGGCTTCAGTTTCTAGTTACTAAAAGGAATACTGTTTGATTTTTCTTAGTATGTTCTAGGCAGCATGGCCAGTTCAATGTTACATGAAATTAAAGTAAAGCAGTCAGTAAAAATATGTAGCCCCATAAAATGACAGCTCCTTCTTATATAAAATTAATAGATTTTTTTTTTAAATTATAGGCACACTTTCCCCCCACCCCCCCCCCACTCCAGCAGTGCGATCTACATGGGGAGGAAGTACCCATCCCTTTGGCAGGATCATTGCTGTCATTTGATGCAGTTGTTTGATGTAGGAACCTCAGTTGAGATTCTGTGCACTCAGCCAGGATTCATACGGCTTACTGCATGCACGCTTACAGCGCTATGCACAGTGACAGCCTGCAGGCCTAGGTCTCCATTCTAACGAATTAGTAGTAATCCAACCAAAGGGATGGTTAAAATGGCTGTCCTCTTGCCACACAGAGTATTTACTTATATTTATACATTTTAAATCAATGATTCACTTTAATATAGAGCTGTTTTTTTATTTAAAAACATAATATATATTTATACAAGCAATTTATAGAGTAATTAAACAGCTTAAAGATACACATTTAAACATATAAATATAGGAATATCATGGGTTCTTTAGGTGAAACTTTAACAGAGGTGTACAGATGATGTTTCTTGACTGGGTAGTGCATAGAAATGAATGAACACCAGGAACTCTTTAACCTCATTTAGAATATGTATCGATGTACATCGAAACAAGACTATCTCTTTCCTGAAGCCCATGTAGTTGCCTAAACGCAATGGGCCGTGACAGGGCTAAGAGGTGGGCCAGGAAAGGGTTAAGTTTAAGTGATGTCATGTAGGGGGAGGGGCTATTTAAATAGGCCCGCCATTTTAGAACTTCAGATTTTAATCTAACAGCCAAGGTGACAGTTATGAGTGCTACTTACTGCTGTGGCTTTGGTTATTCTTTTTTTTTTTTCTTTTTGCAGGATGGAAGCAGCGCTGGATCAGATGCTGAAAGGGATTCGTGAAGCAGCCCTGCAGGGAGGAACAGGATGGATCCGGGACCATCTGGAGCCATTGTTTTCGGCTGCAGGACCCGCAGGCCTCGTTGAGAAGAGGCCTAGGAGGAGGACAAGGCCCCCTCAGCGCTTGTGCCCAGAAGATAGCCTTGGAGGCTGGAGGAGAAGTTCATCCCCGTGCGGAGCTGAAGATCAGTGAAAGAAGTTCCGGCCTTCGCGACGGAGGCGGAGGAAGCGGATGGAAGAATGCTGCAGCTGGTATCCAGGAGTCGGGAGCCATGTGGACAAGGCCGTGTGGCTGCAGTGAGTAGTACCAGGCGGGGGTGGAAGCGGTTAGCACTGGGTGTGCTCGTAGGTTCTCAGGGGAAGGTTCCTGAGGGTGACGGAGAGCAGGGGGCTCTGGGGCTGGCCACGAGTATTGGGGAGGGTGGGGGAGGCCTGGAGCAGCGACGGGCGGTTAGTAATGTAGCAGCTTCAGGGGAGGGGGGGGGGCGGGTGGGTGGCTGAGGCTTCGCAGCAACACTTGATCCGGACCACAGCACAGGTCCATGCAGCCCCACAGGGGCTTGGCGATATTCCTCGCAGGCATGAGCAGGCAAGCACTTCTGTTGGCACTGGGGGTGCCCTCCGTTCATCTGTCAGTCCAGATAGCAGGCAAGGTAGTTGCAGGGGCCACTCTTTGGATATATCTTTACACAACAGCAGGACTTCTCTTTTGTCCACTCCTCCATCGGAGTTTGGGCCCCATGGGGAAGGGCACGGGGGCCCCAGCAATCGCTCCCCTAGCCCATGTCCTAGCTGGGTGAGTCAGGCAGGCAGCCCTTATCTGGAAAGCAGCAGGATGTTGGTGGAGAGGCGGGGGTGCCACGGTGGCAGCCCCCAGGTTTACGGAATCACGTTCCCCATGGAGATGCACAGGAGAGATTACTGGAGGGCAGAGTGACGGTGGTCACTTTAGGAACAGGTCCGTGGCTAGCACCCGCAGCACCCGCAGATATGATGAGAGTGTGGGGTCCAGGAGGGTGAGCCCACGAAGGGAGCGGGTGTATCACTCTGATTGTGGGCACGGCTGCTGCAGCCAGGCCACTCAGCTGTATGCATCCAGCCGGTGCCGGGTTATCAGTGAGGATAGGGAGAGAGGGATACTTGGTCACAATGGTTCCCCCAGGCTCTGTGTTTCTCCTTCCAGGTTTGGGATTCGTTCTTCTAGAGAAATAAGTCGCCATTCATCTGAAGACAGAAGTGGCAGGAGTGTTGGAGCCGGACACATGAGGACAAGTGTTCCTATTGCAGCCGCCAGGTCGGATGTCGTGGCGGGCTCAGGCGGTAAGTAGTTTATTGCACCACAGAATAGGGACCTTTTACACGACCTTACCACGTTGGTAGATTCTTGGGGGGGGTGATAGGAGTGGGGGGATAGGCAGTGGAAAAGGGGGAGTTCCCAAGTCCGGGGTGTCGAGGTCTGCGACAGCAGTCGGGAGTCAAGAGACAGGGTGTAGCGCTAAAGGAGATGGGGCTTCGGCGGACTCTGTGGCATCAGACGGGGACTTGGATGGGGATATTTGTGTCCCGGAGGCGGCTATGAGGAATGCTTACGTGTCCTTTTCGGGTCCTTGGGGGGTTCAACTTAAGACAGTGGTTAAGGAGAATATTTGGAAGGGCGAGTTTGTTGAAATATTTTCTATTCTTCCTCTTGAGGAATATATTGAGCTCAAGGAGGAGGACAAGAAGGATAGCAAGAAAGCTGAGAATAAAGGAAAAAGCGGTATCGTGAGATACCAAAGACGTTTGGTAATTGGTTACGGGCGTTTTGTATTCTTGCGAGCGTGATTGGGGAGAAGCGACCTAAAAAATGTTGCCAATTGTTCTGCTATCTAGACGGCATTTGGGAGGCCTACCGAACATATGGTGGCCTGGCATGGTGGAAATACGACAAACAGTTTCGTCAGTGGTTAATAGCTACTCCAGGTATGCAGTGGGACCAAATGGACCTACAGCTCTGGATCAAATTGATGATGGCACAGAAGTCCTCGCCCTTTCAATCTTCGGCCTGGGCTTCCTCTGGTGCATCGGCCACCAATAAAAAGGGGCTGTGCTGGCCCTTTAATGATGGCCAATTTAAGTGGGGAGCATCGTGTCGTGTCAAGCATGAATGCTCAGGCTGTGGGGGTGCCCACAGCTATAGAAAATGTTTCAAGCGAGGCAAGTCTCGGGCGACCGGCACTATTGGAGGGCACCCTGGGGGGTCTCCCGTGGGGGCAGTCTCCAGCGAGCCTAAACGAGATGCTGCCCTGGCTAAGCCTCTACACTAACAGGGCAGATGCAGAGTTGTTGCGGGAGGGGTTTACTCACGGGTTTTACATCCCTTTCTCGTCACTGGTGGTGGAAAGCGGTTTTAGGAATTTGAAATTGGTGGCTGAATTCCCGGGGGTGGTCCGTGACAAATCGCTGAAAGAGGTACAGTTGGGTAGGGTCGCTGGCCCTTTCCAGTATCCCCCCTTGGTCAATTTGAGGATTTCGCCACTGGGGGTGGTGCCTAAAAAGGAGGTGGGAAAATATAGACTCATACATCATTTGTCTTACCCGGCTGGGGATTCGGTTAATGACGATATTGACAGGAATCTGTGCTCAGTCTCCTATGCATCATTCGACCAAGCGGTCGAGTAGGTCAAGAAGGCTGGGCCTGGGGCACTTATGGCAAAGGCCGACATCGGCTTTTCACTTGTTGCCTATTCACCCGGACTGTCGCCATCTGCTCGGTTATTTTTTCGACGTTCAGTTCTTCGTGGACCTATGTTTGCCAATGGGATGCTCGATTTCTTGTGCATATTTCAAGAAATTGTGTACCTTTTTGGAATGGGTGGCCAGGAAGGAGGCAGGGAGCCAGGCGTTCGTTCATTACCTAGACGATTTCTTATGCATGGGTGCAGCTGGGATGGACGAATGTAATTTCCTGCTGCGGACCTTGGAATGGGTGGCACAGACGTTTGGGGTTCCTCTTGCACCGGACAAGACAGTTGGGCCGGTCTCATGCTTGACGTTTTTGGGTTTGGAAATCGACTTGGTAAGGGGTGAATGCAGGCTCCCGTTGGACAAATTGGCTGCAATCCTTGTTGGGGAGTCTCAATTTCACTTCCCGGTTGATCCCTATGTGGAGGATTTTTAATAGGGGACTAGCTAAACCGATGTCAGGCGTACGGATGGGACATCATTTCCTTAGGGTTTCTCAGGGTATGAGAGCATACCTAGAAGTATGGGCTGAGTTTCTCCAACACTTTAATGGTACAGTTACATACAAGATAACGTTATTCTGGGTGGCGTTTCTATTAACATTTTTCAGGGCATTCCGTGTCGGGGAAGTGGTTTATAATAGTAAGAGGGGGGATGGGGGTCACCAGTTGTCTGACATTTTAGTACGGGGAGGATCCCTTAGTATGCGGTTGACAAAATCAAAAACGGACCCTTTGGGTAAAGGGTGTGACGTTATCCTGTATGAGGTGGCGGGGTCAGCTTTATGTCCAGTGTTCTGGGTGTCTTCCTTTTTGGGGGTACGGCCGGATGGGGGTATCTCGCTGTTGGTCTATGAGGACGGGACAGCCCTGTCCCGTTTTCAGTTTTTTAGGGTGTTCCGTTTGGGCTTAGCACGTTTAGGGTGGGACCCCTTACATTATGGTACCCATTCATTTCGCATTGGAGCCTCCACAGAAGCAGCTAGATTGGGCATGGTGGAGGAGTTGGTTAAAAAGATTGGGAGATGGGAGTCTCAAAGGTTCTGCTCCTATTTGCACCCAGCATGGTTGGTGGATTAACCAGGGTGGAGTTTAGCTGAGTTTTCAAAAAAAAAAAAAAAAGAAGGGGTATGGTGTGGTATTTTGGGTTACTGTGTGGAGTTTTTATTTCCCCTCGGTTTGGTGGCATGGATTATTGGACATTCGTTCGTGTTTTGGGCCAAGAGAAGAGCCGCAGCTCGGGTCAACGGTTTGCAGCTGGGTTTTTTGGAGGCTCACATCAGGATTATGTGGTGGGGGTTCAGGGGTTTTGGTTGGAGTGATGTTTTTGCGGAACTTTTACACTTGCTGGATTGTGGGAGGAAGCCTGACATAGTTTTATTTCATGCTGGGGGGAATGATTTGGGGTTAATTACACAGAGGTTGCTGGTGAAGACTATGAAACAGGACACAGACAGGTTAAGGGATTGGGTCCCCGAGGTCTCCATAATTTGGTCAGAGGTAGTTCCCCGAGTAAAGTGGAGGTATGCAAGGGATCCAGCTGCCATAAGCAGGTGTCGCATTAAGCTTAATCACTTAATGTCCTCTTTTGTTAGGAAAATTGGAGGGGGTGGCTGTCCGGCACAGGGATCTGGAGGCTCAGGTGCCAGGGTATTATAGGGGAGATGGAGTGCATCTGTCGGACGTTGGCCTTGATTTTCTTAATTTGGGGTTTCAGTTGGGATTAGAGCAGGCTTTGTTTGTACAGGGTGGCGGAACCCAGTCATCTTAAGAAGTCAAGGACTGGGTTTGTGGCAGGGGTTGGGAGGTAGGATCATCATTAGGTTCTAGGAAGGGTGTGATCAGGAACCTAGGATGGTATTCATGTTCTGGTGGTCATGTTATGGTTGGTGGGTTAGAGCTGGCCTGTGGCTCTTAACCCGGGGGTTATAGGGGCATCTCTGTATGCCCCTATAAGTGTTAATTCAGGTATTGCACTTAATGTTATGTAATATGTTATTGTTTATGTAAAATTTTATATGTGGTTCATTGCCTTAAGTTTACTGTATAAATGGGGTAAGGATTGTGTTACGGGTGGGCAATAACCTTGTATGTGTTCAATTTATTATTATTATTATTAAATAAGCTGTGGCCTTTTATTTCCAATTATATTGGTGTCTGTGTTTATTTGGGGGATAACGCAGGACTTTATAGGGCCCAGAATCCGACAATGCCCTTGTCATGCACCTTCTTCAACAGCTGCTGCAGATAGACAAATGAAGAAACAAATCCAGACAGATAGCACATAAAATTCAGGAAGTCCCCAATATTTGCAGGGTCCCAATATATGTAGAAACAGACGGATACTCAGCACTCAAGTGTCTATGTATGCAGATGGACAAATAACAAAGAATATAATTGGCTCACAGGATTTAAAACTATAGACGGGGATCCTAGTACCCCAGATCTTCAAGGTGGTATTTTTTCTTAATGGAGAAGGAGAGATGGAGGTTTCATTCAGTTGAGACTGTTATACTTTAGCCCTAAATTTCTGCAGATCGCAGGCAGACACTGAGTGATACCAAGCTTAAATGAGTTTAAACATGCACTCTGGTCTGGAAAGCTTGCTCAGGAATACGCAGTGAAACCAGTGCTCATGGCAAGGTCTATGAAAGTCCTTAGAACATTAAATTGTCCACAATCTAACTGCACACACTGTATACATTCATTTACATTTCCTTCCATTAATGGATGTTGTCATCCACTTATTTGTAGGTCCATTTCACAACAGGAATAACATTAAAAATCATTGATATAAATACTAACCTTGCCTTATAATGCTCATTTCAGTACATTATTTCAGTAATCAGAACAGCTGTAGATGGATATGATTAGTTTTAATCACCAGTTGACTGTCCGGTGCCTCCCGTGGTGTGATTGTACCCAGGGCTGTCATATACAGTGGCAAATGTGGGAATTTTTCAAAAGGCCCCCAATTAAGAGGGACCCAAATCAGTGGCAGAACAAGGCACAATAGTGCTCTTTTATCACAAGACAGAGTGCAGGGCAGAAACACAAGGAATCCCTTGTGTGTTGCAACATTCTTAGGGCCCTGGTGCTGCTAGTCTTATCCATAATCCTAAAACAAGTTCCCCAGTAGAAGATCTAAATGAACAAAAAAAAATGTTGGAAACAGAGTGTGAAAAAGGTATTCAGGAGATGTAAAAGGCACAAATAAGTTTTAACTCCCTTCTACTCCTTTTACTACTGCTGACTGCACAGGGTGGAGTTTAAAGAGTAAAGAGAGTTCTTGTCAAGTGGAATAATGGTGGGAGTGCTAAATAAGAACATAAAAGGAAGAAAAAGTAGGCAGGTAGTTGTATTATACATATAGAAAAAGTACACCAAATTTAATAGCAGTGCTGGAACATTATAAATTATAATGTACAAAGGTAAAAAGAAAAATTACAATATATTACATTTTACGAAAAACAATGTGTATACAATAAACAATTCTACTAAAAATCTATAAAATGCGTCTGCATATGAAAGTGGCACTGAAAAGTACAAAAAAGACCTAATATGTTCTGCCACGTGCACAGCAGCTTCTTCAGAGGTATGGATTAAAAGAGAAAGGAAACAGTCCTGCCAAAACAGACAATAATATAATCAACTTTTTGTGAAAAATAGCAAAGGAGGAGAAAACAGAAAAAATAAAGGAAATCCAAAGATGAAACATTCTGTTGGTCCAGAACAAAAAAGGGCCAAAATATTCATGTTCATCTTAAAAACAGCCTTTTAACATCTTAACAAAAGGTCCATTTTTTGTGTGTATGGTATCCTCTCTATGTGTAATGATAGAGTTTTTTATCACAATTTCACAAGTACCCATAGGTGTGTCAAAATTGAACACAGTCTGTCTGAGTTAGGACATAATAACAATCCCTGCATCTGTCCTACAAGGCTGTGTCTTTTTAGTTGCAAAGACACCATATATCCTCAGAAATAAAACAAATGTCCTCTAATATTAGCAAACAGATTAACACATCTTTAGATACATTTTTACATCCTCTTATGTTGCAGGGTAATGTCAAACTAATTTCAAACAAGAAGTTGTACCTATTAGTGTTGAGCGAACCCGAACCGCACTGTTAGGGTTCGTACCGGACATTACGGTGTCCGTGCCACGAACCCGGACATTTCACTGTACGTCCGTGTTGGAGTTCGAAGTTCGACGATTTAACGGCGCATGTTGAAAGTCTGCAGGGCAGCCAATCAACAAGCTTTTGACTGGTTTGCCCTTAGAAGCCATCACAGCCTACTAATGGCATGGCTGTGATTGGCCAGTGCAGCATGTGACCCAGCCTCTGTATATAAGCTGGAGTCACATACACGCACATCACATGAGCTCTTCTTAGTGTAGGAAGAGGATGCTGCAGCT
Source organism: Pelodytes ibericus (assembly GCA_036172795.1). Classification (NCBI taxonomy): domain Eukaryota; kingdom Metazoa; phylum Chordata; class Amphibia; order Anura; family Pelodytidae; genus Pelodytes; species Pelodytes ibericus. The sequence continues at coordinate 164,138,094 of CM069858.1, forward strand.
GTGAGGGACAGATTAAAAAATTCTGGTGTTGAATCTGCAAACTACAGCAATTATTGAAACTACAGCGATTATTCAAATTACAGTGATTATTTTAGTGGGTGCTATACTACATATTTGTACCCTGCCCTGAGCCCAGTACCACAGAGAGTGCAGTGCACTTGCGACTTTAATCCTGTTCTGTTAGCTCAGTGGGCAACATCTAGGCATTTTTAAATACTGCAATTTGTTGGTGTTAAATATTACATTTGCGTCCTGCACTTCATATCTGAGAGTCAAATAGAAGTGCTTACAGTGCACTTTGAAAAATTCTAATTGTTTTGGGTGGTATATAGTACATTTGCGTCATACGGTGCACTTCATATCTGAGAGTCAAATAGAACAGTCCAATACTGTGCTTACAAAGTGTTTCAAATTCTAATTGTTTGGGGTGCTAAATAGTACATTTACGTCTTGCTGTGCATTTCTTGCAGTCCAATAAACAAAAAAAATACAAATAAAAATTCTTGACTATTGGCGGTTACATTGTCGCCTGACATAAACCATCTGTTACTTTGGTGGGTGACCGCAAAGAATGAGGAGAGCGTCAAATAAGGGACGTGGCCCTGGTCGTGGTGCTGCTGGTGTTGGTGGAGCTCCTGTTGCAAGTAGGGGATGTGGTCGATCTGTGCCAGCTACACACACAAGTGAAACACCTTCCTCAGGTGCTAGTACGCGACAGAACCTTCAGCGTTATTTGGTAGGCCGATAGTAGATTGGGTGGCTGACAGTGCCTCCAGTTCCTTCATATCGTCTCCCACCCGGTCCCCTGCTGAAAGCTCAGAGTTGACACCTGCAGCCCATGGCCATCTGTCTTTTACCTCACCACCTTGCAAATCAGCCAAGCAGTCTGAGCCACAAGTCATGCAGCAGTCTCTTTTGCTTTTTGATGACTCTGCTGGCGGGGTCATCAAACCTAGCCTTGCCCCAGAAGTGGAAGAGATTGAGTGCACTGATGCACAACCACTTATGTGTCAGGATATGGACATGCGAGGACCACCGCAGAACGTCTCTGATGATGACGAAACACAGTTTCCAACTGTTGTGGATTTCGGCAGTGTGCAGACCGGCAAGGAGGGCAGGGTTGAGGAGTGGGTGGAAGATGATGTGGAGGATGATGAGGTCCTAGACCCCACATGGAATCAAGGTCATGCGAGTGACGTGTCCAGTTTGGAGGAAGAGGCGGTGGTCGCAAAGAGGCACCAGTGCAGCATAAGAGGGAGCAGAGTGCAAAACCGTAGCGGCCGTCCGCTAGACAATATGCCTGCTACTGCCCACCGCACCCAGGGGCCGAGCACACCAAAGCCAGCTCCAAGGAGTTCCCTGACGTGGCAGTTCTTTAGACAATGTGCTGACGACAAGACATGAGTGGTTTGCAAGCTGTGCAATCAGAACCTGAAGGCATAAAGGACAGTTTTAAAAACCTGATGGTGGTGGCTGTCCCACAGTACGTGGTTCCCAGCCGCCACTACTTTTCCCGGCGAGCCATCCCTTCCCTGCCCAAGCAATTGGCGGACAAAATCAGGTGTGCACTGCGCAACACCATCTGTGGCAATGTCCACATAACCACAGATACATGGACCAGTAAGCATGGGCAGGGACGCTATATCTCCCTAATTGCACACTGGGCAAATGTAGTGTCGGCTGGGCCTGAGGCAGATAGCAGTTTGGCGCATGTCCTTCCGCCACCGAAAATTGCAGGGCATTTCTCTTTGCCTCCTGTTGCCTCCTCCTCCTACTCAGCTTCTTCATTCTCCTCTACCACCTCCTCTACCACCTCCTCATCCGGTCAGCGTAACACCTTCACCACCAACTTCAGCACAGCCAGGGGGAAACGACCGCAGGCTCTTTTAAAACTCGTATTTTTTGGGGAAAAACCCAACAGCGTGCAGGAGCTGTGGACGGGCTTGGAACAACAGATCAATGAGTGGTTTTTGCCACTGCCTCAAGCCCGGCCTGGTGGTGTGCGATAATGGGCGAAATCTCGTAGCAGCTCTGGGCCTAGCCGGTTTGACACACATCCCTTGCCTGGCGCATGTGCTGAATTTGGTGGTGCAGAAATTCCTGAAAAACTACCCAGATATATCAGAGCTGCTACAAAAAGTGTGGGCCATCTGTGCGCACTTTAGGCATTCTCACCCTGCTGCTGCTCGCCTGTCTGCGCTGCAGCGTAACTTAGGCCTTCCCACTAACCGCCTCATATTCGACGTGCCCACAAGGTGGAACTCCACCTTGCACATGCTGGATAGATTGTGCGAGCAGCAGCAGGCGATAGTGGAGTATCAGCTGCAGAACGCACGGGTCAGTCGCTCTGCGGAACAGCACCACTTCACCACCAATGAGTGGGCCTCCATGCGAGACCTGTGTGCCATTTTGCACTGTTTCGAGTACTCCACCAACATGGCGAGTTCGAATGACGCCGTTGTCAGCCTTACTATCCCGCTTGTATGTCTCCTTGAAAAAATGCTTAGGGCGATGCTGGAAGAGGATGTGGCACAGGAGAAGGAGGAGGAGGAAGAAGAGGGGTCATTTCCATGGTTATCAGGCCAGTCATTCACAAGTGGCTTGGAGGGTGGATTCCTGCACAGCATAGGCCAGGTACACAACTGTCAAGCCAGGGCACAGTTTTGGAGGAGGATGAGGATGATGAGGAGGAACCATGTTCACAGCAGGGTGGCACCCAACGCAGATCGTGGGCATCACTGGAGCGTGGCTGGGGGGATACGGAGGACACAGATGATACACCTCCCACAGAGAAGCTTGTCCTTGCCTCTGGGCAGCTTGGCACACATGAGCGACTACATGCTGCAGTGCCTACGCAACGACTGCCGAGTTGCCCACATTCTAACTTGTGCTGATTTCTAGGTGGCCACCCTGCTGGATCCCAGTTACAAGGACAATGTGCCGTCCTTAATTCCATCACTGGAGCGTGATCATAAGATGCGCGACTACCAGCGCACGCTGGTAGACGTGCTGCTGAGGGCATTCCATAATGACACCGGGGGCTCAATGGAAGCACAAGGCGAAGGCAGAGGAAGAGGTCGCCAACGCAGCTGGGGCACAGCCAGCACCTAAGAAGGCAGGGTTAGCATGGCCAAAATGTGGAAAAGCTTTGTCAGCACGCCACAAGAAGCAGCAACACCATCTGATATGCAACATCTTAGCAGGAGGCAGCATTTGAGCAACATGGTGGAACAGTGTGTATGCACAGGCCTACACGTACTGACTGATGCGTGCCCCATTCAACTTCTGGGTCTCCAAATTGGGCACATGGCCTGAGCTTGCCCTTTATGCCTTGGAGGTGCTGGCCTGCCCTGCAGCCAGTGTATTGTCTGAACGTGTGTTTAGCACGGCAGGGGACGTTATCACAGACAAGCGCAGCCGCCTGTCCACAGCCTCCTCAACCTATGGGTCACTTAGTATAAACTGAAAGCGAATACCCTGCGCTCCAACCCTCTCTCAAATGGATAATTCTGTTGATCCTCCGGGCAGCCATGCTTTATATTTAGATTTATGTTCTTCCAAAGCTAAAATCAAAGATTCCATCTAGTGCTATTTTATGACTCAGCTGTATTTGTAATTTGTATGTATTTTATGTTATTTTAAGTTTTTTCCCTATCCACATTTGCTTGCAGGGCACTTGTCCTACGCTTACCCACATTTTAATTCCTTTTGCAGCCCTCTAGCCCTTTCCATTACTTTTTTAGAGGGATTTTAGTGGCCAAAAGTCTGTGTCCCCATTGACTTCAATGGAGTTCGTGTTCGGGGTTAAGTTAGGGGTCAAGTTCGAGCACAGACCCGGACATTTTTTCGAAGTTCGGTCGAACCTCTTGAACCGAACATCCAGGTGTCCGCTCAACTCTAGTACCTATATCAAAAAAGGGCAGAAATCAGTAACACTATATGGGTGGAAATGAACTAACTATTTATATTATGTTAGTAAAACAAGCTCACCCTTGATTTTATTCTCTATGGTGATGTCTTTTCATATTTATCATTGAACCCTGTACAAAAAGGTATATCTGTGTTATAAACTTTTTCTTCAAATCTTTAGTGGTCCCATCACTCAGGGCCGTCTTTAATAGTGATTGGACCCTGGGCAAGCATTTGCTTGGGCCCCCTGGACCCTGCCCCCTCCCCTGCATGCAATCCCGCCATCCACCGCAATGTTACCCCCCCCCATACACACACATGCCATAATTGTTGTGCCATTCAGATGCCAGTAATATTGTGCCTTTCAGATGCCAGTAATATTGTGCCAGTCAGAGCCCAGGAATATTGTGCCAGTCAGATGCCTGTAATATTGTGCCAGTCAGATGCCTGTAATATTGTGCCAGTCAGATACCAGGAATATTGTGCCAGTCAGATGCCTGTAATATTGTGCCAGTCAGATGCCTGTAATATTGTGCCTTTCAGATGCCAGTAATATTGTGCCAGTCAGATACCAGGAATATTCTGACAGTCAGATGCCTGTAATATTGTGCCAGTCAGATACCAATAATATTGTGCCAGTCAGATGCCTGTAATATTGTGCCTTTCAGATACCAGGAATATTGTGTAAGTCAGAGCCCAGGAATATTGTGCCATTCAGATACCTGTAATATTGTGCCAGTCAGATACCTGTAATATTGTGCCAGTCAGATACCAGGAATATTGTGCTTGTCAGATACCAGGAATATTGTGCTTGTCAGATACCAGGAATATTGTGCCTGTCAGATACCAGGAATATTGTGCCAGTCAGAGGCCAGGAATATTGTGCCAGTCAGATGCCTGTAATATTGTGCCAGTCAGATGCCTGTAATATTATGCCAGTCAGATGCCTGTAATATTATGCCAGTCAGGTGCCTGTAATAGTGTGCCAGTCAGAGGCCAGGAATATTGTGCCAGTCAGATGCCTGCAATATTGTGCCAGTCAGATGCCTGCAATATTGTGCCAGCCAGATGCCCAGTAATATTGTGCCAGCCAGATGCCCAGTAATATTGTGCCAGTCAGATGCCCAGTATTATTGTGCCAGTCAGAGCCCAGTAATATTGTGCCAGCCAGATGCCCAGTAATATTGTGCCAGCCAGATGCCCAGTAATATTCTGCCAGCCAGAGCCCAGTAATATTCTGCCAGCCAGAGGCCCAGTAATATTGTGCCAGCCAGAGCCCAGTAATATTCTGCCATTCAGATGCCCAGTAATATAGTGCCAGTCAGAGCCCAGTAATATAGTGCCAGCCAGATACCCAGTAATATTGTGCCAGCCAGATGCCCAGGAATATTGTGCCAGCCAGAGCCCAGTAATATTCTGCCATTCAGATGCCCAGTATTATTGTGCCAGTCAGAGCCCAGTAATATAGTGCCAGCCAGATGCCCAGTAATATTGTGCGAGCCAGATGCCCAGGAATATAGTGCCACTCAGAGCCCAGTAATATTGTGCCAGCCAGATGCCCAGTAATATTGTGCCAGCCAGATGCCCAGTAATATAGTGGCAGTCAGCCCCCGCCGCCCCCCCGTTCCCAAGTACTTACATAACCCTGCTCCGTGTCCCCCGCCGGATGTCTCCTCCGTGCAGTCTTCTCTCTTGCACGGAGGAGGGAAACAGTCACCGGATGTGACGCGACGTCACATCTGGCGTCAGTTTTTTTTTTTTTTTCGTCCGTCGCATCCATCAGATGCGGCTTGCCGGAAAAAAACGTTCACAAGCGCAATGCGCTGTGAACGCGGCAAGCAGGGCTGGGGGCCCACGGGACAGCTGCCTTGGGGCCCCCCAGGAGTAAATGGGCCCAGGGCAGCTGCCCCGTTTGCCCCGCGTTAAAGACGGCCCTGACATCACTACAACTTCTTCTTAACCTCTGGAACTGTCCTTTTGGTATATTAGTAAGCCAGGGTGACTAATGACAACTTTGTAATAAGATGTATCAATTTAAATCCACAGGTTTGAAAAAATTTCAGCTCTTAATGTAATTTTCTTCAATGTATATCTCTAGATCTAGAAAAGTTATACGATTTTTGCTCCACTCGCTTTTCAGTCTGACATTCCAGTCATTGCCATTGAGATATTTCAGAAACTTCTCTAACTCATTTTTCTCACCTCTCCAAATCATCAGTAATTCATTCACTCTTCACCCAAGGACAGTCTTCATAGCTGCCATGTGCCCAGTGCTCAGTGACTGTTGCCCTGGTGGTGTGTGTCTCATGTCTCCCAGCTCCTGTCCATGCTTTGCTACTGTTTTATTCCCCTGGCTTCCGACCCTTGATTTTCTCCTGGATTCTCCTTCCTCTGCCGGATATCTACTACACCATTGGCCTTCACCTAGACCTCCCTTTATTTGCCAGCTGCCTGCCTTGACCCTTTGCCTGTCGTCTGATATCATTCAGTGGTGCCCATAGACCTTGGCACCTCATTCCATCTTATCATTGTGCCCCCACAACATCCATGGTGTTCTGTATCACATTAAGCCTCCCAGATTAGTGGAATCCACAAGAGTGTGCCTTCCTGCAACTGCACTCTTTTACTCAAACCATAGTAGTCTGTATCTTGTATTAACACTTACTTTGTATGATCCTTTAATATTTTTGTAAATATTGGTGAGATTGCGAGGGTTGCCATCTTTTCCTTTAAAAAAAAAACCTCCCATGCTACTGCCTCCATAGGCTTAACATTGGCATCAAGACAAACAGTCGACTGGGTGCCAGTGTAAGGTTGAGAGGAGAGGGACACACTATTGAAAGCCCATCATTACCTTAAAGCAGCCCTAACTGTACTTCCAAGCAATAAGGGCAAGTCCATGTACAATCTCAATGGTGGATTAGCGACATTTCACTATATTGTTTTATAGTGCCATCTCCGTGTATGTGTGGACTCTTTGTAAATGCAATGAGCTGTTCACCTTTCTGGTGTTGAAAGGTATCTGTCTGTTAAAAGGAAAATGAAAAGTCACTATAAAATTAATTTCTGAAGTTTTTCATCCTTTGGGGCATGAAGATTTTACATAAAACATTGACTAAGTTATCCCAGTTGCTGTTATATGAGAGGAGCTATGTAGTATTGTTAATATTAATGTGCAAATCAGAATAAGTCATTGGGGAACTACATGTATATATTACCAAATATTCATTTCTGATATACTCTTCTTGCACCACTTTCTAGTTTTTATTGTAATAATAAAATAATATTCAATTGTTTACATATGCTATACATGTTTACTATCATGGATCATGTTTTCAGTAAGAGAATTAGTTTATCGAAATTAAAATTCTATTGGTAAAGATATGTAGTCAGTGGCGTACCTACCACTGGTGCAGGGGTCGCAGCTGAGACCGGGCCCGTCAGTCCAGGGGTCCGGCCACCCTGTGACCCCTGTACACACACACAAAAAAAATGTGCGAACAAACGAGGCAGCTGCCCAGGGCCCATTCATTCTTGGGGCCCAAGGCAGCTTCCCCGTGTGCCCCCGCTACCCGTGTGACTCCCCCCTTCCCCAGGCAGTACTTACTTCCTTGCTGCTGTCTCCCGGTGCAGGTCCGTGGCTGTGAGGGAAGCGTTGTGCACTCCCCTCAGGCCGAGCGGATCAATAAAGTTTGTTTAAACTTTTTTTTTCAACAAACTTTATTGATCCGCGTGGCTGGAGGGGAGCGCACAACGCTTCCCTCACAGCCACCGACCTGCACCGGGAGACAGCAGCAAGGAGGTAAGTACTGGGGAAGGGGGAGGAGGGTAGCATAACGAGCATACTAACTGGCAATATCCTGGCATACTGAGGGCCAACTCCTGGCATATTACATGGCAATATCCTGGCATATTGAGGGCAAACTCCTGGCATATTACATGGTAATATCCTGGCATATTGAGGGTAAACTCCTGGCATATTACATGGCAATATCCTGGCATATTGAGGGCAAACTCCTGGCATTTTGAGGGGCATAATCCTGGCATATTAAGTGGCAATATCCTGGCATATTAATTGGCAATATCCTGGTATATTACGTGGCAATATCCTGGCATATTAAGTTGCAATATCCTTGCATATTAATTGGCAATATCCTGGCATATTAATTGGCATCATCCGGGTATATTAATTGGCAATATCCTGGCATATTACGTGGCAATATCCTGGCATATTACATGGCAATATCCTGGCATATTACGTGGCAATATCCTGGCATATTAAGTGGCAATATCCTGGCATATTAATTGTTAATATCCTGGCATATTAAGTGGCAATATCCTGGCATATTAATTGGCAATACCCTGGCATATAAAGTGGAAATACCCTGGAATATTAAGTGGCATTATCCTGGCATATTGGCATTATCCTGGCATATTAATTGGCATTATCCTGGCATATTAATTGGCTATATCCAGGCATATTAAGTGGCATTATCCTGGCATATTGGCTATATCCAGGCATATTAAGTGGCATTATCCTGGCATATTAATTGGCATTATCCTGGCATATTAATTGGCATTAGCCTGGCATATTAATTGGCATTATCCTGGCATATTAATTGGCTATATCCAGGCATATTAAGTAGCATTATCCTGGCATATTAATTGGCTATATCCAGGCATATTAAGTGGCATTATCCTGGCATATTAATTGGCAATATCCTGGCATATTAATTGGCAATATCCTGGCATATTAAATGGCAATACCCTGGCATATAAAGTGACAATACCCTGGCGTATTAAGTAGCTATATCCTGGCATAGTAAATAGCAATATCCTGGCATATTAATTGGCAATATCCTGGCATATTAATAGGCTATATTCTGGCATATTAAGTGGCAATACCCTGGAATATTAAGTGGCATTATCCTGGCATATTAATTGGCATTATCCTGGCATATTAATTGGCTATATCCAGGCATATTAAGTGGCACTATCCTGGCATATTAAGTGGCATTATCCTGGCATATTAATTGGCTATATCCTGGCATATTAAGTGGCTATATCCTGGCATATTAAGTGGCAATAGAGTGGCAAAATCCTGGCATATTAAAATGGGAAAAGAATGTCATATTGAGGGGCAAAATACTCTAATATTAAATGGCAAAGGAATGGCATATTAAAAGGCAAAGGAATGGCATATTAAATGGCAAAAGAATGGCATATTGAATTGCTAAATCCTGGCATATTGAGGGCACAACACTGGCAAATGTGCACATAACACTGGCAAATGTGCACATAACACTGGCAAATGGGCACAAGACTGGTAAATGGGCACAACTGGCAAATTGGCACATAACACTGGCAAATGGGCACAACACTGGTAAATTATGGGCATAATAACACTGGCAAATGGCCAAATTAACACTGGCAAATGGGCAAATAACTGGCAAATGGGCAAAATAACACTGGCAAATGGACATAATTGGCTGTGGCATATTGGCAATCTGGCTGTGGCATATTGGCATTCGTGGCTAATCGTTGTATATTGGGCAAATTGGCTGTGGCCAAATTGATACTGTGGCATGTTCTGTGGGGCAAAATAACATGTACTATGGAGTAAAAGGAACACTGTGGCATGTTCTGTGGGGCAAAATAACGTGTACTATGGGACAAAGTGACACTGTGGTATGTTCTGGGGGGGAAATTTTATACTGCAGCATGCCAAATGTGGGTGCAATATGAGTACAAGCCAAGTGCTGTTGGTACTGTATAGTGCTGTGTTAAGACCTTTAGGTGCAATGTGGGTGCAGGGAAACGTAATAAAAATAAGAAATTAACAATTTTTCATTACATATGAAAATAGTTGAATATAATATTAAAAAGTTCATATAAGTATACATGCAGCTAGTTTTATACATATATTTGGGGTCCACCTCAAGCTTTTGATAAGGCTGGAAATATTATAACGTTTTTTTTTTTTTGTGTCCAGAAAAGTAATATTAGTTTACTGAGAGGGTGGTGGATGAGAGGTTAATATATGAAGGAGTTTAAGCATGCATGGGATAAGCATAAGGCTATCCTTGATATAAGAGAAGGCCAGGGACTAATGAAAATATTACTTTACTGAGAGGGTAGTGGATGCATGGGATAGCCTTTCAGCAGAAGTGGTAGAGGTTAAAACAGTGGAGGTCAGAAACTTTGTATTATTTTACTGAGAGGGTAGTGGATACATGGAACAGTTTGCCAATAGAAGTGGTAGAGGTTAATACAGTGAAGAAGTTTAAGCATGCATGGGATAGGTATAAGGCTATCCTAGATATAAGACAAGGCCAGGCACAAAGCGGAACAGTTGGGAGGCATGTAAGTGGCATTTCTGGGGTGGAGTTGCATGGTTGGGTCGGTGGGGCCCCGAGGCAATTTTTGTATGTAGTGACTTATAAACTAACAGTCACTGAGCCAAGTGTAGCCTATAGGAATGTGTTAAATAGGTCTGACACAGCTAGCTAAAAAATGCAGTTACATAAATAAAGGAGAAAGGAATCTGCAGCTCTATGTACAAGTGCCTGCTTCACCTGGTCAGCACTTCTGACCTTCCAAATCTATTTTTTGTCAGTAGTAGAGGGTGCCTGGGAAGATCATGAGGCAGAAAGAACAGATCAGTCTAAGCTGTTGTTAAGGGGTGATGTGTTAGTTCTCATCTGTTGTCACAGTCTTCTATTCACTTGACTGGTTAAAATTAGCTGTATTGTGGTTTAGAACAAAACAAAAGCAGTTAAAGAGACAGTTACACTTCCCATGTCTGATTTTATATTTTAAATTGTTTAAAAATAAGGACTGCATCATGTAGATAAAGGTAGTGACTCTCTCCTCTTTAGTGTCTCACTCTCTACACTTTAGTGTGTCTCTCTCTCCTCTTTAGTGTTTTTCTGTCACTCCCCTTAAAATGTCTTTCTGTCTCTCTCTCCCCCCCTTTAGTGACTTCCCTTGTCTGTGTGTCTCTCTCTCCCCTGCCCTGGTGTGTGTGTCTCTCTCTCTTCCCTGCCCTCGTTTCTCTCTTTCATGTGAGTGTTTCTTCTATCATCGTCAATAGGAAGTTAACTTAACCCCTACATGACGTTAGGACGTACTATGCCGTCCTGACTTTAAGTGCCTTAAAGTCGTTAGGACGGCATAGTACGTCCTGTACTAAACAGCTCATCGCGGCTCCCCACGATGAGCTGTTTTCGGATCTTTCGGATGCAGGCACTTACAGCGGGATCCCATCTGTCAGATGAGGCCACTTTGAGTGAGCCTCACCGGCTACATTTTGTTAAATCGCGCTGTGCCTGAACTTCTGGGTTTTTGGCAAGGACCCACAGGGTCTATTAAGACCCTGATCGGGTCTCTGCCAGTGTGTTCCTGGCTACCGATCACTTTGTGATCGGTGGCCAGGAACAAATCGTGACGTTTTGGTGCTTGCGTCGTTTGGGACGCAAGCACCATGCGTCACGAAGGGGTTAATACTGTGTAACATCCTTTTCAGACCTGTACCCTCTCTCACTACTGGAGATTTAATATGCTAAAACTAGACTTAAACTAAAAATAACTCAGATGACTAAAATACAACTAAACTAAACTTTCACTTTAAACAAAAGACTATGACTAAAACTAAATCCAAATCTTATGTCAAATTTAACACTGGATGAATGGAATTGCCTTCCAGTGGGAGTGGTAGAGGTTAACACAGTGAATGGGTTTAAGAATGCATGGGATAAACATAAGGCTATCCTAGATATAAGATAACGCAATGAATTAATGAACACATTTTTTAAAATTAGGCAGACTAGATGGATTGGATGGTTCTTATCTGCCAACATATTCTATGTTTCTTTATACATTTTTTCCTCAACACTTCCTATCTCATTAAAACTTACAAATAAACCTTAATAGATTTACTGCTGTTGCTACATTGGTAGTAATGTTGTTGCTTATTGCATGTCACTGAATTGAGAGGCTCCTGTAAAATGAGTTTTGATGTAGAATGATAGGATAACTTTAAATTGTTTTAAAGTAAGAAATAAGAGCATTTACAGAAAATTATAAAGGTGGAACTGGCCCTTTAAACTATAAAGACACACAGATAAAAAAAAACAATTATTCCAAACCATTGTAGCTTCAGCACCATGTATCTTTATAATCAAAATAACTCATTATTAGCAAGCTGTAATTTAAAAAGGTAAAGAACCTATAAAATGTACATAGAATGCTTCAAAAAGCCTTTTTAGCCAATTTCCATACTTTAAGGAAAGATCAAGACAATTAGTTTTAAACATATAGCTTATAAACTCATGAACAGGCTACGGTAAGCCTTTGCTTAAAAATCAAGGCACGCATGAAGCCTTCATTAAGTACAGCTAGAATAAGCACAGCATTAACTGACTAATGCGAGGCAGAATGCCAAATGCAGTCTAATCAGACTGGATTCCAATTTTTGGAATAGATGAACCAATGACTTTATGTTGCCCTCATCAAGGAATACAGATATTGTCATCAAGACTTACTTACTCCTCACTTCCTATATTTGATTCTAAGCTATCTATTTTGTTTCCTAAATCAGCAAAGGTTTTCATGTTCAACGCTGCATTTACTTCCTTGTTAAAGACCAATTATTTGCTGTGCATTGTGCAAGAAATAGTTGAGATAGTTGCGTCTGGTATCCACTTTGACTGGGTGAGATCATTTGTTGAAATTCAATTAACGGAAGTGCAGATGCGCATTGCTAAAGAGTGTGAGCGAGTAGGGGGTTAAAATAGGGGGAACACAGCAAATTTAAATTAATCTATCACCCTTGCCTTGTGGAAACAGAGTTCAATGCAATTAAATATTCAGCTATGCATATATTTGCAAGTTCTCTATCTATAAACATGATTTTGTGTTTTTCTGTCGCCTCCATTGTAGAACGTTTTTTGTTTTGTTTTTCTTATTGTTTTAAGGTTTGAATATTCAAGACATCCAACAAACTTCCCTTTCAGCTAATGAAGGAAATGTGCTTCTGGTCGGGTTTAATTAAGGGTGACTGAGTGAGCGTGAAGTTCCACAGTTTTGCTTCATTCACAGTTCACAATTAAGAAGGCAACTGTACAGCCAAAGCCTTTTTCCCTCTGTGGACTGAGCATTTCTGAGATGGACAGCTAGCCAAAGGATTTCATGCACCAGTCTCTGAAGATGGCAGCCGTAGGTTTTTTTTTAATTCCTCTTCTCTTTTTGGCGACATTAGCATTGTTTTCATGCCAAATTAAAGCATATTGCAGTATCCTTGATAAAAAAAAAAAAAACAACAGTGTTGTCAACGGATGTGAATTCTCATATGTAATGATAGCAATCTATCACTCTATACTGAACCAATGTGAGTGATTAATTTATAGTGGAGAAACTAAGCACATACTCTATGTCCGGCAGCAAAGAAATGAATATAGCCAGGGGACTGTGAAATCATTCCCATTGTGAGATATTTTTCTGCAGAGCAGCAATATTTATTAAAATGTTTATGGTCTCAACAGCAACATAGACCACCTGGACCTTGAAGGGAGGAGCAGTTTTGTTTTAAAGGACAACTGTAGCAAAAACTGAACATATGTTTAATTAAAAGATTGTATCAAGTATAGTTGATTTGTAAAGAAAATCTTTAATGAAAGAATACAAACGAATTGCCATCTCTCAGGGGGACAGACATGTTACTTAGAATCTTGGTTCATATCTTCATTCACCTTGGTTCAGATGAAGAAAGATCTGACCCATCTGACCAAACATTCTAAACAAAATGTCTGCCTCCTGGTGGAGGTATATGGAGTACCGATAACTCAATACGATATTTGTATTTCTATATAAAATGCCTATACCTGATGCAATCTTTCGAATAAACCCAACTTAATTTTTTGCTACAGTTGTCCTTTAACCCCTTTGTGACGCATGGTGCTCGCGTCCCAGACAAGCACCAAAACGTCATGTTTTTGTTCCTATCCACCAATCACATGATGAACTTTGGTGTGCCAAGAACCTGGAAGTTCGGGCACAACGCGATTAAGTAAAATGTAGCCGGTGTTCACCTTCAGCACTGGCTACATTTTCCCTAGCAGACGGAGGCCAATCAAGTGTGCTCGGATCCTGCTGCACTGACTTGCAGATCCAAGCATAGCTCATCGCAGGGAGCCGCGATAAGCTGTTAAACGCAGAACATTCTATGCCGTCCAAGCATCTTTTAGGTACACTAAAACCAGGATGGCATAGAACGTCCAAGCATCATGAAGGAGTTAAACAATACCTGCACTCTAGCAGTAAGCATAATAATGCTATCAATACTACAGATTTGGGTCAAAACACATAGACATGGCATATTTTATGATAATGATTGCAACTTTATTGAGAATTAAAGTGAATGTATTTAATAGGATTACCACCTTTTAAAAAAAAATATATATATATGTATGTGTATATATATATATATATATATATATATATATATATATATATATATATATATTATATCCTGGTCATGTTATTGCCTCCTTAGACTTGGCATTAATCTCAAGTAATTTTTTTAAATGTATTTATTAAGTATTTTACCAGGAAGGATACATTAAGATTTCTCCAGTTTACAAAATCATACTACAAATACAAAATAAATAAACAAATTTAACACAGAACACAAACAAGAAATAAAAGTAACCATTACTGCAGAGATCTATTAAGGGATTTTAGCCAGGAGAATTGTTTGATGGTGTCTGTGAGGTTATTCCATAGTTGCTGTGCTCTGTAGGAATATGAAGATCGAGCCATTTTCTTTTTGTTTTTTGGGATTTTTTGGTTTAGTTTTTTGGATCAGAGGTTATATGGGGCGGGAATAGCTGGGGAGAAGATTCTACTCAGGTAGGGTGGGAGATTCCCATAAAAGCTCTTAAACACAAGGCTGGAAAGGTGAAGGGTGCTTATATGGATAACAACAGTAGCCAGTTAAGCTCTTTTATGATGTCACAGTGTAATTACACTATAGCACGAGTAAGCAAAAGGAAACATTTGTGATTCAGTATTCTACCTCTGTGAAGTGGTCTTGGAGCACAGTCTAAAGCTGTGGTAGATTTGGTTTACTAATATGTATATTATACTTCCATTTGCATACATGTGTACAGTTGAGGCTTTGCAGATGTTAGGCAGATCATTTATGAATAAGGTGAATAGTAGGGGACCAAGTATGGATCCTTGGGGTACGCTTTTTGTCATTTAAGGATATGTGTCATTAGTTAACTTAGCAATCAGGCTGGTAGCACATGTGACAAAACAATTCTTAGAGGCATTTGCTACATATAAGGGGTGTAACAGGGTTTGTTTTTTCTCATTGGTTGTTTGTACGTTACTTATGATTTTTCAAAACATTTCTTCAGTTTGATATCATATTGTTCAAATTTTCATTGAAATATAGGGCCTTTGCCATTTTTGTTTGTTTTAGTGATAGTTCACGGAGTCTGTACACTTGAACTTTGGCCACAATGAATTTCTAAACTTGTACATTTGAGTGAGTTCAGCTGTAACCCAAAAGAGATGTGCCCCTTTAACTCGCAATTTATGCAGCGGGACATGCAAATTCCAAACTTGCTTACAGAGCTGAGCTATTGGCCAACCAGTAAATACTGACTGGATGGCAAGCCTACAAGTAAGTGGGTTACACTTAAAAGGCTGACTGAACTTCTGTTTTACTTTGTGTGCTATGAGGTTAGAGATATGTTTTTATCTGAATCTGCCTGTGAAGTGTTCTGCTGTATATCATATGTTTATTTTTTGAAATCCAGACGATATATCGGAAATCATTTATCCATTTTAATAATGGAGCAATCTGCAGGAGCATTTTGTTGGTGGAGACATTATGGTACAATGTACAGCGGGCAATCGCAGCATGTATTAGCAGTGTTGAAGTCTCCCCATTTACTTAGGGAAAGTAATGTTCTAGTTAAAGAAGGCAATGTATCCACATGGCATGTTTTTATAGGGAACCCAATAAATTATCCAATGACTTATTGGTTAACTGTCTTTAAGGCACTCAGTTTAACATGTTGTAAAACTTCTCAGTAAAAGTGAATAGAGCATATCCTTACTACAATCTTGTCAATAACTAGATTTATTACTTTCCAGGGGGCGCAGAAAGCCTGCTAATAATAAATACTACCATCCTCCTCCCTAAGCCATACTAATTAACCTTTAATGTATGTGATCCATTACACTATAGATAACCTTTAACCCCTCCCGTATACATAGTATATATAAATTGAAATTCATAACCCATCCTGGCATGGGCATTCCAGCTATCATCTCATTATTTTTTTAATTGCCCCCAGGTATTTCCTAGGATGTCCAGCAGCTTGTCTGGTACAGTCTCCAATCTGTAGTACAAGTACATTTAAATAGAAGAAACTCATGGTAACCTCTCTGGGCACTTTCAAAATCATCAGCATTATAGGTCATCAGTATAGTAGCTGCTAAAGCAGGGGAAGAGGAGTTCTGAACAGACCCAGCTGGGGAGTCGGCAATAAACCCTCAATCATACATGACTACATATATTAGCACGTCTATCTAAGGAAGGGGGAGGGATTTGTCTGTATGTAAATCCTAAATTAAATCCCAGTATTAAAGAAGGTGTACATGATGTAACTGGAACTGATGTGGAGACACTGTGGGTGGAGATTAGCTTAGACGCTAAAAAGAATCGCACATTACTTGTAGGTGTATGCTACAAGCCACCAAATATTAGCATTGATGGAGAAGATCAGCTTTTATTACAAATTGAAAAGGCTGCAAATATGAATGAAGTTCTAATCATGGGAGATTTTAATTACCCAGATATAGATTGGAAGTGTGGCACAACTAGTTCAGCTAGGGGCAGCAAGTTTCTGGACCTGCTTAATAACAAATTTATGGCACAATTAGTAGACACCCCAACTAGAATGGATGCCTGTCTGGATTTGGTAATAACAAACAATGAGGAGCTTATCTCAAACATCCAAATAAGAGAACACTTGGGGAATAGTGACCATAATATGGTCTCATTTGAGATTAATGCAAAAAAGCAAATTGGTAAATACGCCACCAAAACACTTAATTTTAGAAGGGCTAACTTTGATGGACTAAGGGCATCGATGAACATTTAGACTGGGAACGATTGTTTTCTGGACTAAACACAGAAGACAAGTGGAATGCCTTTAAGCACACATTACAACAGTACACATCCCAATATATACCTTTGGGAAACAAATGCAAAATACACAAATCGAAACCAATGTGGCTTACAGGTAACGTGAAACAGGAAGTACAAAACAAGAAAATGTCATTCAAACATTATAAAAACACGGGATCAGCATTATCATTTATAGAGTACAAAGAGGCCAACAAAGCCTGCAAAAAGGCAATTAAAATGGCTAAATTGGAAAATGAGAAAAGGGTTGCCAAGGAGAGTAAAACTAACCCCAAAATGTTTTATAAATATATAAATGGAAAAAAGCTAAAGAGGGAAAATGTTGGGCCCTTGTTATCCCAAATGGGAAATTTGGTAAGTGAGGACAGAGAGAAAGCAGACATTTTAAATACTTTTTTTTCTTCTGTTTATACTAAGGAAGAGCAGATGGACGAGCCCCTGCTACAGGAAGTTATGGGACATTCGCCGCAAACATGGGATTGGCTGACACAGGAAAAGGTGCTTAAGCAATTACACTCTGTTAAGATAGACAAGGCCCCAGGACCAGATGGTATACACCCAAGGGTACTTAGAGAGTTAAGCATAATTCTGGCCAGACCACTATTCATGATCTTTAGGGATTCATTCAGTTCAGGTACAGTGCCAACAGACTGGCGAAAGGCGGATGTCATTCCAATATTTAAAAAGGGATCAAAATCTCTGCCAGGTAATTATAGGCCAGTGAGCTTGACATCTGTAGTGGGGAAACTATTTGAAGGATTGCTAAAGGTATACACTCAAGAATACATCTTGAACCAGAATATAATTAGTAAAAGTCAACATGGTTTTGTGAAAGACAGGTCTTGTCAAACAAACTTAATAACATTCTATGAAGAAGTCAGTAAAAATATAGATCTAGGTGTGGCAGTTGATGTGATCTATTTGGATTTTGCGAAAGCATTTGATACAGTTCCACACAAAAGGTTACTCTACAAATTGAGAGAAATAGGTTTGGGGGCAAATGTGTGTATGTGGATTGAAAATTGGCTAAAAGATAGAACACAAAGGGTTGTTGTAAATGGAAAATTCTCAAATTGGACAAGGGTATTAAGCGGAGTACCTCAGGGGTCTGTTTTGGGCCCTCTTCTTTTTAATTTGTTTATTAATGATCTGCCACATCGTGCTGAGAGCCATGTCTCCGTGTTTGCGGACGACACTAAATTAGGTAAGGCAATAAAGACTAATCTTGATGTTTTTTCTTTACAGGAAGATTTGGACAGAGTGGGGGACTGGGCAGTAAAGTGGCAAATGAGGTTCAATATAGACAAATGTAAAGTTATGCATTATGGGAAAAATAATAACAAAGCAACATATACGTTAAATGGTTTTTCCCTGGGAAAAACTACTAATGAAAAGGATTTAGGAATAATTATAGACAACAAACTTGGCAACAGTGCCCAATGCCAGTCAGCAGCTGCAAGGGCCAATAAGATATTGGCATGTATAAAACGAGGTATAGATTCACGGGAGGAGGATATCATCTTGCCTCTTTACAAATCAATGGTAAGACCTCACCTTGAATATGCAGTACAGTTCTGGGCACCAGTCCTTAAAAAGGATATTAAGGAACTAGAAAAAGTGCAAAGGAGAGCTACAAAATTAATAAGGGGTTTGGAGGATCTTAGTTATGAAGAGAGACTTAAAAAATTGCATTTATTTACTTTAGAAAAAAGGCGTCTTAGAGGGGATATGATAACATTATATAAATATTTGCAGGGCCAATATAAAGAGCTCTCCAGTGACCTGTTCATTAACAGAAAGGTACAAAGAACAAGAGGTCACTCCCTCAGACTGGAAGAGCAAAGATTTCATAGACAGCAAAGGAAGGGATTCTTTACGGTTAGGACAATAAAGTTATGGAACTCACTGCCAAGAGAGGTAGTGCTAGCAACCACAATAGATGCATTTAAAAATGGTTTGGATGTTTTTTTAGGAAAGCAGAACATACAGGGCTATTAATAATAGAATAAGCATTAATAAAAGAGCTTATTGATCCAAGGAGAAATCTGATTGCCTCTTGGAGTCAAGAAGGAATTTTTTCCCCCAGGAGGCAAAATTCGAAATAGCTTCCTTAGGGGTTTTTTGCCTTCTTTTGGATCAAAAGCTGTAATGATAGGTAGAAGGGTTGAACTTGATGGACTTGTGTCTTTTTTCAACCTAAATTACTATGTTACTATGTTACTATGAAGCAGTCACTTCACAAGATCCAGGATGGTCCACAGATAGTTTTTATACAATGGAGCCAAGTGAGCTTTTGTGGGATAGCCAGGGCTATGGGGTGTGGAGCAAACCATGTAGCTCACCTCAGAACTAGAACTTGCTCAGAAATTCCTGAGGGTGGGAAGGTACATTTAGAAAGGCACATTTTCCCTCTTCCCTGCTTTATAATAAATCAAACATTTCAGTCAAGAGAACCATTTTTATCTTGATATCTACATAACTAAAATCAGGTTAAACATAATATCCTTAAGGCATTTTTTGCTATTTCATAACCAAATGTCTTTTTTAGATAAACATGCATGGGATGTTATGTGACGCATTGTTTACTTTGCATCTGGTTGTGTCAGTTCTCATTGCGTTCAACTACACAAATGAAATCGGATGTGACCTGACAAAGCACAGTACATGTGTCACCTTGCAGCACACGTTTACAGAGGTTTACAATGTTCACTTTCTTTTTATTAAACATGGCAGTACCTGCCTCCAATGTGCAATATGCAGGAAGGCAGCAGCAGCAGACATCTCTACAATTTAAATTATTTGCTGCAGTTACTATTTTGATCCTTATTTCTTACTTAAGCCAAATAATTCACTCCTGTTTTGCTTTCAAACAATGTAAGAACAGTGGGTTTAGAATCACAAAGAAAGATGGAGCTTTGTAGTTTTCCCTTATCTCGGTTACAGCCCAGTTCTGATCACTGATGGTTTGTAAGGATTTCTAAATGTCTTATCTGTTATTGGCTTAAGTAGTAGATATGAAAAACTGTCACACACAGCCTGCAACTTAGTGTGGAGGATGGCCAGAGGTTACTGACTCCTGATCTCTATTGCATTTGCACCTGGCAAGAACTGCAGGTTACCTCATTGTCTGCTGAAGATCCACTGATAATAACTTTACATTTTTCCTTTATGTTGGATTAAACCATTCTTAATGAAGGTGAGCAGGCAGATGTTCATCTGTTATATTAAAAGGAGTTTGACGTGACCGTCAGCTACCTTTTTATATGCATATTAAAGATAAATATATGTACAATCACATTTTAACATCTGTTTTTTAAATATGTTTAAATTACCCAGAAATATCAGGTTTGCAGCTTCTACTGTCCCATTCAGCTCTTTGAATTTGGCTAGAGTCTAGGAGGGAAAAAGGCCATTTTATTAAAGTGTTTCAAACAAAGTTAAAGGCTTATTATTAAATGATAATTATACTTGCAATTTCTCCCAACCAGCCTCTCCTCTATACATGTTGGTTGATTCGAGGGGGGGGGGGGGGCATGGGTAGGGTGCACCCTTTTGCAAGCCATCGCAAATTACTATTATAGCTGCTCGTCCTTATTTCCTGGGAGCTTCATAATTGCTGCTCATCCTTCGTTAAACCTAAATAACTAACAACTGTATCCAACATGCCTTTACGTTACTTGTACCTTTGTTTGGAATTTCCCATGGTCCATGAGACTCAGCTCACAGGTACAAGTGTTTGCCCCTGCTAGAAGAAGTACCTGCTATTTGGATTTTACCTATTACATATTACATTTCTGGCCACTCTGCCATAAAGCCCAACTCTAAGGAGCATACGGCTTATTGTCATCCTATGTACAGATACTCCAGTCTCTGCTGTGGATCTCTGCAGCTCCTCCAGGATTGCCTTAGGTTTCTGTGCTGCCTCTCTGATTAATGCCCTCCTTGCCTGGTCCGTGAGTTTTGGTGGGTGGCCGTCTCTTGGCAGGTTTGCTGTTGTGCCATGTTCTTTCCATTTGGTTATGATAGATTTTATGGTGCTCCTGAGGATCATCAAAGATTTGGATATTTTCTTATAACCTAACCTCAACAACATTGTCCCTTACTTGTTTGGAGAGTTCCTTGGACTTCATGGCAGTGTTTGGTTAGTGGTGCATCTTGCTTAGGTGTTGCAGCCTCTGGGGCTGGTAATAGGTAAACAGACAAGGGGGGTGAATACTTTACCAAGGCACTGTAGAAATGTTCTGTTGATGCTTAAGAAATTTTTGTAACTTATGTAAAAACAATACATTTAATAACCGTTAAAACCTATTGGATACATAGATAAACTAGGAAAACTCCGGGGGGAAACTCACCATTTTTGTTACTTGCGCAATGTATAATTAAACTGGTAAGAAGAAATGTTAATTTCACTTCAGCTCACCTCCTCTCACTTCAATTAACCTGCAATTCACCGTTGGCCATACTGACTGTGGCATATTGATGGACATTTATAGGCATAATAATGGGCATACTGGATGTGGCATATTCATGGGAAAAACAGCTGTGGCATATTAATGGGCATATCATGGCATATTAATGGGCATACTGGTTGTGGCATATTAATGGGCATACAGACTGTGGCACATTAATGGGCATACTGGCCATGGCATATTAATGGGCAAAATGGCTGTCTGTGGCATATTAATGGGGAAAGAGTGGCATAGTTATGGACATAGTGGCTGTGGTATATTAAATGGGTAAAATGGATGCAGCATATTAATGGGTATATAGTGCCATATTAATGGGCATGCTGGTGGTGGCATATGAATGGTCAACAAGTGGAATATTAATGGGAAAATTGGCTGTGGCAAATTATGGGAAAACAGTGGCATATTCATGGGCATATTGGCATAGTAAGGGGCCCTGAAATTCCTGATTGACAATTTGCTGAATCTTACACTTTTAGAGGCAAATTCCCCCGATAATAATAACAACAACATGTTTAACCTCTTAGTGACAGAAGATGTTTTTTTCACTTTGTTTTTGTGTTTAACTGTAATTTAAATTGTTCTTGTTTCATGTTCCAATACATATTATATACTTTATATAATTTTTTTTTATCACCATATGAAGGGCTTTCCTTAGATACCATTATTTTTATCATATCTTTTAATTTATTAGAAAAATAATCATAAAATTGTAAAAAACAAACACTTTTTCTAACATTGAAATGAAACATCATGCACAGTTACAAATGGTAAAGAAGACCCCATCTAAATAGTTCCTAAATTTTATCCTGAGCTTAGAATTATGTCATGTGTATATGTTTTTTAGTTTTTTGCAAGTCATAGGGCAATTATCTAAAGTAGCCTTTTTTCCATAACAATTTTCCCCTACAGTGAGCCAAGCCCGATGTTCAAGTTAACCCTAATCCTAGTGCTAATCTAATCCTAACTCTAACGCCATTTCCAGTATGGTGCATACTTTCGCACCTTTTTCAGTGTTATCTGATACCTCCTCATGGCAACATAGCAGCACCGTCTGATCGCTGGCGGTATGACCTCTGGTGACCTTAAAGACACTGGATGTACATGTAGGGGTTAACCAGGAAGGTATGTTCAGAAATGCTTTAGTTTTCAAGTACATCCTGGGAATGTTACATTTTTCCTAAAATCTAGGGTATAGTACTATTACCCGATTTTATGGTATTCATTTTCTCTAACTCAGAAAGATGGGTTGAGTCAACCCTTCTAGGAATCAAACCTGCAACCCTGAGGATTGAACAGATTCTACAGATGGTGTATTACCCATTAAGCAATCTCTACCTAATCAGGTTTTAGATTACTGCACAATTGGCTTTGCAAACTGATTTTTGATTCAAAGATTTTCCTACAGAATGACATCACAAGTTCACCATAGTTTATTTTTCTCCCTGCGCCCATGTATAATACTAGGGGCTTTGTTCATGAAATTGCAGGGAACTGAGAAGGGAATTTCAAACTGAAGGCCAAAGTAGCCAAAGTAGTTAAGATGGAGAGAATTTGTAAATTCTCTTGTCAGTTCACTGCCATTATCATTCATGAATAAAACCCTAGATGAACATGCTTCCTTAGCAAATTCTAATGTGTTTTTTAGTTAACATATAAAGAATCAGGATCCTTGTGAAGAAAACAGATGTGTGATGCTTTGTGTTCAAACGAAGAATCGTAATGCGAATACGAAAATGCAACCAGTGCGCTGACAATTCAGCTACCAGCTGTAAAGTTTTCAGAGCTCATTCATACGCTTCATGCAAATAATTTGGCTTGTTCCAGGTGTCTGAGTATCACACAGTGTACAATACAGAAGAAACAAAGGACTTTGGATAGGGTTTGACAACGAACACTATGAGGTCACTTTCCATTTCTGAGTCCCTTTAGCTGGAATTCTAATGTATTCGCCTACAACATGCACAATTTAATACAACATGATATGGGGACAGTCAATAGCTTCATCCCTCAACAGATGTTACCCTTTCACAAAGTTTGCGTTGGAAGGTCACCTGTGGATAAGCAGAGGAAACATGAAATAGTAATTGTCTATGCAGAAAGAATCCCATCTGCCAGTCTTTCATTGCTGCTATAACATTTATTGAGAATATTTTCAAACTCAGTGTCCTCTTGGAAACTGCTGTGCATAATAATCATGTAAACTGATTTCCCTAATTAAATAAGATTTTGTGATTATTATTAGTTTGATATTTATTGAAGAGTAACATATCCCCAAGTGCTATCAAATGACCATAGAGGAAATACAATGAATTGGTGAAAATATTAACACAGGATTGTTAAGATAGCAGAAAGAAAGAGAAATGCTATTAGCAGAGTGCGGTTAATCTGTTTAAGGAGACAGGAGGCTTTTAATGGCGAAGCATTGACTGGAGGTCTCATTTCATTTAAAGTGCCAGTAAACTGTAAAAACAACCTTTGATGTTCCCAACAATGCTAACTTTAATACTAAATGAGCTCCAGGCAATCCCCTATTTGTGGGCCCCCATTAAATGCCACACACACATTCCTGCTACGATAGATACTGTAACTTTGCTCCATCTTTAAATTCAGTTCTATCATTTTTGTTTGCTGGAGTATCAAGGAATAGTCAGGTAAAATGGTGGCCCACATGCTGCCTGTATTTGATGACTGGCTAGCTAGAAGTGTTATTCCAAAAGTATATGTGGTTCCATTATACCTACATGATTAAAACAGTTTCAGGTTGTCATGGGTCAGAATACTGTTAAACTGTTTGGTTTAACATTAAGATTAACATTATTGAACATACATTATTGAATGTACTTAATATAATCCAGGAAATTATTTCTACCTTATGGGTTCAGATTGCACACGTGTGTTAGAGCTTATGCATTTTCATGTAGGTCATAGAAAAATCCTTTGAGGCTATAATTTGATATGTGGGTGTACCAGTACCATAAATGATGTTTTATTAGTGATTCACAAATACATCGCTCCCCTAGCTGTGCCACCAACCACTGCATTTGTTGTTGGCAGGTAATGTTAATAAAGTTGTTCAACACATGTACAATAGATCCACCACCAGAGGTCTCTAGGAAGCTACTGATGATGTGATCACTTGTGTCTTTCAAGACCATTAATAATGCATCCTCCATGAAAAAAATGTGGGCTAGGGCAGGAACCATGGGATACTGTTAGTGATACACTTCTTGTGACTACAATGAAAATATTTGATTGGACTAGCGGATTTTCTCTTTTGAAGAGTATTAAAGAGTAAAGAAGCATGGCATCTGGTGTTTAGCAGGGTTTTGAAGTCTCACCAGAAAGTAATATGAAAAACAAATAGTGTTTCTATCATGGACTAGTTCAGTGTCAAGAGGATCAAACATTGTAACATTTTTCAATAATGGTTTCAGCAACCTTGAATCAAGAGTCATTTTTCAGAAAACTATGGCAATGCTGTTGCTATACTGCCTTATCCTTTTTGAATCACCTGAAGATAATTTTTCCCAATATCCAACGGATGTTATCCATTTTACTGGTACTCATTTTATCAACCTTAGAAGCTTGAAAAGTCAACCACTCGAAGACATGAACTTGACTTGCAAACCTAAAGTTAGAACAGATTCTACACATGGTGCACTAGTCCACTGAGTAGATAATCATTGTTTACCCATTGCCTTCCTTTAAACTGTAGCATGTAAAACATTTCTATTTAACATTTCTACACGCTTCGTGCAGATCAGACAGAAGGAGGCGTGTTCCTTTTCACCCCTTTGCAAAAGTGAAGACCTGTTGCTCCCTCTTCAATATGGCTTGGTGGAGCTGAGAAGCACGGTGGACATCTTCACTCCAGTTGTACTGCAAGTCTCTCCTGCTGTATATTACATACTTGTTTTGTTCTAGTTTTAAAGTAAGCCTTGCCATCGAGGGCCAATAAAATATTTATCATTACATTCTGCACTATATTCCTCCTCTCTCTCCACTTATATGTTAACCCTGGATTGTTTAGTTTCCCATCAACCTCTGCGTCGAGGGGAATAATAGGGATTTAAGTCCCACACATTGCTTCAAACCATAGCCGGTTCTTTTCTCTAGTAAATGGGATTTTATTTCCACCAGGGCTATCAATTAGCTATTCTATGTAATTTTTTCTGATTGACACATGAATTTTGTTTTGTTCCTTTTTATGTACATTTAATATTCATCTATTCCTGCCAAGTCTCTCTGATAAGTATTGTTATTTATAGTTTTTGTGCTTTTTAGCTACAAATATACCTGTATCCAGGTCAAGGGTGAATCCGCAGCATAAAAAAAGACACCTCCGGCAGCTAAAACAATTTTCTGTGTTTAGTTCTATACAAGTCAAAGAGACATAAAACGTACAATTACTAAAGTTACCAACAGATTATCTCATAATGTTCTCACAGTTGGAGCAATGTCAGTTCATTGCTCTAATTAGGATAAAAGATAATAGTTGTTTTCATACAGAAAACAATCGTAAAAATGAAGGCATTCTGCACTAACAGCAGCAAGTCATGCTGCTACTGTACAAATTCCTACGTTCACAACTACACCACTCATAGAAAAGTCAACTATATTTTCATTACACGTAGAACATTGGTGGTGATTTAGTTCCTAGAATAATGTGTCTTAAAGTGAAACCAAAACCAATATGAAACATGTCAAATGTATGTGTAAAAGCTTCTACAAGAATGCCCACAATTATTGCCCTGCTGGTAATGACAAGCAAAATGGTTGTTTAAAAAATTGACACAGGTAATGAATTCTGTTTTAGTTTTAAACATATGGAATGTGTTATTTCTTGTCCTTTAATAAGTGATTCAAGGAAATGATCAAAAAATTAACCATTTCTCAACCCATAAATTATACTCCCAAAAACTGTCAAGAATATTAGCACCCTTGTTTGTGGTACTTCATGCACTTTTATTTTATGATACAAAGTCCTCAGAATTCTGTGTAATCTGTCTACATGGAACATCCAAGAATGCATGCACAGTGCTGTACCATTTCTCACCAGAAAGTTCACAATGACTAGATAATATATTTACAAAGCAGGGCAAGAAGGGTTGAAGGGAGATTTTCACTATAATTCAAGAATAGAGTGAAGAGGTCGAATTGGGCACTTTAAAATTTCACTTTAAAAATCAACACTCGAATTTGATCTCTTCACGCTACTCACTAACAAAAAGTCTACATTCCAGTACGTCACCAAAGTCCATCTCAAACTCCCTTCAGTGAAAAGCAATAAAAATTGCTATTCATTAAAAAATGAAGGGAGTTCCATCCAACACATCCTCCCACAACTCTAGAGGTGGCAAGTTGAATAAAATAAATGAGTAAAAATCTCTCACCAGATCTGGGGGCTCTCGCAATGGCCCACAGAAACCCTAAGACATATGGGGGAATATGGCATGTAGTCCTGGCTCCCTCCATTTAATAAGAACAGTGCCAGGAGTTGTCTGATGCCCCACAATAATGACAGGACTGGGAGCCTGCTCAATGGCTCCCAGCCCCTATATTGAAATGATCCAGGGGCATGGCCAAGACCGCCAGAACCCTAATACATACTACCCTCCTCCACAATAATTAACTCTCCCTCATTAAGTATGACCATTGGTGCAATTATTTGTGGTTCACCAATTTATTTTGTTATTGTCTGCTGACTACAGGTTCTTATGACTTTGAATAGTGATAGTCCAAACGGAGCAAACTGAGGAGAGTGTCAGACGAGTCACATTCATCTCTATACTTTGTTGAAGAGTCTCCAGTGTCTATCACCAACCACATGTCTTAGTTGCTTCAAAATTAAGGGCAGGAAGAAGAAATATAAAATGAGGGTCACACATTCATACACAGATTTACATGAAAGATTTACAAAAATAAGATCATTACAATTGCTTGCTTGCTTTATTGGTTTTCTGTTTCTTTACATCTCATGACACACATTAGGGTCTACTCAATAAACAAGATAATTGCAGGGCACTGAGATGGGATTTTAGTGTTGGAAAGATTCTCCCGTTCAGCTGTATTGGAGAATGTTTCCAAATCAGCTACATTGGCCCAAAGTTTGAAATTCCCATCTCAATTTCCTGCAATTCCTTTTAATTCTCTTTTTATTCAGAAGACCCTCTATTCATTGTCTCTAGGGGTGGGATTGAACATTAATAATACAAATACAATGGTAATGGTTTCAAGTGAAAGGAGTAAAGTCTAATTCGCTAAAGGAACGCAAGAATGTATTGATTGTGCATAAGGCAATCATGGGCAAACTGGATGGCCAACTGGTTTGTGCCTGCTCCCTAAACTAAGTTAAACAATAGATTTCCTATAGACACCACCATAAAAGTTTGAGATTAATGTGAAAAATAATTCAGTTATCCATTTTATACCTCAGGTTATTGAATCAAGCCCTGTATTGCTATTTCCATTCTTTGTCAAGCTTATCAATTCTAACTTAATACCTTAAATGTATCACATTCCACTTCCTGTCAGTGTTTAGCTGCATATCTTTTCACAAGTCTCATTTCAAATATTCGCTTTCATGACCCTTTACAAATGATGTGTTCATAGATTTAAGCAATGAGGGGGGGGGGGGGGGGGAATGCTATATTTATGCATGAGTTATTACAAATACAAACTCACGTTCAATAACTGCTGTTAAATCGTTTTCTCCCTTCAATAATGGCAATATTTTATACATCCAGTTGCATACAAAAGAGCTTCAACAATTATCATGCAATAACTGTGCGCCTCCAGTAGCACATCAGATAAAGCTATGTTTGGGAAATTGGAGCGTCTCTGATAATTGGAAAAAGATAAACTTTTTTTTAAAAAATCTTGAAAAATGTTCTCTTCACAGCAGAATTCAAAAGAGATGAATTTAAATGTGTACAATGATTCCTCTCATCCCCACGGTGTTATGATGTGGTCATAGGGCTCGTCAAGCAAACTGCTGCTGGCCTAGACACTTAAAACATAATTAGCATGATTCTGTAAAACAGAGACCTCCCTAGCATTATCAGAGTCATCCAAAGGAGTTTGCATGGCATGACTAAAATATCAAAAATAATCTAATGGTATCATCATTATATTTCAAAATTTTGTGTAGATACCAAACCTTTCTGCTAATTAAGAATATTATATTGTTATAGTTCCTGGTGTTATTTTTGCTTTTAGTATTACTTCAGGAAGAACCCATTATAACGTTCTAGATATACCAGGGAACCACTGGATTACTAGATCTGCCTTCCGCTATCACTTAAAGCAATCCCATTTAGACTGCGGTGTGATTATGTGGATCGTGAGTGCCACTCTTTCTCGAGGCTTACCTGTCCTTTTTTTTTTTCTCTTCTAGACCAGTAAGTGAACCAAATTTATTTTTGTTTGTTTGGTTCATTATACTTAATTTTTAACCCAATAACCTCTGTAAGTAGGTGTAAAGCATTCTGTTGTAGAAAACTACTGCCACCAATATGGTGGTACAACCCCCGACACTGATGTGCTGTATGTATTTACCATATAAAAAGCACTGAATACAACATTTTCTCCTATAGACCAAAGCCATTTGGTATGTCACAAACATTCTGACGAAATGTAGCCGCTTTGGCCATTGTAGTAAATTTTGCCTAGCTAGCTATGTGACAACTTCCTGCAATGCATACTAATCGCCTAGAATGTATCCATGTAATGAATAATTAAACTAAGGACTCAGCACCTAGCGGATCATGGAAAGGTTGACATGTCCTTATAACCTGAAAGGAGACAGAACAGTGTCAACTGTGGGCTACTTCATGGGATAATTTGAAACCTTTGGGTGGTATTAATAGCTTTTATCATCTGATTACTATGCAGACAATATTTAATCTTACAGGAATGGTGATTAAAGTTAAATAGCTCATAAATAAAGAAATATAACTGGACAGTATGCTATTGATAAAAAGAAAAAAATGATTTTAAATGGTTTCTAGTCTTTATCAAAGGTTAACCTAACAGCACATTGTGAGCGTATGAAAAAATAAAGTCCTGGGGTTATTTTACCTCTTTGTAGATTGAAACTCAAAGAACTGAATTCATTAAATCAAGATGGGATCACAGATCTAAGCCAAGAAATACAAAGGAATGCATATTTTATATCACTGATTGACTTAACTTTAACTCAGGTGGCAGCGCTTCCTGGGGAGTTTCTTGATACTTTATTAGTAGCCCTGTCAGTGTGCAAATGAAAGAAACTACAAATCTTAACATAGTATACGTGCTTAATGTCTGGACTCTGGGACAAGCTTATTCAGTATGGAAAATATACAATTATTGATAGACCAAAACTCCCCTAAGCCTTTGTCGAGAAATAAAAAATCTTTTTGCTTAGGGGGGTTTAGTGGGCTAATGGTTCCGCTTCATCAGCCCACCCGTTATCATCAGAGACAGACACAAATAGACAAACAAGACTGATATGCTGACAGATAAGGTACAGAGACAAATGAGTTTTTAAAAAGTGAAGACGCTGTTTGTTATAAATAATGGTGATTGCGCTTTTTTATAACTCCTGACACTTTGCAGTGAGGTAGAAATGGACCTCTGTCGTTCTCCAACACCAATATTTTTTACATAGGCTGCACCGGTGCAATGAGCACGAGCACAACCAAAACCTACGCATTCAGCGCAGATAAAACAGACTCCTGTGAGTCTGCTTTATTCATTGGTGTACACGCCGATTGCTCCAGTATTTGAAACAGTCCGCATGTTCGCTGTATTTATACATGCCCCCATTGTGTTTTAAATGCACCATAAATAAATGCTCCTGGAATATCAGTCTAATGCTATAACGTTTCATGTTAAACCTACCAGTGTGTCCAGACATTCAGCTATTACAAAATAATAAAACATTTCGAAACAGGGCTCAGTTAACCCCTTGCCGACATAGGACGCACAAGGTGCATCCTGTCTGGCAAAGCATTGCCAACATTGGACAGACCAAGTCCATCCTGAGGTTAAACGAGCGGTATTTGCGATCTAAGGTCAAGGCATTGCGCAACACCGAAATCCAGTACCCGGAGTGATCCGAGGGCACCATATTGGAGAGCAGCATGTTCCTCCATTATGGCTGCTGCCCTCTTGTGGGTAGAGCATCGGTCTGATGCTGCCCCTTAAAGGCAGTCAGCAACATTTCAATGTTAAAAAAAACAAAGACTATATAAGCTAAAAATCTAGGGTTAACATAAGGGCTAGGGCTTAAATGAAATTAAAACTAGAATAAAATAAGGATTAGAGTTAGGGTTAAAATTAGGGTTAGGGTTAAATTTATGGTTTCAGGTGGGGGTCAAAAGGTCACTATTAGAGTTCAGCGGACGCCTGGATGTTCGGGTTAGGCGGGTTCAGCCGAACTTCAGAAAAAAGTCCGCGTTCGGGCTCGAACTTGACCCCGAACACGAACCCCATTGAAGTCAATGGGGACACAAACTTTTGGCCACTAAAATGCCTCTAAAAAAGGGCTAGAGGGCTGCAAAAGGAAGTAAAATGTGGGTAAGAGTAGGACAAGTGCCCTGCAAACAAATATGGATAGGAAAATAACTTCAAATAACGTAAAATACATACAAATTAAAAATACAGCTGAGCCATAAAATAGCACTACATGGAATCTTTGATTTTAGCTTTGGAAGAACATAAATCTAAATCTAAAGCATGGCTGCCAGGAGGATGAACAGAATTATCCATTTGATAGAGGGTGGGAGTGCAGGGTATTCTCTTTCAGTTTATACTAAGTGACCCATAGGTTGAGGAGGCGGTGACCGTGGTGGTGTAGGTGGAAGCGGCGCTGGAGGAGGAGGAGGTAGCCAGAATTTTTCAAAGTGCGCTGTAAGCACAGTATTTGATGGTTCTATTTGACTCTCAGATGTGAAGTGCACCGCAAGACGCAAATGTACTATTTACCACCCAAAACTATTCGAATTTTTCAAAGTGCGCTGTAAGCACAGTATTTGACGGTTCTATTTGACTCTCAGATGTAATACATGTAATGCTATTGCTATTCTATAAACTGAAATAGAGTCCGCATTTATACGAATAGGTCAATTAACCTATTCGTATGAATGGGGACTCTATTTCGGTTTATAGAAAGCCAATAGCATTACATGTATTCCATAAACCGAAAGTCTATAAACTGAAAGACATTCGGTTTATAGACTTTCGGTTTATGGAATACATGTAATGCTATTGCTATTCTATAAACCGAAAGTCTATAAACCGAAATGCATTTTTTTTTTTTTTAAATCACATTTTAAATCTTTTAAATAATTTTATTAACCCCTTAACGACAGATGACGTGCCAGGCACGTCACGGCAAATCGAGGACTTGCCGACAGGTGACGTGCCTGGCACGTCATGCACTAAACTGAGTAAAGAAAGCGACCAGCGGTCGCTTTCTTTACTCTAACGGTGTTGCTACAATGCCTCTAGCTAGAGGCATTGTGCAACACCCCCCAAATGTGCAGGGGCGCGCTACGATCACTCCACGGAGTGATCGTAGCAGCCATTTAAAAATGGCTGCGCCCGCTGCACACATGTGCTTAGAAAGCGAACGATCGTTCGTTTTCTAAGCATCTGCGGTGTTTCTAAAGTGCCTCGCTAGCGAGGCACTTAGTAACACCTTCCAGCTCCCCAGAGCCGATGGTGGTCGCTCTCCTGAGCGACCCCATCGGCTCAGTAGAAGGGAACGCTGCCTGTACAGTAGTAAGAGTATTTCACTTCCGATGCTCTAGGGGGAGCCAGTCGATGCCGGCACAACAGATCTATGTGATCTGTGTGCAGGCATGTATGGTAAGTGCTCTGATGAGCACTTACCATACTGTCAAAGGCAATATTAGTAAATATTGCCTTTGACAAGTATTGATCTGCCTCCCTCACCTTACTAGTTTTAGTAAGGGAGAGAGACAGATCAGATAAAGTAAAAAATAAAATAAAATAATAAAAAAAATATTTAATACAATTTTAAACACCAAGGGCTTTTATAAAAGCCATTTAACCCCTTCACTGCCATTGATCGCTGTGTACGCAGTGATCATACACAGCAGCACATTTTGTGCTGTCTGTGCATTTTTTAGGGGTTCATTTTTTTTTTTTACTGTAATTCATTACAGTATAAAAAAAAGCTCTTTTAAGAGAGATTAACCCCTTTCTTGCTGTAGATCACTGCCTAAGCAGCGATCTGACGCAAATGCAGCAATCTTGCTGCAGAAGCATTTTTTATTTTTTTAAAACTTTTTTATTACACCCGTCACGTGTTAATTATACCCGCTAGGGGACTACGTTTAACGTAAAAAAAATTTTTTTAGCTGTCTGACCGCATGTATAGCGGTCAGTAACAGCTGATAAGTGACAAAGGCGGGTTGGCGTTTGCTTAGATGAGCATCACCATTCGTCTGGTTAGATCAATATTTGTAAATATTTGATCTGACCCGTGTAGATCTGCCTCCCTCTCACTTGAGTTTTAGTGAGGGAGGGAGACAGAGCTGTATAATGTAAGTTTTTAATTATAATATATTTAATAGAATTGAGACCCAAAGGCTTTTATAAAAGCCGTTTCCAGTATTTAACCCCTTCCCTGCAATTGATCTCTGTGTACGCAGTGATCTTACACAGCAGCACATTTTTTGCTGTCTGTGCATTTTTTTAGGGGTTATTTTTTTTTACTTTGATTTATTACAGTATATCAAAGGCTCTTTTAAGAGCTATTAACCCCTTCCTTGCCGTATATCACTTCCTAAGCAGCACATATGGTCACTGCCTAAGCAGTGCATATGGTCACTGCCTAAGCAGCACATATGGAGCAATCTAGTCGCAGAAGGATTTTTTTTTGCTATCAGCATTTTTTTTGTCAGACTCGCTAGGGGTTAGTTATACCCACTAGGGGATTACGTGTATTCCTTTTGAAGCTGTCTGAACGCGTGTATAGCGATCAGTAACAGCCGATCAGTGGCAAAGGTGGTTTGGTGATTTCTCAGATGAGCATCACCATTCGTCTGGTTCGTAAATATTGTTCTGACCCATATGGATCTGCCTCCCTCTCCTCACTTGAGTTTTAGTGAGGGAAAGAGACAGATCTGTATAACATAATTTTTTAATTGTAATAAATTAAATAAAATGTTAAAAAATTGTGAGTCCCAAGGGCTTTTATAAAAGCCATACCCTTTGTATAGTGTAGTGTATTAACCCCTTTCCTGCCACTGATCACTGCACAGCAGAACATTTTTTCTTGTCTGTGCATTTTTAGGGGTTAATTTTTTTGTACAGTACTACAAAGGCTCTTATAAGAGCTATTAACCCCTTCCTTGCTCTACATGTTCAAATTCCAAGTTTGAAAATCAAAAAGCGCACCTCTCAAATGTAGCCTTTCAACACCCAACAAAGCTGACAAAGCTATGCATGGGTGGTATCCCTGTGCTCGGGAGATGTTGCTGAACATATATTGTGGTATTGTTTGTCAGTGACACATACCGAAATATGTGAATTTGTGTCTAAAGTGCAATGTATGTGGGAAAAAATACACAATAAAATGACTACCACGTCTACTTTTAAAAAATATATGGGTTGATGGGGTAAAATACACTGGCTGTTTTCAAATATGTCCCAAATGGGACATGGGTGCAGGCGGTCTGCATGTCAAAATTTCAATTTGGAAAACCAAAAACGGCACCTACCAAATTTGGCCTTTTACCCCCCAAACAACCCAACAAACCTATGCATGGGTGGTATCCCTGTACTCAAGAGATGTTGCTGAACACTTATTGGGGTGTTATTTGGCAGTGACACATACCAAAATCTGTAAATTCATGTCTGAAGTACAAGGTTTGTGAAAAAAAAACACAAAAAAATTACTACCACAAACTTTGACAAAGGCTGGTGGTAGAATTAGTGCATGGAAAGTGTAAAAATACCACCATTTGAGATAGCCTAGGGTGTCTACTTTTAAAAAATATATGGGTTGATGGGGTAAAATACACTGGCTGGTTTCAAATATGTCCCAAATGGGACATGGGTGCAGGCTGTCTGCATGTAAAAATTTCAAGTTGGAAAACAAAAAACTGCACCTCACAAATTTGGCATTTTAGCCCCCAAACAACCCAACAAACCTATGCATGGGTGGTATCCCTGTACTCAGGAGAAATAGTAGAATCTATTTAGCATGTTTTTTCGTTCGCTATTGTCGATGAGGAGAAGTTGTTTCAAATAAAAACAAAGAAATTTGTGTATTTTTTTTTTTTTACCATATTTTATTATTTTTTTTTAATAATATAATAAGATATGATCAAAAATATGGCATCCATAGAAAGCCCTTTTTGTCCCTATAAAAACAATATATAATATGTGTGGGTACAGCAAATGACGAAGAAGAAAATTACTGCTAAACACAAACAGCACAGAAATGTTAAAATAGCCATTGTCCAGAAAGGACAAAAATGTTTCAAAGGCTCTGTCCTTAAGGGGTTAAATAGCAAAACAGTTTGTAACGGACAGACAACAATAACAACAACAACATCAACTATAGACATCCTCCAGTATGAGTTTGTTCACATAGCTATATATAAAATATTTTAAATAGTTTTATTAAATAGCAAAACAGTTTGTAATGGACAGACAACAATAAATATGCTAGGATTTTGTCACTCAATATGCCATGATTTAATCCCTCACTATGCCAGATTTAGCCATTTAATATGCCATATTTAGCCATTTAATGTGTTGGATTTAGCCACTTAATATGCCAGATTTAGCCACTTAATATGCCAGATTTAGCCACTCAATATGCCAGGATTTAACCCCTCCATATGCCAGATTTTGCCATTTAATATGCCAGATTTAGCCATTTAATATGTTAGGATTTTGTCACTCAATATGCCAGATTTAGCCATTTAATATGCTAGGATTTTGTCACTCTGATGCGGCTGCCGGCTGCTGCTGTCCGCATGTTTGGGCAGTGGCGGGAAGGCGGCGTTTGAGGCGGCAATGTGCCGCCTTTGCAAAAATGCCACCTGGGGCAGTTGCCCCACTCTGCCCCATTGTAGGGCCGGCCCTGCTAGCCCTACTCAGTCTGTTAGGCAGAGCTGGTCAGGAGGCTGGAATCTGCTGGCCATTTCACACACGCACAGCCTATCAGAATGTAGGTTCTGCTAGAGCAGAGAGAAACACTTGTTTTCAAAGGGGATCAACAGAAGGAACCTTATTTATGCCCCCTCTGTTGATTCTCTTTGAAAAAAGAATGTTGACGTTGATGACTGCCACAGCCCTGATGATTCCTATGGAAGTATCCTGACTGCTCATCAAAGGATAAGCTGGCACGTATTTTTAAAAGTATGTGCAAGTTTATCCTCATACTAAGGCCACTCAAAAAAACACTGTTACAAATTGCCTCAGAGTAGTGCTAGCGGTGCTAGAGTGTTGATTTTTGTACACACTATTTTAATCATTCCTGTACCAAGTTTGGCTTGGTGGAAGTCTAGTAGTTTGTGTTCCCTCCGTTCCTTCCACTTACATTCTGCATAGAACACATCTTAGAAACTGTTTTTCCTCTTACACTATTTATCAAAAGTCAAGGATTTCAGCTCTATATTATGCTTATTCCCTTTATATTATGTTTTATGTACAGGATATGAAAATTAAACAAACTAAGTTCTGAACACAAGAGCTAACAATCTCCTGCAATTACCTACACTAGAGCCCAGGGAAAGAAAACTGCATGGCAACTCTACAGGTATAATTCTCTTAAACGTCTCCTGTACAGAGAACAGTCTTTGCCTGAATGCCGGTGCTTGTAAAATACAGCACATTTCAAACTATTTTAAGTACACAAAATAATTACTGCATTTGATTGTTGGAAATGCACAAAGAAGACAAAAATAAAAAGCAATGTATTATGTACAAAGGAGCTATATACAATCACATTAGCAAAACAATTACCACAACTGAGCTGAAGTTCAAATCACATAAACATTTCTATGTAAATACCTTACTTTTAAACAATGTTGTTGTATATATATTTTTTCAGGATATATAGAATGGAAAGGGTTTTCAAAAAAGTAGGCCTTTTGTGTATTATATATTAGAATATTATTGGGACTAGAGAGTTCCTTGGAGGGTGGCAGTTATTTGTGATGGGGTTTGTTTGTTTCAACCCTTGGTACAACTAGTGTTGAATTGGATGGAAGCAAGGGATAATCAATCAATATAACAATGGCCGGCAGGGAATTTTAATCTTAAGGGCAAAGTACCCTTTTCAATTTCCTGCAATTCCCCTTTATCATGAATAAAGCCCTTTGTTTATACCTGCATTACAATGCTTTCTGTTTTTATGTGTGCTAATCTTTGGTCCAATATACACTACCATGTATTTGACATATCCTACAGAACAGTGCACTGTGCACAGGCAGAATTGAATTTAAACTGTGAATGTCCTCAAGATCAAATCCATTTGCAGGACAGGAAAGGAAAATACAAATGCTTTGTTCAAACAAGCAGCAACAGAACCAAGGGAAGCTCATCAATTGCTTAGAGAGGAGCAGCAATATTCCATGCTTGTCATACAGCAGTAGATCCAGGGCCTGACAAGGGATGCCACCAGGGGCATTGCTAGGTCTCCAAATGATCTGGGGCTAGAGCCCAAATGTGCTCTGTCACACTCACTCTCTCTCTCACACATAGACACACACACACACACTTCGTCTCTCTCTCACACACACACACACACACACACACACACAGACTCTGTCTCTCTCACTCAAAGTCTCTCTCACTCATACATACACACTGTCTCTCACACACTGCGTCTCTCATACACACACACACACTCCATCTCTGTCTCTTTCACACTCTCTCTCTCTCACACACACACTCTGTCTCTCCCTTTTACACACACTCTGTCTCTCTCTCTATCTCACACACTCCATCTCTCTCTTTCTCTCACACACTCCGTCTCTCTCTCTCTCACACACACACTCTGTCTCTCCCTTTTACACACACTCTGTCTCTCTCTCTATCTCACATACTCCATCTCTCTCTTTCTCTCACACACTCCGTCTCTCTCTCTCACACACATTACGTCTCTCTCTCTTTTTCACACTCCATCTCTCTCTCTCTCTCTCACACACACTAAGTCTCTCTCACTCTCTCTCTTGCTCACACTCTGTCTTTCTCTCTTACACACACTCTGTCTCTCTTTCTCTCACACACTCCGCCTCTCTCTCACTCACACACTCCGTCTCTTTCTCGCTCACACAGAGTCCGTCTCTCTATCTCTCACACACACACTCCATCTCTCTCTCTCTCTCACACACACACTTTGTCTCTCTCTTTCTCACACACTCCGTCTCTCTCTCTCACACACTCCGCCTCTCTCTTGCTCACACATTCTGTCTCTCTTGCTCACACACACTCCGTCTCGCTCTCTCTCACGCACAGTCCGTCTCTCTCTCTCACACACACACTCCATCTCTCTCTCTCACACACACTATATCTCTCTTTCACACACACTTTGTCTCTCTCTATCTCACACACTCCATCTCTCTCTCTCACACACTCTGTCTTTCTCAAACACTCCATCTCTCTCTCTCACACACTCCGTCTCTCTCTCACACACACCGTCTCTCTCTCACACACACCATCTCTTTCTTACACACGCTGTCTCTCTATCTCTCTCACACATACACATCATCTCTCGCTCCCTTTCTCACACACACAGATACCCTGACACACACACCTAGATACATTGACACATACACTCACACACATATACTTAATCAAACACCCTTACACACGCACACACACACACTTACACACATTGAGACACCCACACACAGTCACACTTATACGCAGACACTTACATGCATTTCTTATATTTATTTATTTATTTACTTTTACCAAAAAAAACTAAAAAAACATTATACTATTGGTCCCCTCCCTGCCAAGTTACCTTTATTTGCAGGGAGGAGGCCGTTTCTGATGGTGTCTGCAGCTGCAGAACACCGCCATCCAGTATCTTCTGCCGTATGTGCTGCCAATCTCACAGAGAGATGGGGTGATGCTTGCACACATCATGCTGTGCTCAGTATGGCCAGGAGGTGTGGTCACTGCAGGCACTTGTCTTTAGGCCGCACCTCGAGGAGGAGGTGCTGGGGAGAGAGAAACCCTACAGCAGCGCCTCTCCTCCAGATCGACCCTCACCCCTGTGTAAGCTTAAACCTATGATTCTGGGACTATGTCCCGGCAAGAGGAAAGCTAGAGGAAGAATGTCTCCATTCGGGGCTATGCACCAGGGATTCTGGGCTATAGCACCAGTAGCCCACCCCTAGCGATACCACTGGATGCCACAGAAGCACTGCAATGCTCCATGGTGATTATAGAGAGTCACTACTTTAAAAGATGGTAGCTGCAGATGCTGAAGCCGGATGGCTGAAGCCAGTGACTACAGAACCTGAAAACAGAAATCCTAGAATACCTGGGGTGATGATGGCGGTCCATGCCCAGAGATTTTATTTATGGATTTGCAACCCAGATATATCCATTCACCGATGTTTGACTTGATACACCATCCCAAAAATGGTTGCTGCCAGAAATCAACTCACCAAGCCACATCATGGAGCAGCTAGTGATGAAAAGATGCATGGGAAGCTTAACTTTTGGACTTCATCAGTGTGTCTATCAGAGTTATCCCAAAACAGCAGGCCAATTAGTTGAATTGATTGAAGGGTATGTAGCAGTGGGTGTACTATTTCATCCTGCTGGACAAGAGAGATACTGGAGCTTGAAGGTCCATAGCCCCAGTCCAGCTGCTAAGACTGTTCCAGATGGAAAAGGGTCCTTTTGATGAGTGAATGGAGTGAAATGCTTTAAATACAGGAACTCAGGACATAAAGCAAAGGACTGTCCTGGAGATTTTGAACAAACAGAGTGTAGTTTTGGTAATAACTGTGAGAGAATTTCACTTTATTCTCAGACTGCATTGAACAGCTACTCTTGGTATAAGGTGAATGTGGAAAGTTGAAATATACATGTTTTAATAGATTCAGGGTATATGAACACTCACATTTATAACACACAAAAAGAGGATTGTGTACATGGACATATACAGAAGTACCCTACTGTTGATGTACTTGTTAAGACCCAATGTATCTCTGTAAACTGTCAAGTTGGAGTAGTACCACTGATAAAGGAATTCATAATAGTAATAAAACACACAGGATACATTACAGAAATCAGCATGAGCAAAGAAGAGAATATATTAAAAAGAAGAAAGATTACAAGAACATATAGTCTTAAATTAGAGGGGCAATGGTTTACTATCAGGAAGTATTACTTTAATGAGAGAGTAGTAGGTGC
Source organism: Pelodytes ibericus (assembly GCA_036172795.1). Lineage (NCBI taxonomy): Eukaryota > Metazoa > Chordata > Amphibia > Anura > Pelodytidae > Pelodytes > Pelodytes ibericus. The sequence continues at coordinate 164,178,099 of CM069858.1, forward strand.
ATTGAATAGCTTCCAGGAGAAGTGGTAGATATTGATACAGTGAAGTAGTTTAAGCATGCATGGGATAAGCATAGGGCTATGCTAGATATGAGATAAAGCCAGGCACTAATAAATTGGGCAAAGAAACAAAAAAAGGGCAGATGGGCTGAATGATGGGCCTAAAAAGCCACTGTCAGTATTGTCATACTCTCAAAAAATAGTACCTATAGAGGGGGAAGGAAACACAGCCGCTTCACCGTGACTGCCCACGCGATGGCCAGTTCATCGTGCAAGAGGTCATAACTTGACAGTTCATCAAGGGATTTCATACAAGCTGATTATTAATATATCAAGTAAAAAGACACAAGAAAAAGTAGAATAATACTCTCCTTTTGAATATCTACAATAACTCATCAAATCCCAGTATCAAATATGTATAGAAAACAGGATATCATGAACTGTTGATTCATTCATATCCTTGGATGGAAGTCTCCATGGAGACGGGTGGACATATGGGAAAATACAGATAAAAGGAGAAAAAAAAACATTAGTGTAGTACTGTATATATACAATATCAAATTAGTATTTATTGTAAACACACTCACAAAATTCAATGCACAGAGAACCAGCTCTAGTGCAATAAAACATATGATACAGAAGGGGTTACCCCAACAGTAGTGAAGGTTCAGATAGATCTACTCCAATCACCAAACTGGACCTTGGGCTTTCCATCAAATTGTATCTGTAGTCCAAATTCTCTGTTGAAGTCCGGAAATGGTTATATAGGAAAATTATATATCAGTTATCCTGTGATAAAAATAGAGATGAAAAATGTATTTCATAAAAATCTTGAAACAAACAGTATACAAGTACTACACACATTAAATATATCTCCTGCCCTCTAGCACTGTATTTAGCACAAGGCAAACAAGGCAAGTGCCTAGGGCAGCACTTGCCTTGTATACCTTTAAGGGGCGGCACAAAATGCAAAAAAAATAAAAAAAGATCTTGCTTGCCAGCATAGAGAGTCGCTGGGGAGATCAGAAGATCTCCCCTCACCACCTCTGTGCCTGCAAGCAGGCTGCACGGGGAGCCGAACAGCCAGCACAGAGAAACCTCCATGATGCCTGTTTGGCTCCCCATGTAGTGTGACGGGGAAGTGCCGACAGGTCACGTGACCCGGCACTCTGACGTCAGACATGCGCCGGGTCACTTGACCTCTCTGCACAACCGCCGGGGAGCTGAACAGACAGCAAATTGGGCAAATTTGCTGTGGCATATTAATAGCAAAAGTAATACTGGCATATGGCAAAATAATACTGACATACTAATGGGCAAATTGGCTGTAGTATATTAATGTCACAATAATACTGGCATATTAATGGCAAAATGGCTGTAGAATATTATGTCAAAATAACACTGGAATATTAATGGGCAAGCTGTGGCATATTTAGTTGATAAAGGCTGGTATATTTCAATAGGCAAACTGACTGTTTCATATGTTAACAAGGTGACTATGGTATGTTAATTGGTGCCTGACAGTGGCTTATTTAAATTGGCAAAGTGATGCTGTGGCATGTTCTGTGGAGCACAATAACATGTACTATGGGGGAAAGGGACACTGTGGCTTTTTCTGCTGGGGCAGTTCTGTGTGACACAGTGACATTGTGGTATGTTCTGTGACACTGTGGCATGCCATATTGTGTGGGTGCGATATGAGTGTAAGCTAAGTGCTGTGGATGCAATATAGGTGCATGGCAAGTGAAGTGAGTATTGTATGGTGCTCTGTGAAGACCTGGAGCAATGTGGGTGCAGAAGAACGGATTAAAACCAATAAATGCAACTTTTCAATAACATTTTTATTACATATACAAATAGTTGAATGTGATATGAAAATAGTTGCATATAATATTAAAAAGTTTACATTTACATACAATTTTTTACAATGCGACTTTAGAAAAATTTGGTCGCGGGGGGGGGCCACTGCTAAAGACTTTGGCCAGGGCCCACGAGGGTCTTAAAGCAGCCCTGTGATGGGGGCATGTGATGGGGTGATGGGTGCATGTGATGGGGACATGTTATGGGGCATGCAATGTATATGTAATGGGGGTGATGGGGCATTTAATGTGTGTGCATGTGGGTTATGGGGCAAGTCCTGGGTGTGCAACATGGGTTATGGGTCATGTCATAAGTGTGAAACGTGGGTACGGGGGGGTGCCCAAATTTTGTCTGCCTAGGGCAGCACAAAACCAAGATACCCCACTGCTCACCTCCCATTGTCCAATCATATCCTGTCTAATTAAAACAAAAATATTTTTCATCTGTTTCGTTTCACTGGAATGTGCACTTCCCTAGATTGGTATGAGCATGTATTAATTCTCTTGCACACCAGCGAGCGTTGCTTTCCAGCATTTCTTATATTTCCGTAGTTTGATGTGCGCATGCACTGACTTTCGTATTATAAAGCCGTATTATTTGAAGAAATGATCATTCTTTAATGAGTTTAATATATAGATTTTGAATTCCCATACGATTTCATTTCAGATCTATTCACTGTCAAATTTATTCATACAAGGATTGTTATTTCGACATAATGTGTCTTTTTAGTTGAACAGTTTCTTGTGAGAATTCTGAAAGATAAAACAGTATATCTACTGTACACACTCTGTTTCAAAAAATATATAAACTATCAGGGATTTCCCATATTATTAAGATTATATAAGTATATAGGGCTGGACCTATTATTTATTACACCTCTATGCTTTGCTAATATATAATTTAAAGAAAGCACACCATATCAAAGTCATGGTTTATACCAAATGGTATCAATATACCTAATTTAAATATCCAGATAATTTTATAATATGATTATACCCCCAAACCAGTTTTTACATGTTCTAATCCACAGAATTTAAAAGATTGCCAACTAAAATAAGGACATGTATTACAATGAATTGGGACTGGATGTTTAGGGGGTATGGTTCATATTCCATACATGTGTTCTACAATTCTTTTGGATAAGTTCCTACAAGTTCTTCCCACATATTGTTTTTTGCATCCACATTGGCAGAATATAAACAACATTTTTAGTATTACAGGTGATATTCGTTTTCATTTTGAATTCTTCTCCTGTATTCATATTATTAAAAGTTTTGAGCATTATTAGGGGTTAGGTATAAGCATTAGGGTTCAGGGGTTAGTTTTAGTATTCAGCTTCGGGGGATTTGTGTTAGTATTACGGTTCAGGGGGTTAGTGTTAGTATTAGGGTTTAAGGGTTAGTAATAGGGTTCGGACTAGGTTTTCGGGGGTTTAATTTATTAGGGTGGGTTTAATAGGGTATAATTTATTAGGATGAACTGTCAGCTCTTACACTGCCGAGGTGAAGCAGCCGCGTTGTTCACAGTTCAACGTTTAAATGGCGCATCCTAGATACGTTATAGAGTTCTTCATACATGAAGTGATAGTTCACCATAGTGGTCCACCAGCCTCTGGTTTTCACAATCAAATGGTAAATATCCAAACAATATCCAAACTACAGTTACTCCATTGTGTCACTTCAAACTAATTTACTTTAAGCGACCCTTACGTTCAGCACAATCATAAAGAATGTAACATTCCTGTTTACGGTTGTTATGTTATTAGAGTAAAATGTAATGTAGCCTACTATGCATTATCTTTACAGATATATAATAAGGATATTCTTGACCAGATTAAGTTACTGTTTTAACATACGTGTAAATCCTTAAAATACATAACCTAGGTTAGTGGGCTGCATAAAAAATGTACTGGTTTTCCTATAGTAATACAACAAGTCCTGTTTGTTACTGCATTTTGAAAGACATTCCTAAAAGTGTTTTATCAGGTGTGGGAAACTGCACTAAGGAGTTTTAACACATAGCTGCAACCTCTTTTGAAAGAGGCAGATGAAGTAAATCTGCAAAGAGAAAGGATGGCAAATGTATACACAAACATACATTAAACCATCTACATAAAGTGCTGGAAATTCTGATCATGTATCAGAATTCCATTGTCAGCAACTTTATAGGTTTTCAGCATTACAGGTTGAGTATATCTTATCCAGAATTCCAAATGTTTTTATGGGATTTTGCCACAAATTCTAAATTCTACACACACTTGTCAGAATGCAAGCGCACAACAGTTTATTTAGTGTCCATCCAACGTATGCTGTGATCCAGCCTTTCCATGCATGCTCAGACTCCCCCACACAAGCACTCCCACAAAGGGTAATACAATGGCACGTGTGCAGGCCTGACACGCGAATGGCAGATACCCAACGATGCCTCACATCACAACACAGTAAAAGTGATTTATTTGCTCTCTGCAGTATTTGCATTGATACTATTGAACTTCATGAGTGTTGAAAGAGTTCAATATATCTTATTGGTGAAAATGATCCATTATCCAATATACTTTTGGTTCCAAGCATTTTTGATAAGGGATACTCAATCTGGTAAAATATTACCAGTACCACGCGCTACGTCAGGGAGACAGCGGGAGCTTAGGGAGATTAATGCGTGGTTGCGAAGGTGGTGCAAGCAAGAGGGATTTGGGTTCTTGGAGCACTGGGCAGACTTTGCAGTCGGCTACAGACTCTTTGGACGGGATGGGCTGCACCTCAATGATGAGGGGGCTTCAGTATTAGGGGCGAGGATGGCTATAGGATTAGATGAGCTTTTAAACTAAGCTCTGGGGGGGAGGGTCAAGATCAAAAAGAAGCAATGGTAGCTAGGGTAGATTGGAAGGTGGGTCTAGCTATGGGAGAGGAGGAAAGCAGTGGTGGGGTTAACATAGACCAAAGGGAGGTCCATATAATTAAACCTGCACACATTAAGTGTTTGTCAACTAAACAGAAAATGGGTAGTAATCTCAAATGTCTTTTAGCAAATGCAAGAAGCTTGACAAACAAAATGGGTGAGCTGGAGATACTGGTAAATGCTGAACAGTATGATTTAATCGGAATCACAGAAACGTGGTGGGATGAGACCCACGACTGGTCAGTTAATTTACAAGGTTACTCACTTTTTAGAAAGGACAGAGTAAATAGAAAAGGGGGAGGGATTTGTCTGTATGTAAATCCTAAATTAAATCCCAGTATTAAAGAAGGTGTACATGATGTAACTGGAACTGATGTGGAGACACTGTGGGTGGAGATTAGCTTAGACGCTAAAAAGAATCGCACATTACTTGTAGGTGTATGCTACAAGCCACCAAATATTAGCATTGATGGAGAAGATCAGCTTTTATTACAAATTGAAAAGGCTGCAAATATGAATGAAGTTCTAATCATGGGAGATTTTAATTACCCAGATATAGATTGGAAGTGTGGCACAACTAGTTCCGCTAGGGGCAGCAAGTTTCTGGACCTGCTTAATAACAAATTTATGGCACAATTAGTAGACACCCCAACTAGAATGGATGCCTGTCTGGATTTGGTAATAACAAACAATGAGGAGCTTATCTCAAACATCCAAATAAGAGAACACTTGGGGAATAGTGACCATAATATGGTCTCATTTGAGATTAATGCAAAAAAGCAAATTGGTAAATACGCCACCAAAACACTTAATTTTAGAAGGGCTAACTTTGATGGACTAAGGGCATCGATTGAACATTTAGACTGGGAACGATTGTTTTCTGGACTAAACACAGAAGACAAGTGGAATGCCTTTAAGCACACATTACAAAAGTACACATCCCAATATATACCTTTGGGAAAAAAATGCAAAAGACACAAATCGAAACCAATGTGGCTTACAGGTAACGTGAAACAGGAAGTACAAAACAAGAAAATGGCATTCAAACATTATAAAAACACGGGATCAGCATTATCATTTATAGAGTACAAAGAGGCCAACAAAGCCTGCAAAAAGGCAATTAAAATGGCTAAATTGGAAAATGAGAAAAGGGTTGCCAAGGAGAGTAAAACTAACCCCAAAATGTTTTATAAATATATAAATGGAAAAAAGCTAAAGAGGGAAAATGTTGGGCCCTTGTTATCCCAAATGGGAAATTTGGTAAGTGAGGACAGAGAGAAAGCAGACATTTTAAATACTTTTTTTTCTTCTGTTTATACTAAGGAAGAGCAGATGGACGAGCCCCTGCTAAAGGAAGTTATGGGACATTCGCCGCAAACATGGGATTGGCTGACACAGGAAAAAGTGCTTAAGCAATTACACTCTGTTAAGATAGACAAGGCCCCAGGACCAGATGGTATACACCCAAGGGTACTTAGAGAGTTAAGCATAATTCTGGCCAGACCACTATTCATGATCTTTAGGGATTCATTCAGTTCAGGTACAGTGCCAACAGACTGGCGAAAGGCGGATGTCATTCCAATATTTAAAAAGGGATCAAAATCTCTGCCAGGTAATTATAGGCCAGTGAGCTTGACATCTGTAGTGGGGAAACTATTTGAAGGATTGCTAAAGGTATACACTCAAGAATACATCTTGAACCAGAATATAATTAGTAAAAGTCAACATGGTTTTGTGAAAGACAGGTCTTGTCAAACAAACTTAATAACATTCTATGAAGAAGTCAGTAAAAATATAGATCTAGGTGTGGCAGTTGATGTGATCTATTTGGATTTTGCGAAAGCATTTGATACAGTTCCACACAAAAGGTTACTCTACAAATTGAGAGAAGTAGGTTTGGGGGAAAATGTGTGTATGTGGATTGAAAATTGGCTAAAAGATAGAACACAAAGGGTTGTTGTAAATGGAAAATTCTCAAATTGGACAAGGGTATTAAGCGGAGTACCTCAGGGGTCTGTTTTGGGCCCTCTTCTTTTTAATTTGTTTATTAATGATCTGCCACATTGTGCTGAGAGCCATGTCTCCGTGTTTGCGGACGACACTAAATTAGGTAAGGCAATAAAGACTAATCTTGATGTTTTTTCTTTACAGGAAGATTTGGACAGAGTGGGGGACTGGGCAGTAAAGTGGCAAATGAGGTTCAATATAGACAAATGTAAAGTTATGCATTATGGGAAAAATAATAACAAAGCAACATATACGTTAAATGGTTTTTCCCTGGGAAAAACTACTAATGAAAAGGATTTAGGAATAATTATAGACAACAAACTTGGCAACAGTGCCCAATGCCAGTCAGCAGCTGCAAGGGCCAATAAGATATTGGCATGTATAAAACGAGGTATAGATTCACGGGAGGAGGATATCATCTTGCCTCTTTACAAATCAATGGTAAGACCTCACCTTGAACATGCAGTACAGTTCTGGGCACCAGTCCTTAAAAAGGATATTAAGGAACTAGAAAAAGTGCAAAGGAGAGCTACAAAATTAATAAGGGGTTTGGAGGATCTTAGTTATGAAGAGAGACTTAAAAAATTGAATTTATATACGTTAGAAAAAAGGCGTCTCAGAGGGGATATGATAACATTATATAAATATTTGCAGGGCCAATATAAAGAGCTCTCCAGTGACCTGTTCATTAACAGAAAGGTACAAAGAACAAGAGGTCACCCCCTCAGACTGGAAGAGCAAAGATTTCATAGACAGCAAAGGAAGGGATTCTTTACGGTTAGGACAATAAAGTTATGGAACTCACTGCCAAGAGAGGTAGTGCTAGCAACCACAATAGATGCATTTAAAAATGGTTTGGATGTTTTTTTAGGAAAGCAGAACATACAGGGCTATTAATAATAGAATAAGCATTAATAAAAGAGCTTATTGATCCAAGGAGAAATCTGATTGCCTCTTGGAGTCAAGAAGGAATTTTTTCCCCCAGGAGGCAAAATTCGAAATAGCTTCCTTAGGGGTTTTTTGCCTTCTTTTGGATCAAAAGCTGTAATGATAGGTAGAAGGGTTGAACTTGATGGACTTGTGTCTTTTTTCAACCTAAATTACTATGTTACTATGTTACTATGTTACTCATCCTGTACTATCATACTATTAAAAACCTGTACACTTTCATTCTGCGACAGAAAGCTGCAACAGTTCATGATGAAACGGATAAATTTAGAGAGTCTCATTAATAATTAAAACACTGGCTATACATCTTCAATAATGGGATGTCTTATAAATGGATTGATTCATAACAGAGCTGTGAAGATTGGTTGATGTATGTAATTATTTCCATTAATCATAACAAGACTAGATGATATATGTACAGGTTTTAATCATTTAAGGGAAAACATATTACTATATACAATAAAGATTCTCATAAATGACATGAAACCCCCAATGAGAATATTTGTTTTATTAATGACTAGATCTTCAGGTATTTGTGTTGTACTAAAAACATGGGCAAGTCTTTTCAATACTAACTGAATGGTGGTGAATTGACAAGACAATTCAACAGTCAGACATTAAGAGTTGAGCTGCAAAAACTACCCAACTTGCCCGTGTTTCCAGCTCAGCTACTAATACATACATACTGTATTTCTTGTTTTTATTTCCAATGCTGCCTCTACCTCCCAGACTTGCCCAATGTTCCCTCTACCCCCTGACTTGCCCAACTCTGCCTCTCTCCCCTCCCTCCCCCCAACGTTGTCTCTCTCTCTCCCCATGTCCCCCAACTTTATCTCTCTCTCCCCCTCCCTCCCTCCCCTCAATGTTGTCTCTCTATCTCCCTCCTTCCCCCAATTTTGTCTCTGTCTCTCCCTCCCTCCCTCACCCCAACGTTGCCTCTCTTTCTCCCCCTCCCATCCCCCAACGTTGTCTCTGTCTGCCCTTCCCTCCCTCCACCCACTATTGTGCAGACATCCACCGACTGCCCCAATCTCCCTGGTGGGTAGTGGGGGCAGCCAGAGGATGTCTGCACAACACGCGCAGACATTCTCCACTGCTGCCGGCCACTTCCGCCAGGACTGCTATTATGAAGCTGGAAGGTCACGTGACCTCCCGGCTTCCGTCATAGAAGTCCCGACGGACGTGCCGGGCAGCAGCGGAGGATGTCTGCACGCATTGGATCCCAGTCTTATAGTCAGAGATTCGAAAACTGGTTAATGCAAGATAGATTCCAGACAACTTTAAAAAGTATTTTTTATATATCTTAAAGAGATATATTTAAATTGAAAGTAAAATTCTTCAGTGCAACAATATGTATATAGTACATGTTTTGATTCTCAAGACTCCTCTTGGTGCAGACATGTTCTATGAGTCTGCAGTCAGATCCCTAATCATCTGACCAAAGATATGCATCTGCATCAACCAGCATCATTTAGTGATTATGGAGCTATAGATCATATTGCAGCACTAGATCTATAGCTCCATCCTTATTAAATGGTGTCATCTGGTGTGACAGGAACAACACTGAATATGCATTGGACACATTAAAACAGAACCTAGAAAATCAAGAAATATATAAGTCCTTAAAGGACAACTAAAACAACCAACCAGCCTACTGAACAGCTCTGCATCATCTCTGAGACAGAGCTGAGAGTGAACTGGCATGTATCTCTACAGAGATAAGGTAACACTATTTTTTTTACCCTTGCTTCCTGTAAGGAAGTTGTTCTTTAAAGGGACACTCCCACCAAAAAATGAAAAGTTTTTATGTTGTATTGTTGATTTCAGATATGTCTTTTGCTTTTGTTATGTGACTGTATTTAATAAAATATGCAACTAAACAAGTGTGACTGGGGGCTGTCATTTTGTGAAATATAGTGTTTTTGGGTGCCACCTCCTAGTGACTTTAAAGCACAAATTTCACACTTTGGGGCTGGAGACACCGAATACAGTCTATAAGTCAGAATTCTAATCATAGACTTACACTGAATGGAAGGGTAGTGTAACTATTACATCACAAGGGGGCAGAGCTATGATCCTGTTTCAACAGGTAAATCTCTTCTCTTTGTGTTGGAAGGCAAGTAAGAAAAGTTGTACACAGCCACTTAGTCCTTCCTACTATGATACACAGGAGCCAGTAATAGTGCAGGGAAGTGTCTTATGACATCATCATGCAGACTTTGGCTACAGTAAAGTGAGACTGGATGGAAGATTTTGGACGATGTTGCATCATGGGAAATATTCACAAAATGGAGCCAGGAGATAAACAGCTAATTTTATTTTCAATCTATAAGTCAATCATATAGAAAAAACAGTGGCATTTCATTTATATATGTGTTTGTTTTAAATTACCAGGTTATCTAGTTACATCTTATGTAAGTGGTAGTGTCCCTTTAAAGAATTTTACTTCAGTAGGTGGATGAACAATTAATGCACAAAATGGTGCAATGTTATGACTTCTGAATCTTTGTGATGGGAGCATTTCCATTAATGCTGATTTAACATTACAATAATGTTTTTTTTATCTAGTGCCAACAATTTACACAGTGCATAAGTAGACTCAAGTAGATTTACAGATACAGGCTGATAGAAATGATACAATGGATGCTTGTATGTGCATAAACGAATCACAATAACCATATGCTGCCTTTACTAGGATAAATAATCATTCACACTGTACAGTGTATTTGACACACCACTCCATACCTTCCAACATTGCCCCCTGACGAATCGGGATGCCAAGGGAGGAGTCTGGGGAGGAGATGGTTGGTGATACCGCACATGCGCTGAAGCTTTGTCACTGTCCAGTTAAAGCTGGCAACTGAAACATGCGCAGTAGGCATTCTCCGGTGTCTAAGACCAGGAATGCAGAATTGCGGTCCTGAGTCCTGCTGTCCCACTGAGCACTACTTCTGTCCCGAAAAGCGGCACAGTGGTAGAGCTCAGCGGGACTGACCTCCCAAATCGGGACTTTGGGAGGTCAGTGCCGCCAAGCTCTACCACTGTGCCGCAGAGTAAACTAATAGTAGCATAACTCCCAAATCGGGACTTTTTAGCTTGACAACTCAAAATGTTACCACTAACATTTTACCATAAACGTTCTCTAAAACCTGCAAACAAAAACTGATATGACTGAGACTAAATATTTCATAAATATATCTTTTACCAAATGTTTGAAAATATCTGTACTCATATAAAAGGCTGTTTGCCAAGTGTGATTCATCATTAAATTGTTTAGTCGTCTGAAATAGAGCTTGATATTAATGCTAAACCATTAAAGTCACTCGCAATCCATTTTTCTAATCTTAGACGTCTTTCTTTTTTCTTCTTTCTTTCTCTGTAGGTACATAATTAGAAATCCATCATGCTAAAATGGTAAGCATTGATTTAATATTTATTGACACTGATGCTCACCAGAAGCAAAGTACTTTTAAGTGATGTAGATATATGTTCTTCTGATTTTGTCTCGGTTTACATGGTATTATTCAGGTCTTCTGAAGTGTATTCAAATGCTTGTTCTCTTCCTTGTGTTTCTCAACTGAGAATGTAGATAAAGAAAATGAGAAGTAGTGCTCGGATACTCAGATCTTCGAAGAAAGAAAGGTTTTGTCTTTGGTTTTCCACTCTGATTAATCCTTTTATAAAAGTAAGAGTAGCTATCCTCTGAAGCCAGATCACATGACACAAGCCTTTTGTCTAGTACCTTCAACAAAGACGATCCTTAAGTTAAAGGGAACAACAGGTTGCATTGAGTCCCCATATAACTTTCCTGATTACAGTTACTTTATACGGATGATCTTCTGCTCATTCTTTGAGATAATGAGCATCAGATTTAATTTTAAACCCTTCGTTGAGATTGGCTGGACAAAATAGTAGTAAAGACATTTGCAGTGTACAAATGTTTTTATTGGCTCTCTGTTCTACATATGAAAAAGAAGATTATAGAAATGCAAGCTGGTTTAGCTTGTTGGAGGACAGGAGAAAACAAATAATTATAACAGATTACTGAAAGATTTATTCACAAAAGCTATCAATCTTGACACATGCAATGTCAATATGATAACAGAAAAAAATATGCACTTTATTCATGCAGGCAATTGAGAAGGGAATAGCAAATTTGAGGCCAAATTAGCCAAGTTGGAAAAATGCTCCCATTCAGCAATATTTCAAACTTTGATATTTGGGTCTTAAGTTTGAAATTCCCTTCTAGAGTTGAGCAGACACCTGGATGTTCGGGTTCGGCAGGTTCAGCCGAACTTAGAAAAAATGTCCGGGTCCGTGCTCGAACTTGACCCCCCACCCCATTGAAGTCAATGGGGACACAAACTTTTGGCCACTAAAATGCCTCTAAAAAAGTCCTGGAAAGGGCAAGAGGGCTGCAAAATGAAGTAAAATGTGGGTAAGAGTAGGACAAGTGCCCTGCAATCAAATGTGGATAGGGAAATAACTTAAAATAACATAAAATACATGCAAATTACAAATACAGCTGAGCCATAAAATAGCACTAGATGGAATCTTTGATTTTAGCTTTGGAAGAACATAAATCTAAATCTAAAGCATGGCTGCCAGGCGGATCAACAGAATTATCCATTTGATAGAGGGTTGGAGTGCAGGGTATTCTCTTTCAGTTTATACTAAGTGACCCATAGGTTGAGGAGGTGGTGACCGTGGCGGTGGAAGCGGCGCTGGAGGAGGAGGAGGTAGCCAGAATTTTTCAAAGTGCGCTGTAAGCACAGTATTGGACTGTTCTATTTGACTCTCAGAAATGAAGTGCACCGCAAGACGCAAATGTACTATTTAGCACCCAAAACAATTAGAATTTTTCAAAGTGCGCTGTAAGCACAGTATTGGACTGTTCTATTTGAATCTCAGATATGAAGTGCACCGCAAGCCGCAAATGTACTATTTACCACCCAAAACTATTAGAATTTTTCAAAGGGCGCTGTAAGCACAGTATTTGACGGTTCTATTTGACTCTCAAATATGAAGTGCAGGACGCAAATGTAATATTTAACACCAACAAATTGTAGTATTTAAAAATGCCTAGATGTTGCCCACTGAGCTAACATTAAAGTCATGTGCCTGGCACACATGCAGTTGCAAGTGTACTGCACTCTCTGTGGCACTGGGCTCAGGGCAGGGTACAAATATGTAGTATAGCACCCACTAAAATAATCACTGTAATTTGAATAGTCGCTGTAGGATTATGCCCCTCAATATGCCAGGATTATGCCTCTCAATGTGCCAGGATTTAGCCACCCAATATGCCAGGATTATTATGCCACTCAATATGCCAGTATTTTCCCACCCAATATGCCAGGATTATTATGCCACTCAATATGCCAGGATTTTCCCACATAATATGCCAGGATTATGCCCCTCAATATGCCAGGATTATTATGCCTCTCAATATCCAGGATTTAGGCATCCAATATGCCAGGATTATTATGCCACTCAATATGCCAGGATTTTCCCACACAATATGCCAGGATTATGCCCCTCAATATGCCAGGATTATTATGCCTCTCAATATGCCAGGATTTAGCCACCCAATATGCCAGGATTATTATGCCACTCAATATGCCAGGATTTTCCCACACAATATGCCAAGATTGTGCCCCTCTATATGCCAGGATTATGCCACTCAATATGCCAGGATTTTCCCACACAATATGCCAGGATTAGGGAGGATTTTTTTTTTTCACCGTTCCCGCGCCCCCTGCTCAGTTGCGCCCTAGTGTTCGGGTCCGGGGTCCAAAAACCGTAATGTTCGGCACCCGAACAGTGCGGTTCCGTTTCGCTCAACACTATTCCCTTCTCAATTCCACTTTCATGCACAAAGCCCTAAATTTATAACTATTTGATATGAGCAGAGCAAAAGTACAAACAAAACCAACCTGTGTTTGTTAGAATTAGATTAGAAAATTGTGCCTAAAAATATCTCCTGTTCATGACATTTGTTTGTGGCACCATATGCAAATGAAAGACTACAACAGAGAACAATTAATGTTGATATAGTGGCAACAGGAGACAGCACAAGCACTTTGAAATTGTATTCTTCTCTGAATCGACACCATCCTGAGCAAGCAAAATCCTTCAGCAACAGCTTCAACTGGCAAATGTCTTTCTGTTCGGTTGATACTAACCTAAAATCTTACTTGTTTGCACAGCTTGTTTTTATTTATTTTAGGAGGCCAAAATGAGGACAAATATGGTCAATTAAGAAAACAAAAAGGAACTTTGTATTTTTAAGTCTTCTGGCTTATCCTAAAAATTGCTGGTTTTCTTACACAGTACTTCCCACATGCAAGGGAAGTTACATGTATACTGTACATTGTATGTGAGGATAATTCATCCATCTGTATATGAGTAGTGGACAATGCGATATGTGTAATGAAAAGTAAAACGCATATACTGTTGGACAGAAGTTCTTAATACTATGTAGATTCACAATAAGTGACACACGTGCACAGTGGGAGAGGGACAAAGCCAGTTAGATCATACCATTGACTAACTCTCCACTCTTTATGAAGTGAATGAGTTGTTATGTACAGTTTAATTGACATCAGAGGCCTAGGGTGCAATCCTAATATGGCCATTCTGGCTCTGTCACCTCACAGATGGGTTTGATTGTGTTGATGGATTGATTGTGTTGATAGTCTTGTGGAGCCCAAATAACAAATGGCTTTTTTGACAGGACAAATGTGACTCTCAGAATTCTACAAAACATTTGTTTGCACAAATGTAGGTTGCGGGCAGGGGGGGGATCCTAAATTAGGCAAGAGTAAGATGGTAGTGTCCATTCAGCCTTAATTTCCTTACTAGAGTTTAGATAGATTCTGATCTGTTGTCCTATTGGTTGTCCTGTCATACCCTAAAACACAGCAATCTCTACCGTACATCATTAATTTGGCAAAAGTGAACTAGAGGACTTAAAGATAATGGATGCAGTACATACAGTGGATATAAAAAGTCTACACACCCCTGTTAAAATGTCAGGTTTCTGTGCTGTAAAAAAATGAGACAAAGATAAATCATTTCAGAACTTTTTCCACCTTTAATGTGACCTATAAACGGTAAAACTCAATTGAAAAACAAACTAAAATCTTTTAGATAGAGGGAAGAAAAAATATAAAAATAAAATAATGTGGTTGCATAAGTGTGCACACCCTCTTATAACTGGGGATGTAGCTGTGTTCAGAATTAAGCAATCACATTCCAAATCATGTTAAATAGGAGTCAGCATACACATGCCATCATTTAAAGTGCCTCTGATTAACCCCAAATAAAGTTCAGTAGCTCTAGTTGGTCTTTCCTGAAATTTTCTAAGTCGCATCCCACAGCAAAAGCCATGGTCCACAGAGAGCTTCCAAAGCATCAGAAGGATCTCATTGTTAAAAGGTATCAGTCAGGAGAAGGGTACAAAAGAATTTCCAAGGCATTAGATATACCATGGAACACAGTGAAGATAGTCATCATCAAGTGGAGAAAATATGGCACAACAGTGGCATTACCAAGAACTGGAGCTCCCTCCAAAATTAATGAAAAGACGAGAAGAAAACTGGTCTGGGAGGCTACCAAGAGGCCTGCAGCAACATTAAAGGAGCTGCAGAAATATCTGGCAAGTACTGGCTGTGTGGTACATGTGACAACAATCTCCCGTATTCTTCATATGTCTGGGCTATGGGGTAGAGTGGCGAGACGAAAGCCTTTTCTTACGAAGAAAAACATCCAAGCCAGGCTACATTTTGCAAAAACACATCTGAAGTCTCCCAAAAGCATGTGGGAAAAGGTGTTATGGTCTGATGAAACCAAGGTTGAACTTTTTGCCCATAATTCCAAAAGATATGTTTGGCGCAAAAAAAACACTGCACATCACCAAAAGAACAACATACCCACAGTGAAGCATGGTGGTGGCAGCATCATGCTCTGGGTCTCTTTTTATTTAGCTGGAACTGGGGCCTTAGTTAAGATAGAGGGAATTATGAACAGTTCCAAATACCAGTCAATATTGGCACAAAACCTTCAGGCTTCTGCTAGAAAGCTGAACATGAAGAGGAACTTCATCTTTCAGCATGACAACGACCCAAAGCATACATCCAAATTAACAAAGGAATGGCTTCACCAGAAGAAGATTAAAGTTTTGGAATGGCCCAGCCAGAGTCCAGACCTGAATCCAATTGAAAATCTGTGGGCTGATCTGAAGAGGGCTGTGCACAGGAGATGCCCTCGCAATCTGACAGATTTGGAGTGTTTTTGCAAAGAAGAGTGGGCAAATCTTGCCAAGTCAAAATGTGCCATGCTGATAGACTCATACCGAAAAAGAGTGCTGTAACAAAATCAAAAGGTGCTTCAACAAAGTATTAGTTTAAGGGTGTGCACACTTGTGCAACCACATTATTTTATTTTTATATTTTTTCTCCCCTCTATCTAAAAGATTTCAGTTTGTTTTGCAATTGAGTTGTACAGTTTATAGGTCACATTAAAGGTGGAAAAAGTTCTGAAATGATTTATCTTTGTCTCATTTTTTTACAGCACAGAAACCTGACATTATAACAGGGGTGTGTAGACTTTTTATATCCACTGTATAGCACTATGCTGTCCACTTTCAGCTTAGCATTTGAGAGTTAATTTACATGTAATTAATCAAATAAATCACTAAGTGGTGCCTTAAATGTAACAGTAACAAACACAAGTTTCACAATATTTAAACATTTGTATTCATGTAATTGTACAAAAACCTGGTATATGAAACAGAGAACTGCAATACAAGTTCAATGCTTTGTTTAATGCTAAAAATAATTTTCAAAACAGCTTAAACTTCCATCCTGTTAAAAGGTAGATAATATGTATACATCAATGAAGTTGTAATACTCTATGTGATTAGAAAAATATAATGGAACCAAAACATATTTTTACATACATTTCACAATCCAGAAATCAATACAAATCAACTGCAAACGGCAAGTGTTATAAAACATACATATCACTAGTTTTAGTAGATCTCATGGCAATAGTAGTGAAGTTGTTGATTATTTTTGTACAAAAAATCACAAGTAAATTATAGAAGAAGGAAGAGCTTCTCATACATGCCTCAGAACGTAATCGCAGACAATAACCTGTATGTATATGGAGTAAAATCATCTCTTTTTTTTTTAACTCTCTAGTGCCTCAGAGTTGTTATCTAATTACTTGGTGAATAGCGCGATTCTCTGGGTCACATGGTCTTTAGATAACGCCTTCATATTTCACACTGATTAGATGAAACTTGAACCTGCCAACTGGTCATTTTCTATTGCTATGTTTTTATTACAGCTGCAATCCCTGCTTGAATGTAGGTGAATCATTTAAGAGTATCTTCTAACATGGTAAATAATGATTTCCATGAGCACTTTAGACCCATTTGGTCACTCCAGTCAGTGCATTGTCACATAGGATCTTTTTTCTTTGATATGGAAAAGAGAGAAAACTGAAAGCATCGCTGAGCTGACAGCACAATGTCTTTCAACAATCTGAGCTGCTATAAATTTTGAATGAGGCCTTTCAGCAGTGACAGTGATAGATTAATCAGGAAGTTTTTTTTTTTATATACTTTTTCCATAATTATCAAATACATTTAATTCCAGTCAGTATAAGAGTAATTATAGAGAAAACATTCTATTACAAAATATTAAAAAAAAATAGTTTGAAAGATACAGATAAAAACCATTCTAGCACTATGCCAGGGACGTCCAACGTGCGGCTCGCTGGACATTGAGGTGAGGCCCACATGCGATTGCCAGTTGTAACCGCACCTCCACCTGAAGTGCCAAGAAGCAGGGAAGCGCGTTGATGATGAGCTCCACACCCCTTGGAAGTAGAGACTAAAGTCAGAGCACCAGGTGTCATGCATGGCCATCTGCAGAATTATTATTTTTTTCTGCCAGGATTAAGCCATTTAATATGCCAGGATTTAACCCCTCAATATTCCAGGATTTAACCTCTCAATATGCCAGGATTTAGCCATTCAAAATGCCAGGATTTTGCCTCTCAATATGCCAGGTTTTGCCCCTCAATATGCCAGGATTTTGCCTCTCAATATGCCAGGTTTTGCCTCTCAATATGCCAGGTTTTGCCTCTCAATATGCCAGGTTTTGCCCCTCAATATGCCAGGATTTTGCCTCTCAATATGCCAGGTTTTGCCTCTCAATATGCCAGGTTTTGCCTCTCAATATGCCAGGTTTTGCCTCTCAATATGCCAGATTTTGTCACTCAGTATGCCAGGTTTTGCCTCTCAATATGCCAGATTTTGTCACTCAATATGCCAGGATTTGCTCGTTTGTTGCCCCCCTCCTCCACCCCATTCCCCAGCACTTACCTCCTTGTTGCTGTATCTCCTGTGTTCTCCTCCGTGCATCTTCCCTCCTGCACGGAGGAAGGAAGCTCCGGTCACGTGTTTTTTTATTTTTTTACTTTATTGAAGTCGCGCAGCATCAATACAGTTAAAAAAAAAAAAAAACACGACAGGAGCTTCCTTCCTCCGTGCAGGAGGGAAGATGCATGGAGGAGACGACTTCGGTTTGTGTAACAGGGAGCTTAACGGCAGCATTAAGCTCCCTGTTACATCAAAGGAACTTTTTTCTTTTTTTCTCTCTTGAAAATCCAGGGGGGGCAAGCGCCCCCCCTTGCCCCCCCCCCCCCCCCCTCCTGCGGATGCCCATGCTCACATCACGATACCGCTTAGATCACAATGTGAATCTATGGATCCCAAACCCCACTTTATAGCGGGACTCATTTGTACTATAGAAAATTAAATCAGAGACCAAACAAAACCAGGCATCTATATAGACTGGTTCCCATAGTGACCGACATTTTGGTCTTGCAGTGTGGGCGGGGTTATGTTATTTTGCGATACCCTGCAATGGTGCCTGTACTCTCATAGCATAGTGCCTGGAGCTTGCTTCTTTATCATATATGTTGTGTATGCAATGCTGCCTATAGACAATACAGTGCAATACTCACAAGCAGCAACCATGCCAATACTGACCCAAATTTTACAGGACTGTTCTCCTAAATGGGCACTGTTAGCAACTGTGTGTTGCCTTCCTACATAAATTTGACTGATCCCCCCCACCCCCACCTCCATCATAAAATCATGACAGAACTTAGCCACCTCTAGTGTAATGTTTACATATTACAGACAAAATGAAGAAATGCTCACTAGAATAAGCTATGCAACAATAATTAAGGAAAGCTATCTGAAAACACTGTATTCTTTTGCACTCATGTTATCTCACTAAACCACATAGCAGTGCATCTGTTGGATTAATGCTTTTCAATGAGTAAAGCTGCTTTAGATTAGAATATATTATTGGATGCCGCTTTTTTTAAATAAAAAAAATTCTTCTGCCAAGATGTTTACAATTTGATTTAACAATCAATAATCCTATTTACACAGAAGGCCTCCTAACAGCTAAACAACATTTATTATTATTATTATTATTATACATTTTTATAACATGGAAACAGCTGATCCAATTAACTAGGGTAACTAACTTACTTTGTATTGGGTGACTAAGCTGTCTCAGTTTTGTGCAGTACAGTTTATGCTACATTTTTAGAGAGATTTCACTTGCCACAGTTTAATTCCTCGGAGAAACAGATAGCATGTGTTGAGGATTATGGATTAGAGAATAAGAAAATCCTATTAAATCTTCAAATGAAGAAACTAAGGTTTTCTCTGGATTGCCATTTCCAGTGGACATTTAAAGGAAAATAGCAAACGTCTTTGTGGATTTACGAGTGTCTGGTTTTCACTATGGAAGTGATTTGTAAGAGCAACAGCTGTATCATTGCTAGAACTGTGCATGGTAGGATACAGCTGTGTAATCCAAGAATGGGTCTAATACAGGTTCATTGTTACAAAGGTCATGCTCTACTAATAACTGATCCTTCGAGCATTGATAGCCAAACACCGGTACTGACTACTATGGTGCTCAACTTGCTGTAGACTTGATGTTTGTCCATTCTTGGCTTGTATTATATTGATTATTTATATTACGTGTTTATACAGTTCCAACATACAGTATGCCAGTGAATTCTACAAGAGGATCAACATTTCTAGAAGGGGATGAATGGAAATGAATGGTCACCAGTGGGACCTTACATTATCTCCTCTGTGAGCCTTTACATTTGCTCCATTGCATGCTTTTATGTTCATACCACTGTATAACAATGTGAATACAATACATGTTATATTCTACTTCGAGTACTTGCAGTCAGCAAGTTGGTACTTTTCACATATGCATAACACTCCCGAAAGTGTTTGTAAACTTTAAGCAACACCTGTAACAGCAATTATTTTATTTTTCTACATGCTACTGGCACAGGTTTTAAATCCCAATGAAAAAAAGCCAGCTCTTAAAGTGACAACTAGCCATCTAGAGATTCATAGAAATGCTGGCAAGACATAAATACATTTTATTATAAATAAAGCCTGATGACAAAAGGAGCCAGCTCTTGTTGAGACAATGTGATAGTAAGAAAATAAGGAAGCACAAGAAAGTCCAATATGCAGAAATCTCACAAAGCTTGATCCTTATAAAACATAACGTTTAATCCAATAGAAAAATAAAAAATAAAATGACATGGGGGTAGAATTCACACCTAATGTCATTTTATTTTTTATTTTTCTATTGGATTAAATGTTACGTTTTTTAAGGATCAAGCTTCGTGAGATTTCTGCATATTGGACTTTATTGTGCATCCTTATTCTCTATTTTGCCGATCACGGCCGGGCTCGGGACCCGGGGTCCAGCAGACGGTGAGCAGCTACAGGGGATTGATTTTGTTCGCATGCCTCTTCTCCCGCTTTTTGATATTTTGCAATGTGATAGTAAACCATCTAGATTTCTAGAAACTCCTGCAAGACATAAACTCATTTTGCCTTATCTAAACTTGGTGAATCTTCTACATCAGTGGTTCTCAGAATTTATTTTCCCCTGTTGCCATCAATGCAGCCGCAGACAAGCTCTGGTGGGCACAGACGAGTAGTCAAGTGGATTGTTCCAGAGCTTTTCACGGTGGCTACAGGATAATGTGTGAAGTGGGAGCAGAATATTTGATGACTGAACCTGAAAACCAATGTTCTTTGGGTTTATAATGTACATCTTCAGAGAGGAGCAAAAATACAAACAAATGCTAAGTACCATGTTTATCATTTACCACTTGTACGGCACACCATAAACAAATCCTAAATGTATAGAATATGAACCAAATAAAACTTATAAACCTGAATCTAATCATCTCCAGTACAAAACTAAAAACATTATCCAACAATACAATATAGTTGTCTCATTTTAAGGACAACATAGTACTTCATAAAGCATGCAGGAATCTAAAGGTCAGAGACTTCTCAGCTGCTTAACGGTACATAATACTAAGTAATATAGATGTCCATTATACTTTGCCATTGCTACCATGTTAAAAGAAAATATGTATTTTAGTAAATATTTCATGTGGTAGATTGTAAGTTTATGAACAGGGCTGTCTGAATCGTGTATTAGTTTGTCTCTGGTTGTCTAACCTATCATTTAGTTCCCTTCTAGACTCTACATCAAGTGTTACGTATACTATTGGCGCTACATAAATAAATTTTAATGTAATGTAATAGAGACAGTATATAATATCCCATAATTCCTAACAATGATGGCTCAAAGATTATATATTAAACCAAATACTTTCAAAATCATTTCAGGTTATTGCAATCTGCAGTTACAGGCTATTCCAAAAGTAATTTAGTTCCTTCTATTAGTATAGCAGTTCATGTAGTTTGAGAGAAGTTGAACTCCCAGGGACAATGAAGGGTAGTGTTCTTTTGGTTAAGGAATGATAAAATGTACTTTGGAGAAAAAAAAAACATAAGCAGAGATCTAGTAAATGTGTTTATCCTGAGATCTACCCAATATCAACAGTATTGTAGCGGGGGGGGGGGGGGGAGGGATATTGCTGTAATATTTGGGAAAATGTAGGCACGCTTGTCTACCTCGGCTATAAACGTATAATATTAATTGATATTTCTGAGGTTAAAGGCACACCATAGTTAGCAATTGCTGAGTTGCAAATACAATGTATTTCTATGGTAAATTTTTTAAAAAAGAGAAATTGATCAATCTAAAAAAAAAAATTAATTTTTCTTTAATTTTCATGTTAGATTTCAGATAATATAATAATAAAACGTAAATTTGAGTCCCGTGTGTGTGTGTAAAAGTTTTACACGGACTACACAATCCAGGCATGCAGCACGTAGCAACACATATTGCATTGTATTTGCTTTTACCTGTAAAACTTTAGTTGAACTCATTTCACTTATAAACAAAAGGTAAAAACTAAACATAAGATGGCAATAAATTCTATAGTAAACGAAATGTAAGCTACAGTGACATGCACGATACTAGAGTAAAAAAAGAATATTTCAAAATATGTCCCGTGATCCCATACACATTCACACAAGGGTTTTGGTGGGAGAGGAGTATTTCTTTAAACTAAGTTTAATTAAAGAAAATGTATTGCTAGAATAAGGCAAATTAGACCTTATTCAAAAATGAATTTCTATTTAAATATGATTGTTTAGGTGTGATTCTACATTGTTACATATTCTAAAATATTCCCATTTATTTTATTTATTTTAAATTATTATTTATTTGATTTTAGTATAAAAGGATAAATACAACAAACAATAACAAACGGACATCCATATGGTGCAGTTAACAGTATCATGACAGGGGTACCGATTATGTTTCAACAAATATCCAGTTAAATTTCCGTGTCATAGATTTTTGTTACACTGTTAAGTTCACAAACAAAATGGGTCTAAAATGCAGTTTGAAGTATCATTCGTCTTTCGTCTAAACGTGACGTCTAAAAAAGAAAATAATAATAAAATATTCCCATTTAAACATTTCTATCAAACTGAATCAGCATAATATTCATAAATAAATAGCATTTTCTTTGGAAAATGAATACTACATTTGAATGGTCCCTGACTGAATTTTTATGCAAGCATGTGCTAAGTCCCACAAGCATCTTTTTTTTTTTTAACCCATTCTAGCCCAACATATCAAATGGATTGACATAGTAGAGATTCACCTGATCACTATAAAAAAGGATTGGTAAACCATGGAAGAATCTTTCATTTTGAACAAAATATATATTATGCCTTGAGAGTCTGAGAAAGAGAGTTAATATTGCTAACATACACATGGAATTACCATATCACATAATTGGCTTCTAAAATATTGTTCGACTGTTGTGTTTCTTCCTGTCATAATGGTGCTTTTTGAAGAGGAAGTGACATCTTTGACTTGGTGGAAAGCACGAGAGTGAGAGAAGGCAGAGCAACAATAGTCTGTGCCATTGGAAAATGCAAAGACACTGTATACTATCTTTGTGCATAGTGCTGGGCTGGGTAAGGGAGATCAATCCAACATCCTAAGGGGGAAAAAAATAAAAATTGCAGGTCTGAAGCATTATCTGTGGGCATGAGCAACTGCACCCTCTTCCTTTCCCTTGACAACCCATGTTGATGTATTTAGTTTTATTGACCAGCAAGCAATGGTGCACATAAAATCAACTTACCACTGCCGACTCAACTGGTTGATACATACTTCACAACATGTTTGTCATGGGTATCGGAACATTAGCTACAGGTGTTTTATGCCAACATGCGCAGGCTGTATTGTTATGGTGTCCACAAACTTGGATAGTTTGTTGGGAGTTTGAAAGTATATATTTAGGGTGTTTGCATAAATTGACCAAATAGTGAATTAGTATTAGGTAAACTCTCTGACACAAATTTCTGGGGTCTCTCTCTTCTACTATAGAAGAGTTGTCTACTGGTTTATTTGTATACTATGTGCCTTCTCAGAATGCGATTGTGACCTCTCAAGTATCGTACATACAACAAAATCCAGAAAACAGAATCCTAAATGTGTAAAGAAATAGTAAAAGTAATACATCGTTTTATTTAGAGATTATATCTTAATATCTTTAAGGAGATCTATACTTTTTTAATGCACAGAAAATGTATAGAAATCCAGTGTATTCCAAAGCATGAGATGTATATCTGGCTCTAATGAAGAATACTGGCCTTTACAGTGACAGTGACATCTCTCTTATGATACTTTCCAAGATCTACCTGTTCATGTCACTTACAGTCAAGATTACCATTTAGGTGACCTTAATAAATGTCTTCTCTGTGGCTCATAAACCCACCATATAAAGGTCCATGTATCTTAAGTAATAGGAGGTAATGGGGATACCGTATATTCTATCAAGGAAGAAATTAATAAAGAAAAGTTACTGGAATTAAGAGAATAAAATTAGGCAAGGATGATTGAAAACACAATATCAGGAAAAACAATAAGCGTGTTTAATATCTGAGCCGCAAAAAATAAATTTTAAAAAAAAAAAGTAATAGGATTCCAGCTATTCATCCTAGCTTGCCTTATCTAACCTTCCTTAAATAATAATACAAATAAAGTGCCACAGACTTAATGCTCATCATAAAAGGGTCACTAATAAAAAAATTAAAAAGCATTCCAAACGTCTGCATTTCAAATACCCTACCACATGAATTTTTCATAAGCACCCTGCTTTCAAAGCAAAGTCTGGTCACATCACTCTTAGAGCAATATTTACAACAGTTTCTACAAATGCTTTGCACATGACCTTTCACATCTAATGAATACTAAGCTTGCTTTTATTCTTTAGCATACAGAAATCCTCCCAGTGTTTCCTTTCCCCTCAGCTGTCCCCTGCAGATTCCAATACATACTTCATTATTCCTTAAGTTATTTATGAATTGTACAGTGCAAGAAAGGCTCTTAGTGAGAACAAAACAATTTGTTGCTTTTCCCATTGCAGAATAGCACAACACACAGCTGTGAAGAGGGAGTTAAAATACAGATTGCAATGAGGATCAGGAAACTGGCTCTATATTGTCACTATGTGATTATCAGTGCTGTAAAATATCTCTGCTGAAGACTGTTAAACTATTTAAATGAAACCTATTGTGAGGCTTTCCAGGGATTTCATTTCTTGCTTGTTGTTTGTGGATAACCATCTATTCACAAAAAAAGAGATGAACTACACATGCGAAACAAAGTCGTTTTGTTTTATTAGAACATTAACAAGGGCCTACTAGTTAAATTTCCCTTATTCATAGAACAAACAGGGAGCACAATCAGACAAACACTAATCACAGAGGTTTCCGCCCCTCACAAAGTTTGCTGAGTCCTACTTAGGCTATGTTTTGATTCCGTTTGTAGACACTATTGTCTTTTCTTCTGCATTTGCAAGTGGTTCTCAAGTGATCTGTTTTTGCACCATTATTAATACATCAAGGTTCTATCTATACTGACGATACATGGGCTGTAAGATAAACTGGTCGTTATTTTAACAAAGCATTTTAGTATGAGTATCTTGTATCAAAATAATAATCCCTGTAGGAAACAAAAAAAAAAACGGTTCCTGCAGATAGGGGTTCAGCTGGGGAGTGTTACCCTTCTTGAACTTCACAGTGCTACAGCTCAATCCAGCAATGGTGTGCACAAAGAGAGAAGTCCAACAGGAAAAATGCTGGCACTCCAATTCACTTTTGCTTCTATTATACAACATTATGACATATTTTTTGTCATTTTCATATTATACCACACTCAATTTTCCACGTTTTATTTTGCATAGGTTATTTATTGCTACGTACCATACACAGACTTGTGAATAAAGAAAAATGTATCTTTATTATGTTTTTATGCATTGTCACTGTAATGATAAATATTTCAAAGAACTTGCTAGCTATATATCCGCCATGTTTATCCCTATTCATGCACATTTCATGACTTATTATTTCTTTATTATTTTAATTTTACTGTTGACCGCCCCGCCCCCCTTTTTGTGCTTCACATTTACTTGAATACACAAAACACGTCTTTTTTTTTTTACCTTTGTATTGACTGGTTCAGAACTGTTTAATTGCCATGCTGGTTCACTGTTTCATTGCACTTATGACTGACCAAACCATTTTCCGCTTTACGGTTGTTCAATAAATACATTATTTGGATTCAGTGATGAACCAGAGTGCCAGCATTTTTCCTGTTGGATTACTGAGTTTCTTGTAATACCGATTCCTTTGGTGAGTGAAAATTTTAATAAATAGTTGTAATTTGTTTATTTTCTGAAATTATCCTATTACACTTTTATTTTTTGTTCTTGTTTGCTTGAGGATCATCTGTATTCTACCATCCATAACCCATTGAATATGCTGCTATTTTTTGGGACTTGAGGATGCAAAACCAATATATGTATAGTGTACTACAATGATATGCAATATCAAACAGAGTATGATACCTGAGGTTCTGTCCCACTACATGGTACCACTGACAATCCCATGACGAAGCTGTACCCCACATGCCCCATTTTGCCAGGGAGGAAATTTTGGGAGTTATGCAATACCACTAATATAACACAAAGTCAAATAGACATAGAAACATAGAAACATAAAATGTGTCGGCAGATAAGAACCATTCGGTCCATCTAGTCTGCCCAATTTTTTTGAATACTTTTATTAGTCCCCCATTCCCGGTCTTATAGCTAGGATAACCTTGTGTCCATCCCACACATTCTTAAAATCCTTGACTGTGTTTACCTCTACCACTTCTGCTGGAAGGCTATTCCATACATCCACTACCCTCTCAGTAAAGTAATACTTCCGGATATTACTTTTAAATCGTTGCCCCTCTAATTTAAGACTATGTCCTCTAGTTGTGGCAGCTTTTTTTCTTTTAAATATACTCTCTTCCTTTACTGTGTTGATTCCCTTTATGTATTTAAATGTTTCTATCATATCCCCCCTGTTACGTCTTTCCTCCAAGCTATACATGTTAAGATGCTTTAACCTTTCCTGGTAAGTTTTATCCTTCAACCCATGAACCAGTTTAGTAGCCCTTCTCTGAACTCTCTCCAAAGTATCAATATCCTTCTGGAGATACGGTCTCCGGTACTGCGTACAATACTCCAAGTGAGGTCTCACCAGTGCTCTGTACAGTGGCATGAGCACTTCCCTCTTCCTACTGCTAATACCTCTCCCTATGCAACCAAGCATTCTGCTAGCATTTCCTGCTGCTCTATTACATTACCTACCTACCTTTAAGTCCTCTGAAATTATTACTCCTAAATCCCTTTCCTCAGATGTTGAGGTTAGGACTGTACCAAATATTTACATGAAATATGGTTCTGTACAATATCACATAAGTCTGTAGTTAGTAAATGGGAGTTCATACACTAAGAAAACGTACTCTTGTGGTAGAAGTTAAATAAGAAAAACGTAGTTCCTAATCGAACATTTTTACAGAACATTTTAAGAAAGCTCTTTTACCATGTGTTTTTTCAATTACTTACTCTACTATTAAAAAAAAATCATTGACAATTTAAAATGTTTAAAATGTGATACAGATTAATTATTTAATTAATATTTGTGCAGCTCATATTTCTAAATGTCTGCAATAAGATCCAGTATCTGAAATGGGAGAATAAATGGATTAACGTGACTGAAAAACACTTCAAACCATTTTCGTTTAATCGTTTTGCATGTCTAATGGTGAATTTATGACTGGAAAATCTCTCAAGAAGTCTGCAGTGGATTTTATAATCCTAAACACAGCTGTTGTTTCACTGTATTAAATCTGTACATACAATCCATTTAAAGTCACACAGTGTACTGACTATAGAGTGCTGACTTTATTTTATATAGACAAAAGTACAATAGATATTTATATAACAAAATTATCAGAAGTACAGTGCTACGTGCCCTTGCTCTTAAGACATATTGGAATATTGGTGGTGTGGTGTGAGAAAGTTAACATTTTATTCTGTTTCTTTGTGCAGAAATAAAATGTAGATCTTCAATGAATACCACTGAATCAGCTGCTGGCTATAGAGATGGTAACATGTCTAGACAGATTGGAAAAATTCAAACTTTTTTTTGTCAATTTTTTTTAAGGATTTAGTAAATGTAATACAGATCTGCTTATCAAATTAAATGTGTGCATGCCAAAAGAGTGGGAGGAGATGATTTCAGTTTTAGTAAAGTGGGGTCTCAAGTATTTGTGCTATCTTCATGTTTTCAATCTATTCATTTTTGTACAGAAAGAGTACAGAAATCTGAATATACTCCATGTCTAATATAATAAAGGAAATCAGGAATGCCTGGACCACATTGGGTTATCCTGAAAAATAAAAAAGAACAATAATTTAGATTTAAATTTTTGCAGAGAAACTGTTTTTCTATTTGCTGTCACAGCCAGTGGTGTATCTTGGTTTTGTGCTGCCCTAGACAGACTAAATTCAGGCACCCCCCACCCACATTGCACACGTAGGACATGCCCCATCACCCACGTTACACACCCAGGACATGCCCCATCACCCACATTGCCCACCCATTACATGCCCCATCACACCATTACATGTCCCATCACCCACATTGCACACACATTAAAGGACCCATCACCCCATTACATGCCCCTTACATACCTCCATCACCCCATTACATGCCCCCATCACCCCCATTGCATGCCCCCATCACCCCCATTACATCACCCCAATTACATGCACCCATCACCCCATTACATGTCACCATCACACCGATTACATGTGCCCATCAAGGCCACTTTAAGACCCTAGTGGGCCCTGGGTAAAGTCTTTAGCAGCGGGCCCCCCTCAACCCAATTTTTCTAAAGTCGCATTGTAAAAAACTGCCAATTTGCCCATTAATATGCCACAGCCAATTTGCCCATTAACATGCCAGTATTATTTTGCAATTAATATGCCAGTATTATTTTTCCATTAATTTGCCACAGCTGATTTGACCATTAATATGCCAGTATTATTTTTCCATTAATATGCCAGTATTACTTTTGTCATTCATTTGCCAGTGTTATTTTATTAATAATCCACAGCCAAATTGCCCAATAATGTGCCAGTATTATTTTGCCATTAATAAGCCACAGACAATTTTCCCTATAATATGCCAGTATTATTTTGTCATGAATAAGCCACAATCAGTTTGCCCAATAATATGCCAGTATTATAATGCCATTAATATGCCACAGCCAATTTGCCCAATAATATGCCAGTTTTCTTTTTACATGAATAAGCGACAATCAGTTTGCAAATAATATGCCAGTATTATATTGCCATTAACATGCCACAGCCACTTTGCCCTCTAGTATGCCAGCGTTAGGTTTGCTAGTAATATGCCAGCATTATTGTGCTCATTATATACCACTCCTCGAATACTCACCTCCTGGCTGCTCCATGTCCCTGGTCATCTTGTCTGTGCAGGAGGGTAGTACAGTCACCAGATATTACATACTGTCATATCTGGTGGCAATGTTTTTTTTTTCCAGTGGATGCGGACTTCCGGCTGCTGCCCGCATGGCTGTCTCCATATGAGGCAGTCATATGGGCAGCGGGGGGGCACTTTGGGCCCTGGGCAATTGCCCACTTTGCCCATTGGTTAAAGTGGCCCTGTACCCATCACCTCATTATATGAGCCCATAACCCCATTACATGCTCCATTACCACCATTACATGCTCCATTACCCAATTGCATGCCTCCATTAACCCATTACATGCCCCATCACCCCCATTAAATTCCCCCATTATCCCCAATACAAGGCCCCATTGCATGCCCCATCACCCCATTACATGCCCTCCGTCACCCCAGTACTTATCCTGGGCAGTGCTGTGAGTTCCCTGGTGTCTAGTGGCAGGCAGCATGATGTCTGTGCGCTTCCCAGGTGCACAGACAACCTACTATGCTGCCTGTGGGCTCCGGTTTGACTAGTGAGTGCCAATAGGTCGCGTGACAAAGACATGATTCTGCCTGTCATGAAATGCCACCTCTTTAAAAAAAAATTGTTTGCCAGGCAGACAAGGTAAGTACTGATCTAGTCTAGTGCTGGTCACAGCATATTTTTCTATGTTCCTATATTATTATTTTTATTGTGGATACAGTCAAGGATAACACCGAAATTGTGAAAAAACATTTATTGTTCAGTGTATAGGCCTAGGAATTCAGACTTAACCAAGATCAATATACAGAAAAAATCTGGTACTTGGTGCTGTTTTGTCAACCATATGCCATATGCCACAGTGAGTCATATGGCTGGTTGAATTTTATGGTCACCACAATCCCACAATCACCACAAAAAAGTGCTGGAATAACAGAGGATGCCTACACCTGGTTAGGAGTTGGGATGGCTAAAAAGCAAACAAGACTTCTGTATACCTCTCAAAATCAGGATGTGGGGAGCTGAGCCGCCGAGGTTGATTATCATTGCTAATGCGGATGAATGGTAGCGCTGTAATTTAAACTGGCAGCACTATGAACATGCGTACAATTCTACATCAGAACTGGGGGATTGTGGTCCTAAATCCGGACTGTCCACTTGAGGTCTGCTTCTTCAATTCAGATATTAAGAAAGAGACCAAGCTCTAGTTTTAGTCACTTTCTAAAGTATTGTGATTTAGTGAAGCAGAATATAAAATGATCATCCAGATTCCTCAAATGCTCTTCAGTAGCTCTTCAGGTGGACAAAGTTATGACAAATCATTCAACAGTTTTCAGCCATTGATCATTTGATCATGTGTACAAAATGCAAAATAAATGGTTTAGTTTACCTTAGTATTTCGTGATTTACATATCCCCTTCACTGTCTAACATATAAAGTGCTTTGAAGCTAATCTGGTAAAGATATTGTTTCCTGTCATCACTCGTAGTTCTTCTTTGCTAATGAATACTCCACAAACATTAATCCACTGTGTCTGGCAAAGTCATTGTCATCACCCCAGCTCTGAACAATATTACTGGCTTCATCTGTGCTCTTTTATAGGCATCAGTTTGGAATTCTACATGTTATAGAACATTTGAAAAAGTAATTTCTGATTGGCTTTTAACCGTATATAGATTAAAAATTGACTCACGTCTAGAAAAAAAACATGAGATATGTGAGTTGTGTTAACAGAAGGAAATGAATCAACAATCATAAACATTGAACTTTCACCACTTCCTTTCCTCCTGCCAAAGACCTGCTAAACCAACATGTCAATACTACGATATATTGAACACAAGCATAAATGGACTTCCAAAGCTTAAAATCAATTCGATACTATAATTTGGCATGGTTTTGTAGTCTACAAGAGCCAGGTATTAAATCATAGCATCCACCGGTTTATTTTGTCAAATCCCCTTTAGAGCTGTCAATTCTATTGCTCATTGAAAATTGAGCATTCCATCTCTTCCAGCAGGCTTCCTATTATGTAAGTCATAGAATCCAGTAATATCATGATCCGGCCTAATAGCTTGCAGGGAAAATGTAGTTATTTTTCTTTTCATTTGCTTATCCTAAGATAGCACATTTCTTTAAAAAGCGATTGGAAGTTTTCTTCCAAAATGGCAAGATATTCACTAATAGTCACTTTGCAAGTATGCCTTTAAGAATATTGTCAGTTCCTGGGCCTAGCATTACTATGTGTTCCAGGGTGACCCAAGCTCGGAATTCTTTTTCTGGTGTTCTAGGGGGACAGCTGGCAGGATATTGGCGCCGATAATTGAGTATCTAGACTTTTCTCACCTCCCTCCCAGCATCCTGTGGTAGGTTATATATTGGGGGTAGGGTCATGTATTAGGTGGTGACACTAAAAAACTTATACTGGGCCCCCGATCCAACATTTTAAATCCCTATATTAATTCATTAACCTTATTCTAGTTATTATTATTGAAAGTGAAGGACAAATTGTAAATCAATCAGCCTCCTGAACAATTACTACCTCAATATCAGTACACTTATCTTTTATAGCAATCATGAAGATCACTGCCAAGAACCCAATTAATGTACATAAAAAAATGTGTATTTGCGACAAGAACTGCTTATGCAATAGGAACACCATTCATTTATACACCCCTTATGTATGACTATTAACCAGTGTACAGTCAAAGATAGCAAGAAAACATGTTTACTACACGTTTAGGGCAGGAGTTTTCTCATGAAATGACCTTGAATAATTACTTATGTACTGATTGTAAACATAATATCGTAATGCCTCTTACATTTCTTGGAATTCTTTGCCATGATCAGAGTTGTATACCTTTGAAAGTACATCTGGCCATACAAAATAGTAACAAAGCTGAATCAAGATACTAACATCTCACATTTGTCCTGTTTGTAGCAAGATGTCCTGGAACCTGATAATAACAAAGATTTCCTTTGCTCAGGTTGATGACACAGCATAGATTTGGAATGGGTTTTACCTGTATCATGGAGTCATATCAGTGAAGTCTCCAGATGGAACATGTCAGTGTGCCACAAATAGTGTTACTATATCGATCTTATATTCTCTTAAACATGGTAAAATATGACCCCATTGCATAATAACCCAGGACTAATGTCCTATACCTAAGCACAAAACTTTTACTTATACCTATAACCATTACTGTCACAGTCATAAGACTATAAGTTAACAATGAGGTTCCAAATTTACCCAAATACAGATGCCAAGAGTATAGTGAATTTTGACCTATACAGTTTTTTTTTTTTTTTTACTAATATCCTATTTGCACCTGTTTTTTATTCCTTTTGTAATTTATTTAAGATAAATTAAACACTACTATGCTGTGAGGTAAAAGAGGTTAATGCATTGATTCACAATCCAGTGAGGCAGCATCTCAAATGAACCAATCAATGGGATGAGGAGAAAGACTCATTTTTCTTTTACAAGTGAGTTTCAAGCAGGGCTTCTGTAGCAGCTGCAATAGTGTAGTTAACTACTCTAAGCCTTTATAATCTGATCAGCTATTCTGACGGGAATCTGTTACCGTCTGTTGCAAGGTTTTGTTCCTGTGTGCGCTTGGCCTTTAAGGCTAACTAAAGGATATATGTGGGTAATATGTCTAGATATGTGACACAGTACTAAAGCCAGACTAAGAAATGCAGCCGGATTAATACTAAACAAGGGAAGTATCATATGTACTTTAAAATGGATTATCGAGATTCATCCAAAAATGAATTAACTCAAACCTTATCCATAATGTCATTCTTTCCTGGTTCTCTTTTACAGTGAATTGCAGACTGAGCTCAATCAGGAATAATAAAAATAACTCAACTAACTAAAATCCATAAACTAAGGTGAAAAGCAGCATTAATCATTTAAGTGCCATATTGTTGTGGAAGGCATTGTAAAGTAATGTGTTCCTTGGCCATTTAATGGGTTACAGTTGCCTAGGTTTTTACTGTCATTAAAATGTTTTGTTTTATTTATTTATTTATTTTTTTGTTCATGCAAAGTCTCTGCAGTGTTTAAAATCTTGACAATTTTGACACATTTTGGGGATATGTATTAATAGAGGTCCTAAATGTTGTGTTATTACTTAGATCTATCAATTTTCATGGTGCTTTCTACACTTACAGACAAGAAAGTACAATAATAGAATAAAACGGATGTAAGAAGAAATATTCTGAAAGAAAAATACCGGCCATGCTATTGTCCTCATAGACTTAACATTGACCCCAGGCTAATTTTACCGGCCTGCCAAATATGAAATGCTTCACATTTGGAACTTTAACCCAGATTTGTAGGAATTTCCTCCTTGTTACTAATCGCAGATAGAAGTAGTAAACAGGCATGGCTCTAAAAAAAATCAAGTTCCAGACTGGGAACAATGTTAGCATAACGGCTATTCATTTGGAAATGTCTTTCCATTGTCGAGCAGCCACACACCAATTCATAACCCTCAACTGTCCCACTGTCCGGCCGACCTCTCCCTTAGTCCCGCTTTTTCTGCATGGTGCGTAGATCTGTCAGGATGACTGACAGTGCCACCGCACATAAGTAATAGCGCTGTAATTCAACCTCCCAAGCTCCGCCCATGGGACATATGTTTGCCAGGAACAAATATTAGGATGTATGCTAATCTAAGATTATGTGCAATTCCAAGTGTCAGCTGGAGTGGTGTAAAGCTCACTTACATTGAATCTGGAGCAGTGGAAGACTGTTCAATGGTGAGATGGGTCACATTTCATAATTTTGCAGTCCCAAAGTCAAATCAGGGTTTGAACAGTACCTGATTGAATGCATAGTGCTCATAGTGCTATCTATAACACTTGGAGGAGAAATAGTGGTCTGAGGCTGTTTTTCATAATTGAAGTTATTTAATTATGAATTCTTAAAAAGACTGTATCATATTAAAAATGATCTATATATTGTGTTGACAAACTGCAAGCAAATGTCTTCACCACCAGTGTAAAACGTAAGTTCACCTTATACTGATCAGGATTCTCGATATGGCTTTGTTTTTGTAGTGGTTTCTCTTTCTCTTTTTTATTGTTCTTACAAGTTGTTGGTACTCTCAATTACACGAGAAGGCACCAGACTAGTTCATCGTTTTGATATTCCCAGGGTTTTTTGTATTCTTGTATATATTTTTTTGTTAATTAATTTTTTCAGGCACTTTAAAGTATTGTTTCTTGCTGTCCCACAATAGTTTATTATCTTTAATTTGTTTAGCACTATCCCTGTATGATGTTGCATAGTTACATAGTAGTCTAGGTTGAAAAAAGACTTGCGTCTATCAAGTTGAACCCTTTTCCTATACCATGTTTACTGCTGTTGACCGAAAAGAATGCAAATAAAAAACTCTTATTTCAAAAATATCAAAGTTGCTTTTTGGGGGGATCCTTCTTGACTCTCCTTGTATCAACAAGCACTAAATAAATATTAATGCCTATACTAACATGCATATCCCTCTTTGCTTCTGCTCATTAAAAAAGTATCCAGGTCGCTTTTAAAGGCATCTTACATATTTGCAGGCAGTGGATTCTGTACCTTAATTGTCCTTACTGTAAAAAAATCCCTTCTGCTGACGTAGATTAAATCTCCTTTCTTCAAGTCCTGTTGTGTTATTGAGTACTTTTTATTTGTGGTTTATTTTTAATCTGGTCTCACCTGTTCCTGTCCTGATAAATGTACTTTCTGTTTTAAAAAAAAAACAACTTTAGAAGGAGGCTGAGGAGGCCGAAAAAAAAAAAGTTTTAAAACTTTGATGCTGCTTTTCATTTTGATAAAAAAAAAAATGTATATGCAATGTGTATCTATTTAATGGAAGGATGCAGGGAGGAAAGGGAAAGAATCAAGATTTGGAGAAATTAGTTAAACTAGTTCAGTTATTTGTGTTTGAGGATAAAGTTAAGAATCTGAGGGGAGGCAGAAATCAGAAAAGGAGCAGAGAAGCTGGTGTTGAGTGCCACTGTGAACACAGCAGGGGAGAAAACCTTGCTGTAAAACTCTAGCAAACAGTTTACTCCAAATTTCACACCTATATTTTGCCTTTAAGGTACAAAACTATCTTGTTGGAGCTGGAAAAAAAACCTTCACACTGTATGTGAAAGATACAACAAAAACCAAACACACAGTATAAAAATCATTAAAAGTCCTCTCCATGCAGATACACTAGGAGACGGAACAGTTCAGCGGGTGCTTCCTGGCACTTGCTTCACTACAGGAGCTTCACTGCAAGAGGTTCATCGCAGGGCAGGTTCATCGCTTTACACTGCCGCGGTGAAACAACCATACTTTCATACACCTCTGACACCCATTACCACAGGTGTATAAAATCAAGCACCTATGCAGTCGGCATTTACAAACATTTGTGAATAAAAGGGGTATTCTGAAGAGCTCAATGAATTCAAGTGTGGTACTGAGGTAGGATGCCATCTCCACTGGACTCTGGAGCAGTGGGAACGTGTTCTGTGGAACAATACCAGTACTCACCTACTTTGACCTTAAGATTGAAATTACCATCTCAATTCCCTCTCTTTTTTTGAGAAGACCCTACAATCTTTGAATTAAATGCTTAATCAGATACTAATTCCTTGCTGCTCACAAAACCTGGGCGAAATGAAGGAATAATGCAAGGCCACACTGCCACATAGATTCAGATTCCCTCTCACATCGAGAATCTCCCACGACCCAGAGCAACATCATCATGCCACCTCCAATCCAGTGAATCCAGTCCAGTCAAGAACAAGATGATGATCCCTTAAAGCGCGACATCTGATTTAATTACTGGTTCATCCAATGTGCAATGTTTAGTGACAGAATCGCCAGAGCCGATGTGAAGGTACTGAATCCCAATAATGCATGTATAGACTGTTTAATAGTTGGTTGATCAGTAGCTGATTTGCCATGTGTCTGCTCAACTGGGCATGTGTGGCAGCTTCACACACTGTAGGTGGGGTTATATACCCCTTGCACAGGCATAGTTGGAGTTTTTCCATAAAATTGCTGGAAACAAACAGACAGATAAATAGATAGATACTGTGCAAAGCTGCTAATAGATTTTTTTTAAAATGTCTGTTTCTCATGGTTTTATAATTACAGACAGATTGTTCTTTTGTGACTGTTAATTAAATAATTGGATGAAAGATAAAGTTCTTTGAGTGTGATTTTATTTTATTTTGTCTATCAATTACCCTAAGTCATCTGCTGTTTAAAATATTCAAAGCATAATGTAAGTAGAGTTATTGGTATATGTTTCATTATAAAAGTGTTTTTATTTGTGGTTTACCTTTTCTTCCAACATATTTATGTTTGCTATTTACCATTTATAAAATTTTGTTTATTTCTCTTTCAAAATATGACAGTGCTTGCTAGACCTATGTATTCACCTATTGCACGTATGCTTCATGCTCAGGTCATCACTGAGTTTAACTGACTCAAATTAGTCTAGAATTTGTAATCTTCTTAATAAAACATACTAAACATGAGTGGTTAATTCTAGGGGCATATAGTTTGTCTTAAACCATTGTATGTTGATAATGGCATTATAGAACTAAAAGGATTGCAAATTTAAATAAACATCCCCCTGTGTCGTACAAAATACTCAATAGAAGTAGAACAATGACAATTGTGGAAAAAGGTAATTAACTTCCATAGAAGTGGCCTGAGGAGCCTTTCTGCAACTCAGCCCTTAACATAACAACCCCTGCCATGTGTTGCTTTATCTTTTATTGACAGCAGTTGTGTATTTAATTTAAAGAGGACAAAATGTAAAAAGAATAGTAGTAGAAACAAAAGAAATTATGTCTGTGACCACCCAGTAGACCACTTCTGCATGGACGCCCATGCAACAGGTAGGGTTTTCATGGGCGCATTGAAACATCACTGATGTACTCGTTTTTTGGTGGCCTATCCCATCAGATTTGTGTCTTTCCTTATTTCCTTGCTAACTATGTACATGTAGCATTGCTGTAAACTGTGTGCATCTATTAGACATTAACGCTCCAGGCACCTTGTTTCTGTACCAGGGTGGCTGGAGCTCAATCTTGCAGGGTCTTGTGGCATCACGTAACACTCTTGTGTCCCAAGAGCCTGTCCTGCAAAGTTGGCCTCTATGTTCTATATATTTTTTGGGGAGCACCATTCAAAGAAGTGGCCTTCTG
The DNA here is from genome assembly GCA_036172795.1 of Pelodytes ibericus. Taxonomy (NCBI): domain Eukaryota; kingdom Metazoa; phylum Chordata; class Amphibia; order Anura; family Pelodytidae; genus Pelodytes; species Pelodytes ibericus. The sequence continues at coordinate 164,215,379 of CM069858.1, forward strand.
CCTTCATGTGTATTTTTGGTAGTGCTCAGTCCCTCTTTAAAATGTTCATTGTATATTCAGTAGTATTATGATAGAAAAAGATAATAAACAGTTAACTGTAATAACCAATGGAGAACTCAAACATCTGTATTCAACTGTTATCTTAGAAACATACTCCTTTAATAACAGCTTGTGGGTATACCTCCTCAGTGTGCAGTGCTTGGCCAGTGTTTGTGTCACCACAGGTGTTCATTCCGCAGCTGGAATAAGGAAAAGGAGGAAGTGGAGGGGATTACAATTTATCAAATTCAGCTCTTGCAAAGAGTTTAACCTTTGCCAGTAAGCAACTAATTGTGAGAGCTTTGTATTCATCATTCATGAAACAACACATCCTTTCGTGTAGGTTATGTCTCAAATCAGCGAAATAAAGCCCTTCATTGCAAATACTGCCTGGCATATACCACAGAAAATAGGTTCCTTCTGAATTGAGAGCTTCATACTAAATGGTTTATATCTTCTGTTAACAATTATACCTAGTTTTATTAATACAGAGTTTAGATTATAAAGCATAAATGAGTAGATTAATTCAATAGTTACAGATAAAGGGGTTTTGTGCATTGCTTTTTACCTGTTAAAAGCTTTATTAATAGAAATTAGTTTTAACGTTTTTTTTTGCCATGTTTTTTCTTATAAGTTCATTATCTAATTTCCAGTAACTTAAAATACAATTTGTGTTTTTCCTGCAACCAAAAACTGGCTCTGCCCCAGCTCCAAATATATTAGTTGTTGTTTTTAGTTTTGTGACTATTGTTAGGTTATACTAAGAAAATATTGAAAATTAAATGATATGCAGTAAAAATTAGCATTTCATATGTAAAGGGTTTAAGGTCAGATCCTTGGCGGCAGCTATAATTTCTGCTTACAATTCACTTTTGTTGCTCAGGAGTTTGCTAAGGGGGCAGACTAGCAGACATGTAGTGCAGAAAAATGGGAGCGCCAGAAGTGATATATTTACTGTAGCTGTTTTTTTTCAAAGCAGGTAATGGTCTGATCATAAGCCTAAGATCCAGATTCACTGTGGATCCTCTTCACAGATAGGTGGCGGATGTCTGTGCACTGCACAAATACATCCTCTAATGCTGCCCGACACTTCAACCAGGGCTTCTATCACAGAATTCCAGGGTCACATGACCTCCCAGCATTCTGTTTCATAAGTAGCGGCGGAAGTGTTGGACAGCAGCTGGGAAAAACTGCAAGTGTCACTTAAAAAAACAACTCTATTCGGATATCCTATGGGCTGGGTGTAGCTGACTGGGACCGTACCAGCAGCAGGAACAGAGGTAAGCATGACATAGCATAATGAACTACAAAGAACACCCACTAGCTCAGTCGGGACTCTGACTGACCTAGTGAGCGGTCTAACCTATATTCATCACAGATAAACAAACTCATCTGATTATTCAACAAAATCCTTACCGTAAAGCTGACTTTCTGGTAAAATATTATGGCTGATTTTTATCTCCACACACTAACTTATCACACTATGGAATGTTGTGCCTTTTATTTTATTATTATTATTATTATTATTATTAATAAAATCCAGTCGACGTAAAAGGACAATTTATGTTATATTGATTTAAACACACCCTGTTATTTAATTGTGAAAATATTTATTTATATACATTATACACATAAAAGAAGAGGTTAAAAAAGAATAATGATTATGCAGTGAAGGGCATGTTAATGTGCTGTAATTTGTTGCTATGAGCCTCAAGAGTATCCTATAATTCAGTGGGAGAGTGCTTTACTTTATGATTGTGTAACAAATTTTATGTATATCCAGGAGATGAGGCCATGCATATGAGTGGATAATATCCTGATTTAGTAATGAAACGCTAGTGTGTAGTATAATATGTTTTGATTTTTATACACAGGTGCACTTCGTTATGGTTCTGGAACTCTCTCTTCAATATATCAACCAATTGTTCTTTTTAGTTCAATCACAAAAGACAGTGTAGCATGCCCTTCTGAATAAAACAGCAGAATAAAGTGAACTGATTCTGCATATTAATCATTAAATCATATTTAGCTATCACCTAACTTATCACTTTTGATAATGAATGTCTGGTTGAATTGTCTATGCTTAAAACTGATGCTAACTAATGCTAACATCTCTCATTCTTGTCAATAGATAGCACAGCCATTGGACAGCTATCAAGGGCTATCAATATTTAATGAACAGATCAATATAGATTCTGTTTCCCACAAGCAAAGCAAACAGAATAGGCCAATGAACAGTGTTAGATAAAAAGCATCACTAACTGGCCCCATTAGCAAGGAATGAAATGTAATGTGTGAAAATATTAAGTAGCGGAAAAGAGCAAAGAAGAGGTCAGGACTACAGGGTAAAATTCATTCTACTAGGGAAAGTATACAGATATACAAATACAACAAAGAATATGCTGCTTTAAAAGACTAACTGAACATTGTAAAGGAGGTAATCCAACACTTAACAGAAAGTAGCAACCAAACGGGATCTATTGGTAGGAAATAAAACATAACTTGGAATTGAGAACAATTAAAATGATTTATTGTAAAAATATAAGGTAGCATCAACTGGACATATACACATTAAGATTTAGAAACGATTCAAACAAACATTACATGTACAGATCCAAGGATGTATGCAGTGCTATATATTGCCCTCTTACTCTTAGTTACTTACTAGTTTTAGGTATAATATAGCAGAGCAATTAGCACCTCATACATTATTAAATTGAAATAGATTCATATATATATATATATATATATATATATATATATATATATATATATATATATATATATACTGGTAGCATACATTATTTTAATGAAATATACATCTATATGTGTGCACCTTGATTCACAAGGGCTTTTCACATAACCTTTACTTTTTAAATGTTGTCAGGAATATGTTTCCACAGGATATATCTGGTATATGTCAGAACTATAAAGGATACCTTTAGGAAAAACACAAATACCATATATAGAAGGGTTATTGGCTTTAGAGAGAAAGTGAGGGAGAAATAGTGAGAAGGAAGGAAAGCAAGGGAACGGTACCCTGCATATTTCCACAGATTTCCAATAAAGCTGGAGGAAACCATTGCATCAATGCTAAATAAAAGGTTGGTGAAGTGCTGTACCATTAGTCACTATCTGTAGTGATCTATATCTGTGACACTAGCTGAAAAATGTAAATTAAACTATAGTAGTGACCAAATTATCCCATTAAGGGGGCAGTTTTTAAAAATGTGTACTAAAGAGCTGTGCAAATCATTACTACCTTGAAAGTCCTTCTCCATAAAGGGCCAACTGGTTACCCTAATCTAGGGTATGATTGCCTAAATGGAGGCCCACATGTTGAATATTGCTTATATGAGGTGGGTTATGACCCCTTCTGTGAACTTACCACCACATCCTATCCATTGACCACAAGAAAAGGCACCAATGATAAAGAGCACAAGGCCACAACCCATCATATCACAAACAAGAAAAAACAGCTCAATGACAAAAACTGCTAAAAGTTCACATTCCAAGAACAGCACGTCAGCTGAGAGATATTGTCGAGCTGGTATCTTCATTCAACAGTAACTGCTGCTCTTGAAAAGATCACTTCCCTCTGCCAATCCACCAACAGGTCACTAGCACAGCAAAATGAGTTGACAGAAGAACAAAAGCAGAACAAACTAACAGCAAGGACAGCTAGATGACATTTCAGGAAGAAAAAGTCCATGTGACAAAAGACCGTCAGTAAGCACCAGTTCTTCATGAATCAATCTATCAACGAGAGAAAAAATCAAAACGTGGTTACCAATCTACATTGATCACTTTTTCACCCCATAAAAGAACAGCAGCAAGAACATACAAAATGCATTCACCTGGCGCAATCTCTCCCAGCCACTTCAAACTGTCCTAAGATTCTTGAGGAGACCCACCATTCCCAAACCATACTATAAAGAATTATCTAAGAAAATTTTAAATAACATCTCAGAGTTAAATAAATAAAGAAACAGGTCATTTTTTTCTTCACTGAAGTACCTTCGGGTATAGTGGAGTCCATTCTAACATATGGATAGATCATTTCCTTTTTGTAGTGTTGTTGGAACCCTTTGTAAGGGTATCCTGTGATATCTGTACATTATACTTAATGATTTCCGTATTTGTGTATGCCAGAAAATCTTATAGGATAAGTCCCCAGGAATTATTCCTACTCTTCACTGCTTCAGTGCTCTCTTTCTCTCTTTAAATCTGTAGGTCTCTCTCCTTCTTCTCATCTTTCTTCATTGTTTAACATTCAGCTGTTCAGACATTTATTTAACATCCGAAGAAAGTACATATCCTCCATAAATATGTTATGTAAAGAACATATGTCCATTCTGTTTTGCAACTTCATTTCCCCTTTGTAGGAGCTATTCCATCTTGCATTTAGATTTTATTTCACAATGGAAAGCAAGTAAAGAAATGTTTGGGGAAACGACTAATGCATACAGGTGTACTGTTGCTCAGCCAAGCCAACTTTCAAGTCACATGATTCCAGGGTATCCTGAGAACAGTTTTGCAAACAACGGATATTTTGAATCCTCTCTTTAAAGTTCTCTTATTCTCATTCCAAGACTGGAAATGAAAAACTGAATTGCCAGATCTCTAAGCATGAATATTTGTTTGGGTCAGTTCAAGTTTGCTAGTCCAGTCATTTTCATTATGTACAAGTTAGCAGACCAAGTATTAATAAAGCATGAAGCATTTGTTTTATAAAATATTAGAATTTTATTTTCTGCTAACTTTCTGATTTTGTTCTGGAAACTGCAGATTAAAGGGACACTCCCACAAAAAAAATGCATTCTTTTGCATTGTTGATTTCAGATATGTTTTCGTCATGTGAGTTTATTTTATTAAATATTTTACTGAAACAAATGTGATTGGGCGCCCCCATGTTGTTAAGTATAGTGTTTTTGTGTGCCATCCTCCAGAATCTTTAGTATCTAACTTTGGGGCTAGGAACACAGAATGCAATCTATTAGTTAGAATTCTGACCATAGTCTGGTATTGAATGGGAGGGTAATGTAACTATTATTTCACAAGAGTGTGGCGTTATGATCCTGTTTGATCAGATCAACCTCCTCTCTTTGTGTTGAAAGGCAGGTAAAACAAGTTGTTCACATCCACCTAGTGCTGCCCAATTGTGATACACAGGAGCCAGTAAGAGAGCAGAGGTGTATCTTATGACATCATCATGCTGGCTTTTGCCACAGTTGTAAAGTGAGACTTGCTGGAAGATTTCGGAGAATGTTGCGTTATGGGTAAAATTCTCAAAATGGATGCTGGAGACAGAGACAGAGACATTATTTCAAACATAGAATAGAAAAAAAAAACAGTGACATATGTCTTATATATGTGTTTGTTTTAAATTCACAGGTAATCTAGTTACATCTTATGAAAGTGGTAGTGTCCCTTTAAGCACATATAACATTATGCATGGCATTTTGGTGTGTTCGGCACTTCAGGTTTGAGAAGTCCATCTCTTTTCATCTTCCATAACATGATATCATCTTCAGATTGGTGGTCCACCAACAGGCCCGGACTGGCCATCGGTCATACCGGGCAAATGCCCGGTGGGCCGCGGTGGCCATGGGCCGAGGCCGGCAGGGGAGGTCCCAGGATCCCCCCTGCTGGTCTGTGCAGGGCCGGCACTATCCGAGCGCCGGCCCCGCTGTTTTCCATGAAGGGCCGGTGAGGACATCAAAGATCTCCCTCACCGGCCCACATGCTGTCGGCGAGGAGAGAGGGAGGGAGGCAGTCTGGAGAGAGGACCCGGCGGAGCTCTAACTTGCAGCTCCACCGGGTTCCTCTCGCGAGATCCGGAGCATTGCCATGGCAACGACCGGATCTCGCGAGAGTGAACTCTAGCCCGCAGGCTAGAGTTCACTCACCACGAGGACCACCAGGGAACACAGCACCGCCAGTCCCAGGTACCAGTGTGTGTTGGGTGTGAGAGTGCTGTGTGTGATGGGTGTGAGAGTGCTGTATAAATGTTAGAATGGATTGTGTGTGTGTGTGTGTGTGTGTGTGTGTAGGAGGGGGGGGGGAATAAACAAATAAAATAACAGGCATGATGTCTCTTCCCCCCCCCCGACATAATGCCTGTTATTTTATTTGTTTATTCCCCCCCCCCCTACACACACACACACACACACACACACACACAATCCATTCTAACATTTATACAGCACTCTCACACCCATCACACTCAGCACTCTCACACACACAGCACTCTCAAACACAGCATTCTCACACACAGCACTCTCACACCCATCACACACAGCATTCTCACACCCATCACACACAGCACTCTCACACCCATCACACACAGCACTCTCACACAAATCACACACAGCACTCTCACACCCATCACACACAGCACTCTCACACCCATCACACACAGCACTCTTACACCCATCACACACACATAGCACTCTCACACACAGCATTCTCACACACAGCGCTCTCACACACAGCGCTGTCACACACATCATAGACAGCACTCTTGCACTCTCACACACATCATACACAGCACTCACACACATCACTCTCACACACATCACTCTCACACACAGCACTCTCACACCCATCACACACAGCATTCTCACACACAGCACTCTCACACCCATCACACACAGCACTCTCACACCCATCACACACAGCATTCTCACACCCATCACACACAGCACTCTCACACCCATCACACACAGCACTCACACACCCATCACACACAGCACTCTCACACCCATCACACACAGCACTCTCACACCCATCACACACACATAGCACTCTCACACATAGCACTCTCACACACAGCGCTCTCACACATCATAGACAGCACTCTTGCACTCTCACACACAGCAATCTCACACACATCATACACAGCACTATCATACACAGCACTCTCACACACAGCACTCTCACACACATCACTCACACACCGCCCCCCTCATCACACCGCCCCCCTCACACACACATACTGCACCCCTCACATACACACAGAACCCCCCAACACACTGCACAACAGACATACACAATACTTCCATATATATATATATATATATATATATATTTATATATACACACAGCACCCCTCACACACATACTGCACCCCTAAACACATTACATTCCAGACACACACTAGATCCCTTACCCAACTCTGGATCATCTACACACATACACGCACTAGATCCCTATATACACACTCTGAAACCGTTATAAACACACACTCACTAGATCTCCTATACACATTCTGGGTCCTTCAAACACACACTAGACTCATATATATATGTATATATACACACACTAGATTCCTTGTAACCAAACACATACTACACCCCTAAACACACACTACATCTATGTATATACACACACACACACACACACACTATAGCCTGTATGCACACACTTGCTATATCCTCTATACACACATTGTCTACAGCCCCTAGCCACATATGCATCACATTACACCACAAACACAACACAACTAAAACCGACCTTATTACACAATACCACAATCAGCTCACTCTACACACACGCAATCCCACAAGCAGGCTCCAAACACATGCTCAATACTCTTTCCTGGCATTTTTGTCTCCTGGTATCCATTTATAGAGACACCAGAGACAAGTTGCAAGGAAACACAGTGCAAGCATGTTATTAAATTTGCTTGCACTGTGCAGAACAAATACAGGGCTTTTTTCTCATGCTAGAGCTCTTCAACAGAGCTCTGCGCATGGTCTGCACTGGAAGAGCATTGAACCAACATGCTCACTTTGAGAGGGAGCGTGTTTGTCATCGGTGATGACAAAACACACCTCCTCTGCCCCGCCCCCTTCTTTGTGGGCCGCTGTGATAAAAAATGCCCGGGCCGAATTTTTCTCCCAGTCCGGCCCTGTCCACCAATATTTTTTTGATAATGGAAAAGTACATTTGGTCAGTAAAATTTCAGACATTAATGGCAGACAATAAAAAGAAGAAAGGTGGAGCTGAAATTTAAGAAAAGTGGTATTTCTTACTTCAAGAAGTAAAACAAGAAGGGCTGAAATACACAAAATGTAGGTATTGTAAGAGGAGGTAAAATGAAAGAGGTGGGACTAAAAAAAAAAATTGAGGAATTAGAAAAAGAAAGCTGGAACGAATAAGTGGACAGCTGAAATGACATGTGTAGGGCGGTTGGATGGAATTAAAAAAAGAGGGGAAAAATAAGGCCTTCAGTTATGAGGAACCTGTGCTTGGAAGGAAAGTAGGAAAGATGGAATACAAAGTAAAGGAAGTCTCGAGAGGAGGAACCTTGAATTCTGGGGGTAGTAAAAGGGTAGCTGCAATAAAGAAGGTAAAAAGGCAGAGAAAAAGCTGAAGAGAAAACTTGATTTAATGACAAATGAGAGGATGGAGTGGCTGTAATGAATGGCAAGACTTAAAATTCACATGGGACTGCTGAACTATATCAATGGGGTGAGGAATGATGGGGTAGATCTAGAATTACAATACAAATTTTATTTATTATACAGCAGGTATTATTTTATCACAATTATAAGACTGCACATTGCAAAATGTTTCCCAGAAATTGTCTGTTTTACAATGAAGTATCATCTATTTTACTGAACAAGATTCATTGTCTGGTCACGTTAAGTATTTACCTTTGACAAAATGACAAAGCTATGTTAAACTGGTTTAACATCTGTTGCTCATTGAAGCTATTTTATTCTGCAGCATGAAAACACATTTTTAGATGCTTGTTTTGGAATGGGAAAAATACTGACAACCCTGGTTACTTTAATTATAAATGTAAACTCAAGATTTCTTTTCCTGTCTCCATGCGCTATTTAAATCTCATTTCTAGTATCATTATCTTGCATTTGTATGCTAAAGTCAGAGAATCCAACAACACAGACACATAATGCTTTTTATATTCTAGATTTTTATCAATCACGGGTGCTTTTTTTATTTTTTTTGCTTTTGTATTTTTACCATCAAATGATGTTTGACAATAATCATATGTTAATGACATGTATAATTAATGATAAAAATACCAACATCTGGTAGCGTCTTATTATAGGCTGATTTGAGAGTACTATTTTCAGTGTGTCACCATTAAGTTAAATCATATTTAAATCCTTTAAATGCAAACTGCTTTCATTAGTTGGTAATTTAGGTTGGCACGTGCAGTACTAGGGAAGGTCATTTTAGTTGCTTTATCTCAGCCAAATTAAATCAAAAAATTTTAGCTCCTAAAATAACCAGAATGTTCTGCAAGCAGATGGATCCAATTTGCTTCGTGGGACTGTGATTGATTAATCCTCAGAGCCTTTTGCTAACTGATATTAGGAACACAGGAAGACTCCACTTTACAAAAAAAATATATATATATATATTGACTGATCCCACCTTGCAAAAGAAAACAATACCTCATTCTGTCAAGTTGACCTCTGTCATACATACGTGGGTCAAGCACACTGGTTCAGGTAGTGATGTTAGTATTTGGATTATGTTAACATGTTGAGAATAATCGTTCAATGATAAAACTAATTAAACCTTATCATTTTGTTTGTTCTTTTTCTATGGATAATTTACATACTTTTGGTTTCTACCAAAAAAAAAAAAATACTCTTTACTTGTTTAATGTGCTTTTTCTTTATAATATACTGATATTTACAGTAGTAATGAGACTTAGAACAAGTAGACATAATAATGATGTCATTATTTAAAATATACATAACAATATTTTTAATACAAGTTTGGGACCACGTGAGAGCAGAGGAGGACCTCCCTGCCATGACAAAAAAATGTAGGTAATCGGAACATAACACCCCCTATGAGTTACAAAAAAGGGAACTTCTTCATTTGAAGAATATAAAGCATGTAGGGTCAATTACATAAAATCCAGTGTTAATTTTTCAATAGAAAGATTAGAGGAACATTGTTGTTATAAAGAAAGAAATTTGTAATCATACCTTGCTGCAAGATATTCACAATATGTGATATGATTAACCTTATTGGTATAGCCATGAGGTTATCATACCAGATATTATCATAAGATAAAATCTTCAAAATCTTGCATTTTATCGATTAGACTGCTAAGAAGTAATTGGCTCAAGGAGATTCGGAGATTCTTTAAATGCATATGGGCTGATAAAAAGCCTAGACTCCCCAGAAATATACTAAACAGAAACTTGAATGAAGGCGGATTAAGTACCCCCAATATAATAAAATATTATATGGCGCATGTGCTACTACATCAGACACAAGGCAAACATATAAAGGAATATCTGCTTTGGTTAGATTCCCCTGGTTATAATAACTTAAGTAAATACTGCGGCAACTATATGATTAGGGAACTGTTAACATATTGGAGAAAAGTTAAAGAAAAAAAAGCTATTATATATTTCCTCCATAGAAATTTACCAATAGAAATATTGAAGAAGATCTTGGTTGACCTTGATCTAAAGGCATGGAAAAGACGGGACATGCTGAAAATCGAGGACATACTACAGGTAGATAATATTAAATGTATCTCCTTGGACATTAAAGAGGAAAGATCTAGTATAGAGCTGGGATTGAATCTCCTATGGGAAGAAAATATTAAAATTAAAAACAATTATCAATCTGGGACTTTTGAATTGCAAAAAAGAAGTAAGACATTTAAGCATTGTGGAGGAGGATTTAGGACAAGACATAGATTATTTAGAATGGCTAAAGATTATTTCAAATTTAAAACCAATAAACTCATGTCGGAATATCTAAATCCAGAGCTGCTCTTATTAACAAGATGTTTCCGCCCACCTATCTACTCTGTTGGAGATGCGAGATCGAAGATGGCACGTACTACCATGTCTGCTGGAAGTGCCACAAGTTAGGACATTTTTGGGATATGATACATGAAATTATTATTGACATTACTGGCAAACATTTCCCAAAAAGTTCCTTGGCACTATTCTTACATCAGAGTTGACAGTTAAACTGACGAAAAAGGAATGCTATTTAACTTCACACATATTGATGGGAGGGAAATACAATCTAACAAGTAGTTAAAAATCAAAGAAAATCCAGGATTTGGATAGCTTAAAACCCCAGATAATCTTCCAAATAGAAATGGAGAAACCAAGGAATAATACCACAAAAAAAGGATGGGAAATTTTGACTAATTACTGTAATTAAATGAACAAATTTAGAAAAACGATAGCACGTTAACAAGAGGGGAGCATGGCACGTTTAATTGTCTATGTGATTGTTGTTGTTTTTATCATTCTATCATCATTCTATTTTTATACGAAAATGTTTATCCAAGATAAAATGTCCATTTGTTGTATTTATGTTATGGAAAAATAAAAGAATTAAATGTAAAAAAAATAATTTACAAAATCATGCATTTTATAGAATAGCCTGCTAAGAGGTAATTCACTATTAAACCCCCACAACTCTATTATGTCTCCAGTTTTTATGTTTATTCCATATTGGTTGGTTGTAGTAATTTAGCAATCAGGTAAACTCTGCACAGAAATATCTCTTCTTAGCATTAGAATCACCAATATTTTTTTAAATACTCATGTTATACATGTTCTTTAAGCAGGAGCAGAACTTAATGTACATTTTTTATACACATGCTTTTCTTTTCTTTATTGTTCTTTTGTGTCTTCTTGTCCTTTAGCACATCGGTCATTCACTGAAATAACTTCATGACCTAAGTTTTAGTTTAGGTATTTAATTGGTCTTTTTCTTTTTTCATTTTAGCACTGTATCAATATAGAGCAGCAACATATTGAATACTATGACTATCATGTTTAATTAATGAAAACTCCCCAGAGACTGGTCATTGCAAAGCAATTATTCACTATTTATGGTGTTTGGAAAAATGATCACAAAAATAGTGCCTCGGAGATTTAATTTTGCAAGATTTACTGTTAGCATGGAGTATTTTGAGATATTAAATGTTGTACTTAAAACCTTATTTGTTGTGGCCACATACCAGGAACATATCTTGGAAATGTCAACTCTTAGTCTCTAACCATGTCAAGGTGACATTATCCTAAGAACAGGATATTGCAGATGCTTGGAGAAGAAAAGATAAATAATAGTATAGTCAAAAAACACATAGTATGTGGATGCATTTCATACTTTAACTTACTTTAATTTAGAAGAATCAGATGAAGAGCTCCCTGGCAGTAAACATGGCGAAGCATTACAGCAGATGTTTAATTCAATGTATTAATTGCAAACAACACAAGCTGAACATTGTATAAACACACTAATATCTTTGAGCGACGCAGATTACATATGTATATGTGATAATCAGATATAAGGAGTAGTGAGAGACCGCTATGCAGGATAAACCAGGGTATGCGAAAATAGAATAGTCGGGTACAAATCCAAGATCAGGGGAATCGGCAAACTTTATAAACGTAAACAGTCCAGAATCAGGGGAATCAGCAATCTTCATAAACGTTAAACAGTCCAGGGTCATACACAGAAAAGCAGCAAAACGGATAACAGACCAGGAGTAGGGAAACCAGAAGATCAGAATAATCCAGGGAACAATCCAAATCGGCAACAAGTAATCAAGTATAGGAAAACGCCAGGAGTTCAGGGAAAACACGAGAATCACCAAGCACAGGTATTACTGTGAGGAGCACTTTTAAATGTTCCCGCTAGTCGCGTGCTGACGTCGGGTGTGACGTCATCGGGGGCGCGCCTGAGCTCCGATAGTGGAGAAACGCGCGTCCCCGGCTGTGTGTAATCAGGTACAGCCGGGTGCGTGATTAGGAGAGGATACTCTGGGGATCTGCTGCGAGGTAAGTTATGACAGTTCCCCCTCCGAGGACGAGACCTCCGGGCTCGCCAATGACCTGGTCGATCGGGATGGAGTTCATGAAAGTCGTGAATCAAAGTATCAGCGTGAATCATTCTAGCTGGTTCCCAGGATCTGTCTTCAGCACCATACCCTTTCCAATGAACAAGATATTGTAACTGTTCACGATACAACCTGGAATCCAGGATCTGTTCCACCTCATATTCCTCCACGCCATCTATGACTATAGGTTTAGGGGGTGACACGAATCTACCGGGAAAGGTATTTTCTATCCAGAATTTGAGTAGGGACACATGGAACACGGGATGTATCCTCATAGAAGAGGGTAGGTCGAGTTTCATGGCAGATGGTGATATTACTTGTGTAATTACGAAAGGACCTATGAATCTTGGACCCAACTTTTTGGTAGGGCATGTCAATTTCAAGTGTTTAGTTGATAGCCAGACCTTGTCACCCACTTTGTAAGATGGTGCAATAAGCCTATGACGATCCGCAAACGTTTTGTATCGTAGTTGTGACTGAGTTAGGGTGTTTCGAAGTAGGGAGTAAGTATGTGTGAGGTCTTTGACATGGGTCGTGACTGATGGAACAACACTGGGAATAGGGGCTCCCGGGAGCATAGACGGATGAAACCCATAGTTGACAAAGAAAGGTGACATCTTAATAGAACTATGGATGTGATTGTTGTAAGCAAACTCCGCCAAGGGTAAATATCTGAACCAATCATCCTGGAGATAGGTCGTGAAACAGCGTAGGTATTGCTCTAAGGTCTGGTTGGTACGTTCTGTTTGACCATTGCTCTGGGGGTGAAAAGCTGTGGAGAGAGCACGCTGTATATGTAATTCTGTACAAAAGGATCTCCAAAATCGAGATGTGAATTGAGAACCTCGATCGGAAACTATATTTTCAGGAAGTCCATGCAGACGGAAGATCTCTCGTATAAAAAGTTCGGCGGTCTCTTTGGCAGAAGGAAGATTGGTATGTGGTATGAAATGGGCCATTTTAGAGAATCGATCTACAACAATCATTAAGGTAGTATGATGTCCGGAGCTTGGTAAGTCTGTGATGAAATCCATGGATATATCTGTCCAAGGGTTGGTAGGTACTGGTAGGGGTTGAAGAAGACCTGATGGTTTGTGGTGATCTTCTTTTGCTCGGGCACAGACGGCACAGGATTTGACAAATCGATATACCTCATCCTGTAGTTTAGGCCACCAGAACATGCGTGAGATGAGGTCTTTGGTTTGCTGTACCCCCCCGTGGCCGGCTGCTGGAGAGTCGTGATAGAACTGGAGAACCTGTAAGCGTGCTTCAGGTGGAACAAAAACTCTATTGTTATAATAAAAAAGACCTTGACTTGGGGTTACGGGATATTGGTTTGGTAGACAGGAGGGAGAAGAATGTGTCCGTATGTTCTCCCAAATGGTTTGTGTGACAGCCAAAAAGTTTCCAGCAGGTAGAATATTACCCGGGGTGTTGAGAGATTGGTCTTCTTTTTCTGCCATACGAGAGAGAGCATCGGCCTTGAGGTTGCGGGAACCTGGTCGATAGGTTATATGTAACTGGAATCGTGTAAAAAATAATGCCCATCTAGCCTGTCTTGGTTGTAGTCTTTTAGCCTTACGTAAGTATTCCAAGTTTTTATGATCCGTGAAGACGGTCACTGGATACTTAGCCCCTTCTAATAGGTGTCTCCATTCTTCTAAGGCCAGCTTGATTGCCAACAACTCACGTTCACCCACATCGTAGTTTCTTTCTGCCGAGGATAGGGTTCGAGAGAAGAAGGCCACCGGATGCAATTGTTCGTCCTTCAGGTGTCGTTGTGACAAAATTGCTCCTACAGCCGTGTCTGAGGCATCCACCTCCAGGGTAAATGAATTGGAAGGTTCAGGGAGAATCAATATCGGGGCCGTGGTAAATCGAGTCTTTAGTAAGTCAAATGCATGTTGAGCTGCAGTTGTCCAGACGAATGCTTTGTCCTTAGAGGTTAGGGAGGAAATGGGTTGGATCACTTTAGAGAAGTTACGGATAAACTTTCTGTAAAAGTTTGCGAATCCTATGAACCGTTGTATGTCTTTCTTATCTGTGGGTGTAGGCCAACGTAGGATTGCATCCACTTTCTTGGGGTCCATTTGGATATTACAAGGAGATAAAATGAATCCCAAGAATTCCACGGATTGTGTCTCAAACACACATTTCTCCAACTTGGCGTACAACTGATGTTGTCTTAGACGAGTAAGGACGGTTTTGACGTGTTCACGGTGTAATGTTAAGGAAGGAGAATATATCAAGATGTCGTCGAGGTAAATGATTACAAACTGATCCAAAACATCGCGGAAAATATCGTTTACAAAATGTTGGAACGTGGCTGGGGCGTTGCATAACCCAAAAGGCATTACCTTGTATTCAAAGTGTCCATAGCGGGATCTGAAGGCTGTCTTCCATTCATCTCCTTTCCGAATTCTGACAAGATTATAGGCTCCTCGGAGGTCAATTTTAGTAAATATACTGGCTGTACGTAGATGATCCAATAATTCTGAGATCAAGGGTAATGGATAACGATTCTTAGTAGTGATGTTGTTCAATTCTCTGTAGTCGATACAGGGTCTTAATCCTCCATCCTTCTTTTTAACAAAGAATATTCCTGCACCTGCTGGTGATGTGGAAGGTTGTATAAATCCTTTGGTTAGGTTTTCTTCAATATACTCTTTCAGAACCTTCAGTTCGGGTTCAGCCAATGGGTATATTCTTCCAAAAGGTATAGGAGCCCCTGGGAGCAGGTCAATAGGGCAATCATAAGGCCTGTGAGGTGGAAGTGTATCAGCCTTCTTCTTTTCAAATACATCATGGAAATCCAGATAGGGATCAGGGACCTTGATTATCGTGCTTGAATCAGAGGTGAGGCATACTGATGATGATGTGAGACAGTGGTTCACACATTGGGGAGAGGTAAAAGACAGGGTGCCGGTCTCCCAGTTAATCACAGGATTGTGTTTGCATAACCAAGGGAGTCCCAGTATAATAGAAAAGACAGGAGCTGGTACAATATTAAATTGTAGTGTCTCTTGATGCCCCTCGCCGATGGTGACAATGATTGGTGGGGTCTCATGTGTGATGGGTCCGGTCTTTAGGGAACTGCCATCAACAAGTTGGATATGCATTGGGGCGGATTTTAACCGAGTAGGAATGTCCATAGTTTTGGCCAATTTTGTATCCAAAAAACATCCGCTGGCTCCTGAGTCAATCATTGCGGTCAGAGAGATGGATCCTTTAGTTCCCTGTATGGAGAGAGGGATGGATAAGTGGTGTGAACTAGAAGAAGGGAATATGGTATTGGGTTCAAAAAAGGTGGAGGAAGTCTTACCGTCCATGCGTGGTCGTCGGGAACGACACTCTTTATACATGTGTCCAGGTTTACCACAATATAGGCATAAATTAAGACTCCTCCTTCTATTCTTCTCCTCCTGAGTAAGGGGACCCCGCACTAGTCCAATTTGCATTGGTTCCTCTGTGGAGGTGGGGACCGTAGTGTTGTTTTCTGAGTGAGGGTAATTGTACACAGGAACATGAGTTTGAGGTGAAGTGCTCCTTTCCGCTCTTCTCTCTCTTAATCTTCTGTCAATCTGTGTCACCAGTCTGGTGAGATCATCCAGGGCAGCGGGAATACCAACTCGAGCTAGTTCATCTTTTAATGAGTCTGATAACCCTAGTCGAAATTGGTCCAGCAAGGCCGATTCGTTCCACGTAGTCTCCAGTGCTATCCTACGGAATTCCGTTATATATTCCTCCACAGGTCTGCGTCCTTGTCTAAGGGTACGAAGGGTGTTGGTGGCAGATGCAACTCGGAAAGGGTCTTCATATAAGGAGTCCAGTGCTTGTCGAAATGAAGACCAAGATTCCAATAATGGGCTATTAATATGTAACAGTTGATGAGCCCATAACTGGGGTTCTTCTTTTGTAAGTAGGGATATAACGGTGAGGATACGTACGTAGTCTGAAGCATATGTACGTGGTCGTAGAGCAAAGAGGATCTGGCAGGAAGTAATAAAAGTGCGATATTTCTTTCTGTCACCTGTAAATTTATCAGGGAGTACCACTTGGGGTTCTGATGCAGTGGCCCCGTCCAGTAATACTGGGGTTGGGGGAGGTACCGGGAATGCAGCGGCAGGTTCAGGTGCATTAGCACGAGCAGTTTGCAGATGTTACACTTGTTGCTGTAATTGGGTCTGTCCGGCTTGTAACTCTTGGATGGATTGAGTCATAGTCGCCAGTTGTTGAGTTAGAGCGGTAAGTGCTTCTGCTAATCCTGAGGCCTCCATATTGATGGCTTGGTGATTATGTGATAATCAGATATAAGGAGTAGTGAGAGACCGCTATGCAGGATAAACCAGGGTATGCGAAAATAGAATAGTCGGGTACAAATCCAAGATCAGGGGAATCGGCAAACTTTATAAACGTAAACAGTCCAGAATCAGGGGAATCAGCAATCTTCATAAACGTTAAACAGTCCAGGGTCATACACAGAAAAGCAGCAAAACGGATAACAGACCAGGAGTAGGGAAACCAGAAGATCAGAATAATCCAGGAAACAATCCAAATCGGCAACAAGTAATCAAGTATAGGAAAACGCCAGGAGTTCAGGGAAAACACAAGAATCACCAAGCACAGGTATTACTGTGAGGAGCACTTTTAAATGTTCCCGCTAGTCGCGTGCTGACGTCGGGTGTGACGTCATCGGGGGCGCGCCTGAGCTCCGATAGTGGAGAAACGCGCGTCCCCGGCTGTGTGTAATCAGGTACAGCCGGGTGCGTGATTAGGAGAGGATACTCTGGGGATCTGCTGCGAGGTAAGTTATGACAGTATACTCATTCATTGTTGCATGTTCTGACCTCTGATTTAAAATACATAGATACATATAGCACATATATAAGAAATATTTAACATATTGTTTGTCAGATATCCATTTTATGGTTTTCCTTTAAATAGTATCATCAAAAATTGTAATGTTCAAATTGACTGTAATAGGCTTAAGGACAATTGTTTGTGTCTGGATTGGCAATTGGCTAAAAGATAGAATGCAAAGAGTGGTGGTAAATGGGAGGTTCTCAAATTGGGCAACTGTGATAAGTGGAGTACTTCAGGGATCTGTGCTGAGTCCTCTTCTTTGTAATATGTTTATTAATGATCTCCCAGTAGGCATAGGGAGCCATGTCTCTGTGTTTGTGATGATACAAAATTAAGTAGGGTAATACAGTCTGAACTAGATGTATCTTCAATGCAAGATGATTTGGACGAATTGGGTAACTGGGTAGACACATGGGAAATGACATTCAGTGTAGACAAATGTAAAATTATATATTTTGTGTATAATAATAAAAATGCAGTTTATAGTTTAAATGGTGTTTCCTTGGGGAAATCTACTATTGAAAAAGATTTGGGAGTAATTGTAGACAATAGACTTAGAAGCAGTGCACATTGCCAGTTGGTGGCTGCATGTATTAATAGATATTATTCTGCCTCTTTACAGAATAAAGACCCCACCTTGAATATGCAGTTCAATTCTGGCACCTTTTCTAAAACATGGAACTAAAGAAAGTGCAGAGGGTGGGTACAAAACTAATAAGGGGATTTTTGTTATGAAGTAAGTCTAAAAAGGTTAAAACAGTTAAATTTGAACACACTAGAGAAATAGGGGATATGATAATGTTATATAAATATGTACAAGGCCAATACAAAGGGCTCTAAAGATCTGTTCATAAACAGAACAGTGCAAATGGACAGAAGTCACATGCTAACACTTGAAAACATGAGATTTCGTTTACGACAGTGTAAGAGAGTTTTTTAGATAAAGTCAATAAAGTTATGGAATTCACTGCCTGAAAATGTGGTGCTGGCAAATACATTAGATGCCTTTAAAAGAGGCCAAGATACTTTTTTTTATGAAGCAGAACATAGAGGGATATGCATGTTAGTATAGGCATTAATATTTATTTAGTGCTTGATCCAAGGAAAAATCTGATTGCAATGTGGAATCAAGAAGGTATTTTTTTTAACTTTGATAGCATAATTTGCTGGAATAAGAGTTTCTTTGCCTTCTTTTGGTAAAAAAAGGAATAGGAAAAGGTTTGGACTTGATGGACACAAGTCTTTTTGCAGCTGAAAGTAGTATGTTACTATGTAGCAATAATATTTGATTCATTAAACATAATGGCATTGTGAATGTCCTAAATAAGCATAGGCCAGCGGACATCTTTAACTAGTCCTGCATAAACTTTGAACCAGAGCAGACCATATATTTTGCATCTCTTTGTCTAGTAGAAGCCTCCTGTATTGTATCTTATTTTCCATATGTATGGTCCCTGAGGGCTTACTTTGAACAAGTTCAATTTGTGATTGTCATACATATAATTAATGCCATATAAAATGCCATAAATAGGATGAGACTAAGCATGAAGCTTGTACAATCCTCTGAACCTGTGTAAAAACATCCTTGCATGCAGAGAGCTAATTTTGAGACCAAGGCCATGTGTGTTTATAAATTAATAGTATCACATAACATCCTTTGGAAAAGGCTTGACCAACAGCCAGATGTTCAGCTGAGCAAAGGAAAATACTATATGTTTTTGCTTCCTTTCTATGCAGTAATACAAATAGTAACCCTTAAGTACCAGAATAGTTGCAATGGGCTGATAACCTCTTCTGATCATTGAAGGCTAAAGTGTTTTTTTATTTTAAATATTTTTATAAAAAATTTGTATAGATTAAAAATGAAAAGAAAGAGAGAAATGAAAGGTGTGTACCCACACTGCTGCAATCATCGAGAATGAAAGGGGATTGGTGTATAAAGTACATCATAGTTGCCTACAGCACTAGATTCAATAAGACAGTCCCATTCTTCTTGTGCTCTTGTTCTATCAATTTCGGTGTTGTCCTTTTTATATTGCCTTGCATTGTGCACAAGAGGATTCCTGTTTAAACAATGTCTGTCCAGAAGACAGACATGGCTTTTACAACCTGTATTGAGCTACAGGTTCCTGGAAAATGCTTCTACCTGTAACCAGGAGGCTGGAACTCAATCTCACAGGGTCCAACAATATCACATGATATGTCACTTAACACTGCCCCTTTTTTACTCTGCTACTAACACATCACAGAACTGGTACCCAGAATGTTGGTAAGTTTTTAATACATGACTACTTTAAACAGAGGTGCGTCCAATTATACTATGAAAGTGAGGTGAGTTTGAAAATAAATGCCAAGTTCACAGACAGGGAATCAACCTTTACTAAGATGAGCATTACAATATTTGGAATATGATGGAATATAATTGATATGTGTTACTAGTGTCATTTTAAATGTGCATATAATTAAAGTATAAATTACATATATTTAAATGAAAATATGCACGTATAGAACAGAGCAGTTTGTTTACTTAGGTGACCTATGATTTTGGCACATTAGTGAAATATTGGGGAGATAAGTATTTTAGTTTGTCTGTGTAGTAAGCTTTTCCTGCTCTCTTTCACAGTGAACGGATGCACAATTTTATTTTCCAATACTGTTGTACAACTTGAGTAATGACAAATGAAACAGTTGAAGAAGTAAATATAGAATGTGTCAGCCAGATGGTTAACAATGTGATATTTTATTGCACCTCTATTTTGGCCCACAAAGAAACCTGCATGATTGTGTTTCAGGAGCAATCTTTATTTATTGGGGTACACCATTGGATGTAACCATGTTTTATTTAATTTAAATTTAATTATAAAGTTATGAGTTGCAAAGTATCCTTGCTAAAATAATTTGATTACCATTAAACAAATGTAAAATGCATGATTTACTGCTACAAGCATTTTAAAAGATGCTTAAAGGGACAGTCTAGTCCCCAAACTCACTTTGGTGCAAGATGAAGATTACTGCTTGTATAGTGCACAGGTTTTTTTTCCAGTGTGATTTGATGCAGGGACACTAGGCAACATAAAGTAGTCAGTTTGGCTAAAAGTTGGCATAATGATAACATTCTCATTCGCCGGCCATGATTCAAACAACCCAGAGAACATCCGACACATCCCATAGCCCGGAATACCTAGGTTTAGGTGGTCTTGCCAACCGTATACCTTTTAAGGGGATATACAGGGGCATTTTCCCAATGCACAGTCATCAAAACCCCTGTACTCGGCCAAAATACCTGATCTGTACACGTTAACCGTTCTTTAAGCCCGACCTAGTTCAAAAATAGAAGTGAGAAAACTGAGCACAGAAGTTATAGGTGCTGAAATGGGATCCAACCATTGTCCCACACACCAACGAGCCCATGCATTCCAGGCAAAAGTATAAGACTGCCAAGTAATTGGGGCCCAAGCACCTTCCAAGAGAGCCAGAGTTGCTGGTGAAATGCCTGGCACGGACCCAGGGGTGGATCCAGAGTATGATCTGGGGGGGGGGGGGGGGGAACGACACACACATTCCATCTTTTCCTCTCCCCCATGTCCTTCTGTCACTCTCCTCTTCCTTCCCATGTCTGCCTGTCTCTCTCCTCTCCCGTCCCATGTCTGCCTGTCTCTCTCCTCTCCCTTCCCATGTCCTCCTGTCTCTCTCATCCTCCTTCCCATGTCTGTCTTTGTATCCTCTTCTTTCCCATGTCTGTCTGTCTCTTCTCTCCCTTCCCATGTCTGCCTGTCTCTCCTCTACCTTTCCATGTCTGTCTTACTCCTCTCCCTTCCCATATCACTCTCTATTCTGTTTTCCATGTCTGTCTCTCCTCTCCCTTCCCATGCGTGTCTTTCTCCTCTACCTCTTATGACTGTTTCTTTGTCCCTCTACCCATGGTTGTCACTCTCCTCTTCCCCATGGTTGTCACTCTCCTCTTCCCCAGAGCTGTCTCTTTTCCTCCTCTCCACCATCTGTAGTTCTAGGCAGTTGATGTGGAGAGTGGTTTTGTTTTGCGACCATCTGACTCCTGTGGAGGTAGAACCACATTGCGCGCCCCAACCTAGAGGACTAGCATCTATGAATCTATGAAGTCTGGAGTCACGCCGAAACAAATTGGCCGCCGCATATATTTACCATGTACAAAATGCTTGTGGCTCTGTTAAAATGGCTGCTGCGAGTGGGAAAATGTGGAGGACTACAAGAAAATGGCCACCCCGCTGCAACTGCACATGTGCGATGGCCGAAAGGCGGAAAATAATAGAGAAAACAGCCAAAATAAGGAGAAATACAGCAATGAGAGATTTGAGGGCCCTAAAAACGATCTGAAGAAAATGGGGGGAAAAGGTAAGGGAGAGGGGACACCACAGACCCCAGAAGTGAGAATAGATAGTGACAGTGGATAATAGATCAAATCCAGCAAAATCACACATCAAATAACAGTTACAGGTTAAATATATATACAGGCAAATAATTGTGGTACTTAGCTGTGAGGAAGCAGCAAAGAAAGAGGAAGTGTTATATTGGAATGTTGATATATATAGTAAAGGGGAGGGAGTTAGTGATGTATTTTATTTATTTATTTTCTCTTCTTTGCTGCTGAGGAAATAAAGAAAGAGATATGCATAATGTGAGTCTACGTGTGTTTATAAATTATTCTCATCGGTTCCAGCAGAAAAAAAAAACGGAAAATTACTTATACTCAGCTAGTGTGGGCAGTCCTGGTTTCTTGAAAACTGCTGTAATTTCACGATTTCTATAAGTGTTTTATATTTTACACACTGCAAAATGTAAAATGTACTTTGAAAGCATATTAATATGCATTCATATTTGGAAGATGCATTTTAGGCACTAGACAGTCCCTTTAAGGATTTAAAATTATAATTATTTCACATTGTTTCCTGTGAAGCTCTTGGGCAGGTTCCCACCTAGAGCTTGCATATCAGCGCTAAATGATTGTCCGGGGTTAAGTAGAAAGAAATGCAGCACAGGAACCTACAAAGGAAATTGAACATGCAAATTAATGTCATTTTGTAGTAGGTTGAAACTCAGTGGGGAATTGCAGTGGCCATCTGAAACCTACTAAACCAAACAATAACATGACCCTGTGAAAACATCTGGCCTTGGATGAAGATCTCACAAAACCCAAATCATCATGACTGAGTTAACATCATTTGGAAGCATTTTGTCACTTTTTTATTGTTTTGAATCTGCCAAAGCTGTATTTGTTCCTATGCTATTTCACTTAAACGTTATGCAACACTCCTTTCAAGAGTAGCTGTGTCAGCATAGAAATGGCTCTCAATTAAGCTTACAAAATGTCTTGCAAGTTTAATTAAAAGATAAGCACAACATGTTTTTACTAAATAATCGAACTTCAGGAATGTGTTTTTCTTAAGCGGCTCACCTTAGAATATTGAGTGCCTTTGTGTTCGGCAGAGGATTTTACTGATAGATTGTGTCCCACGCTGACTCAATTGTGGGGAGTAGAGTTAGGTCTATACAGTGTCTTTGGAATATGTTTGGGAAAAAAATACTAAATGAGAAAATGAATCCAATATTTAAAGGTCCTAAAAATGACCTACCGTTTTTAATGCATGTGAAAGTGAAATAATTATAAATAAGGGCATATTCATTAACATTTTAATATTCTAATTATGTTAAATTTATTCACAAATATCAATGCCGATGCCCCATTTTAAATAATTAATCTTCTCTCCCTCCGAGGTGTGAAGATTAATTTAGGGAGGGTTTTTTGGGGTTTTTTTTAAGCAAAACTCACTTTATGTATATAGTATAAATAATCGACATAGAGAATACGTTTATAATTTAGAGGAATCTTGCTGGAAGATAGCCAGAATGTAAGATATGATTAAACTTATGGCAGATAGCCATGAGGTAATCATATTACACATCTCGACGTACTGCGAGGTGAAATCTTCAAAATGTAGCATTTTATAGAATAGGCAGCTAAGAGGTAATTCACTTAAAACAACTCTATTATGTTTACAGTTTTTGTGCTTTATGCCTTGTTACTATAACTACATAATGAATCGATCCAAATCAATAACAGAAATATCCTGACATATTATTTTTTAGTTCCACAGTCTTAATATATGTTAATGGCCACACTTTTTTTTTACTGATACATAGTTTGTAGATTTTAATGAATACATTAGGTGTTATTCTTTGTAGATTTACTTATAATACAATTTGCATATTATTATTATATTATATATTTTTTGCTGTTGTTCACAACAGGCAGTAAAAGAGGAGAAAGTTAATGTTAATGATATAGTGTGACTCCCTTAGATGATTACGTGGTTTAAAATATAAACACCAAACTCCTTGCATAGATGTTTGGCTGACGTGGGCGTATACTTACCAATGTCATGGAGTAATGCCATGTGCCATTACAAATCTCTTTTTCCGCACAGAGGAGGTTGTGTTATGCAATAAAAATAATAATAATAATAATTTTATTCTTTCAAATCTTATTTTTTTTCACCTGTATGTTCAGCCTCTAGCTTTTCCTCTACTAGTAAATCTCCCAGTTAGAGTGTTTCTGCAACACTAGATCTTTCCCAAGTATCTTTCCCAAGTATAGTGCATATCTCTTTTAAAATACAAGATTTTTCATCGTTAAAATTAAATATAACTTAATTTATCAAATGGAAAGCAACACCTTATTTACTTACTTAAATATTAGGGGATAATAAATAATTGGGGATGGGGTACTGCGTGTAATAAATTAGACAGACTTAAATAACAAGTGAGAAGTGCCCTATCCAAAGGTATTTATAGTCTGCATGCTCTGTGTATTTGTTCTCACTGTATAACTGGTGTTGAAAATAAACACATGACAATTTACGCCTTACTGATCAAGGCAAATTCAGAGGAAGTGGGTAGGAATTATTATTGATATACAAAGTGAAGTGGATTAAATGATATACTCCATATGCTGTTGACACCTAAACCTTTGTAGTACTGGTTGAATCACTCCCAAGAACAATGAGAGTGCTCCACATTGGCAAATTTACTATTTGCGGAGACACTCCAAGACTTGTTAAGTACTCAATGACTTCACTGGGTTCTAGACCAGGGCTGCTTTAAGGCACTGGTGAGCCATGGGCAAATTTCACAAAAGTAAGTTTCTCAATTTCACCCATATGGTTATATTTCATAATGCTTTGATATTTTTGCTTTCGTCATCCTTCAGTGCTTGGCTACTACTGGAGCAAGGGGAGCCCAGTAAAAAAATGTTGTGTCCTATTGAAGCTTTTTTTTCCCCAGCTCTCTTACTTTCCCAACTTTTTTGTATATTTCGTTTTCCAGTTGAGTTAAACAGGACCTGATGGTGTGCCCTGGGCAAATTCTAATATTATGCCCATTGGATAAGTCTCGTCTAGACTGATAAGCTGCACTTTGGTGAAATTCATGCAATTTTGGAAATTTTGGTGTGTTTATCCAAATGTCTAATTTCCTTACAGTGTTTAGCTGCCAAAGTACATGAATAAGTCTGCATTCCAGTTTGGAGAATCCCCTAAAGTGCTAATTATTTAATTAACACCTGGGGATCTACTTGGTCTTGACCACCAAGTGTTTAAGGAGGTTGATGTGGTAAATGAACAAATACACTTCCTGGGGTGAGACATACTCTGAATTCAAAAGAAGGCCAGGGATTAAATTAAAGCAAACAGGAAACTGTAGAAGAAGAAAAACAAGTACTCAGATTATTTGTTAATTCTCTTTTGTCAGCATCAGCTACACAGTTTTAAATGCCTTTCAGACTGCAATATAATTGTTTAGCTTTCATAGGCCTAGCAGCATCCCAATCAAGCAGGCCAAAATTTAATTAGGCAGTTACGGCCACTGCATCTTATATTCCCCGAACTACAAAGCAGCAGTGTTTCTGCTCACACTTTGTTCAGTCGTATACATATTTTTGGCTCATGGGAAGTCCAAGGCACAGATTGTAGTTATGTTTCCTTCTAGTTTAATCATAAACACTGACTGCATTTTTTTTATGGCTCTTACTGCTTAGTAAAACAAAAACAAAGACAAGTGCCAGTTCCATCAAATCATTTTAATCACCCAATGAATCATAAAAATACTTGTCCAAGATGGCACGTGTGTGTTGAATCTGAAAAAGAAAAAATATGAAACTAGTAGGAGATTTGCAACCATTTTATACTTTCAAATATATGTGCAATACATTGAACAGAAAATCCATTTATGACATTTTGGAGAGCCAGAGAGCAATCCCATGACCATCAGGGGGTCTCTTAGTAGCACAGTGGTTAGTATTTTTGTAACAGTGCATACACATCCGCTTCTTTTAGTCATTTCAAGGTTTGGGCAGTTTAGATTTTTTTAAAAAGGTTTTAATAAAATATATTTTAATTATTCATTTATGGATATTGGAGATCTCTATAGTTTCTCAATACGGGTAACAAAAGACTAGATACTGTTTTTGTACACGTATTTGGAACACCAGTCTGGTTTATGCAG
Source organism: Pelodytes ibericus (assembly GCA_036172795.1). Taxonomy (NCBI): domain Eukaryota; kingdom Metazoa; phylum Chordata; class Amphibia; order Anura; family Pelodytidae; genus Pelodytes; species Pelodytes ibericus. The sequence continues at coordinate 164,241,684 of CM069858.1, forward strand.
AAGTTGTGTCATGATTTTGTAGACCCTACTCTGTGTGAAATGTTTAAACACCAAGGAATACATTTAAAAACTGATATCATCAGCTGCTGCAGTAGGAATCACTATGCTTAAGTAAATCTAAAAGTATATACATAGGTGTATCCTAATGAAATTTTGGTTGAGAGGAATTACTAAAAATGTAAATACCAACCACCTTCCATTGATACTTGCGTAGATGGAACTTTCCAACCAAGTTTAATAGATGGAATTTTCCAAACAACTTCCATAGACAGAACCTTTCAAAACAACTTCATTAGGAGGAACCTTCCAAACAACTTAAGTCACAAACCTGGAGCTGATAGATAGTTCTGACAGGTGTGTGATGTATGAGATGCCAAACTCACCTCCAGCTGGGGAGGGGAAGCTTCTGCATGATTGATGAACACCAATGATGGAGAGTGAGACACTTGAACAGCCCATTTCTACTGCCACAGAATACTGCTCCATCATCTTTTGATATCCTTTAAAATGAACTGATGCATTATTCGAAAGGAAGTTTTAAACAGGCAGACATGGTCTTCTGCCTGGTGAAAATTTATTTTTGGTTTACACACACAGATAAATGTAATAAAAGTTTAAAATAAAGTTACACTTTTAATGAATATTTTTGACTTTATCTAATAGCATAATATTTTTATATTATAATTTATATTGTTTCCTAACTTATAAATAAAGAGTAAAAAAATAGTGGCGGCATGAGGGCAGAAAAACATTCATGAGTAATAGTGACGTATTATAAGCAATGGAAAATTTTATCTTGTCATTTTTACCACCTACCTAATATTGTGCAGGCCATCTTTTGCTGCCAAAACAGCCCTGACCCCTCGAGGCATGGACTCTACTGGACATCTGAAGGTGTCATCAAGACATTAGCAACAGATCCTTTAAGTTCTGTAACTTATGGTGAGGTGAGGCCCATGGATTGGACTTGTTTGTCCAGCACATCCCACAGATGCTCCATTGGATTGAGAGGCAAGTCAACACCTTGAACTCATTGTTGTGTTCCTCAAATCATTTGTGCTTTGTGGCAGGGCACTTTATGCTGCTAAAAGAGATCAGTACCATCAGAGAGTACCATTTCCATGACAGGGTTTACATGGTCTGCAACAACGCTTAGGTAAGATGGTATGTGTCAAAGTAACATTCACATTAATGGCCGTACCTAAGGTTTCCCAGCTGAACATTACAAGCATCACACTGCCTCCACCAGCTTGCCACCTGTCAGTGGTCATAATGTTATGACTGATGTATATTAAGCAGCATTTTATAAATTACATTGACATGGGAAGTATTAGCATGTGATGAAAAAAAAATATCATAGTTCATTAGTTAAGTTTTTTTCTTATATAGTCTTGTATAGTCCCATTATTCAGCTTGCACACTTAGAAAGGATTTTCCCGTCAGGTGTAGTGTAACAGTCTGTTTCCTATAGGTCCCTTTTCATTAAATTCTATGTGCATACTTTGAATGATGTTCTCCAATGTGGCTGAGCTTATAGATTGTATCTCACACGCGCTGATCAATACATGTTTACACAGAGACACTTTACTGTGACCTAAAGCCATGTCTCATTACTCTAATCTGTTGAATGTTCCCTTTTCTGTTGATCTCTGTATCACTGAAAATTACTTATGGAACCATTATTTGACACCTTATTTGAACAGTTAGGTCATAAATATACACTAAATACATATAGTTTTAGTGACTGATGTGACATTATCATGTAGTGAATTACTAAGAAAATGAAAAGTATTCTGTTGAATCAAAGCCTGTGTCCTAACAGGGAAATGAGGCTCCATATAAAAGCATTTGTGGTTTTTTTTGTAACTTTCCAGTAGCCCCCAGACAAGGTCGGGGAGGGGCAATCATGACAGGGTGCTGAGAGGATATGTCAGCCTATAGTGGGAATTAGTGGGAGGAGTTGGGAGAGTATAAAAGATAGGAACAGGAAGTTTGGGGGCCATTTTAGGAAAAGTATTTCCCCCATACCTTTTGTCCCACCCACCCTCCCTAATTTTTCTGGTTAATGAGCCTTTATTTATTTATTTATTTATTTACATGTCACAGCGTTGGCGGAAGCTTGCAGGGTATCCAGGAGGGTTAATGGAAGATTTTTGGGGAGAGTCAATCGGGACTCTGGTGGTAGGTTCGAGGGGAAAGTGGTACCTCGAACCTCAGGTATTGGGGGCAGTGGTGTATCTTGATTTTGTGCTGCCCTAGGCAGACAAAATCCGGGCACCCCCCTACCCAAGCTGCACACCCACGTTACACACCTAAGACATGCCCCATTATTCAGACTCACATCAAGCTCACACTCCCATCACACTCAGTCACACACTCCTACTCCCATCACACTCAGTCACACACTCCTACTCCCATCACACACACTCCGACTCCCATCACACTCAATCACACACATTGTCTCCCATCACGCACACTCTGACTCCCATCACACTCAGTCACACACAGTCTCCCATCACACACACTCTGACTCCCATCACGCTCAGTCACACACACTGACTCCCATCACACAAACTGTCTCCCATCACACACTCTGACTCCCATCACACTTAGTCACACACACTGTCTCCCATCACACACACTCTAACTCCCATCACACTCAGTCACACACAGTCTCCCATCACACACACTCTGACTCCCATCACGCTCAGTCACACACACTGACTCCCATCACACAAACTGTCTCCCATCACACACTCTGACTCCCATCACACTCAGTCACACACTCCTACTCCCATCACACTCAGTCACACACTCCTACTCCTATCACGCACACTCTGACTCCCATCACACTCAGTCGCACACACTGTCTCCCATCACACACACTCTGACTCCCATCACACTCAGTCACACACACTGTCTCCCATCACACACACTCTGACTCCCATCACACTCAGTCACACACACTGTCTCCCATCACACACACTCTAACTCCCATCACACTCAGTCACACACAGTCTCCCATCACACACACTCTGACTCCCATCACACTCAGTCACACACACTGTCTCCCATCACACACACTCAGTCACACACACTGTCTCCCATCACACACACTCTGACTCCCATCACACTCAGTCACACACACTGTCTCCCATCACACACACTCTGACTCCCATCACACTCAGTCACACACACACACACACACACACTCTCCCATCAGCACTTACCTTTCCCTGGCAGGCAGGCAGCATGGTCCCTCCATGCGATTGTGCCGACAGGTCACGTGACTGGGCGCGCATATGACGTCAGCGCGCCCGTCACGTGACTGTCGGCACTTCCGTGTCGGCACACTGCACGGGGAGCCGAACAGGCAGCACGGAGGTTTCTCTGTGCTGCCTGTTCGGCTCCCCGTGCAGCCTGGCAGGCAGAGCGATGGTGGGGGGGGATCTTCTGATCCCCTCTCACCTCTGTCTCTGCCTGCAAGCGCGGTGGGGTTTTTTTTTTATTTTTAAAGGGACGGATTTTTTTATTTTTTTTATTTTTATTTTTCCAGTGCTGGGGGGCGCTGCCGCCCCCCAAAATTTGCCGCCATAGGCATCCGCCTAGGATGCCTCGCGGTAAATACAGCACTGATTGGGGGCATTGGGATATGCCCAGAACATGGACTTCGGCAGCCACCTGGATACTCTTGCAAGCTTGGTTGGTTTTCCTGTATATGGAATGTTTAATGTTTATGTTTATGTTTAGTCATTGTATTAATTATGGATATATATATGTGGAATGTGTTTATATATGTATATATGATTGTAAATGCAGTGGCTATTTAAATAAAGTGCTGTGGCCGGTGTTTTACCCCACAGTCTGGTTTTTAAGTTTAGTTATTTCTAGGCAAATACATATCCTCAATGATAGAAGCTACCATGTCATGTTCTACAGTTTAATAAATCGCACCCTACATTTTGCAGTAACAACTTTGCTGGATAAGAAGCCTGGTGTGGCTTACAAAGTTGTTACAAATGTGACAAAACTAACCTCTCTTAACCTGCCCTATTACATATAGATGATAAGCATTATAAATAGTTTACTCAACATTTTTGCACTATGTTTACTTAATAGACTACTATTAAAGTTAATAATAAAGGGAGAGGTAATCAAAGACGGCACAGCTTGTATCAAGTGAACCAGATCTGTACAGGAGCAAGAGCTCTACATAAGCACTGCAAGCACTTTGTGACAGAATAGTAGTGTAAAATTATAGCAAATGAAGATGAGGGTAAGTAAGTAACTTGAAGAAAATAAATGTAACCTCTTTTTGTATAGAGTTGGGCATTATTTCCAGGAATTCAGGCAGCTCCTGTACCTGGAAGCAGTAGCCAAAATACAGGGAGATCATAAAGATATTCCTTATATGTTTATAATATTTATTATTGGCTAATGAATTGACAGTATTTAAAACCTCCTCACACAAGAAGGCTCAGTAAAAAGGTAAGTGCAACTCAGTTTAAATGTAGAACTGTAGGAGAGATAACACAGCTCAACAATACACCTTTCCATTGCCTAACTGACAAGACATTAATATGAGTGACATAAGAGATTAACAATTCAGTTTTGTTCCAAGCCAGGCCCCATATATATATGTTAAAATATAATTTTTGGGGGTAATTTTTATTAAATATTATGTTTTATGACAATCAGTATTACTCATGAATGTTTTGTATTAGCAATGTAAACTGCGTATTACAGCACTCAAAAGTTTACAACACTCAATAGCTACATCATGACACAGATCATCACATAACTCTATTGGCAGTGACTGCTGGACAACTGTTACTGACTCATGGCTGAGCGACCAGAAAGCTATTGAGGTTGCTCTGTGTGGCAGTTGCCATATTCTAATTTTGTTGTATTGTAAAGTTTAACCCCTTAGTGAAATGACTTTTTTGGCTTGTCCGACGCTTGGTGACATGGGCTGTTTTAACATTTCTGAGGTATTTGTGTTTTGCTGTAATTTATTTCTGTCTCATTTAGTGTACCCACACAAACTATATATCGTTTTTATCGTCATAAGAAGGGCTTTCTTTTGATACCATTATTTTGATAATAGCATATAATTTGATGTTAAAAAAATAATAAATAATGGCAAAACAATTTAAAAAAAATGTTTTTATGACTTTTATTTGAAAAATCGTTTATTCATGTACAAGAGACAACAAAAAAACACTGCTAAATAGTTTCTAATATATGTCCTGAGTTCAGAAATAGCCCATGTTTTATGTTTTTGTGCTTTTTTTCATGTTACAGGGCCAGAACTATAAGTAGTGCAAAGCTATTTTAAAATCCTTTTTTTCAAAATTAGCGATAGTGACATTGTAACACTGATATCTGTACTAAATCCATGAATGACCCCCAACATGTACATATTTTTAAAAACTAACTTGGGGTATTTTGACACATTTCATGTAGCCATTTTACCACCAACCTTTGCCAAAGTTTGCAGCAAAAAAATTTTTTTTACAATTTTTCACATAGATTGCAATTTAGGTAAACATTACCTTAAAATGTGAAGGGGTTTTTTCCAAATAACACCTCAATATGTATTCAGCAACATCTCCTGAGTACAGGGATACCACCCATGCATAGGTTTGTTGGTTTGTTTTGGTGCTAAAAGGCCACATTTAGGGGGTGCGCATTTTGGTTTTCCAACTTGGAATTATGACATGCAGAAAACTTGCGCCCATGACCCATTTGGGACATTTTTGAAGCCAGAAAGTGTATTCTACCCCACAAAGCCTTATATTTTTTAAAACTAGACACCCTAGGGTATTTCAAATGGTAGTATTTTAACACTTTCCATGAACTAATTCAACAACACCTCAATATGTGTTCAGCAACATCTCCTGAGTACAGGGATACCACCCATGTGTAGGTTAGTTAGATTATTTGGGGGTTAAAAGGCCACATTTGAGAGGTGCGCTTTTTGGTTTTTCAACTTGGAATTCTGACATGCAGAAAACCTGCGCCCATGTTCCATTTGGGACTTTTGTGAAGCCAGAATGTGTATTTTACCCCACAAAACCATACATTTTAGCAAACTAGACACCCTAGGGTGACCAAGATCGTGCCTTTTTTTTTGTGTTACTGATTGCCTCGACTTGCGAGGCAATCAGAAACACTTACTGAGCATAGGAAGCGAAAAATTGGCTTCCTATGCTTGTTTTTGTAATGCCCGCGTTTTAAAGGCACTGTGCCTTTAAAATCGGCATTTCAATTGCTCTCCAGAGCGATCGAAATGCCGACGGGCATTTTTTTCAGTATTGTACGATGCTTCCATACGCTTATCGCTTATCACTTTATCACTATTTGTATCACAATATGTTTAACTGAAAGATTGTATCAAGTGTAAATTTTAATGAAGGAATACAAATAAAGTTCCTTACTGAGCCATATTTACTCGTTATCATTTTCTCAGGAGGCAGACATCTTGTTTAGAACCTTGGGTCAGATCTTCACTCATCTTGGTTCAGGTGGCGAAAGTTCAAAACAAAATGACTGCCCCTGGTGGAGCTATATGCAGTAAAGATGGCTCAATAAGGTACTTTATTTGTATTCTCTCATTAAAGCATTTCTATATAAAATGCCTACACTTGATGCAATTAAATAACACTTAATTTTTTGCTATTGTTGTCCTTTAAAATATATTAAACTCTTCAATACCATTATAATATCAATAGTATGACAGTAATATTGTACTATTATTGTTGTTATTATTATTATTCTATTACATGTATATACACTGATCAGTCAGAACATTATGACCACTGGCAGGTGACAAGCAATGTTCTGCTGGGAAACCTTCGGTCCTGCCATTGATGTGGATGTTACTTTGACATATACCACCTACCTAAGCATTGTTACAGACCATGTCCTGCCACAAAGCAAATATGGTCCAGAAATGGTTTGAAGAACACCACAACGAGTTCAAATTCCCCAGATCCAATCGAGCATCTGTGGGATGTGCTAGACAAACAAATGCGATCCATGGAGGCTCCACCTCACAACATACAGGATCTGCTGCTAATGCCTTGGTGCTAGATACTGATCATTGTGTAGATATATATACATGTTTTTGTCATGTATTGTGGGGCCCCCATTTGGTGGGCTTTGGTTCAGCTGCACCATTTGCACCAGGCAAAAAACTCTTTGTACTTCAAATTCTTATATTACTTACTGGTTAATCCAGCCCTGTTGCCAGTTTTCATCATGCAGGGCAATAAATAGAGCATGGTTTTCTGGTGTTGTTCATTTTATTCATTTATTTCTTTATTTTAATAAAACAAACACCCTATATTAATGTTATATGGGGTCTTCTTGTCCGTAAGGGAAACCAAGTGTTGTGAGTGACACATTCCTCTTCTGTTTCACTTCACTAACATTTATATAACCTTTTCTATATGTACATTTTACATATCTATTTAATGTCATATTTTGGCACATATTCTGCAGACAAAAGGAATTTTCACCTTTACCAAATATACACCTTTCCATTCACACACCACAATTAGATAGCTAGAGCTTCCACATGTTATTCTAACATTTTCAAAAAACAATGAAAAGGAATAAACTATTTTAACGTGTTATGACTGAATGCATTATTTATTATCAAGTTATTGATGGTCTTTGGACACAACAAAACAGAGCAAAGTGAAGGTACAAGTAAGGCCATCAAAACCCAATGGAGATAAATAATGTATCTGCAATCACGGTGTGTGATTTCACGTCTGTACAGCAATGCATGGTGCTGTTCTGCTTTCTTGATTGGTCTTCTATCATGCACTTTAAGAGACAAAAATGCAGAGATAGCAGGTGTTATTCTTGAGAAGTGTACGTAAGTTATAGCGAATACATGGAAGAAAGAATGATAAAAGCCACACACATTGACACATGAACATAGGTTGTTAAGGAAGATGACAACCAAGTGGTACATCTGGTCTGTACAAAATGTAAGCTCAGATGAAGTCCAGATTTTCTGGATAGCCTTAAGTATGTTCATCCATTAATGGATTCTTTATGGTGTTAGTCATCATTACTACTACTCCACTAAATGTATAGTAAAAAAAAAAATGAACGAAACGAGGTTGTATGCTTATCTCTCCTACAGTTGCTACATTATGTTTTGGGACAAGCACAGAGTTGGGCTTAGGTTGCCCTTTGCTGGACACCATTGTGGCCATATAGATTGTAGATATAGATAGTAGATTGTAAAACTGTTTTTGAAAAAATGCATTCCTTGTTTTTACTTTCTTACTCTGTCCTGCCCACCTATTATTATTGCGCCCCATATCTGTTGCTATTGCACCCAGAACACTAACTTGCAGCACCTGCATTGCACACATCAGCACCTGGCTTGCAACTCTGGTACTTGTCAAAGCACCAAGATTGCTCATACACAACTTGCAAAGCACCCAGATTGCACTCACATGTCTTGACAGAGCACCAGGATTGCACACACCGGATTTCCAAGCACCCAGATTGTACTCACATGACTTGCCAAGATATCTTGCCAAGCACCCAGATTGCACTCACATGTCTTGTCAAAGCACTAAGATTTCATACACAGGATTTGCCAAGCACCTAGAGTGAACCCAGCACAGAGTTTCCACCCACGGGTCTCCTTAGAGCACCTAGATTGCACGTGCATTTCTTGCCAGAGCACCCAGCTTGCACCCACAGGTCTTGCCAAAACACCAAGATTGTATAAAGAGAAACTTGGTCAGCACCTAGATTGCAACCACAGGACTTGCCAAGCACCTAGATTGCATCCGCAGGACTTGCCCAGTACCCATTGCATTCATATGACTTGCACTAGCACCCAAATTACACAAACAGAACTAGTCCAGATTGCATAATGATCCTTAGGACTTACCCAGCATCCAAAGTGGTGGGCAGCTAAATGTCATCTCTCAGGGCTCCTCTCAGGCTGGCTTTCATGGGTTATGCTCCCCACTTGTCTCTTGAGTCTGAGTGCCAGATGCTTTGACTTACGCAGACATACAGGGAGCACAAGAGGCAGTCTGAGAGCATGTCTGTGCACCTAGGCAGTGCACAGATATTGAGGACTGGTGAGCAGAGATCTAAGTGTTCTTTTGTGTGCGATTGCATACCCCAAAAGGCAGTCATGCTCGGCAAGTTAAAACTCATTTTCCCTAGTTTTGACAGATATACACAGTTTAAACAAAATGCCACTGATGCACAGTGCACTTCATTAATATATTTTACAAGACCAAACCCCCAAAACAGGAATGTGCTATTAGATCTATGACAGTTTTGACCTATGTAATTATAACCTTAGGAGTGAATCCAGGACATCTCTGGGTTTGATTAATATATCCCTATGCAAGAGAGAGCAACTAGGAGTAAATAAAGAGAATAAACAAAGCAAGATACAGAAAATCAGTGTGACAGGAAAGTAGCAAGAGTACGATTAAGAAAAGAGCAATCTCTTCTTCAATGCAGATTTATTTCTTAATGATTCATCTTGCTAGATGTTAATCTTTTAAGTTAAAAAGTAGTGAAGTACTGGACTGCGGCTTCAATTTAATTACATCTAATTGTTAAATAACTGACTCATTTGTGACTAATTGTAGACTATTCAGATGCTAATAATTCTCAGTTCTCTGCTGAAATCACCTGTAAACACCCTGGTTTTCCACAGTGCATGTAAGAATGCAGTACATAATTGCAGAATATATTGTGCGCTAGATGTCTATAGGATAGTTTTCTTTGACAGCAGCGAAGTTGTCTTGGTATCAAATTACCTTCCCTTAGCCTCACTCAGGCAAAAGGCTACTGTTGTTTTAAATGTCTTTAGGGCATAAACGGAAAATACTGCACACTGTATGTCTGCCAGCAGGGGCTGTGTAACAGGCATGATCCTGTACTTTTTAAAGTTCAGGCATCAAAGTTGAACATAAGAGAGGTGACACTGTCACTCCAACATACCATTAGAATTCTGTCTACCTGTACAGACAAGACGAACACAGAGTGTCTGCAGATCAATTACCTCAAGTCACTCTAAGCCGCGCCAAACATGCTTGCTAAATTCCTGGCTACAAGGCTAAAACCGTCCTTTCTAACTGGTCCTCAACTGAATGCACAATTCAAAACATTGAAAAATTACTATGCATGACATTAAAAGCACAAAGAATTTAAAAAATGCATCTACATCGTGTGAGCGTGCAAACACTATAATGCTTTTAAAAAAACTCCAGTCAACAAAGGTCTCTTTTTTGAAGTACAAGCATAACAAGTGCAATACCTTTCGCACTTAAAAACAACAAATATGTCACGCATTTTATAGGTATAGAAAAAAAATCTGTATTAATAATAAGAAACAGAAAAGTTTTTTTTTTTTAAACTTTAGACTCCATAACATTTATATATATATATATATATATATATATATATATATATATATATATATATATATATATATATATATATAGTAATGATACTAAAGCTGCACATAAAGCAAAATAGAAATGCTGACCGCATATAATCTATTATCCTTATTCGGCTACTTCTTTGATCCGCTTATAGTGTCGTATTTTGATGGGAAGGTATCTGATGACAAACTGCTATACATTGCTCTTAACACAAAAATAGTTATGGCTGCTTTGGAAGAAGAGAATTTGATCTGCAGCAATTCCACTACTAAATGGGTGGTGATTATTTGTGCTGATTTACTATCAATCAACGCCCACAACACTGCAATAGCATACAGCTGTGAGACAAAACTGACTGCCAGGCAATTACCTTGTAATGTCACCACAAATGTCTTTTATGACGTTAAAGTCCATATTTATCAAGGCAAAACCCGAGGAATTCTGGGTGAAGGTGATTTATGTGGTGCAATGATCAGAAACGTTCCAATGGCTGCCATGGTGACTACTCTATTTTTAACACTTTATCCCAGAATTGCTCTAGTTCTACCTTGATAAGTGTTGTCTGAGCTGTTCGCAGCTTTTGGTGTCTTAGTGTTTGTCCATTTTATTTAGCTTGTCTGCATTGTGGAGAGATTGTTATCTACAAAGTAATGGGCCCAGGGCGGGGTGTCTACCAGGTCAAACCTTTTATCATTTACACACAAATGAGGCCTTGCAAATGTTTACATTTTACCTGAAGCAGATGTACACACAGAGAACTGAACATACTATATGATTGTTGATTTTGTCCTTTCAAAGGGGCAGTTCTGCCTAGTTTATTTGTTTGTTGTACGGATTTTTTTAAATATAAGTGAAAAGCATTTACTTTAAAATAACATTATATCAGTTCCCCTGTAGTTGTGCACTGAAAATTATTTTACTGGGGTCTCTAAAATTGTGGCATCAGTGAGAGGGAGTACACGGGAGGCAAGTTGCCTCTTTCTTCAGCAGTTTTCATGAAAGTATTATAATGCTTGAATCAACATCTCTCTATTTAATTGCTTGGAATGCTAGAGGGCATAGTTTCAGCCAACTATACTAGCTGTTATGTAACACCAGAAGGAGGACTTGAAGAAATAGATAAAAATAAAGAATTTCTTATGAATGGGGACTCTAGTTTAGTTTATAGAAAGCCAATAGCATTACATACAATGTAATCGCTGAACCCCGAACTCCAACACGGACATACAGTGAAATGTCCGTGTTTGGGTCCGGGGTCCAAAACCGTAAAGTTCGGTACGAACCCGAACAGTGCGGTTCGGGTTCGCTCAACACTACTTCAGGTAAATGTATGCATATTAACATTGAACCTATTTAGCTGCTGACTTTGGCCTGTGTTACAGAAATACTAAGACACTACTTATTTTTGCCAACAGACAGACTCGGCATTATGGGAATTGTAGTTCAAGCAACAGTTAGAGAGTTCTGCAATTGATAGTGGGCAATCAATAAGCTTAAGTTAACTTGCTACGTCAGATTTTCTGGGTGAACATCTCTCATTTATCTCATATGGGTGAAAGAAGTGATCCATGCTTACATATTACAGAAACTCCAATTTAATGTGTTATCTGGTGAAGTATACAGAGTTTAAATGAAAATAGTATGCAATATATTTAATATTATTACTACATTGTCACATAACCCACTTAGTAAACAGCAATGTTTAAAAACATCTCAAGGTTGATGGATTTAATGCAATGCAAAAACGTACAAAATAATGTGTTATGTGAATTTTTTTACTTTTTTTCACTATATGATTAACAATTTATAAACTGTTAACAATGTTACACGTGCTAAATGTGTTGCTTTAGCACATGCAAGTATCACATATTTCAAATATTTTTGTGAATTGATTTGAATGTTATTGTGTATCCGTATATGGCAGGAAAATATTGTGTGACCTCTTTAATACACTGCTACTAGTTGAACTGAAATGCCCAAAACTAACTTTTTTCCAACATAATTGTCATCGCCCTCAATAACTTACAAACACTTACTTAGCTTTACTACCAACTAATATTCTGATTTTTTAATATAGTTTTCCATATGTGTAAACCAAATGTAAAAATCAGTTCCATGTATGTTATCTATCACCGCACCTTTTCTTAAGAATGACCTTGTACAGCTGGTCTATAAAATGTTAAAGCAAATGTGTTGTGCCACTGCCAAATTTTCATTACCAAGAACAAAGAGAAGTACAAAAAGTACATTTGGCAGGTTTTTCTTTCAGCAAACTCCTGCAAAATTCCTGCTCCTTACATGTCCTTTTACCAATATTTACCTGGATTTAAACATCTGTTGTTTTTTTGTACCACCATATCTGTATGCTAAGTGCTCTTTCTGTGTGTTGATCCCCAAATACTCCAAGAACTGTGTGCACACTGATAAACAGTTTGAGAGCTAGGTGTAGCACAACAGCAGATCTTTGCATTGTCTTGGGCACCATACCAAGTCTTTGTTTGGCCAGATGTCACTATCACATAGTGTGCAGTCTTGCTTGATAATCGCTTCAGAAATGCACCAATAGGAGATTTAGCTTGTAACTTTGTTTATGACTTTAAAAAAAGCCTTCCTCTCAGCTACCGAAGTATTCCTGACATTATTTGTTTATATTTATTTGTTCTACTTATGCATATCACAGTAACTTTATAATGGATCTCCCAACTGTCTAAATGTAAGGCAGTCACAGTATAGGATCTCTTAACTTTCTACATGTAAGGCAGTCACAGTTTAGGATCTCCCAACTGTCTAAATGTAGGACAGTCACAGTTTAGGATCTCCCAACTGTCTACATGTAGGACAGTCACAGTTTAGGATCTCCCAACTGTCTACATGTAGGACAGTCACAGTTTAGGATCTCCCAACTGTCTACATGTAGGACAGTCACAGTTTAGGATCTCCCAACTGTCTACATGTAGGACAGTCACAGTTTAGGATCTCCCAACTGTCTACATGTAGGACAGTCACAGTTTAGGATCTCCCAACTGTCTACATGTAGGACAGTCACAGTTTAGGATCTCCCAACTGTCTAAATGCAGCGCAGTCGTGGTTTAGGTTCTCCCAACTGTCCTGCTAAACATAGGGCAGTCACCTCTGTTCCACAATCACGAATCACCACTCTTTTAAAGTGCATTGCACAGTGGTTAATCAGCCTCTAGTAGGCTGCATATCAACTGTCCTCTAAGGTTGGTTGTAACTATCACAACACAACCATCCAAGTATTGGTGTTGACATGCCTGGGCTACTAAGAAGGATTTTGGGTGAGATGTAGATAATGAAAATTAGATCAAAAACATGCACTGGTGTCAAAAATGTTTCTGCTTTACAAAGAAGTGGTATCAGCCTGTACCACATGTGAGCAAAAATTTGTTATGTAGAATAGTAGCCATGATAGCAAAATATATGGTTGTAGTATAAAAACCAATTTTAGTCATGGCTACTACACAGAAGCGCGATAGATACTCAGTAGACAATGCTTGTACACATTTACTCTGCAATGTTTGCTAATATACAAGGAAATTGAGTTTTTAAATAGTTTTAATTTATTCCAAAATCAAATAAACATTCTGAAATGAGAATAAATAGCTCAGGGTTTGTGAGGAAATTCAAGTTGATTCCAAGCTAACCCTTTTAATCCTCAAGTGTCTAAATTTAAATTAAAACATTTTGGCTCAGGTGAACAGGTTTACTACAGATCACCAAGGTCACATCTCAGGGTGGGTCTCTTCCACTTTTCTGTGGGAGGCCTGTAATGTAATGTAACAAGGCACAGGAAGATGTCCTAGATGGGTGCTTGCGTATATTCAAGATCCAGTAATTAGTCATACACAGATTAGGAATGACTGCTGTAATCAATGTAGGTGTAAAAAAACTCAAACACAGATAGATGCCCAAATATGGGCAGTACTCCTACCTAAAGGGGTAGTCCACCCACAGTGTTCTTGAAAAAATGTTTTAGATAGGTAATGCATCAAGTAAAGAAAAATAAATGGATCTGTCTTATAATTTTTATCTGAACTACCTATTGTTAAAAAATGAAACAAAAATTGAATACATTTATTGCTGTTGCTATGCAAATATTCCTACCTATCTTTCCAATTCCTCCATATTGGATGTCACTGAATTTTCAATGTTAACTTACAGGAGAACTGTAAAATTTTGAATATATATAAAAAATAAGCTAAATAGGACTGCCCCTTTAAATTGTGTGATACACATAATTACTGTGAATTTATCTGCCACCCCATGGATTAATCATTGTACCTACGGGTTGTACAGATATATTGCATTGATGCACTAAATGGAATTACCCATGCCAGCTTTGATAACCTTTCCAGAAAACACATTTGCAGGCAGAATGTGGTTAAGAAGTCTGAGATATGATTCTGTATCTGCTATAAATTTATTAAAATACAATATTCTGCCTAACATAGGACAGTCGAGTTGAAAAAGAAAGATGTTATCGGAATATGATGGAAAACCTGTCACAAGCGATATTGCACTCCCAAAATCTTTTCTTCAATTTTGCTTGATTAAAAATCCTTCCATCTCTCGGGGGAGCTTACACAGAGAAAAAGGTTGACAAAGGTAGTGCAGGATTGTGCTTGTTCATACCCTGAGGTCAAAAATGAAAGAATCCACAACAAATGCCTCAGCAGTAATGATAACAGTGCATCCTGACCCTTAATGTGTGTTGACAAACACACAAAAAAGCATTGCTTAGGGAGATATGCATAAGACTATCAGTATAAAGAGTCATAGCTGTCTGTGAGTACACTGGGCTTTCAAATGGTAATTTCTATGAATAGGAATCAGTCTTGTCAAAGGGTTACTTTACAATTGTCTACAAACAGGATGTTGACAAATTATTTGCATTTGTTTAGTCATGTGTATATGAGAAAAAAAAAAGCTAATGACAGGTATACAATGAGTTTTTCTTAGTTGCATTGTTGCAAATTTGCTTCCTTCAAGGATCAGTGAAGTACATTGTAAATCACTGGTAATAAAATAATTAACCAAAGGTGATCTATTATATATATATAGTTTAACCAGTTGCTTGGATTCCCAACAGAGACATGGGAGACATGTACAAGTGTAACATGAATATATGTTTTCTTACCGACTTTGGAGAGGACTTGCAACTTTTCAATTTTTATCTTTAGTGTACTGCTGAATTTGGGATAGAACTGGGAACTGGTCTAAAACAGTTGGGAGGCATGCTTGTTTTATAGAATTAATCCATTAGATGTTTTTTAAACAGCGCCCCTCAAAATATGTAGTTGTCCCTCTCATTGGCAGGGTACTAGAGCAAATTTGGTGATGTGGTGGCAGAAGGTCATGTGATGATGGGGAGTGGAAATGAGTGAGGAGAGGATCCTGTGATACTGATGGGTGAGGAGAGTTCAGATTGTGATGCTGGGGGAAGAGTAGGAAGGTTTGATTAAGGTGGGTGTGGTGATAGAAAAGGGACCGGGACCTGTAAAGCTTGGTGGTAAATTATATGAGATGAGAACCTTCTTTCATTTTGTATTGTATTTGTATCTCACTCATTGCATTATGAAGACATGTGTGCAGAGTAATTGTGAGATGAAAGCTACAACAAGGTTCAAGTAAATACTCAAGCTTTAACCTCATTCCAACCCTTAACAAGTAAACCTTTATAAAAGTCCTAACATTCCCCAATGTATCTCCACCCACGGTTCCATTTTGTAATCTTCACAATCCACAATGATGACCTGTGAGAAACAAATAGAGTCTGGATCACTTTAAAAAGGATCAAATTAACATCAGTGCATGACTTTCAAGTTTCTAAAATCAACTCATCTTCGTTGAACCACTTCCACTGAAAGCTCTTTATAACTTAAAAAGAGAATTCTGTAAGATGGTCACAACTGATACGGTCAATTAAATGATATAATGAGACAAATATCATAACCTATGGTAGCTTTTAAACAATACATCTTCCCAATGGCAGACATAAGGCCTAATTCTTTACCACGGGGGACCTTGCTGGACATTCACTTCACTGGGTTTCCCCCTATTTCAGCTACTATGCTGGCTGCACATTTAAAAGAGAATATTACATATGATGCTCCAGCACTTCCGTTTTGGCTACTTATGCTTTTCTTAGTATTTGTTTTCTTGGGGGCCTAAATGGAACAGGTATAACTACACTGATATGTCATCTTAGGCTAATTATTTGTATTATCATAGACTCAATACATATGTCATACTTCACTGAACATGTAGGGTTCCTGGTGCTGGTTAGTACAACACACAAGTCTTGTACCCTACACTAAAGGGCAACTGAAGGCAATGTAATTTTAATTGAAAGATTGCATTGTGTAGACATTTTATATAGAAATTCTTTAATGAATGAATACAGATAAATTATCTTAAAAAGTCCTCATTGCTCCTTCATATTGATCTATCAAGGCATGTTGTTCGGAATCTTAGGTCAGATTTCTTTCACCCAACCAAAGACAAGGGGACATCTGGCCCAACAACCTGTTAACCCCTGTTAAAGCTGTACAAAGCAAAGAGGACTCAGAAACATGCTTCATTTGTATTTTTTCCTTAAAGCATTACTATTTAAAATGTCTACACTCGATGCAACCATTCAATTAAAAATAAAGTAAGATAAAATTAATAAAATTCCAAGAACTGTAGAAACACTGACCAGCCCACCTGCTAATACACACTCTTACCTATGAAGTCTAGTTTATATGACCTTACCCGTAGGCGAGGAGGAGACAGGAAAGCCTTATGGGTTACCGATACTGCTAACAATATATAATATTTAAATTAAATACATCTGTCCTTGTTAGCGTACACACTCCATAGTTCCACCACTCTTTATGAACATTGTGTTATAAACCATTAATTCCTGAACGCACTTCCATATGCCGGTTTCTGCATTTTGCATTAATCAGTATGCATCAGGACAAATTGTGCAATAAATTAATTTTAAATTGGATGAATGTTGGCACCATGAAAATGCATCATTATAATGAGTCGATGCATACTGAAAATATATATATATATTTTTTATTAAGTGTTGTAGTTCTCCATACTTATATGATGTATGTTTATTGCGGGTAAAAACAATGAGGGGGGGGAGGAGGAATCCTTCATATTGTTTTCTGTCCCTTTCGGATAAATCTTCGTACTATAATAATTCACAGATTCTTTCAGAACACATTGTTAGCTCCAGGTTATGTCTTGTAAAGCAGCAGAGTTATTTGTAATGCAATGGCACTGAGATTAACCTAGTGATGGTATCACTTTGATTGGAAGACTGATTGACTATGACTGATGTGCCTTAAGTGGCCTGTAGTTTAGCAGAGGATAGATAGTCTCACTAGGCTCTACTATACCTTTCTTTAAGCCTATTTCAGCAATCTTGGGAGTCATTTGGTAAAAGAATAAATGGGGATTGTGTTTTGAGTGCTCCATGTTTCCATAGTCTTAAAAAAACACAACTGTCAGCTGTTCATTTTTATTTTTATTTCTTTAAACAATTTATTTGGCTCTATGGGGCTCATGTGCCTTTAGAACTAAATACATTATTAAATCAAACCAATAAGTTCGGATTCAGGCTAAACCTGTAAATCTGCCTGGTAGATAGTTCCCATCTCCATTGCTATTAGTTCCTGAAGACAAGAAACCATAATATATACTTTACCACAATGGATGGCACACCATTTTGTTTAGAAATTAGCCATTCAATTAATACTGTGTTTCATTTTTAACAACCGTTTGTTTTCTTAACATCCATGGTGGTGACACTGACATATAAGTAAATTAAGCAACTACTTAGTGCCCCCACTTGCTCAGGGGGACCCCACTGTGTCTTACTGAGGGGAGACAGTTATGGAGAGGGACTGAATAGTGGGCATGGGGGACCCTTTCTGATTTTTCACTTAGGCTCACCAGAAACCTATTGAACGTACTCTTTTATTTCAGAATTGTCTGTGATATGGTTTATATCTGAATTTTATTTTATCTGAGACTTATTCGAAGGAAGATATTTTGATCACTAGTATGAAATCTTAAATAAATACATTTTGTGTGCTCAGTACATTGCCTGAAAATGTACTTTACAATAATCCATAAGCTACTTTCATTTTGCAACAAAGAGTGAAACAAAATTTTATGGGCTGTGTGCTCTACTTCGTATTATGGAACTAAGCCAGTTGAGCCATGACCCCTCATGGAGTTTTCTTTCTTCATCTTTCTTATGTCTTTTAAAGTATTCTAAGTTTCAAGTCATAATTTTGAGCTTGTGGAATTTATAAAAGCAATATTTTGCAAAATAAATACAATATTTTTTCCCCAGCATTAGAATATATATATAGAGAGAGAGAGAGAGCGAGAGAGAGAGATCTATAACACAATATTTTTAATATCATATTATTGCAACATATTTTTTAATATAATAATACATAATATTAAACATGGATCTTCTTTCTGGTCCCAAGGCATTGCTGCAATATCCAAGAGACTTTGCGGTTAGGAATGTCTGCCTCTTTAACTTGCTTCCAAGTGATGACAAGCTTTGCTACTGATGTTCTTCCTTCTCATTGATTGTAGTGCTGTTAGTGTTTTTACATTAGAGAAACAGAAGCATATACGCTGTTCAATATAAGTTATGGGAGAAATTGCAGTTTTAGTTTTGACAGCAGCCAGATGTTTGGGCAAGCTGATCAGCACATGTTCATGCCTGAGTTATATTGTTAGAGGGGTCAGTATACAAGTGCACACTTTATAGACAAGACGTCAATAAAGGTGCTGAACTCGGCTGGGGTAGTTATGTTAAAAAGTATTTTATACATGAATATTTAGTTAATGTGTATCAGGCACCACAGGCACCAAATGAAGAAAAAAACAAAGTCATTTCCATTCTTACTCTCAAAACAGGGTTGTTTAGTGCATGGCTGGTGTGTTCAGGTCCTTGAGAGCAGGGCACACACTAGTTATTCCTTATTATAAGCTTTACATTGCTCAGAGGGGCAATGTGTTTTATGGATTCTGTCATTTGATGACACCTGAGAGCCAAGTTTGTTGCCCTTAATTAACTTTCTTTTCTGCTGAAAATGTAATGTTAAATGACAACTCATTTTCCATTGGTCCTATATGTCAGTTATTTGACTGCAGTATCTCGGGTAATACTACAAGTGCATTATGGGAGATGTGGGAAAGTCTTTTATAACTACTGAGTGGATACGGGCCTACATTACTGCTTGCTCTGCATATTTTATGTGATAACTAACACTAACACTAACACAAAATATTAGTGCAAAAAGATAAAGTGATTTGTATAAAATGAACCTTTGTGCAGAAAACCTTTATACAAAAGAAATAATACTTGCGTTACCACACACACTGCAGCCTTCTGAAGCACTCCGAAATGCTCATATACAATGTCAAGAACAAAAAGCAGACTGGCGCAAAATAGTGGGTACCTTAAATTAAACACATAACACAATAGTGCAATAATGCCACACCATATACGTGTAATTGAAGATTATAAATAGATGCACTCACAAACATACCTGAGTGGCAGTCACATCAGATGAGGCGTGAATATCCATAAAAATCATCTTTAATAGGATTCTGAAATAAAAATATACATGTGCAGGACCAATATGCATACAAAAGTATTGGCCCCCAATACAGGAAAAACTCACAAACAGTGGACGAATAAATCACATAAAAGCTCCAGAAGACAGTCACATCAACGGAGCTGAGATACAGGGAGATAGGAGAAAGTGCAGCGCTGGAACACGATCTGCTGACACCTCTACGCGTTTCACCGTTCTAATCACGGCTTCATCAGGAGGAGAAGACGAACATTTAGAAAGTAATTAGATTTAATAAGTGCAGAAATCATAACAAAATTATTATTCTTGGCTTTTTTTTTTTTTATAAAACCTATATTTTCAACCACACGCCAATATATTTGAGACAGAGCTTTCCCAGCCCCAGCTGCCATTATGAACATGTCTAGGATTATGCAATTCCAAAATATTTTCTGGATTTACCTAATTATGTGATTATACATTATAATATCTACTTTAAAGTGTAATTTTACTGGTCTTTCTAAGTACATTCCCTTCATCCCAAGTGTCTTTGGAAATTTTAATTGTCAGGAATATGAAACTGTCAGCGCCAGTTTGCAACAATAAAAGCCTAAATGGGAGAAGCTGTAATTACCAGGTTGTTCCCAAACAACTTTTAGGAACCTAACTTTTTTTTAAATGAATATGTAAAGCAGAACCTATTAAACCTATTAAATTTCAACCAAAAAATTATTTCAATTGCACTATTTTTGTATGTTTTTTTTCCCCCATAGGTGGTACAATGGAGAAGACCACCGTAAAGATACAAGGTAGATTCTGTCAAAATTCTCCTGCTTTGCATGAATTTTTCCTACAAAAGAATTATTATAATAAATAGACACAGTACAGGGGACTTACATAGTGTACCCTCGCCTCCCCTTAATAAACACTCCACGCACCAAAACCATCATCATTGAAGAATAACCTTAATAATACTTTATTTACCATTAAGCAACACAAATCGAACACATATCAATAACCAATGAAACAATTAAATGGCTCTGCCTCAAAAGCCAGATGAGCCAATTTTTATCTTTTTTTTTTTTTTTTAATAGTGAACATAACAAACATTAAGACTTCATCAATACATACAGTACATCACGGTCAGAAACAAAAAACAGACGAACCTACAACCAAAAAAATAAAAAATAAAAAAGACACAAATGACACAAAAAAATAAATTAGAAGAAATAATTTAGATGCTTCTCTCTGGAGGTTCCAGTCATGCGGGGGACAGGGGGGGGGAGGAAAAACGGGGGGCCCGAGTTCAACATCCCAAAAGGGAGAGGAGATAAATACACAAGTAAATACAAGAAATACGAAAGATCAAGGCCAGCAGAAGGTTATAAGACCAAATACTAAAAGGGAGATAGCATAAAGGTATGAGATGGAATCTGGAGATGATTATAGTAAATCCTGAATTTCACGCCATTTCAGGGAAATTTTTTTGAAGAGCTCATATTTATTGTTAAATCGAAAGAAACCCTCTTCCATAGCAATTTGGAAGTCTAACTGGACCTTGATCTCCTGCCAATTTGTGGGGTCTGTAAGTTTCCATTTTCTTGCAATACAGAGCTTAGAGGCTAATAGAATGTGTATTATCAGAAAAGTGGTCACTTTATCACACTTGGGGAAGTCCATGTGAAATAGAAACTGATGAGCTTTAAGTGAAACGAAGGAAGGTATTAAATATTCGCAAATTGAGGAAATGGTCCTTTTGATTGGTGCAAGAGAGGGGCAAGACCACCACATGTGAAGCATATTTCCCTCATATTTGTGACATTTCCAACATATTTTTGAATTAAGACTTGAAATTTTATTCAGCTTAAGTGGGGTCATGTACCATCTAAAACGAAGTTTGTAAAATGTTTCTTGCAACGTAAGATTGTGGGCAGATTTTTTCATCTGAATTTGAGGTTTAAGCCAATCTGGTAAGGTGAAAACCAAATCAAGATCTATCTCCCATTTTGACCATGAATGGTCCTTCTCAATTGGTAGTGCTTCTTCCACTAGATGTGTTACTTTAGCAAGTCATTTTTTATTGTGTTGGGTGTCAAAAAATTGCTCAATTCTTGGAATGTTAAGTATGTTTTTAGTGTGAATCCAGTTTTTGATCCTCAGGTAGGTATAATATTCTGTTTGGGGTAAGTTATAAGTCAGTTTTAGTTGGTCGAAAGGGACCAATGAATCTGACTGATATATTTGGGATATTTTAAGAAGGCCCTGGTTTTCCCATGCCTTTAGGCTAATATTGTCTATATACCACCGTAGAGTGGTTAATGGGGACGAAAGAAGCAGACCTCTCGGGATTTGGAGCCGCTTTCTGAATTTTTTAACATTACTAGCTAGGTTCTGTATTATGTGATTTGAGGATTTAATGTCTGGATTGGATGAGCTATCCAGCCAGAATAGGTGAAAGGGGTTAAGAGCACGGCAGGTTTCTTTTTCAAACTGGTACCAGTAAGTTTTTAGGGAGGCATTGTTGTTCCATTTTAAGGCATGAGAGATCATCGTATTCTCATAAAGAGATTCAATGTCAGGAAAAGAAAGACCGCCTTTTCTATTTCTCCTAACCATTACATTATACGCTATTCAAGGTTTTTTGTGATTCCAAATAAAATCCATAATAACAGTTTTAAAAGGAGCCAATTTTTATCTTGAACAAGTGAAACTTATCCAGCTTCTGTACCCACTGCAGGGGGATATACAGTCTAATAAAGGTCAGAACAAAATGAAGGGGTGCTAATGATATCAGCTGTTTTGCAACCTGGCCAAGTTCCTTAGCATTGCCTGACACACTGCCCTAAAACTCTACTATTATGGGCACTTTTTCCACCAAACTGCCTGTTGCACAACAACGTTGTGTTTGTCTTTAAAATCTTAATTGTGGATAATGAAAAACAAAAACTTTTATTTAAATTACTATTCTATGGCAGTATGATAGTTATTATTTCCTCATTGTTTTCCAGCCGGTTCCCAATGTGATATGTACAGTCCCTTGCCCTTCAGAGATGAGCTACTTGGTAGCCCTTTTCTGTGTCATTCTAACTAGGCTAGACAACCAGCCCCAACTATTTAAAGCCATCCTATAAAAAGCCTAACTGTGGGTCTAGTGGTTAGTGTAGATTACCTCATGGGAGCATCACTCTGTTATGTAACTGTCTTCCTAATGTCCATCACCGTCTGCCCCACACAAAAGGTCATGTCACCTTCCACCATAAGTGCAATGGAACCCCAGAGACTGAGAGAGGGCCAAGGCTTTTTACACAAGTAAAAATATCTATATATATTTTTTTTAAGTACTAAATATCCACTTTTAATTTGAATTCAGCTGTGATACTGCTGTATCAGTATAACTAACTAATAAAGGAGCCCCTTCACAGACCCTGACCTAAGGTGGACAATGCTTAGATGATCCCCAACTATTTTAGTGATATTTTCTAACTGTGGAAGACTGCATAACATGCAGAATCTTTGGACAATATTTATTTCATAGTAACATAATAGAATACTTGGCAGCCAGAATGAGTTTTCATACTATTGTTCAAATAGAAAGATCATTTAAATGTGAGTAAATACAGAGCTGGCCCTACCATGGGTCCAGGTGGGTCTTTTGGACCGCGACAGCACTTAAAGAGAAGCAACACATTGCCACCCCTGTCTCTGGGAGCGCAGTGAGAGGGGATAAAGTCTGCAACTTCAGGACACAGACCCTGCTGACAAGTAACACAGCAATGATTATTTAAAAAAAACTGCCTACTTTTTGCGTGTGTGTGACTGTGTATATGTGAGTGTGTGTGGATGAGTGACTGTGAGTGTGTGAGTGACTGTGTCTGTGACAGTGAGTGTGAACATGGCTGTGTGTTTGTGAGTGCATATATGTGTGTGTGTGACTGGATGTGTATAAACATATATATGTGTGTGCATGCATGTGACTGTGTATAGGTGAGTGTGCATATGTGTCACATGTGTCATGTGTCATATGTATCTACATGTGTATGTGCATGAATGTGTGTGAGAGAGTGCGTGACTTTGTGTTTGATTTCGTATGTCAGTGTGACTATATGTGTGAGTCTGTGTGTGGAGGGAGGGAAGGCAGCTTTTCAATGGTGGATCCCAGGCAGCACAATGCTTTGGGCCAGTTCTGAGTAATTAGGACCAATTTACTAATGAGATTAATATTTGAGATTAACATTCGATAACATATGGGAGATCAACTTTGATTTTTAGACTAAGTCAAACTCAGCACCCGAGTTTGACTAAAAAAAAAAAACCCAGGTTCGAATCTTCCCTATTAAAAGTATTGGGATGTGAAATGATCAAAGCTATTCTAATAACTAATTGGAATTCGGCACCTGAGTTTGACTTAGTCTCAAAAAAAGCTTAAATTATTTTGCCTCCCATTACTTTGAATCTGGAAGGTTTTGGGTTTTTTGTAAGTTAATTTCGGGTACCAAATTTGACTTAGTCTCAAAATAAAAGTTGACCTCCAAAGTCGAATTTTAGTGAAAAGATGTTTTAATGATCCTTTTTTACAAGAATTGTAGATTTAAGGTAGAAATATGTACATGACCTTCAGCAAATCGATACTGAGGCCAATTTGTAACAATTTTACATTGTAGCAGCATTTCAAGAAATCTTTTACAAATATTTTAAGAATCTAAATAATCTATATAACACATTAAAGTTCTATGCAATATTTGAATTCATAATTAAAGTATCATTGCCGAGAAATGGTTAAAAAAAAAGTCTAATAAGTGTAACTATTGAAAACAATTAGTGCTTAAATATTAATTGTGAATACTGTTATACATCAAATGTAGTCCAAGAGAATTCAAATGTTGAGTCATATAGGGCTTTATTACAGCATGGAATATGATAATGAGTCATCCTTTGTCTGAAGTTATAAACTTATAGTGGACAAAGCTAACACCTTTGATGTTCAGCCCTTAAAGTAACAAATACATGTTACCAAATTGCAAACTTAATTTTAATACATTTTTAATCCTTTACAGTACTGGGGATAGAAATTCAGTGAATATCAATCTTTGCTCACTGGTTCCAATAAGACTGACAGGTATAGTAATTATAGTGACTTTTTTTTTAAAATGTGGCTTGTAAGGACCAATCACTTAGCAAAGCATTGAAAACTTCACCATCTGCTGTGCTCATCAGACATTTTTTAATGTGTATATTCAGACATTATGCAAGAATTTCTAACCTTGGTGAGGTGATAACTCTTTATAGTCCATCTTGAAAATCCATTTGATTTTGTGCTGTTTTGCCATTATCTGTGCTGTAATGGCATATCTTTTAATTTTTACACAGTTACGTGATTAAACAGACATTCATCATGACGTGTCCATATTCCAAGGTTACGCTCCTTTAATACTGTTGGGATTCCATTTGTTATCTCAATCTTACAGTGCCTCGGTATCTTCATAGATCATTTTAAAGGCTCGGCCTACATAAAAAAAAAAACTCAGAGATCTAAAACGTTCTTCTTCTGTTCCTTTACTGGTACCCAAAACACCTTTTTATATGTTTATCTATTTCTTGTCTTGTCAATTGGTTCTATCTGTACTGCTATACGATGAGAGGAAATAAATAAAGGATGACGGTAAGGGTGATAAAAAAAAAAGGCAGACAGAACTGCCAATCATAGCATACACATAGTTTGAAAATATTGAAGTATTCTCATTGAGAGATTGGAAACTGTGCTTTATCAGAATATATTAAGTCAAATGAGCTAAGCAAAAGGTTATGAATGGAAATGACTTACTCTTTCCATTATTTGCTGGATAAATGACTTTCCATTTAAGAAGGGCTTTCAACTCTATAACTATGTGTAACTCTAGAATGTTTAGATGAGATTATAGATTTAATTAGATGTGATTCTAGGTTTTTTGGGAGCCCTAAGCAAAAATGAAGATGGGGTATTCCAACTATTTGCCCCCTATCCAAACGTGCTCTCCTCAGTTAGGCCCCTTAAGCAGGTGGTAGGCCATAAGCAGCTTCTAGGTAACACCCCTACTGGATTGAAGAGTGAGTAAAGACTCTGTAGCCGCATCATTCAGAAGCCGTCTTAATCAAACAGAAGTGACTTATCTGTCATTAAAATATCTAGTCCCTCTTTAGTGTAAAAACAGACTTTTTAAAGATATTTAGTAGGACATGCACAATTGTTATTTTGTGTCTGGGCCATTTTTGACCTAGGAGAACTTGTTTTTTGGCATCTACATTGCAGAATAGAGATTTCTCCTTTTTCTTGCTTTCTTTTTTTATAAGCTTTTTTAAAAGCAGGCCTTGTGCACCTATGTACAAATATTATTTTAGGTGATTTAATAAGAAATAACGGATGTACATCAGCACATTAATGATTAATTCTTTGCCTTGTGTTCAGGCTACGGATCAGTAAAATATTGATGGTGTAAAGGAAATGAGCTGTTTCTTAATTTAGTTTGGTTCTGGTAATGTGTAACTAATGCGGTTTCCTTCTAGCAATATGCATTTACTGACCCCTTCAAATTCTAATATCAAATTTAAACACATCTAAAAGCTATGTAAAGAAATACCAAGGTGAATATTAAAAAGGAACGAAATGTTTTTATTTATCTGCAGATACAGTCATATTTAATGTTTAAATCATACATTTTCTTGCTTGTATTTACCTAGATGTGTCAATTCACACATGGCAAAGCTGTCCCCCACTTCACTTCACATTAAAAATGCTACCCCAACTTCACTTCTGGGTGGATAATTGTTAGATGATCATGGGATTTCATGTTAGCTCATATACAGTATGCATTTTGCCAAAACAACTCAGAAAAATACATATGGGGTCTCATACAGGAAACGGTAAACGTTATAGGGTGGCACGCCTGAAATATTTTATGAAAATGCTGAATCAACTTTATCAACCACGAAAAAATATGTTCGTGGACACGTATGCATACTGAAACAAATATATATATATTTAAAATAAAGAAAAACAAAAGATAAAATGAAAACACATAGACAATAATATTTATGAAACCGTAAATCAAGGTCCTGCAAATTAAGCTTTTCTCAAGACACAATCATAGCCAAAATGGCAGGGGTTTATCTTTCTTTCTTTTTCATCACCTTCTAAAGATCCACTATAGCACATGCCAGGTACAAAGGATACTTCTACAACATAAATTCTGATAATGTTTAGTGTTTTGGAATCTATTTGAAATGTGCTCCAGTGTTCCATAAAGTGTAAATACAACAGTATGCAGTACTGAAGAACAACATTTATTCCACAATGATAAAGTATACTAGATTGGTTAATTGCCAAGGAAACCACTGTTTTTTTTTACAATACATACTTATCAACTGCCTAGTAATATGCCGCTGTCATTTTTGCATATGTACATGACTTTGTAGCAAACCTGGCACTTGCCAGGTGGTTGGTAATGATTTCTCATATGGAAATCCTGCATTGAAACACATAAACATTTGTAAGCTTGTCCTAGCCCATTACCCAGGACACATAGCTAATTGTATTGTTTCATTATATGGTGATCCCTGTCTCTTACCTGCCTGTCCATATGCCACCACCAATAAATGTCCATTAAAAACATAATGAGGTATGGAATGATCTCTACCTCCATATAAACATTGTTAGGTAAGGCCAAGCAGTCATTTCTACTAAACCGCTGAAGCTCTGTCAGTACTTCCCATCTGATATTATGGGCATCTGCAAGGCTTCCTGGCTATAGGAGATGGTCACTGCTATATTGGAGCAACAAACAGCACAGACAGCTTCATGTTACTACACACCTCAGTGTGAGGGTGACTCCGAACGTTCATGTGTATTAAAGGTGTGCTGTAGTGTATAGCAAGTAAGAGTAATTCAGAACTGGTAACAACACAGATGGACCTATGATACTGGGGAGGGAAGGGTACAGGGATCTGTAATGCTGAGCCAAAAATAATCCTCTCCACCACCCACAAATATTTTTGTGGATACCCGTAATGAACATTGGATATGAAGAGGTATACACAGAAAATTGAATCCCACCTCCTGGAAACTTACACCATAATACATTCCTTAATAGGATCGATCTAACCCTCTCAAATTACTAACGCAACAAGCAATGTGAATAAATTAGCGAGTCGGTACTCAACGACATCAAACAGAATCCAGCTGTCAAGATAATCGGCTCAGGGTTTATTTTGCTGTTGGAATAATTCAGTATTAATCCCAAGTCAAATAAATATCAACCCTAGCCACGCCCAGCCACTAGACCATTTATGTCTGACATTTTTAATTACTAGTGTTGTCAGATCCTTGTACATGTCACAGCTAAATAATGCAGAAAGAGAACACTACACGAGTATAATTTATTCTTTTAAAAACCAAACAAGATATTTCTCGATGCATTATTTGTTTTGACTCTAAGCATTGTGCAATCAGAATATATACAAAGAATTGAATTAAACCCACCGAGTTTTGCCATGTGGAGTAAAATAATTGAAGATTGTAATTACTGTCTGGATTTCATTCTTATCTATTAAATATACTGGCTAAACAGCCTATTGTTTGTTATGGAAGAAAAAAAAAAACAATCTAGGAAACCATCATCACATTCATATTGTGTTTAATTAAAAAGATGTATGATACAAATGTACACAAATGGATATGTTAGCTATGTATATTAATGTACTAATTTCCATATTTAACATCCTTTATTTCCCTTTTCTGTTTTAAGAAGTACCACTCTTCCATATAAAGTTAAAATAAGACCAGTCAAAATTAGGCATCAATTCAAAGACTATTTTTAAACAACTGACTACTGACAAGCGATGCTGTAGATAAAAAAAGAGATTCCAAATCTTGCACAACGGAAGTTTTGACGTTCCTCCGTGATGGCTGAATCATAATGAATTAATGTTTAATCCTTCAGAATCTGAATGAGAAGCCTCTCAAGAATTTTATTGGTCATTAGAAATCGGTCACAGCTTTTTCAAAATGATTTTCGGAGTCTTATTAAATTCCCATAACAATGGGAACCATTCATTTAACATTAGGGAATGTGGCAGATGTTAAAATGATTCATTTTAGAGTATTGTGTACTTTGAAGCTATTGATATAAGACATTTACATCACGGTGGAGGAACTTCTAGCATTTCCTTTCGCTAGTTTGACATCATTTTCCTAAAGCAAGTTAGGACTTTCCATATTTTTTCGAAAATATTTGTAATCAGGCCATATCTTAAGAAAGAAATGTCACTATGATGAACCCATCTGCCTGCTGTGTTGGCTCTTTACCACACTTCATTCTAATTACAAGTAAGAGCAAATTTGCCAAAGAGGCACTGAAGCAATGAGTCAAATCTTAGTGGTGCCTGCACCTTGTTTACGAGTCTTCCAGACATCTGCTTATGATGGCTGTGTTCCTGTCCCTGATCTTTATTATGTGTACAACTGCAATCTTGTTTATTAGCAAAATGACCTAAATAAAATTTATTGGATGTTTTGAAATTGGCAATTGACCTTTGGATGGATTAGACTTTGTTTACTATAGAACTATGCAGCCATCTTAGACAGACAACACTTAAAAGGCAACTAGACTGCATTACTTTCTATGCACTACTTTACATGCAGTGTGTTTCCCTTATTTGACAATTTGTGACTTATACGGGGGGAATGTTTTCTCTTTTTTTGTGCTTAGTAAAGATGTCTAAGCAGTTGTTTGTTCCATAACATATTTTCCTAAAAAAGTAAGAACTACTAAAAAATACAAACAATACCAAAAAAAAGTATTGTAATCATACATCATGATAGCAAAGTCTCCAAAATAGAACATATTTATTCACAATCCCTTTTCTAAAGCTATGCCATCTCCAAATAGACTCATAGCACTAGAGCAGTGACATAAAGGGGACACTAAAAACAATGTTAGATAGAGTGTTATATATGATTGATTACGTTTCCATAACTGACCATTTCAGGAAAATCTGTAACAACAGAATGACAAAAAGAATGGCAACATTGTGACTACTCCCATTTATAAAGGCAGTGTGCTCCCAAAACTTTGGGGTACTGAGTTCCTATTATTCCCTTTTCAAGCTAATTCCATCTGTATTAATCAATATTGAATCAATTAAAATACATAATTGCAAATTTGTGTTTTTATTTTTATTGAATGCTTTTTGTGGTATTCAAATATACTTTTTAATATATGTTATTATGTACATCTACTTTGTTTGTATATGCATTTCTGTGTTTTTGGAAGCCACTGTTATATAGCAGGTACATATACCTAGATGACCTTTCCTTATATAACATATTATATATATACAATGTATGTGTGTAAATATAAAAATGTGACAATTATGTTGCCCTTTAAAAATATTCCAGAAATTCACCAGACTAAAGAGAGAGCTAAATGTGTTTCTACTCATGTAGAGGAAAAGTCAACTGATATTTGTAACAGGCCTCCTTGCCATCTGTATGGACAGCTGCCTGCAAGGGTTCAGGGTAGAACCCTCTGCCATAGTGAATGCATAGTTTCTATGCTTGCATTGTAGCATCAGCTTTGTCCTCTCTCCACCAATGTCCTGGAGCTCATTCCCTTAGTCCATAAAGCAGTAGCAGAGGTATTATTATGCACAAATCTACACGCACCAGAATAGTCAAAAATCCTCAAATTTGCAGTGCTAACACCACTGCAAGGAATTCTGGGTAGGCATATCCAAATAAGATCATTAATGATTACCATTTGCCTCTATTTCCTCTTTATTCATTCCCTTTGGAGCATATGTACACTGTGTGAGACAACCTTTAAATATAACTCAGGACAGAGGTGCAGAGCCTGATAACCACTCGTGGACAGCTGTTTCATCCTTAATGGGACTCATTGGCATGAGGTTGGTTTCTAGCTTTCTGTTGCAGACTTGAGGAGGTACGAGAAGCACACACAACATAAGCTATGATGGGCTAACGGTCATTTGTCACTGTGGACGATCATGGAAGGTTTTGTATTGTCGGAATCTGGAGTCCCATTTTACACTAAGCCCTGAGAGCTTCATTACATTATGGTGGGAAAACCCCTCCACCTGAAGTGTAACGGGTAGCAGAGGAATTCTCTACACTCACCAGACAACTCATAAAACATGTTTTTCCAGAAACTTCCAGAAATAAAATGTTGAGGTTTAGTAATGATTTAATATACATACTAGAAAAACCTATGAATATGTGAAAACGGTTACTCTTTTAAAGAGGGGTAAAGTAAAATGCAGTAAAGAGGCAAATCATTTTCATAGTTACCCATCAACATTTTCTGCTTTATCTTTTTGATGGATTTGTTTATACAAATTTGCTATTCTGTCAACAGGGACTTAAGCCACTGTCTATAGAAATAAGTACATTGTATGAATATATATTTTTTAACAATAATTTGCATCCACGTTGTTTGTTTTTTCGGTTAAGTGATGCATGAATACCATTTTTTATAAGGAATCTAGTGCTTACTTAAATACATATACTATATAAAAAAAGATTTAGAATTAGTAAATGCATCCAGCTAATGACTATCTTTCCGAGTGACTTTTCTAAAACGATCACGTCAAAAGGGTAATAACATACAATACCATTAAATCTTTCTTCTGCCAGCAAAAAATAGGTTCCACTAGGAGGATTAAATGATGAAGTTGAATAGCATGCTATAATAGTTAGTTCTTCAAAATAATACGTTTGATATAATCTTTAATATTTGAATGCGCCACACACAGACACAACTTATCTTTTTATTTTAATCCTCACATGGATCATAACTAGCAATTACACACTCCTCAACTGCAGGAAAAGTGTTGTGTTAATTGTTATGGATAAGGTTGCCTAGACAACAGGACATGTTTAACATTTTTATCCAGATTACTAATTCTTTAAACTATCAGTTTTGGAAAAATGAAACAATTCAGTATTTGCTTGATATGGTTCCACACTATCCTAGGCCAAGAACCTGCATCCATATCCAGTACTCAAAATGTGGCATAAAATACCAGCCGTCCTATGTTTTCTACCGACCTACTGGGTTAAACTTAATGGACATAAGTCTTTTTTCAACCTAAATTACTATGCTACTTTGTTACTGGGTGGAAACCAAACTACTTCTGATCTATAGGTGGAAACCCTACACGTTCTGACCTCCTGTAGGCATGGGTCTGATTATTTTATTGATGACACTCCAAAGTCTTTCTAGCACCACAAATTGGGGTTTATTTACTAGACAGCAAATTGAAAACCAAGCTGCATGCACCTTTAAGCAGGAGATTGCCCATTTGTGAAGGCAATCTGTGGAAGAAGTTGGGAGGTATAACGATACAAAATGTAAACCAAAACTTTAAAAAAAATGTAAACCAAAACTTAAGATTTTAATGGGCAGGGTTATTTTGGTTTACATTTTTCTGTTCACTGACCACAATTCACTGCTTAGTGACTAAACCAAGCTACACAATGCAAAAACTTAAAAGGGCAGTGGTCTTAAACTGTCAATCTGGCACTCAATCCAAACTCCCTATGGAATTGTATAGCTCAGTAGAGATATCTACTCACTACTGACAATTAATCAGGTAGCATTTCTGCAATCCTTCTTATATTATACACACATCTATACTGACATTGTGCAGCATTAAAATAATATTACACACTATGTTTGACCCGGCTCGTATTTAAGTTTTACAGTCTTCTGCATTGCATATAAAACTGATATCTTGATCCATCTACTTTAAGTTTGAAACTCCTTTGTCAGTTCCCTTTCATCAAGAAAGTCCATAGTTTAATTCTATTCTACACACCTTCCAACAATTTTTGACCAGGTATATCAACTTTTTAAGGGGAATAAATCTTGGCTTCTACAAGTCTGTATGTGTCATCACTGTCTTATATGTGCTTTAATACATTACATCTATTATAGATTGTGGTAGTGCCTGTATATGTCACTGTTGTCCCTTCATTGAGCATATTATTGTGATCATGTAGATATTTTGTGAAGATCCCTCAAGTCTTATTGATATATTCTTCTTGTTATCGTCTGAAAGATTTATAAGGTGTTGCAGAGTAACAATTTACAGGTCCCTCTGGCAGTAAGAGCGTTAATACAATTCCTCTAGGATTGTTAATTACTGAGTCTTACTTAGTCCATGCTCCCCTATGATATTTAGTTTGTGCTTTTTCCTACCCCATGGAAAAAAATATCTGCAGACGCCAAGCTAGTAACAAGGTGATACAATCACGTATCGGAATAAACCCTGGGATTTAGGATATCCATCACCACATCAAGAATATCTGAAACGGCAGTGTAGTTTTATTTTTATTTTTTCCTTTAATAGTATAAAATGTAATTTGCAGTTCTTTAATAATTTACCCTATTAAATAAAATATAACAAGATTCAATCAAGGTAAAGATAAAATGATAGCACTAGATGCAAAGTAATGTTTGCACAGTACCCTCAGGAGGCAGTATGTAGAGATGCAGAGCTGCTGATATTAGGGCTTTCCATATGATTTCTGTGATGCAATTAGCAGCAGCTTTAAGGAAATGACAGAGAAGATCGCTTGTGTCCTGGAGATTCCTGCTTTGTCTGGTTGCAGAATAGCATGAGTTGGGCCATACTTGAAAATATAAACCTTATTATAATACGATGAGAGACACATGTCATGGTTTAGAGACAGCTATCTATTGATAGCCAAATCTTACTATTTATTGAAAGCTATTTCAGTATTTTGTCAATTCTTTAAGAATAAATTAATTGATCATGGGCATCCACACAGGGGCACTTTTCCTATTCCTGAAATTTCATGGAGCAGAGCTACAAGCCAGAAGATCTTGTGTACTATGGGAGCTTTGGACCCATAGTAAAGAACATAGATAAGATGTTTTATTTCATTAATTGGGTTTTTTTTTTTTTTGGGTGGTGGTGGAGATTAGTGGCTCTTTAAGGATTAATAAAAAGAGACAATGCAAAACAAAAAGGAACAATAAGCTTTATTGTGTCGTTATTTACAAACAGCTAAAATATTAAGAAACAGAAATACGACACTTGTAGGAATCTAGCTGTTTTAGATGCTCTGTCATCTGAGGAGTATTCTACAGCCGCTGAAAAGCCAAAGGTTGTCTATATCTATTTTGCCATTTTTTGAGCATATGTCTTCAATAGAAATAAACTGAAATGACTCTCAATAGCTGCAGATACTGTAGAGTGTCTTTGAATGGAGGAAACACATGCTTACATTAAACAAACATTAGAAAGAGTCTTGCTCACTTACAGCAAAGATAATGAATGCTACATGAAGCCCCACTGACAGCAGCAGCTTCTCTATACATGATGTACAATGTATAATCCAAAGGTGGAAAGTCAGAAAAAGAGAAATAACATGCCTTTTATTTACATTATCTCCACAGGTCCTATAGAAATAAGAGGACAAAAGCAAATATTACGATGATAGGACACTTGTCAGGAAAAAAAAAATCTGGTGTGTGACACAAATAATTAATTATACTCACAGCATACATACATTCAGTTCATTGCATAGAAATGTTATTTAAGCAGACATTATTAAACAAGGTAATTTATCAAATGGCTCGCTCTAGTGATGTGCCATGGTTTCCACTGTACATACTAACTCAATGAGTGCCAAGAAAGACAATCTATTCACATCAACAAATTTCAGTGGGTTAAAACAGAGAACTGACCTTTTATGGGGAATGACCTATTACCGAAGTGCTAATAAAAATGTTACTAGGCCCATGGTAGATGAATATTGTCAATTTTTAAATGGAAATAACCAGATTAACTTATCATGTCCCCACATGCCTTTAAACATGGACTTAAGTGGTCTTGTGTTATTTTCTTATTCATATTATTTATTTATTTATTTGCATAGAGAAGGTGTTTTTTAAGCGTATGTATATGTTAAAGCACATGGTATTTAAGCTGCCCTAAAAAAAAAAACAACGTAAATGGGTTCAATACATTCATTGCTTGTGTAAATGTATTAGCCCTCATTTTTAATGTAGGCTACCTCCAGTTCTGCAGTGATGTCAAATATCACTGAGTAGACCAATAAAAAGATTGTCACCACAAATTGTAAACCTGACCTCCATGAGGTCACATGCTCCTCTTGAATTATAGTCTTAAGGGAACTGCTGTTACATCATCTGGGACAGACACTCAAGCTAAGTAGTCAGTGATGTCGCACTGAAAAAACAGAAAGTAGACGATGAGACTCCTATTGTTTATACACTGTATTTTCAGAAATGTTGGTTCTAAAAAGTAAACATATCACAAAGATAGAAGGTTTTTTTTTTTTTTTTACATAATTCTCTGATTTGAAATATACTTCATGTATTTATTTTTTTATAAAAATTACAAAAGTGGTCAAATTGCTAAATGGTTCAATTGAATTTTATCTAGCAGTAAAATAGCAGTTGTAATCAGAGAATGCAAGGTACACAATCATGCGATACTGATTATTTCATGTAAGGATACCGAATGACTACAAAATCAGACAGATCCAGTTGTTTAATTTCAAAATGAATCAGAATTGCCTTGCATTGTTGCCCCCACGTGCTGGTTATGATACATGCATCCAACACAACATAGATGTTATGCTGTTTTTCGTTATTCTTAATGCTGTATATTTTGTATGTGAGATTTGCTAATCCTGCTTAAACATGAGCAATAATGTTCGGCCATCTTTACCACAATCAAAAATCTAAATATTTCTACTTTTCCACTAGGCTGGACCAAAAGTTCTTAGTGGCACTGGTTGATTGAGCTTGGTACCCCTAATATCCTATAAGGGACTCTGTTATGTAGAACATGAAAAACTCCTAATTTAATATAGTGGTTACATCGGCTATACATTTGCTAGCCTTGTGACCAGAAAATTAATAGTGTAGGAGTTATGAAACACACTGACCTGTTTACAGCTCTATTCCTACATGGCAAGGGCCACAAGAAAGTGTATGGAGCAATTTGGCATGCCACTACGCAAAGCATGCTGGGATAAATTTCACGGCATGCAGGGTAAGTGCTTAGTCAAATGGAAACAAAAGCAACACTGGCTCTAGTCACAGGAACAAAAGTGCAGGAGGTGGGTGGGTGCTCCACAGTGCTTATTAGGCACAACTATTAAGCTTTAAGTAGAACGAAGTGTGCATTCCATTCGCCAAATAGTGATGAATATTCTAATAATAACCTATGACTAAGCGTGGTAACACACGAAATGCGTTAGGTGGCCTTCCCTTTTCACTTTATCATCCGTGGATTGTACCTTACCCTGTTTGTTTGGATTTTTTGAAAGCATTAAAGCACTTTATTAATTCACTACTTGGCGAGTGGAGTGCACACTTTGTTCTACTTAATGCTTAAGTGCTTAGTCACACTGACACTTGCTTGTGATATATGCCGGAGTATTTTTAAATGAAATCTATTGTACCATTATTTGCCACGGCACGAAAAGCATGCATTGAATTAGACAACGCGCAATCTCAATTTTATTGTCAGTCTTCTGTGAACCACACTACGTAAACAGGCCGACTGTATCTTCCATGCTAGCAACTTCTAAAAAAAATACAATTTACAAAGGGAGCAGGAGTGTTTGGGCACTGAATTGAATGTACTGAACACAGTGGCGTAGCTAGATGTTTTGCCACCGGGACTGTCCCCTCTGAATAGTAAAAATACTACGATGCATGGTACTGCGTCATTGAAGATGCAAGCAACAAAATGGTGTGTTTGTGTTCCTGGCCCCAATCACAAAGTAGCCAGGGACACAGTGTCCTGCCAAAAACACTTGTAAAACCCAGACATTCAGGCACAGTGCATTTTAGCACAATGTAGTCGGTGCTTGCTTTCAGCTTTCAACTTTTAGCGTTGGCTAAATTTTTGTACTGAATATAGCCTCATCTGACAGGAAGGATCCCGCTGCAAGTCACTGCAGCGGGATCCGTACCACAGCACACCCCCAAAACAGTTCTGTCTGGGGTTTACCACCCCCTCCGCCCTTCTCATGCTGTGCTACCTACTGAACATGTTTATGCTTTAGAGAACCACATGTAATACTGACTAAAAATGACACTTAAACCTATTGGTTTGAGTGGTGATTTAATTATTTTGTTTCGGAAGCTGAACCGTTTAACTAGGAAAGTGGTGAGGATTTTAGTGCAGTATATTCCTCAGCTATTTGGGTCTTAAAGAGTTATTTATGAATATACAAAACAATTATATACTGTTTTTACTTTCTTATGCACATGCATTATATAGTAAATTACTGTAGTTACCTTTTACAGTTTCCGGTGTTCTACCTAACGTGTTGAAAATATTGTATATGTGGGAGCAGACAATGACGTAAGAGCATCC
The DNA here is from genome assembly GCA_036172795.1 of Pelodytes ibericus. Lineage (NCBI taxonomy): Eukaryota > Metazoa > Chordata > Amphibia > Anura > Pelodytidae > Pelodytes > Pelodytes ibericus. The sequence continues at coordinate 164,279,185 of CM069858.1, forward strand.
ATAATAAGCATCTGAATACAATTAGCCCAAAATAAACCTATTCTCTTTTGTGTACTGTAACAACTGGGGTGAGAGATTTGTTTTAATCATTATAAATAATCAATGCTTTGCATGATGAATATGTATGACCATGTGATTTATTCACTTTAACATAAGTGCTTTTGATATATACTCATGAGATCATCCTATATGCGGTCATCAAATTCCTAGCACTGGATTGATACAGCAAACAAACTACTTTATAGATGCTGCACTATCAACTTTAAACTAATGTTGCACATTTCTTATATTACTATTATTATTAAAAATTAGTAGACAAGGTCTTTGTCTAATTGGGCTTATATTTTCATGGATGCCTTAATGGTTTTACACAAAGCAAATCTTATAACACAAATGAGGCTATATTTTAACCTTTAAGCAAATCCCACAAAATCACCCAAAGTAACATTCTTTGTATCCACACATTATAGGTAACCAACAGGGCTAAACTCACACTCATTTACAATTACCATATACATTGTTCACACATCTCAACATTACAATGCTTTTGTCGTTAATCCTGTAAAAAATGCAAAGTAGACCTTTTTAGGACTCTCAGATTATCTATATCTCTCCAGACAATGAGGGTTACTCACTAAAAGTGAGATGAACATTTCATCTCACTGATTTCACTATGCCTATAACCTGGTGAGTTTTGTTTTCTGCAAGAAATGTTCAAAGAATGAACTATGCATTATGCAGGCCTAAGTGAGCTCTTCTAGCAGGAGTGACACTCCAGACACAGGCTTTTTGTAATGCATAGTTAAGTCAGTGGAATAAAATGTTAATCTCACACACATACTTGCCAACTTTGTCTTTGGCATACCCGAGCATCAGGAGGTGGTGCTAAATAACGCTGTATGACGTCAGGCGGTGTTGCGTGACCCTGCAACATTGAACTCCAGACTACCCAGTACAGATACCGGGTGTTTTAAGCTCATTCTACTCATTTATACTTTGTATGTCTGTTTAAATGCAATGTTGCCTGGTATTTATTTTGATACAGACGAAATTGTAAAAAAAACAAACAAACAAAAAACAGGACTGTCCCAGCAAATTAGGTAGTGTTTATGGAAAGTCACAAAGTCTCCAGGACAACACACACAAGTAACCTATAACATCTCGTGGGTTGTCACCTTATCTTTAAAAAAAAAGAAAATGCCTTCATAGACTAAGCATTTATTTCAATCCAATATATTACCAGCCTTGTGGCCTGTATGCCTATATATATATATATATATAATCTGAACCTGCTTGCATTTCCCATTTCCCAAGGCCTGTCTGCCTTTAAGTCATCAGAAATATTTAATAATATGTCTAGTTCTGTTTGTTGCCCATGCTACTACAGTGTATCTTTGTATCATTACCTAGGTTGAGCAATGGTGGCAATACTATAACTCCAAATACAGTTAGTCTGCCTTTGGAAGCTGTCATGCTTTAGACACAAAGAGCAAATGAAGTAGGCCTGCAATAATTAAGACACTGGTAGGTGTCAAATGTACAGTGAATGCTTTGCATGTGACATTAGTATGAAAGGGCTTTTTGCCAAATGCAGGATAACAAATATCTGTTCTCCCAGGAATTATACTATTTAAATTAGGTTTGCCATATGTGTGCCCATTGCAAATAGATTTTTAAACTGCATTCTTTAAACAAACCCTATTCTTCCTCTGTATTCTAAACTCATATCACTATCTTCTCTTGCATAGTAGTTTGGTATCTAAATGCTATGCCAAGTCTCAACTATATTTAGCCCTAGAACTTGCAACTAGCAACATATTATTTTTAGCGCAGTTTCGCGTAACTGACTTTAAACACTGCTGTCCCTTTTTTATCCTGTTTACAGATACTAGTTTCCCATGCAAAAACATCTGAAGGGGAAATATATAAATACGATTACATTTTCATTCTCTGCACATTTGTTTTGGGATTCATTTGAAGAAGGAGTGAAGGCAGTTCCTACATTATATCTGTGCTTATGGCTATGTTAGAGTCTGCTCTTAGAATTGTGGAAAGCCCTTTGTACAGATGTGAAACATATTGTAGCAGCAAATTAAATTACACTCTCTTTGTCCTGCACAATATCTAATTTAAAGAGCTCTGCCTGTATTGCATGGGAATGTTTACTGTCTATATTTGAATTAATCTGGAATAATGCAATCAGTTCCGAGCCTTATTTTATTTTCAAAATCAAAGGATAGACACAATTATGATGCAGAAATAAGTGAATTACACACTCCTCTAACAAAAAGCAGAACATAAATGCTGTAAATCCATCAAAAGAGGAAGGATAATTGGAATATGTGTTCGTGTGCTAGCTAAACTTTACCGTTTTGGATCATGGAAAAATTCGTATTCGTGTGGAATCTGAATTAAATTTTGTTTTTGCTCCAAAATAAAAAAGATAAAGACCTTTGAACTAATTTATTTCAGAAGGTCAACATATGGAAACTAAGACAAAGCAAAAAAAAAAAAATGATATACACTTATTTGGGAATTTTCAAGCTTTTCCGCATAATGGTTGGTTTATATGTGTTTATATGTGGAAAATCTAAATCTGGTTACTATGTTGACAATACTTGTAGAGCCTGCATACAATTATAGCACTGGAAACAGGATTCAGAAGTAAAACAAAAACTGTAATTTGCGTATAAGACATGATGATTAAATTTAGCAACATTTTCATCTCCGTGCTGCTGGTTTGTATATGTTTTTAAGTCATATCCTGTTTATAGCTTTCATTATATAGAAGTACTTTTTTTTGTATATGCATCTCACAATACTCTGTGGTCTAGATATAGATTTGTTATGCACTAGACACTGGATGGAAATACTACTAACAAATCAGTGTCATGTAATGTTTGTGGGATATTTCCCATAAGCCTGGTGATATTTACATTCTGTAGATACACGCCTGGTAGGCTTTCATCTATAATGCATACAGCTACTCTAACTAGTGTTGTCTATGACGTATTTATATTAGACATTATTCATTCTGTCACAAAGTATCTATAATTATTGCCTAGAAAGCTATAGAACATAGCATTGTTCAATTTTGGAGACATTCGCCAAATCACTTGGGGGTGTCCAACGTGCGCCCCGTTAGACAGCAAGGTGTGGCCCACCTGACTTAACCGCCTATATTCTTATTATCCCTATAAATGCACACCCCTGTTTGAATGAAGTTAATTTAAATTTGTTTTGAAATGCTTTTGTATTACTGCTAAAAAAAAACTATTTTTTTATGTATAACCAGCTCTTCTTCACCATTACATTAAATTTAAAATAAAATGCACATATATTTATGATTATACAACCCACCCCGTATTTATAAAATGTCTTGATATTATTTAAATAATATCTAAACACCCTCAACCAACTATTACGCAAGCAGAAGCATACTTCTGATTAAAATGGCAGTCAGTGAGAGCACCATTCAAAAGTGATTTGTATTTCTTTTTGAAGTCTGAGTAAGACATCCAGGCCCCCATGTGACAGAGCTGCTCTGTGACAAGACAACATTGGTGTTCAGAGTATGGCATGGCAAACACACCTCCAGCTGGGAGGAGATGCCCCCATAAACCAATGATCAAGAAAGCACAGCTCTATCAAATTGCAACCATAAGTTTTTGATTTCACAAAGATTAAGAACAAACCATTTAAGTAATAAGTAATAAAAGAAGATGAACAAAACAAAGATTAAAGGGAGATATTGTTTGAACAGTGCACAATCAGAGCACAGTTTAAAAGACAGTTTTAATAAGGTGGACGTGGTCTTCTGTCTGGTTACAATTGATTTTAGGGCTTAGTTACTTAGTACACTCCCGCCAAAAAATGAAAAGGTTTTATTTTTTTATTTTTGCATTGTTGATTTCAGGTATGTCTTTTGATTTGTTATGCAAGTTTATTTGAGTGTGGCTGGGTGCCTCCATTTTGTGAATATATTGTGTTTTGGGTGCCACCTCACAGTGACTTTACAGCACTAATATCTCACTAAGGGGCTTGAGATACAGAATGCAGTCTATAAGTCTGTATTCTTACCATAGACTTGCATTGAATAGGAGGGTACCATAACTATTAAATCAGAAGGGGGCAGAGTTATGATCATGTTTGATCAGGTTAATGTCCCAGAAAGATATACTTGTTGTGTTGGAAGGTAAACAAAAAAGGTGTACACAGTCACCTACTCCTGCCCACTAATGACACACAGGAGCCAGTAAGAGAGCAGTGGTGTCTCTTATGACATCATCATGCAGACTCTGCCAACAGTTGTAAAGTGAGACTTGCTGGAAGAATTTATAGAATGTTGCATCATGGTTAAAATTCACAAAATGGATGCAGGAGGTAGACATCTTATTTTTTATTACTTTTATATGCGATTATTTCAAACAGAAAAACAAACAAACAATGGCATATGTCTTATATATGTGTTTGTATTAAACGCACAAGTAATCTAGTTACATCTTATGTAAATGGTACTGTCCCTTTAATGTTTTGGAGTGGGAAACAGTAGATGCATGAGCTGAGTGACAATTTTATAAAAGTAATTGAAATCCTGGTTAGTGTCAATTTACATTTTAAAGCCATTTTAAACCTTTTCTATATCAGCAAAAAAAAAAAAAGTTAAATATATTAAAGAACGCCATGTTGTGTAGCCACCATCTGAAAAATCTTAAAACTAAACATGAAATGAAAACAGTAGACGGCAACCAAATTATAATAATCTAATTATTATACTAGTGGCTTTTGTTCCTGCTCTGCTTGCAAAAAAAAAAAAAAATAGATTAGTTCTGTGAAATTTGGTTATACAAAACTGCTTCTTGGTGGGTGTGGTTCAGCAACACTACTGATACACTTGAAAGAGTATAAGGTTAAAATTCTCCAGGGCATAGGCAGGGCTGTATTTGCACATCATGTGCCCTTAGGCAAGGGATTTTCACTCTTGTAGACCACATTAATTTCAGACATCATGTCTCTTTAACAATCCACAGATTAGGAACAGTTCATAGCCAGCTGATAAAGTTATATTCATATGCCTAATGTAACTAACATATATTAGCATACATTCCAAGCTTTAGCATGCTCAAATATTATCGGCCCTCCCAGCCTTTCAACCATTTTTTGAGAGGGGGGGCTGGTATATAAATTTGCATTTGGTCATGTTAAAAAAAACTCCTATAGGAGTTGAAATCAAGAGCTGTGCAAATTGTATTTATCTTTGCTGTATTAGAGACTTGAGTGAAGTTTTTTTTTTTACAGGACACTATACTTCTTTCCTCCTACTACCTTTTATTACATTTTTTTTGGAGGCCTGTGTGAAAAGTTTACAATAGGCTTTTTTAATCAATTAATTTTGATTTTATCTATACTAGACTGAAACCTTCCAAGAACATGGTCTCTAAACCTTTGTTAGCACATAGTTTAATGTATGTTATGGTAAGTAATGTTTCACTGAATGTCCTCTTTATTTTAAGGCTTTTGTACTATCTAGAGCTGCAGAATTTGATGGCACGTTATAACAAATAAATAATAGCAATTTGCATATACCTTTTTCAGGAATGAGCAAGTGCATTGGATATTTGTTGATATAAGTAATAATTCAGAGACCTAGGTTGAAACGTCTAATTGAACTGTTGTGTAAGCTTTGTACAGTACATTAAGATATTGATTTTAAATTGAATACTAGAAGGAAAGCGTAAACCATGTGATACACATTGAGTGGACCAGCCACAGAAGATGAATGAAAAAATAAAATTAGTTTGGCAAAGAAATTCATTGTTACTGGAACAGATGCAGTTTGATTAGGCTTATTCTTTAGAGAGAAAAAGTGGAACAATGATGAAAAAAAGCTTTTTAAATAAAAAGTTCTAGCTATACTTTTTTGGGTAACTTTAAAAGGTATTTTATGGATCTCAGGAATGTTAAAGGGTATGAATGTAAGGAATAAAGAAAACCATCAATGACCCCTGAGCAGAGAGATGGTGGGGGTTGCTATTTACAGCAGGGTTATTTGTCTTTGTGTTAAAAGAGAGAAGTAAGATGAACTGTGTGTTTGAGAAGCTGAGCTTTAGGTAGTGGGAGGACAAGCAGGAAGAGGCAAGCACAATGAAAGTTAGTGACTAACAAATTGGAGGGAAATCCTACTTCAGAACAAGTGGTGCTTAATTACCTTTGAAATATGTGTAGTTTTTTTTTTTTCTTTTTCATTCTTAATTGTATCGGCAGCTGCTCTCTTCTAATCTATATCTAAAAATATACTAAGGTACAGAATGTTATAGTCTAACAGTCATCTTGTTTTTGTATCAAGCTTTCAGACTGTCACATTACTTCAAATGAGAGGTTTAAATTGTGAAATTTAGGATATAAGTGATATTACAAAATATAATAGCTGGTCCATTGTGGACATGTGGCTTTAGACCTCATAAATCCTAGGCTGGAAGCAAACATCACAAAATGGATGCAGAAGATAGACACCTAATATTATGTTTATTAATTTTATTTTTACTTTTATTTGCAATTAATTTACACACATAAAAGTGGCATATGTCTTAAATATGTGTTTGTTTTCAATGCACAGGTAATCTAGTTACATCCAAAGGTGAGAAGTGATAGTGTCCCTTTAAGATTTTCTCTAGGCTGAACCTAGTATGTTAATAAAATGTAATGTACTTTAAAATGATACATGCCATTTCTCCCTACTTGGAAGCTGTATGCTTCCGCCAGAAGCACAACAGTAGCAGTGAGAGAGAGTCCATGATGGTCAGCTATGGCGGACAGCCACAGCAGATGTTGACAGGTACTGGGACAGGTTCTAGGGAGAAGTGACATTTACATGTCATTTCTACCCTGGAGTGGGGAAAAGCATTTGCTTCTGTTAGTAGCTCTTTAACATTTCATTAATATTTTTTTATATAGCGCCAACAATTTACGTAGCTCTGGTTACAGAGAATAGAAGGGAACTACATACTAAGTTAGACAAACTAGAACAGACTGGTACATGAGGTAGAGAGCCCTGCTAGCAAGCTTACAATCTAGAGGCAAGCACAATCATACATTATTTATATTTTGGGTGTACTTTTCTTTTTTAAGAGGATGAAATGTAGCCTCCTGGCATTCAGTGCATTTTTGCTTAATCATTGTTAGAAAATGATCTAAGATAATAATGAAGTACAAGTCATCTCAGTAAAAGACATTCAAAGATCATTTCCCAAAATTGTCATTACCTAAGTAATGACAGTGGATTCAGTTTAATAAACCTGCGTGTTCCTTCCTGCAGAAAACTAAGGTTACATTATTTCTGCCATTTAACCATACCAATAAGACTGGATCCCTGCTACCTCTGGGAGTTGGACAAAAAAATCAGAACTTTCCAGAAGAGAGAATTTAAGAAAAATTAGTGGAATATTGTCAGTGTAATCATGACTATAGCTCAGACCAAGCAATTTTATCTCCACCAAACATAGTTCTCTAGACAAGAGCAAAACTTGGCCAAGTTCTTACTTTGCATTCACCAGTATTACATATAGCATTGAGTAGAGAGCTTTATTTGAGAAACATAGAATGTGATAAGATAATCACCATTTGGTCCATCTAGTCTGCCCAATATTCTAAATACTTTTATTAGTCCCCAGCTATTCCATTCATCCACTACCCTCTCAGTAAAGTACCGTATTTGCTCGATTATAAGACCCTGATTATAAGACGACCCCCCAAACATTGTATATTCCTTTAGGAAAAAAACTAAAAGCCTGATTATAAGACTACCCTATAGGAAAACAAGTTTAACTTGTATATATGTAAATTGCTTTTTAATATTTAATAAAAAAATTGATATTATACAAATGCATTTCTTGTTTTTATTTCCTTTTATGTGCCAATGCGGCCTCTCTCTCCCCCTCCCCTTGTCTGTCTATCTCCCCCCTCCCCTTGTCTGTCTATCTCCCCCCTCCCCTTGTCTGTCTATTTCCCCCCTCCCTCCCCCCCTCCCTCCCTCCCCTTGTCTGTCTATTTTCCCCCCTCCCTCCCTCCCCTTGTCTGTCTATTTTTCCCCCTCCCTCCCTTTGTCTGTCTATTTTCCCGCTCCCTCCCTCCACTTGTCTGTCTATTTTCCCCCCTCCCTCCCCTTGTCTGTTTATTCTCCCCCCTCCCTCCCCCTCACCTTTATTCTTTCCCTGGGGGCAGCTGGGGGATGTCTGCACGATACGTGCAGACATCCTCCATGCTGCCCAACACCTCCGTCTATTATGACGGACAGCTGGTCCGTTATAATAGACGGAAGTTTTGGGCAGCAGGATTCTCCCTGGTGGCTAGCAGGGCAGCAGAGGATGTCTGCGCGACGAGCGCAGACCTCCCCTGCTGCCACCCGTCACGACCGCCGGGACTTTTATGATGAAGCCGGGCACTTCCGGCTTCGTCATAAAAGTCCCGGCAGTCGTGCCGGGCGGCAGCAGGGGAGGTCTGCGCTCATCGCGCAGACATTCCCCTGCTGTTAGAGAGGGGGATCCAGGTCCCCTGGGCAGCATTGAGGATGTCTGCACGTATCGTGCAGACATCCCCCAGCTGCCCGATTCTCCCTGGTGGCTAGCGGGGCAGCAGAGGATGTCTGCGCAACGAGCGCAGACCTCCCCTGTTGCCGCCCGGCACGACCGCCGGGACTTTTATGACGAAGCCGGAAGTGCCCGGCTTCATCATAGAAGTTCCGGCGGTCGTGCCGGGCGGCAGCAGGGGAGGTCTGCACTCATCGCGCAGACATTCCCCTGCTGTTAGAGAGGGGGATCCAGGTCCCCTGCAGCTCTGCTGGGGACCTGGACCCTATCTTATAGTCTGACCTCAATTTGAGGTCAGATTATAAAACGACCTCGAACGTAAGACGAGGGGTATTTTTCAGAGCATTTACTCTGAAAAAAACCTCGTCTTATATTCGAGCAAATACGGTAATACTTCCTGCTCTTACTTTTAAATGTTTGCTCCTCTAACTTAAGACTATGTCCTCTAGTTGTGGTAGTTTTTCTTCTTTTAAATATACTCTCTTCCTTTACTGTGTTGATTCCCTTTATGTATTTAAATGTTTCTATCATATCCCCCCTGTTACGTCTTTCCTCCAAGCTATACATGTTAAGATGCTTTAACCTTTCCTGGTAAGTTTTATCCTTCAACCCATGAACCAGTTTAGTAGCATTTCTGAGACTCCTCCTAATAGATTATGGTGCTATACTGGGGGCTATTCACTAAAACTAAACTTAGAACTGAACTGCAAAAATTATGCAATAAAAGCTCAGTAAAAGTTGTCCTACTTGACTAGTTTTGAATAGACCTCACTGTCTACTGTTATCTTAGAAGAGGTACCTTGTAGTTACCATCAAGTTGGTATTTTATTTGGCTTTATTGGCAGGTCAGTAAAATTTTGGCTTTGAAGAAGAATACCTAGCAATGTTACTCACTATGTGTCAGGATCCACAGAATACACAGTGACAGATTATGTCAATAGTCAAATAGAACCTGGGATTTCCTCAGCTGAAATGACTGTTCCCAGCATTCCACTGTGCTAAAGGGAGGAAATGATGCACTATGCCCACTGTGCCCAAGGAAAGTTTATGCAAAACATTTTTGTTGTACAACTTTTACTCAACTGTAATAAAACTGCTGAACCGATTTAAATATAACCAACATCTGTTAATGCATATTTTAAATTTCTGATGACCTTTAATATTTTCATCTGCTAATCATACATGTTATATTAGCCTAAAATTAATCAGAGAGAGTTTAAATGTGCTTCATTTCCAGGGGAATTAACTATCAAAAGGGTTAAAAAATGTTATGTGATCATCTGATATTGAAAAACATTACTGTATGCAATAAACACCCAAGTTGCAATGTTTCAGGCCATTGACAATCCATCATTCTAAGCAATGGCACCAACAAGTGTTTTTTGAGCTGTAAACCACTTGCTAGTGTTGAAGTTCAAGACATTGAGTTGTACTTCTAGCAACCGTTGCATTTTCAGAATGTATGCACTGAACAAATAGAAAATCAAGTCAGTAAACATATTGTACTGCACATTGTTATTAGCACACAATGATAGAGGATAAAATGAATTGCAGAAAATAAACAATATCACAAACAGCGAAGGAAAAATTAAAAGAAAAATGGACCTGTTTTGTGCTACTACGAGGAAATTGAGGTCCTGGTTAGTACCGTATGATGTCACTGTACCAATCCATTAGGCCCTAGTGGGCTATAATATAGTATTATATAAGCATTTTATAGTACGTGTTTTTTATGTGTAAACATTACACACATTTCTATTTGGATCACAAGTGTTTATTATTTTATTGATAATTGCATAAGTCCATTAATAATAGACAATAAAATGAAAATACCAAAGAAAATCCATTAACATTACATTAACGGTTATTTGTATAGTGCCAATAATTTATGTACCGCTCGGTACAGAACATAGAAGGGATCTACATACTAAGACGGACTAAAACAGACTGATGCATAAATTAGAGAGGTATGCTAAAAAGCATATAACAGCAGTCTTAGTACCAAGTCTATACTGACAAATTCAGCCTAAATGCAATTAAAGGTGCTATGTCATCAAAAGGGGCCTGCCTGTTGGCACTTGGATAATACAGCATGTACAGGACTCATCTACCAGTTTTTCTAATGATTTTTCCAATGTTTTTGTCTATTATCTGAAGATATTACACAACACATTACAAAGTATGGAACATAAACTGATACAACATTAAGAGAACAAGAAGAGAAGAAATAGGAAACCATTTTTAATGATAATAGATAATATGCAAAGTACTGAAGGAATAGCACAATACTGAAGCATGCCAAATACAGACAGTTTTTGCTTAGTTGTAAAATGTGCTGTTATAGTTGTACAAATGTTTATTGACTAATCAACTGGTGGGTAGAGTAAAGTTCACTGGGAAGTACATGTGACATGATCAAAAGAACTTTTACTAAAATACCTGAGCTTTAATTCCAGGTATGTGCAATAAATGTAGTGAATAGCACATAATAAAGTCTCTATAACATTAAGGTTAATAGCTTGACCCTTTAGAATTATTGCTATCCACTGGGGGTATAGTACAAAACCTATTGAAAAGGAGTCCTGGATAGTATACCAATTAACTTTCTGAATACCAGGGGATGTCCCAGCTAACTTGCCTTTTTGTAGAATATCTATTTGTGTATATAGATACATATATTTATTTACATATATAGTTATATATTTGTTCCACCCATACTTCCCAATACGTCGCCTGCATTTTGAATTAAAGTTCTTCTCTTTTTCACTTGAGTGCTGGGCTCTGTGCATCTTTTATTCACACTATAGCAGGGCTGAGCTGTATTATTGTGTACTGGAAGCTGAATTTTAATGTGGTCCTCTCAAAAATTATTATCTTATTTGATGTTCTCCTACTGGTTGTCTTCATTATGGTAACTAGGTATATATGCACTCCCACAACACTCAGAGGGCTATCTTATCACTCAAAAAGAAAATGGTTGCGTGATAGGAACATCCAAACGTGAAGCAAAGATTCAAAAAAATGATAACATGTCTTAGTATTAAATCAGCATGGGGTTAAATGTACACAGAAGTGTCACTTTAAATGCCTCACAGTCTTTTTCTAGGTGAGTTTGTAAAAATATAATATGTTGTATAAAGTGCAAAAACATTGTGGGGTTAAAAGTACATAGAAGTGTCTCTTTAACGCCTCACAGTTTAATAGCAGGTGTTTGAGTCCACAATTAGGGTTTACCGTCTGAAACAAAGGATGTGCTTATATGTAGAAAAATATTTTTTTCTTCAATGTTATTTATTATGTACCTTGTTGCAGTTTCTTATTACAGTTACCTTGGTCAGTTCTTGTACCATATTGTCCACCAGCACGTTTTTAGCTCTGTGTGTATTTTAATTGTTAAAGGCGTGGTCTATGCCTCCCCCACTCCCGTGTGGTAGTTAACGGGGGGGGGGGGGGGGGATTGTGGGAGACATGGTTACCTACGACTAAGTTCAGCAGGACAAAACGCGTAAGGTGTGTCTGTGTACTTGGCAATACTTGGACTAGTCTCTGTGCTTCACATTTGGATGTTCCTATCACGCACCAATTTCTCTTTGTATTTTGATTCGTCAGGGTCACGGGTGAGCAGGAGATCTCACCGCTGGGAACTGCATTATTTTTGGCTGAGCAGGATGAGAGTGTGGCAAGCTTTAATATGGGATTGGGTTGCTCTCCTCACTTATTTTTTCTTATCACTCAGCCACATATGCGTCATTTTGAACGCTAAGCATTGTGGGAACATGCATGTGTACTATGCCAGCCATCAGCATTTCACCAATTTACAGAAAGAAGTTGCAAATGAGAATTTAAGTCACTTTTCATCTATACAAATGCTAGCAATTTGCACACATTTCCCATTGTAAAGCAGTTTATTTGCATACCATGCCACAGGTGATGTCATAAGCAGGAGACTCTACAGATACATTTAAAACACATTTTTCTCCTAAACATTTGCTTGCAGTTTGGCTAATACAATGCATAGATCATTTTCAATAATTTGTTATGCTCTACAAGCACAGTAAAAACAACGTTTAGGTGATCCAGTCCCTTTAAGTCAAATGCAATATCTCCTTTAAACCTTTACATATATTTACATGTTATGTTAGTTTTCTTAAAAAGAACCAGCATATTCTGCAGCAGTGTATATAAAGCATTCAGAATAATCATTTATCTAGCAAATAATTCACAATGAAAAAATGGCACATTTTAGCAGCTCATTTCCGGATTAATTTAATATAGTTTATTTGAGTATGAATGTAAATACATCTGACTAGAATTTATTTCCAAGGTTATGTACTGAAACACTGTCTTTTTAACAGCATCTTATTTTGATGCAAAACATTTAACAGAGGGAACAAACACCAGTAAATCAGTCCTCTTATTAACTCTGCAAATTACGCTCTGCCGGATGGGGTTTCGTTCAAACAAATAAATGAGAATCTGTGTTTTCAATCTCAGGAAGGAAAAAAAAAAACCATTAAAAAAATAAATAAAAAACTGCAGCATCTTTCTGATTGTTTTTTCTGCTCCTAAGTATAAACTGCCAAAGAAACTAAAAATGAACTTTGCTGAGATAATGCTGGGCAAGAAATGATTTGTCTTCAGGATGTCTGTAATAAGATGTAGATAATGAGAGAAATCAGGACCGTCTTAATATTCAATTGTGGCACTGTTATAGCAGGAGTGCTTGGCTGAGGGAGGAGGGGGGATAAGGGGCCATTGAAGGGTCAGAATAAACTAAGAGCTTCTCCAACATTAGCAACACACACACACATATCCAGACAGAGACCTATGAGTACAGCCCAAATCTGCATCTGTGGTGCAGGATCAGAGCTAGGGGTGGATCCCTGGTTTGGAGCTGGTTTACTGGTAAGCAGCCTACTGATCTCTTGATAGATTGACTAGAGATGGCTCGAATTACACCACTTGCCTTGCCTCAGTTTGTTTTTCTCCTGGCTAGCCCCTCTACTGGAAATCTTTTTACGAGTTTAGGATCATATGAGAGAAGCAACAGCAGAAATCAAAATAATACATCCAGTTCTCTATATCCCTTATGAGGTAAGCTGCTGATTAAAAACAGGCTATCTGCTAATCCCTGCCTGCTTTCTTTCTCTGTGCTGTATACAGAGAAGGGCACAGGCGGGCTGAGGGTCCTTATTCTGTGGAGCTGGGCACTGCTATTGGTACAGTTGCTTTGAGTGCACTGGCAGGCAGCTATGGAAAGAGAGGGTAGCTCAAGTTTAGCTGGGTAATGCCATCTCTGCCTGTGGGTTTCTTTTTTGATGTTTCTTGGAAGTGATTTGAAATCTCTGTCCCCTGTGCGAGGTGGTCTTGGGTGAAGTTGTAGTTGGAGCTGTGTTTACTGAGCTGTGCTACGGGGGGATGGGAGTGTGTTTGGGGGAGGTGGTGCTGGTGTAGGAGGGAGGGGAGTGGGTAAGGCAGTCCGCTGTCTCTGTGCCATTTGATCAAGCCAGAGCTTTGAAGATCAGAAAGCTTACAGCTGGGCCTCAGGACACTGCTGGGGTCTATGGGATGGTGGCATGAACAGAACCCATTGGATTGTCCCCCGAGCTGTCTGTCTGCAGCTGGATGAAACGAATCTTGCTTTGTGGACTATAGCTAGAAAAGGATCCCCGCACTGGCTGCAAAGTTAGCTGATGGATGCCAGGATTTGCAATATGTTTTTAGGGACGGAAAAGTAGCACCCAGGACCGTGGCAGTCCAACACCCCCCACCTCCCTCTATCGCAAAGCAGGCAGGAAAAGTAATTTTATTAGGTAAGTTCATTTTGTATTTTATGCCTCATCTTCGCCAATGAAACGCAACTTCTGGGCACTGCCAACTACGGAGTGAATGCAACTCCTATTATGGGCGACTGCCTTCTGGTGATGGGAGTTAGAGTCTGTAACATCTGACTTGCCAGAGGTTGCATGATCATCAGCAAAGCACCGATCATGCTGCATTCCGGGATCTAATGTACCTGTTCCCTGCAGCTCACCCTCGCATTACTTTATATTCTGTATGTGTATATTCACATATGTATAAATATATATATATATATATATGTCCATATGAACTGCACCTACTCGTATTAACCCTTACAGGGCTAGAGTAATGCAATTGTGTGCAACGCTTGTATATTTCACAGGGGATACAATGGAAATGATCTCCATTCAATGAAATGCTATGGAGCTTTAGAAAACTGTTATTGCTTTTATTTGCTTTGGGTAGTTCTTTACCACGTTTTAATTTAACAACAGATACTATGTCTTGTTATTTGTCCCATGTTTCTGTCGTTTTGTCCACTTTATTGAAAAGTATCTTCTCATTTAATGTGTAGTAACTTTATATGTTTCCTCCAATAATAATAAAAAAACAAACATAATAAGGGGTTAATGCTGTAAAAAAAAAATTATTGGAGGCTTCAAAGCTACATATAATAAAAACAATGCTGGTTAATCTTTTGGCATTCCCGCTTTTGCAGAGTGCATTTCTCATAATGCTCAGCCATCCCTTTGTCTGGCTGAGCATCCTTGGGAATGCAGTCAGCAACTGCAAGAGCGCTAAAGGTTAGCCATCACTGAGTAAGAGCAATGCTCCGGGATATAGAGAGAGCTATATTTCATTCTGGCAATAAATTATGCATGAAAACAAATAGGATAGTCAGATCTGTGCTATCTCTTTGCAGTGCTGGAATAAAACCCGAGGCTGCCAGCCACTTTATTTGTTGAAAGCTTTGTTTTGTTCATGTACAGACAGAAGGAACTTTTTTGTGTTGTTGTTTTGTTTGTGTATTTGTTTGAGCACATTATGAAATTGATATGGTGGATTTGGGCATCATTGATAAGAAAGGCTGAAATATCTTATTTATAAACCCTGGATGTAACAGAAAGGTCACTGGCTTTCTGTGGTTTAAGGCTGTGCAATAGAGATACTGAATTGGAAATCTGTTTTTAGTGCAGTGCACCACCTACTGAAACCACACCTCAGTGCTGGAAGGATTGTTTTGTGTCAGTGACACTGTCTTGATCAGCTACCAGTATGTATGCAGAGTGGGAACCTGTTATATATGGATTTTATCCTTTTAAATTCCATTTGCATGGATGAATGTTATGAGATTTACAAACCATTAAAACAGTCCATGTGCTGTACATGGGGTGACTCCTCACCTATTGCATTTTAACTCTGCCTCCATCAATGATACACAGCGCTCTACCTCCCAGTAGGGTTAGAAACACACAAAGCACAAGAATGATTGCATTAAAATGCAGCTCTCACTACCAGTCATGTGTGTTCAGAATATCTTATCAGGGATACAGTTCCAGGAATAATAACCTTGCCATTGCAGATTTCTTTTATGTTGTTTTGTTAAATGATGTATTCCAGTTAATGGGACTCCTAAAAATTCTTATACTATGAATACAAAAAAAAAAAAAAAAAAATCTTCAAAATGATCTATACATTTGAATAGAAGAATTTCAGAAAATGCATAACAGAAGATACAAATAGGTGTTAAATGTTTCTGTGGAGTCTCCTGCTTATGACATCACCTGTGGCTTGACATGCAAATGAACTAATTTTCAAAAGGAAATGTGTAATTTGCATATCAAGCCACAAGGTGATGTCACAAGCAGGCGACACCACAGACCCATTTAAAACATATTGTTCTCTTATTTTATGCATTTGCTGCTATGCTGCTAACACAATGTATTTCTTCATTTTTTTTATTCTGTAAATTCATAGTATAACTGTCTAGGGTGTTCCTTTAAGCTAAGTGTTTGTTTTATTTTTCTTCCTCTCCCTTCCCCCTTTTATTATTGCTATTCTTTTGATGAGACCACTATTAGTTGTGTGCTATAACAGAAAATACCTATGTTGTGCCTTATTGGTGCTGAAAAATCTACAGTCAGAGCAAATTATTCACGTGCTTAATATAACTGTATATATCTAATGAGAATTTTAGAAGCGACACGTTGTTCGGTCTGCAACATTTTACCATGATTTAAAAATAAGCTGGTAAAAAGATGAATGTGTCATGTCATTCATACCTAATTGTATACTTCAAAGATCTAATTATACAGACTTAAATAAACGAGGAACTTTTTCAAGGCGGTGTGAAATTTGTCATACTTTTTTTTTTTTGCACCATCCGACATGACTTAAAAATTAATTATACTTCAGAAGAAGAAAAAAAAGAGAGAAATAAAATCACTTACTACCTGTGTTCACATGCAACAGAGAAACAATTGAATCCGATTTGAATAATGAGTCTGTATTTTGTATAATAAGAATATCTAAGTATAGTCTTGAAATGACATGGGGTGATTTATATATTTTTTTGTGATTCTTGTAATATCCTGGCAACCTCATTACTTGTGCCCTGTTGATATATTACTCCTTTTAATGCTGAAGGTAAAGATAAACCTTTTGTGTATAAAAAATAAAAAAAATCATAAATAAAAACATGTTAAGAGGCAGAAGACGATCTGACTCACTTTAAAGAAAATTAAAATTAAAATGTAGGTAATTATAGTAACATTACACATAGCAGCTGGCTGACCCTCTATGAATGTAATTATCACTGTACAAATTAGGGCTTTTAAGTTCAATGGTTGGTTAACTAGAGCATTAACCTGCGCAAACAATGATTTTACATTCAGAGTAAGTCTATGAGTTCCATTGTGGCTACTAGATAGAGTTATGTAAACAAAAGATGTCTATGGAGGATTTTTTTTTCCTCAAGAAATTAAATGAGTTAACATCTGGCACAGATCTTACAAAGAAACTGAACAAAACAATGAGAGAGAGAGAGAGAGAGAGAGAGGGATCAAGTCTTTTCTTGCTGAACATACCTGTTCCTCCCCTGAAGTAATACATACATAATACCTTCCCTCAGGTCACAGAATTAGGAGAGTTTAACCCTTTGGATTCCTGGGGTTAATTAATGTACAAGGAGCTGTGGTAGTTGCATGAGGTAGAATCCAATATTGTGCTCATTTGTCTAGTGCTTGGAGAGCGCATGTAATTATAATCGTCAGAACAAGGCTTTCATCCTCATGTCTGTGAGGAAAGATGATCTGTTTTCATACATTAGATAAGCCATTACGGTTACAGTTAAAAATCCATATAAGCCATTACATTAAGTTCTTACTCGCTCAGAGAATAGCTGCCAGTTTCAAATTCTGAACAAAATGTGTTCATTTTTTTTTTTTTTGGTCTTGTAACACAGCAATGTTTACAAAACATCATATTTGAACCTTCTGATGCCAATTTTGTAAACCGCAGGTGGCCTGTCATGGTGTATCACCAGTGTCACACTCGGCAAGCACAGGGCAGCCAATCATAAGCTGATTCGGTTTATTCAAACAGGAAGACTAATAAATTGCCTTAGTTCCAACAAGCTAATATTTGACTAGAAATAGCTAGCAATAGCACGTTACTAGTGCACACACACATAACATGAGGTGCTTCCATTTCCCCAACTTTTTCTGTGTCATCGGCCTTTTGTTAACTAACCCATATTAGCATTTTGACAACCATGTAGTGAACTTCTGCCTTTCTTTTTAGACTTGGGCACAGTGTGTAGAGCATCCATCATTCTGTCCTTGGCCTCAACAGGCTACTGGCTCCATAACCATTTGAGCTATAGAGAAATTATCCAACTGTGAACAGCACAGCTGGCTGTGGCATTTTTTTTTCTTTTACACAACTGCCAGTATTGTTAGGCCATAGCAACAATGGTTACCGTAGTGTACATTACATTTTCTTTTGTTTTAGAGCTTTCCGTACCACCCAGAATGTACTAAACCCAAATTTAGAATGAACGCTATAAATAAAGTATTTAGATACGACCCAAGAGCTCCACTTAAACTTGGTATTCTCAGTTCTACACAAGCGACACCACAGTATTGAGATAAATGAATCGTCAATTATGTGGTATTAATGCATTTTAACATTGGAATTGTTGGAAAATGGACCTTTTGTCTGTTGAGTGTGCATATCCCACCCCGTGGTAATTAGTATTCAGGATAAAGCTCCAAGATTGAAATTATTTGCATACATTATATACATTTGTTTACTATTGTTGTCTAAAAGAGAGAATGGATTAGATTTATCTAGCAGCCTTAAATGTATTGCAAATTTGTGGCTTTAATTCTCATCTTCTAGAACATACTGTACTACAACTCCCATTACCTCTACAGCAATCTCAAAAAAGAAAAGAATATTTCAGACAAAAAGAGTAAATCTATTCTGTAGCTTGGAAAATGTGCCTTTGATTTGATGGATTGCTGGAAGGCAAATTAAATAAATATACTTTTCTATAAAGAAAATGAACCTAACAGATCCATAGTCCACAAACTACAGATATCACGGGTAGCACAAATTCACAAAGCTTAATATATTTATGAATGGGCAACAATTATTATTGGGTACCCTTACCATTTTATGTAGCTGTGAGAATGAGGGAAGTTGAACTTCAATACATGCACATTTGCTTATAAGTGCTCACTATTATTTTATAGATTTAATTTGAAATCATTTTTCCTGGAATAATTGGTTCCATTGAAGTAGATTTTATTCAACATTTGGTAATTCTTGAATACATACTTTTTAGAAGAACTATTCAAATATATTTTTCTAATTCCCCAAAACCACTAATAGTATATCTCAGTTTATATACACAAATCAGCTAACAAGCTTCTTACCACATGTAACAAACCTCATTACAACTATCAGTTTAACCTTTCTTATTCAACATTTTAACAAATAACACAATTCCTATATTCTGCTAAACATTTTTTTTTTTTTTACTCTATATTCCTTTAAACAGAACCTAATCCAATGAATTTTACATATCCCCTTTCAACCGATGTTGAACTTAGCCCCATTACAACATCACAGTATGAGTTCAAGAGCAGGGAGCTAGTTTTATAGCTGACCCCTTTTTTGCATTTCTGTGCCAGTCCCTCCCCCACCTTTTTAAACAGTCTGTACAATCTGCCTGGGGCCATGGAAGTGACTTTCCCAATGTCACACCAAGCTGACCCTGGGATTAAAACCAGCTTCATTCATTTCAAACCTATTGTACTGCTGTCTAGACCCCTCCCAGCAGTAGAGACATTTGACAAGCCTATTCTCTTTTCTTTCCCAAATTAATGTTGGAGCATTTACATAGACGTGTTGAGTGAAAATAATTAATTATTGAAATTAGTCTAAAAGTTCCTGACATGAGAAAAATATATCACATGTACACTGCAGTGGGTTAATTATCTGCACTATATACACTATGTGGACAAAAGTATTGGGATACCCAACCGTTACACCAACAGGGACTTTACAATGACATCGCATTCTAAATACATTAATATGTAGTTGGACCCCCCTTGCAGCTATAACAGCTTCCAATAGAACATTTGTGCATTTGTGAGCTCAGGCACTCATGTTGGACAAGAAGGCCTAGCTCACAATCTCTGTTCCAGTTCATTCCAAAGATGCTCAATAGGGTTAAGGTATTCTGAAGCATTAAGATTTCCCTTACTGGCATTAAGAGGCCTAGCCCAACCCACCCAAATTTTACAGTTGGCACATTGCAGTCAGACGGGTAAAACTCAGACTCAGCTATCAGACCGCTGAATGGTGAAGACTCCCCAAATCACAGTTTCCACTTCCAATGGTGTAGCTAGGGGTTTGACCGTCCAGGGTGGTCCTCTGCCCCTATCAAAACACACTTTTTTTTTTACTCCTAGAAAATGGACCTTTGGTCTTTAAGTGCAACAGGCGGTAATACACAATACAAATCGGTGTCTTTTTGCTCCTGGCCCCGACAAGGACACCTATGTAGAGACCCGATGAGGATTATGAGAGTTTGCATTGTCACTTTGCGTATTGGCTATATTTTCCATTTCAGACTAAGGCCACTCAAAATGGTATCATATAACAAGGGGATCTCATGGGGGGGGGGGGGGGGGTCGGGGGGGGCATGGTGAGCTGTAGTGTGTTCCTAAAAGCTTCCACTTTTCAATAATACCATTTACAGTTGAGCGTGGAATATCTAGCAGGGATGAAATATCACAAACTGACTTATTGCAAAGGTGGCATCTTATCACAGTACAACGTTGAATTCAATGAACTCTTGAAATGACCCATTTTTTCACAAATGTTTGTAAATACAGGCTGCATGGCTAGGTGCATGATTTTATACACCTGTGGCAATGGGTGTGGTTGAAGCACCTAATTAAGTGGTGTGTCCCAATACTTTTGTCCATTTAGTGTATATGTATAAAATTAGAATGTTGTTTCAGTTGTGGATGTGTTCATTACATTTTAAGTTTACCGTTGTTACATAGATAGTCATAAAATGTAGCAAGTGTTATTCTTGAATGTAACCTATACCTAGTTAAAGGGAAATTGTATCAAAGGTAAATGTAAATGTGTTTGTAGTGATTCACAGTCACAAGGTTTATACAGTACATACCTGCAAGTTTCCACAACAAAGTTATCCCATGTCCATGTGTAGGAGAGCTTTTGCTCGATACTGGATATATATGAGAAAGAATGACACATCTACATTGAAGATTGCAGAATTGAGCAACCTCTGCTATTTCTGACAGATGTTTCATGGTGTTGTACAGTCTTGTTTATTGTAGATATATTGCTGGGGCTGATGACACTTTTTGCAGAAGGAGTTACTCTTTTAGACTATTTCCCTAGTCAGAGCTAAACAAGGTTTAAGTGTCCTCACACAGCAAATTGGGATTGCTTTGCCCAGTGGGATAGGAAATCAATATATGAATGACCTATGTGACCTGTGATAATTTATCCTAAATTATCTTAAAGGGAAGGTGCCATGGTTAGAAACAGGAGTTATAGTAACCCGATTGTTGACGTAACTGGAAAGTATGTTAATATGCATGTTTCACATGTTTCATATCCAAAAATGACAAACTTACATTTATTATAAATTCCACATTTAAAGCAGTTTACAGCTGTCTAGGAACTCCTCCTCAGCTTCTACTTTTGAGATTTGTTTTGCTCCAGTAAGGAGCCAATCCCAAGCCTTAAACATATTTCAACATTTAACTTGAGCAAGTGAATGTCCAACACTCATACACACCCTCCTCTGTTAATGAAGGAGTGCTCCCATTCACCTGACAACCTTTACCCCCATAGCCTACTTCACAGGCTCTGTGACCAATGTTACCTGAGAAGAAAACTTGAATACTGGTCAC
Source organism: Pelodytes ibericus (assembly GCA_036172795.1). Classification (NCBI taxonomy): domain Eukaryota; kingdom Metazoa; phylum Chordata; class Amphibia; order Anura; family Pelodytidae; genus Pelodytes; species Pelodytes ibericus. The sequence goes on from CM069858.1 coordinate 164,301,035, forward strand.
TGCAAAATTACCCATTTGGGTGAACAGGTCCTCTTGAATGTGAATAGCACAAGGGGGGGAAATTATTTAAAAAGGACTCTTAAGGAATTCCTGCATACATTGTGATAGAGAAAACAAACTGTACAATGTACAGGTGGTACACTACTAGATGCACAAAAGTTATTTTAGACCCTTTTTATTTAGCAATTACATTTTTTTTCAGCTGGTTGAATTGTTTGTCTCAACATCACATCCTCTTGTTACAATGTACATGTAAACTGTCTTTGGGAAAAAAAAGAGGGCTTTATTAATTAACTTATCTTTTATTAATTAAAGAGAATTGCACGGACTTTAGAAGGGAATTTCAAACTCAAGGCCAAAAGTAGCCAAGTTTGTAGTTTGGTCTTAAATTTGAAATTCCCTTCTCAATTCTCTGCAATTCTCTCTTTCATGAATCCTAAAAACATACTTGCAAAAACATACATACAGTTGATAACTTTTAATGCTACCATGGAGAGTTCCTCCACCATATGTTTGGTGGATGGAAATAAGGAATGGACTGAATTTTTCAAGGGTTGACAAATGTGTGCAAAATGAAGTCATATTTAAGAGTCAGTTTTAGTAGCCAAGGGAGAGCGGCATGCATCAATTCTATATAAAATATTTAAAAAAATGGCTGAGAAAAGTAAAACAAAAATAGGAGTTCTCAACTTGACTTCTGTGGATATTTAATTCTTTTAAAGACACCGTTCTTAAATGGATAGATTTCTGAGGTCATTGCACATGATGTCCAAAGGCATAGGTTGGCAGTGGTATATAATTATGTGCATGCACAATATACTAATTGACCGTTGGCTGCATATGGTGATGACTAGACCTCTTTTTCCTCGAGAAATACTGATCTATAATGCATACAGTACTCAAGGTTTAAAGAGAAGCAGCCTATGAGATCTATTAATCAATGGAGTATATTCAGAGCACGGTCTTGTTACCAGTGCGGTACCTCAGGAATCTGTATTTGGACCCATTCTCTTTATTATTTGCAGGAGGTCTTGTTGGTAAGGTGTCTTTTTTCTAATGATACAAATATTTGCAGCATGGCTGATGTTCTAGAAACTAGAAAAATGGTCAGCGGCAAATTACATTTAATGTGGATAATGCAAGCGTAAAAGTGTATCTTGAGCGTAAAAACCAAAGGGTTTAGCGGAGATCTCTCTCCCGCACTGACACGTGTTGAGATTTATAAAAAGTTACAATTGCTGTTATACATAATACAACTGTGATTACTTTACTGAGAGGGTAGTGGAAGAATAGAATAGCCTTCCAGTGGTAGTGGTAGTGGTAGAGGTGAGCACAGTGAAGGAGTTTACGCATGCATGGGATAGGCATAAGGCATTTCTAGCTATAGGATAAGACCAAGGACTAATGAAAGTGTATAGAAAATCGGACAGCCTAGATGGGCTGAATAGTTCTTATTTGTTAACACATTTTATGTTTCGCATCATGTATCAAATAATCAAAGTACCAATCTTAGCCTTTATGTGGCATAATACCAATAAATAGAGCTAAGCTTTTAAATCATTGTTTAATCTCTACCCTCACACTGTAAGCTATGTTTAGATGATACAGTTTCTTTAAGAACAGTTATCATGTGTGTGGAGGTTACATAGTAACCATAGAAATATTGTGTTACTGTCGGTGACCAGCCTGCACTAACTAAACATGGCAGCCACTAAGGGCGTTTGCCCTCTATTTACATGCACTGAAAATCATATTAATATTTTTGTTCCACTAATGGAAAAATTATATTTATAAAAATACAAGAGATGAATAAGTCACAATTACAGTCACTCGCTTATCTAGTGTTGTGTAATTCTATATTGTCAGTAACACAAGGTGATTTAGATGTTACAGTCTGTCCCATCAGCATATCAGTTAATGGGTTAATTAGACAGAGAAACTTAATCACGTGAACATATCAAAATTTTATTTTTAAAAGTGAACTGCAAAGATCAGGCATTAATAGTGGATTTGGAATGATATTCAAGTTGGAGACTTTCCAACTCCACTATTAAAGCCTGATTTCTGCAGTTCACTTTTTATAAGAAGCCCACTCTGAAAGGGAAGCGAATAGGCTGAAATCCCATTTGGTTCTGGTGATACCAAATACGCCCACAGCATCTCCAAGGTCCCATCTGTTTTACAATACTCTAAGAGATAAATGTGAATTGATCTATTGATTGTAGTTTCTAAATATTGCTTCTCCCAGAGGTGGAAGAAGTAGCTGTTTATTGTGAAAAATAATAAAAAACCTTTTAAAATAAGTGTTTGTAAAGATATTTCTTTAAAGGACAACTGTCTGTGGAAATAGAAGTCTTTGTTGGCTGGAAGATTGTGTAAAGAATGGACATTTTAAAAACAAAATGCTTTAAGGTAAAAACAAAAATAAAATATCTTATTGAATACTCTGTGCTCCAAATACATATATATATATATATATATATATATATATATATATATATATATATATATATATATATATATATATAATTCACCTTGGGTCTGATGAAGGAAGATCTGGCCCATATTACCCAAGATTCTAAACATGTCAGCCTCCGGATAGTGCTATATTAAGCAAACAAGCGTTCAATAAGTTACATTGTTTGTATTGTTTTATTAAATCATTTTCTATATAAATCATCTAACCTTGAATCTTTCAATTTAAAATAAGGAAACATACTTTATAATTGGGAACTCTGAAAAAAAGTTTTGCTAACATCTGACCCATTCAATATTTACATTCAATATTTATATTGCAAACATCATATCACCTATCTTCCCCCAACATGATACCCAGCTGATATTCTACATTTATTTTAGCACTGTGACCACTACCTTATGTATTTTTTAGATGTTTTGCACACATTACTTTGACATTCCATGGTTTAAAGATAAATGGTCACAGCTTGAAAGAATATAACTATTTTTAGCCATCTGTAGCTTTAACTCACACAAGATAATATTACAAGTATTGTTGTTTTATGGGGATGATTAATCAAAGGTTGAGGGTTTTTGTTTTTAAACACTGACAAATCTGTTCTACAGAATCACATACCAGGAAGTGATGTTATCTTGCATGTTATAAAATAACACTGATAAATATAGATAATGGTATAGAACACATTTTTGCTCCTATTGTGTGCAAAGCTGGACTGAAACTCCACAGGGCCCTAAGTATGGTACCTCAACATTCCTACAAATACAATCAGTGTTTAATAGCACAGCAAGTATGAAAAGACCTTTTTGCTACAGCCAAGGGCCCTGCTCTGTGCCCAAGGCACTAAACAAAGAAGCTGAATGACCAAGCAGAACTCCAACTCAGATGCAGGTCACTTAGAAAAGTTACCCGTTAATGTATCTGGGCCTGCTTCTATTCCCATTATGTCAGAATGAAAAGCAAAATGAGGAACAACATTAAAGAGAACTATTGTAAACTTGCAGACCATGTTTAATTTGATACATTCTGTTAAATTTCCAATTTTCTGCTACTCTAGCATGTTTATGACAGCAATTATTATTTTAGGCCTTTCTTTGTCTAAGAGGCTAAAGGAAATTACCAGTTGTTTGCATTTGAACATGATTTTAAATCCATTTTTAATTTTTTTTTTTATTATTTCATTCAAATTGTAAGGTGACATATATTTCTGTGCACAAAATGACTTACACGAAAAATATATAATAATCCATGCTGTGCAAACCAAGTCTGTCCAGCAGAGGATAGACGGAAAATGCTGTCATTCAGCCATTATGGGGAAATTTAGCATGACTAGAACAGAGTGTGCATTTGATTAAGCAATTTGAAGACTGCAGTGGTCATTAACCCCTTTACTGCTTCGGAAGGAAGTGCTGCCAAATGACATCAATCCCAGCCATTCTGCATTTAAATGAATCCAAAGTATTGCCTGTTTTGTAACATGGCCTATACCCATTGGTGATCACACATTCAATAGTGATATGTATTGTCACTAAAATCCTGACCAAGTCTGCATTAGATGCTCAGATGGCTGATGAAACAAATGCAATGTTTTGGCCCACTAGCAGTAATACTATAATAATGTATTCCTAATATTTTTTTGATTGTTAGCCATGAACAGAACAGCATTTTAATCTTGATGCAAAAAGGACAGTGGTAAAGTAAGCCTGTTTTAACAAAAGCAGATTTAGGACATTATTTTTCACAATACAAAAGGCTTCTGGAACACTGGAGAGAAATATGAAAATGACTGCCACAATGTAATTTTCGTTTGTATATTCTCAGTGGCTTCAATAGAACTGTTTTGGTAATAAGTATAGTAACTCTATTTTTTAAACACCTGAAAGGTTTCAGCATGGGGATAGTCAACTGGTATATCCTTAGCTGTTGACCCCAATCTTGACTGGCCTGAGGATAATGGGAATTATAGTTAAGAATATAAAAAAGATGCACATTGAATGTCACTGTTTTAGAGAATAGTCTATTGTTGTGTTAGACCTAATAACACATTTATCTTACACTACTTGTTTATTAAATGTAGCTAAATAACGAATTAATGGGGGATTCGTATGTAAAAATAAATTATTTCCAGTGTGTTTCCAGAGGATTATAAATATAGAAGACTATAACTTGTGTTTCTTATTGTTACATGTACCTTTCTTTACTTCATTGGGTTAATCCATAATAATCGGATATTTTGGCCTCTTTGTGCTGACTCTGACTTTTGTCATAGACATTCATTAGCCCAACGATCATTATTTATAATTAACAGTCAGGCATTATATTGTAAACCATGCAGTAAGATAAGGTCATGTTTGGTTTATCTTGCAGATGGGACTAGAGATACATGCGCCGATTAAGACACAAATCATTTTAAAAACTAGTACAGAAAGTTGTTCAAACTATAAATTATTGTTTTTGTAAATGACAGAAAATATCTTTACCATTGGAAAAAAAAAAGTTGTAAAAAGAAAAATAGTTCTCTATACATCATTTTAAAATATTTTCTACATGCCAAAGTTTTCATTTTTGTGAATTGTTAACTCATGCTGTAATTGTGTTTGTTCCATCATATACCAAATTTCTGGTAATTCCTTCTGTAGGCAAACAGTATAAAACAGTAGCTGTTATTGCTCTGATACTCATCACTATACTTTTTCATAATGCCGTAATCCAGGGCACCTCTTACACCTCTGCCATTTTATTTATCCACCATATATACCTTTTGCATGCTCAATCAATTAACTAAGAGAAACAGATTAATAACATAACTGATTTCTGTTTGGTCGCATATAACTTCTGCATACTGTAAGGCAGCATGCAAAGTTATAAGTGGTTAATAAAACCCCTTTCTCTCACATTCTTCAGTTCTGCCAGCATAATGGATGTTGTCATTCAGCAATTGTTCAATAGTATGAAGACCATTATTCCTTCAGCTTGTCCTAAATTTGTCAAGCTCTAGGTGTCAAAAAAGCAAACAACTCTTTTAAGAAAAACATTTAAAAAGGTGAATGAGGATAAGAGACTGAATCTCAACAAGACCAAAACTCAGATCAATAAACTTTATCAAAGAACCAAATCTGACATTTAGATGTATTAAATTGCAAGGCTGCGTTATGCTGCCATCCAATTGAAGATGTTTACATTTTTTTTATGATAGATCTCTTTGAACATTGTAAGCTATAAAAAGAGAAACTCTTACTTAGATAATTAGTGATATTGCCCAGAAGATTATATTTTAAAATTGTGCTTTTTCAGGTTTAAGCTACAATTCACTGCTTCATAACCCAGAATTCTATTATCCTGCAGCTGCTGAGAGTTAGACATGCAAATAGTGTGTAGTTCACCTCTTTGGCACTGAAAAAGTTAAAATTGCCTGTGACAATATTCACAAATGATCTTGTGCTGCCTGTTTGCACCAAGAAGTACACATCAGTTCATATCTATTAAAGTTGTTGTGGAGACAAAGTTCAAAGGTTATGCAAAACTGCTAATTCATATAGTACTAAGCTGTGATTTTCAGTGGTTTGATTGTAAAGAAGATTTTAAAGGCACTTTGTCACACTAAATGGTGTTCTTGCAGCAAGTATGGAGCCAGCAGTTTGTACACTTTTATAATAGATTTGCCAGAAAATGTGTAGAACTATAGAAAAAATGTTTTACACCTGTCTATGCTGACTGATCACAAATCCTGTGTGTTACCAAAAGACAGACACATTTAAATCACATTTTCACTTAATTATGCCATAGTGGTTATTGTTATTTTGTTGCAGCTACAGTATCTGGCGGTCATAGATAGGTGTACATGTGGCTAATCATGGCGGCTTGATCGGAGTACAGGAGTATGGTCCTGTCCCCGTGACCACTATCAATATTATGTTGGTGACAGTCCTGCATTAATAATCTAATTGCATGATATATTCACAGGGTTAAAGAATACATGACTACATAAAATTAATTGTACTTACTGATGAATTGCAAAAGTAATTACATTTTCGAAAATGAGCGGTCCATCAGAGTATACATTACTTTGGATGGATGAACTATTTATTCAATTAAGATATTACACTTTTTCCCCTGCTTATAATTAGAACTCTGCCATTACTGTGTTAGCAACTAGTTTAAAACAGAGGCACTGGCTACTGGCACAACTAAAAGGACCAAAGTGTGAAGAGCTTGAGATCCTCGAACTGGGCACAGCGTCTAGACATTTAAATGGATTATTGAGATGTGAAATATAGACATAGGTCTTACTTGTAAGGAAATGACAAAAAACTGCAGAAATTGTAATTCCAAGATGACTCAACCATAAGTATGAAATACAGCTATGGAATGATGCAAACTTGTGCAATGTGTGTCCGCTTGTAACGCATACCGAAAAACGAAATATCACTCTACTTGTTGCAGAGTAAAGCTTCCAGTACTGTTATATGTACAAATAAAACAACTCGGAATATGAAATAACACATACAATGTGTAATGTATTTTTTATAGTTAGAAAATCTCTTTTTCTAAAATACTTGAACTTGCATCGTTATGGTGATTTACCTAATTAATACTGTGAACAGAATGATGTACTATTAAGGGTGTGTTCACATTCAATAGCCAACCTCTAATGATAAGACTGAAATAAACTTGAGGGATTAAGCCTTCAGAATTTAGTAAACAGTTGTCTGGTTTTTTTTTTGCTTCAAGTCCAGATTGATTATTTTTAAATCCAAATTGACCCGTACAGTACAGCGCTGGCAGCTGGGCAGAGTACGTGCCGATTCGCATTCAGTAGCTGTTAGGACTGTTTTTTCTGTTCTCCCATAGACCATTTGTTTGCAGGGCTGTACAAGCATGCTGGTATAGCAAATGGGAGATCAGTGCTTTTATTGTTTGCTTTCTGTGTGGCAGAAAACTGAAAACTGCCCCCTGACACACCTGTGTATATTCAGTAAGCTTTGGTAGCTGAGCGATTAACACAGCTGGCACAGTGCAGACCACTCGATCTCTTCACTATGCACTGTGTGCAAATCTGGAACATTATGAAACAGAGTCAACAACTCAAAAAATGTAAGCACAAAGAAATTACATTAGTTGTTGGAAACTTTGTAACCCACAAGCAACATTTTAACCTTGACTTTCCAATTATTTTATCTGGTAGTCTATATGGGGTTAAGCAACCAATGATCAGCCACAATTTCATATACTAGCAATTTCATATACTAGTGATCTTGCCTTCTTACGTCAGAAATCTTGGCATTCATGGTTCACCCGCTGCTTTAGTTACTGCTGTGTTTGAGCGATATTCTCGGTTCTTGATACCATGACATAGCTGGGAACTTCTGGGCTATCACCCAGAGCTTTGAATTATATCACAAGGCTATGATATGGTCTCTATATAGGAACCAGCCTAATTAGTTTTAGGAGCCATAGAGTTGTTTGTAAAACAATCAAAAAACATTAGGAGCTAGCAGATAGGTTTTTTTTAGGTCTGGCTCCTGGCAGTCATTATATTGCTGCTATATATGCTTATATAGCTCATGCGCAAGATGCATGATCACAGCAGACAGCACAATTTTACCATATGGTCTCTGTTCCACATTTGTTGTGTACAACCTGGGTGTCTCAAATCCAAAAGGTAAAGCTCCCAGTTATAACAATATATTTGACTCAGTTAGCTTGATCATTGGCTGACTAAAGTTGATGGGGGTTGGAGTCAACGTGAGGTAAGAATTGAAGCTCTTTTTCCAGTAAGCAGGGAATCATTTCTACGTGCGTTCTCCATAAGAGAGGGGGGAAAAATGAGAAATTTTGTTATATATATTATTAATGCCAGTTCTGTCTAATAGGAGATTTATGTACAGTGAGCACATGTAATAATCAAAAGCTTATGCATTATTCAAAGTTAAATTTGAAAATAAATAAATGCAACTCTCTTGAAAAAAATAGTACTTTTATTAATCAAAGTGGCGTTTAGTTCGTGGCGTGAGTCAAATAAAGTACTAAGCGCTTGCATCATTAAAAAGCTCTATTTTTAAGGATTCTGCCAGCGTGTTCCTTGTTCAAGGGGGAAGGATGGGTTTTCTCTAATATTAAAAGCTGGCAAACAAGTGAAATGTAACTAGCACTACCAGAAGCCAATTAAGATCAAAGCAGAGATTTGCAGTAGTAGCTTCATCATTTTAATATTAAACATTTTTTTCCCCTTCACTTTGACACAGATCAAGAGGTGTTAATGTAAATTCTTTGAAACAAGTCAAGTAGTGTTTTTTATGTGACAGAACTGTTATTTGTTCTTTCACAATCAATTAGTATCATGCCCCAGAATTTTCTACATTTCTCTGTGTCTCAACTATATGATGCTGACAAACATGGGGGGGGGAAATAACACTGTAGGCTTTCATGGTTTGCAGAAGATGTGCTGGTGAAGAAGAGAGGATACAAAGTAACTAAATATACATTTATGAAGAACAAAGCACTCAGATGTGTATCTTTTACTCCTGCACAATCAGTACAAAGCATGCACGTGTGTTTGATCAGGAATCAGGGAGATGTTACAATAGTAAAATGAAATCATTTAATCACATCAAAAAGTTGAACTTTGAAAGAATTAGAAGGCATTTAAAAGTGCTTGTTGCCTATAAATTTCCAAATAACAAAATATTAGTGCAATGGCCATGCATACATGTACTACACCCTGAAGTATGTTTAGAAGTCCTGACTACAGAAAAACTAGGCAAGTTGGGCAGTTACTGTGTACAGATACTAGCTGTTTGGAGGTAATTTTCAATTGGTTCGTTGCAGTGTAGTGCTGAAATTTTGTAGGCTTCAGATATGTAATACAGTAAAAGAAAACAATCGCAATATTTGTATTTAAATGTATATTGATTGGTGCAAGAAAAATATTATATCTTTAATGGTTACCATTTCAATATTAACTCTACCTGGCTGTTATAGTCTTTACAAATTGCTAGTGTACATTGTATATCGTCTTTTGAAGCATTTTTTTTTGTGTGTCCAATAATCAAACCCTTGTTCTGTGGTGAGTAGACGCAGGCTACTTTTCACACAAATTCAAATAACCTTGCCAGTAAAACTGAATATATCTGAGCAACAGTACAAAACAATTGGCATATTGTTTTATGTCAATGGGGGTTTTCTAAAGTATCACTTTCTGAGTTACACAAGGCAACCATTGCCATTTGGCGATGCTCAAATGCATAAGAGGTCTGAAGGGGAATTCGTTGTAGGGGATTATCACAAGGAAAACTGTATTAATAAGGCCCTGTACATTAAACCATAAAATGGGCCACTGTGAGAAATGTAAGGCTCTTCCAACTCACTGTGCTCCCATTCTGGGAATATAGTGCATCCACATTAATGGTAGGACAGACTGGTTTTGGTTTGGATACAGAACTCTGCAAGTTAGCACTGGGTTGTTATTTAACAAATAACGCTGAAAAATAGTCATGTGACCTTTTACTGTGCAAAGAATGAATCAGCTAATATAATTAGATAATTGGTGCTTACTGATGGCATTGTCTCCTTAATGTCACATTTGGTTGAAAAATTCAGAAATTCATTTGTTACACTGTTTTCCAATCGGCAACATTTTCCAATAGAGAAGCTGGCTGTCAATATTAACCGGAACTATTTAACACTTTGACTGCCAGGGGACTCCACAATGCAACATGGATTAAGTTAAGTCATATTTGCAGTAGGCCCGAATGACACTCCTGTAGAGTATTATACATATTATCATTCAGTGTGATGTATGCATGCAGACTGAAGTGCAAATGAAAGCCAGAAATCTGTTCCACAATAAGAATGCTTTAGCTAAAATGTAATGCTTTATTTTGCAGTACTGGCTTCATAAGAGAGTATCTCACAGCTAAATGTGCTAATAAAATCAACCAGAAACTAATATTGTTGATTTAAAGCTGTCATTATTGTTGGTATAAATGCTGTTTTGTAATAGGAGTTTACAACACTGGTTTATGAAGTATAGTATTCACTGTCTCACTAGAGAAGGTTTATAATCAGTGTACACTTTTTTGGCAAATGTGTTTAGTTTGTGGAGCAAGTAAAAAAACCTGACTTGACAGACACTGTGAAATGTGTTTTTTGTGTGTCCATTCCTCCTAGTCACCATGTAAAGGAGACTTTAAATAGTTATTTTATGTGGTGTATGGAGAATAATTCTGCAAATATCAGCACTGTACAGGAAAGGTATTCAACTGGATAACCTGGACTACATAACAACTTCACTTCTGTAGCTATTGAGGAGTAAAAATGACCATGATCCCTAGGTAGGCTGTGGAGAACAGTAGATCACAACCCACTGTTCCCTACTTCTTAGTTATGCATTGTCAGTAGGAAATTTCACTCAACAGCATCACTTTCTAACTGACCTACAATTGAGAGAATTGTAGTGCAATATGAGGATTGTTGGTCAGCAATAACTAAGAGGCGCCAGATTTTTGTGTATATTTTAAATTGTATGTTCATCTCACCTGAACTCACCTAATCTCACCTTTTAGTGAATAGCCCCTATTGTCTAAAAAAGAGACTAGTGACATTTTGAATCACACACCAGGCAGGTTAGATTTCTACTTTCCTCTGTAAGAACAACTGAGAAGGGCATGATAAGAATATTCCTAAACACAGTGAAAAACCATTCTGTATTGGGACTTATACATACCCCATGTCAATTTTATTTCACTATATTAAATCACACATGCCTTTTCACACCAAAAAAATGGAACTGTGGCAAATTAAGTAAGTAAATTGCAAAAATCAAGTATGAATTGCTGTTGCAAAGAGTTCTAAAGACTTTGTTTTGTTCATCTTAAAGGACAACTTAACTTTAAAGGAAGCAAGGGGTAAAAAAAAAAAAACTTCACTTGTTAGATCACCACTGTTCCACATGGGTAAATTCACTGTTCTATTTTCCAATATATAGTATAACATTTTAAATGTTTAGACATAAAATTTAAATATACTTGCCAGTTTACATTTTTATTGTAACTGTATTTTTGTCTTACCTCAGAATTCTGGGATGTCATGCTAGGAATTGTGGGAATATGCATATACACATCCCCATAATGATGACATCCACTAAGTATGAGTGTAACATAATGTACTCTGGGGACATAGAAGGATGCCATGTCATCCACAATTTTGTGAATAACTGGTTAGCTTTACATTTATTCTGAGAGATTTATTGTTTGTTTTAGCTAAAGTACAACTGTTGATATTCAACGTTATTTTCACAATCGCTTAAATAAACTTAGATCAATCAGAAACGCATATGAGGTAGGTAGGACTTAATAAACTTGCGGGCCATCTAAAAAATAGTTGTTTCTGTCCACGTACATGCCACATTTAATCATATTCCATATTTCAATCAGAAAATGGAACAGATGCATTTGTAGCAAATAACATTTAACCTAACAGCCCATGTAACATGAATTGTTATTGTAGATAACTCACCAGGGAAACGACTGATAAATTAGCGGTTAAAATTGACAAGTGACAAGAAGTCTGGAAACATCAGTCGTCTCTCTTTCCGCAGTGAAGGTGATATCCATGAATTTCAAATAATGCTTCTGCCTACTTTCAAAACTGTGAAAATAACAGGCAGCCGCTTGCACAAACGTGCTGTTTCCCCCAAATCCTTTTTTTATAACAGTGTTAAGACACACCATGCCATCATTCCCTATAGCTACTAAACTCAGTATTCTTTCTTTATACAGTACGTCGCTATTGCTAGCTTCTTAGCCTCCTGTATTTATTAAAGGGCAGACCTCAACAGGAGGTGAGGTTGAAACACGTATCGTACATGCAATCCCATATCTTTTTGAGAGCTATCTCTCCAAGAATAAAACAAACAATTTGTTACAACTGCACAGTAAGAATTCCTCAACCGATCACATGAAAGAATGCAGTCAGACTTCGGTAATGGGTGTCATTGTGATGCAAAGCATTGTGCTTCTCAACTCACTGCTTGCATTGTCATTAGCTGCCTGGATTGAACAGACCCTGTCTGTGTTTCATACAAGACACTTAATTATGCCATTAAGAATTTGCTCAGGTAATAATGAAAACATTTTGCTCAGAGAAGTTGTGCAGGGATAAGTTTTGGTTAGGAGCCAACTTTTGCTACAACTGACATGAGTTAATATTATTATCATATTAGCATCATTTTGCTTCCCTTCCACTCCCCACAAAAGATAATAACAGTGTATATGTTGATAGAGAATTTACCTCATAGGCACAGTTTAAATAGTCATGCAATAAGTCCATGACTATTTAAAGGAACAACACAGTCTTTTTTTATGGTGTAATCATCATCTGCCTTCCTACACAGCATTTTAGTCATTTAATCATGTCTTTCTTGCGGTTTTATCACTCAATATTGAACAATGTTGTACACTCACACATGCATCTACAGTGTTCATGCTACAGAAGCCTGTTTTATAGATCCCTTGTGTCATTGATAAGTGACTACCCAATTTATTCTTTAAGAAGCTAATACCAGACGCGCATAGAAAGTAACTCGTCTCATTGCGAAACATTTTCAGGGGTCACTGTTCCTTTGAAGTATGTGTGCTAAAGCTGGCAAATGTTTGCAGAATTTACATGTATTTAGGAGCCATTCTGTCTTTATTAGGCCAAGGAAGAGACACCTTCATGGAGATCAATATGAGTTAGTCATAACAGTTAGTTTTATGAGTCATGGTTCAGCACCTCTGCTGGTGAGTGTGAAACCATGATGTGCAGTCAGATAAGAGTCTATAAAGGGTATTTCTTATGCATAGTGAAGAAGGGTCAAAACATGTTTTAAACCCAATGCAAATGTATCATACATACATGCAATTACAGAGGCAAGTCTATTTCCATGAAAAGAAATCTTGATGTTTTATCATCTTCTTTACCAAGTTGATAGGAGCATAAATGTATGTGAAAGTGCTTGCAATAAGTTGCAAAATCCAAAGCGTCTGAGACAAATCTCTGCCTGTAATCATTGTCCAGACAAGAAGTTATGGTGTGTAGCTGTTCTCCATCTCATTCTTTCTGTATTCTGCCAATGGAATCAATTCTCACACTTATGATACACAGGTCCAAGGCCCATACACCTGTGGTGTTCACTGTTATATTACTGCAACTTCTTCACAGATTATGGACTAATACTGGCTTGCTCTGACCTTGGTGTCTCTTTACCTAGTGCTTGCTCCATTTTCCTTCTATTCACCCTTTTATTGTCTGTTTTTTTTCAATATCTATTATCTTCCATTCATCGTCTGTATACGTTTTTATTACCCTTTTCTTTTCTACATCTTGTTATTTATCTCTCTATTAAATTTAAATATCTGTTATATATCTCTGCAGGATAGTTCTATTGGGATACAAATCCACAGTCGCTCTTTCCTACCCTTGCATCCCTCCATTCTAGAAGTATAGCTTAGAATATTTGTTATAAATGTGTGCAGCTCAGTGCTCTACATTTATATAAAAAAAAAATTCAGTGCATTTTGTTTTGCTCTGTGTACCAGGAAGTGACAATTTTGAGTAAACTCTTGAAGTCTCGCTACAGACTTTTATTTAAAACACTCAAAATTGGGTACCAGCTGTAACAGCTTTAGGAGGAATAGCTTCTGCAGTTTGTCTAACATTCTTGCATATAGTGAACTTCTGTAGTTGTGACTGCTTTCTCTCTCTTCCAAAAACTACATCTAGAACTGATTTTCCGGTGTTCCTTCTGTCACAGTTTCAGGAGTATAAAATATGTCATATACATGTAGAAACAACAGTGCATAGCTCAGGAAAGTAAATAAACATGCATTTAAAAAATTTTTTTATTTAATATAATAAAATTCCCTATAGTGTGAAAAACAATGTCAATTCTATTTATGTAATAGTTAAATTAAAATAGCAGAAAGAATTTTTTTTCATGGTTATATCTTTTTACATCCCCAGAAGTAGAAAAAAACAAACAAAGAAAACAAGCTAAATTGTTTTGTAAGTGAAAAAGTGAATAGGAACGAAACAAGTTTTGAATCATACTCGCCCAGGTATCTTACCGCCTCCAATGAATATTCTCCCTGATGAATAGCTTTCTTAGTCTAGTGGGCTCCAGTGGGCTGTTGAGACGGTGCTTAGAGACTTATTCTCTGCTCCAGTAACCTTACAAAGTCCCCTAAGCCCACTGCATATCAGAACTGTCACGTATGGTAGAGGTAGCGGAAGAGAGTGTACAACAGAGAGATGAATAACTGACAACTAATACTTCTCCCTATGTTGGAATTGGACAATTAAAAAAAAAAAAATTACTAACTTTTGAAAAGAATTTTAGATTTTCTGTGATAATAAAACTATTTTGAAAAAACACACAGAATTTTAAGAAAGCAATTTTTACTTTTTTTATGTTACAAGCTGCTTTATTCCCCAGAGAATCTTGCCCTTTGTTGCCTTTCACTGCATGCCTTCATGTTAAAGGTTATTTTTAATGAGACTTGTGAACATTTTAACCAGACATGTTTAGGTTAAATGATAATCCATATATTAAACTATGTATTGATCTCTCTTTTTATACCTGTTTCATATGTATTGCAAGCTATTTATATCATCACATGACATTGTTAGCATTATTCCTCCTATAGACAATCTGCCACAAATAAAAAATGTTAATGCATTAGACAGGCAGGTTGGGTTTCTGAAGTACCAACATAATTAAACACAAAATCTGCTAAATTGACATTGTAGTTATGAGATTACAAGGTTATATTAGAGTAGGAAACGGTGTTTAGTGGGTGCTAGCCTGAAGATAGAGAGGACACCACACTAGCATTATGGGAAAATATGGCCAACCTAGCTGGAGGGCGAAAAATGGTAATTTAATTATAATGAGATTTAGACTCAAATATAGAATAATACACTGGCATATTACTCTATATATTCACCTTGAAATTTACTGCTCTTAGAGCCTCTACATGCTCTTTGCTTAGGCTAATGCTATTGTTTTGCAAAACAACAGTAGATTTGTGGCCTACCAGCTAATACTAATGTGTTCTGTTCATCTCTATAACTGGCATGTGTAAGTATATAAATAGGTTTCAGTGAATAATTATAACCACATTCTCTTCCCGCCATTAAGGAAACATAAATACCCCTTTATAAAAAAAAGAAATTTGAGAAGTTATAATTTTAAACATTATGACGTCCCTATAGTTTGAAAAGTGATTTAAATTTAGTTTAAGCAGTCCTTCAGTTTAAATAGCACAAAACACTGTTTCCATGATAATGGGTCTAAAAATAAATACATTTATATTTAAAAACGACATTAAACATGCTGAATTGTATTGTAAGTAAAATAGTGTTTCTCTCAGCTTTGATATAAGCAAAATGAAGTGGATAAACAGGCCCATAGCATAAAATCCATAATATTATATTGTTTGATGGTACTGTCACAGGCCATGCAGAGGATGATGCAGTCACCCAAACAGTCACACCACTTTCAGTTCTTTTATAGAAGCAAGGTTTATTTCTAGAAATCACTTGGAACTTGATGGAAGCTATATGGTAACCATATAGGAATGACTTCTTATTTGTCAAGAGCACCAGTGAATGTAAAAAGGATTTGGTATTGCTTTATAGATTAAAAAAAAGTTGATAAATGACCTAGTTAGGGTCCCTCTACATATATATATATAATATAGCGTTCTATATGAAGACATTAGCTCCAGATAGATGAACCATATTTTTTTCATTATCCAGAGTAGAGTCAAATCACAGAACAGTTATGGCAAATACAGAATCGCATTGATTTGTTTGGCTAATTCATATTTTTCAATATACACTATTTACTAGAACACGTTTTCTAAATCATGATGCCTGCTGATAATATTGTTATTTTCTCTAAACATGTGTAAAATGATTTATCATGTAAAGTTTAACTTTTACAACACAATAATTCAAAAGTGCAATCCGCAAGCAACTAAATCAATTCTTGTTACTGTTAATAAAGTAAAACAAACACATTTTTTCCGCTGCATATTAAAATGGTTAGATGGTTAATGTTTTGTTTGATGCAAGGTAGTTTTGTATTTTTTGTGTGCTATTTTTTTGATAAGTCTAATGTCCTCAAACCTTCTCAGTAGTTCCCTTAATATTATCAGTTTTATGTTGCATTACAAACTCATACTGTTTTTGACAGTTACAACTAAAAAACGCTTGTTATGCTTAATCTCAAAAATATATGTAGGGTGACCACTTGTATGTCCATGTCTATAAATTAAGATGACCGTTAAAATACCTAATGATCAGCTGTTACTGTCTTGATGTATGTTGGTTGTGTATATTTTGTTACTTTTGAAAAATGTACAATAAATAAATATAGATTAAAAAATAAAAACGTAATTTCTATTCTGCGGCATTTATAGGTAGAAATAAAATATTACAAGTAAAGAAGATTAACTAAACACTAGCAATACATATTAGAATGAATCACCAGTGTATGTAATGATCATTATATTATTGCATAAACATCAACTGAATTACTTATTTTTTTATCGTGTACATTTTTAGTGATAGGGTGTCATTTGTGTTTGATTTAGAAAAATGCCTTTATTATAGTGCTATGGTGATTTTTTATAATCCATTTTTGTCATGGTTGGGAGCTACTGTTACTAGACAGGAAGCTGGTTTCCCCCCCCAAAAAAAAGGCTGGGATAACTGGGACTAAACTAGTGTCTTAAGTATGCTTCTAAATGTTAGGCTTCTCGGGATAGCAACTGTACTGTACCAATGTGCCAGGGATCCTTAATGGCTCACAAAGACTTCCCTGGGTTCCAAATCTGATAAATAGCCAGCCACCTTCCTTTTATATTAATAAAATGCTAAAAAAAAAAAAAAAAAATAGAATGACTAAATTAATAATGCTGTGGCTATTTCTCTGACATGCATTTCTTTGCATATTTAATACTATTGACCATTTTGCAGTTGATGAGCCATAAGCTATTAAGTGTAGTGGAACAATGAATTCACTCCCATGCTGATTTGTAATTAATGTCTGTATTCTTTTGTAGGTAGAAACATTTCTCAATAGGACGTGGAACCCATTTCATGAGCTATGAAGCTCTGCATACTTCATGCCTGCGCCGTGCTGGTAACAATCACCCTGACATCTGCCGTTAGTTTTCCTGAAGATGATGAGCCCATCAACATTGTAGATTATCACTGTAAGTTGTCTATTTCCTCGATACTCCTTCAATGACATTTACTGTTAAAAATTCTGTATTATTAAAACTAATATCAAACATGACAGGGAAAGTATGTAAGTTAGGGACATGTTGGTCTAAAGGTGCTAATCATTTATAGGAATATTTACATAATAGGATAATGTGCATGAAAGCGTGCATTTTTCAGTAGGTGGGGATGCATTAGTTTATTCTAATTTGTTCTGGACAGTGACTATCATATGATGTTCTTACTGATGAGTCTTATATATGTCCATCTTCTGAGCATTTTTTAATCAGATAAACAAAGAGTAGGCCGGCCCATAGCATTAACATAGACAAAAATAGAAAACCTCTTCTTGTACTGCTTTACATAAAAAAAAAAACATTATAATATTCCTTTCTGAAACGTTAATCCAAATATTCCAATATATCTTTGTACTGGCTACTTTTGAAAGCAATCCCATTGGTTATGGGGCAACAACGGAATACATTCAATTTAAAATTGATTTGTTGTGTATGATAACTAATGATATCAATAATTAAATATAATTGCTCCCTTTCCCATACCTACTGAAACAGCTCTGTTTTTTTTTGGAAATTTTACAAACTGTAGCTATTTCTTCTATTTCTTCTATATCTTATGCAGAGGTACCGTTGTGTGCCTTTATTTAATGTTCATTATACGTTCTGGTCCCAGCATACATTAAATCTTGCAATTAGAGGCTGATTAGCATAGTAAATAGATCACTCAAAGTTACATAAGCTATTTGTAAGCTCATATTAGTATAAGAGACTTACTAAATCCCCCGCTCTCTAAATGATCTATTTTTGCTTGTTGTATGTTAAGTGCCCTCTATGATCATATGAAACTGGCCTTCAGAAAGAACACACATAACTTCAAAGGGTTAGTGAGTCACATTCGCTGACATTGGCCATATTTTATTCATTTATATTCAAGACGTTGCAGTAGAGATTTAGTCTAAACCCTTCTACACCTAGTATATACAGCTAATCAATGCTGTATATTGATTCCTTAGCTCTAATCCAGAATGATGGTGTATCCCATTTTAACTTGCAGATTCGAGGCAATATCCAGTATTTAAAGGACGACCTTCAGGCAATGAGTCACAGCACAGCCTGGACTTTCAACTGATGTTGAAAATTCGAGACACACTTTATGTTGCTGGAAGGTAATTTCTTTTAATCTGTTTATTTGAAATGAATTCATATTCTTGTTCTCTTTCTGTTAAGATGTACAATGCATTAAAACATGTAGGACAGCTTCTATTTAGGCATTTATAACAGCATTCCTTATTTTTGCACATCATTTTTTGTTTGTTTGTAAGTAACATACAGCAATGTGTTTTACCTTCCTTGCAAATCTCAAGATGAAGTATTCTAGCTCAGCCAGGATATCTCACTAGTAATGCAGGATGATTACTCTTACCTTGAAATGACATGTTATGGTCTTAGGAAATATGATTAAAGAATCTCAATGCTGACTAGATGCAGTCACGAACCGAAAACATGCAAAGCACAAGGAAAAAAAGGTTCGAAAATAAAAGAGAAGGGGATAGTCTTACAAAACAGAGTATAAATGTAATCCCATGGTAACCTTCTTTAGCCATGCAAAAAGAAATTCAGTAGGGCTGCAGAATTTCTACCTTGTCAGACAAGGGCCTTGGAAATAGATTTGTCATGCCATGCATGAATACGTTTAAGGCCAGCACTTTTCTCCACTTCCTGAAATTGCTTCTTTCTTTATCTCAAACAGAGATCAGGTATATGCGGTAAATTTAAATGAGGTACCGAAGACCGAAGTAACACCGAGCAGAGTAAGTGAGCACACCTGATGTTGATTTTGTATTTTTTTTTTTTTTTACATTTCTTGAATACAGAGTAATACAGATTCTAATGCACCAACAGATTGATACATTTCAAAGCAGTAATGAGGCACTTGACTCATGCACACACAATTTTGATACTGATGGCTACAGGGTCTCTCATGCAATGGAGCTGTCCCTTATGTCCGTCTTGAGTGCCATCACGTTATGCACAGGTTGAATCAAACCAGTGCATGGCATATGAAGTCATATCACTGTACCCTAGCACAGCATGCCTCCTCATCACATTCATTAATCCATGAGGCAATTAGTGGGTGCATAGATTAATGATCAGTACAGAGAGGCAACGACGAGCAGGTCCCTCAACGCCACCAATGATGATCATATATTGTGCTAAATTTAAGGGGGGCTCAATTTTCTGTTTAATACCTTGTTTAACGTTTTTAAAGACGTGAGTGATGTAACCGTATTTTCTTTTTCCTCTTTTTTTTTTTTTTTTGCATTTATCAGAGGTTGACGTGGAGATCGGGGCAAGCAGATAGAAAAAACTGTGCCATGAAAGGAAAACACAAGGTGAGGATCCGTAGGTTGAAACTCTTGCAGATCCTCTTCAAAAGATAGACTATATTGACTCTAGAATCACATTTCTAGCTTTCATAGTTTTTTTTGTTTTGTTTTTCTGCTTCAGGATGAATGCCATAACTACATTAAAGTCTTTGTTCCAAGAAATGATGAGATGGTCTTTGTTTGTGGCACAAATGCCTTCAACCCCATGTGCAGATACTATCGGGTAAGATAAAAAGTCCCTATCTGCTTTGATCCACATACAATTAGACTGTAGTTCGCTAATTCTTTATATTATTCCTAGCTGTTTAAAGATATGTTACATGTTGGTGATAATTAGAAGACTTTTCAGTTCCTGGGAAAGAGATCTTTTACCTTCACCTAATTCTGGGTCTAGTTATAAGGTGCCCCCAAAGTAAAGTTGTCACCTTTGCTAAAATAGAAAAAAATTACCAACAAGGCTAATTTACTTCTGCATTGCTGAAGTAAAAGTGAGCTGCAAAAATCATGGATTAATATCCGGAAACAATTCTCTAACATGCCTTTAATGACACCTCAGCTCTTAATGTCCAGTTCTTGTAGTTCACTTCTCAGTTCCCTTTAGCAAATTGCCCAATATTCCATGGTCACATACATAGAAAACTAGAATGTGTTAACAGATAAGAACCATTCGGTCCATCTAGTCTGCCCAATTTTCTAATGTACCACTTCCACATACCCCAAAAGTTAGTAAAATTGTAAAAAAGAAGAAATTGTATAACAAGCAGAAACAAAGTTCTATCCTCTCCTGTTCCTCCAGCTAAACAGTTTAGAATATGACGGAGAAGAAATTAGTGGCTTGGCCAGATGCCCGTTTGATGCCAAACAAACCAATGTTGCCCTATTTGCTGGTAAGTACAGTTGCAATATTTTTGTAATATAATTGATTAATTGGTTTACAATTGGCAATAACACGTAAAAAAGAACAGGCATGTCCTTGTGTAAACTGTTTATGCATACAGTGTCTTAAAGCAAACCAGTTCTAACTCTGAGCTGACATGTTAATAGGAATGATATGTTCCAGCAACAATAATTGCTAAGCTAAAGAGGACTTTTAGGTTCTTCCTATAGCCAACCCATGTAAAGAGCCTGAAATTGTCATCTCCAATGTGGTCTGAAATCGTGAAGTTCTTAGCTTGTAGAAACAGTATTTATTACTATATTGTTTGCTAATTAAGTTTAAAAGTTCTAACTGGGGTTACGTAGGGTTCGCCATGCTTGGCGAATGACTTCTGTGGGCAGGGCTTTCAATATAGGAAGTGCAGTGCCAAGAAAATATGTTTTGGCAGATTCAGTCAGTAGCTTCAAAAAAAAATACCTTTTCAGCAAATGCCAGCATACAGGATTCTAAAAAGAAAATTTTGTTTACTTAACAATGAAAAATAATTTATTTGTGCTTTTTTTCTGGATTAACAAATATGATTTAAGAAGGGCAGCTTATGTGTATTTTTTCAGCCCATTTAAGATATTAGACAATATCATAGTAATTCAGTAAAAACATTTCTAGAATACTTGCTGCTTTATTGGCCCAAGACTTGTATAGAAATTCAGGAGTACAGATTCTACACATCAACAAAATGAGGTTCTTCAGTCCATGGGCTGGCCCGCTGGGAAACAAATGGACAAAATAATATAAAGAAAGATGGGCACACTCACAATAGGGAAAATAACAATTTCTTGAGCAGATGTGACACAAAAATAAGCCAAAGTTTCAGCCCTTAATATGGGCTTTTGTCAAGACATGTCAAGTATCACAGTACGGAAAGTAATTTTTCTGTGCCACTTGACATGCCTTGACAAAATGGCTGAAACGTTGCTTTATTGTTGTGTCATGTCTACTCAATAAATTGTTATTTTCACTATTTTGAGTGTGTCCTCCTTTCTTTATATTATTGTCCTAAGACAAGAGTGAAATTGACGGGAACTAAAAACAGCTGACAGACAATATCTTTATAATTTCTTGTTGCAAAACAGTGACTGACAGCCCTGCTTCACAAGACTTTCTGTAGAAGATGCAAATATGTTCTGGGGTCTACATATACATATCATTCCCAACATAATTTCAGAAATTATTTAAAGTCTATAAAAAATATCACAGAACATGTATTTAGGTGGGTGTGTACATACCTGTATATTAAGGAATTTAGGAGTTTAAATGTAAAATCTTTTTTAATATGATTATCTATGGTGAGAGCTTGTGAGCTATGAAGTCCAGGAGGAATGAATTAATCGCTTCCCACTCCAAGGGTTAAATGGTTGTGCACTGTAATTGTATTTTGCTGATCTGTGTGATCATCAGGGGTTCTGCTCTCTCTTCTAGATGGGAAATTATACTCTGCGACCATGGCGGATTTCCAGGCCAGTGATGCTGTGATTTATCGGAGCATGGGGGATGGATTTGCTCTGAGGACTATTAAATATGACTCCAAATGGCTAAAAGGTACTTGTAACTTGGCTTTTATTAATAATGGACAGAGATCAGACACAAACTTGATATGAGAATGAAGCGTGACACAATTTAATAGTATTTCTCGGAAATATGATGCATATTAAGCAAGTCAGATCATTTTGGTATGACATATCTGTATGACGAAGCTACTTCTTGCATGCTGATACATCAAGGTCTTTTTCCTTGAAATGCATATTTTTTCCCTATTTTTGCAAAATGGCTCATGATTGATTCTTCAATAAAAAAAAAAACCCCTTAACTGTAATGTAAATCCTTTGAGACTTTTTGCACTCCATTAGCCAGCATTAAGGCTGCAGGATCAATTAAGTTTAAACGTGCTAGTGAAGGCTTGGGCAAACTACAGCTCCCTTAGCTATTGTTGGAATACACCTCCAATCACCCCCAGCCATTGATTTCCTATTTCCAACCAGCCAGCATAAATGATTGCCAGATGAATTTTATGTGAAGGAAAAAGTGACCCTGCGTTCTGTGTTGAAAAGCCACTCTCAAGTTACTAAGGCACGGTATTTGTAGAATTTATTTAATAACAATTTCACTGTACTTAGAATTCAATTAATTTGAACAATTTAAGTAAGTTCCACCATTGTTCGCTCACGGTGGATACAGTATACTAAGCTTTGAACGAACAACGAATCATACACAAGCACTCTTCTATTGTGTACAACTGTGGATCTTTAAATCATACTACATGGTTATATGTCACATTGAAAAAGAACTAGTTAGCACCTCAAACATTGTGTGAGTTAAAGATCCTCTTTCAGACACAATAATTGTGTGATAGGTTTAATACAATAGACCTCGGTTATTAACATGGAGTAAAATCACTATTTGGAAATTCCTGAACATCGAGTTATTTTTAGACTGCAAATTACAGCATGTTACTTATTTCCTAATGGGAGTTGGATTACAGTAACCATTGCTCAATTATAGTTTATACATCACTCCTGGGTGCCCTATGTTGATATTCATGTCCGGGACTATATACAAGTCTGTATGTGTGTATATTATTCATGAATAGCGTGTATTATATTCTTTTGTCTTACTGCCATTCCAGAACCGCATTTTCTTCATGCTATAGAATATGGAAGTTACATCTACTTCTTTTTCCGTGAAATTGCTGTAGAGCACAATAATTTAGGCAAGGTAAGTGCAAAATTGGGGATGTTCCAAGGTGATTGAAGCAAAGATTAGCAAGGATAGAAGATTTAGTGCCAAAAGAATAGAAATCTGTAAGCCAGCCCTAACATGTCAATGTTTGATAAGTCTAAAATGCTTTGCCTATGTAAAGCTGTTTATATTTGTGTACTTAATCTTTGAAGATAAACTCAATGCGATTTTGAACGCTCAATAATTATATGAAATACGTGTAAAATTTTTCTAAGCTTTAGATTTTTAAAGCGAATACATTTGCTTAAAATGCGTGGTAAAATTCAACACAAACCTGATTAGGAAACCACTTTATTTCTTGGCAAGAATTAAATGCATAAATATGTTTATATTTCAACAGAGGCTTCCATTGTGCCTCCCAAATGTTAAATATTTAAATGACACAAATACAGTTTATGATCCTTGGGCTACATTATAGACATCCCAGTCTAAATTATTAAACCTCTTTCTTACGCATGGTTAATTAAAGACATTGCAAAAGGTGAGGAAATTGTGCAGATGTTATGGCCTGCTTAGCGATGCATTAAAATAGATACTTGGACAGCATTAAACAATGTCTGCTTTTTTTCATGGCTTGGTCATGAAAATTAAATAAACCATAGCTTTCCTGCATTTAAAAAAAATGTGTGATGTTTTATTAACCATTTAAAAAAAAAAAAAATCTAATTTTGTTTTTCTTCCGATTCTGAGTAATCTTCATTCGTTCAATTTTTAATTTTTTTACATTTATTTCTAAGGCTGTACATTCCCGTGTCGCACGCATATGCAAAAATGATTTGGGAGGATCCCAGAGAGTGCTTGAGAAACACTGGACTTCCTTTGTAAAAGCTAGGCTGAATTGTTCAGTCCCTGGAGATTCATTTTTTTACTTCGACGTTCTGCAGTCTATCACAGACATAATAGAAATCAATGGAATTCCTACAGTCGTCGGTGTATTTACCACACAGCTTAATAGGTATGAGATGAACACTCTGACATTAAATAAAGGGATTTACTTTCTTGTTATCTGTTAAATAATTGTCATTGTTGACTACAATCCTAGAAAGAATTTTTCCCTTTTTTGTTCAGTATCCCAGGTTCAGCTGTGTGCGCCTTTGCGATGGATGACATTGAGAAGGTATTCAGAGGAAGATTTAAAGAACAAAAGACTCCAGATTCTGTTTGGACAGCTGTACCTGAAGACAGAATACCTAAGCCAAGGTAGAATAAAGGAAGATTGGCTCCACAGATATTAACACAGTCCACAAGTCTTCTAAATAAGCATTTTAGAAATGGATGTGTTGTTAGGTTAGGTTGAGCAATTTAGATCTTTTTTTATGATAAAAACAGCTCACTAATGCTATTTGTCATTTCAGACCAGGCTGCTGTGCAAGACATGGCTTGGCTGAAGGCTACAGGTCTTCCACAGAGTTTCCAGATGAAACACTATCCTTTATCAAGTCCCACCCATTGATGGACTCTGCCGTCCCTTCTATCATCGAAGAGCCTTGGTTCACTAAGACACGTGTCAGGTATGATAAGGAATCCTCTGGTGCAGGCCTGAACTAGACCACAAGTTGTTGTTTTGCTCTTGAATTACCACATGAACATTCCTCTGTTTTTATCTCTTTCAGATACAGACTTACTGCGATTGCAGTTGACCACTTAGCTGGCCCATACCTTAACTACACAGTCATATTTGTTGGGTCTGAAGCTGGGGTTGTGTTGAAGATTTTGGCAAAAACAAGTCCATTTTCTTTGAATGAAAGTGTTTTATTGGAAGAAATTGATGCCTACAATCGTGCAAAGTAGGTATTCCATCGTATACAGATTATGTCATTTAATACCAAACACTGTACGTGAACAATGGCGCTATTTTTAAACAAATGCTTTATAAGAAAACATTGGATCCTATTTATTCTGCCACGTTATATGACAAATTAAGTACATATATATATATATGGGAGTCCATATAGGGGTACCAGTGATAAAACTGCAGCCAGGGGATATCTGATGGGGCAAAAAACGGTCTTCTGATGTTTGGGATGTGAATATATGTTCAGCAAGTCTCTATTGCCTAAATCTGAATCTAAATCAGTACAAATGTATTGTACCTCATTTTAAAGTAAATCGCCCCTTCATACTCAAAAATACCAATAACAGAATTAACTTTAGCAGTGGATCTCTATATTGCTTAGGTCATGTCTTTTTTGCAAATTAATCCATTTTAGACTATCCTTCCAATGTATGCACTAATAACAAATATGTAGATTAAGAAATAATTCTAAAGACAACCTAAACTCATATTTGAATATCATTTTTCCTTTTGAATATGATTCCCATCCCTCTACAACAAATTGGCAGAACCCCCCCCCCCCCGACTAATTGGCTGGTAGCGGCAATAATCCCATAGTTCATGAATCTCTAGGTGTCTGAAAATGATTCACACTCAATTTTGCAAACGAGATTACCAGGAAGCATGTAAGTGTGGTACGTGCAGGGATCCAGACCAATTAATAGCAGACCACATTTTTTTAACCATGATTTTTAAGTTGTTTTTCCCAACCTTACAAACAAACATGTTTTGGAATGGATTTATTTTATTTATGTATTTATAGTGTTTTACCAAGAAAAATGTATTGCGATTTCTCTTGTTTTCAAGTACTTCTTGGGAAACCAATCCATTTTAATGTAAATGTATTATATAACTTCCATATGCATATCATATGTTTCTTATTTTGTGTTTACTTTTTTGCTGTATAGGTGTTTTGGAGACAGTGAAGAGGACCGAAGAGTCTTATCTCTCCAGATGGACAGGGACCACCATGCACTATTTGTGGCCTTTTCAGGTTGCGTTATTCGACTCCCACTCAGCCGATGTGATCGCTATGGATCATGCAAAAAGTATATCTATGGTTACTTACATAGTTTGCATGTCTATGGTTACTTGCATACCACATTGTAATTAATGTATGTTTATTTTTCTTTCTTTCCTAAGGTCTTGTATTGGTTCAAGAGACCCTTACTGTGGATGGCTAAACCATGAATCATGTGGCAGAGTAAAACCTGGCATGTTGTAAGTGGCACCTATCAAATCTAATTAGTGATATTATTATGAAATCTCTACAGAAATAAGGTTTCCAACCTGTTGCTAACCAGTTGTTGTTGTAGCAAATTTCCCATCATGCCCTGGAAACCTTTGTTCTAGAACAAACATTTGTTTTCTGGGATATCGATCCAGAATTCCATGAATTGTTTTTACATTTATAGTTTTAATTATGAAATTACAATAATTTAGATTTTTTTTTGCTGTAGAATTTACTATGTGTATACACCCTATTTTTTAACATAATGCTTGTGAGACTGAAAACATACATTCTAGTGGGAATAGTAATATGCTTTGAATCCAGTTGGGAGATAAACTATTGCTTCCCGAGAGAATCCTATTAATTATCGCACAACAATTCTCTTGTACAAACAAGCATAAATTGGCTTTCGATGTTTACACAATATTTTTTTTGTTCTAGTTCGAACTTGCTGCTCTGATACATTTTTTTTTAATTTACACTTCAAAAAGGTGAAAAGCAAAATTTGCTGCCTCTGCTAATATTTTATCGTAAATTTTCTTTTTTCTTCTTTTGCATTATTCAGCTTTGGATATGAGCAAGATGTGGAGTATGGTAATACAGCACAGCTTGGAGACTGTCATGGTAAGGTTCACTAAAAGAAATTTAATTTCTGCTTGTAGAATAAATAAAAAACAATCCTGATGCACATACCTCCTCTACCTTAACCTAATTTTTCATAGGTTAGGCAGCATTGTATTTAGTAAGAGAAATATAATGTGACTGGTTTTTATTTTTTATTCATTTAATTTTGGCTGTGCACAACTGCTTAAGGGTTTATAGAAAAAAAAAAAGTGATTATTATCATAAGACAAAAAAAAAATCTATTTTTGCTTTCAGTTCCGATTTTATAACCTTTTTTGCTTTCTTTTGTTTACTTTTCACTGATTATCTGTTCCTTTAATTTTAGAAAATTTGCCTACTACAACTACACCAGATTACAAAATATTTGGCGATCCAACATCTGGTTAGTTTTTATTAATTTTATTTAAAAATAATTGCCTTTTGTTTTGGTTCAGCATTTTCTGCTCTTATGCCCCTACCTTCCTCCTTTTTTTTGCAGTTAATAATCCCTCATTTTTGTGCTTTGGCTCCATGCACCCACAGATAATAAGGATACCAACCCGTCTTTTTATTTTACTATTGACTTATTTCTTTAATTTGTTTTACTCAGTAATTCACCTCTATGTGGCCGCATGTTACCTGATTACCCCATCATTGGTCGATGTGATATCTCGTACTGAAAGGTCTAATTATTATTATGTGACATTTCCACGGCACCAAAGACAGCCAGTTTTCATCTCTCCTGCCCATACATTTGTCAATACCTGTTTCTCATCTATTAGTGATAGATGACAGTTCCTTTTATCATACTTTATTTTTTTTACAGTTATACGTTTATTGCTGAGCTGTAGAAATGCCTGTGTGTGTTGCTCTGTTTAATATAAATGCCAATCCCAGTTAATTTTGAGTCCTATTAGGCAAACCAAGTGACTGAACCTGGTTTAATTTTGCCAGCTTGATTCTGTTTTAATAAAACATGTTATATAGATGAATACATGTGAATTTAATAAACATTTGTTTGCTACCACAGACATTGACGTACCCTCCACCTCTGTAACCACAGTGGCAAGTAGTCCAGTCATTTTACCTAAAGTGATTGGTTCTTGGAAACCCAGAATGACTGGCTCACGGAAATTTGTTTATCAAGATGACCCAAACATCTCTGATTATGTTGATCCATTAACAGGTATCCCAAAGGGTAAGGCCTTAAAAGGAGAGAAAATGTGACTGAGTGGAAACCTGGACCGCCTAATTCAAACTACTTTAGCTGTCTCTTGTATAGCTTTCTATTTAAGCACTAAAATTGGAACATAGACGTAAGGGGAGGTATCACTTTTACAATGTACGTATGATCCAGTTCCACTATTGGAACTTAAAGAGTAGTCTTTGAGTGATGAAGATGCCTGGCTATTCATTATCCTTCAGTTCTGTTCTTTTTAGTAACCAGGTTCGTCATTATTTGGTATCTTCCAAGCGGCTATAATTATGTCAACTGCTCTAACTGAGCTGTTAAAGAACACATTTAAATATCCCGCTAATAAGACATTACCCAAGGTGACATTTGCTTATATTTAATTAGTTGAGTGGGGGTGCATCATATGTTAGCATTAATTTTTAAGTGAAACTTTCCATTCACATTTAATTTACCAGATAAGTTAGCTTTACACTGTATATTATAGAATGATAATGAAAATTAATGAGCATGGTGCCAGATTTCCACTCAGATATGGCAGTGTACTTATTTATAATTTATCCATTTTTTGTTAAATGCATGTATTTTTGTTGCTTTTCCTTTTTATCATTGTTTTTTTAAATATATTTGTGTGTTTGTGAGCGAGAGAGCAAACCCGCAGCTTCACCTAAATGACCATTTATTGTAAAAGTGACCCTTAATGGGAGAGGCCTCACTTACTGTGGATGCTCATTCATTACCTAGAGCTAAAGCAGCATGTAATGGATTACTCTTAGTAATAGTGTTCCAGTATTTCTCTTCTAAAAATCATTACATGCACACAAAAATGGCCTTTTCTCATCCCGTGAAATTTCCCACATAATTAAGGTTAACATTGATTAATTATTCTGCATTTTTACCACGTATAAACCAGTAAATTAATATCTAAGGACTTGGTAATACCTTGTTGATTCTTTCACAACAGTCACTTTTATATGTTTTTCTTACATTCTGGGATGACACAATGGTAGACATTAAACCAAACACCTAAATACTCATCGATACATGTCACCATACAATTTTTACGGTACCTAAAGAAATTGTCCTCTGCATTATTATTGGTATGCAAATTAAGCATGCTCTAATGAATCAATTTATTTGTACATTATACTGCATGAGCACAAAGGCAACAACTGAAAAATATTTTTAAACTATATATTTGTTTGCAAATCTGTTAGCACAATAGACACATTATTTAAAAACAGTGGATGCTCTTAAACAACCAAACTAGGGAACAAAGCACATATATAAAAAATGATATATTCAAAGAATGGTGAACACTGACATACTTTGTTTGCATGCTGCTCCTCCTCCCCCAGACACACCCATATTCACAGCCATAAACTCACATTTAAATGGTGAATAATCTCCTAAATATTGAATCATCTTAAAAAAAAATAATGTAAAGAATTACACTTGTTGAGAATACGTACAGCTTTAGTGTTATAATGAAAGGATCACTTTTTTTCTTTTTTTTTTGCATGGTCTGCAGTGTTCTGTTTTCGATTACTTTATTGGTGTTTTGTTCTTTCATTCGGAATGCTTCACTCCATGCTATTCTGTTACATATTAAGTTACTAGTCCTATTGTCTGTTTTCCCCCGCCTTTTCTTTGAGATGCGCTATTCTTTTGTTGAACGTTTGTTTGTGTTTTTCATTTGCACACTGCCAATAGAGCTGATAACTCAACTCAAAGCTTTTCTCTCTAAATGTTCAAAGGCCTTGCCACTAACTGAAAGCAGCTTCCTCTGTAATTTCGAGGCTTAAAATTTCCTTGAGCTGAAGTATTGCGTGCAAGGGAGTTCCACGAATCTTTGTTGTAACTAACTTTGTTTCACCTTGCAGAGTATTCTTCCTACTTTTTCTGTGTGTAAAGAGGGTAACTCTTGTAAAGTCTGTGGTGGCTAATATAACTAACTACTAACATTTGGACTCGGGTAAATACTAATCCTGCATTCTCCTTCTAGGTCTGATCTAGAATGTGCATTCTGTTCATGTGTGTAACTTATGTAAGATCTGTGAATATGTTATAACAAGATCCAGAAAACTATAATACAAAATATCACATAGGCTAGTAATAGAAATAACTATTTTGAAAGTATACTCTAAAGTGTCTACTAAAGCTGTTCTAGCTCGCAACATCGTACAACTTGAGTAATCAAATTTCGCCCAGAATCCATTCAATGAATGATATGTTAGTTATTTACATGTATGTGTGAATGTCTAACAATGAGTACTCTGTGTCAACTGTTTAATAGGAAATGCGGATCCTCTCATTAACTATCGTTAGTTACATTAAACGTGTATCTGGGTATAGTTTCTGTATAATGCTCTTACTACTATTTGTGTATACCGGTTTGTGATTAAAAATCATATGTTTCAATTTATTTAAGGGAAAATCTAGTCACAAAGAAACACAACATATTCAACATGATAACACGGCACATGGTTTTTAATTTTAAAAAAGTATAAGTGGGTGTGCTCGGAAAATGCATCTGCCATCTGTGACAGTATAAGTCAACCTGACGCATTATTATTAAAATGGTACTCTTAAAAACTCTTCAAAGGGCAATGTTCTTTTTGGGTTTTTTTGGTATGGTTTCATTATTAAATATTTTGTTGATCTTCAATAATTGGACATATTGCCAGTGCTTGTTGAATACACAACAAGTGACCCATCATATTATTACATTAGTTACATCTATTTGGTTACTTATATTTTGAGAAAGCTATTAATATTAAAAGGGCATCTACAAACCTTCCAGCAGACTGTTTTTCACCACAATAAAATAACTTAATATAATGATTAGGGCTGCACAGATAAGTATGTTAAAGTCAGTTACGCAGAGCACAAAGTTCCAAGAACAAAACTCTAAAACAGGGTCCAAATGTCCATATGTAGTCATATAGCTACATTACTGGTGATTATTTTTTTTAAGTTTTGTCCCAATGACTTGTGAGGAAGCAGATCAGTGAAAAGAGTACTGGGTATCAACATTTGGGCACTTTTGTGTAGTCACAGTCCTTAGGGGTAGATCGAAATTTGATATATTTCAAGATATTGTAATTAGCAAGTGCTTTATTGCAGTCTTGTCTACGCAGAATATATTTATTGCTTTAATTACGCAGCCCTTAACGTAGGATATCTACACATATATATGTATCATCTTTTCACTGTTAATTTAAATTTCATCCTTTAATCATATAGAAGTCGTTGATTTGGTTGAGGAGAATTGAACAAAACGTATTCTAGTCTGATAAACAATCCTTAACAAATGATAAATATAGATTATATATCAATGAAGATCCATGGTGTGTTGTAGCATGTGCAAATTTGACCTAAATATTTCTATGTCTCTTTTTACAGGTGTGAGATGGGAAGTCCAGTCAGGGGATTCAAATCAAATGGTCCACATGAACGTTCTGATCACCTGTGTCCTAGCCGCATTTGTTCTCGGAGCTTTCATTGCAGGAGTGGTTGTTTACTGCTACCGGGAGATGTTTGTACGGAAATCAAGGAAAATACACAAAGATGCAGAGTCTGCACAATCCTGTACTGATTCAAGTGGAAGCTTTGCTAAACTCAATGGGTTATTTGACAGCCCTGTTAAAGAATACCAGCAAAACATTGATTCACCCAAGCACTACACGAATATACTAACCAGTCGGAAAGATTTGCCACCGAATGGTGACACAAAGTCCATAATGATGGACAGTCAAGGACAGCCACCTGAAATAGCTGCACTTCCAACTCCTGAGTCCACACCTGTACTTCACCAGAAGAGCCTGCACCCTATTAAAAACCAGTGGGAAAAGGCCCATAACAATTTAAATATTTCACGTAAAGAAACACCTCTTAAGAGTCCACAATTTTTTCCTGCCAGTCCTCCACCTCATTCACCTTTAGCGCACGGGCAAATTCCAAGTGCGGTTGTTCTTCCTAATGCAACTCATGATTACAATACATCATTTTCAAATTCCAATGCCCACAAATCAGAAAAAAAAGTTCATAATATTGAGCACTCTTTAGCAAAACAGTCGAGCAAGAGAGATCACAGACGTTCGGTGGACTCAAGGAATACAATGAATGATTTTTTGAAACATCTTAATGAATCTTCTGGAAATCAAAAGGCTATAATGGCAGATATTCAGGTTGCTCATCAAAATAGCCATCAGCCGCCACATCAAACATTAATGCTTGACACAATGGGAAATATGTCAGAAGTTCCTCCTAAAGTCCCAAATAGGGAAGCCTCTTTGTACTCGCCATCTTCTACTCTTCCAAGAAATAGCCCAACAAAACGAGTGGATGTTCCCTCTACACCTAATGGCCAAATGACAACCTCTTTAGAGACACAAAGAGGTTATCATAAAAACTCATCACAGAGACATTCTATATCAGCCCTACCTAAAAATATGAACTCACCAAATGGTGTTTTGCTTTCGAGACAACCCAGTATTAACCGAGGAGGTTATATGCCTTCAAGTCCAAATCCAAGGATGGACTATATGCAAGCAACACCTGTCATCGTTCATCAACAGACTTCCTTATCACGGCAAAGCAGTTATACAGGACATGGAACCCTTCCACGTACAGGAATAAAGCGGACACCGTCCATAAAACCAGACGTGCCACCAAAACCTTCATTTGCTCCACAGAATACGTCTGTCAGACAGCTGAACAAATATAGCTACTAAGACATTTATCTTGTGTGAATCGCACATTGTCATAGCACATGGTGTTGCTATAGAACTATTCAGGCAGAGACATGTTTTGCCTAATCAGTCCCAAACTAAGTGGCCAAAGATGTGGTCTTTAGTTTAGACACAGGAGTTGCAAGATAAATTTGCAAAGAACAAAACAAAGGAAAGTGCTGGTCATTTTATTTCTTTTGTTTGGAGCAAAGTGGACGTGTAGCACTGTGGGGGCTACTTTACAGTAACAAAAAAACCTGATACAGTACTAAGAATTAAGATATACTTGAAAAACGGGCTTCATTTTAAACTGCCACTGTGTGTAGCCATCCCATTAAATGTGAACGTTTAATATGTATGCATTCACCTTGCCTCTTGCACAAGTGTCAGAAATTCTTGGTCAAACATTTTCAGGTTCATTTCTGTCTACTGTCACAGGCCTCAACCATGAGTCATGTGTGGCAACAGTATGTATGCCACGAATAAATTCATCCTGTGTGTATTTTATTTGTGTGTGCATATATATGTTCCATACACACAGACATGCACGTTATGAATCTCATTGCAATTTTTAAGCTGTGGAACTGTTTACAGTGAGCATGACTGAACAAACAAGAGATGATGCCCTTCAACCAGCCCTCTGCTGGATTTGTATCAGAAACAGAGCCGTGCCTCTTTCCTGCCTTCCAAATGATTAACTTGGCTGAACAAGGTACCTCGTACAAGAATGTTAAAGATTCTTAAATTTGTTGTGCTGCTATTAAACCAATATTGTGTATTTCACTGGAAACTGTACTGAGAATCTTCATTGAAGGCATACCTTTCTAGCATTAGAAGGTAGCAAAAAAAAAAAACAGCTGGCTATTGATAATTAAATACCAATACAATTATCTAACGTCAGAAGCAACTCCGTTTGCTAATGCACTGAAAATATAACACATTACTTTAAAAAAAAAAAAAAAAAATATATATATATATATATATATATAGATATTTCTTTACTCCTTTGACTAGAAGAAGGGTGTGCTTACCAAATTGATGGTACACACTTTTGGTACTAAAAGAGGTATAAACAAATTGCCGATCCTCTCCTGGCTTAACTATAAATAAGGTCAGACTGGCCCAACTAAAATAGTTAGTTCTACAGTAGTGCAATGACAATATGTTTATTTCATGTGTGAGTGTCCGTCAAGGTCATGCAGGTAATGACAATATTCTGTAAATATGGGTTCATGATACCTTGCTGGCTGAATCTGTGCATCTTGTGCCTTATTCATGAGAAACTTTACTATAGTCTGTCGAGTATCTGAAGCATAGCACGCCATATTATAGGAGTGTCAGAAAGGAACATTTTGAATAAGCCCCTTATTCATTAATGGAAGACCATACTTGGTTAGATCCCTATCAAGAGATGCATTCCACTCTAGAAAACGAAAGAATCAAGACAATTCTAAAATTAAACAAAGATTTCTAGGCTAATTCAACACCTGCTTAAATGGTGTAAAACATTTCCAAGTACCTTTTTGTGACTTGAGTTCAATACAGATGCTATTTCAGATGAAAATGTGCACATAAGCATATTGTAAACAGAGAAGAGGTTGAATTTGGTTTAGTAAAACAACATAGAAAAAATTAAGAAAAACGAAAAAGGGTTTACTTTAAAAGCAAGTATTCTATGAGCTAAAGGGAAACTGAATTAGTTACTTTGTTTTGTACTGATTGTTTTACAAGAAAATCTACATTTTTTTTAAATGGCCAAAGTTGAGACGTTTAATTTTAGATTTTGGGGCAATATTTTAATGACGTTAATACAAGTTATGCAATTTCTATCTACTTTGTCATCCCTTTTGAAGGTGTAAATGCGGATATGACTTCATGTAAGATTGTGGTATAATCTCTAGAGCTCGTACAAGCCAAACCACAAAGTCTGTTAACCCAGATAACATTGTTCTGCCTTGTAGATCGTAATGTGAGTTCTATCAGTATTTATGTTGATGTTTCTAACATTCAATCTAGGCTAAGAAATTACTTTAATAATAAAAAAAGTGCTTTATCCATTTGTGCAAAGGTAAAAAAAAAAAAAAGCGGATTGTATCTTTTTTATATTGGTCCAGCATATAAAAGTAACCATTGGATTAAGTTGCTCTATTCTGTTCAGTAGAGTACTTTACCGTGTAGATATCTTGTAAAGTTGTATTGTGAATGTGTAAATAATTCTGTACTTTTTGGGTTTTTAACACCGCATGTAAAGGTAAATAAAACATTCAAGTGAAAAAAAAAAGCGGATTTCCATTTTTGCTATGATAAATGAATAATTATTGTTGATAATTGGATAAAAACCTTTACTACTTCTTAATAGATCTAGCGTGCAAGCTTAGAACTGCGTAAAAATAAATTGTGATGATCTTCTGATCTTCTTATTTAAAACAGTTCCAAACTTGCTATCTATATTTTTGGAAAGGTTAGAGAAGTATATATGTATAGTAAAGGCTGCATATTTTTACCGAAACTAATGATTTGTTTATATAGTATCTCCTTTGAAAAAAGGCAAACATAGTCTTCACTTTACATACCTACCTTTTCATTCCCTTTTTTTCTGTTAACAAGGACCCTTCAGTCACGGAGCAAAGTGGAACACCATTATTCATTTTTTTCTTACATGTCTATAAATAGAAAATGTGATTACAGGTAAAATCCAGATAAGCTAGCTTGCAGGTTTACTGACCTACCATTTCAGAGTGCTTTATCTTAGGGTATCACATTAATAAGACTTGTTATAATTGTATATATTTTAGAGGATTTTCATAATTAAATAAATATCCAGGGTTGTCACACTATGTAGGCACAATGTAGATTTTAGGAGCTATTCCCTAAAACTGAACTGATAAGTGAACTGCAAAGAACAAGCATTAATAGCGGACTTGGAAAGACAGGCTAGTTGTAAAGTTTTTCCAACTGCATTATGAATGCTTTATTTTTTTCAGTTTAGTTTCATACCCTTTAACCTTGCTACTACAACTGGAATAGTCCAAATTTTCAGGGCACCCTAGAATAAATATTACACATGCACAGAGGTCCGCACTGACGCGGAAGTGCTGATATCCGCCCTTGGTGTCCCACATTGTCAGGGTGAAATGTTGGAAACTGTGCAATTTTAATGAACGTCCCCCTTTAGGCTACAGCAGTAAAGGTAAACCTATGGCACGCGTGCCAAAACTGGCATGCCAAGCCCTCGGTTGTGGCACGTGGCCAGGTTCTCCCCTGATCACTGTTGTCTGCTCTGTCCAACGTCTGGAGAGTTGTGGGTTAAAGCATGGCGCCGCCCTATGTTCAGTGTGTCACCATCTTGTTTTTTGTGATTTTCAGGTGCATGCACGTTGTTTGGAGTGGAGAAGCAGGTAGAAGCATTCAGGTCAGAAACCAATTAACTGCTTGGTTTCCGACCTGAATGCTTCTACCCGGTTCTACAAATAGTGTGGTGCCGTTCTTTGACCCACTGCGGACTGCTGCTCTCCAGAAGTTGGACGGAGCAGACAACAGTGATCAGGGACGAACCTGGCTGTGTGTTTATGCATGAACTGTGTGTGTGTGTGCAGGGCTGCCACCAGGAATTTCAGGGCCCCTTACTGAACAAATTTTCTGCCCTCCCCCCCCCGACAATATCTCCCACTCGCCCCACCTACCCTCACAAGCATGTTATCCCAGTCTAATGTAATATGGAGGGTGGTTGGGAGCAGTTGGTCAATATGCCAGTAATATTTTGCCACTCAATAAGTCAGTATTTTTCCCTCAATATGCCATTATTTTGCCATTTAATATGCCAGTATTTTGACCCTCAATATGCCAGGATTTTGCCATTCAATATGCCAGTATTTTTCCCCTCAATATGCCAGTATTTTGCCATTTAATATGCCAGGATTTTGCCCCTCAATATGCCATTCTTTTCCCATTTAATAAGCCAGTGTTTTTACCCTCAAAATGCCATTTAATATGCCAGGATTTTGCTCCTCAATATGCCAGGATTTTGCCAATTAAAATGTCAGGATTATGCCCCTCAATATGCCAGGATTTTGCCAATTAATATGCCAGAATTTAACCCCTCAATATGCCAGGATTTTGCCAATTAATATGCAAGGATTTTGCCCCTCAATATGCCAGGATTTAACCCCTCAATATGCCAGTATTTAACCCCTCAATATGCCAGTATTTTGCCATTTAATATGCCATTATTTTCTCATTTAATATGCCAGTATTTTCCCCCTCAATTTGTCAATTAATATGCCAGGATTTTGCCCCTCAATATGCCAGGATTTTGCCCCTCAATATGCCAGGATTTTGCCAATTAATATGCCAGGATTTTGCCCCTCAGTATACCAGGATTTTGCCCCTCAATATGCCATGATTTAGACACTCAATATGCCAATTAATATGCCATGAATTTGCCCCTCAATATGCCAGGATTTTGCCAATTAATATGCCAGGATTTTGCCCCTCAATATTCCAGGATTATACCAATTAATAAGCCAGGATTTAACCCCTCAATATGCCAGGATTTTGCCCCTCAGTATGCCAGGATTTTACCCCTCAATATGCCAGGATTTTGTCCCTCAATATGCCAATTAATATGCCAGAATTTAACCCCTCAATATGCCAGGATTTTTCCATTTAATATGCCAGGATTTTGCCCCTCAATATGCCAGGATTTAACCCCTCAATATGCCAGTATTTTGCCATTTAATATGCCAGGATTTTGCCCCTCAATATGCCATTATTTTTTCATTTAATATGCCAGTATTTCCCCCCTCAATATGCCATTTAATATGCCAGGATTTTGCCCCTCAATATGCCAGGATTTTGCCAATTAATATACCAGGATTTTGCCCCTCAATATGCCAGGATTTAACCCCTCAATATGCCAGGATTTTGCCAATTAATATGCCAGGATTTTGCCCCTCAGTATGCCAGGATTTTGCCCCTCAATATGCCATGATTTAGACGCTCAATATGCCAATTAATATGCCAGGAATTTGCCCCTCAATATGCCAGGATTTTGCCAGTTTATATGCCAGGATTTTGCCCCTCAATATTCCATGATTATGCCAATTAATAAACCAGGATTTAACCCCTCAATATGCCAGGATTTTGCCCCTGAATATGCCATGATTTTGCTCCTCAATATGCCAGGATTTTGCCCCTCAATATGCAAATTAATATGCCAAGAATTTGCCCCTTAATATGCCAGGATTTTGCCCCTCAATATGCCAGGATTTAGCCCCTCAACATGCCAGGATTTTGCCAATTAATATGCCAGGATTTTGCCAATTAATATTCCAGGATTTTTCCCCTCAATATGCCAGAATTTAACCCCTCAATATGCCAGGATTTTGCCATTTAATATGCCAGGATTTTGCCCCTCAATATGCCATTATTTTCTCATTTAATATGCCAGTATTTTCCCCCTCAATATGCCATTTAATATGCCAGGATTTTGCCCCTCAATATGCCAGGATTTTGCCAATTAATATGCCAGGATTTTGCCCCTCAATATGCCAGGATTTAACCCCTCAATATGCCAGGATTTTGCCCCTCAATATGCCATTTAATATGCCAGGAATTTGCCCCTCAATATGCCAGGATTTTGCCAGTTAATATGCCAGGATTTTGCCCCTCAATATTCCAGGATTATGCCAATTAATAAGCCAGGATTTAACCCCTCAATATGCCAGGATTTTGACCCTCAATATGCCAGGATTTTGCCCCTCAATGTGCCAGGATTTTGCCCCTTAATATGCCAATTAATATGCCAAGAATTTGCCCCTTAATATGCCAGGATTTTGCCCCTCAATATGCCAGGATTTAGCCCCTCAACATGCCAGGATTTTGCCAATTAATATGCCAGGATTTTGCCAATTAATATTCCAGGATTTTTCCCCTTAATATGCCAGGATTTTGCCCCTCAATATGCCAGAATTTAACCCCTCAATATGCCAGGATTTTGCCAATTAATAAGCCAGGATTTAACCCCTCAATATGCCAGGATTTTGACCCTCAATATG
The DNA here is from genome assembly GCA_036172795.1 of Pelodytes ibericus. Classification (NCBI taxonomy): domain Eukaryota; kingdom Metazoa; phylum Chordata; class Amphibia; order Anura; family Pelodytidae; genus Pelodytes; species Pelodytes ibericus. The sequence continues at coordinate 164,340,507 of CM069858.1, forward strand.
CCAGGATTTTGCCCCTCAATGTGCCAGGATTTTGCCCCTTAATATGCCAATTAATATGCCAAGAATTTGCCCCTTAATATTCCAGGATTTTGCCCCTCAATATGCCAGGATTTTGCCCCTCAACATGCCAGGATTTTGCCAATTAATATGCCAGGATTTTGCCAATTAATATGCCAGGATTTTGCCCCTCAATATTCCAGGATTATGCCAATTAATAAGCCAGGATTTAACCCCTCAATATGCCAGGATTTTGCCCCTCAGTATGCCAGGATTTTACCCCTCAATATGCCAGGATTTTGTCCCTCAATATGCCAATTAATATGCCAGAATTTAACCCCTCAATATGCCAGGATTTTGCCAATTAATATGCAAGGATTTTGCCCCTCAATATGCCAGGATTTAACCCCTCAATATGCCAGTATTTAACCCCTCAATATGCCAGTATTTTGCCATTTAATATGCCATTATTTTCTCATTTAATATGCCAGTATTTTCCCCCTCAATTTGTCAATTAATATGCCAGGATTTTGCCCCTCAATATGCCAGGATTTAAACCCTCAATATGCCAGGATTTTGCCAATTAATATGCCAGGATTTTGCCCCTCAGTATACTAGGATTTTGCCCCTCAATGTGCCATGATTTAGACACTCAATATGCCAATTAATATGCCATGAATTTGCCCCTCAATATGCCAGGATTTTGCCAATTAATATGCCAGGATTTTGCCCCTCAATATTCCAGGATTATGCCAATTAATAAGCCAGGATTTAACCCCTCAATATGCCAGGATTTTGCCCCTCAGTATGCCAGGATTTTACCCCTCAATATGCCAGGATTTTGTCCCTCAATATGCCAATTAATATGCCAGAATTTAACCCCTCAATATGCCAGGATTTTTCCATTTAATATGCCAGGATTTTGCCCCTCAATATGCCAGGATTTAACCCCTCAATATGCCAGGATTTAAACCCTCAATATGCCAGGATTTTGCCAATTAAAATGCCAGGATTTTGCCCCTCAGTATACCAGGATTTTGCCCCTCAATGTGCCATGATTTAGACACTCAATATGCCAATTAATATGCCATGAATTTGCCCCTCAATATGCCAGGATTTTGCCAATTAATATGCCAGGATTTTGCCCCTCAATATTCCAGGATTATGCCAATTAATAAGCCAGGATTTAACCCCTCAATATGCCAGGATTTTGCCCCTCAGTATGCCAGGATTTTACCCCTCAATATGCCAGGATTTTGTCCCTCAATATGCCAATTAATATGCCAGAATTTAACCCCTCAATATGCCAGGATTTTTCCATTTAATATGCCAGGATTTTGCCCCTCAATATGCAAGGATTTAACCCCTCAATATGCCAGGATTTAACCCCTCAATATGCCAGTATTTTGCCATTTAGTATGCCAGGATTTTGCCCCTCAATATGCCATTATTTTTTCATTTAATATGCCAGTATTTCCCCCCTCAATATGCCATTTAATATGCCAGGATTTTGCCCCTCAATATGCCAGGATTTTGCCAATTAATATACCAGGATTTTGCCCCTCAATATGCCAGGATTTAACCCCTCAATATGCCAGGATTTTGCCAATTAATATGCCAGGATTTTGCCCCTCAGTATGCCAGGATTTTGCCCCTCAATATGCCATTATTTAGACGCTCAATATGCCAATTAATATGCCAGGAATTTGCCCCTCAATATGCCAGGATTTTGCCAGTTAATATGCTAGGATTTTGCCCCTCAATATTCCAGGATTATGCCAATTAATAAACCAGGATTTAACCCCTCAATATGCCAGGATTTTGCCCCTCAGTATGCCATGATTTTGCTCCTCAATATGCCAGGATTTTGCCCCTCAATATGCAAATTAATATGCCAAGAATTTGCCCCTCAATATGCCAGGATTTTGCCTCTCAATATGCCAGGATTTAGCCCCTCAACATGCCAGGATTTTGCCAATTAATATGCCAGGATTTTGCCAATTAATATTCCAGGTTTTTTCCCCTCAATATGCCAGGATTTTGCCCCTCAATATGCCAGAATTTAACCCCTCAATATGCCAGGATTTTGCCATTTAATATGCCAGGATTTTGCCCCTCAATATGCCATTATTTTCTCATTTAATATGCCAGTATTTTCCCCCTCAATATGCCATTTAATATGCCAGGATTTTGCCCCTCAATATGCCAGGATTTTGCCAATTAATATGCCAGGATTTTGCCCCTCAATATGCCAGGATTTAACCCCTCAATATGCCAGGATTTTGCCCCTCAATATGCCAATTAATATGCCAGGAATTTGCCCCTCAATATGCCAGGATTTTGACCCTCAATATGCCAGGATTTTACCCCTCAATGTGCCAGGATTTTGCCCCTTAATATGCCAATTAATATGCCAAGAATTTGCCCCTTAATATGCCAGGATTTTGCCCCTCAATATGCCAGGATTTAGCCCCTCAACATGCCAGGATTTTGCCAATTAATATGCCAGGATTTTGCCAATTAATATTCCAGGATTTTCCCCCTCAATATGCCAGGATTTTGCCCCTCAATATGCCAGAATTTAACCCCTCAATATGCCAGGATTTTGCCAGTTAATATGCCAGGATTTTGCCCCTCAATATTCCAGGATTATGCCAATTAATAAGCCAGGATTTAACCCCTCAATATGCCAGGATTTTGACCCTCAATATGCCAGGATTTTGCCCCTCAATGTGCCAGGATTTTGCCCCTTAATATGCCAATTAATATGCCAAGAATTTGCCCCTTAATATGCCAGGATTTTGCCCCTCAATATGCCAGGATTTTGCCCCTCAACATGCCAGGATTTTGCCAATTAATATGCCAGGATTTTGCCAATTAATATTCCAGGATTTTTCCCCTCAATATGCCAGGATTTTGCCCCTCAATATGCCAGAATTTAACCCCTCAATATGCCATTATTTTCTCATTTAATATGCCAGGATTTTTCCCCTTAATATGCCATTTAATATGCCAAGATTTTGCCCCTCAACATGCCAGAATTTTTGCCCCTTAGTATGCTCGTTAAGTGCCACCCTCCTCACCCCCTTCCCCAGTACTTACCTCCTTGCTGCTGTCTACCGGTGCTCTGCAGGTCAGCGGCTGTGAGGGAAGCGTTGTGTGCTCCCCTCCAGCCGCGCGGCTTCAATAAAGTTTGTTAAAAAAACAAAAAAATGTGACCAGAGTAACTCCGGTCGCATTTTTTTTTTTAACAAACTTTATTGAAGCCGCGCGCCTGGAGGGGAGCGTACAACGCTTCCCTCATAGCCGCAGACCGGCTTAATAGAGATTTTTTTTTCTGGCGTGACCTGGGCCCGCCGGTCCCCCTGGACCTGCCAGGCCCAGGACACCAGTATCGCCCGTCACCCCCTGATGGTGGGCCTGTGTGTGTGTATGTGTGTATGCAGTTTTGGCACTTTGAGGTCTGCAACTCTGTTTCATGCCGAACATTAAGCACTTGGGCCCAAAACATTTGCCATCACTGGTCTATAGCATGGTTAATTTGATCCCATTTCTAAACCTGAGTTGGATCAAGCTTGAGTATCCACTACCCAAAATTCATGGGAACAGAAGTATTATGAATAACGGATCAATTGAGATAGCTGTTCATTTTCCAGGAATACAGTAGTATAAATGTAAATACTGTATATGAGCAAATAACTCATTTATCCTGTGGAACTTGCCGTCAGTGCATCAGGTCTGCACACATGCCATTGTACTACCCATTGAGGATGTGCTTGCGTGGGGGAATCTTGGTATGCATGGAAAACACCATATTGCCGCTTAAGGTGGAATAAACTGTTGCACTTGCATCCTGAAAGGTGTGTGTGCGGAATTTGCCACTTGTTGTGAAATCCGGATACATTTTTTTCGGTTAAGAAATACTGAACCTGTATGTTTTGTATGTGCTGTCTGAATTATCTTTACATTTCAACCTGCCTGCCTAGACCTCACACTATAGACCTTTACTGCAATTGCTAATTACCATACTACTCTATGTAGTCATGCACAAGTAAAAGTTAAAAAAAAATGAACAACCATTAGAAAGATGATGGTTATTGTATTATTTATTAACCTTTCCCTGAAAGCACTGGGAAATGCTGTTTATATTCTGAGTGCTTGTTTGTATTAATATCCAATTTACACCAACTTGCAATTATAAAATCAAAAGCTGTCAAAAAGCCGAGGACAAACCTGCTATTCTAAGCTAGTATCATATTTTAAGTGAGACCTCTTTTCAATAATTCAGTACAAGTTGAGTACCCCTTACAGTGCTTGGGACCAGTAGCATATCAGATAAGGTATACTTATGTTTAATGGATCATTTAGGCAGCACGACATTGGATATAGGTAATGTAGAACATTTATAAGAATGGAGCTGCCATGCAGGGATGAGCAAAGGAGCCTCAATTCAACCTTTAACATGGTAACATGGTCCTGATGACGCCCAGTAAAAAGCATAGGAACATAGAATGTGTCAGCAGATAGGAACCATTTGGCACATCAAGTAGGCACATTTTCTGCCTAAAAAATGTACATAATCTAAATACTTTCATTAGTCCCTGGCCTTATATTATATCTAGGATAGCTTTATGTCTATCCCATGCATTCTTAAACTCCTTCACTGTATTAACTATATATATTTTAAAATATATTTAAATGTCTCTATCATATCTGTATTTGTGTTCTTTCTAAGCTATACATGTTAACCTTTCCTGGTAAGTATTATCCTGCATTTTAAAAGGCGTCTTACTCCAGTTAAAGATCCCTCTACATTAGTCAAGAAATACATACAACAGCCTCTATCATAATATATTTAACTGCTCAGAAGTTTTTTTAAGATAGTTCTAAATGCATATGTTTCTCAAACCTGCCAACTTTTATTTAAAGTTTTCTGGGGCACAAAGTGGGTGGAGCCATACGAGGGTGAGGCTATGCAATGTTAAATGACCCTGGCAGGTTGAGCTCCAGGCTCCCAGTACAGATACCGAGTGCTTGGAGCTAATTTCTTCTAATTTAGACACAGTTTAAATGCAATGCTGTCTGCTCTATGCATAGGCAGCATTAATGCTGGGACAGATAAACATTTGATAAGACAGGAAGCCTAAAAACAGAACTGTGCCAGCAAATTGAGGACTGTTAGCAACTTTGGTATCTGGATCACATTTTGGTAGTGCAGAGGCGTAACTAGAAACCACCGGGCCCCGGTGCAAAAATTGCCAACCCCATCATGCAACTCCACCCCAGAAATGGCACTTAACATGCCTCCCAACTGTTCCGCTTTGTGCCTGGCCTTGTCAAAATATCTATGATAGATTCATGCCTATCCCATGCATGCTTAAACTCTTTCACTGTATTAACCTTTACCACTTCTGCTCGCAAACTATTCCATGTATCCAATTCCCTCTCAGTAACGTAATACTTTTATTAGTCCCTAGCCTTGTCTTATATCTAGAATAGCCTTATACCTATCCCATGCATGCTTAAAATCCTTCACTGTATTAACCTTTACCACTTCTACTGGAAGACTATTCCATGCATCCACTACCCTCTCAGTAAAGTCAAACAAAGTTTCTGACCTCCACTGTATTAACCTCTACCATTTCTGCTGGAAGGCTATTCCATGCATCCACTACCCTCTCAGAAAGTAATACTTCCATTAATCCCTGGCCTCATCTTATATCTAGAATAGCCTTATGCTTTCACTCCTTCACTGTATTAACCTCTACCACTTCTGCTGAAAGTCTATCCCATGGATCCACTACCCTCTCAGTAAAGTAATGGGTACAGTCACATGGGCAGCGGGGGCCCATGGGGCAGCTGCCTTGGGCCCCAAGAATGAATGGGCCATGGGCAGCTGCACCGTTTGCCCACACATTTTTTTTTTACATTTTCTTTTTGTGCAGTGGTTGCAGGGCAGCCGGGTACGCCACTGTGGTAGTGTCACAAACAAGAAAACATAGTCCTCTATCCCAGCCTCTGCTTTAGGTTTGCATAATAAATGCATGCTTCAGGGTTCCACTCCAAAGAATACACTTTGTGCAAGTGTCTTTACATGTGTTCAAGAATAAAATGGTAAACGTATGCCAACACATATTCAAGTCTAAGATGTGTTAATTAATAACAAGCTGTAGATGACAAATCCATTTGATAGAAACAGCAAATGAGACTAAATTGTTTTATTAAAGGCAGTGCTGGTGCACATACTTGTTTTATCTCATAAGTTAAAAAAAATTTACTACTAATAGTCAACTATTGACTAGGGCACCACCAGAATTATTGTTTTGCATTCAAACAAAATGTTTTTAAAATTGTCCAAACCTAACCACCAACTCACTACAGTGACATACTCAGATCCCTAATACATGGAGGTCCGCAGTGTTTTTTCCAGGGGCTGGAGGGGGAATGAACTTTTACAGCTGAATACTTTCTAAACCTCACCTGATTGCCTACCTTTGTTAGTTTGTGAGAGGGTTTCCTTGGTGGTTGATAAAGGTTAGTTATCAAATGATAAGATTGCTGTAGTAGTGGCTAAACTTCGGCCATTTTTTGTACACGATGGCTCTATGATGTGTAACAAATATTATCCTTAGCATCATACTAACTTTAGCTCACAGTAGGTGGGATGGCAAAAGATTAGCCATCACTGCTTCAATCTAGACTTAAAGGGACACTAAACGTTATATTTCACTGTGAAAGTTGTTCCTAGTGTGAGGATAAACTGGCATGTACTTTTGAGAGTTGCTTTAGATCTAGATAGAGGGACACACACCAAGTGCAACACCTTGCTGTACTGCAGAAAGTGTTAGGCTGGTTAAGGAAGATCTATTGATCTCCCTAACCAGCTTTGTGTTTCTCAGTAGAGCACATTGGTTTGCCAGCTGGTGAAAGTTCCAATTCAGCAAGTACCCCCTCTTGCCCTACCTCTGCCTGCCCATGCCCTAATGGTAGCATTCATAACTACCTCAGTAGCATAATTATGCACTTATGATGATTTTACTGTCACTCTGGCGGAAGTGGATAAATATCCTGGAAATCGGAGCAATAAAAGTTAAAGATAGCGTCAGGTGAGCAAATAATACACAGAATTTACCACATATGGCACATCTGCCCAGCTAAAAACATAAAAATAGAAAGTATTACCCAGTTCCTGAAAGAGATGCACATCAACAGTGATCTACTTTAAGTGAATTTGGGAAGAAAAATGGTTTTATTATATTTCATTTTCCTAGTCTTTGTTTCTCTTGCCAGCCATAATTATGATAAAGCAAACAAAACTTTTATTACTTTTTTGTGTATGTTTGTGAACAAAAGACCATGATGCTTTGTTCTAACACTATTGTCTTGAAATTCCCATTTTCAAAGCGAGCATCTGTCATCTATTACCTTTTGATTTCCAGTCATGGGTGAAAATGTTGGTACATGGCAATGACTGGAAGTAAAATAAGAGTAAACAAAAACCAAAGCATTCATTTTTTTTCTACATAATACTAAGTATAAAAATAAAAATACTTAGCACATTGGAAAATCAGTGGAGCAGCAGCTCTAAACTTGGGGGTGAAATTAAGTGATTGATCCATTCACACAAAAAAAGAAAAGCTAAAGCAAAGAATACTAGCCAATTACAAACAAAGAGACTCAAAACATCTTATGTAGCATGGCCTGACCAGACCATCAGTAACTATAACATCAATGACTGATCTATCTAGCTCACTACAAGCAGAAAGCAAAGTTCACTGTTTTATTAATAGCACCCAGGCTAGGGCTGGCAAAGGGAGTAGAGGGGCAATTACCCCCCCCCCCCCCGTGCAGTGTGGTTGGTGGGGCATGTACTAGGGTAAGTCCTGGGTGTGCAATGTGGGTGATGGGGCATGACCTGTGTTTGCAATATGGGAAATGCAATGTGGGAATGCACTGACAAGTCTGGGGGCAGTTTGGCAAATCTGGGGACTGGGGGGCAGATTAATAAGTTTGGGGAGGCATTAGCAAGTCTAAAGGGCATTTTGGCAAATCTGTGGGCAGAATGGCAAGTTTGGGGTGCGTTGGTAGGTCTGAGGAGCAGATTGGCAAATAAAATAAAAACAATAAATGCATTTTTTCAGTTTATACATTACTGCTGATTTTGCCATGATATGCCAAGTTTATACATTACTGCTGATTTTGCCATGATATGCCAAGTTTATACATTACTGCTGAATTTGACACGTTATGCCATGTTTGTACATTACTGCTGATATTGCCAGGATATGACGAGTTTATACATTACTGCTGATTTTGGCACAATATGCCAAGTTTGTACATTACCAGGGCTGCCCTCAGGGAATGATGGGTGATACACCCATCACGTCCCCGGTGGGCTTGCGGGGTTGGGCAAAAAAACATTTTATTTTTAAAAATCGCAAACAGGGCAGCTGCCGAGGGCCCGTTCATTCCTGGGGGCCCAAAGGAGCTGCCCTGTGGGCCCCCATTGGCTACAACATGGGCCTGCTGCTGGCGTGACTGTCTCACACATAGACAGTCACTATCGGGGCAGCAGCCGTGCAAAAGACCTGGGGGAATAAAACCTGCAGCTCAACCATAAGATGGATTTTCTTCAGGCAGAAGAATTCTGTTCTTTTGCTATATACCCGTTGTAATACAGGGTAGCCACTCTGCATCAAGGCTCCACTTTCCCCAGAACCCTTAAACACAGCTGCCGGAAATGACGCTGCGTGTGTGCAAGAAACACTGCGGAGGAGGGACAAGCAGCATCTAGGTAAGTACTGGGGAATGGGGAATGAGGGGTGGGGGTTATTTGACAATTTGGCTGTGGCATATTAATGGTCAAATTATCAGGGGGATATTAATAACCAAATTATTAGTAGCATATTAATGGACAGATTATCAGTGGAATAATAATGGTCAAATTATCAGTGGCATATTAATGGTAAAATTATCAGGGGGATAAAAAAACAAAATTCAGTATGGGGCCCTGAAATTTATGAAGGCGACCTTGTACATTAATTTATTTTGCCACAATAGGTTATGTTCATACATTTCTTCTGATTTTGCCACTATATGCCATGTTTATATATTACTGCTGATTTTGCCATGATATGCCAAGTTTATATGATATGCCAAGTACAAGTGCTGGGGTAAGTCCTGTGACTGCAATTTAAGTGCTGGGGCAAGTCCTGGGTGCTGGGGCAAGTCCTTTGAGTGTAATCTAAGTGCTGGGTCCTGGGTGCTGGGGCAAGTCCTATGAGTGCAATCTAAATGCTGGACCTCTGGAACATTTGTCAAGCGACTTATGCACAATCTGATATTACTAGAGGCCTCGCAGTAACTGTAGCCTGTGGCCTACAATGTCTTAATGCTCCTAATGTAAATACTCTAGCTATATTTAAGGATGTAGGAAAAGCAATTACCAAAACACTGATAAACTGTTAAAGAATAAGGCAGCAAACTTGCCACACTGGAGTTATCATATGAGCTGCAGCATGGAGGTAAGAAAAGCAGTGTGTTGTAGTCCCAAAGTGAACTGAAAGCGTTAAATAATAACAATGGCACAGTTTAATTTAAGGTGGGGACAAGAATCACAGTTAGAAACCTTGTTAGTGAAGGACTTACAGCACTGAGGTAATATCTTACTCTTTTCATGTTATGTAACCAACATCAGACAAAATTACAATAGCAGAGCAAGGTTTGCGTTAATAATTAGGGTCTTTGTGGAGCTTTCTCTGGTGAAAGCACATTGCAAGATTAGAGTCCAGTGTTTTAATGTTTGATAACAGGACTGCTGACTACCCAAACAGAGCAGACTTTAATACAAAATGATCATTACAAATAAACAAATGCTAAATGCTCCTCGACTCTGCTGCTGAGCTAGTTTAAAACAACGTTCCTAATGTGATTTTAAGATATATAAGTACTCATTTAATTTCATTTGCATGCCCTATATAAACGTCAATATGTGGATTTTTCCTGGTTTTATTAAAGTCATAAATATCTAATTTGCGGCACGGAGTCATACATCACTACGCTGAGGGAACAAGAACATAATTAGCTGCAGGCTTCCAGTTAAGCTCACTGCTGTAGTTGAATTTTTTTTTGCTTATCACTGTGATGTGTGCCACATCTCTGCCATATTACTGTAGCCATGTTCCTGAACACAACAGGCGAAGGCACAGATTCTACAGGATTAGGGCCGGAGTTGGAGACATTTTCTTGTCCCTTGTGTAAGATATACTGATTTGTAATGAGAGCCTGATTTACAATGCATAGGGCTGCAAACAGAGTACAAAATATTGGTTCCCACAGGGTTTTGCTATGATGGGGGCACACTACACTCAGGTACAAGTTCCTGGCAGCTGTTGAAGTCATCAGTTCACATATTATTTACTTAAAAAGAATAACTAACTTGTCACATGTTCTATAACAATAGGTTATTATTTGTGTTTCATTTATCGATGTTTCTGACTTAAAATATTTTTTTATATGTAGTGGCATCATGTAAAAACCTCTGTGAAATAATTATTAATTTCAAATTACAGGAGAACTGCGAATCAGTTTAAAGTAAAACAAGTGTATTTCAGTGCACACCGTTATGGGAAGAAATAGTGAACCCTTTGGATTTACCAGCATTTATATATAAATTTGTCTTTAAATATGGTCGGATCTTCATCTAAGTTGCAAAACTTCATCATGATACTACATCATTCAAACATTCACAGTGTGTGTTGAAAAAAGTATATGAATCCCTATGCCAATGACTTCAACAAAAGCTATTAGAGTCAGGAGTTAGCAAACCTGCAGTCTAAACAATGAAACGGGTTTTAAGGTGTGTTTTTGAGCCACTTTGGGGGGGAAACAACCAAAAATTTTGAGTTTGCTATTCACAAAAAGTATGTGAAGCATGACTGCAAAAACAATTCTGCGATCGCGAATTGTTGATTTGCATAAAGCTGGAAAGGGTCACAAAGTAATCTCAATAACTTTACATTTTTATCAGTCATCATTTAGACAAATTGTTTACAAATGGAGATAATTTTTTACTGTGGCTACTCTCCCTACAAGTGGGCACCCAGCCAAGATGAATCCAAGGACACAACGCAGAATGCTCAATGAGGTAAAAAAGAAACCTAGAGCAATAGCTTAAGACTTTAAGGAATAATTGCAACTGGTTAACATCAATGTTCTTCAATACACAAAACATTTAACAGGTATGGACTACATGGCAGGAAGCTGCTGCTCTCCAACAAAATAATATATTGTTATATAATACAATTTTATATACAGGGGGTAAGAGATGACAGGGGTGGGGGAATAAAATTATATATACAGGGGGTAAGAGATGACTTGGGTGGGGGAATAAAATTATATATACAGGGGGTAAGAGATGACTGGGGTGGGGGAATAAAATTATATATATAGGGGGTAAGAGATGACTTGGGTGGGGGAATAAAATTATATATACAGGGGGTAAGAGATGACTGGGGTGGGGGAATAAAATTATATATACAGGGGGTAAGAGATGGCAGGGGTGGGGGAATAAAATTATATATACAGGGGGTAAGAGGTGACGGGGTGGGGGGAGAAAAATATATATATACAGGGGGTAAGAGAATACAGAATAACCCCAGTGCAGATAAATGAGTAACCCAAAACCGTGAAACAGCCAATGGTGCTGGGATAAATGAAAGCACTTACTGTAAAAATTGCAGAAGGATAAAATCTATAGTAAAGATATGCTGAAAAAAACAAAATATATAGTGTAGTATGCAATGGTATATACACTATGTGGAACAGATACTAGTACTCACGATCATGGCCCCATAAATGTGGAGCAGCATTTAAGGGCTCAATGTATGTATCCAATATAGCAGAGCTGGGCTGGTGGTTAATGATGAGATGACTTGAATAAAAGCAGGAATAGAGAGTCCATTTGTTAAATTCGAGATGGTGATTTACACAGGGAGAACTGGACTTCTCACTTCCCAACTCACTTCCCAAATTGAGTTCCGTTCACTTTTTAGTGAATAGCATTTTTTGTGTTAAAAAAAGGTTAAGTTTAAGATGGAAGTCTGAGTTGCACTTTGTCAATGGGGGGAGAGGGAGCACTACTTTATTTTAATGAATAACTCAAGGTGCTTGAGTTGGGAAGTCAAATTAATTTTTTTTATTTTTTTTTTTGCCTTTTTGCATTTAAATAAACAGATTGATAAATTAACCTAAACAATAAGCTATCATTATAAAACAAGTTTAAAAAAGGTGGACACTTTCTATAAATGCCAGCACATAAGTTCCACCCATGCATCGGTTTACCTATTTGCCTAAGTGCCAGTAAATCTGTAAGCCTAATTGGCTAAGTCAACTAAGTAATGGACTTGCTCCTTGGATTCCATTCATGTCTGCGTACACTTACTTCTCACAGCAGAGAGCTGCTGCAGTGTACAGCCCTGATACCCTTGACTTTGGCAGTTCTCAGTTTACCTCCCTCCTCTAAGTTTAGTGGACCAGTGAATATTTTTTAACTTCTAACTGATCTTTATCCTTTTCTGTACAACAACCATGTATAGCAACATGCTTTAATTATGATCAGTATTATTATAAACGTAATATTCATAGTGTTATCATTATATTCATTTTTACAAAACACCAAGAGCTACAGGTAGTTCGATCCCCTAACAGGAAGTATGAATGCTCCTCGGGCATTGAAAGGGTGAAAGCCAATATCCATTTATTACTTTGGAATCATAAAATACAAGTTAAAACACATGACTATAGATTTTGCTGCAGTCTGCGTTTTCCTGAAGTAGCACACACTGTTTATCAATGACTATCAGACACCAGGAGACATAGGTTTGGAAGGAATGCTGATTTCTAATCAGAAGTCCTTGTACTCTTTGTCATGGAAATGAAGGCAGTGTTGTGAGCCTAGCCATTTTCACTCGCCTAAAGGTAAGAAAATAAGCTCTGGCGTATTGTCTGAGAAGGGTATCCATCCATCAAGTTGTGCTGTGTTTTATCATGGCCCTTATGGCTTTCGTTTCCATTCTAGTCAAAGGTATTTCAGACCCAAACAGTCACACTAACACATAGCACCTTGTAATGAATCATCCACAATGCAGTGATGCTCTGAATGTATTAAACTTCTCCGGAAAGAAAGGGTTTTGTATTGATTGAGATTCATTGGTACTATCTGCTTGAAATCTATTAAATGTTTTACAGTGCTATTTTTACTTTGTCACCGTGCTTTGCTTACACAGCTTTCTCCAGCAGCAAGCCTCTCTCTGACTACTTTAGACTGGATTGATTTAATCCCTTCTCTCAATTAAAGAATGGCATGGCATGCAAAATCAACAATTACCTGCACTGCAAAGCAAATCTGCCCAAGGAGTTTCAAAAAGCAAACAGACTGTACAAAGGAACATAAATGTAGTTCATTTCAAATGTAAAGAATACTTTTTTCCACTATAACCGTATTAGTTCACATTTTTTGGGGGTGTACTAGAAAACTAAAAAAGGTTTAATAAACGTACAAATGTTCCTCCAAAAAATATCCCATGATCAGAATCATGGATTTGATTTTCTAACACTTGATACTCTTTAGTTAGATATTAATTTCAAATTATTACCCAGCAATTGATTAGCATAACCATTCAACAGAATTTCCCTTTACACAAATTAAAATACATTCTCACTGTCACCAAGCTGCGGACTAAGGTCTATGGTGAGAACAGGACCTGATAGAATCCTGGTAGTGAAGCACAGCTTAGCGGACAGGACATGTATGAGGGTGGGGGAGTGATACAGGTCATGGCTGGGGAAGGGGGAGGATCTGGGAGTTAGGGTATATAAAGTAGGATATCCTCCCCCTTCCAGCAGCCATCTTAAAGAATCCATAAGAACACTCTGAAAAGTTTCCCTCCCGCCCATCCCTTTGTTTATGTAATGTTATTTCTGATATGTTGTTAATATGTTTTTTCTTGTCGCAGCAGGGGGGGCATGTCCTTGCCGGTCAGGTTTTTGTTATTGGGAAGGAGGAGTCCGACCCAGTGGTTTGAAGTTTGGGGCTCAGCCCTCCCCTAACCTCTAGGTAAGGTGACCAGTCACCAATTTTACGTGCCCACCGAGCGAGGAGTCGGCTGGTGGTCAGCATTGGTAAGGAAAAGGGGTAAGAGACCCTCGGACGAGGGGGGAGGGGAGTTATTACTTCAGGTTGGTTAAAGGTTGATTGATAGTTGCACTATGTATAGTTTAATTTAAGGTAGGCTGGCAAGGATTCAGTTTTATATATTTTGGTTGTTAGGCTGTATCTACCAGAAATGGAGATTAAGGTGGTTGGCCGATACAGCCCTAACTTATTTTCTATTTATGTTTTAATAAATCGCTGTGGCCTATTTTTCACCATACATTACGTGTTGTGTCATTATTTCTTGGATAAGGGGGTGGGGGGTTTCAGCCACTCCTGCACTATCCACACTCGATCATACATGCATAAAACAATAAAAATACACGTTTTGAATGCCTCCATTACGTCTCATGCTTATGACATCACCTAGTCGCTAGGGTTGCCACCTTTTCTTCAGAAAAATACCGGCCTTGGTACTTTCTCCATAGACTTAACATTGGCTTGAAGCCAATTTTTTACCAGCCTGCCAGTAAAATACCGGCCAAGTGCCAACCCTACTAGTCGCTGAATATGCAAATTACACACTCCCATTAAAAAATGTGTTAATTTTATTACATTACATCGTTGACCCAGAGGTTAGCGGTCAATGCAGCTCATTGATATAGGAAACTACATTTCAAAAGATGGAAAACTGCCCAAAGATGTAATTTCTTGTTTTGTTGTTAAGCTAAATAGCATCTCAGTCACTGCAGTCACTGTAGAGCATTTTTAATGACATATTTAGCAGAGCTGGTAATACTAACGGTCTATGGATGAAGCTACATATTGAACCATCTGTGCAATTGTCAAGTCAACTGACTAAGTCTTCCCCATGACACACCAGAATCATATAAATCTGAATTTAATTTGAACAATGCTTATTTACGCATTTCATGAACTGACAAGAAGACACATAACGTACACCCTATGCAATACTGCAATTATCAACCATGGTAAAAACTTCTTGTTAAAGCAATAACTCAGAACTGCTTATAAAATGATACTGTGTAGATTGTTATGAGACTGGAATCATATATGTAAGCCCAAAGTAGTTGCCTGGGAGCTGCAGTTCTGTCTGTTTTTTGTCAAGAGCTACTAAGTCAGATCATTAAGGCCATCTGTGCAGCCTAGGCCTTAAGGTAATTATAATGTGAAAAGATATGGCATACTGGATGGACCTCCTAGTCATTATTGACAGTTTGATGGAAAGGTTTAATTTGAAAGTAATAGCCAACATGGTTTAAAGAAAAGAAAGATATAAGCAGGTAATGGAACGTGTGGCTTAAAGCAAAGAAGCACAATATCTAGCAAGAGTTCTAAATTCGGCTAGAACCAACTACTAACTAAATCTTCCTAACAAAAAATATAATAATGCATGTCATCTCATATATCGTGCTTAAAACAGGCTTTTAATGAAAGAAGCACTGGTCTACAGACAGTCTCCCTACAGTATGTGGGGCACGTAAAAATGATGCCCACAAGTAAGAAATTCACAAGAGGAGTGAGATTACGCAAACATTAAAGGGACAAAAACACTAAATTTCCAGCTATTAGATTTATATACGACTTTCTTTGTCAACTCAAAGGCAGCCTCTCATTCTCTTGTACAGAGATTGATGGTTCCCACGTTAAAAATTCAGAGACAATCGTCAGGCAGCCGGCTAATGAGTTTTTTCCACTAGCATACGGCAAATGAAGCTTTACCTTAATTAGAGAAGAGTCCAATCAGGAGTGTATTTTTGGTGAGGTCATCCCCCATTTAGCTGAAGATAAATACGTGAGATAATTTTTATACTGAAATCCATTTGGAAATGATAGATTTAAGCAAATCAAGGCTTCAAACAGAAATCCCTTATTGCGCTAGTCATCTTTTCAGCAATTTCATGGTCTTCTTACTAAGTATGTACTATTGTGCCTTTTCTCCACAGAGGGTGAGGTAAAAAGGGACTAGCTAACCAAAGTCCTCATTAAAACACTGTATGTGTTTAGAATACATAGCAAGCAGGAAACACTCTTGTAACTATATGAATATAGGAAAACTCCTATGCCTGAAGGGGATCTGAAGCCAGCCTTTTTTATGAGTTTCAATATCATTGACGATGTGTAAGTAGATTCTAAAAGGCTGGTCTATTCTCAACTCTAGCTGACTGGATGAATTAAGGATCCCTTTCTTTTGTTAGAGCTGCTGTTTTTCCTGAATTCATGAAAAATAGATATTTTGGAGGGAAACTAAAAATTACTTCATGTGTTGATGTTCCTTCACTGGTTCACACACAAAAAAACCCATAATAATAAATAAATAATTAAAACATATATGAATACAATGTGAAATTTAAAAAGAGTATGTTTACAAACTCCTAGATATGTTATCAAAGCCCATTTACTTTTTCAGATGTTTTTCCTGAGATTGGTTGCCATTACTTGTAAATTATATGACTCCAACATATTCTGTACAATATATGATGGGGGGCAATGTATAAAACTTAATACCGGTGCAAAGTTCTAAAAGTGATCTAATCAGCAGGAACATGCCATTGGATTCCACTGTGTATGGACCTCTTTTAGAACTTTTCAGCCACAATTGACCTTAAATCAGATAACCTTCATGCATGTCAGACAGCAACATAAGCAAACCATTAAAACCACTTCATCGAAGAAACAGTAACAAAACCTCCAAGGGCAAAAATAAAATGAACTCAACTGTTTACGTACAAAGATATATTATGTGTGGAGCTGCCTACAGACATGCTCCTTATATAAACATTATGACAAACTTCCACTTCATTTTTTCCTAGATACACCATTTCAAATTGACTGTTGTTTTTTTTAATTTATTTTAAGGAAAGCATAAACAATACGATTTTCTAAACGAAAAGAAAGAAAAGGGGATTGTGATCAACTGTCAGAAAAGGGAAGTGTCCCAGCTGGAGCACAGGGTGAAATGTAAAAAGGAAGCAGCACATTGTAATTGATGGAGAATGTGTGCTGCAAGTCACACAGGAACTCCACTGTGGCACCAGCCCAGGAGACAACGTTAAGCAGAAGGTAAGCAGCACTTGATTAAGTACAATTTTTTTCCTACAGAATAGGAACCCTGGAGAGATAATTGTCATCCGATAAAAGAAGGTTAAAAAAAAAAAAAAGTAAGAAATGCTTTGTCTTCAGTGTCTTCTTTTTTGGAACCAACCACTGGAATGTCACCATGGTTGCTGAAATTAACCTATCAGTGTCTGCTTTACATTTCTCAGAAAGGCACTGTTATCTTGAGGTGCTTAGTGATTTTTCGTTTAACCCTTTTAAGTGCCCTGGGTAAAATATATACATTTTTTTCCACCTTGAACATTCAAGTAGCTCAAGATTCACTGATATGTTATTAGCATATAACTGACATTTCTTTTTAGGACACCTTTTAAAAATGTTGTGTAATTATCTTTGTAACCAGAGGCTCTGTGTGACTACAGGGAGTGCAGAATTATTAGGCAAGTTGTATTTTTGAGGATTAATTTTATTATTGAACAACAACCATGTTCTCAATGAACCCAAAAAACTCATTAATATCAAAGCTGAATATTTTGGAAGTAGTTTTTAGTTTGTTTTTAGCTTTAGCTATTTTAGGGGGATATCTGTGTGTGCAGGTGACTATTACTGTGCATAATTATTAGGCAACTTAACAAAAAACAAATATATACCCATTTCAATTATTTATTTTTACCAGTGAAACCAATATAACATCTCAACATTCACAAATATACATTTCTGACATTCAAAAACAAAACAAAACAAATCAGTGACCAATATAGCCACCTTTCTTTGCAAGGACACTCAAAAGCCTGCCATCCATGGATTCTGTCAGTGTTTTGATCTGTTCACCATCTACATTGCGTGCAGCAGCAACCACAGCCTCCCAGACACTGTTCAGAGAGGTGTACTGTTTTCCCTCCTTGTAAATCTCACATTTGATGATGGACCACAGGTTCTCAATGGGGTTCAGATCAGGTGAACAAGGAGGCCATGTCATTAGATTTTCTTCTTTTATACCCTTTCTGCCAGCCACGCTGTGGAGTACTTGGACGCGTGTGATGGAGCATTGTCCTGCATGAAAATCATGTTTTTCTTGAAGGATGCAGACTTCTTCCTGTACCACTGCTTGAAGAAGGTGTCTTCCAGGAACTGGCAGTAGGACTGGGAGTTGAGCTTGACTCCATCCTCAACCCGAAAAGGCCCCACAAGCTCATCTTTGATGATACCAGCCCAAACCAGTACTCCACCTCCACCTTGCTGGCGTCTGAGTCGGACTGGAGCTCTCTGCCCTTTAGCAAACCAGCCACGGGCCCATCCATCTGGCCCATCAAGACTCACTCTCATTTCATCAGTCCATAAAACCTTAGAAAAATCAGTCTTGAGATATTTCTTGGCCCAGTCTTGACGTTTCAGATTGTGTGTCTTGTTCAGTGGTGGTCGTCTTTCAGCCTTTCTTACCTTGGCCATGTCTCTGAGTATTGCACACCTTGTGCTTTTGGGCACTCCAGTGATGTTGCAGCTCTGAAATATGGCCAAACTGGTGGCAAGTGGAATCGTGGCAGCTGCACGCTTGACTTTTCTCAGTTCATGGGCAGTTATTTTGCGCCTTGGTTTTTCCACACGCTTCTTGCGACCCTGTTGACTATTTTGAATGAAACGCTTGATTGTTTGATGATCACGCTTCAGAAGCTTTGCAATTTTAAGAGTGCTGCATCCCTCTGCAAGATATCTCACTATTTTTGACTTTTCTGAGCCTGTCAAGCCCTTCTTTTGACCCATTTTGCCAAAGGAAAGGAAGTTGCCTAATAATTATGCACACCTGATATAGGGTGTTGATGTCATTAGACCACACCCCTTCTCATTACAGAGATGCACATCACCTAATATGCTTAATTGGTAGTAGGCTTTCGAGCCTATACAGCTTGGAGTAAGACAACATGCATAAAGAGGATGATGTGGTCAAAATACTCATTTGCCTAATAATTCTGCACTCCCTGTATTAGTTACACAGACATGTTTTTAATTTAGTTTTGCACATTATTGCAGACAATTTTGGTGTCAATGTTGCCAAAAATGTAGATGTCCTTTTTATAGCTAACTGTTTTAGTCAAATAATAATAGTCAATCAGCAACTTAACAGCTAGGGACTATTCATTTTCATTGAGTAGAGCGATTCTCAACCATGTTTTCAACACAAAGTCTAAACTAATTAAGTATTTTTAATATTGCCGTAGTAATCTTATTACTCCTCTGCAAATCATTAAAACCTTTAACACTAAAGACCTTTATTATACACTAAAAGGGGGATATGATAGAAACATGTAAATACATAAAGGTAATCAACACAGTAAAGGAAGATAGTTTATTTAAAAGAAGATAAACTACCACAACTAGAGGACATAGTCTTAAATTAGAGGGGCAACAATTTAAAAGTAATATCAGGATTTATTACTTTACTGAAAGGGTAGTGGATGTATGGAATAACCTTCCAGCGGAAGTGGTAGAAGTAAGCACAGTGAAGGAGTTTAAGCATGCGTAGGATACAGTGCTGTATTTACCGCGAGGCATCCTAGGCGGATGCCTAGGGTGGCAAATTTTAGGGGGCGCCCCACAGCACTGAAAAAAATAAATAAAGAAAAAAAAATCTGGCCCTTTAAAAAAAAAAAAACGCGCTTGCAGGCAGAGACAGAGGTGAGAAGGGATCGGAAGATCCCCCTCACCTTCCCTCTGCCGGCAGGCTGCACGGGGAGCCGAACAGGCAGCACAGAGAAACCTCCATGCAGCCTGTTCGGCTCCCCGTGCAGTGTGACTCGGAAGTGCCGACAGTCAGGTGACCGGCACGCTGAAGTCATACGCTCGCCAGGTCACATGACCTGTCAGCACAACCGCCTGGGAGCCGAACAGGCAGCATGGAGGAGACCACTAGCCACCAGGGAAAACAGGTATGTGCTGGGGAAATGGTCTGGGGCATATTAATAGGACATAACACTGGCATATTATTGGCAAATTTACTGGGGCATACTAAATGGAAAATAACACTGGCATATTATTGGGAAAATTGGCTGTGGGATATTAAATGGCAAATAACACTGGCATATTATTGGGGAAATTGGTAGGGGCATATTAATGGGACATAACACTGGCATATTATTGGCAAATTTACTGGGGCATATTAATAGGACATAACACTGGCATATTATTGGCAAATTTACTGGGGCATACTAAATGGCAAATAACACTGGCATATTATTGGGCAAATTGGCTGTGGGATATTAAATGGCAAATAACACAGGCATATTATTTGCAAATTTACTGGGGCATACTAAATGGCAATTAACACTGGCATATTATTGGGCACATTTACTGGGGCATACTAAATGGCAAATAACACTGGAATATTATTGGGAAAATTTACTGGGGCATACTAAATGGCAAATAACACTGGCATTTTATTGGGCAAATTGGCTGTGGGAATTTAAAGGCAAATAACACTGGCATATTATTGGGCAAATTGTCAGGGGCATAATAAATGGCAAATAATACTGGCATATTATTGAGCACATTGGCTGGGGCTTATTAATGGCAAATAACGCTGGCATATTATTGGACAAATTGGCAGGGGCATATTAAATGGCAAATAATACTGGCTTAATAGTGGGCAAATTGGCTGGGGCATATTCAGTGGCAAATACTGGCATATTATTGGGCAAATTGGCTGGGGAATATTAATGACAAAATAATACTGGCATAATATTGGGCAAATTGGCAGGGGCTGATTAAATGGCAAATACTGGCATATTATTGGGGAAATTGGCTGTGACTTATTAATGGCAAAAAATACTGGCATATTATTGGGCAAATTGGCAGGGGCATATTAATGGCAAATAATATTGGCAATGTATATGTAATGGGGTGATGGAGGCATGTAAACTGGGTGATGGGGCATGTCCTTGGTGTGCAACGTGGGTTATGGGTCATGTCGTGGGTGTGCATCGTGGGTAGGGGGGGGTGCCCAAAATTTGTCTGCCTAGGGCAGCACAAAACCAGGATACACCACTGGTAGGATAGACATAAGGCTATCCTAGCTATAAGATAGGGAACTGGGGACTAATAAAAGTGTTTAGAACATTGGGCAGACTAGATGGACCGTATGATTCTTATCTGCCGACACATTCTATGTTTCTATGTTTCTATGTAAAACCTAGATCACAACAATATTCTAGACATTACCAATTCTCATAACACTTTTTCATAGCATTTCAATTATGCCAATTCATGATAACCTTTAGTTGTAACTTCCACAAACAATCTTTAGCCAGCCAGGATAATGGAAGTTATAGTTCTCAGCCATCTCTGTAGTTCATCATTGTCTATCTACAGCTCTATCTGAGCTATTGATGGACCATAGGAACACCACTGGACTACAATCTCAATAACCCACACTCAAATATTATGTGATAAGGATGATTGGATTGCAGTCCATGAACAGCTGGAGTTCTACAGGTATCTATCCAGTTATTGTGAAAATGCAATTTCCATTATATAAAAATGCTAAAAATATATTGTTTTGCAATGGCTTATACTTTGGTTATCTACAGAAACCGTGTCCGAGACACTTCTGTAACTAAATCCGGTTTTTTTTTCTTTCTTTGAATAGAAAGCACAAAGTCTAGTAAAGTATGCAATACACCAAACAAAGTAAGGCAGCTGGCTAAAACCTATTATAAAGCAATTTTGTGAGTTTAGAAAAGCACAGGAAACTGCATATGGTAGAGAGTGGGATGGGGAATTCAAACAGGTTGTACATTGTAAGTGATTCTGTTTTCAGCAGCACTGAACCTGCTAATGGAATACACAAAAAGGGAATGTGAAGCTTGAAAACTGCCAGATTAAACCAGCCCCGAGGAAAATCTCCCTGGATAGAGCTCTGTAATGATAATGACACAGGCTGTAATGATGCTAAGAGAGCTGTAAACTAAATTAGAGAATATACAAGTGCACATGGCAAGGTCTTAAGCAGTAGATTAAACCAGAATTTTAAGTTAAAATACTAAAAATTTATACATTTTAAATATACACTGTGTTTTGTATAGGCCTTACTATTGAGTGTCCAGACTTACGGCAGCATAGTCTTTTCTGCAGTGGATCTTACAAGTTATTTAATACATTGTAGGATGCAGTTCTATGGTGATGGTTTCCTCATTATTTAAAGGGGATATTTTCTATGTGTTAGACTTCTTTGGCCCTATATAAGCGTGTATGTGCACTTGATGCCTGTGCACACCTGTCAAACCAGAATGCATGTTTCTTACTGAGTGAGTAGCTAATAGATTTATATCTGAAAATAGCAGTAGGAGTAATTCTTGGTTGACTATGAATATTTTACATTTGTACATTGTTTAGTTTAAGAAAAGTTATAATTAGGCTTAGAGATATCATTTCCTAGTGCTCTTCATTAGGTTGCTCCTTTGCTGCTACTCTGCTAGTTCCACTGTTGTTTCAAGCACTGGAAATATACTATTCAAGAGCGGTAGAAGAAGGCTCTTGGCTTGACTAACTCGACATATACCATGCTGAAACACTGATGCCTTACTCATATCTCTTTTCCAGAATGATTTCCTAAGTGTAGAAAACCATTGGTTTATGAATCAAAATTCATCATTACAAATATTTAGTCAATGCTTGATAAGGTTCCCCTCTTTTGGAAGTGTCTTTCAAGATTAAGACAGTAGGGCTTATTTAAAGGGACACTCCCACCACACAATGAAAAGGTTTTTATTTTTTTATTTTTACATTGTTGATTTCAGATATGTCTCTTGTTTTTGTTATGTGAGTTTATTTTATGAAATATTTTACTAAACAAGTGTGACTGGGTGCCGCCATTTTGTGAAATATAGTGTTTTTGGCTGCCACCCCCCAGAGACTGTACAGCACTAGTATCTTAATTTGGGGCCGGGGGCACAAAATGCAGTCTATAAGTCAGAATTCCTGTCTTGAATGGGAGGATAATGTAACTATTACATCACAAGTGGGGGAGTTATGATCCTGTTTGATCAGGTCAATGTCCTCTCTTTGTGTTGGAAGGCAGGTAGAAAAGGTTGTACACAGCCACCTAGTCCTGCCCACTATGATACACAGGAGCCGATAAGAGAGCAGGACTGTATCTTATGACATCATCATACAGGTTTTGGCAACAGTTGTAAAGTGAGTCTTTCTACATTGTTAGATTGAAAAATATCATAATCTTCATTAAAGACATAGGGCCTACAAGGTACAAAACCATTCCCCACACCTGTGGGTTTATCTGCAGGTCTTAATTGTACTCTGTAGACCTTGATTAACCCTTTAAAAGAGTTTTCTTGGGATTTTGTATGTTTAATTGTAATTTCAACTTTATACTGTTTTTTTTAAGGAAACATATTGACTTTCTTTTGAGGCCATATTTAAGAAGCACAATTTATTATGAATGTTTTAACCTTGGCCATGCCCCTTGTTTACATTTATGATATATATATACACATCATGTGTAGTTAAAATTATCTTAAAATTGGATCGAGAAGAACTTATCCGAATACCAGCTTTGGTCTATCCAGAAAATCACTAATCTGGATTGGCCAAACTCTAAATAACGTCAGTGATAATGAAACTTAGGAATTCTGGTGTTTTACCATTTTATCTATCTTTTCTTTCACATGTGGCTCTTTTCCTTATATTTTAACATTGTCCCTAAAACACATCCTGAATGATCCCTCACACCCTTAACACAACCTGAATTTGCGTTACAGCTGAAAAATCTGCAACACATTTCTCTGCCCTGGATTGTGCTCACACAGCTGCCAGATTTATACTGCAGCAGGGGAAGGAGGTCTATAGAATCAGCTGCAGCCTAATTGGACAGAGAACTAGCAGGTGTTCATTTTGGCTTTTGGCTGTTATCCAAAGTTTGTTGCTGGAAGCAAGTCATTAAAATTACCAACATGCACTTAGGAGAGAGGAAAAGTTTCAAAAGTAACTAGCGCAGAATACCCATATAAGAACTTGTTAATATTCACAAAGAAATCATTCACACTCTACATATTTCTGTAAAGAGTTGGCCTACATATAATAGGCAAAAAAAACGTGTTCTTAAAGCACCCGAGCTTTCTAAAAAATAATATTTTATTCAAACTATTTAGACATCTGTATAAAAAAAATGATCACATTAATATTTATCATTTTAGTAATTGGTATGAAATGGATTTTTTTTATTTTTTATAATTAGTTTCTGTATTTACATTGTAACATTAATAATGATGTTAAAAATGCAAAAAAGCAAAGTATAGCACACACCTGGTGAAAACATGTGGCAAATGGGATTTTTTTTTACAAACAATAAACTTATAGGGTGTGCTGTATTTCCTGATCAGTACCTAGGTCATCAGGAAGCCATACTGTAGAAACCTGGGAGTCATATAGATAATAATCTTAAATCCTTCAACAATACAAATCTGCCTGCTCAGTATCAGGTCTTCTGAGTTTCCCGTTGGGTCAGAGATGTAGCTCGCAATTTCTGCGTATGAAGAAAGCATAAAATAAAATAACATTTTCAGTATAGTTTCATAACAATTAATTTGCAGAAACATGAAATCAGATACACCACTTTCCTGGGGATCAGTGTTGTTGAGGGAGCTGTATGTCTGACATGCTGTTTATGCCATCTCACGTTGTCACATGCTGAGCTGGGGTGAAGCAATATGGTTTCATATCCCAAACTGTGTTCTGATAAGTCTTATTCACAGTAGCGATCAGTGACCTGCAACACCATTGCATTAGCAGACATCAATCTAGTTCTGTAGGAATAATCATCATATCCCCTCAGATGTGTGTGCCCCATACTAGTGCCTCAGTTGCCTTACCCTAGTTAATGCTTGGCAGTGGGTCCATCTTTGGGACTTGGCTTCTAGATGTTAGACAAAAATAGTTCTACCTCACAAGTGTTTACAAAAAGAATATTATCTTGCCACCTCTGGAGAGAAAGTGTAATATAATAAGTCAAATTGTTTTTAATGTAATCTTATTCCAATGATAAGGCCCAGATCTTGGAAATATAATGAAAGTTAAAAATAGGGTGAGCAATTATGATAAGTGTTAAAAAAACACTATACCAAACTGTGAACACACAATATAATAGAACATACTTATATTCCACTGAGTAAGTCTTCTGTGCTAACAATTATGCAACAATATGCTCATGTTATAGTTTCCGAGGGTTTTTTAATTTTACTCAAATTATCCAGCAAGATGTAATAAAGTTGTCTGCACAATCACAGGGAAACGAGTATTGTAAAAGAGCTTTCTGTTTTTAATTCCAAATGATAAAAGAATAAAGATACAGATGGAGGGCATGTATAAACATGGTGCACGTGCAGTCGTTATCTGCTCTGAATGTGCAGATTTAGGTTGTGTCGCCGCTCATTGCACCTGATTTGTATCGGGGACACACTTTGACGGAGGTCCCTCTCTTCCTCACTGCAAAATGTCGGGAGTTATAAAAAAGCACATTCGCCGTTATACATAACAAACAGCGATTGCACTTCTTATTACATTTCCAACACTTTGTTTTTATACATAACCCCCAATATGCTTAAAGAACAGCTCCATACAGTTGATCCACAGGCAGGAAGGAAGCTACATTTCAAGAACATCAGATGCCACACACAGTGCATTACGCCACAATGAGGTGCATCAGAATGTGAAAGAAAGGGTTAGGCTGGAGGGTGATGATTTAGTTATAGGGGTGTTAATGTCTCAACAGTTGTCTTCTAGAAATATAAGAACCATAGGCATTCTCTTCTTTTCTAACACAGTGCTTGTGAGACACTAGGTAAATCCCTATATTTCTGTTCCAGCACTCCTTTATCTCTCTCAGGGTGCATCATTGCAATTATCACTTACATTGTTTTGTATTCATCACTATGGCTATTATTTAACTGTTGTGAATATGTAGCACATACACACCATGCACATACACACCATGCACACACACACCATGCACACACACACCATGCACACACACACCATGCACACACACACACCATGCACACACACACACCATGCACACACACACACCATGCACATACACACCATGCAAACACAATGCACATACACACCATGCACATACACACCATGCACACACACACCATGCACACACAATGCACATACACACCATGCACATACACACCATGCACACACCATGCACATACACACTATGCACACACACACACCATGAACATACACACCATGCACACACACCATGCACATACACACTATGCAAACACACACACCATGCACATACACACTATGCACACACACCATGGCACATACACACCATGCACACACACACACCATGCACATACACACCATGCACATACACACCATGAACATTTACACCATGCACATTCAAACCATGCACATACACACCATGCACATACACACTATGCACACGCTATGTACCTAGACTTGGCAAAGATCTTTTACAGGGTGAAACATTGCAGGGAGCACTTGGAAATTTGACACAATGAGCCACATGAAAGGAGTTGCAAAGTCTGTCTATGGTTTCTAACACTGTAAATAAAGGTAGAAAATAGGTTCTTCGTTTGCACACACTAGTAAAGTAACAAACCAAAGGAGAATTTGAAAGTCGTCATTAACTGGAGAGAGCAACAGTTGACAAACGGTCATGGGGAGGACATTGTAATAAAATATCCTACTGCACTTCATCAGCTGAATTAGTTGCAGGAATGTAAGCTACATACACATAAACTTTAAAGTAAAACATTTATTTGACGTAAACACCTGGTAGTTAACTATTCTAACATATTTAAAATAAAGTAACACACAATATATATTATGTGAGTGAAGGATCGCTACTTAAGGGACAAAGATCATGTTTACTGAGCTTGTTCTTGACAAAATGCCACAAAAGGCCTACATTAGGATAATTATATAACATGTTCAGCCTCTTCTGCAGTCTACACAATGATCACTTCTGTTGTGTCATACATAGGGCGGAGCATAGGTCACTGACTCTGGTGGAGGACTTTTATTTGCACGTCACAGCTGCTATCATCAAAGATAAACACACGTTGGAAGGCAAGACAGGTTTGCTGACAGATAACATACAGAGACTGACAGGCAGACAGAGACAATTGTATAAAAAGATCAAAAGTGTCCCACAGAGATTGCCCAGGGTTCCACAGAGATTGCCCCAGTGTCCCACAAACATTGACCCAGTGTTCAACAGAGAATCCTCCAGTGTCCCACAGAGCTTGCCACATTCCCTCCCTCCCCTTGCCCTACTCACACTGCCTGCAAGCCTGATCCAGCACTAGGAGCATGCTACTCACGCTTTTTTCCCAAGAAGCACAAAGTATGGGGTTAAACTGAGTGCTATGGGAATGCAGACAGGGCAGTTTATGTACACTGTACCCTGTACTGTGGGACAGTGTATTCAAAGTCCCCCTGTCAATGGAAAAGTACGGAATAATGAATAAAAAGCTCAGCTTTGGAGGTTGACCTGCCTACCGCTTGAGAGAAATGCTAGCCGTGCACCTTCCTTGGCACAACTTTGGTCACTAGGGTTGGTGTCACCCGGTGCGGTAACTCATGGTGTCACCCCCCTTGGATTTCCTCCAATACCATGCCAAACAGATTCCTTAGTAATGCCAGTCAGATGGTTCATTAAATATGCCACATACAGGAGCCCCACAAATTATGTCACATGCAGGAACCCTTTAACTATGCCACACACAGGAGCCCATAACTATGCCACACACAGGAGCCCATAACTATGCCACATACAGGAGCCCCATAACTATGCCACATACAGGAGCCCCATAACTATGACACACAAGAGCCCCATAAATTATGCCACACCAAAGCCCCATAAATTATGCCACACCAGAGCCCCATTATTTATGTCTCACCGTGGAGCCCAATTAATTATGCCACAAACACAGACACCCCTTAATTATGCCACACATAAGCGCCCCATAATTATGCCACACAAAAAAGCCCCTTAATTATGCCACAAAAGGCCCCAATATGCCACACATGGGACCGCCATTAATTATGCGACACACAGGAGCCCCACAAGGTGACAATTGTACAATTCGAAAACAATACATATCTATAAACACAGACATCTCTCTATAACTAGTTGCATTTATACTTATTTTAATTATTTAATATTATATTAAATAAAAATGTTATTGAAAAATTGCATTCCTATTTTTTATTCCCTTCCTCTGCACCCACATTGCACCTAAAGGACTTAACACAGCACCATACAGTACCCACAGAACTTGCTATGCACCTATTTTGCAACCACAGAACTTGGCTTGCACTCATATTGCACCTACACGATTTGGCATGCCACAGTATCACTTTGCCCCAAAGAAATAGCCAGTGTCACTTTCCTCATAGTACATGTTATTTTGCCCCACAGACCATGCCACAGCATCACTTTGCCAATTAAAATATTCCAGTATTTAACCCCTCAATATGCCATGATTTACCCATTCAATATGGCAGGATTTCCCCCCCCCCCAATATGCCATTTAATATGCCAGGATTTTGCCCCTCAATATGCCATTCTTTAGCCATTTAACTTCCCAGGATTTTGCCACTCAATATGCCATTTAATATGCCAGGATTTTGCCCCTCAATATGCCAGGATTTTGCCCCTTAGTAAGCTCGTTATGCCACCCTCCTCCCCCCTTTCCCTTCTCCAGTACTTACCTCCTTCCTGCTCTGTCTCCCGGTGCCCTGCAGGTCCGCGGCTGTGAGGGAAGCATTGTGCGCTCCCCTCCAGCCGTGCGGCTTCAATAAAGTTTGTTTAAAAAAATAGTTTCGACAAGCTTTATTGATCCGCGCAGCTGGAGGGGAGCGCACAACACTTCCCTCACAGCCACGGACCTGCACCGGGCTGCAAAGCAGAAAGGAGGTAAGTTTTTTATTGTCCCGCCCCCCCCATCCCCCCCCCCATCCCCCCCCCCCCCCCCCACCCCACAATGATTTTTTTTTTCTGCAAGCAAATCCAGCGGGGACGCCACTGATGCAATGTCTTTTTGGCTCCAATATAGAAATTAAAAAAAAACTTTTCTTGCTCGAAGGTCTCTCACTGAGGTAGTGGATAACCAGATGAGCCTACATCGTTGACAGTACCTTAAAAATGAGACGCCATTTTATTCTCCCAACTGACCTTTTCTTTTCTGCTCTATTTTGTTTGCACGTTATGTAATATTGGTATTGCTATGTTTCTTTCTTAGCTTAAACACACAAATACATACACAAATTAATTGAGATTAAGTTTCATTTCCCCTCAGGAGTCTTGGGGAGTTAAGAGATGCTCGAAGATACCCGTTATAGATACCAAGTTAATTTCATAGTGTTTAGGCTATTTATATCTTCCAGACATACACAGTTTAAATACAATGATGCCATACATTGACAGACCCGAATTTGACAGAACCCAAAAAGACGGGCAAGTTTGATATATATGCACACAGATTTGGTAGTAAACGTCCGAGTATATGGTGGTAGTTTCTTTTACCCTTACACAAATAAATATATAATAATATACTGATATGTAGGAAAAATAACCACACAGACTTTACTCTGTTATTTCACAATTTCAAATGTATTTTAAAGGAAATTAATAGCTTTAAACAAATTGAAATGTAAGTTCAGTTATTGAATGGAAACTTTCCTGACTGAAAAGTAATTCTTGCGCGCTTTCTATTCTAAGTGATGAACATCTTTCATAAAGATGCATTTCTTATATTAAATTGGAATGTGTCAAGGTTTATACTTTGGGATAATTACATTTGAAAGAGGGAAATTAGGAACAGTTTGTCAGCAGAGATTGTAAAGCTATTGGGATCATAATACAGGACTGTTTTTCTATTTGCTGTAAAATACAAAAGGCAGATTATATAAAATGATATAAAGTAATAAAACATGACGTGCATCACTAAATAACACAAGCTTTTACTGTCCTCCAAAAATCATCTGATGGATGAGCAAGGTGGGATTTACTAAGCAGATCTGAGTCAGTAATAACTCCCAGAGCTCCAATATCTCATTAATGAAGCCACTAGGGAGCTGGTCCTGCTCACTGTATTCTACGTGTGGCCAGATGTGCAGTACAGAGAGATCCACAGCTGATGTCCATCTCTGCTCTTATGATGATGTAGCACTGACAGCTTTCCCCACCTTCTTTGTAATGCATTAGCAAAGTAACGCTTGCAAGCATACATAATAATGTCATGGAAACAGGTGGTGCCTGAGAATGCCAACTTCTCTATGGCTGTCTTGAAAAAAATAATTTCTTGTGCACTGCTGCAACAAGGCGTTGATTGACATAATTCATTATTTTGAAAAATGCCTGATGGCTATCGCTTCTGTCATGCCCCTCCCTTCTTACTGTTGAACCCTGCTGCCACCTAGATTAACATGTCATACATTTCAACATTTCCAATGTCCAAAGGGGGACACTTTTTTTAATTGGCACACGGTGTGGCTATGTGTGGGGCTTTTATCAAAACATTTTCAGCGATACCAGTTGGTATCCATTTATGTAATTTGATAAATCATTTAGAACAAGAATTTTTTTATTTATACATATTAATATAGAAAAACATTTACTGCAGTTTAATCTCACGTTGTTGTGAGTTTTATTGCTGTGGAGATCTGTGATACAGTTAAACAAATCTGAGCTACCAGAAAAGAGGGACAACAGAAGAGCACACTTAAAAGCAGGGTGCATGTACATGTAGGAAAAATTAAAAAGACACTATAGTATAACACTGTATACAGAAAATGGTATTTAGTAGGAGATGTTTGCACTCACAAATTGACAAATTTGATCAGGCTCATTACAATGTATCTTTAATCTTCATAGAAAAAAGTTCCACCTTGAGGTCTCAACCGTACAGATACATTTAGAAAAGACAATAAAACATATAAAGAGTGCAACTCCGTGGGGCACAAAAACAATATGCGGTGAATGATATGATGGCACTCACAGATGTGAATATCAATCAGTCAGTATAAATCTCTTGATTTTCAGGTTCAAAAAAGTTTACAACAAAAGTGCATTGCATAGAACCACTGACATAAACAAGTAAGGAAATAGATTGACTATCCCTCCTAAATAAGGACACTTGAGAGGTATGACATGTGCACTGCTGTGCCGTTTGCCTTGTTCACTGAGATCATACCCTGAGCCAGGTAAAGAATGTATAGATCATTTTCAATCATTTTTATTCTCTACATTCACAGGAAACACATAGTTTAGGTGATACCGTCCCTTTAAGTAGTTCTCCAAATATGGAGTGATTAAACCTAATAAACCAAAGTCAGTTCTTATATAGCTGTTTTACTAATCTGACAAGTTATTCTAAATGTGAAATCTTCATCTTGTTTCAATTTTAAAATGATGATTGAAATCAATTTAAATGAGTCTTAAATCAAATCCACCCTGGTTGGTGGCATGTGTAAACGGAGGCTCTAGAGATGAAGAGACTGTAGATAGGAAGACTCATGGGTGCCAGTCAGAGAAATAAACTGGCATAGCCTTAAAAAGTACATGCCAGTTCATCCTCATGCTAGGGCCAACCATAATATCACTTAAGCTTCTATATAAGACGCACAAGTGGCAAAAAAAAGTTTTGTGGATCTTTAAATCATTTCTATTTACATCTACATTTGATTCAGTTTTTAGAATTAAATACAAGTTATTTTTGCCTACAGTTGTCTTGCAATGATTTATTTCATTTATTTACATAGACACCCATCTTACCGACAACCAACAGCTGAATAATAATCTACATCCAAACTAAACTATACTGTACTACTCTTTTGCATTTCATCTTCCCCTACAGAAACACCTATCCACTAAAACTGAACTACAAAAATCAGGCATTAAAGAAGAGCTGCAAGGAAAGGCAACTTAAGGCATTTTTCCAACTCAACTGTTAAGGCCTACTTTGTGCAGTCCACTTGTCGGTTCAGTTTTAGTGACAAGATCTCTGTAACTTAGATTTTTTTTCAAAAATAAATAAAAAGGTAAAAAAAAAAAGCAAAAAACCTCCATATCATACAATAACCTAATACATGAACGTGAGCACATTATGTGTAGTAAACAGCACTGCTGGTGATGCACGGATTTATATTTTATTTAATTTTTTTACCTTTCAGCATAAGAGATTTCACATTACAGGTCTCAACCAACCGTATGACATGTAGTTGTCCATCTTTATGCAGTGTGGGTGGTGTTTTGTTATTCTAGTCACATATCATAAAAGTTCTATTATTTTCCAACTAGAGAGCACTTTAGGAAAGTTGGCTGTCAGTGCCTGCTGACTAAAAAGACTTACTACGTGTTGGAACAAGACTCCTGAACGTCAATACAGGTTCATTTTTATTAGATGAATGTTTTTTTTATTAATGCATATGAAAGTGATACACAAGCCGCATTGGCAACAGACAAAGTGCAGGCACCAAGTCACGAACTATTCAACTTTCCAGCTGCATTTTTGTTTTGCTACCCCTACAAAACTAATTTATCTCACGTGCCAATTTGTGTGAAAGATTTCTGTATCTGGAAATTGTTCTCTTGGGACTAGGTGAAAAGTTTTTAGCCGGATGCACATCCAGCATAGAAAATGAAACCCTTGAGACAAAGAACAAGAAATCATGTAGATCAAGCATGTCAAACTCAAAGGCTAACATTTGCCAAATAAACAATGTTTAAGTTTATGTGGGCCACAAAAAAACAAAAACAGGAAAACAGTTTGCCAATTAATATGGCACAGCCAGTTTGCTCATTAATATGCCACAGACAATTTGCCCATTTATATGCCACTGTTAGTTTCCCCTTTAATATGCCACTGCTAGTTTGGGCCCTAATATTCCACAGCCAATTTGCCCATTAATATGCCACTGTTTGTTTCCCCTTTAATATGCCACCACTAGTTTGGCCCCTGATATTCCGCAGCCAATTTGCCCATTACTATGCCACTGTTTGTTTGCCCATTAATATGCCACAGCCAGTTTGCCAATAAATATGCCACAACCAGCTTGCCAATTAATATGCCACAGCCAATGTGCCCATTACTATCCCAGTGTTATGCCAGTATTAGTTTGCCCATTAATATGCCACATCCAATGTTCCCATTAATATGCCAGTGTTAGTTTGTCCATTAATATTTCACTGTTAGTTTGTCCATTAATCTGCCACAGCCAGGGGCGTTGATAGGTCAACAAATGATCAGGGGCTTGAGCCCAGATGAGCACAGTCGTACACAATCTCACCCCGTCTCTCTCTCTTTGTCTCACGCACCCTGTCTCTCTCCCTCTCTTTCTAACACACACCGCCTCTCTCTCACACTCTCCGTCTCTCTCTCTCTCACACTCTCCGTCTCTCTCTGTCTCTCTCTCTCTCTCACACTCCCCGTCTCTCTCTCTCTCACACTCTCCGTCTCTCTCTCAGTCTCTCTCTCTCCCCGTCTCTCTCTCTCTCTCACACTCTCCGTCTATCTCTCACTCTCAGTCTCTCTCTCACACAGCGTCTCTCTCTCTCTGTGTCTCTCTCTCTCACACAGCGTCTCTCTCTCTCTGTGTCTCTCTCTCTCACACTCTCAGTCTCTCTCTCTCTCTCTCTCTCACACTCTGTCTCTCTCTCTCTCTCACACTCTCAGTCTCTCTCTCTGTGTCTCTCTCTCTCACACTCTCCGTCTCTCTCTCACACTCTCCGTCTCAATCTCTCTCTCTCTCTCTCTCTCTCACACTCTCCGTCTCTCTCTCTCTCACACTCTCAGTCTCTCTCTCTCTCTCTCTCTCACACTCTGTCTCTCTCTCTCTCTCACACTCTCAGTCTCTCTCTCTGTGTCTCTCTCTCTCACACTCTCCGTCTCTCTCTCACACTCTCCGTCTCAATCTCTCTCTCTCTCTCTCTCTCTCACACTCTCCGTCTCTCTCTCTCTCACACTCTCCGTCTCCCACAGCGTCTATATCTTTCTCACACACACTTACACATACACAACCTGACACATACACCCTCATACACTTATGCAAACACCCTGACACACACATCCTGACACACACACCCTCATACACTTATGCAAACACCCTGACACATACACACTTATACACATTGCTTCACCCACACAGTCACACTTACACGCAGACACTAACACACATTTTTAAATATTTAAAAAAAACAAAAACAAAAAACCTTAAAGCGATGGTCCCCCTCCCTGCTAAATACCTCTGTTTGCAGGGAGGAGGACGTTTCCGATGAGGCACTCACTTTCTTCTGCCGGATATCACATCCGGCGCGCAGCCAGACTCACAGTGCGACGGGGGCGGAGCTTGCACCCGTCGCGCTGTCAGTATGGCCAGGAGGTGCGGTCAGCGCAGGCACTTGCTTGTGGGCTGCACCTCCAGGAGGAGGGGCCAGCAGCAGCGCCTCTCCTCCTCACCCCCCGCACGAGCAGAAACCTCCGATTCTGGGACTATGTCCCAGACGGGGGAAAGCTCTGCGGGGGAGATATTTTTTTTTTTTAACAGTGATAGCCCTGGAGTCTCGGGGCTAAAGTATACTTTAGCCCCAGAGTCTCCATTCGGGGCTATGCACTGGAGATTCGGGGCTATAGCCCCTGTAGCCCCCCCCTAGCGACGCCTCTGGCCACAGCCAATTTGTCCATTTATATTCCAGTGTTAGTTTGTCAATTGATATGCCAGTTTAATTTTGTTCATTATATACCACCCTCATCCCCCCTTCCCCAGTACTCACCTCCTGGCTGCTCAATGTGCATGGCTGTTCTCCTCAGCACAGCCTTCCCTGCATGGCAATGACAGAATATTTAGCTTTTTTCAGCCTGACGGAAAAAAGAAATGTTCAGCAGCGCTATGTTCTGCAAATGGGATGCTAGCCTTGGTGTCAACCCCGCTGGGGGTGTCACATGGTGTAGTCCGTTCCCCCTTGGGATACCACTGCTGGGCCGCAAAGATATTCACTGTGGGCCACAAGTTTGACATGCTTGCTGTAGATTGACTCCACAGGAAATAAATACACTTGAGTAACTTGTGCCAATAAACAAAATAATCGTTTCAAACACACAATGAACAAATTTCTAAAATGACATTAACACTTATACCTCTATGAAATCAATGTATAAATGTTATATATAATTTAAATATTAAATATAGATTAAATATACACCCAACTATCCTGTGGTCCTGATTTCATTCTTTAGTGATTGCGATAAGACAGCACCGGTAGTGCACGCTTGTATAAGTACATGTAACATATATGAATATCTTTAATTTCCATATATTTATAATACATTCAAAATGCATTGTGTGTGAAAGGAATAATTTAAACAATACTTGACAACATTCTGGTCATGTTTTCTGTGGCGTTATGCTTTTTTTGCCTTATTAGGTGCACCCCAGGACACATGGGGTCTACAAATACATTAATGGATTTAACAAAAGTACAGAAATCAATTATCTAGCAGTTAGCATTGAAATTAGGTTGAGGCCAAAGAAGAAACTAGATGCCCGTGTCAGCCTCTGCAGAAACCATCGAGAACGTTCTCCTCCCTGCACATAAAGGTAATTAAGCAGGGAGGGGGACAGCATAAGTTTTTTTTTTGGGGGGGTAAAAAAAAAAAAAAGAAATGTGTGGAAGTGTGTGTGTGTGTTACTATCTGTGCAAGTGTGTGTACATGAGTGTCTGTGTAAGTGTGTAAACGTGGCGGTGTGTGTATTTATGTGAGTGTGACTGTGTGTAAGGGTGGCTGTCTGACAGTGTGTGTAAAGGTGGCTGTGTTGTGTGACTGTGTATAAGGGTGTCTGTAAATGTATGTGTGTAAGGGTGACTGTGTGTATTTATGTGTGACTGTCTCTAAGTGTGCTCTTTCCAGGGGTGGACTGACCATTCCGGTACTGCTTGAGGGCCCAGACCAGGGGGGGGGCACGCCGTACTTAAAAAAAATAAAAAAAAATTAAGAGCGCGACCGGGCCCCAGTGATGATATCAAAGCTGGGAGGAAGCCATCACTTCCTCCTGGCTAACAGAACACTGTGCGGGAGGAGACCGCCGGGGAGGCAACCACTAAACACCCTACTGCACCTAATAGGTAGGAGGGGGACAAGTGTCTGTATGTGTATCTGAATGTTTGTCATTACAATGTCACTATCGCTAATAATGAAAAAAAAAGGATTTTAAAATAGCTTTGCACTACTTATAGTTCTGGCCCTGTAACATGAATAAAAAGGCACAAAAACATAAAACATGGGCTATTTCCGAACTCAGGACAATTATTATAAACTATTTAGCATTATTTTTTTGTTGTCTCTTGTAGATGAGTATACGATTTTTCAAATAAAAGTCCAAATTTTCATTTTTTTCCATCTTTTTTTATTTAAAATTATATGCTATTATCAAAATAATGGTATAAAAAAATGCCCTTCTTATGACGATAAAAACGATATATAGTTTGTGTGGGTACACTAAATGAGACAGAAATAAATTACAGCAAAACACAAACACCGAAGAAATGCCAAAAAAGTGATGTCACTAAGGGGTTAATGTAACGCCTCAAAAACTTGACTAAACTGCTCCAAATTCTGTTAAAAAAAGTTCTCTCTAACACTTGACACATGCGCAGTATGAAGTATTCATACCAATTTAACTCAATGCCGGATAAAGTTTAATAAAATCATTTGAACCTTTTTAAACCCCCAGCCTCCATCATAAACACTCAGAGTGGCACTTCAGCATCTCTACGCATACATTCGTACAATACATATGCGGCACATCAACTACTAACAAAATGGCATGCATGCATTTCCTGGAATATGCAATCTCATATCCATCAATCAGCCAGCCAAAATAATATACCTTTACATTATTCAAACTGTCATGGCACTTCACCTCTCATGATGCCAGGGATACTTGTAGCAATCCTGTATAATTGGAGTTGAAGAGCAAAAACAGTGGAATAAACAATTTTACTACATCAAGCCATACCCCTTGTTAAACATATCTGAAGGGAAATATTACATGTAAAAATTTACCACACAGATTTTTCAAGTATGGCTTATTCTACTCTTTAAATATATGGATGCACCTCAGACCTCAGATAATGGTAAACCATCTATTGAGAGACCTTTTGCCAATGCTTACTTGACAAAGAAATCCCCAAACTCTATAAGAAAGTCTTACTTTTCTAGTATCTGTAACAAATTTTAAAAAAATCCACTTTCTTCTCTATAATGTAATCCACAGCTCTCAGTAAATGTTACCATTAATCTTACCTTCAAATAATTAATTAAATACACATTAGTGGAAGCATGCTAAAGTGTTTTTGAAAAGTGCATGTACTTTTTGCATTTATCCTTAATTTTACAATCATTTTGACCTTCAGATTACCTTGAAGGCAATTTGACATAGAAAGTTTGTATAATTCAATTGAAGTTTTCAGTTATAAAAGTGCCTATTTGCATAAAATTCTTAGAAATTTACTTTTTGAATTAACTACTCTGAACACAAAAAAAGTCCAGCACAGTAATTACAATGAGATACAGAAGATGGATACCAAATAAGGGTTATGGATAAGGAACAGTGGCATATTAGTTGGTAAGCTGGCTGTGGCATATTAATGGGCAAACTAACGGTGGCATTAGGTCCCCCCCACCCTTATTATTATAGGGTCCCCACCCTCCGGCAATGGGTGGGGACCTGGGGGGGGACATTAGGTCCCCCCCACCCTTATTATTTTTATAGGGTCCCCACCTCCCGGCAATGGGTGGGGACGGGGGGTGGACATTAGGTTCCCCCCTAACATTATTAGGGTCTCCACCCGCGGGCAATGGGTTCAAAATGTTTAACCCGAACTTTTAATCCCAGAATGGACTTGCTAGGGTTAGCAAAGAATGCATGCAGGAAGATAGATGGAGCAAAATGATAAATGTGACTAGGTTAGGCCAGGTTATGTTATTGAAAGAAAGCTCATGAAGGCTGTAAGTGATAACAATAAATTAAATGAAATAAATCTTCAAAATAATTGCAGTTCACTTAATTAGTATATATTCAAGGGATTCTGCAGTTTTCATTAGTTTTGTTAGTTTGCCAAATGTTTCACTGTCCCAGAAAGTTTGCAATACAAAAAGCAATACAAGTGGGATAACAGGAAAATGCTATATAATTACTCACAAGAAAACAACACAAGACTTGTCAATGTATGAAGACACACATAATGTAAGGAGCCAACTGTCAAATATGCAATGCGCACTAATATTACTGTTGAATAGAATAATCTTTGTATTTATGAAATTATTATAATGTTTGGAGAATATTAAATTCAGC
Source organism: Pelodytes ibericus (assembly GCA_036172795.1). NCBI lineage: Eukaryota > Metazoa > Chordata > Amphibia > Anura > Pelodytidae > Pelodytes > Pelodytes ibericus. Next base: position 164,379,136 of record CM069858.1, read on the forward strand.
TTTCATTATTGCAAAATACATATCTTTTTAAAAACTCCTAATTAAATCATAACATCAAAATTACATTATGGAATCTTATCTTTGCTAATAGACAGTCTTTTCAGATGCTGTGAAATATTGTAATGGTTCGTATTGAAATTGCATAGTCTGCGGTGTATAATCTAAATACTACTCTTAATTCTCTTGGCAACACTTTTTACCAGCAGTATTCCCAGAAATCTATGCACCCCCAACCATCATTTGTTTTACCCCTTTATTTTCAGGCTTCACTCCATCCTCTCCAGTGTAGTGTTCCACTAACAAAGGTGCACAAACTGTTTGTGGCAATGAACATGAAGGTCCACAGAACATTATTAAATTGTCCAGTAAATATTCCACCATTAAAAAAATGTTAATTTCTCTCTGCTATGCAAATCCCTTTCCATAGTTATCCCAGCCCATAAATGAATTTGTGTATAAGTGAGCTTTGTAGAATGTAATATAATGCAAATCATTTTTTTTTTTTTTTTTTAAACCTGACTGTTGCAAAAGCACATTGCATCCTAAGGTTGCAGTGTCTCCATTACACAATTATATGTGCGAAAAACAGGGGGCTTTAATAATTGTATCGATCAGCATTGGCTGAACAAAACCTCCTGTCTGCTTTGCTAAAAACTGGAATGTATAACAAACCCTGTGAGAGGTTTTAGAAACACAGACATAGTGCTATAAAACTCATGACTCTCCAGGTAAAACCAGCTCTTAATCAATACATTGTACATTTCTGACAGACATCACATGGAAAATTATATGACTCATTGCCTGCTTTATATCGATTACTAGGAGACTTGATTCCCTATAAACAAGTGTTCATTTATTGAACACTGTTCACTGTGGAGAATATAGTCACAGAGATGTTTCTCCTGTTACTGCTATAAAATGATTAATTCAATTTCAAATGCTCACACACTGCAACATACATGACAGAAGTCTATGTCCTGCTAGATAGATGTTGACAGTACAGGCCAACCATCTTGCTGCCTATAAACTAAACAGAGCTTTTTCTATCCAACAACTACAAGTAATAGATTTTTCCGGCCCTGAACTTACAATGTCAACCAATAACTTCTGAAATAAAACTGGTAATGAAAAGGTGGTAGATTTGAATAAAAAAAGAACTGTACTGGAACTAAGGACACGATTTGAATTTAGATGACATTAGTCTTATGTGCATGAGACAATACTATTTTTTAGAGAGTATTAGGTACCTGGCATAAGCTTCCACTGGAAGTAGAAAAAGGTAAAACTTGACTACAAAATAAAAGTTAATTAAATTTTTTTATTTTGTTTTTGCAAATATTAACTTCAAATCTTACTTTTTGCAGGCTTCCTCCCAGTGGCCGATCCATTTATAGTGATGATTGGAGATCCATGTTAAATATAGAGGTCCACCTTGCCAGTACTCATGTGTGCAATTTCAGTGTCACAAACGGGGACCTGGATGCAGGGGAGGGCTGGCAGCCTTAGGCCTGGGGGGCAAATCCAGTCAAGTGGCCAATTGCACCATCGAATCGCCTCCCCATCCACGGCCATCTTTTCCTTGTTTTATAATGAATATTGCCAGGATTTTCCCCCACAATATGACAGGATTTGCCATTTAATATGCTAGAATTTTCCCTTACAAAATGCCAGGATAATGCCCCTCAGTATGCCAGGATTACGCCCCTCAATATGCCAGGATTTAGACACCCAATATGCCAGGATTTTCTCCTCAATATGCTAAGATGATGCCCCCTCAATATGCCAGGAATTTCCCCTAAATATGCCAGGATTATGATCCTCAATATGCCAGGATTATGCCCCTCAATATGCCAGGATTTAGACACCCAATATGCCAGGATTTTCCCCTCAATATGCCAAGATGATGCCCCCTCAATATGCCAGGAATTTCCCCTAAATATGCCAGGATTATGATCCTCAATATGCCAGGATTATGCCCCTCAATATGCCAGGATTTAGACACCCAATATGCCAGGATTTTCCCCTCAATATGCCAAGATGATGCCCCCTCAATATGCCAGGATTTTCCCCTCAATATGCCAGGATTATGCCCCTCAACATGCCAGGATTTAGACACCCAATATCCCAAAATTTGAGCACCCCCCCCCACCCACGTTGCACACCTACGACATGACCCATAACCCACGTTGCACACCAGGACATGCCCCATCACCACATTTACATGCATCCATCACCCCATTACATACACATTTCCAATATTATTTGCCATTAATATTCCCCAGCCAATTTGTCCCATAATATGCCAGTGTTATTCTGCAATTTAATATGACTCAGTAAATTTGCCCAATAATATTCCAAGGTTATCTGCAATTTAATATGCCCCTGCTAATTTGCCCAATATGCCAGAGTTAATTGCCATTTAATATTCCCCAGCCAATTTGCCCAATGATATGCCAGTGTTATTTGCCATGTAATATGCCCCAGCCAATTTGCCCAATAATATGCCAGTCTTATTTGCCATGTAATATGCCCCAGCCAATTTGCCCAATAATATGCCAGTCTTATTTGCCATGTAATATGCCCCAGCCAATTTGCCCAATAATATGCCAGTCTTATTTTCCATGTAATATTCCCCAGCCAATTTGCCCAATAATATGCCAGTCTTATTTGCCATGTTATATTCCCCAGCCAATTTGCCCAATAATATGCCAGTCTTATTTGCCATGTAATATGCCCCAGCCAATTTGCCCAATAATATGCCAGTCTTATTTGCCATGTTATATTCCCCAGCCAATTTGCCCAATAATATGCCAGTCTTATTTGCCATGTAATATTCCCCAGCCAATTTGCCCAATAATATGCCAGTCTTATTTTCCATGTAATATTCCCCAGCCAATTTGCCCAATAATATGCCAGTTTCCCCCCCCCCCCCTTACCTTTTTCCCTGGTGGCTAGTGGCAGTACTTCCCTGGTGGCTAGTGGCAGGAGGACTTCCCTGGTGGCAGGCAGCATGGTCCCTCCACGCTGCCTGTCACGTGATCGGCGCGCGTCTGACGTCAGAGCGCCGATCACGTGACTGTCGGCACTTCCGTGTCGGCACACTGCACGGGGAGCCGAACAGGCAGCACGGAGGTTTCCTCTGTGCTGCCTGTTCGGCTCCCCGTGCAGCTTTGCAGGCAGAGCGGAGGTGAGAGGGGATCTTCCGATCCCTTCTCACCTCCATCTCTGCCTGCAAGCGCGTTTTTTTTTTCGTTTTTTTTTTTAATAACACTGGCCCAGCGGCCGTGTTTTAAAAACCTTAGGGCGGCCTGGGGGGCAATTGCCACCCTGCCCCCCGGCCCAGCCCGCCCCTGCCTGGATGACATAGGGGTCGTGAGCACCCGGATGCAGATGGAGGTGGAGACACAGGGCCTGGTGCAGGGTAACTGCATTCCCCTGGAGGCTTGAGGCTCCAGGTTTGTTTAGCCATATTTCAAGGCCATGTGATAGCAGCTGCTGTATCCAGTCATAACCAAGGTGGGAAACCGGGGAACCCTGCAGACATCCTGGAGCAGGCATAGGACAAAACCGTGATAGGATAGTAGGATATCTTCAGGCTAAAGAAAATAAACTAAGCAAACAGAGCAGAAAAAAGATTAATGAAAAGCAGAGTGCAGGGCTGCAGGACAAACTTAGGAGCAAAAGAAGCGCTAAAGCACACATGAGGAGGGCAAAGCATAAGATATAACTACAGAACTAAGAAGACATGCAGAGGTACATATACAACACAGGACATCATACAGATCAAAGGGTAAGGGCATAAGGAACACAAGGGATGGAGTGAGGAGCTAAGATCATACAATGCTTTCAAAGGGGACAAGGGGATAGGAGAAAGAGAAGCTGAGATCCTCATGTGGATCAGGGAAAGAGGCCAAGGGAACATATACAACAAATATAAATACAGGAACTAACCTAATACTCTGAGATAGTAAACAGTGAGATCGTAGTACAGCAATTGGCCAAATGATAAACTTGCCACCAGTGTCAAGATACTTCACATAGGCAAGTCCTCTAATAATAAACCTGCAAATGAATAACAAAATCTAATAAGAGCTACACTATAAAGACACACAACAGGGGAAACCAGAAACTAGTCATAGGAAGAGAATAAAGAAACACAAGCACAACAGGATGCTAAGACAGGACAGAACTAGACAGGGATCTAAGACAGGGCTGAACTACACAGGGCAAACCCAATACTGGCCAGGTGCCAGACAATAAAAAGACTCAGGCAAGTACTGGTCATGGTTAGACTTGTCGGGTACCGGTCTATTGCTAGGTTTGGGTAGGTGCCAGAATTAGGCAGGTGTCGGTCTTATGTCTAGGCTTAGGAAGGTGCCAGACAGTAGCTATGTTAGGGTAGGTGCCACTCTGGGACCAACTGGGCAGGTGCCATACTAGGGCCAAGCTGGGCAGGTGCTGCTCTGGGTCCAAACAAGGGAAGGGCACCAGTCTGGCTGAGCAAGAAAAGGGTATGTGCCACACTGTGGATGAGCAAAAAAGGAGCAGGATACAAGGTTATAAAACAATGGTACAAATGAGCATAAGTAATAAACAAGAGAGAGATGCAGAGCATAGGCAGGAGCAAGCATAAACAATAAACAAGAAAGAAAAAGATAAGAAAATAATTGGACATTAGCTGGATGAGCCTGAACAGGTTGGGGGCTGGCAGTCTTCACTACAGAGAATTATAAGGACATACTGCACATGTGAGCATGCGCAATGCATGCAAAGTCAGCACACCAGGCATGTGCATGAAGTCACATGACACATCCCCAGTAATTCTATGATTGTCTGCACTGCAAGGCAAGCTGACAGTACATGTGTACCTTCTAAATCTGTAACAGTAAAGCGAAAGGCATAGTATGCATTTACCTTGCATATTTAAGCATGCAAAAAAATAGAGTTCAGCCGGAAAAAGCCTCTGATCATGACTGTCCCGCGCAAAGTGGGATAGTTGGGAGGCTTGCAATCCACAAAAGATGCAGTGCCATAGGTTAACAATCACTCCACTAGTAGTAACGCAGTATCGCTAATAATTCTATAGTAGACAGTTGGTGAATAAAGCACGGTTTTCTTAAAGCATCATTATGTAGCTGAGGCTTCATGCGGAGTGCACTTTGTTCATTTCGTGGCGTACTCACCATCTATAATTTTAGTTTTACTTCGGAACGTACCTTCTGCCAATTACTGTAAACATTTTCCATTTGATACACTATTATTTCTTGGGTCTTGTCTCATTGCTTTGAAATGCGGTACAGACAGGAGAGTATATTGGAAACATTCTCCTTTATTTCAAAAAAGAAGAAAAAAGCACTTTATGTTAAAAATGGTTGTCTCTTCCTCTGTAAATGCCATGATACACAGAGTGATGCAGTCAATACGGAGTAGATATATCTAATAAGCTTAAGTATGGTGAGAAATAATAATAGCCATTGGGATACTGGAAAGAATGGAGAAACAATGGATATATTTTGTAATAAAGATAGGAAAAAGGAAGTGGGGTAAGCACATTTAAGTTTGTACAGCAAGGTAAAATAGGGGAGTTTTTAAATGACACACTTAAAACATATTTACAGGCGTTCAATAAAGTGATAGATTTAACATAAGGTTCTTCCCAACTGCAAAATAAAAAATGTTCAAAAGACACACTATATCTAATAATGTGAACACTAATAATTATTTTTAATCCATGAACATCTAGTGATGGTTCAGCCTTATCATGCATTTAAAATAGTCTGGGAAGCCAAAGAATGAGTACTGCTCAGTAGCGCTATCCGCTTGAGTGACAGCACTATAGCTCATGCTCGTAGCGCTGAGACTCCCCCTCTGAAGTCCTGTCCTCTGGCATCCCACATTGCTGAAGGAATAAGATGGGAGTTATGTGTGTATGTGTTCAGCACTAAGAAGGCAATTTACTTTTTTGCCTTTATCTGATCTATATGGTAATTATTGCAGAGCAAAGTTCCAAGTCACTTCGCTATCCACACTATAACGCTATGCAAATTTAGCTTGCAATAACAACAAAGAACAATGTTATAATTCTGTAAATGAAAGGTTATTACTAAGTAATTTGTATTACCCCTTCCCAACAGTCAGAGCTAAAATATATTAAATTATTGTGAACATGTTAGATGGGATGCTCTCAACATTGTCAGGTTAAGTAAACAAATGTGTTTATCCTACTAGTGCAATGTTTTTTTTTTATACTGCCCAAGTGTTTAATATCATACTATTGTTTACCATATGCAGGGGTGTAACAATTGTAGTTGCTGGACTTGCCACTCTAGGGGCATGGATAAAGCAGAGATCACTTTAAAGCTCTCGCTCACTGTGTGCTACAAGAAATGTAGCACACAGAAAATGGAAGTGAAGTAAAGCAGGCACTGTGGAAAGTGATGTGGGGCAAAGCAGGCACTGTAAAACTGGTTTATGTTACTGTGCAATGTGGGGATGTATGGCAATGGTGGTTTCATGTTGTGTGGTTAGGTAACTGAGCACTCAGGGCAATTTTCCCACCAGGGCCCAGTAGTTTCTGACAGTATGTAACTCGTTACCTTTAGTAACTTATTTTATACAAGTTTCTATAAACAACTGAACATATCACAACTAATGGAATATGCAATCAATATAGTTCTTTTCCCTATTGCATCCATTCAGAAACCTATGATTTTCTTGTAGAAAATTGGAGCTCCAAGTATCGGACAAAATCTGATCACCCATAGACTTCAGGGCCATTTTTGGAGGAACCTGGCTATTACAGAGTAGTCAAAGCACTCCCATAGAATTCAATGGTAGGAATTCAGCTGTTATGAAAATAGTCGAAGTCCTCCCAAAATAGCCCGAACTTACTTAAATAAAATTAAAATAAAAAGTAAATTACCGTATTTGCTCGATTATAAGACGACCCTGATTATAAGATGACCCCCCCAAACTTTGGATATTGCTTTAGGAAAAAAACAAAAAGCCTGAATATAAGACTACCCTATAGGAAAAAAGTTATGCTTGTATATATTCACATGTAAATTGCTTTTTTAATAAAAAAATTATATCAAAAAGTGCATTTCTTGTTTTTATTTCCTTTTTATGTGCCAATGCTGCCTCTCTCTTTCCGTTGCCCCCAGCTTTGTCTCTCTCCCCCTCCCTTTGACTCCCCCTCGCCTCTGTCTCTTCCCCCCCTTGTTTCTCTCTGCCCCCCTCCCCTTGTTGCTCTGTCCCCCCTCCCTCTGTCTCTCCCCCCCTTGTTGCTCTGTCTCTTCCCCCCTCCCTCCCCTTGTTGCTCTGCTCCCCTCCCTCCCCTTGTTGCTCTGCTCCCCCTTTCTCCCTGCTCCCTCCCTCCCCCTGTCTTCCTGCCCCCTCCCCCTGTCTCCCTGCCCCCTCCCTTAACTATACCTAGATCCCTGGTGGCTAGTGGAGGCAGCTGGGGGATGTCTGCACGATACGTGCATACATCCTCCATGCTGCCCGACACCTCCGTCTATTATGACGGACAGCTGGTCCGTCATAATAGACTGAGGTGTCGGGCAGCATGGAGGATGTCTGCACGTATAGTGCAGATATCCCCCAGCTGCCCGATTCTCCCTGGTGGCTAGTGGGGCAGCAGAGGATGTCTGCGCGACGAGCGCAGACTCCCCGGCTGCCGCCCGGCACGCTCGCCGGGACTTCTGTGACGAAAGCGGAAGTTCCCGGCTTCTTCATAGAAGCCCCGGCGGTCGTGCCGGGCGGAAGCAGGGGAGTCTGCGCTCATCGCGCAGACATCCCCTGCTGCTAGAGAGGGGGATCCAGGTCCCCTGCAGCTCTGCTGGGGACCTGGATCCATGTCTTATAATCTGACCTCAATTTGAGGTCAGATTATAAGAAGACCTCGATTATAAGACGAGGGGCAATTGTCAGAAAAAAATTTCTGAAAAAAAACCTCGTCTTATAATCGAGCAAATACGGTACTTTCTTTTTTTTTTTAAATTGTATAAAAAATAATGATATAAAATGTCTAAAAAGTATTACATTAATGTTATATATTCAAGTAATATGTACTATAATAAACAAATAATCTATTTTCATTGGAATGGTAATACGTTGAAAATGCAATAATAGCATTTATTAAAATGTAAATAAAAATACATTGTAATTTATTATTAACCCCTTCACAACGATGGATGTGCCAGGCACGTCCTGCCAGGAACTCCGTTCCCAACAATGGATGTACCTGGCACGTCCTGCGGTGAATCAAGCGTTTTTTGCGTTCAGTGATTAACGGTGCTGGTCTATTGCCTCGATGTCGAAAATTTCCTTTCTGGGGCACACACGATCGCCCCACGGAGCAATCGTGGGAGCCATGTTGACAGAGCAGCATGCTCCATCAATATGGCTATGCCCTCTGGTGGTCTGAGCTTCGGAATTGAAAGTAAATTCACTTCCGTTGCTCTGAATATGCTGCTTGACTGCCCCTAGAGGTATCCAAGCAACATAGCAATGTAAAAAAAAAAGATTTAATTAGCTTAAAACTAGTATTATGTTAGATTAGCCTAAAGGGTTAAAATTAAATAATTTTTAGCATAAGGGATAGGGTTAAAATTAATTTAAAATTAAAATATATTAAGGGATAGCATAAGGGTTAGAGTTGGGGTTAAATTTAGTTTTAGGGTCAAATTTAGTGTTCGGGTTGGGGTCAAAAGGTCAATATAGGAGAAAAACAAAAAACACTATTTTTGTTTTTTGCCCCATAACTTGCAAAAAATTACCGAAAAATATTGATATTTCTGAACTCCGGACAACCTTTAGAAACTATTTAGATGGTGTCTTTTTTAATGATTGTATTTGTGTAAATTATATTTTAGGTCAAAATTAGAAAAGTGTTTTTTTTAAACTTTTTCATCATATTTTATGATTTGTTTTGTAGAAAATGATAAGATATGATGACAACATATAATTTGTGTGGGTACAGTTTGTGAGAGAGAAGAAAACTACAGCTAAACACAAACACCCCAGAAATGTCAAAACAGCCATTGTCACCAAGGGAAAGTCAAGGTAAAAATGTCTTGTCACTAAGGGGTTAAAATGTGCTATTTTGTTTTCTTTCTTTTTTATTATTGTATCAAAAATATCAAATTACATTTAAAAGTAATTTTCACATTGTTGTTATTTATATATATATTTTTTTTCTCTTTAAATCAACATTGTGATGCAAGAACATTTTTGTTTACACTGTATTTGCTAACAACAGTATACACTGACTCCACATTTACTCTACATTCTCTCAGGAGGTGGATTCTCTTTCTTTTTCCCTTAAACTATTTACTTTACTAATTATCTATCCAGGGGTTCCAAATTTGAAAAATGTTTTCATAGTTGTACATATAATTTTACAATAACCTTTTTCCATTTGACATGGATATTCAACCCGTTATTTGCCAAACAAATATGTAGTATAAGATTCAAATGAGCCTTTTTTAATGTGGTAAATCGAGATGTAACAAATCCATTTCTGGATTTAAAGCTATAGTGCTACTAATAATTTGAGATAAAGGCATAGTGACTATGTCCCATGTTTCTTATTATGGAATCCCATTATATATATAGGAATGGTCCCTGCATAAACATCTCCAGCATAGTGCCTAGTTCTTAGAATTTATACGCACCAATTCAAAGTACCTTCTTATTTACATTGCCCTAAGCCATTCTCAATCTTCCCATGTTTTCTCCAGACCCTTCTCCCATTTCAGTACATGACTACCTTCCCTTAATGTATCCTCCAAGCTTAATAAACAATATGATTTATTGCCAAGGTTTTTTCTCCATTAAAAAAATTATCTATTTCGACATTTGGAATACGAACACAAAATATTTGTCTCAAAAATTTCAGGAATTCCTTTATTTAGGGTCATAACTCTAAAAAAACACTATCATTCTCGATCATATCATATGGAGAAATTACATTATAATTTATTCATTCCTTTAGATCTATTTCCATAATTTGGTTTGATTCTAAGGGTTTATGTAGCATATGTTTGTATTTTGACCAATATGTTTTTAAGATTTTATTCCAAATTAAATTCAGGTCTCTCAATATGGGATTTTGAGAGTATTTTGTTAATTGGTTTTCCCACAGGATTGCTTTCACATTTCTGCCCTTAACCCCTTCAGGACCAGGGATTTTCTGGGTCAGTGACCAGAGCAATTTTAAAAAAATGTATGTGTTGAAACCTAATTTTCCTCTCTGTCATTTAACGCACCCATACAAGTTATATGTTTTTTTTTAAAGGACAGTTAGAGCTTTGTTTTGATATCCTATACATAAAAATAATTTATAATTTAGCCAGTGGTGTACCGAGGAGGACACCACTTGCTAAATTGTGGGGGGTGCAGACCACACCGGGTGACACCTCCAGCGGGGGTGACACCCGTGCTGCCAGCATCCCCCCGCATCGCATCGCTCTGCTGTACTTTTTTTTTCTGGCAGTTGGATGAGGCCGCCAGGAAAAAAAAAATCATTGCGACCGGATGTGACGTTAAGTTTCCCTCCTGCACGGAGACGTCAGGCCGGGGACACGGAGCAGCAGCCAGGCGTAAGTATTGGGGAAGGGGGAGGAGGGAGGAATAACGAGAATAGGAACTGGGCAAATTGGCTGGGGTATCTGAATGGCACAATATTACTGGGCTCTGAATGGCACAATATTACTGGGCTCTGAGTAGTACAATATTACTGGGCTCTGACTGGCACAATATTACTGGGCTCTGAATGGCACCATATTACTGGGCTCTGAATGGCACAATATTACTGGGCTCTGAGTAGTACAATATTACTGGGCTCTGACTGGCACAATATTACTGGGCTCTGAATGGCATAATATTAATGGTATCTGAATGGCACAATATTACTGGTATCTGAATGGCACAATATTACTGGCATCTGAATGACACAATATTACTAGTATCTGAATGGCACAATATTACTAGAATCTGAACGGCACAATATTACTGGAATCTGAATGGCACAATATTACTGGGCTCTGAATGGCACAATATTACTGAGCTCTGAATGGCACAATATTACTGGTCTCTGAATAGCAAAATATTACTGGGCTCTGAATGGCACAATATTACTGGTATCTGAATGGCACAATATTACTGGGCTCTGAATGGCACAATAATTATGGCATCTGAATGGCACAATATTACTGGTATTTGAATGGCACAATATTACTGGTATCTGAATGGCCCAATATTACTGGGCTCTGAATGGCACAATATTACTTTCATCTGAATGGCACAATAATTATGGCATCTGAATGGCACAATATTACTGGTATTTGAATATCGTGCAGACATCCTCCACTACCCTGCTAGCCACCAGGGAGAATCGGGCAGCCGGGGGATGTCTGCACGATACGTGCAGACATTCTCCATGCTGCCCGACACTTCCGTCTATTATGACGGACCGTCTGTCCGTCATAATAGACGGAGGTGTTGGGCAGCATGGAGGATGTCTGCACGTATCGTGCAGACATCCCACCGGCTGCCCCCACTAGCCACCAGGGAAATAAACCAGGTGAGGGGGGGGGGAGACACAGACAGACAAGGGGGGGGAGACACAGACAGACAAGGGGAGGGAGGGGGGAGACACAGACAAGGGGAGGGAGGGAGGGGAAGAGAGAAAAGGGGAGGGGGGACAGAGAGGAAAGGGGAGGGGGGATCGATAGAGACAAGGGGGGATAGAGAGAGACAAGGGGAGGGGGGATAGAGACAGACAAGTGGAGGGGGGAGACAGACAAGGGGAGGGGGGGAGACAGACAAGGGGAGGGGGGAAGAGACGAGGGAGGTGGAGAGAGAGAGAGTTTGGGGGGAGGGAGACAACGCTGGGGGGGAGAGAGACAGCTGGGGGAGGGGGAAAGAGGCTTGGCACATACAAGGAAATAAAAACAAGAAATGCATTTGTATAATATAAATTTTTTATTAAATATTAAAAAGCAATTAACATATATACAAGTTAAACTTTTTTTCCTATAGGGTAGTCTTATATTCAGACTTTTAGTTTTTTTCCTAAAGGAATATACAAAGTTTGGGGGGTCGTCTTATAATCAGGGTCATCTTATAATAGAGCAAATATGGTAACTCCAATCAAAATTAGGCAATGGACTTGTATAAATATATCATTTCCCACACCGCCATAACAGTTCTTGTGATAAACCAATGCTGGTGATCTCAGGCCAGCAGCAGGTTGGAATCACATCATTGGTTATTGTTCACTGTCAACAGCTCTCAGGTTATAAGTACCCTCCCACAATCATGCCACGTGTATCACGGAACCATTTCATGTCCACATTGTCCACATTATCAATGCACCACCATTCCAAAATTGGCCATATTGAGTATCTGAATTGCGTTCCTCAGCTTTTCGCCCTGATTCGGGCCAAATCAGGGCATATTTGGTAGATCCATATATTTTGTATATGAAAACATCACAATGAAATACTACAAAATGAATATAGTGAACTGAAGAAATCAGCACTGAACAGCACTTAGCTTGACAAGCTAGCAGAGATACTCAACAGCATTGCTATGTATAAATATATTCAAGGACTTCTAAGGGAATTCTTCACACCATGTGTTATACAGACAAGAAGAGACCACTTTCTAAGGTCTTAGTAAATGCAGCTCTTCATTTTAGGCAGGTGTGAAAAATTCTATAAAGTAAGATTGCTTTCAAAAATAGACATGTAAATAATTTATTTTTTAGCAATTACCAAATGCTATGTGAGCGGACATAAGAAAAAATTCAATATGTGGTGTGACCACCCTTTGCCGTGAAAACAGCATAAATTCTTCTAGATTTTATTTATTTAAGTGTTTTACCAAGAAGAATACATTGAGATTTCTCTCGTTTTCAAGTAAGTCCTGGGGACCAAGTCTGGAATGGAGTTGCACATTTAACATTAGATAAAAAATGCATACATACATATATTTAAACAAGTTGGAAGGAGAACATACAGGGTAAATCATTATTTATACAAACAAGGAACAACATGTACAGTATACAAAGGAGTTTGTAAACTAATAACGAGTACAATCTGTTTTGAGGATTTGGGAGACAGTAATTTTCAGGGATTTTCGACTAGAAGATTTGGCAGAATCAGGAAGGCTATTCCACATATGAGGAGCTCTGAAAGAGAACGCACCTCGACCTGCTTCCTTTTTGAAGTGAGGGATCGCTAGTGAAGGTAAAGGGGGAGCTTTCCAGAGAAGTGGTTATGCACAGCGTTTTTAAGGAACTCAGCAAATAGGTTGTTCCAAATACCTTGGAGAACTAACTACAATTTGTCTGTGAATCCCAGACCTACTGAATGATGTTGAGAGGGTCAATGCCATGACTAACAGGTCTCCTTGCTCTTCATTGCGCTGCAGATAGTAGATGACTTTGGTTGTACTTGTGGGGTTGTCATGCTGCAGAATAAATTTGGGGCCATTGTGGTACCTCCCTGGTGGTATTGCATGATGGATAAGTATCTGCTTACGCTTCATAGCATTGAGGAAACCATTATTTTTGACCAAATTCCCAACTCCATTTGCAGAAATGCAGCCCTAAACTTGCAAGGAACCTCCACTATGCTGTATTATTGTCTGCAGACATTTTTATTCTCATTCTTATACTGCTCTACAGCCGACTCCTCAGTCGAGATAATTTGCTGCCATATTTCTGAACCCTTGTATTTTTAGGCTGTGTTGAAGGTATGGCTTTTTGACCACAAGTCTTCCATGAAGACCACATCTGACCATTCTTAATAATGCAAAAAAAAGTGTGTCACTCACAGAGATGGGCAAATGTTATTTATTTCGTCCAAAATGAATTTCGTCCATTGCTGCATTAGTTTCAGATGAAATCCGTTCATTATTTTCGTTATATTCATTCGTTCGAATGGAAAATAATTCCCTATTGGAGAATTCAGTTGAAAGAGTCAAATTCATTTGAATTTCATCCCCTACTTTATGCTATTGAGCTGTTGAAATTCGTCTCTGTCATACGAATTCCCCCAACCTTAAACTATGTATTGAATGAACATAGGTGAAATGTTCATTCATTCAAATTGCATAATGAAATGAATGCAGCAATGGATGAAAATGGCCTCACTTCCATAGTATAAGGTTGGAGTATTCAGTTGAAAGTGGAAATCATCCAAATTTCATTCCTTACCTATGCTATTGAGCTGTCGAAAATTTGGCTCTAAGTGGTTGGGGAATTCGGATATGGAAGCTTATGGACATCATTTTGTTGAAATCAAATGGATAGAAACATAGAAATTCAAATTTAAGTGGTATAGATGTAAACCCAAAAGTGTGTGATTAAAATAATATTAATAAAAGTGTATGAAGAATATTTGATATTCTGCAAATTACATTTAAAAAAACGAAACCTGCGGTTTATCTAATATTCACAATTGACAGTTTCACACATTGTTTGGTTTTAAAAGGGCCAGTAACCTTTATTAAGGCTACTTTGGATTTAAGTTTGAAATTCCTGTCTCAATTCCCTACAATTTCTCTCGTAGAGTATACCCTTTAGTGACATATGGTTCATGCATGCTTTGACAGTATCCCTGGGAGGTAGATTGACAGCTCCACCACACATGTGCAGTTGCTCTGTCACACAACCAGGCAGCACTACACATGCGCAGTATTCAGTCTCCAGTGTCCCAGACACCAGAGAACATATGAAGAACATGGTGTTACAGTTTCTATTTCCGCTATTCTGACGAATTCTACCTCTCTTCCAAAAAGTGGGACCGAGGTAGAGCTCAGCGGGACAGCGGAACAGACCCCCCAAATCGGTACTGTCCCATGAAAAATCTTAGAGCACTGGTATATTACTCCATTTAGTCAGGGATGCTACTAAGGCATGCCTTAACCCTTAAAGAACCAGGGATTTTCCTGGGCTAATGACCAGAGGCGATTTTTCCATTTTGATATGTGGTTGATAAGCTTAGTTTTCCTCTCTCTCATATAACGCACCCATACAAGTTACATGCTAGAATTTTCTTTGGATGGATCCCATATACATATAAATGATCTACAATTTAGTATTCAAAAATACATATAAAAGTGGAGAAACACAGGCCATCAGGAGTTAACTGTAATTAAATGTATACATGAAAAGAATATAAGTAATATAGTAAAATTGAAAAAAAAAATGAGAAAAAATGTTCAGTCTCTGTCATTCGAATTCCCCCAATCTTATACTATGCATTGAATGAACATATGTGAACTGTTCATTCATTCAAATGCAATAATGAAATGAATGCAGCAATGGACGAAAATGGCCTCACTTCAACAGTATAAGGTTGGAGAATTCGGTTGAAAGAGTTTCCGAGTTTCATCCCTTACCTATGCTATTGAGCTGTCGAATTTTGGCTCTGAGTGGTTGGGAAATTCGGATATAGAAGCTTATGGAAATCATTTTGTTGAAATCAAACAGATAGAAACATAGAAAGTCAAATTTTAGTGGTGTAGATGTAAACCCAAAAGTGTGATTAAAATAATATTAATAAAATTGCATTAAATAATATTTGATATGTTGCATATTAAATTTAAAAAATAACAGCAAATGGGTTTGTTTGTTTTTTCTTTTCACTTGCTGTCATTCTCTGTACTTTACAATCAGTATGTGAAGTACAAAGAGTTAATTGGAGGCAAAGTCAGTGTATAATATATAAGCATTTAACATATAACATAGATTGTATTACTAAGTATTTTGATAATTATGAATGTGAAATTTAAACTTTTTTTTAAATATATTACACGTTAATAAAGTTTATAAATTTCACATCCATAATTATCAAAATGCTTAGTAATGCATTATACAAAATTGACAAATACAGACAGACATACAGTATATAGATTATTTTATTCAAACTGAAAGCAATTCCACAACCTTATACTAGTAGTTTGTCTGAGCTCTGGAATTTGTCCATTTGTCCATTCATTCAATTCGGCTTTTAGGCTGTTGTATGTAATGCTAATAGCATTACAATACAACAACGAAAGTCAAAATTGAGTCGAATTTGAGTGAAATGTTGTCGAATTGGGTCTACCGACTAAAATTCTAATTTGGAGGTCGACCTTTAAATTAAGCCAAATTGCCGAATGGCTGAATTCCACAGATCACATCAGAGTTATAAGACAGTCAATATACATTGAGGATCAGTTTTTTTCTGCATAGCATAATGTTATGCAGAATAAAAATGAATCCGAAATGAATACTGATTGTCTGTGGAATTTCGACAGTTAGGTCAATTTGGCTTAATTCAACACTTTTCAACTCTATTTCACCTCTATGTCGGTTGCTGTCAGCACTTCAATAGTTCTTGTGTAGTGTCACATGTGATCAAATCAATAAAGTAATGTACCTTTTTTTGTGTTCAATGTCTGCCGTTCAATATAAAAAAGGAAGAAATTTGAACAGAGAAATATAACATACTGTAGTATATTATATAAATATAAGAGAGCACTTTTAAAACTGTAGGTACACTCACATATGGGAGAGGATATACTTGCTCTAATAAATGAGGCTCCTTCCTTGCAAAGCAGGCCCACAAGGAATGAAAAGAGCTCTTCTGGACATTTATGCTGAACAAGATGGAAAAGGAGCATTCAAGAAGGAAATCTAATGAAAACAAAGCATCCCACACTTAACATCAATGAGATGATCTTAATATCTTACACTTAAAATCGATGAGATGATCCCAATATTTTGGCATATAACCCTATGGTTTTATTTGGTAATCAAATCCTTCAGCATTTACTGTCAAGAGGACTTGCCTTTCAATGGGACTCTGCTTCTTATTGGGACTCTCTATATATTCCAGGAGTTGGGATCAACTCATTGATTTTAAGATGCAATGTTTTCATAAAAGGTTTGTACTGGAAGATAATGATTGCAAACAGGACAGTAAATGAGTGTATCAGGGTCCCACTGTTTTCTGCCAGTTCTGAGCTGATGGCACTGCTGGACATCTTCTGATAGTGAATCATGATATCTTTCATCAACTGCACTGTTTCACCTGGCTGAGAAATGTATTAGACCTCTGTTTAGGATAATTATAGCAAGAGTAACACTCAGTGCATTTTTGAAGTTTGGGAGTGGTTTTGCAGGGTAGTTAAATATATTTTTCCATTGCCCTTACTTTTACTTTTATTTGTTATCTGTACTGTTTCCTTGGCCAACTACTACAACTATAGTGTCAAAGTTGCCTGTTTCTTTGTGCTGCTCGCACTTCCCATTCGTATTGATGATGCAGAGCATCGTACTTACTGAGCTCTACCTGTGTTTAGCACATAGAGCTTATGTTGCCCGCTGCTCCCCAGGGATGCACACACCGCGCTGCTTCACAGGGTGGGGATAGACCTTCCCCTTATATCCGCTGGGGTTTTTAAAGCACCCTTTACAGCATGTTTTGCACAGTATTGTATATTTTTCAAGTGATGACATTTATTGATTTCAATGTACGAAATTAAAAGAGTTTGGTTCAAAAGATGAATCTAATTTCTTTAAGAGTTTTAAAGGAATTGCCTACTCCCTTGTTCCTGGATCCATCATTTAGGCAAAATTGGCATTAGTATGGAAGAAAAAAAGGCATTTGATCTAAAGAAACGCTTCCACTTAGCTTATTTTCTATAGACTGTACATGTTTTGCTTTAAAACAAATTACAGTCCTCCTGGAGTTTTACATTGAAAATAATGTTAAAGGTGTTTCTAAATTCAGGTGGAGTTACCCCTTTCATGGAGACAACCTGATGGAGTTACTTCAACTTCAGTTATATGTGTATCTGGGAGTTCAAACTACTTAACATAGATTAAGACCATTTCTACCACTGTTTGGAGCCACTGGACCTTAACATCTAACTCTTGAGTCAAAAATAAAACGTGTAAAACCATTGACATGATATATCTACTCTTATGCATTCCATCGAAAGATCCATTCCAGTTCATGAAATTTACTGGTAAATATAATGTTGTTGTAGATTTAAAACATATAATAATAATAAAAAATATTGATTCTGTTACAAAAAAGAAACGCATTGCACTAATAAGATTAACCTGACAATATTGAGGGCATCTCATCTGATATATTCCCAGTAAAAAAAGACAAAAACCACAAGTCTCGAATCATCTAATCTATCTATATTCTCGCAAAGCAAACTCAGCAGTAGTTCGGAGATGCCAGCGATCTGCTTTAATGCAGCCAGTTCTGCAGGGGATCACTTAGCTTATAATATTCTCATTCCCCTTTTCAAGCCAATTATAAAATTTACTGAACATTAAATAGCTGCATCTAACATTTACATTAGCACGGTCTATTTATATCTCAAAATGGTTTTCTCAAAATCTCATTAATAGGTGAAAGGGAAGAGCCCAAGTGAATAAAATAAAAGAGATTCTAAATAAAGCTGTAAATAAATTAGAAAATCTCAGTGCCAATGAAATGGAATTTACCATATATGTATCAGTCTTTACCGCCTTGCCACGTATTCTGCGTTGGATGCCACGAACAAGATTGTTCTTTAGAACACATGCTGGAAGCCATCTGTCAATTTGTGACATTACAATGTGTTTCTATTCTAATTAAATTGAAAGTAAACAATTCATATATTTAGCACTATTGCAGAGTAACGGAAACACATAGCACCAAGCTGTTACAGCCCCGACGCGGATGTTTTTATAGAACTCAGCTACATCAATAATGATGATTCCATGGTATCTTTTGAATGTATTAAGTAGTGATCTTCTCAACAGCAGGGAATAGAACAATCATAGAAAAATGAAAGGTCTGTACCATATTTATTTTCATAGTGAGCCATTGCAATGCACAAAAAAAGACCCAGAAGAGCATGTTCATTTAATTATCTAATTATACAGTCCTAGATTGCATAAACAGCATCTGTACATGGCAAACATATTATCACCATATTAGCAAGCAATTCACCAAAATGAAAATATTCATAAACTGCCAGAAGAGCCGTTACATGGTCTCTCTATAATAAATGATCATATGTATCAGAATTATAAAGCTTTCTTTTCCCCTACTGTGTGCAGTTTCTATAAAGAGTTCTGCTTCGACACTTAAAAAATAAAAAAAAATAATAATTGATTTATATGTTAATATTACATTTACATTTATTTATACAGTGCCAACAATTTGCATAGTTCTTCGTACAAACTACAACAGGTAGATTGTGCTGCTCCTAAGCTTACAATCTGGAGGGAATGTGGAACAGGAGACACACAAGGTGGGTGAAAAGGTCAAAGGGCAAGGTGATGGTAGTAACAGTATTTGGGGACAAAGGGAGCCAGGTGGGTTTGGCCAGAGTTTAATTAGTTTTGCAGGCCGAATGGGAAGGTGATGAGGCTGGAGTAGAGCCTTAGTCCACTTGAGAACTGTAGAGGTTGTGCAGGGTAGTATAGGTTAATGACGGAGGCAATGTAGAGAGGAGCAGAGGAATGCTGGACTTTGATGGTTAAAGATAGGAAGCCCTATATATCCACACTATATAGACAAAAGTATTGACACGCCAGAAGAAGCCTTTATTAAGGCGAAACGCGTCCGTGGGATCTGTACTTTTTTCTGCAAATAGCCACCTTTGGCTTCATCTTTGGATCTGTAAAGACTTCCTTGTTTTTACTCGTTTTTATTATTTTTTGTTTTTATTCTCTCTGCATTGACCCTCAGAGAGCTACTGCGGAGCTGTTCATCTGGAGCAATCCATGTAAGATACTACTTGTTTTTATTAATACATTTTGTATTTTGTATACTTACCCTATCTTCTTATACACTACTGGAAATTATTTGAGGAAGAGGAAAAGAGTGCCTGCAGCTGATGAACCTAGCCTGCAGTTGATGAGCTCTATTTATCATGAAAGCTTTGTGAGTGCAACAGCTTATATTTACCACTTTCCCCTGAAAGTTAAAATTGTGCTACTCTATGCTTTGTGTTCTTTTTCTTTTGCATATGTTCCTTGATCATTTACCATCTGCATAAGAGTGATCATCACTTCAGGCAAATATTAGCATTCCTTATTGCTATTTGTTTTGGTGGAGGTTACTGAGCGCACCTACCACCTTTTCTGTGTGTTTTTTGTCTTTATTCTACGTGTGAATGCAGGGAATCACACAGGCTGGTGCAGCTTGGTTATAGATCTAGCGCTAGAATTTATCTTTGTTCACATAAAAGTCTTGGCACACCTCACCATTAGGGACCAATAGGGAATGTTATGACATCACATTCTAAATACATAGACATTAACCCCTTAACGACAGATGACGTGCCAGGCACGTCACGGCAAATCGTGGACTTGCCGACAGCTGACGTGCCTGGCACGTCATGCACTAAATGGAGTAAAGAAAGCGACCAGCGGTCGCTTTCTTTACTCTAACGGTGTTGCTACAATGCCTCTAGGTAGAGGCATTGTGCAACACCCCCCAAATGTGCAGGGGCGCGCTACGATCACTCCACGGAGTGATCGTAGCAGCCATTTAAAAATGGCTGCGCCCGCTGCACACATGTGCTTAGAAAGCGAACGATCGTTCGCTTTCTAAGCATCTGCGGTGTTGTTAAAGTGCCTCGCCAGCGAGGCACTTAACAACACCTCCAGGCTGCCCAGAGCCGATGGTGGTCGCTCTCCTGAGCGACCCCATCGGCTCAGTAGAAGGGAACGCTGCCTGTACAGGCAGCGTTTCCCTTCTAATGGCAAGAGCATCGGAAGTGAAAGTATTTCACTTCCGATGCTCTAGGGGGAGCCAATGGATGCCGGCACAGCAGATCTATGTGATCTGTGTGCAGGCATGTATGGTAAGTGCTCTGATGAGCACTTACCATACTGTCAAAGGCAATATTACTAAATATTGCCTTTGACAAGTATTGATCTGCCTCCCTCACCTTACTAGTTATAGTAAGGGAGAGAGACAGATCAGATCAAGTAAAAATATAAAATAAAATAATAAAAAAAATATTTAATAAAATTTTAAACACCAAGGGCTTTTATAAAAGCCATTTAACCCCTTCCCTGCCATTGATCGCTGTGTACGCAGTGATCATACACAGCAGCACATTTTTTGCTGTCTGTGCATTTTTTAGGGGTTATTTTTTTTTACTGTAATTCATTACAGTATAAAAAAACCTCTTTTAAGAGAGATTAACCCCTTTCTTGCCGTAGATCACTGCCTAATCAGCGATCTGACGCAAATGCAGCAATCTTGCTGCAGAAGCATTTTTAATTTTTTTAAAACTTTTTTATTACACCCGTCACGTGTTAATTATACCCGCTAGGGGACTACGTTTAACGTAAAAAAATTTTTTTAGCTGTCTGAGCGCATGTATAGCGATCAGTAACAGCTGATAAGTGACAATGGCGGGTTGGCGTTTGCTCAGATGAGCATCACCATTCGTCTGGTTAGATCAATATGTGTAAATATTTGATCTGACCCGTGTAGATCTGCCTCCCTCTCACTTGAGTTTTAGTGAGGGAGGGAGACAGAGCTGTATAATGTAAGTTTTTAATTATAATATATTTAATAGAATTGAGACCCAAAGGCTTTTATAAAAGCCGTTTCCAGTATTTAACCCCTTCCCTGCAATTGATCGCTGTGTACGCAGTGATCTTACACAGCAGCACATTTTTTGCTGTCTGTGCATTTTTTTAGGGGTTATTTTATTTTACTTTGATTTATTACAGTATATCAAAGGCTCTTTTAAGAGCTATTAACCCCTTCCTTGCCGTATATCACTTCCTAAGCAGCACATATGGTCACTGCCTAAGCAGTGCATATGGTCACTGCCTAAGCAGCGCATATGGAGCAATCTAGTCGCCGAAGGATTTTTTTTGCTATCAGCATTTTTTTTGTCAGACTCACTAGGGGTTAATTATACCCACTAGGGGATTACGTGTATTCCTTTTGAAGCTGTCTGAACGCGTGTATAGCGATCAGTAACAGCCGATCAGTGGCAAAGGTGGTTTGGTGATTTCTCAGATGAGCATCACCATTCGTCTGGTCCGTAAATATTGTTCTGACCCATATGGATCTGCCTCCCTCTCCTCACTTGAGTTTTAGTGAGGGAAAGAGACAGATCTGTATAACATAATTTTTAAATTGTAATAAATTAAATAAAATGTTAATAAATTGTGAGTTCCAAGGGCTTTTATAAAAGCCATACCTTTTGTATAGTGTAGTGTATTAACCCCTTCCCTGCCACTGATCACTGCACAGCAGAACATTTTTTCTTGTCTGTGCATTTTTAGGGGTTAATTTTTTTGTACAGTACTACAAAGGCTCTTATAAGAGCTATTAACCCCTTCCTTGCTCTACATGTTCAAATTCCAAGTTTGAAAATCAAAAAGCGCACCTCTCAAATGTAGCCTTTCAACCCCTAACAAAGCTGACAAAGCTATGCATGGGTGGTATCCCTGTGCTCGGGAGATGTTGCTGAACATATATTGTGGTATTGTTTGTCAGTGACACATACCGAAATATGTGAATTTGTGTCTAAAGTGCAATGTATGTGGGAAAAAATACACAATAAAATGACTACCACAAACTTTGACAAAGGCTGGTGGTAGAATTGGTGCATGGAAAGTGTTAAAATAACACCATTTAAAATAGCCTAGGGTGTCTACTTTTACAAAATATATACTTTTTGGGGTAAAATACACTGTCCTACTTAAAAAAAAGTCCCAAATGAAAGATGGGCTCAGGCTGACTACACGTCAATATTCCAAGTTGAAAATGCGCACCTTCACAATGTGGCCCTTTAGCCCCCAAACAACCCAACAAACCTATGCATGGGTGGTATCCCTGTACTCAGGATATGTTGTTGAACACATATTGGGTTATTGTTTGGCAGTGACACATACCAAAATCTGTGAATTTATGTCTAAAATACAATATTTGTGAAAAAAAACCACACAAAAATTACTACCACAAACTTTGACAAAGGCTGGTGGTAGAATTAGTGCATGGAAAGTGTTAAAATACCACCATTTGAAATAGCGTAGGGTGTCTACTTTTAAAAAATATATGGGTTGATGGGGTAAAATACACTGGCTGGTTTCAAATATGTCCCAAATGGGACATGGGTGCAGGCGGTCTGCATGTCAAAATTTTAATTTGGAAAACAAAAAACTGCACCTACCAAATTTGGCCTTTTACAAAACTATGCATGGGTGGTATCCCTGTACTCAAGAGATGTTGCTGAACACTTATTGGGGTGTTATTTGGCAGTGACACATACCAAAATCTGTGAATTCATGTCTGAAGTACAAGGTTTGTGAAAAAAAACCACAAAAAAATTACTACCACAAAGTTTGACAAAGGCTGGTGGTAGAATTAGTGCATGGAAAGTGTAAAAATACCACCATTTGAGATAGCCTAAGGTGTCTTCTTTTAAAAAATATATGGGTTGATGGGGTAAAATACACTGGCTGGTTTCAAATATGTCCCAAATGGGACATGGGTGCAGGCGGTCTGCATGTCAAAATTTTAATTTGGAAAACAAAAAACTGCACCTACCAAATTTGGCCTTTTACCCCCCAAACAACCCAACAAACCTATGCATGGGTGGTATCCCTGTACTCAAGAGATGTTGCTGAACACTTATTAGGGTGTTATTTGGCAGTGACACATACCATAATCTGTGAATTCATGTCTGAAGTACAAGGTTTGTGAAAAAAACCCACAAAAAAATTACTACCACAAAGTTTGACAAAGGCTGGTGGTAGAATTAGTGCATGGAAAGTGTAAAAATACCACCATTTGAGATAGCCTAAGGTGTCTTCTTTTAAAAAATATATGGGTTGATGGGGTAAAATACACTAGCTGGCTTCAAATATGTCCCAAATGGGACATGGGTGCAGGCTGTCTGCATGTAAAAATTTCAAGTTGGAAAACAAAAAACTGCACCTCAAAAATTTGGCATTTTAGCCCCCAAACAACCCAACAAACCTATGCATGGGTGGTATCCCTGTACTCAGGAGAAATAGTAGAATCTATTTAGCATGTTTTTTCGTTCGCTATTGTCGATGAGGAGAAGTTGTTTCAAATAAAAACAAAGAAATTTGTGTATCTTTTTTTTTTTTACCATATTTTATTATTTTTTTTAATAATATGATAAGATATGATCAAAAAGATGGCATCCATAGAAAGCCCTTCTTGTCCCGATAAAAACAATATATAATATGTGTGGGTACAGCAAATGACAAAGAAGAAAATTACTGCTAAACACAAACAGCACAGAAATGTTAAAATAGGCATTGTCCAGAAAGGACAAAAATGTTTCAAAGGCTCTGTCCTTAAGGGGTTAATATGTAGTTGGTCACCTCTTTGCAACACAAGATTTTCTGTGGTAATTTTTGCCCACCTATCCAGTAGAGCATTTATGAGGTCAGGCTCTGATTTGGGACAAGAAGGCCTGGATCTCAATATCTGTTCCATTTCATCGCAAAGGTGTTTTATGGGGTTATGTTCAGGACCAGTCAATTTCTTCAAGATTAAACTCACCGAACCATGTCTTTATGGACAGGTGGCACACTGAAGTCAGGCAGATAATGTTTTCCTGGCATCTGTCAAAACCAGGATTACCCATCAGACTGTCAAAACAGTGAAGACTCCATAGAACATGTTGCCACTGCTCCAGATTCCAGTACTGCTTTACACTACTCGATCTGATGCTTGGCATTGTACTTGGGGAGGTGAGGCCTGCATGCAGCTGCTCAACCATGGAAACCCATTCAACAAAGCTCCTGTTACACAGTTTTTGTGCTGACAAAAATTCCAGTGAAATTTTGGAACTCTTCAAGTAAGGAATCAGCAGAGCATTGGGAACTTTTACACAACATGCCCCTCAGCACTCAGTGACCCTGCTCTGTGAATTTACGTGGCCTTCCTCTTCGTGGCTAAGTTGCTGCTGTTCCGAAATGCTTCCATTTTCCAACATCATTTACAGTTGGCCATGGAATATCTAGCAGGTATACAATTTCAAGAACTGACTTATTTCAAAGATGGCATCCTATCAGAGTATCACATCTGAATTCACTGAGCTCTCCAGAATGTCTCTTTTTTCAGACTGCATGGCTAGGTGCTTGATAAACACCTATGGCAGTGGGTCTGATTGAAACACCTGAAATTTTTGTCCATATAGTCAGGGCCGGCCTTAGGGGAGTGCGACCTGTGCGAGCGCACAGGGCGCAACACCCCAGGGGGCGCCCGCCCGCCCGGCCGGTAGATAGAAAAAAAAAAGTTAAAAAAAAAAAAAAAAGCCGGTAGAGGCACTGGCTGGGGGAGATCAAAAGATCCCCCCTCACCAGCCCTCTGCTCGGCATGCTGTGCTTGGTCCGGGGAGGGGGCGGAGCTAACCGGCTGAGAGGTGTAGCTCCGCCCCCACCCCGGGAAGCAGAGCAGAGTCTGCATTACGGGGAGCCCCGGGCAGCATGAGATAGTGCTGCTCGGCTCCCCATGCCTGCACCTTCTCTTGCTGCCCATGGCTCCCCCCAGGGCTAGAGAGAGAGAACAGGGGGAGGGGAGAGAGACAGAACAGGGGTTAGGGGGGAGAGAGACAGACAGAACAGGGGGAGGGGAGAGAGACAGACCAGGGGTTAGGGGGGAGAGACAGAACAGGGGTTAGGGTGGAGATAGACAGACAGAACAGGGGGAGGGGGGAGAGAGAGAACAGGGGGAGGGGGGAGAGAGACAGACAGAACAGGGGGAGGGGAGAGACAGACAGAACAGGGAGAGGGGGAGAGAGAGAACAGGGGGAGGGGGAAGAGAGACAGACAGAACAGGGGGAGGGGAGAGAGAGACAGACAGAACAGGGAGAGGGGGGAGAGAGAGAACAGGGCTAGAGAGAGAGAACAGGGGGAGGGGGAGAGACAGAACAGGGGAGGGGTGGGAGAGAGACAGAACAGGGGACAGGGGGGGAGAGAGACAGAACAGGGGACGGGGGGGGAGAGAGACAGAACAGGGGACGGGGGGGAGAGAGACAGAACAGGGGACGGGGGGGAGAGAGACAGAACAGGGGACGGGGGGGAGAGAGACAGAACAGGGGACGGGGGGAAAGAGACAGAACAGAGGGAGAGAGACAGACATGGCAAGGAAGAGGTAAGGGACAAACATGGGAAGGGAGAGAGACACAAACATAGGGGGGCGAAAGAGACGGGGGGGGGGGCGCCACGGGGGAAGCCCGCACAGGGCGCCGGAACACTTAAGGCCGGCCCTGCATATAGTGTATGTATATGTATAAATATATATATATATATATATATATATATATATATATATATATATGTGTGTGTGTGTGTGTGTGTGTCTGTGTGCACCTGTGTATTCTACAATATATTTTGTGCATGGGTTTTTGTTTTTGTTTTCACTGATTACTGATGTACATTTACTAACAAACTTATTTGATCTGGGGAATCAGACAAAAAAAAGAAAGCAATTACCCAGTAGTACACAGTTCAATCTGGAATAAACATTTCCTAGTGACCCTCTTAATATAAAAAATAAAAGTTACATTAAAATAATAGTTTTGTGAGTTTTAATATGTTACTTAGCTACCAAGGAAATATTGACGAACTTAGTGAAATTCTTTGTAAAAACCTATGTTTCGTGATTATGTGATGCTGAATTTTGTTAATGAACGTTGGAAAGGAAGAGAACATTGTTTAGCTTGTCGGCTGAACTATGTTAATGTTTAACATGTTTAGAGTGTTGGTCACTGAATGAATATGTGGTTGTTAGTTCACCACAGTATAACATTATTAGTAATTTTATGATTTAAATTAATAATGTGAATGGTGCAGACGTAAAAGAGATAAAACAGGCATTTTTTTTTTTTTTTTACCATCAATTAATTACTGGAATGTTTTGTAACAAACCAATCATTGATGGCTAATTTTCTTCCAGGGAACTGAAATTAAGGTTAACAAGGCTAATTGTGTTTACCAGTATTCAGGAGGGAAGGAGATAAAAAAAAAGTCAACAAAATCATAGCAAGACTTTATTTAATATTTCAAGGTATACAAATGTGGCAATTGCTTCCGTTATAGCTAAAACACAGCATAATCACCTGAATATATATGAGGAGAAACATGCAATGTATTAGAGCAGCAATGAAGCAATTTTATTCAGTACAAAGTATACGAAGTTCCCATTACAATACAATATTGAATATAACCTACTCTTGATCTGGCTCTTTCATATGGCATTACAGAAGGCAAAATAGAAGACGTATCAGATTATGCATAAATGTTTTATTATACAAAACTTCAAATTTAGGATCATTTATTGTAGAAGAACACTTGTGAAGATTGACAACTTTACTCAAGAGAACATTGTGTTTTCCAAGTTAATAATACGTTAAATCTTACTTCCCATGAACGGCTGTACTTTGTCAGCACAATAGGAATTAAGTGGGTTGAAATAGGGATTAAAAGATTTGTTATAATTTTAATGCTGTTTATTAAATTATATTTAATGCATTCTTTTCCCCTGGGGGCTGAATGCTTTTCACTTTGTTCTAAGTGACAGGTCAAAGACCATTCACTGATAAAGTCCAACCATAGCATAGTACTTTTTCTTTTTGTTACTTTCCTGTATATTTCAGAGGGAAGCAGAGACATTATTAAATAGAAATCTACACACACCAGATAATCAATCCAGAATACTTATTTTCCCCACAGAAATGTGAACTTTTCTGGTGCTACCACCACTGCAAGGGATTCTGGGAAGGCATACACAAATAATGTTTTGGTCCACCGGCCTTATGATGTAGCTCCCTGCACTTAACATGGTTTTGCTATAGTTTGGATTTTAGATGATTTAACTTGTTGGATACAGTGTGCTTGTCCTGTTTTTTGCTTTTTGTTTCACACAGGCGTGAACCACCTTTCTAAGATGTCTGGAAGTTATACAATTATGTTCTTAACCTATGCTTGATGAAATGTATTGGCATGTCTGGTTCCTGGTCCGAAAAACATGTTTTGAGCTTATTCTTTTCTTTCAGATGAAACAATGAGAACACATAACTAGTGCAGTCTTCTAATGATAAAAATAATCACATGTATACTGCTCATTTGCTCTGCGTGCAACCCCATAATGCAGTGCACTAGTGCCTGCTTGAATGTTGCTTATCTCAGTGTAAAAAGGTGATCTGTGCTACCAGACTATACAGTAGTGGAACATCTTGTGTGCCTGAGGCTAGTGCCTTATTAACTTCACCCTTATTTCTTCTCTGCTGATCAATATAACTTATGCAGATTTCTAAATATAAAATTACTTTCTCAGGAATTATATGTAGCAGAGGTACTTAGCCCCTTCCCGAAACAGCATAGAAAAATCACATGTTTAAATGATTGCCAAAGGTAATCAATAATTATCTAGGGTGATCAGATGATGTTGCCATGATGCTTCCTTGAGGAGGCATCAGGCAACACTGAAAATGACCTTCCGACACACATATGATGTGTAGGTACATTAATCGAGAAACAATTAAATTATTAGTTAAACATTAAAAATGCAAAAGTGAAAAAAAAGCCTTGTCACTAAGGGGTTAAACCAATCTGCACGAAGCAATGGTCCATTATTTAGCAATAACCTCTATTGTGTTCATACTAGCTTGATACCCACTGATCCATTTGCATTCTTTATTGTAGTTTACAGAGAGTAGACAAACCGAACTCACCAACAGTTTCAGTCAATTAACAAAAAATGGTTTATAGCTAGACGCAGATTGATTTTGCTACATGGATACGAATGTTTTTTCAAACTTCTGAATGATTTTTTCAGAAGCTGAAAAGGAAAGTAAATAAAAGTTATCCACTACATTTCTTTATTGGATTATTGAAATTATGTATTTACGTCTCTGTATATTGTTGCTGGTGTTGTTTAATGATTTTGTGTGTATTAGTTCATTTGTTTATCGCACTGACATGCAATTTAGTTAAACACAATGAAATTTGAATCCGCAACAAAAAAGATTAAACCTAATCCTTTTGATTAGCTGGAGGAACAGGTTCTTCTGTTTGTATGCTATGCTTAGCTAAAATTTGGACTTTATACCCTTTAATTATTTGAAAGTCCCAATCTATAAAGATTTCAAAATAAGGAAAATGTAATCATCTGTTGAGAGATTAGTTGAATTATCCAGCAGAAGAGACCAGTCCCGTATTTACTGATTATGAAACTACCCATCTATTGGTCTGACCTTGGAATAGAAAAATGGCTGAAATTTTCTAAAAAGAATAAGATAGTTTGAAAGAAGATTTGTACTTCCCAATTCTGCACCCAACTTAATCAGATTTCCAAAATCTACAAAAATGTATTTTCAGCAAATTGGTTGGGCTTTTATGTTCATACAGCAAAAATTAGAAGCCACTACCAAACTTTGGGCCAGATTTATCAAGGGAAAAAAAGTGCTGTTTCAAAAACTTGCTACATTTGGAGAAAACTGCTATAGAATTCCATTGGTTTCCATGGTTATTACTACTATTTTAGCACTTTTTCCAGAAATAGCACCATTTTTTTCTTGATAAATAAGGTCACTTATGTCATGTCCCCTCAACTATTTGGCTTTAAGTACAGTACAGTACCGCTGGTAGTGTGATTGTCACCTCTCCCAAGCCCAAGAAGTTGGGAGGTATGTTGTGTGGTCATTAATGGCTATGGTTATTCCTAGTTGAAATCTAAGTGAACCATATGACTTAACACCACAAAATTTCTGTGTTCAGACCTTGGACAGACTGTACTTGTATTAGTTCAGCAACTTTGTGGTGATGACAGATTCATGGCTTCCAAATAGTGTTTTGGGTCTTTTTTAACAAGTCAAATGCCACACAGTGAGATACTGAATGCAAGTGGATGTGGAGTTTATCAAAGAGTAAATCTGAATCTTACAATCCGCTTACATTTTATTGGATTGATGATAATCTCCTGTGCATCATGGCTCTAAAATAAACATGATTCCATTTCTACCTATGATACATATAACACAGATTATAAACACAGATGATAAAGATTATTACCATTTATCTTATTATTTATGCTATCACATTCTACAGCACTGGGCAACCAAAGCATACAGACAGCAGGTAATGTAGCAAGCTAAGCCATACTAGAATATTATGAACATTGCATCCTGCTTGTATTATACAACATGTGGTTGAAGGCAACATACAGTCATCTTTAACCCTTTAAAGGGTCTGGTGCCCAAAATGCATCTTCCAAATGTTAATGCATATTAAAGTACATTCGAAGTACTTTAAAATGCATGTTTTACATTTTTCATAATGATAATGGGGGACACTTGATAGTTACATGACCCTATAAAAAAAAAATACATTTAGAATTTTTGTGATTTAGCAACACTTTTCCTAAAGCTCTCACTTTATGCTTTACCTACACATGTACCTTTTACCCAAATAGAATTTTGACTATTGTGAACATAAGACTACAATTATTGTTATAACTATAATTATTAACAGTAGTTTAGCACTTATCAAAGGATTATGTAAATGTTTGTTTTTTGCAGTTGTTTTACTAAGCTGTAAGTACTGTTAATGCATCAGAAACAAAATACAAATTATTCTGTGCATATATTAAGAGAATTGTGTTGTAATTTAGCATTACAAGAGATCCTGACACATGGCAAATCATTGTACCTCTGTTTCAAGCAGTTCACTTGCACAGGATGCTGGGTAGCAGCACTGTCATCTCACAAACTAGGTTGCTCACTTATCTTCACTCTGATATCAAACAGCCCACATATGGACACCAGCATTTAGCCACTGAAATTTAATTATCAAATCTACAAAATAAATATAGTCCTAAGGGCTAACAAAAATACCCGTTGCCTGGGAAACAAATGGCATCAATAGAAAATAAATATTTGCTCCTCAACATGTGCAGATGTATTGTAATCCAAATGATCAGTTTTCATTTTGATGTATATTTTGATTTGCTGTGCATTATGGTAGAGACGGAGAAAGATGGATTTGCTATAAAGGAGTATGTTAAATATGTTTCTTTGTTTGCACGTCTTGCTTGCAGATTTCAAGAGACCTTTTTTTTTTTAAAGATGATTTATGTAAAGATAATTTACATATTTTTGTGGGGGTTTTTTTGCCTTTATTCTAGATCAACAATCATGCGTTATTGGAAAGACTGAACTTTTTACATGTTGGGGAATATGTAACAATTATCATAATCGCAATTACATTCATAAATAGTCCAAAATAAATAATGCACTAACTCATTATGCTAATTGTAGAGGATTAGATTTTTGGGACATTGGGACTTTGCAGCTGGACAGTGATTCCTGGAGTGTGAAGATCTGCTGCTTTTACCTTATATGCTAATTTTGCACATTTGTTTTGTATGTGCAATAAATCTTCCTTATGGATCTATGTCAGTGGCAGGGCCGGCCTTAGGGGTGTGTGACCTGTGCGAGTGCATTTACATCATCCCTTAGCAACAAGACCAGACTGTTTCATACATGTTCTTGAGGTATTTGACCTTTAACCAATGGGTAAAGTGGGCACTTTCCAAGGGCCCACTGGTTACGGGCCCAATGTGCCCCCCCTCCCCTGCCCATATGACTGTCTCACACGGAGACACCGCTTGCGGTGTCACCCGGTGCGGTCCGCACTCCACTGGGTGCCATATGAGTGCATGCCAAGTGCTGTGGGTGCAATATGTGCATATAAAGTGCTGTGGGAGGATGGGACACTTCATCCCGGCTGCATCCACGCAGCTGCTTCACCGCCTTCTCTGCACCACAAGACAGCTCGTCGCGGGACATTTCATAGCTAAAGGTAAGTTTATTTTAGTATTTTAGCTATTTTAGTTTATTTTAGTAAGGGTGGTTAGAATTAGGGTTTAGGGGGTTAGATATAGTTTTTAGGGTTTGGGGTTAATTTTAGTATTAGGGTTTAGGGAGTTAATTTTAGTATAAGGGTTCGGGGGTTAGTTTTAGGTGGTTAGTATTAGGGTTCGGGGGTTAGTATTAGGGTTTAGGGGGTTAGTATTAGGGTTTAGGGGGTTAATTTTAGTATTAGGGTTTGGGGGTTAGTATTAGGGTTTAGGGGGTTAGTATTAGGGTTTAGGGGGGTAATATTAGAGTTCGGGGGTTAGTATTAGGGTTTAGGGGGTTAGTATTAGGGGTCGGGGGTTAGTATTAGGCGTCGGGGGTTAATTTTAGTATTGGGGTTTTGGGGTTAATTTTAGTATTGGGGTTTGGGGGGGCACTTTGGGGGGAATCATTTATTAGGGGGGGGTTGTTTTCTTTTTACTTTTACATTTGTAAGAGCTGACAGTTCAGCGCTGAACTGTCAGCTCTTACATAGCCGCGTCCGCGATGAAACGGCCACGTTATTCTTCATTGCTGACAGTTCAGCATTCTAACTGCAGCGCTGAACTGTCAGCGATGAAGATGCGGCGAAGAAGAGTCCTGGAGCCTGCTGTGGGTGCTGTATGTTTTTTGTATTAAGTCATTAACCTTTTAAGGACCAGGGATTTTCCTGGGCCAAGGACCAGAGCGTTTTTCAATTTTTAATACGCGGTTTTTGAAACATAATTTTCCTCACTCTCATTTAACGTACCCATACAAGTTATATGTTGTTTTTTAAAGGAAAGCTAGAGCTTTCTTTTGATACCCTAGACAAAAAAATGATTTACATTTTAGTATTAAAAAATACATATAAAAGTTTTTCACCATTATTTTCCCAAAAATAAGCTACATAACTAGTGCAACACTAACCCACTTATCCCCCCTAATTAACTAACTAATAAAAAAGAAAAATATTGGTTCCCAAACCCCCCATAACCAAAAAGACAGAAAAAAACTCTGAAGAGTGCGATGTCAGATCAGAAAAAATCATGCAACAGGCATGCAGGGGTTACATTTTATTAAATAAATATATTAAAATTACCTTTATTTATTAAAAAAAACTTTATAAATTGTAAAAATAAAAAAATCTGCTAAAAAAAACTAAATGAGGGCCATAAAGTGGAAGGAAACTGATCACAGTTAAAATAACCTCTGTGTATGTTATTAATTTATTTTTACTTACAGGTCACTCTCTGTGCTTCACTATAAGAACGTGAAGCACAGAGAGTGAATTAGAGGCAAAGTCAGTGTGTGAACACACTGACTTTGCCATCTAATTTGCATGTTATCGCGGTGATCACATTATCACCACGATCACATGCCCGGAAATGCACCGATCGGGTCCAGGAGCTTTGCCTCGGGTGCGAGGCTTAGTCCTAGACCCGTTGCAGACTAGCTGGCGGTGCCCACGGAGCGCACCGCCGGCTAGACTGCATGACGAGTTAACTCGTCATAAGGTCGCTAATGCGGCGGCTCTTATGACGAGTTAACTCATCATAAGGTCGGGAAGGGGTTAAGGTGCAATGTGGGTGCAGGGAAAAGTAAATAAAAACAAGAAATGCAATTTTTCAATAAAAATTTTTTTTTTTATAGCCATCAGACAATTTTCAGTGTTCCTTTTTCTTTTTGGCCATTAGTAATCGCCATTTAGTTCACTCTTTATCGAATCCTTTGGTCATTTTTTCCTCTTTTTTTCCTTTTTGAATATATCAAAAATTGCCCGTACTCTCATACATTGAGAAGTACACATAAATACACATAAATAAAGACATGGACATATCCCCACTCTAAACATTATAATTTTTAATCTTAGCTTCTTTACACCAATAACATTCAATAAAAATTTTATTACACAAATTATATTTTATTATACAAATAGTTGAATGTGATTTGAAAATAGTTGCATATAATATTATAAGTTTACAATGCGGCTTTAGAAAAATTGAGTCGAGGGGGCCCCACTGCTAAAGACTTTTCCCAAGGCCCAGTAGGGTCTTAAAACACCCCTGGGTGAAGCTAATTTGTGACAGAAAATGTGTAATGTGAGACATAATTATTCACTCTCACCAAAATGCAAGACAATCCTATAGGATCTGGTGCATGATATGTAAAAAAATATAGGGACTGTCACCTAAATATTGTTTAAACTATGGATATAGAGAGTAAAACATTATTTTAAACTATCCATGGATTGTGTTAGTAGAATTGTAAGCTTAAGTAGGAGGGAAAAAATGCCTTAATAATGTTTTTCTATAATGTCCAAATCCTATTTAGAAATCCATGTATCCACCCAAATAATAAGAGATGATTTACTTTGAACAATAAATCAGGTGGATCTACCATTAGTATGGTTTTCTTTTAAAACCATCATTTTATTAGTATGCAGAATACTATCATGAAAAAAATCCATTGCAAATCTGCAACATCCTACACACATTAGGAGAGCTTATGTCCTGCAGTGGGAAACTATATAACATAAATATTGAGCCATCCTGATAAAATTGGCTTGGCTCTAAATAGTCTAACATTTGAGGATTGCCACATTGAGTTTCCTATAGCCATTCTCAATAAATACTTGCAGGGTGCATTACATTCAAAGGTTTCTCTTATAGTTGTCTCTTGCTACATTAATTATGCTTATAAATAGAAATGAGAAATGTTTAGGCGTCAATTAGTAAATTGGAACGATCACACTGATCCTCCATCAGTACAACTTGAACAAATTTATCTTACCTTTCCAATGCTCTATTGGGTGATAGGTCAATGTTCATTCTAGGAGAATTAACACATAGGTGGTTCAGCACAAATCAAGTGAAGTGGAATTTTAATCCGAACAGTGGCAACGTTTCAACCCAAAAGGTCATTGACAAGCAATGGCATGATAAATACCTATTGGGTCGAAACGTTTGCACGCTTCGGATTAAAATTCACCTTCACTTGATTTGTGCTGAACCGCCTGTGTGCTTTTTCTCATATTGTGGAGGATTGGTGGAGCCTCTGGGGGCACTCTGTCTACTTAGTGTGCTGATTTTACCACAGAACCTGCCCTGGAAGAACTTAAGAGCCCTTGCATGCCCTGTTGCTTCCACTTACTAAGTTTAGGATTACCTGTATCAATACTCTTGCAGAAGGACATATATCTAAAGTACAGCCACGTTGTTCCTTCAGCTCCATGGTAGTCATCGGAGCATTGTGCTATAATTTTAACCTCATATTCCAATAAAACCCATTTTTCTATGTGCCTTTGCAGTGGACCTAGTTTAGTAGGGTTGGTTGGTATCAATACCAAGAGTTGACTCTGTGCCTGTGACATTATTGGGTAATCGCAAGTAATTATAATTTGTATTTGCTAACGTTATAAATAGGACCTGGAGTTTCATTGCACATTTTAAATATGTAAATCATGTTTAAAAGAAATTATGCCAAATCAAGCTGTGTGCACAGGACATAAAGCAAGTAAATAGATTCAAGCTTCCTGGCACTGCTGTGACCCACTCAACTGTGGATATTAGGATCAAAACTGTGATGCTCTAAAAACAACAGATGGCCCTGGCGTTACTTAGAAATATGACATCTGAGTAAAAAAGATGAATCACTGCAGACATTTCTACGACTGTATTTTAATACATATTAACGAAGATATTTACATATGGCTACGATCCAAATGATGGAGGAAGACAACTTAACCTGACTCACATACTTTGGTTTTGACATCTCCCTTCTGCATCTAGGTGGAGGCAGAATGTGTAATGAATGGCAAACCCCCATGTTTTAAAATTAGCTGCAGGTGCAGGTGTTCTTCTGTAGTTCTAAACTAAAAAGTTTATCTGAAGGCAGTACAAAAACAGTGTATCTGGGCTACAGATGTCTTTGATTTTGGTGTGTGTGTTTCTGATGAGAATATTGTATAAATCAGTTTATGTTAAGTGTATTATACTGGTTCTGTGTTTAACCCCTTAAGGACAGAGCCTTTGAAACATTTTTGTCCTTTCTGGACAATGGCTATTTTAACATTTCTGTGCTGTTTGTGTTTAGCAGTAATTTTCTTCTTTGTCATTTGCTGTACCCACACATATTATATATTGTTTTTATCGGGACAAGAAGGGCTTTCTATGGATGCCATCTTTTTGATCATATCTTATCATATTATTAAAAAAAATAATAAAATATGGTAAAAAAAAAAAAAATACACAAATTTCTTTGTTTTTATTTGAAACAACTTCTCCTCATCAACAATAGCGAACGAAAAAACATGCTAAATAGATTCTACTATTTCTCCTGAGTACAGGGATACCACCCATGCATAGGTTTGTTGGGTTGTTTGGGGGCTAAAATGCCAAATTTTTGAGGTGCAGTTTTTTGTTTTCCAACTTGAAATTTTTACATGCAGACCGCCTGCACCCATGTCCCATTTGGGACATATTTGAAGCCAGCTAGTGTATTTTACTCCATCAACCCATATATTTTTTAAAAGAAGACACCTTAGGCTATCTCAAATGGTGGTATTTTTACACTTTCCATGCACTAATTCTACCACCAGCCTTTGTCAAAGTTTGTGGTAGTAATTTTTGTGTGGTTTTTTTTCACAAATATTGTATTTTAGACATAAATTCACAGATTTTGGTATGTGTCACTGCCAAACAATAACCCAATATGTGTTCAACAACATATCCTGAGTACAGGGATACCATCCATGCATAGGTTTGTTGGGTTGTTTGGGGGCTAAAGGGCCACATTGTGAATGTGCGCATTTTCAACTTGGAATATTGACGTGCAGTCAGCCTGAGCCCATCTTTCATTTGGGACTTTTTTTTAAGTAGGACAGTGTATTTTACCCCAAAAAGTATATATTTTGTAAAAGTAGACACCCTAGGCTATTTTAAATGGTGTTATTTTAACACTTTCCATGCACCAATTCTACCACCAGCCTTTGTCAAAGTTTGTGGTAGTCATTTTATTGTGTATTTTTTCCCACATACATTGCACTTTAGACACAAATTCACATATTTCGGTATGTGTCACTGACAAACAATACCACAATATATGTTCAGCAACATCTCCCGAGCACAGGGATACCACCCATGCATAGCTTTGTCAGCTTTGTTAGGGGTTGAAAGGCTACATTTGAGAGGTGCGCTTTTTGATTTTCAAACTTGGAATTTGAACATGTAGAGCAAGGAAGGGGTTAATAGCTCTTATAAGAGCCTTTGTAGTACTGTACAAAAAAATTAACCCCTAAAAATGCACAGACAAGAAAAAATGTTCTGCTGTGCAGTGATCAGTGGCAGGGAAGGGGTTAATACACTACACTATACAAAAGGTATGGCTTTTATAAAAGCCCTTGGGACTCACAATTTATTAACATTTTATTTAATTTATTACAATTTAAAAATTATGTTATACAGATCTGTCTCTTTCCCTCACTAAAACTCAAGTGAGGAGAGGGAGGCAGATCCATATGGGTCAGAACAATATTTACGAACCAGACGAATGGTGATGCTCATCTGAGAAATCACCAAACCACCTTTGCCACTGATCGGCTGTTACTGATCGCTATACACGCGTTCAGACAGCTTCAAAAGGAATACACGTAATCCCCTAGTGGGTATAATTAACCCCTAGTGAGTCTGACAAAAAAAATGCTGATAGCAAAAAAAAATCCTTCGGCGACTAGATTGCTCCATATGCGCTGCTTAGGCAGTGACCATATGCACTGCTTAGGCAGTGACCATATGTGCTGCTTAGGAAGTGATATACGGCAAGGAAGGGGTTAATAGCTCTTAAAAGAGCCTTTGATATACTGTAATAAATCAAAGTAAAAAAAAATAACCCCTAAAAAAATGCACAGACAGCAAAAAATGTGCTGCTGTGTAAGATCACTGCGTACACAGCGATCAATTGCAGGGAAGGGGTTAAATACTGGAAACGGCTTTTATAAAAGCCTTTGGGTCTCAATTCTATTAAATATATTATAATTAAAAACTTACATTATACAGCTCTGTCTCCCTCCCTCACTAAAACTCAAGTGAGAGGGAGGCAGATCTACACGGGTCAGATCAAATATTTACACATATTGATCTAACCAGACGAATGGTGATGCTCATCTGAGCAAACGCCAACTAGCCATTGTCACTTATCAGCTGTTACTGATCGCTATACATGCGCTCAGACAGCTAAAAAAATTTTTTTACGTTAAACGTAGTCCCCTAGCGGGTATAGTTAACACGTGACGGGTGTAATAAAAAAGTTTTAAAAAAATTAAAAATGCTTCTGCAGCAAGATTGCTGCATTTGCGTCAGATCGCTGATTAGGCAGTGATCTACGGCAAGAAAGGGGTTAATCTCTCTTAAAAGAGGTTTTTTTATACTGTAATGAATTACAGTAAAAAAAAATAACCCCTAAAAAATGCACAGACAGCAAAAAATGTGCTGCTGTGTATGATCACTGCGTACACAGCGATCAATGGCAGGGAAGGGGTTAAATGGCTTTTATAAAAGCCCTTGGTGTTTAAAATTTTATTAAATATTTTTTTTATTTTTTTATTTTATTTTTTTACTTGATCTGATCTGTCTCTCTCCCTTACTAAAAGTAGTAAGGTGAGGGAGGCAGATCAATACTTGTCAAAGGCAATATTTAGTAATATTGCCTTTGACAGTATGGTAAGTGCTCATCAGAGCACTTACCATACATGCCTGCACACAGATCACATAGATCTGTTGTGCCGGCATCGACTGGCTCCCCCTAGAGCATCGGAAGTGAAATACTTTCACTTCCGATGCTCTTGCCATTAGAAGGGAAACGCTGCCTGTACAGGCAGCGTTCCCTTCTACTGAGCCGATGGGGTCGCTCAGGAGAGCGACCACCATCGGCTCTGGGCAGCCTGGAGGTGTTGTTAAGTGCCTCGCTGGCGAGGCACTTTAACAACACCGGAGATGCTTAGAAAGCGAACGATCGTTCGCTTTCTAAGCACATGTGTGCAGCGGGCGCAGCCATTTTTAAATGGCTGCTACGATCACTCCGTGGAGTGATCGTAGCGCGCCCCTGCACATTTGGGGGGTGTTGCACAATGCCTCTACCTAGAGGCATTGTAGCAACACCGTTAGAGTAAAGAAAGCGACCGCTGGTCGCTTTCTTTACTCCATTTAGTGCATGACGTGCCAGGCACGTCAGCTGTCGGCAAGTCCACGATTTGCCGTGACGTGCCTGGCACGTCATCTGTCGTTAAGGGGTTAACCTTTGATTGGAAATCAAATATTTGTTCTTTGGCGATAATAATAAATATATAACCAGGTAAGGTATGTTAAGACCTTCTCTCGTTTTTAAGTATGTCCTGAGGATGTTACTTTTGTCCAACATCCACGTCTGTCGAGCACTAATGATATAGTATGTGTATTGCATTCAAACATTATTGCAGATTAAAGAGGAACTAGGCCACTTCTGCCTGATTAAAACAGCCTTCTGGAAAATGCACTATTCAAAAGATTACATGATGGTGTATACAGCTCACTGCTGGACTAAATTAACCTCTTTGGCTTGTTTTTTTTTTTTCTGTTTCCCTGTGTTGAGATAGAATAATAACCTTTTTTTTGGGGGGAGTAGAATACTCATGGATATTATGCCAGCAAAACTCTAGGTATAATAAACAAAAAGTTCTGACAAAGGTTAGTCATCAACATAAAAAATAATGGAACAAATGGAATAATGGTGAGGTCTAGTGTAGGAGGTTTATTCTCTAAAATATGAACTCTGGAGGTGACAGCACTAATAGCCAAGATAGAAAAGGTGGGAAAATTAAAGAAATCATTTTTGTCTTTACTCCCTCTTTAATCAATTTGTAACAAGTAACATATATTTTTTTGTTACTAATCCAATATCACAGCTAAAAAGGTGATAATAATTTATTCTTACAGTGCATCTTACCAAACTTAAGGTTCAAAATGGATTAGTCTCCCAACATAACATCTATTATTAATTCAGTCCCTGTCATTATCTGTCGATGTGCTCCTATCATTTTTGACATTGAAGGTCACTTGAACTACAGACAAATTAAAAGAAGTTCAAAACATTATCAACAAGATTTTCTTCAACTAAATACCCTGTTGGATATACTTTAAGATACACTATATTACTAAATTTGTACAACTCACACATTTTAAAGGGACTTTTAAGTATTGTTTTACTGTTTATGTAGAGCAGGGGTGTCCAGTTTTTTTCCGCAGGGG
The DNA here is from genome assembly GCA_036172795.1 of Pelodytes ibericus. NCBI lineage: Eukaryota > Metazoa > Chordata > Amphibia > Anura > Pelodytidae > Pelodytes > Pelodytes ibericus. The sequence continues at coordinate 164,419,314 of CM069858.1, forward strand.
GCCACTTCACCAGAAATGTATGTGTGCATGGGCCACATAAATTTTTCATTGAGAGAAATTATACACACACACATATATATATATATATATTCACAGTAATTTGCAGTGTGAGTGTATCACAGACTCCACAGCAATAAAACTCACACACTGCACATTACAGTGACTCCACAGCAATCACCGTAAAAAAAACAAAAAACCTCACATTAAATACACCCAGCCACACATTGAGACTTATACATAAAATGTGCACACAATGACATATATACAAATAAACAGTCACACTTAAACATTCAAACAGACTCACACAGAGACACACATTAACACACACAGACTCACAAGCTCATACACAGAGACACTTTCACACACACTCACACACAAAGATACTTACACACTCATACACAAAGACACTTACAGACACACACACACAGACTCACACAGAGACACTTACACACAGAGATCTATGGGGGCTGCTCCGCAACTGACTGCCCTCCCTCTGACTCGTGCGCATGACGTCATGTGCAGGGTAGAGGAGGGATTATGTGTGCAACACTTTCTGCTGCGCTCTGTAGGGGTACTTAGTTCCCAATGCTCGGTACAGTTCTACATGCAGCTGGAGGTGCGGTCACTGCTGCAGATCTCATGAGGGCCACACCTCCATGTCCAGCGGGCCGCATGTTGGACTCCCCTGATGTAGAGAATAATAAAATCATTGAAAATATATAAGCAATAAATTGTGTTAGAAGAATTCCATGCAAATGCCTTAACTAGGAGAACAATGTATTTTAAATGTGTTTATTGAGTCTCCTTTTTATGACATCGATGGCTTGATATGTAAATTAATTGGTTTTCAATGGATAATTTGCATACTAAGCCAGAGGTGTTGTCATAACAGGAGACTCCACAGATTTGTCTCCTAATTTAGGCATTTGCTTGCAATTGTGTTAATAAAATGTATAGATCATTTTCATTTTTATCTTACATTCACAGTAAAAATAATGTTTAGGTGATTAATTCCTTTTAATATGTACAGGCTTTATTAAAAAATGGTATAAATTTGCAAGGCACATGGAGATTTAAAAAGAGCAGAGACAAATAAATATCCCAGTATCGGCCATTAACTAAAAAAACTTTTGAAATTCGAGTAATGCAAAATCCAAACGTATGAGCAAAGGATCAAAAATTATAGGGTTTATTCTTTTTCTGAGTTTGATATGTTTAAACGATTATATAGAATGCTACCAGTAAATTGTAAATTAATTGTCAAGTATTTTTAAAACCATGTTTAGCTGAACGCCCAAAAAATCTTATAATACATTTCCTACTATACAAAATGTTCTACCACTGCTAAAAATATATATTGATAGTCTTGATAAAGGCCCGATAAAGGACTGAAACGTCGACTGGATCTACAAAATGTATTTTTTGAGATATTAAAGGTTTGACTATATATTTTTCTACAAAGACCCGTGAGTGCGTGTTTTTCAACTATTTTGGATATCTATCTATATATATATATATATATATATATATATATATATATATATATATATATATATATTGTGACCGACGTAAACCTGCGGGCATTACGCGTTTGTCAACTAAACAGAAAATGGGTAGTAATCTCAAATGTCTTTTAGCAAATGCAAGAAGCTTGACAAACAAAATGGGTGAGCTGGAGATACTGGTAAGTGCTGAACAGTATGATTTAATCGGAATCACGGAAACGTGGTGGGATGAGACCCACGACTGGTCAGTTAATTTACAAGGCTACTCACTTTTTAGAAAGGACAGAGTAAATAGAAAAGGGGGAGGGATATGTCTATATGTAAATCCTAAACTAAAGCCCAGTATTAAGGAAGGTGTGCATGACGTAACTGGAACTGATGTGGAGACACTGTGGGTGGAGATTAGCTTAGACGCTAAAAAGAATCGCACATTACTTGTAGGTGTATGCTACAAGCCACCAAATATTAGTATTGATGGAGAAGATCAGCTTTTATTACAAATTGAAAAGGCTGCAAATCTGAATGAAGTTCTAATCATGGGAGATTTTAATTACCCAGATATAGATTGGAATTGTGGCACAACTAGTTCCGCTAAGGGCAGCAAGTTTCTGAACCTGCTTAATAACACATTTATGGCACAATTAGTAGACACCCCAACTAGAATGGATGCCTGTCTGGATTTAGTAATAACAAACAATGAGCAGCTTATCTCAAACATCAAAGTAAGAGAACACTTGGGCAATAGTGACCATAACATGGTTTCGTTTGAGATTAATGCAAAAAAGCAAATTGGTAACTACGCCACCAAAACACTTAATTTTAGAAGGGCCAACTTTGATGGACTAAGGGCATCAATGGAACATTTAGACTGGGAACGATTGTTTTCTGGACTAAACACAGAAGACAAGTGGAATGCCTTTAAGCACACATTACAAAAGTACATATCCCAATATATACCTTTGGGAAACAAATACAAAAGACACAAATCAAAACCAATGTGGCTTACCTGTACCGTGAAACAGGAAATGCAAAACAAGAAAATGGCATTCAAACATTATAAAAGCAAGGGATCAACATTATCATTTATAAAATACAAAGATGCCAACAAAGCCTGCAAAAAGGCAATTAAAATGGCTAAATTGGAAAACGAGAAAAGGATTGCTAAGGAGAGTAAAATTAACCCCAAAATTTTTTATAAGTATATAAATGGAAAAAAGCTAAAGAGGGAAAATGTTGGGCCCTTGTTATCCCAAATGGGAAATTTGGTAAGTGAGGACAGAGAAAAAGCAGACATTTTAAATACTTTTTTTTCTTCGGTTTATACTAAGGAAAAACAGATGGATGAGCCCCTGCTACCGGAAGTTACGGAACAGTCACTACAAACATGGGATTGGCTGACACAGGAAAAAGTGTTTATGCAATTAAACTCTGTTAAGATAGACAAGGCCCCAGGGCCAGATGGTATACACCCAAGGGTCCTTAGAGAGTTAAGCATAATTCTGGCCAGACCAATATTTATGATCTTTAGGGATTCGTTCAGTTCAGGTATAGTGCCAACAGACTGGCGAAAGGCGGATGTCATTCCAATATTTAAAAAGGGATCAAAATCTCTGCCTGGTAATTATAGGCCAGTGACATCTGTAGTGGGGAAATTATTTGAAGGATTGCTAAAGGTGTACACTCAAGAATACATCTTGAATCAGAATATAATTAGTAAAAGTCAACATGGTTTTGTGAAAGACAGGTCTTGTCAAACAAACGTAATAACATTCTATGAAGAGGTCAGTAAAAATATAGATCTAGGTGTGGCAGTTGATGTGATCTATTTGGATTTTGCTAAAGCATTTGATACAGTTCCACACAAAAGGTTACTCTACAAATTGAGAGAAATAGGATTGGGGGCAAATGTATGTATTTGGATTGAAAATTGGCTAAAAGATAGAACACAGAGGGTTGTTGTAAATGGTAAAGCTTCAAATTGGACCAGGGTAGTGAGCGGAGTACCTCAGGGGTCTGTTTTGGGTCCTCTTCTTTTTAATCTGTTTATTAATGATCTCCCACGTTGTGCTGAGTGCCATGTCTCAGTGTTTGCTGATGACACAAAATTAGGTAAGGTAATAAAGACTAATCTTGATGTTTTTTCTTAACAGGAAGATTTGGACAGAGTAGGGAACTGGGCAAGAAAGTGGCAAATGAGGTTCAATATAGACAAATGTAAAGTTATGCATTATGGGAAAAATAATAACAAAGCAACATATACGTTAAATGGTATTTCCCTGGGAAAAACTACTAACGAAAAAGATTTAGGAATCATTGTAGATAACAAACTTGGCAACAGTGCCCAATGCCAGTCAGCAGCTGCAAGGGCCAATAAGATATTGGCATGTATAAAACGAGGTATAGATTCACGGGAGGAGGACAGCATCTTGCCTCTTTACAAATCAATGGTAAGACCTCACCTTGAATATGCAGTACAATTCTGGGCACCAGTCCTTAAAAAGGATATCAAGGAACTAGAAAAAGTGCAAAGGAGAGCTACAAAATTAATAAGGGGATTGGAGGATCTTAGTTATGAAGAGAGACTTAAAAAATTGCATTTATTTACTTTAGAAAAAAGGCGTCTTAGAGGGGATATGATAACATTATATAAATATGTGCAGGGCCAATATAAGGAGCTCTCCAGGGACCTGTTCATTAATAGAAATGTACAAAGAACAAGAGGTCACCCCCTGAGACTGGAAGAGCAAAGATTTCATAGGCAGCAAAGGAAGGGATTCTTTACGGTAAGGGCAATAAAATTATGGAACTCACTGCCAAGAGAGGTAGTGCTATCAACCACAATAGATGCATTTAAAAATGGTCTGGATGTTTTTTTAGAAAAGCAGAACATACAGGGGTATTAATAATAGAATGAGCATTAATAATAGAGCTTTTTGATCCAAGGAGAAATCTGATTGCCCTTTTGGAGTCAAGAAGGAATTTTTTTCCCCCTAGGAGGCAACATTCCAAAAAGCTTCCTTAGGGTTTTTTTTTGCCTTCTTTTGGATCAAAACGCTGAAATGATAGGTAGAAGGGTTGAACTTGATGGACTTGTGTCTTTTTTCAACCTAAATTACTATGTTACTATGTTACTTTGACAGCAAGGAATTGTGCTGGAAGGAGTCTATATATCTCCCCAGATTTTGCACAGCTCCTACTTTGTATAATTAGCCCCAGGGAAATGTGTTATGTTACACTTTAATATAGCACTTTATGTATGTGTATGTGTGGGCCCTGGGGTGGAGCACTTGGAGAGTAGGGACGGCCAGTGCTCCACTTCACATTTCATATGTTGCTTGGAACCTACAGGTGAAAAGCCCAGTGTTCCAATCCTAATTTACCTCACCTGAAAAGGCTTGCTGATTACAGGTGCTCTTAAATACTCCCCTGCCAGAGGAGGGGAGAGACTGTGTTTTGATTTCTGTGAGTGGAAGCAGGGAGCTGAAAACACTGAAGTAAGGTTGTGATTTAGGGTTATGTTGGGAAATGGACAAGCCATCCAACCCAGTTAGCTTAGTATTTTTGTTTAGTTAGTGCTCAGAAGAGCATCTTGGAACCACAATAAAAGAAAGCAAGTCTTTTACCTCATCCAGTGTGTGAAGTGTCTCTGAAGCCTGAAAAGACTGTGTGTAATAGACATGTGCAAAACTAAAATTTTCGTTTCGTTTTCGTCCATTCGGACAAAAATGTTTTTTATTTCGTCTAAAACTAATTTCGTTCATTACTGCATTTGTTTCAGACGAAATTCGTTCATTATTTTCGTTTCGTTAATTTTTATTCGTTCGTTTTATAGAATACAATGTAATACTATTGGCTTTCTATAAACCGAACGAGAGCCCCATTCATAAGAAATTCTTATGAATGGGGCTCTCGTTCGGTTCATAGAAAGGCAATAGTACTACATGTTTTCTATAAGCCGAAAGTCTATAAACCGATTGCTATTCTATAAACCGAACGTTAGGTTTATAGAATAGCCATAGGATTACATGTATTACATAAGCCGAAAGTCTATAAACCGAACGTTCGGTTTATAGGCTGTCAGCATTTAACTACACGGAGACAGAGTCTCCATTCATAAAATTATGAATGGAGACTTTGTCTCCGTATAGTTAAATGCCGACAGCCTATGAACCGAACGTTCGGTTTATAGGCTGTCGGCATTTAACTATACGGAGACAGAGTCTCCATTCATAAAATTATGAATGGAGACATTGTCTCCGTATAGTTAGAAGCCGACAGCCTATAAACCGAACGTTCGGTTTATAGGCTGTCGGCTTATGGAATACATGTATTCCTATTGCTATTCTATAAACCGAACGTTCGGTTTATAGAATAGCAATAGGAATACATGTATTCCATAAGCCGACAGCCTATAAACCGAACGTTCGGTTTATAGGCTGTCGGCTTTTAACTATACAGAGAAAAAGTCTCCATTCATAATTTTATGAATGGAGACTCTGTCTCCGTATAGTTAAATGCTATTGTATTCTATAAACCGACTCTATTTCGGCTTATAGAATGCAATAGTACTACGAATGGACGAATGAACGAATGATTTTCGTTTATTAACCATTCGTTCATTCGGCTTTCGTTAGCTTAGCATTTTCGTTCTTCGTTCTTCGTACGAATTGACGAAAATGCTATTTTCGGACGAAAATGCATTCGTCCGAAAACGAATGCACATGTCTAGTGTGTAACCCCCAAATCCCAGGACAAGGTACCAAGGGAAAGGAGTACTTTTGTCACAATATATATACATATATTGCATTCAAATATTATTACAGATTAAAGTAGAACTATAACCTGATATCCTTTTGAAAAATGCACCATTCAAAAGTTATTCCACCAAAGTCTTTGCCCAAGGATTTAACGGAGCAGTGTTCAGAGGAGAGGGAAAGTGGAGCGACCAGCTCTTGGTTATGGGAGAGTATCTTCTGCCCAGCTAGAGATGTGTTCAGTTGCTAAACACAAGTGGCTGCTGAATCACAGTTTTTGTGATATGACAACCTGAAGTCTAACTGAAAGTTAAAAATGAAGGCAATTACTGTGCTTCCTAGGAGCCCGTTTAAAGTGGACTTCTGTCTGTATAAATGTTGTAATTGGTAGGGTTAGTTTATCCTTAAAGGTCTACTTTTGGTGCAGTCACATGTAATTTGTGTTTGTATGTCCTTTTTCATTATGCTGGTTCTGATAAAAATGGTTTTCAGTGAGTGTTCCTCAATTCAAGGTGCCACTGATTACAAATTTAGTTCCCAGCCTTTATTAGGGTGTTTTTCACAGTGGACCTATGATTAAGCGCAGTCTGCGTGAAATGCGTAAGGTGTGGTGCTTATCTATTTTTTTCTTATCCCCGCAAGTGCCTTGTTTTTACATTGTTACAGTAAAGTATACCTTTTTACAACAAAGAGGGGTTGAGAACAAGGCCGTTGGAATTGAATGGGAGGATAAAGAGTACAGGTGCAAACTATGTACTGCTAATATGCTCTCTCCTAAAGGGCATATATCTGAAAATACATAATATATAGAAAGAAGCAGACATGCACACTGGTGTATAAGTCAAAAAAACTTTAATATTTATTAGGTAAATGTATCGACAGATGGGTACGCATAAACAGTATATATCTCAAAATAGGGGACACATAGTGGAAAAGAGCGTAAATATATAAATGTGATAGAAGCTGTAAACGTGGGAAGAGACGACCATAAAAAATGGCGAGCAAAACAATGGAGAAAATATATGAAAAAGTAGGGCAGTGTTAAAAATGAACCGCAGATGGAAAATACATCAAAAAGATAAAGAAAAAATAAGGCATGAAGAATAATATACCGAGAGAGCAAAAAAAAAACAGGGGAGGGGACACAAGGGTGTGTGTCCAGAACAAAAATAAATGAAAAAATTGTAATCAGGAGAAAAAGAAAAAATGTGGTTATGTCAGGTAAACACCTTGAAAATAGAGTATCAGTAAAAAGTATAGAACCACAAGAAAATATAAACAATAGAAAAAAATATATAGCAAAGTCCAATGAACCGGATAATAAACGAAAGTAAACACAAAAAAAACAAACAAACAAAACACAACAAGAAAACAACAAATAGTGCCTCTTGCAGTAATTAGCTGGACAGATCAAAACGTAGAAATCACAGGCAAAAAAAACAGCTGATCAGTAGGTTCTGATAAGGTCCATAGAAATGGACACAGTCTCACCCAGATCCAGTGGTTCAATTCGTTGGTGGTATGGTCGAGTTGGGTAAGTATAGCACTCTCTGCTTGAAAAAAAAGGGTAAGTTCCAGGCTGTGATGAGGTAAGATCGTTGGTGTGAAAATAGCAGAGGACTTGAGGGGTAAGGGCACAGGCTACGCGTTCGGAGATCGCTCCTTCTGAGGCCATGCCGCATGGTTCGAGTGACGGGCCTTAAATGCTCATTCTCCTAGGGTACGTCATAGTGAAAGCGCCAGCGTCGCATGTGAAATCCGTCGAGGGTGTGTGTCCGTTGTCCTAACAACGGACGCGATGTTCATTGCGGTCGGTGAGAGCAGACCGAAATCAGCTCTCTTGTAGGAGTGAGAGCAACACTGCTGCCTTGAAAAATAAGGGACCAGTGTGTCCAGAAAATAAACAATGATAAAAAAAGAGGGGGAGGGAGGGGGGAAAAAAATGGAGAAACGAAGAAGAGACAAAATGCATACAAATGAAAGTAAATAGACATAGAGAAAAGGCAAGGAAAAGACAGACCAAGAGGAAAGAACAAGGACAGATATAGAGGGGAAGAACTAGAACATAAACAAAGGGACATATACAGGGACATCACGAGAACAAAAAATGTAAATACAATAAAGATAAGAATAAAAATAAATATGGAAAAAATAAATGAATAAAAATAAAAATAAAAATAAAAATTAAAACTAAAAAATAAGAAATACAAAATACAAAATACAAAATAAAATAAAAATAAAAAATAAAAAAGTACACATAAATTCAGGATAAGTACAGTAGGAAACGCAAAGATGTATGTAAGGAGAGCAGGGTCAGGGTAATAGAGGTTGTCAGGGCGGGGGGACGTGGGACAGGGTGGTGCCGTTGGGAGAACAAGAACAAGATATTACTGTCCGATTCTAGTATGTTCCAGTGTTTTATGATAGCTTTCTTGATTTTACCACTGATGTTGGTGAATGGAGATCCAAATGGTACCCGAGCTGACGTGGTTTTCTTGCTTCTGGGTTTCAATAAGGTATCTCGAGGAATGTTTGATAGCCGGTTCCTTTGGGTCCGTAGGAGTTCCTGATTGTAGCCCCTATCTACTGATCAGCTGTTTTTTTTGCCTTGTTTGGTTTTTTTGTGTTTACTTTCGTTTGTTATCCGGTTCATTGGACTTTGCTATATATTTTTTTCTATTGTTTATATTTTCTTGTGGTTCTATACTTTTTACTGATACTCTATTTTCAAGGTGTTTACCTGACATAACCACATTTTTTCTTTTTCTCCTGATTACAATTTTTTCATTTATTTTTGTTCTGGACACACACCCTTGTGTCCCCTCCCCTGTTTTTTTTTTTGCTCTCTCGGTATATTATTCTTCATGCCTTATTTTTTCTTTATCTTTTTGATGTATTTTCCATCTGCGGTTCATTTTTAACACTGCCCTACTTTTTCATATATTTTCTCCATTGTTTTGCTCGCCATTTTTTATGGTCGTCTCTTCCCACGTTTACAGCTTCTATCACATTTATATATTTACGCTCTTTTGCACTATGTGTCCCCTATTTTGAGATATATACTGTTTACGCGTACCCATCTGTCGATACATTTACCTAATAAATTTCAAAGTATACCTTTTTATTGTTGGCTGGTATGGCAAGCATTTTCAGTAATTTAAATCTCACATTCTGCCACATTTAAATCTCTATTCTGGGTCACGACATTTCCAATATATAGTGCTACAGTTATTATAAAACGGTTGTATTTTTCAATATTATAACATCTCATCTCTTGGCAAATGATCTTGCAGCAACATGCTACATACATACAATATGCATATTGGATCAGGATTCCCATGTTTCCTTCAAAAATAACAGTTGTGCTGTTACTTAACCATGGCCTCAATTTTTTACCGATTATATAGCAAGTGGGTGTCAATCCTAATTAGAATTTAAGCCGTGCCAGACAATTTTGCTACAATAACGTTTTCACACTTTGGCCAAGCACCTATTATTCCTCAGGGACTAGTGAAGGAAGCACATTTCCTATTTTCCTATTTCTTTAATTGTCTCTCCTTCTTTCTATTATTGCAGAATTAAAATGAACTGTCCTGACCCTGCAGCCGGCTGCATTCTAGGTTGACTTGGTAGATGCCAAACTTGATTTTCAGTCGGTTTCACTAATGTTCCATCACAATGAGTATTATTCGTGCAGCACTTGGGCACCAAACTATAACAAATTATCTCCCCGGGGGCTTGACAACCTGCAGTTTCATTAATCCTTTCAGGGAAATATAAAATGTTATCAAACAAGTATTGTGCATCCCTCTGAAAAATCTATACTGAAAACTGGCCACCGGTCTGTTACAATTTTCTTAATAAATAAGTGTTCAAATATTGTTAATTAGGGACTTACTGCCCAGGGCACCTATGTTGTGTAATCTATTGCACTTAATAAATGTCTTGGTTCTTTTGATGTCTTTTAGTTAGTGAGACCTAATACATGTTCAGTCATTTGTCAACAATACAGACTGCCCCAGGATTGTTGCAACAGAGCCATAACTAGCTATTTGTGTGCATGAGGCAAGAGTAGAGAATTGCAACCCGATAACTGCCATTATTGCACAGATCACTTGTGCCCCATGACATGATGTCATATCCTGGTACCTGTATTATCACGCAGCACTCAATGAGAAGTAGCAGTGTAAAGATGATCTGACAAATACAGGCAGACAAATACAGAGAAATAAAGAGACAAAGACATATGGAGTCATAAAGACAGAGAGATACACAAGAAAAAAAAAACATAGAGAGTAAGAAAGATAAAGAGGATATCAGGCATGGCTATCATGGACAGATGTTAGCAAAAAAGAGGGAGCTATATAGAAAATATAGACATAGAGAAGATAGTAAAAGAGATACATACTGACATACATACCAAGCAACAGACATAAAGTTAAACAGACTGCATCTGACTATCAGGGAAATCAAAGCGGATCAGTGATGCAGGAACCAGTACCATAGGAGACTGCGGACTAGATAGCTTAGAAGGTTTTCAGATTGTACAATATGCACCCTATGGTTGAGACTCAGGTGGAAAAGGCTCGAGACTGGAGTGGCAACCACAGCATACGACGAGAACCACAGGAACAGTGAGGTAAGTACAACAGGCCAAAGCTGATGGACAGGAGAAATAAAGGATAATCAGGAGTTCAGCCAAGGTTGGTGTCCAAGAACAGCAAAAGAGGAATCCTCAAGGTCAAACAAGCCGGAATCAGGAATACGTAAAATGGAACGTGCCGAGGTCAGGATCAGGATTAAAAGCAGCATAACAAGCAAAGGTCAGACTAGGCAGGGTCAGGAAGACAGAAAATGTAGAAATGGTCAGGAACAAGTCGAGTTCAAAGGAAATGGGAATGGTCGCTTCACGGAGCGATTTGCGGGTGCCATATTGGAGAGCAATATGGCTCTGCCCTCTTGTGGGTAGAGCATCGGAAGTGAAAAAAAAACATCACTCTGATGCTGTCGGCTGACTGCCCCTAGAGTAAGTCAGCAACATTGCAATGTAAAAAAAAATCTAGGGTTAGATTTGGAATAATTGTTATGGTAACAATTAAATCATGGTTAGCGTAAGTGTAAGGGTTAAAATTAAATTAAATTAGAATAAATTAAGGGTTAGCATAAGGGTTAGCGTTAGGGTTAAATTTAGGGTTCGGGTTAAATATAGGGTTCGGGTTGAGGTCAAAAGGTCACATTACAGTTAAACACAAATACCCCAGAAATGTCAAAATAGCCTATGTCACCGAGGGAAAGACAAGGTCAAAAGGTCATGTCACTAAGGAGTTAAGACGCCGTATGGAATTCCGTCCAGAAAAGTGCTTCTGTACATCAATGTGCACGCTATCGGAAGTTACAGAAGAGTGAGGAAAGAGGAGTTCCAGAGTTCCATGCACCTGCCGACGGGTCCTCAACTGACGCCCCATACCAATAGGCAATATAACCCTTACGCTGACACAGAGAGGAAGAGAGTGGAGTGCACTATTATTAATGGGGCTTGGAGCCTGCTGAATGACTCCCTGCCTCCTCCAATAATACTGGCGGTGGGAGTCTGCTCAGTGGCACCCAGCCCCCTTACAAAGAATGGGCCAGGGACTTGCCCATGGAACCGGGCCCATTAAAAAAATAATATATCCCCCCTATACACTAATCATAAGATTCCAGGGGCTTGCCCAATGCCCACAAAAATAATAACCCTACCCCCAATAAATACTATCTGAAAGCTTCCCTAAAGCCCCGGGGATAAATAATTTTAAAAAAAATTACCCAGTATAATTAATTCAATAAAATCCAATTAAGTAAGTAAGCTTCCAGCCCCGGAATTTTTTTTATCAGGATACAGGCTCCCAGCCCAAATCATTTTATTGGGTGATGGGGATGGGAGCCAATAAGCAGTCTCCTAAACCCTGTTAATGTTAGCAGGGATCCAGCACCACTTGCTCAGCCCCCCCATATGTGTAAGGTTTTTCACAAGGTAGTTATTTTTATTTGTTTTTTCTTACTTTTTTAAGCAACTCGCCTTCCGTGAATAGACCCCTCAGTCTGCATGAAGTAATGCTCAGCAGGCTGTGTCTACAGTCAGTGACAGTAATTTGCCTCTTCAGTAGTTAGTGAAAAAAACATATCTACTTACCATCCTGTGAGAAACAAATTACACTCCACCATGTGCTACTGGATCACTGACACCTCCTTGTACCCTCTCATTACTGTGCACTCGCCTCACCTAGCTACGGATCTGTGTTTTAAGTAGAGGTAGTGACTGCTAGGGTTTTCTATTGTATAGACATTCATTTGTAGTTCTTTTAAAAACTGGTATATATCTCTAGAACAAGAGTCCAAGAATATAAAAAAATAGTTTGGTTTTTAGTGTATAAGGGTCTAATTATAAAAGAAAATTTGGGGGCCATGGAAACAGATGGAATGTTTTCGCTGTTTTGATCACTTTTAGAACTTTTGCCCAGAATTGAGTTTCAGAAACAACCCAACACGATGCCAGCAACATGATAACCAGAATGTAATAATATTAGGCAAATAGAGGTGATGCTTTCTATGCTGGGCCTAAATGTCAGGATCAAGGTAGAGGAGCAATGGGCAGGGGTAAGAGTAATGTAGAAACAAGGGAAGGTAAAATATCAAGCAGAGGTCAGTAGCCGGTAATCCAGTAAGGTCGGTAAAGGGCCAGAGACACAAAAGGATAGTCCAGTAGCCAGCAGGGGTCAATAACTGGTGATCTGTAGTAGCGCCAGAGGCAAAACAGAATAGTCTGGTAGCAAGCAGAGGTCAATAGCTGGAAATCTGTAGTAGGGCCAGAAGCATAACAGAATAGTCTGGTAGCAAGTAGAGGTCAATAGCCGGTAATCTGTAGTAAGGGGCCAGAGGCATAATAGGATAGTCTGGTAGCAAGCAGAGGTCTATTGCCTGTAATCCGTAGTAAGGGGCCAGAGGCAAAGCAGAATAGTCTGGTATCAAGCAGAGGTCAATAGCTGGCAATCCGTAGTAAGGGGCCAGATGCAAAGCAGAATAGTCTGGTATCAAGCAGAGGTCAATAGCTGGAAATCTGTAGTAGGGCCAGATGCATAATAGGATAGTCTGGTAGCAAGCAGAGGTCAATAGCTGGCAATCCGTAGTAAGGGGCCAGATGCAAAGCAGGATAGTCTGGTAAGAAAACAGCACTTGCAGTAACACCAGGAACAGGAGTACAGACCAAATTTGTGAACAAACAAGCACTGACCTGAGGGTTAAAGAAACCCTTAATGGGCTATTGGTCCTCCCCTCTGCAGTTGTAACTTTAAAAGCACAAAGTTCTAAGGCTTCTGGTGAGGTATCTCTTCCTGGAATTCCTCATGCAGCTGGCAACAATCTTCTCAGTATGCACGCACAACCACCAAATAAAACAGAGGTAGATGAACTACATCCAAAAATGAAGGCTAGGGAAGTGTCCTAGCGTGGTGCCACAGGACTCTCATTTGATCACGGCTTTGGGACTGAGGCAAGGGTGTCTGGCTAAAAACAACGTTGCCAAAACATATTAAGAGTCACATGATGAACATTGTTACAGCTTGTCGACAGAATTCTGTAATTCACACAACACAATACAAACTAACATGTCAAATAAACCATATGTATTAGCACAGAATACAGAGATCCAAAAGAACCCTGTGCTGGATTGATTGATCACCAACACATTACACAGCAATGTATGAACAGGCTGCCATGAGCTTTCCTTACAGCTACTCAATCACTATTTGACACCACGGGATCAGGAATTTACATCATGATGAAATTGATTGAATCTGGAAAATATTATTTTGATTTATTATTTAGAATCAGATTCTGTGGCGGCCTTCAAGTTACACCTTTGCCTGTGCCTAATGATCGATACACCTCCCTGAGGGTGGATACTGAAGTTTGACCAATGTAAATATGGTCGATTGAGGTCAAACATCTTTTACTACTTACTGCACAAACATTATTATAATATTTTCATATATTCTCCCACTGTCGTGGGATCATGCTGAGCAACTGAGCCAATAAATCAGATGACTTCAGTTTCTCCCTTCCAGGATTAAATGCAAACTATAAACCCAAGTGGATGTCATGTTTATTTAGCTACTTTTCATGGCATTTTTAATTAATACTGTCATCTACAGAGCTTCACAATTCCTGGAAGCCATCACTCTTAAAGGGACAGTCTAGTCCCCAAACTTACTTTGGTGCAAGATGAAGATCACTGCTTGTATAATGCACAGGCTTTTATCCTTGTGTGATTTGATGTAGGCATTCTGTATAAATCACATTTTTAATATTTGACTCAAGCGCTCCACAGTGATTACTCTGCAGGTGCGGCAGTACTGATTCTATAGTCACTAAGGATATAAAGTTTTTTTTCATTTAGTCACTTCCTGTTCTCCTCAAATTGAGTCTATTGAATGGCCTATGAGAGACCTTGCTCTTATACACAGTAGGATCTCTAACAGTGCAACACATTGTCTGATGACATCACTAGAGAGACAGGATATTCCATTCATTTGAATGGCATTATTCTCATTGGTTCCTGCAGCAAAAATAAAAAGACTTTTACTAGTGTGGGCAGTCCTTGTTTCTTGCAAACTGCTGTAATTTCACTATTTCTTCTAGCTGTAAGTATTTTATATTTTAAACAATGCAAAGTGTAAGAAATGCATTTTAAAGTACCTTGAAAGCACATTAATATGCATTAATATTTGGAAGATGCATTTGGGGCACTATACAGTCCCTTTAAAATTTCTACTGTTGGAGTTTTACTTTTTTCATTAACATGGATCTCTACGGAAATAACATTTCCCTGGCTCCTGAACTGGTCTGTTTGGCCAACATCCTTACATCAACAAATATTTGTCTAGCCCTGCATACACATTTTAATATATATATACTGGGTGAGTGCTTCTGGGTCCAGTTGTGCTGCAAGACTTAAGGAAGTGCATCTCACCTGGCATGACATGCAGTCAGTACTAGAATGCTTTCCACATGTACGCCATGTACAGATTGCAGTCTATGCTGTAGGAGGACCAGATCCAGATACTAATCCTAAATTATAGCCACAGGGCTGTATCACTTTCACTTTTCTTTCCCAATATGTGCTTAGAGCAGTGACATCTCATAAAAGAACAGAGCAAAAGAGCAATTTAACAGGTACTGGTGTCAGCCTAGGGGTCAGCTGATCCCTTACAGCCAAGTGTATGGATGATGTCAATCAGTACAACCCCGAGCATCATTAAGCCAGACCACTCTACACAGGCGTATTTAATAAGGAGGCAGGTAAAAGTCAAATACAGGCAAAGAAAATGTAGGTCTTGTCTGATTCCCCTGTAAAATGACGAATTGTTTCTGCACTTATAACAAGTATTTTACAGATGGTTCCTACTATATTGCTTCATATCACAGTATGATTCACTCCAGTGGTAGATTTGTTGGTTGTGTGTTCAAGGTGTCTTGGCACAAGTCTTGCACTAATTGTAGTTCACAGGACTAAACCAAACAAATGTAACCCCTGTTAAAGTATGCATAAGCATTAATTGCTTTGGAACATATTATCAAAACACACAGGCACCAGTTCTCTTATTCTTGTCCAAGCGAAACACAATGCATCTGCCAATGTGACACTAATTAACAAATTCATTGATACAAAATAAATTCAGTGACAGAATTGCTCTGTAAACAATGACACAAAATCATCAAATTAAACATAAGATAACAACCAGGTTTGAAGGCTCATGCCCAGCTGATGGATAACTTTTAAAAACTACACATTAAAGGAGAATTTACACTTACATACATTTTTTTTATTTATGAATGTTGTACTTTACATTAAATATACAAATTTTAGCTTTTAATCAAATTCCTGTAGTTTTACATTGAAAATAATTTCACAGTGGCCTCTAAATTCAGTAACATCAGTGATATGGTATTACACAGAAGGGTGGGCCGTCTCCCTCTGCAGAAGTTTATATTTTCAGACACTGCTGTCATAAGCTATTACCTTTCTTGGGGCTAATTTCGACCTCCAAACGCGAACAGACTCACCGCCCTCTTGGAGGCTTCATCTCGGCCTTGCAAAATGGTATTCACTAACAATTTTTGTGAGATCAAGATGAGGTGAAAGATGGTCAAACTTGAGATCGGAAGTCTAGTTGCAATTCGCTTCCTATTATAGCCTATGGAAGATAAACTGAAAAGAGGTTTTTATGCTAAGTAAAATTTTATCTCAAGGTATATACATATTGGAGCAGGGAAAGTCACCCTAAACCCATCCATAGTTAAAAAAAAAAAAAAAAAAAGATGCCAGGAGCTGCTGATGCTATAATATAATTATCATTATAGAAACATAGAATGTGTCGGCAGATAAGAACCATTCGATCCATCTAGTCTGCCCGTTTTTCTTAATACTTTTATTAGTCCCTAGTTCCCTATCTTTGCCTATCCCACGCATTCTTAAAATCCTTTACTGTGTTTACCTCTTCCACTTCCGCTGGAAGGCTATTCCATACATCCACTACCCTCTCAGAAAAGTAATACTTCCTGATATTACTTTTAAATCATTCCCCCCTCAAATTTAAGACTGTCCCCTAGTTGTGTTTTTTCTTTTTTTAAATATACTCTTCCTTTACTGTGTTGATTCCCTTTATGTATTTAAATGTTTCTATCATATCCCCCCCTGTTACGTCTTTCCTCCAAGCTATACATGTTAAGATGCTTTAACCTTTTCTGGTAAGTTTTATCCTTCAACCCATGAACCAGTTTAGTAGCCCTTCTCTGAACTCTCTCTAAAGTATCAATATCCTTCTTGAGATTAGGGTTTCCCCCTTTTCCTCAAAAAAATACCGGCCATGTGTGGGCGGAGCTACACGAGGGAGGGGCCTTGAGGTGTGGAGCCACTAAGAGGGTGGATTATCACTGAAATTATATATATTATTTGTATATCATGCCAGTGAGAAGCGTGTGTGTATATATATAAAATATATATATATATATATTTGTATATCATATACACACACAAGCTGTCTCTCACACTCGCAAACAAGCTTTCTCGCACACACTGTCTCACACACACACACGCTGTCTATCACACACACAGACAAGCAGTCTATCACACACAAAGACAAGCAGTTTCTCATACAAAGACTGTCTCTCTTGCTTACACACAGACTTTTACTCACTCTCTCACAGACTGTCACTCTCACTCTCTCTCTCACAAACTCTCCCTACCCCCCCGACAATATCTCCCACTCGCCCCACCTACCCTCACAAGCCTGTTATCCCGTTCTAGTGTAATATGGAGGGTGGTTGGGAGCAGTTGGTCAATATGCCAGTAATATTTTGCCACTCAATATGCCAGGATTTAGCCATTCAATATGCCATTTAATATGCCAGTATTGTGCCCTCAATATGCCAGTATTGTACCCTCAATATGCCAGTATTTTGCCCCTCAGTATGCCAGTATTTTGTCCCTCAATATGCCATTCTTTTGCCATTTAATATTACAGTATTTTGCCCCTCAATATGCCATTCTTTTCCCATTTTAATATTCCAGAATTTTGCCACTCTATTGCCACTTAATATGCCAGGATATTGCCATTTAATATGCCAGGATATTGCCAATTAATATGCCAGGATATTTCCATTTAATATGCCAGGATATAGCCACTTAATATGCCAGGATATAGCCAATTAATATGCCAGGATATTGCCATTTAATATGACAGGATTTTGCCACTCTATTGCCAATTAATATGCCAGGATATAGCCACGTTATATGCCAGGATATTGCCACTTAATATGCCAGGATAATGCCAATTAATATGCCAGGATTTTGCCAATTAATATTCCAGGATATTGCCACTTAATATGCCAGGATATAGCCAATTAATATGGCAGGATTTTGCCACTTAATGAGCCAGGATATTGCCACTTAAAATGCCAGGATTTTGCCACTCTATTGCCACTTAATATGCAAGGATATAGCCACTTTATATGCCAGGATATTGCCACTTAATATGCCAGGATAATACAAATTAATATGCCAGGATATTGCCAATTAATATGCCATGATATAGCCACTTTATATACCAGGATATTGCCACTTAATATGCAAGGATATAGCCACTATATATGCCAGGATGTAGCCAATTAATATGCCAGGATATTGTGAATTAATATGCCAGGATATAGCCAATTAATATGCCAGGATAATTCCACTTAATATGCTCGTTATGCCACCCTCCTCCCCCATTCCCAGCCAGTACTTACATAGAAACATAGAAACATAGAATGTGTCGGCAGATAAGAACCATTCGGTCCATCTAGTCTGCCCAATTTTTTTGAGTACTTTTATTAGTCCCCCGTTCCCGGTCTTATAGCTAGGATAGCCTTGTGTCTATCCCACACATGCTTAAAATCCTTGACTGTGTTTACCTCTACCACTTCTGCTGGCAGGCTATTCCATACATCCACTACCCTCTCAGTAAAGTAATACTTCCTGATATTACTTTTAAATCGTTGCCCCTCTAATTTAAGACTATGTCCTCTAGTTGTGGTAGTTTTTCTTCTTTTAAATATAATCTCTCTTCCTTTACTGTGTTGATTCCTTTGCTGCTGTCTCATGGTGCAGGTCCGTGGCTGTGAGGGAAGAGTTGTGGGCTCCCCTCCAGCCGCGCGGCTTCAATAAAGTTTGTTAAAAAAAAAGGTTTAAAAAAACTTTATTGAAGCTGCGCGGCTGAAGGGGAGCGCACAACGCCACGGACCTGCACTGGGAGACAGCAGCAAGGAGGCAAGTACTGGGGAAGGGGAATTGGGAGAGGGGGAGCAAAATACCGGGCCTTTGTATTGCCGGTATTTTAAATATACTGGCCCTGGCCCCAAGACCCCAAATACGGTCTCCAGCATTGTGTACAATACTCAATGTGAGGTCTCACCAATGCTCTGTATAATGGCATGAGCACTTCTCTCTTTCTATTGCCAATACCTCGCCCTATGCAACCAAGTATTCTGCTAGCATGTCCTGCTGCTCTATTACATTGTCTACCTACCTTCAAGTCTTCTGAAATTATTACTCCTATATCCCTTTCCTCAGATGTTGAGGTTGGGACTGTATCAAATATTCTATATTCTGCTTTTGGGTTTTTACGCCCAAGGTGCATAATCTTGCACTTGTCCACATTAAATGTCAGTTGCCACAGCTCTGACCATTTTTCTAGGTTTAGCTGTCATTTGTCATTTGGCTTATCCCTCCATGAACATCAACCCTGCTGCAAATCTTTGTATCACTGGCAAAAAGACATACTTTACCAACAAGACCACCTGAAATATCCCTAATAAAAATATTACAGAGAATGGGTCCAAGTACAGATCCCTGAGGTACCCCACTAGTAACAAGACCTTGCCTCGAATATACTCCATTGACTACAACCCTCTGATGCCTGTCACTCAGACATTGTCTAATCCATTCAACAATACTGAAATTCAAACTCAAATATTGCAGTTTATTGATAAGCCTTCTATATGCGACAGTGTCAAAAGCCTTACTGAAATCTAGGTAAGCAATGTCTACTGCAACACCCTGATCTAAAAAATCAATAAAATTAGTTTGGCATGATCTCCCTGAAGTAAATCCATGTTGTCCATGCGATTTTATATGTTCAACAATCCCATTCTTTAACACTGTTTCCTTTATTTTACCCACTACTGAAGTAAGACTTACTGGTCTATAGTTGCCTGACTCCTCCCTACTACTTTTCTTGTAAATGGGAACAACATTTGCTCATTTCCAATCTTCTGGGACTACGATTGTTAAAAATGACTGGTTAAATAAATCTGTTAACGGTTTTGCTAGTATTTTTATAACTTTGGATGTATCCCATCAGAGCCCATCAACTTATTTGTCTTTACTTTAGATAGCTGAAGTATAAAACTCTTCCTCTGTAAACTTACATTCATTAAAAGACTCATTAGTCTTTTTCCCTAAATGAGGTCCCTTACCCTCATTTTCATTTGTAAAAAAATATGGGTGGCCAGACCAGTAATCAATAATATGGGGGTAGCCCAGTCCCCCCTCAAGAAAAGTTCCTGGAGCTGCTGATGCTCCCGGTACCTATAATTTTCAATATGGTATTAATGGGGCTGAAAGCCAATAAGTAGGCTCCCATCTCCCCCTGTTATACTACCAGGGCTGGAATTCTGCCATGTGTGTCCCAGCCCCATTAAAAATATTATGCCCCCCACATTGATGGTGGGAGAATAATTACCCCCATACAGAGGCGTCACTAGGGTTGTTGTCACCCGGTGTGGTAACTCATGGTGTCACGCCCCTGGATTTCCTCCAATACCATGCCAAACATATTCCTTAGTAATGCCAGTCAGAAGACCCATTAAATATGCCACATACAGGAGCCCCACAAATTATGTCACACGCAGGAGCACTTTAACTATGCCACACACAGGAGCCGTTTAACTATGCCACACACAGGAGCCCATAACTATGCCACATACAGGAGCCCCATAACTATGCCACACACAGGAGCCCCATAAATTATGCCACACCAAAGCCCCATAAATTATGCCTCACCTTGGAGCCCAATTAATTATGCCACACACGCAGGCGCCTCTTAATTATGCCACACACAAGCGCACCATAATTATGCCACACAAAAGAGCCCCTTAATTATGCCACATATGGGGCCCAATAAATATGCCACATATGGGACCGCCATTAATTATGCGACACACAGGAGCCCCACAAGGTGACAATTGTACAATTAAAAAAATACATATCTATAAACACAGACATCTCTCTATAACTAGTTTTATACTTATTTGAATTATTTAATATTCTATTAAATAAAAATGTTATTGAAAAATTGCATTCCTATTTTTTATTCCCTTCCTCTGCGCCCACATTGCACCTAAAGGACTTAACACAGCACCATACAGTACCCACATAACTTGCCATGCACTATATTGCACCCACAGTGGCTTGCACTCATATTGCACCTACACGATTTGGCACAGTGTCACTTTGCCCCACAGAACTAGCCAGTGTCACTTTCCACATAGTACATGTTATTTTGCCCCACAGACCATGCCACAGCATCACTTTACCAATTAAAATTTGCCAGTATTTAACCCCTCGATATGCCAGGATTTAGCCATTCAATATGCCAGGATTATTTTGCCACTCAATATGCCAGGATTATTTAGCCACTCAATATGCCATTATTTAGCCATTCAATATGCCAGGATTTAGCCATTCAATATGCCATTTAACATGCCAGGATTTTGCCCCTCAATATGCCAGTAGTTTGCCCCCCAATATGCCATTTAATATGCCAGTATTTTGCTCTCAATATCCCAGGATTTTGCCCCCCAATTATGCCATTTAATTTGCCAGTATTTTGCCCCCAAATATGCCATTTAATATGCCAGGATTTTGCCCCCCAATATGCCAGGATTTTGCCCCCCAATATGCCATTTAATATGCCAGGATTCCCCCCCCCCCAATATGCCATTTAATATGCCAGTATTTTGCTCTCAATTTGCCAGTATTTTGCCCCCAATATGCCATTTAATATGCCAGGATTTTGCCCCCCTCCCCCAATATGCCATTTATTATGCCAGGATTTTGCCCCCCCCCAATATGCCATTTAATATGCCAGTATTTTGCTCTCAATATGCCAGGATTTTGCCCCCCAATATGCCATTTAATATGCCAGGATTTTGCCCCCAATATTCCATTTAATAGGCCAGGATTTTGCCCCCCAATATGCCATTTAATATGCCAGGATTTTCCCCCCAAATATGCCATTTAATATGCCAGGATTTTGCTCTCCATATGCTAGGATATTACCCCCAATATGCCAGGACCGCAGCCCCCGCACCCTCCTTGTGATGCCACTGCCCACATACACTATTAAAGGAACACTAAACTTTATATTTCACTTGTACTTCTAATATAGAAGCACAAGTCAAATGTTAGGTGTTCCTATTATGAGGATAAACTGGCGTGTACTTTTGATAGTACACGCCAGTTTATCCACTGACCGACAGCTGCCATGCTTCCATAGGAAGCAGGCAGCCGTCTGGTCGGCGACCGGCTCTCTCTGCGCTCTTTAGTTTTTACATGGGATCAGCAGGGGGGACCTTAACTATGTATATTTTTTATGCTGGTCGAATTGGCAACAAAGTGAGTGACTCTATTGCCGAATTCACAGCTGCCATTTGTCTCCCGGATGTATTTCCGGGTTTTGTGAGCGCTCTGTTCGGAGCACACAAATAGCGCGGCTCCGTGCTAAGTGCTTTGTTTGCTGTGATGTAACATTAGAAGGAGGGCTAAGAGACAGGCAGGACTATTGCTATTGGAACAGCAGCAACTCTATTGAACATTATATGTTTTTAGATAAAAAGGAGAAACTGAACACTGAAAAGACAAATCTGTATATTCTTATTAACTTTACATGACAAACAAAAGTGGGCTTGCTCCAGTCCTGAATCAGTTGAACTGAGAGGTCTCCTGCTGCAATGAGATAAGAGCTGGTATGTGCTCATGTAGTATCCAGGAGGAGTACAGACCAGAGAGCTCAAACGCACAGAAAATAGGACTCCAACCACGGATACCTCCGTTGTGGTTAAATAAACAGCAGCAGTAGAATTGGTCATACAAGGCACCGTAATCAGAATGACAAAAAACAGGTAAGAACAAAGAAACAGGCTGCTCAGGATGTATTGCAAAAATAGAAAAAAGCTTATTTATTGAGAAAAAATAAATAACAATAAATAATAAATCCATAGTGCAAAAAGGACCCAGCCCTGAAAGGGCTACAGAAAAGCTTGACACATTTCGTACCCGCCTTGGCACTCAGTCATAAGTCATAAGATCCTGTAGTATCCACACTAGAAAATAAATCTTTAGCCGACACCGGTGAAGATGAAGGAGAAATGGAGAGCTAGTAGTCGAAAAGTGTATTGCTTAACGCGTTTCGCACCTCACAGTGCTTAATCATAAGCAGCCCACTCCATCTCTCCTTCATCTTTACAGGTGTCAGCTGGCGATGGTCTTTTATGGTGTGGCAACTTTACATGATGCAACACTTATCTAATTAAAAAAAAAAAAAAATTGTATAACTTGCAAGTCTATAATTTGAGTAAATGTATTAATGCATTGCAATAATAAAATACTAATTACAATTAAAAATTATACATTTACCATTTACATATCATGACATACAGTACACATCACGCTAGTGACTCCATGCTCTACATTTTTAAAGCCTGTACTGAAAAATAACAGACGTATATTGACAATTATAAAAAGAACAAAAGTGAAACGATTAGCTGTCTTCTTAGCAAAGCATCAATCCTTTACCAGGAAGAAACATCAATAAAGTAGACATTTTTGCATTCCTAATGTCTTTACATGTAATTTTTTTGGTCAATAGTTGTTTTCCTCCCAATGATGTTTAGCATAGGTGAGTGAGCTCTACAAGAGTCAGCACAAAGAGAAATGACACATATGCAAAAGTAATAATAATAATAACATAACAGGCTCTGTTTCGGTGTACAGGTTTTTCCCACTAGATGAAAACCAACCAAGACACAGGAAACACAACAATTTCACACCCGCTTCACTGATTAGAAAAACATTTTCCCAGAACACATTTATTTTGTGTCTGGATCAAAACTTCTGTATTTTTTTTTCTGATTTTGCTGTCAGCAAGATGACATTTGTGTGTGACAATATACTGCTTTTTGCAGTATAGTGCTGAACTAATCTTATAATAATCAGCACTTCCATGCTGCTCCAGCGTTCTGCCACAGAACTCTATAGATAGGTACCAATTCACTCAGTCTTTACCAGCTGAACAGCCAACGCATGAGATATTTCTGTCAACGCGATACTAATTAACAAATACATTTACACCGATAAGAGAACAAGTTCACAGGCATTCATGTAATACCAATTAGCTAAAAAAAAACAATGCATAATTCAAACAGCCTTTGTTCTACAATAAACTAAACGAGGCACAAGCAGAGTACAATTGCTCAGAAAAAGCTAGCAGGCCTCAGAGTCAACCATACTGTATTTAAAGGGTTTTGTAGGATTTGTATTCAAGTTTGAGATGTAGCATATTGTGTAGCCTGGGAAGATTAGAAACGACAAAGAAAGGGGGGGTTGCTACAATGCCCGAGAACAAACAGTACTGCAATAGTCTGTCCTGTAGGATAATACCTACTCGGGTGAGCAACTCCATTTTTTGCCTGCTTACACCATTGCAGAGGAACCACTCCATTAGCATATCAGACTGATCCCACCCATAAGGGCAGTCCAGATCCGAAATGCATGGCTAGTACCCTCTACATGAGGAACACAGAAAAACCACAGACGTACGTTTCGGCCTACAATGGCCTCATCCGTGTGGTATGGCTGATGATCCTCTAGGTGCAAGCAGGTCAGGGACCCACGGCCGTAGGCATACCCTGTTACTTATGGCGACTGGACTGCCCTTATGGGTGGGATCAGTCTGATATGCTAATGGAGTGGTACCTCTACAATGGTGTAAGCAGGCAAAAAATGGAGTTGCTCTCCCCAGTAGGTATTATCCTGCAGGACAGACTATTGCAGTACTGTTTTTTCTCGGGCAGTGTAGCACCCACCCCATTCTTTGTCGCCATGGGAAGATTATAATGGTGGTATAAATTCATATTGTTTGCATGGGACTTGTTTGTATCACATTAACCCTTACAGAGCTGGAAGCACTGTAAAGCATTGGGCCCTATTTAATGATGTGAGTTATCACAGGGTTTTCACTTCCATTCTTCTTGTTCAGTCTAAAGTATTTATTGACATGAGATAAATTAACTCAGATCATTGAACAGACCCCATTATTTGGCAAATCATGAGATATGGTTACATAGAACTGAAAGGTAAGAATAATTTTCCTAATTTGTTTATCCTGCCCTTTTTCACACTTGCTATTTCCCCACACATGACAATCTCAGGATGTATGGAGAAATGAGCAGTAACCATTATACATAGGGCGATTGTACCCTTTTTTCTACTTCATGATGGGGTATTTACTGGGTCTGCAATGTGAGTGATGGGGCATATCCTCTATGTACAGTGTGGGTGATGGAGCATGTCCTGGGTCTGCAATGTGGATGATGTGGCATGTCCTGGGTGTGCAGTGAGGGTGATGGGGCACATTCTGGGGTGTTGGGCGATGTCCTGGGTGTAAAATGGGGTGGAGAGAAGTGGGGTTCCTGAATTTCATCATGGCTAGTCAGCACAAAACCAAAATACAGCACTTGTTACCGTACCACCTTTTCGGGAAGAACTCTTTTGTACAGGCTCACAATTGTATCAAATAAGCTTTTATATTTCAGTGTCAATACATGTATGTGGATATTACACACTATGCAATTATTTTCTTTATTTTTACATAAGTAAAAATGTTCGTTATTAACAACTTTGAACCTGCAATTCCTCTTGCACTAACCCTGCATTGTGAGAGTATCCATTATATTGTGAAATATCTGGCTTTTCTTTTACTCAATATGTAAGAGTTTTTTGCTACATATGATTTAAGCAGTGTATTGCTCAAGACAGTGTATGTGCACTACCTGTCCTTTTCCTACTCCGTGATGTTTAAAAGCTGCATACAGCACTATTTGTTCCTTTTCTTTTTCTGTACCATCAATGCAAGTGGAAATATGAATATTTTCTACGCTGAAGATTTGAATTTCAAAGATTATTTGCAAAATATTTATATTTGGCCACTTTTTTGGGTGAAAATTATAATTTGTATTGTGCTCCTTCACTTTAATTATTCTGTCTGATAAACCGATGGATAAAATAATCAAAAGACATTCAAACTGAGTATGTATCTCCCAGTTTATAGAGTAATACTATAAACATTTAAATGTAACATAGATTTTAGCTAATGACTATTCACTGCACATCAGCTGTTATACAGACAACTTGAGACTGAACTCTGGTTCAGAAAGAACGCTTTAGGAGCCAAGCAACCAACAATCAATAAATAGCACTTATGCAGCACTTCCCATGCTGTCATTTTCATGTATATAGAAAGGAAGACGTGAAGCTGTAAAAGAAGGTGACAGCGGGAGGAGTGTAAAGAGAAACATTTAATAACAAAGCATTTTTGCATTAAAAGATTGTAAGCTGAGCATAACTGGTTCTAGGGACAAGCTCTTCAGACCAGCATTTATAGTGCTTTGTAAGTGGCACTCTTGGTGCTTTTAAGTCTCCGTTACACATATGATTGCATTTCCCAGGAAGATGATGATGTAACAGAGGTTGCTGGTGCTCAGTATTTTTATGTATTTGTAAACTGACAACATAACAGTGGTAAAAATAAGTATATATACAGGTAAATGTGTATTGTGAGCCCAGAGTTACAGCATATTAGGACCGTAAGATATATTCCAAATCACATAAAATACAGATATCATTTCCTGTGAAATGCCACGTACAAACATGACAAGCCTTTTGAACTGTAACATCATGCTGGCGGCTGGACCTTTCAGCAGTAGAAAACTGGAGGACAATTACAAAGTCTCCGAAATAGATCTTCACAGGATACTCAGGTTAAATTATCTGCTTGTGCCCTGGGCTGGAATATTTTGTAGGGTTTTAGGATTTGGTTTCATTGTGCCTGTAAATTACACTCGACAAAAACGCTGATATTCAGACAATTCTGTTAAGATTTTAACACTGCTCTCTTATTTCATGACATGTCATCACAAAAGCCACTCTATGATTATCTTCATTGACAAAAGCTATACACATAATTTCATCCCGTTTATTTCTCAAGTACAGTACGTAATATGTCTCAATGGTCTAATGCACCAGCTGCAGAATCTGCTCAATTTCTCTGCGTTATAAGTTCAATTACTGGTGAGGTCAATTCAACCTTTCATTCCTCTGATGTTTATAAAATTAGTACCATTAACTAGGGTAACAATGACATCTCCAGAATACACTATGATACAAGAATATCTCAATGTATCGATTCAGACATTTTTACCATTTGCTTTAGGTACTTTTATAAAGTATTACATAGAGGGGAACATGCCAGTTATTTTAGCTTCTGCATACAATAGAGTACTTATTTTCTGCTGAAACCTTCAATATTTCTACTTTGGGAGGGTGATGCATATTTCTATGTTGGGGTCCTCGATCCATTTTGTAGCTTTCGGTGCTATGCCTTCAGCACGGAGGTAGTATTTATCTCTATGCCAACACATAATGGCAATGAATACAAACCAAATACGAAATAATACATTTACGATTTGGCTAGCACTGTGTATAGTTTTTTTTATTCTCTCCAAAGTAAAATCTTGTAATTCTTATTTCAGTGCCTTCTAAATAAAATTACAATATAATTCAATAAAAGGAACAGAGGTCAATATTCAGGAAAACAATCACAAAGAAGAATATAAAGAAAAAATAGAACCAGTATAAACCCATAGGACATCCTGATCCTTAAATCAGAAGTCTCTGACTGAATGTAAGCTGACAATAAAAAGGCCACATTAGAGAATCATTATGTATGGGCCAAAGATGATGATAATTTAAAGAATAATAACCTAATTTTATATAGTGCTTTCCTGCCCATGGGACTCAAAGCACTTAGAATATTTACTCTGACTCAAAGTGGCTCTGTCATCAGAATATTTATTGACTGCACAATGTAAAGAGGCAGATCCAGCAACAGTGTCAAAAAAAATATTTTTAGATAAATATTACATCATGTAAAGCTAGAAAAAGACACATATCTGTCTAATCAGTTTTTTTCCTTGTTGTAAAATGTTTGTACCCTGTGTGATAATGGCTTTTTTAACATTCCTATGGTGTTTCTGTTTAGCTATATCCACATTTTAAAAAAGGGCTTTGTTTAGATATCATTATTTTCATCATATAGTATAATTTACTAAAAAAAAATCTTTGACCTGAAAAATCTTTTACATTATTACAAATAGTAAAAAATACACCATCTAAATAATTTCTAAATACTGTCCTGAGTTTAGGAACATGCATGTTTACATGTTTTTCTGTTGTTTTTGCAAGTAATAGGGCAATAACCAAGAGTATTGTTTTTTATTTCTTCACAATTCTCTCCTACAATGGTCTTTTGACCTCAAACCTGAATCTTACCCTTGCACTAACCCTAATTCTAACCCTAACTCATCTGTAACTCTAAGTGGATCTCTAACCCTCAACCTAATATTTTAATCTAGGGTTAATAAATCTTGAGTTAAGTGACTTTTTTTGTTCAACTTGCTTACTGCCTCTAAGGAACAATTTTGCTGCTGAATGATGCCTCAACACTGAGGCAAGATGGCAATGCTATGCCGATGCCATTGCGGGTTTTAGCGAAGGACGTACCAGGTACGTCCATTATAAGTGCCTGTTTTTGATGACATACCTAGATTAACTCTCCTGCATATACAATTTAAAGGAGTAGCTGCTATTGGTATAGCAACAGTCCTGCCTATCTCCCCAAGTTCTCCTTCTTGTGTGACATTACAGCACACAACGCTGACAGAAAGCATTTTGCCATGCATTTCAAGCACTTAAAACAGCTGAGAGACTCCAATTTCACAGTAATAAATTATGATAGCATTTCTCAAACGTGAGCTTTAAAACTGCTGTTTAGGGAGACAGTCTCTTGCACATTCCCTCCCACTGACATCACTGAATTTCAAGGCCCCAGTGGAATCAGACTGAATGTAGATTTTTTTTAAGTAAATGTAAGGGCATTTTACATATATCAAGAACCTGTATTACATTACACAGAAAATATGCCAAGTGAAACTACCCCTTTAAAAACTGTATCTTGTGTTTGTGAGGTCTCATCCAGTTTGTAGACTCATCAAAGCTGTTCCAGTTATTTCAGTATCCTTTTGCTTTGCTTGCTTATTTTCTATGCTTGCTTTTGCTTTTGCTTTCCTCTCTGGTTTTCCTCATTACTGTATTTGCTCGAATATAAGATGACCCTGATTATAAGACGACCCCCCAAACTTTGGATATTCCTTTAGGAAAAAAACTAAAAACCTGAATATAAAACTACCCTGTAGGAAAAAAGTTTAACTTGTATATATTCACATGTAAATTGCTTTTTAATATTTAATAAAAATTATGATATTAAACAAATGCATTTCTTGTTTTTATTTCCTTTTATGTGCCAATGCTGCCTCTCTCTCCCCCTCCCCCCAGCTTTGTCTCGCTCTCCCCCCCCCCCCCCCCCTTCCAGGGCCGGACTGGGAACAAAAACCAGCCCTGGAAAAAATTTATATACCAGCCCCATCGCATAAGATTTTTAAACCAGCCCATAGCATAATATAATTTTTTTGTTCATAGAAGGGAAAATCATGCATTTTAAAAAGCACATCTGAACAGTGTATTATTTATAGATAAGACTTATATATAAGCCTGTCTAGGGCAATATATATACCTCCAGTATGTACACAGAGTTATATGAATTGCCCTGTGCAGAGGTATACATCAGGGCAGTGTGTGAGACATATCCTGTCTCTCGCTTATCTGTAGCCTGTCTCTCTCTGTCCTTTCTGCGGCGTCTCTCTCTCTGTCCTTTCTGTGGCGTCTCTCTCTCTGTCCTTTCTGTGGCGTCTCTCTCTCTGTCTTTTCTGTGGCGTCTCTCTCTCTCTCTCTGTCCTTTCTGTGGCGTCTCTCTCTCTCTCTCTCTCTGTCCTTTCTGTGGCGTCTCTCTCTCTCTCTCTGTCCTTTCTGTGGCGTCTCTCTCTCTGTCCTTTCTGTGGCGTCTCTCTCTCTGTCCTTTCTGTGGCGTCTCTCTCTCTGTCCTTTCTGTGGCGTCTCTCTCTCTCTGTCCTTTCTGTGACGTCTCTCTCTCTCTGTCCTTTCTGTGGCGTCTCTCTCTCTCTCTCTGTCCTTTCTGTGGCGTCTCTCTCTCTGTCCTTTCTGTGGCGTCTCTCTCTCTGTCTTTTCTGTGGCGTCTCTCTCTCTCTCTCTGTCCTTTCTGTGGCGTCTCTCTGTCTCTCTGTCCTTTCTGTGGCGTCTCTCTCTCTCTGTCCTTTCTGTGGCATCTCTCTCTCTCTCTGTCCTTTCTGTGGCGTCTCTCTCTCTCTGTCCTTTCTGTGACGTCTCTCTCTCTCTGTCCTTTCTGTGGCGTCTCTCTCTCTCTCTCTGTCCTTTCTGTGGCATCTCTCTCTCTCTCTGTCCTTTCTGTGGCGTCTCTCTCTCTCTGTCCTTTCTGTGACGTCTCTCTCTCTCTGTCCTTTCTGTGGCGTCTCTCTCTCTCTCTCTGTCCTTTCTGTGGCGTCTCTCTCTCTGTCTTTTCTGTGGCGTCTCTCTCTCTCTCTGTCCTTTCTGTGGCGTCTCTCTGTCTCTCTGTCCTTTCTGTGGCGTCTCTCTCTCTCTGTCCTTTCTGTGGCGTCTCTCTCTCTATCTCTGTCCTTTCTGTGGCATCTCTCTCTCTCTCTGTCCTTTCTGTGGCGTCTCTCTCTCTCTCTCTGTCCTTTCTGTGGCATCTCTCTCTCTCTCTGTCCTTTCTGTGGCATCTCTCTCTCTCTCTCTCTGTCCTTTCTGTGGCGTCTCTCTCTCTCTCTCTGTCCTTTCTGTGGCGTCTCTCTCTCTGTCCTTTCTGTGGCGTCTCTCTCTCTGTCTTTTCTGTGGCGTCTCTCTCTCTCTCTGTCCTTTCTGTGGCGTCTCTCTGTCTCTCTGTCCTTTCTGTGGCGTCTCTCTCTCTCTGTCCTTTCTGTGGCGTCTCTCTCTCTATCTCTGTCCTTTCTGTGGCATCTCTCTCTCTCTCTGTCCTTTCTGTGGCGTCTCTCTCTCTCTCTCTGTCCTTTCTGTGGCATCTCTCTCTCTCTCTGTCCTTTCTGTGGCATCTCTCTCTCTCTCTGTCCTTTCTGTGGCGTCTCTCTCTCTCTCTCTGTCCTTTCTGTGGCGTCTCTCTCTCTCTCTCTGTCCTTTCTGTGGCGTCTCTCTCTCTCTGTCCTTTCTGTGGCGTCTCTCTCTCTCTGTCCTTTCTGTGGCGTCTCTCTCTCTGTCCTTTCTGTGGCGTCTCTCTCTCTGTCCTTTCTGTGGCGTCTCTCTCTCTCTCTGTCCTTTCTGTGGCGTCTCTCTCTCTCTGTCCTTTCTGTGGCGTCTCTCTCTCTCTCTGTCCTTTCTGTGGCGTCTCTCTCTCTCTCTGTCCTTTCTGTGGCGTCTCTCTCTCTCTCTGTCCTTTCTGTGGCGTCTCTCTCTCTCTGTCCTTTCTGTGGCGTCTCTCTCTCTCTGTCCTTTCTCTGGCGTCTCTCTCTGTCCTTTCTGTGGTGTCTCTCTCTCTCTCTGTGGCGTCTCTCTCTCTCTCTGTGGCGTCTCTCTCTCTGTGGCGTCTCTCTCTCTCTCTCTCTCTCTGGCGTCTCTCTCTCTCTGTGGCGTCTCTCTCTCTCTCTCTCTCTGGCGTCTCTCTCTCTCTGTGGCGTCTCTCTCTCTCTCTCTGTGTCCTTTCTGTGGCATCTCTCTTCCCCCCTTCCCCCTTAGTGTCTTTCACCCCCTCCCCTCCCCCTGTAGTGTCTTTCACCCCTTTCCCACTGTAGTCTTTCACCCCCTCTTCCCCCTGTAGAGTCTTTCACCCCCCCTTCCCCCTGTAGTGTCTTTCACACCCCTTCTCCCTGTAGTGTCTTTCACCCCCCCCCTGTAGTGTCTTTCACCCCCCCCCTGTAGTGTCTTTCACCCCCCCCCTGTAGTGTCTTTCACCCCCCTTCTCCCTGTAGTGTCTTTCACCCCCCCCCCCTGTAGTGTCTTTCACCCCCCCCTGTAGTGTCTTTCACCCCCTCCCCTTTCACTCACCTTGCTTTCTCTGCTTCCCATCCCGCCGCCGGAGCTGCTGCTGCATCATCCGGCGGCAGCAGGCGAACTTCTTAAAGCGGCAACGGCCGCCGAATTGCTTAAAGTGGCGGTGCCACTTTAAGCAATTCGGCGACCGTCGCCGCTTTAAGAAATTCGCCTGCTGCCGCCGGATGCTGCAGCAGCCGAACTCTCCACTTTAAGTGGCCAAGGCGGCCCCGGGGCAGGCGGCCCACCGGGATTTTTCCCGGTATCCCGGTGGGCCAGTCCGGCCCTGCCCCCTTCCCCCCAGCGTTGTCTCTTTCTCTCCCCCCAGTGTTATCTCTCTCCCACTCCCTCCCACGTTGTCTCTCCCTCCCCCCCAAACTTTTCTCTCTCTCTCCCCCAAACTTTTCTCTCTCTTTCCATCTACCTCCCTCCTTTTCTCTCTCTCTCTACCCCCTCCCTCTCCCCTTGTCTCTCTCCCCCCTCCCCTTGTCTCTCTCCCCCCTCCCCCTTGTCTCTCTCTCCCCCCTCCCCTTGTCTCTCTCTCCCTGGTGGCTAGTGGGGGCAGACGGGGTAAAACATCCTGGGGGGACGGACAGCCGGTCTGCATGATCCCCCGGCTGCCCAAATATCCCTGGTGGTTAGAGGGGGCAGCCAGAGGATGTCTGCACGATACGCGCAGACATCCTCCGCTGCTGCCCGGCACTTCCGCCGGGACTTCTATGATGAAGCCGGAAGGACGTGCATCGCGCAGACATCCTCCAGCTGTTAGCAAGGGGGATCCAGGTCCCCTGTCTTATAGTCTGACCTCGATTTGAGGTCAGACTATAAGACGACCTCAAATATAAGTCGAGGGGTCTTTTTCAGAGCATTTGCTCTGAAAAAAACCTCATCTTATATTCGAGCAAATACGATACCTATGCTCGTTGCTGCCTTTGTTTTGCATACTGTACCTTGGTCCCTCTCTAGCTCGGTCACAGAGTAGCATCCCTCTCTAGCTCGGCCACATAGTGGCATCCTTCTCTAGCTTGACCACAGATTTGTACTCCCCCAAGTGGCACCTGCCAAATCCGGCTACAGTCCGGATCCTGCCCTGTTCCATGAATAACCCTTACCTGTGAGCACTCCATGATATATAATCATGGATTCTGTACGTGTGATGGCTTTTGTTCCTTTAAAGAAATTAGCAAAGCAGTAGTGCTCTGTTAAACTCTCATGTTCCTGTTACTTTAGTTTCTGCTCTGTTCCATTTCGGGCTTTCTTGCTCTCTGTTATTTGGTTGCGCCTTTCCAGGTTTTCCTAGTTTCCTCTTGCTTAGTTCCTCTATAAATGCAACCACACCCATTTACTCTGTTTGCTTTCTTCAGCTCTGCAGGTATTTTTTCTGTTTGTATGTCTGTGTATTTTTTTATTTATAATTCTTTATTTTAATTTTCCTTTTCTTTTCATATACAATATAATATCTTATCATATATTAACATATACCATATAACAAAGACATATTTTACAAATACAAACTATAAAATGTGCAGCCAATAATAAATAATGTGAATGCTTTCATCTTTCCTTATTATTTGTTACTAACTATTCCTGTTCACATATTATCCTTTTGTAATTAGTTCTTGGTTTCCACCTTCATAAACATAAAACAAAAACATGTATGCAGTGTTTTCTATTTGAGGGTCTCCAGGATCTGTTTCTCATAAAAGTGTATTCCTGATAAATAACAAATTGCAATACATAACTACGCCTATCTAATCAAATCCAATTAAATCATCTCAAACTCGAAACACCATCACTTAAAGGGACATTCCAACTTTGGGTCAGCTGTTTGGGTCATAAAAACCTAAAATGCTGTTGTTTGCACTAGTACTATACACAGTATATTACCTTACGACGATATGTCATAGGATAAAATGACCAATACTTGTAACACGGATTTAAGATTTGCTCTGCGCCATTTACAATGCTAATACCTAATGTTAGGCTTTGTGCATAAGACATACATGTCCAATTGGCTTCATTGCTGTAGATTTCCCAAATACCAGTCCTTTCCAAATAAATCAGTATCCATAAATATTGTTGCAACCATGCAAATTACCCTATTTGCTCGAATATAAGACAAGGTTTTTTTCAGAGCAAATGCTTGTGTCTTATATTCGAGGTCGTCTTATAATCTGACCTCAAATCGAGGTCAGATTATAAGACTGGGATCCATTTCCCCTGCAGAGCTGCAGGGGACCTAGATCCCCTTCGCTAACAGCTAGGGGATGTCTGCTCAATGAGCGCAGACTTCCCCTGCTGCTGCCCGGCACGACCGCCGGGACTTCTATGATGAAGTCGGGTCCTTTCGGCTTCATCATAGAAGTCCCGGCGGAAGTGCCGGGCAGAAGCGATGGATGTCTGCGCGTATCGTGCAGACATCCTCCACTGCTGCCCCCGCGTATGACGTCAGCGCACCGGTCACGTGACTGTCGGCACTTCCGTGTCACACTGCACGGGAAGCCGAACAGGCAGCACGGAGGTTTCTCTGTGCTGCCTGTCTGGCCTCCTGTGCAGCCTGCCTGCAAGCGCGGTCTTTTTTTTATTTAAAGGGGCGGATTTTTCTTTTCTTTTTTTTTCAGTGCTGCCCCCCAGCACTGAAAAAAAAAGAAAAGAAAAATCCGCCCCTTTAACTTAAAAAGTTTAACTTGTATATATTCCCCCCACTGCCGCCCCCCAAAATTTGCCGCCCTAGGCATCCGCCTACGATGCCTCGCGGTAAATACAGCACTGGGGTAGAGAGAGAGAAAAGTATGGGGGGAGGGAGACAACGCAGGGGGGGTGGAGAGAGAGGCAGCATTGGCACAATAAATACAAGAAATGCATTTGTTTAATATCATTTTTATTGAATATTAAAAAGCATTTTACATGTGAATATATACAAGTTAAACTTTTTTCCAATAGGGTAGTCATATATTCAGGCTTTTAGTTTTATTCCTAAAGGAATATCCAAAGTTTGGGGGGTCGTCTTATAATCAGGGTCGTCTTATATTCGAGCAAATACGCTAACTGCCAGAGTACAGTTTTCTTTATACCAATTCTAATATATTAATTATGGTTTGTAATCAACCACATTTTCTTCATCCACCAAATTGCATATTTATGTTTTTCTCCACATAAAGATAATAAATCAAGGTAATGACAGGGCACAGGGCTTCCTTGGCCCACAAAGGGCTAATGACTCTCCTAAAATCAATGTGGTATGGTGAAGTTTTTCAAGATAGATGTATATGTTTGCTAAGAAATTGCTGGAGGTCTTTCGGATTTGGCTGTCAGGATTCCAAGTGGCTGTTCCATGATTTATCTAGCTGGTCAGAGGTTATGGGACATCGAAATGTAATTTCTTCCTCACCTTGGTTTCATTCTTCTTGGGCGACTTAAAATGTCATAACCAATTTTCTCTACACAACAAATGGACCTTTGTTAAAGTGGTATTCAATAGTCAGTTTTTCTCTAGCAGACAAAGTTACTCATCAAGTTAGAATACTGCCTAATTTAGTTGAAAATACCCAGTCTCACTAGTTCATACATTACATTAATGTGTCAGATGAAAGCGCCATTTTTCACTCCTGCTCTCACTTTGTAGGAAAGATTTAAAACGGTTAGTGCATTAAAATGCACAGCAGTGAGCCGGCAGCTGGCTCTGCACACCTCCTACTGGCTGCACAACACTTAAGGGCGAAAAGAGGCTAGCCCTGTGGCAAAATAACTACATACAGGGGCAGGCAACATGTCTAGTGTCCATGGCAAGGTCTATCAAGGTCGATAGAACAATCATTATATGTAACCTATGAAGAGTATTGGTGCCTACCTTGAAGATTGCCTTATTTCCCCTTTCTTCTCATATTTTCCCTGCCTTCCTTTGATCCTGTATTGTAAATAAAAACAAATCACACAAGTGTAATTGTTAGACGACCAGATTTAACCATTAAAATGAGCAGGATAAATGCAAAGGTTGGAAAAACTATGAAGCTTTGATAGCAAGTTGACACTGGTGTATGCACATACTGTGTATGTACAAATCTCTGCGCATGTGCAGTATTCATTTAGCGGTATCCTGGTCATCAGAGAATGAAAATCGAATAGCTGTCTTGAATGGACAAAGTGACACTTAAAAATAATCAATTTTGTGTGTGGTCTCCTGATTATGACATCATATTTTTGTTTGCTATGCAAAGTTCACATTTCCTATTTGAAGAAGTTGATTTGTATATCAGGCCTCTAGGTGGCATAAACTGGGGACACAAACATTTAAAAATTCTTTTTTCTATGAATTTATATATTTACTTGCAATTTTGCGAATACAATAAAGACATATTTTTCTCTACAATACCATTACAAATAGTCCAAAAGAAGTTCCTGAGATAACATAATAGCAACATGATCCCAGAGAAAGCAGACATAATGGATTAGATTCAGTGGAGTGCGTGAAATAAAAAATATGCTAAGCAGTAAATTAAAAGTGATCCATTGCAGTCCATTAAAGCCATTAACGGTTCCCAACAGTGAACCACACGGAAATTATCACACAAAAAGGAATTTATTGACCCCTGTTATAAAGTAAAAAATGTATGCATATTTGCCCATTACTAAAGCAGGTAAAAAAAACAGGTATAAAGTTTGCAGAGACTGCTTACCACAGTCGATATTTGCACTTTAAACATTTCAGTGCTGGGGGAAACACAAACTGTGCTCCCCTACAGCACTGAAGAGTTATCTCTAGTGTTGAGCAAACCTGAACCGCACTGTTCGCGTTCGTACCGAACATTACTGTGTCCGTGCCACGAACCCGAACATTTCACTGTATGTTCGGGTTGGAGCTCGAGGCAGGGTCGATCCTGGGCGGGTGCACGGGGTGCACCGCGCCCAGGCGCAAGGGAGGAGAGGCGCCTGAATCACAGAGCGCGACAGGAGCGGAGCCTGCACCCGTCGCGCTGTGATTAGTGTGACAAGGAGGTGCGAGCTGCAGGTGAGTGCCTGTGGTTACCGCACTTCCCTATCACACCAAGCACAGCGCGACGGGTGCAAGCTCCGCCCCCGTCACGCTCTGATTGGCTGCAGGGAGGATGGTGTCTGCAGAGGCAGACACCGGCATCTAGTTTCTTCTGCCGGATGTCAGCTGACATCCGACAGAAGAAACTAGATGCCGGTGTCAGCCTCTGCAGACACCATCACGCAGGCGTCCTGGGCCCGGCGGGAGACAGAGCAGAGGTAAGTACTAGGGCAGGGGGGTGGAGGGTGGCAAACGAGCATACTGTGGGGAAAAATCCTGATATATTAATTGTCATAATCCTGATATATTGAGTGACATAACCGTGACATATTAATTGGCAAATTCCTGGCATATTAATTGACATAACCCTGACATATTAATTGGCATAACCCTGACATATTAATTGGCATAACCCTGACATATTAATTGGCAAATTCCTGGCATATTAATTGGCATAACCCTGACATATTAATTGGCATAACCCTGACATATTAATTGGCATAACCCTGACATATTAATTGGCATAACACTGACATATTAATTGGCAAATTCCTGGAATATTAATTGGCATAACCCTGACATATTAATTGGCATAACCCTGACATATTAATTGGAAAATTCCTGGCATATTAATTAGCAAATTCCTGGCATATTAATTAGCATAACCCTGACATATTAATTGGCATAACCCTGGCATATTAATTGGCATAATCCTTGCATATTAATTGGCACAATCCTGGCATATTAATTGGCATAACCCTGGTATATTAATTGACAAAATCCTGGCATATTAATTGGCATAACCCTGACATATTAATTGGCATAATCCTGACATATTAATTGGCAAAATCCTGACATATTGAGTGACAAATTCCTGGCATATTAATTGGCATAACCCTGATATATTAAGTGGCAAATTCCTGGCATATTAATTAGCAAATTCCTGGCATATTAATTAGCATAACCCTGACATATTAATTGGCATAACCCTGGCATATTAATTGGCATAATCCTTGCATATTAATTGGCACAATCCTGGCATATTAATTGGCATAACCCTGGTATATTAATTGACAAAATCCTGGCATATTAAATGGCATAACCCTGACATATTAATTGGCATAACCTTGACATATTAATTGGGATAATCCTGACATATTAATTGGCAAAATCCTGACATATTGAGTGACAAATTCCTGGCATATTAATTGGCATAACCCTGACATATTAATTGGCATAACCCTGACATATTAATTGGCAAATTCCTTGCATATTAATTGGCATAATCCTGACATATTGAGTGACAAAATCCTGGCATATTAATTTGCATAACCCTGACATATTAATTGCCATAATCATGGCATATTAATTGGCATAACCCTGGCATATTAATTGGCATAACCCTGGCATATTAATTGGCATAAACCTGGCATATTAATTGGCATAATCCTGGCATATTAATTGGCAAAATCCATAATCCTGGCATAATTAATTGGAAAATCCTGGCATATTAATTGGCATATTGAGGGGCTAAATCCTGGCATATTGAGGGGCAAAATCCTGGCATATTAATTGGCATATTGAGGGGCTAAATCCTGACATATTCAGGGGCAGAATCCTGGCATATTAAATGGCTAAATCCTGGCATATGGAGTGTCAGAATCCTGGCATATGGAGTGTCAGAATCCTGGCATATGGAGTGTCAGAATCCTGGCATATTAAATGGCTAAATCCTGGCATATGGAGTGTCAGAATCCTGGCATATGGAGTGTCAGAATCCTGGCATATGGAGTGTCAGAATCCAATTGCATTGGATTGGCAAATTGCATATGGAGTGGCAAAATACTGGCATATTAATTGTCAAATTCCTGGCATATTGAGGGGCAAGATACTGGCATATTAATTGTCAAAAGAATGGCATATTGTGGGGAAAAATACTGGCATATTAAATGGCATAGTGAGTGGCAAAATACTGGCATATTAAATGGCATATTGAGGGGGAAAATACTGGCATATTAATTGTCAAAAGAATGGCATATTGAGGGGAAAAATACTGGCATATTAAATGGCATAGTGAGGGGCAAAATACTGGCATATTAAATGGCATATTGAGGGGGAAAATACTGGCATATTAAATAGCATATTGAGGGGAAAAATACTGGCATATTAAATGGGAAAAGAATGGCACATTGAGGGGCAAAATCCTGGCATATTAAATGGCATATTGAGGGGCAAAATACTGGCATATTAAATGGCAAAAGAATGGCATATTGAGGGCAAAATACTGACTTATTGAGTGGCAAAATATTACTGGCATATTGAGTGGCAAAATATTAGTGGCATATTGACCAACTGCTCCCAACCACCCTCCATATTACAGTAGACCGCTTGTGAGGGTAGGTGGGGCGAGTGGGAGATATTGTCGGGGGGGGAGCAGAAAATTTGTTCAATAAGGGTCCCTGACATTCCTGGTGGGGGCCCTGCCATCGAGAACGTCCTCCTCCCTGCACATAAAGGTAATTAAGCAGGGAGGGCGACAGCATTTCTGTGTGTGTATGTATGTGAATCTGACTGACTGCATGTGTGACTGTATATGTGTGTTTCTGGCTGTATGTATGTGTATGTGACTGACTGCATGTGTGGCTGTATATACGTGTGTCTGCATACTTGCATATGACTGTGTGATTATGTGACTGTATTTAATTATGTGCATGCATACATAATCACAGATACACATGGGGGGGCATGTATAAACACGGCACACACTGGTGTAATCGGCGTGTGCGCCAATGTATAAAACAGACTCACGAGAGTTATCTACGCTGAATGCGTAGATTTAAGTTGGTTCGCGCTCGTTGTGCTGGCGCAGCCTATGTTTAAAAAATAAAGCACTGAAAAGTGCCTGATTTGGGGCAGGAGTGGAGACAGAGAGAGAGACAGACATGGGGACAGGAGGGGAGAGAGAGAGAGAGAGAGAGAGAGAGAGAGAGAGAGAGAGAGAGAGGCATTAGGTATGAGTGAAGAGAGAGAGAGAGAAACACATTGGGTATGAGTGGAGAGAGAGAGAGAGACACACACACATTGGGTATGATTGTAGAGAGAGAGAGAGAAAGACAGACATTGGGTATGAGTGGGGAGAGAGAGAGAGACAGACATTGGTTATGAGTGGGGAGAGAGAGAGAGAGACATGTGGGTATGGGGAGAGAAAGAGACAGACAGACATGAGGGTAGGGGAAAAGAGAGAGAAAGACATGTGGGTATGGGAAGAGAGAGACAGACATGTTGGTATAGGAAGTTAGAGACCGACATGAGGGTATGGGGAAAGAGAGAGAAATACATGGGGGCATGGGGAGAGAGAGACACGTGAGTGACTGGCATGGTGGAATATTATTTATCGCTCCTTGTGTACTTCTTTTCCAGTGATGCTCGGTCAGACTTTGTCTGGTTGGGCATCATGGGAACGGTAGTAAAAATCTCATTCTGCTAGCCAGCAAAAACTCTCCCATGTTGCTGAGGATCATAGAAATAAATAAAACCACTTCACAGTATTATGGCAAAATATATATCTTTATTTAAAATAAAGTTTGTGTTTGTCCTTTACATCAAAATAAAGTTTGTGCTCTAATGGGCGTCTGGAACAGACATGTCTAAAGGGGAGGAGTTCATAATATAACCACGCCCAACTTTAGGCGCCAAAAGAAAACC
The DNA here is from genome assembly GCA_036172795.1 of Pelodytes ibericus. Taxonomy (NCBI): domain Eukaryota; kingdom Metazoa; phylum Chordata; class Amphibia; order Anura; family Pelodytidae; genus Pelodytes; species Pelodytes ibericus. Next base: position 164,460,198 of record CM069858.1, read on the forward strand.
TGCACCCAGGCGCCCGTGACCCTAGGATCGGCCCTGGTTCGAGGTTCGGCTATAAACCGGTTTATAGACTTTCGGTTTATAGAATAGCAATAGCATTACATGTATTCCATAAACTGAAAGTCTATAAACCGAAAGACATTCGTTTTATAGACTTTCGGTTTATAGAATACATGTAATGCTATTGCTATTCTATAAACCGAACTAGAGTCCCCATTCATACGAATAGGTCAATTGACCTATTCGTATGAATGGGGACTCTAGTTCGGTTTATAGAAAGCCAATAGTATTACATGTATTCTATAAGCCGAAAGTCTATAAACAATAGCATTACATGTATTCTATAAACCGAAAGTCTATAAACCGAAAGTCTATAAACCGAAAGACATTCGGTTTATAGACTTTCGTTTTATAGAATACATGTAATGCTATTGCTATTCTATAAAAAGAAAGTCTATAAACAGAATATCTTTCGGTTTATAGACTTTTGGCTTATAGAATACATGTAATACTATTGGCTTTCTATAAACCGAACTAGAGTCCCCATTCATAAGAATTTCTTATGAATGGGGACTCTATTTCGGTTTATAGAAAGCCAATAAGTGTATTATGTATTCCATAAGCCGAAAGTCTATAAACCGAACAATGTTCGGAAGAATGGATATAAAATAAAATATAATATAATATAATACAATGGGGTGTCTTGTTTTTCGTGTATGTGCAAATGTTGTATATTTTTTATACCAATGTTTCTGTAACCTGGCCAGGTGAACAGCACTATACTAGCAGTGGGTAAGATTGTATTATATTATATTTTATTTTATATCCATTCTTCCCTTTTGTTATTTTATGTACATTTATATATATAATTAGATTGTATCTACTGTATTTCTGTGTCCATGTGACCATCTATTAATATTTGTTTTTCTGTGGTACTGGACTTTTTACCTTATATATATATATGCATATTTTATTGTGTGATGTATAATAAATATTTTTCATTTTCATAATATATGTCTTGTTTTTTCTGGGGTATATTCTAGCGCTGTCTCTCCCTTTTTGAATCCACTATCCTTTATATTTTTCCACTATTTGTAAGTGGCTTGCCCCCCTTCTTAAGAGATTACTTTTCTCTCCACATTTTATTTTATGTGAAAGTTTTTTTGTGTGTGGAGTACATACGGGTTAGTTTCTATTTGTTTTTATACTATATCACTTTTTTTCACATTTTTTACACACTGTTTTTTTCGTTACATTCAAAGCGCTGTGCTAATTTCTCCTTTTTTTTCTATAAACCAAACTAGAGTCCTCATTCATAAGAATTTCTTATGAATGGGGACTCTAGTTCGGTTTATAGAAAGCCAATAGTATTACATGTATTCCATAAGCCGAAAGTGTATAAACCAAATGACTTTCGTTTTATAGAATAGCAATAGCATTACATGTATTCTATAAACCGAAAGTCTATAAACCGAACGTCGTTCAGTTTATAGACTTTCGGCTTATGGAATACATGTAATTCTATTGGCTTTCTATAAACCGAAATAGAGTCCCCATTCATAAGAAATTCTTATAAATAGGGACTCTATTTCGGTTTATAGAAAGCCAAAAGTATTACATATATTCCATAAGCCGAACGTCGGGTCCCCAATGACTTCAATGGGGTCCGGGGTCAAGTTCGACCCTGAACCCAGACTTTTTTCCGAAGTTCGGCCGAACCCAAACATCCAGGTGTCCGCTCCACACTAGTTTTCTCTACATTTAAAAAAGTGTTTTTTTTTTGTCCTCTGGACCAAAACAGCTTGGGGACAAGCCTTGGGGACAATCAGGGGGGCAAGTGCTGCGGAAATGCAAATGGTCCATGGCCCCATATTTATAATAACAAAGCACTTTTTTATTAATGGGGTGGGGGGCTGTTCCCTGGTCTTCCAAAATAACAATAGGTCTAGTGGTGACCCAATTGCCCCTGACCCCCTGAATAACAGTGGGACTGGGTTCTGCCCCTATACCCCTGGCCTTTCAATCAGGTTGTATACAGTTAATTTCATATCCTTTTTTCTTGCTTTGCTTGTTACTCATCCTTTCTTCTGCTTTTGCTTTGCATTCCTGTATCTTGTTCCTTCCCTTGCTTGGCCACAGTGTGATACCTGTCCAGAGTAGCACCTGTAGCCTGAAGCCCTGTAATGGGCCTGTCATGTAGCCTAAAGCCTTGTCATAGTGTAGCCCTGTCACAGTTCATCCCTTTCACAGTTCAGCGCTGTCATAGATCCATGTTAAAAGGTTTCCCTATTTCATGATTCTGTTCTTGTATTCTCTTATTCTGGTTCGTTTTTGGTTTCTCTGTCGTTTATTATGATTTTGATCCATTCTAGGTTTTTGTTCTCTCCTCTTGCTTTGCTCAGTTTCTCTATTTAAATTCAACCACACCCGTTTAGGTTTTCTCGAACTGATCGTCTGATCAGCAGTCTATGGGTATTCTCTGTGTCCTGTATGTCTGTGTAATGTAAGTATTTATATTCTTTTATTAATTAAACTAGTTTATTATTGGCAAGCTTACATTTATGGCCAAAAGTGAACTAAACCCTCACTATTCCATCTTAACGTATTAGGTTAGTTCATGAATTTATGTTTGTTCCCTTGAACTCTTTCCCTTATGGACCTGAGGATCTTGGCTCCTCTCTCCTATCCCCTTGTCACTCCATCCCTGTATGTACACTGTATGTCTCCTTAAATCTGTAGTCATATCTTATGTTTTGCTCTCCTGATGTATGCTTTGATTCTCCCATTATGCCTAGGTTTGTCCCGTAGCCCTGCATTCTGCATTTTGTTCATCTTGTTTCTGCTCTGCTTGTGTTTGCTCTGCTCTGCTTGGTTTATTTGCCTGCAGACATCCTGCCATCCAATCAAGGTGGTGTCCTACCTGCTCCAGGATGTTTGCAGGTTTCCTCCACTTCCCACCATGGTTATAAGCTGCTCCCACAGGACCCTGGAATGTGAACGAACCAACATTGAGCCTCAAGCTTCTGAGGGAGTGCAGTTACCCTGCACCTGGCCCTGCATATAGGCGCTCAGGGTTTCATGCCATCCAGGTCCACATTCATGAAACAGCCCCCTCTATTATCCATGGGGCCCGGGGTTGACCGTATGACTCTTACAGCCATCTGTGTGACAGTCTAACAATACAAAAAAAAATCTAAAAAAAAAAATAACTGTAATGGTCCACAGAGCAAATGGACAACACCCATGGCTCAAAAGATATGTTCAAAGTAGTTTGAAGTATTGTTGCATGTCGCTATCTCTGCAACATGCACACTGATATAATCCTAGCACAGTCAATTTATTAAAACATAAAACTGAACAAATCAGGCATTAATAGACAAGTATGAATTTCACTTTATTATTTTGATTATTATTTGTGAGTGTTTGTTCATCCTCATCAATGCTGCAGTTTTTCACATATAATATTAGTATTGTAGTATTCAGTGATTCATGGATCTGCAAGAACACCCATGAAAATTACCATCTGCAAGTTTATTTTTCTTGTATTGAAACTACACATTGTAGCACAATAACTTATACATTTGGGAATAAAACATCATAACAAAAATATGCGATAGAGCATTCAGAAATGTTTATAGCATATGGTCATCCAGAAGTTCCCTGTGATACGAATATGATTTAGATATTGAATTATTCTTTTTCCATTCCTTGAAAACAATATGAAGTCACCAGTTGCAAATCTAACTATATCATGCTCCAAAGTGACCCTTCTGTGGCAAATAATTTATTTTGGAAAATCATACAGATTCAAAAGGCAATTCCATCACTGCTCTTTAAAAGACTTTCGGCTGCATGTTTCAACAATTTACATTTTCAATCTATTTTTCCATTTCCCTCTAGATCATATTACTATATTGTCCATCAGTTGGTGGAACTACAGTGCAAATAAGACACATCCTTTTATCCAAAGCACTATCTACTATCCTATACAAAAAAGTCTCTCCCTGTCCTCATTCGAAACCTTGTAAAAATCTGACCCATTTACTTCCACTGTAAATTTTCTCACATGGGTTGACCCAGGGTCATCGACTTATGATAATAGACCAGATGTTGCTAAAGCTAATACTCTCAAAGGTCTTACACATCCCTTTCAGATGCCGTTCTTAAACACAAGCAGTCAATGAAACACGGGGGCTTCACATACAAAGAGGAAGAAAATCAATTCTGATTCTCAGTGGTCAGGATTACTAAAGCAAAAGGTCAAAAAATGCTGACCTTGTTTACTTTTTTTTTTTAGACTTTGCTTTGAAAGTGGTTTACTAATGGCTTGGGATTCCTTGCAATTTTGTTCCTGTTAAACATCATGATTAAAAACACAATACTCTAAATGGCACATATATGATCAGTTTTATATTCCATACCTTGCTCAATGTGTATTTATGGTCGTATATATATATATTTGGTGAACCAAATATCCCATATTATGTATATCATTGGGCTCACAGATGATCAATTTCATGATTCCTGAAGGGTTTTGATTTGCTTTTCATTTCTCTCACATGCAATACTCTAGGTTTTCTGTTTGCTAAGCTTCTTGTTTTGTCAGTGCTAAAACACACATTCCTGTCTGAAGTTAACATGATCCTATGTAAACCCATTTCTCATAGCAGTCAGTCACCGAAAGCTAAATACTGAACTTGTGGTGAATCCTGCACAAACCTTGACATTAGACTGTGGCATACTATTCCTCATTCACTTATCTTCACACAGAACAATGTATTCATTTGAAAAGTATACATACACTCAAAATACATACAAATACACAACTTATACAACAGTACAGTTAGTACATCATAAAGAATTCCCTGTACTTAAAATATGCATGCACAGATAGTCAACAGCTCAACACAATCCCCATTTGGATAAGGAATGTTTGTTGGCACACACTGTGGATTCATTTCTTTTAGGCGTAAACGTTATTTCAACCTGTCATTTTGAAACAAATTTACATAAGTTCATGTCCCAAGCAGACAAAACAATAATTTATGGGATAATTTAACCAAATGAGCAGAAATCTGAAAGTTAAGCACATTCATGGCTGTTTGCTTGAATTGACCCTGTCCCTTGTCTGGTGTCAGTAAGGGGATCCCATCTACACTGGTGATTATGTTATGAAGCAACTAATGGAGTGTTACACTGTTTCTATGTCCATTCCACAGAGTCCTTTTGGGCATGTTTAAGTTGTGCTTCACTACTCACTGTTATATTCTTAATGAAAAACAACATTTCACATCTTATGCCTTGATAATACTGGTAGGTACTTTCTGGTTTACCACGCTATACAGTACAGCAGACACATACTTTAGTATTTAGTATAATTAAAAATCACTGACAACAAAATTAAAAAATAAGAACAGCAACTGGTTTCAGCATCCAAGAGCCACCTTGACAAAGTCTTCTCTGGATTCTAAACCATGTTTTTTTAAATTGTATTTACAGAAGATATTGTATTTAAATGTTTTTGAAATTAAGACATTAATATATTTGTGCTATATTTAATGGTGTTGCATTTTCATTAAAAAAAGTTTGAGCTCTACCAGAAGGAGAAAATCACCAGGTGTGGTCCTTTATAATTCATAGTTAAAATGAATGTCACTATCACCTAAACATTGCTTATTCTGTGATTGTAAAGAATAGAAAATCTTGAAAAAAATACATATTTATTGTTGGAGGCAGAATTGGAAAAAGAATCAATATTATAAGAGAAAAATGTTTTAAGTTGCCTATTTATGAAATAACCTGTGGCTTGATAATCAAATAAAATACTTTTGAATGTGAAATTTGTAATTTGCATATAAGCCACATGTAATGTCAAAAACAGGAGACACCACAGATAAATTGAAAAAAGATTTTTGTCAAAAGGGTCGACTCAATATAGTTAAATTGGTACTCAATATGGGCTGAAATCCCCCGAAAATAACAGAAAATCTGGTAAATCAACCAATTTCTGACATTTAAATTCTCCAGTCTTTAACTAGAAAATTTAAATGAAAAAAATAATAAAGAATGTTAAAATAAAAAATAGCAGACTGTCACCGGCCCCTTTTAAGAAAATGAGAGACCACTCAAGTAGATAGTAGAGCTAGACAAATTTCTTTAGACATCCATCCTCCACTGAGGATGGAAGTATAGAGACAAGGCTCCATTTTTTTTTTTTTTTTGCTGTCACAATATTTTTCGAATAGGTGGATCAGTTTTATTTTTGCATGTCCCCTTTCCTGGGCCAATGATGAAGAATGAGGGTATCAGGGATGGTGTGGGACATATCAGAAGGTATAATAATTTTTTCAGGGCACCATTTGGGTGCTAAAGGGAGAGCAGTGACTTTCAGAGCTTCTTGCCGGTGATTCCCTATTTATTTTTTGGAACTCTTAGTCCGTTGACCCCAAGGGAAGTTATTTATTTATTTATTTTAACATTTTTAATATATTTCTTAATTTATTTATTTTTATTTTGGGAGTGCTTTGCCTATTTTTGCAGTAGCCAAAGTTCTCCCAATATCAGATATCGACGTGTATAGTAAGATAGATGCTACTGTTTTGGTGATCTGAACTCCAGAGAATAGCCAGAATTCATGGGCTATTCTGATCACTAAAAAAGCTCTGATCTTCATTGGAACTTGATTACATTACATTGTATTGATAGATACACAATATCAACAATATTTTGGTGCCCTTATAAGTTGTTTAGTTATGTCTTGCTAACATTTTTAAAAAATCTTTAAAAACATAAAGGTTCTATAATCGCAATTCTTGATATCGGTTCTTTTGGTCTAATTTAAAGGATTTATATATTAATAGTGAATTTTCTAGGACTGGTCCATGAATAACCTATCTACACTGTCTATAATGATACCAAAGACAGATAGAAAGGTGTTATTAAAAAGTCTTAAAAGGCCATTTCACACAAACTGACATATGACATGACATACTGCCTTTTGATATGTATATGTTATATTTTAAGGTTAATATCTTCAATTACCTAAGAAAAGATGATTACTTTTGTATATTAATACATTTAGCCATGTATTAATGTATTAATACATTTAGCCGGGGCGCAGGACCATCCGTTCCTGATACATTTACTCACAACAGTAAAACTGCTTATCGCTAGGAAATGGAAGTCTCTTGAGGGTATTTCGTGGGACATGATTAAGGTACAACTGATCCATCAATGTGCTATGGAGAGAGGAATCGGATTGCAAAATAAATCTAACTGGGAAAAGATGGAATATTGGAATAAATGGCATCAAACCCTCCTAGGAGCTGACTTAGACTAATGGACTAAAAAGAATAGAGGGCTCGAGTAGAGGGCGGGGGGATAAGCCACATAGGACATAGATAGAGAACCATGTAGGTCCAATCGAAAAATTAGGAATTGGGATTGATGGGTACATTATGATTATCAGATAGACGCATTAAAACACAGTAAACCACAGAGTCCACTTGTATGTCTTGTCATGTTTTGTTGTGTCCGAGATATGTGGCGAGTAGAATACACTCGGTACATATGTACGGACTGAGGTTCTGTGTAAGATGCAGTAAAGTAGATTCTTGCTCTTTGTAATATCTCTCGGTATATTTTAGACTATAACTTATGAAATGTATGTATGTATTCTTTTGCATATTCATAAAATAAAAAAATAAAGGAAAAAAAATACATTTAGCCAGTTCTCTTGCATTACTTGCTCCTAAGTCATGCAATTATTCATTAAAAAAATCCTAAATTAAAAACCTGCTGTGATTGCTGTCCTGAGGATTGGAGGTTTGGGATGAGATAGGTATTTAAAAGGTATGGATTTGTAATACTGTTTTAGTTTTAGTTTTTATTTTCTAAGGCTAAATCCATATGTCAAGAGTAGCCTTAGACGAGGGGGTGATAAGTCATAAAGCTTCCATAGATTTTAATATAGATCCTTAGGTCAAGTCTCCTTTAATGCCCTAAAGGACAACAAAAAGAAACAGAGAATTTTGTAGAATACAAAATATTTGTTCTTGGAAGACATTAAATAAATGAAAATAACTGCAGTTTGTATTTAGGACTTCATTGTTAGTGTGAGTGTATTCAAAAAGACAACATAGAATTTTGATGGGTATAATGTCACATTTAATAACAGTGTTCTGTAGCCATCAACTTTCCTTTAAGGCCCTACAGGTATTCATAGCAGCAGATAAAAAAAAGAAAACTGTGTTTTGTACTGTGGAAACTATTTGTTCTTAGATGACATTAAATGAATGAATATATAACTGTAGAGGTTTTTATGTTAGTTGGATCTCATTATTACATCCTAAAATATTAGGATCACTGTTAGAGTATATTCCAGACTATAACGCAATATCAATAACATACATAGACAACAAAGTTTTCATTTGCATCATAGAAATATAGAATGTGTCGGCAGATAAGAACCATTCGGTCCATCTAGTCTGCCCAATTTTCTAAACACTTTTATTAGTCCTCAGTTCCCTATCTTATATCTAAGCTAGCCTTGTGTCTATCCCACGCATGCTTAAACTCCTTCATTGTGTTTACCGCTACCACTTCCGCTGGAAGGCTATATCATTTGCCTCACTAATTTAAGACTATGTCCTCTCGTTGTGGTAGTTTTTCTTCTTTTAAATATACTCTCTTCCTTTACTGTATTTATTCCCTTTATGTATTTAAATGTTTCTATCATATCTCCCCTGTTAGGTCTTTCCTCCAAGCTATACATGTTATACTCATACATAGGAGCCTATCAAAATGATTAAATGTAGAACAATAATTATTGACAATCTTTTCTCTAAAAGAATATTTCTTTCCTCTATCTACATTGATATCTTATGTAATAATCCATGAAGCTGAGTCTTCAGATGAACATCAAAATATAAGATCCGTGCTTTTAACCCCTTCACGACAATGGATGTGTCAGGCACGTCCTGCCGGGAACTCCGTTCCCGACAATGAACGTACCTGGCATGTCCTGCGGTGAAACAAGTGGTTTTCGCGATCAACGATCGCAAAAAATGCTTTAACGGCCTTGATGTCGAGACAATAGCCAGCACAGAAATGTCCTATCTGGGGCACCCACGATTGCCCCACGAGCCCCGTGGCTATGCCCTCTGGTGGTCTGAGCTTCGGAAATTAAAGTAAATTCACTTCCGTCACTCTGAATATGCTGCTTGACTGCCCCTAGAGGCAGCAACCAACATTTCAATGTTAAAAAACAATAATAATAATTAGCTTAACCCCTTAACGACAGATGACGTGCCAGGCACGTCACGGCAAATCGAGGACTTGCCGACAGCTGACGTGCCTGGCACGTCATGCACTAAACTGAGTAAAGAAAGCGACCAGCGGTCGCTTTCTTTACTCTAACGGTGTTGCTACAATGCCTCTAGGTAGAGGCATTGTGCAACACCCCCCAAAAGTGCAGGGGCGCGCTACGATCACTCCACGGAGTGATCGTAGCAGCCATTTAAAAATGGCTGCGCCCACTGCACACATGTGCTTAGAAAGCGAACGATCGTTCGCTTTCTAAGCATCTGCGGTGTTTCTAAAGTGCCTCGCTAGCGAGGCACTTAGTAACACCTTGATGCTCCCCAGAGCCGATGGTGGTCGCTCTCCTGAGCGACCCCATCGGCTCAGTAGAAGGGAACGCTGCCTATACAGGCAGCGCTTCCCTTCTAATGGCAAGAGCATCGGAAGTGAAAGTATTTCACTTCCGATGCTCTAGGGGGAGCCAATCGATGCCGGCACAACAGATCTATGTGATCTGTGTGCAGGCATGTATGATAAGTGCTCTGATGAGCACTTATCATACTGTCAAAGGCAATATTAGCAAATATTGCCTTTGACAAGTATTGATCTGCCTCCCTCACCTTACTAGTTATAGTAAGGGAGAGAGACAGATCAGATAAAGTAAAAAAATAAAATAAAATAATAAAACAAATATTTAATAAAATTTTAAACACCAAGGGCTTTTATAAAAGCCATTTAACCCCTTCCCTGCCATTGATCGCTGTGTACGCAGTGATCATACACAGCAGCACATTTTTTGCTGTCTGTGCATTTTTTAGGGGTTAATTTTTTTTACTGTAATTCATTACAGTATAAAAAAAAGCTCTTTTAAGAGAGATTAACCCCTTTCTTGCTGTAGATCACTGCCTAAGCAGAGATCTGACGCAAATGCAGCAATCTTGCTGCAGAAGCATTTTTAATTTTTTTAAAACTTTTTTATTACACCCGTCACGTGTTAATTATACCCGCTAGGGGACTACGTTTAACGTAATTTTTTTTTTAAATAAGAGCTATTAACCCCTTCCTTGCCGTATATCACTTCCTAAGCAGCACATATGGTCACTGCCTAAGCAGTGCATATGGTCACTGCCTAAGCAGCGCATATGGAGCAATCTAGTCGCAGAAGGATTTTTTTTTTGCTATCAGCATTTTTTTTGTCAGACTCGCTAGGGGTTAATTATACCCACTAGGGGATTACGTGTATTCCTTTTGAAGCTGTCTGAACACGTGTATAGCGATCAGTAACAGCCGATCAGTGGCAAAGGTGGTTTGGTGATTTCTCAGATGAGCATCACCATTCGTCTGGTTCGATCAATATTGGTAAATATTGTTCTGACCCATATGGATCTGCCTCCCTCTCCTCACTTGAGTTTTAGTGAGGGAAAGAGACAGATCTGTATAACATAATTTTTTAATTGTAATAAATTAAATAAAATGTTAAAAAAATTGTGAGTCCCAAGGGCTTTTATAAAAGCCATACCCTTTGTATAGTGTAGTGTATTAACCCCTTCCCTGCCACTGATCACTGCACAGCAGAAATTTTTTTCTTGTCTGTGCATTTTTAGGGGTTAATTTTTTTGTACAGTACTATAAAGGCTCTTATAAGAGCTATTAACCCCTTCCTTGCTCTACATGTTCAAATTCCAAGTTTGAAAATCAAAAAGCGCACCTCTCAAATGTAGCCTTTCAACACCCAACAAAGCTGACAAAGCTATGCATGGGTGGTATCCCTGTGCTCGGGAGATGTTGCTGAACATATATTGTGGTATTGTTTGTCAGTGACACATACCGAAATATGTGAATTTGTGTCTAAAGTACAATGTATGTGGGAAAAAATACACAATAAAATGACTACCACAAACTTTGACAAAGGCTGGTGGTAGAATTGGTGCATGGAAAGTGTTAAAATAACACCATTTAAAATAGCCTAGGGTGTCTACTTTTACAAAATATATACTTTTTGGGGTAAAATACACTGTCCTACTTTAAAAAAAAGTCCCAAATGAAAGATGGGCTCAGGCTGGCTACACGTCAATATTCCAAGTTGAAAATGCGCACCTTCACAATGTGGCCCTTTTAGCCCCCAAACAACCCAACAAACCTATGCATGGGTGGTATCCCTGTACTCAAGAGATGTTGCTGAACACTTATTGGGGTGTTATTTGGCAGTGACACATACCAAAATCTGTAAATTCATGTCTGAAGTACAAGGTTTGTGAAAAAAAAACACAAAAAAATGACTACCACAAACTTTGACAAAGGCTGGTGGTAGAATTAGTGCATGGAAAGTGTAAAAATACCACCATTTGAGATAGCCTAGGGTGTCTACTTTAAAAAAATATATGGGTTGATGTGGTAAAATACACTGGCTGGTTTCAAATATGTCCCAAATGGGACATGGGTGCAGGCTGTCTGCATGTCAAAATTTCAAATTGGAAAACCAAAAACTTCACCTCCCAAATTTGGCCTTTTACCCCCCAAACAATCCAACAAACCTATGCATGGGGGGTATCCCTGTACTCAAGAGATGTTTCTGAACACTTATTGGGGTGTTATTTGGCAGTGACACATACCAAAATCTGTAAATTTATGTCTGAAGTACAAGGTTTGTGAAAAAAAAACACAAAAAAATTACTACCACAAACTTTGACAAAGGCTGGTGGTAGAAATAGTGCATGGAAAGTGTTAAAATACCACCATTTGAGATAGCCTAGGGTGTCTACTTTTAAAAAATATATGGGTTGATGGGGTAAAATACACTGGCTGGTTTCAAATATGTCCCAAATGGGACATGGGTGCAGGCTGTCTGCATGTAAAAATTTCAAGTTGGAAAACAAAAAACTGCACCTCACAAATTTGGCATTTTAGCCCCCAAACAACCCAACAAACCTATGCATGGGTGGTATCCCTGTACTCAGGAGAAATAGTAGAATCTATTTAGCATGTTTTTTCGTTCGCTATTGTCGATGAGGAGAAGTTGTTTCAAATAAAAACAAAGAAATTTGTGTATTTTTTTTTTTTTTACCATATTTTATTATTTTTTTTTAATAATATGATAAGATATGATCAAAAATATGGCATCCATAGAAAGCCCTTTTTGTCCCGATAAAAACAATATATAATATGTGTGGGTACAGCAAATGACGAAGAAGAAAATTACTGCTAAACACAAACAGCACAGAAATGTTAAAATAGCCATTGTCCAGAAAGGACAAAAATGTTTCAAAGGCTCTGTCCTTAAGGGGTTAAAACTAGTATTATGTTAGATTAGCCTATAGGGTTAAAATTAAATAATTATTAGCATAAGGGATAGGGTTTAAATTAAATTTAAATTAAAATATATTAAGGGATAGCATAAGGGTTAGAGTTGGGGGTTAAATTTAGTGTTAGGGTTAAATTTAGGGTTCGGGTTGGGGTCAAAAGGTCAATATAGGAAAAAAACTTTTAGTTTTTTTGCCCCATAACTCGCAAAAAAATACCGAAAAATATGGAAACATGCATATTTATGAACTCGGGACAACATTTAGAAATAGACGTGGTCTTTATTAATGATTGTATTTGTGTAAATTATATTTTAGGTCACAGTTAGAAAAAGTGTTTTTTTAAAACGTTTTCATCATATTTTATGATTTTTTTGTAGTAAATTATAAGATATGATGAACATAATGGTATATAATAAAAGGCCTTCTTTTGATGATAAAAACAACATATAATTTGTGTTGGTACAGTATGTATGTGTGAAACAGCCATTGTCACCAAGGGAAAGTCAAGGTAAACATGTCATGTCACTAAGGGGTTAAGGAACAAGACAATAGTGCAGGTTATTTGTATAATGACTAGTGTTCTTTGAATATATTGATGAGTTGATAGAGTTGTGATTTGCCAAATGGTTTAACATTCAGTAGTGTCCACATTCTTTAGTTGGATAAACTATATATATAAAATAAGCACCATTTACTAAATTCTAAATACATCCCAGGTGAACTGACTTGATATCCATGTCACACTTTTCTTGTTTGGTGTCACCCCAAGGGGATGCTGGGACAACACATCTTGATGTATAATTCTAGTGACTCTTGTTATGATTTTGGATTTATATGATTATTTTTATATTTTTTGTCTAATATGATAATCCTTCCTGTTAGGTGGTGTTACTAAGGATGTGTATTTTAATGATGATACATAAAACAGTTGAAGGCATGAACCCCTAATCTTTAGGTATTTAACTAAATGGCTGATTTGTAACCAGTCTTGGAATTTACTGTTAGGTATATACCGGTACTTTAGTAGCAAATTGTAAGTCATCTCCTGCATCAGCTTTCTCAGAGCCTGGAGACGTAATGTGTGACCTCATCGCAAGATATATTTAAATGGAAACTTTCCCATGAGGTAACTGTGAAACGCTTCCTGTGCAGTGTTAGCTTTTATCCAGCGGAGGTGCATCTTATGTTCTTTACTTGGCCGGGCAGACAACTCAGAGGGTAAGGAAGTCCTTTGGATTTGTGGTTACTTTCCTTTGCCCTCTGTTCTTTTTACACAATTCTATTATAATGGATGCATATTTAGTATAGATTCCTTTTTTTTTTTTACTAAAGAGGATCCAGGTGTGCATGCAGTATTGTGATTTTTATTAGATGAAATTAATAATATAAGGCAAACATTTTACCTGTTTAAAATATGCCAAAAGCATAGTTATAATTTGGGAGACTTAATTTGTAATGTGTGCATAAATATGTTTATAATAGGATCTATTTAGTTTAATAGTGCTAAAGGTGTAGCAATTCAGAAAGTGGGATTAAGAGGTATGGCAGTTTAGGGTACGAGTAACAAATTGGTGGGGAAAAAAATATTTTAGTTAGCGTGAATAAGGCATGTAAGTGTTATAAAGAATGATAAGCTGTCACTCATCTCTTAGTTAACATGTTGAGTTTAATGGCTTAAAATACATGGCTGAACTTGCATTATCGGGAAACAAGTGTTTTACAAGTCAATTAAAATTACAGTAATTAGATTTCTTAAAGTATGTTGATTAAACACAAACACATTTTGGAAAAGTCAGATTAAATACAAATTATCACTTGAAAGTTGTTGCACAGCAGTGCAAAGAATAAAATCTATGAGTACGTTTATTCAGTTTGTAATGCTACATCGAACATCATGCGCTAACAGCCAGAAGGGGCACAGAGGAACCCAATATAAAGAAAAACAAATGGCTTCATTAAGTTTAATTGCTGGCAAGATTAACAATCAAATAACTAACAAAGCTGGAGAAGTTGACGCATGTATAGATTTGACATTATTGTTCTAAGAATGATAAGGATGAAGGGACATGTCAAAAAATAGCAGTGATGCTATCATTTTTGTTTTGTGGATCGGCAATAACCAAACCAGCATACCCATGACCTTAGTTGACTAGATTAGATAATTCACAGGGAACAAGGGCAGTGCAGTATTCAAGCTCCCCTTGGATTTCAAGAAATACTTGCGGGCAGGGCCGGTGCAAGACTTTTTGCCGCCCCAGGTGAACATATATTTTGACAGCCCTTGCTGATCCTACACTCAGGCATTTACACACACAGTAACACAATGTGACATACATGTAATGTCAGATGCAACCACACGTACACAAACATTAACAAATGCAACGTCACAAAGTGCCTGGTGCCTTTTTTTTATTTCCTTTTATTTGCCAATCTGCCCCTCAGACTTTATAATGCACCCCAGACTTTCCACTCTGCCACTCCGACCTGTCAATCTGCCCCTCAGATTTGTGGGGGGAGGGGGTAAAACCCAACCAGTCTTGCCAATGTATTTCCACAGCCAGGTTGCTCATTAATATTCCACTTTTAGTCTGCCCATTAATATGCCACTTTTAGTCTGCCCATTAATATGCTACAGCCAATTTGCCCATAAATACACCACAGCCACTTTGCCCATTAATTTGCCACAATTAGTATGCCCATTAATATGCCACAATTAGTATGCCCACTACTATGCAACAATTAGTATGCCCACTAATATGCAACAATTAGTATGCCCACTAATATGCCACAATTAGTATGCCCACTAATATGCCACAATTAGTATGCCCACTAAAATGCCACAATTAGCATGCCCAATAATATGCCATTATCAATATGCCCACTAATATGCCATTATCAATATGTCCACTAATATGCCACAATTAATATACCCACTAATATGCCACAATTAATATGCCCACTAATATGCCACAATTAATTTGCCCATTAATATGCCACAATTAATATGCCCATTAATATGCCACAATATATTTTCCCAATAATATGCCACTACTGATATTCCCACGAATACGCCCACTAATATGCCCCAATTAATATGCTGCAACTGATATGCCCAATTAATATGCCCCAATTAATATTCCCAATAATATGCCCCAATTAATATGCCCAATAATATTCCCCAATTAATAGGCCCAATTAATATGCTGCTATTGATATTCCCAATTAATATACAACAATTAGTTCTATCAAAAAATACTGTTTCCCCCTCCCTGCTTCTCTGTCTCCAGCGCTCGCCCCCCTGGCCCTGGCCACGTGCAAAATAAAAAAATATTAATATCGTGGCTCCCTGGCATCGGGATACATGTATCCAGGAAGCAGGCAGCAGCCACCTTCACAAAGCTGGCGCCATAGGTGAATGCCTATTTCACCTATAAGAGAAGTCGGCCCTGCTTGAGGGACTCCCATTCATTTTTATTTATTTTAATTTTGCCTGCAAAACTGAAAGTGTATGCATGTATGGTTAGGATTTGATTAGCAACTGTCAGCGTACAAGTTATGTTTAACTGAAAGATTGCATCAAAGTGTAAACAGCACTGTCAGGGAGGGGGCAGACATGTTGTTTAGAATCTTGGATGAGATTGGGTCAGATCTTTGTGTAGATGTCCCAAGATGTCAGAAACATAGAAACATAGAATAAGTCGGCAGGTAAGAACCATTCGGTCCATCTAGTCTGCCCAATTTTCTCCCCAGTTCCCAATCTTATATCTAGGATAGTCTTGTGTCTATCCCATACATGCTTAAAATCCTTGACTGTGTTTACCTCTACCACTTCCGTTGGAAGGCTATTCCATACATCCACTACTCTCTCAGTAAAGTAATACTTCCGGATATTACTTTTAAATCGGTGCTCCTCTATTTCAAGACTATGTCCTCTAGTTGTGGTAGTTTTTCTTCTTTTAAATATATTCTCTTCCTTTACTGTGTTGATTCCCTTCATGTGTTTAAATGTTTATACCATATCACCCCAATATGTCTTTCCTCCAAGCTATACATGCTCCATAATAGTGCTATAAAGCAAAGGGAGCTCAATAAGGTTCTTTATTTATATTCTTTCATTATAGCATTTCCAAAAACATTTTCAAAAATTGAGTTCAAATGAACATAACTTATTATTTTTAAAGTTGCCTTTTAAGAGCTACTAAAAGTTTTTTTTTTTTTTTGTGGGGGGGAGGTTCTGGGGGTTGGATGATTTTATCTCGGGGATCTAAGAGTATACCTTGTGATAAAAAAAATGTTACAATTTAGTCACTATTTTTTTCTTTGACATTTTTTAAATTGTGCTTTAGGATAGGTTTGGGCATTTTAGCTTGCCATCTAAATAAAGAGACTTAATAGGTGGTATAGACAGTTTCATCGATTTTTATTTGGTCTGTGTTTTTGTTTTCATGTGATCTTTTAACTTTGTATGTCCTAACAGTGATAGCTGAATGGAAAACTACAGGTAATAATTTTACATTCACAGGAGACATTGGATCCAAGATTACGCTTGTTAATAACATGCTTATTATTACTTAACCTTGTCAAACTAGATGTCCTGTTCAAATCAACATTTGTTGGATCAATAAAACCATAGCAAAGGGAAAACCTAGCATTTGTGCTTACTTTACATGTGAACAGTGCGCTTCTAATATCCACTTAAAAGGTACAAATCAGGCAAAATAGATAGATTTCATTTACATGTATAACTCCTTAATTCATCCTAACAGGTCCTGACTTTGCTGTCAATAAATGAGACACCTCTGTTTATTGTTGGAACGTTGCTGATGGCTGCATCTTACAGAGAGGAAAGTGGCCTTGCTCCAGGTGTCAGATTAGCACAGCTAGGAGTTCAATAATTCTGTAATGATTGGACCACTGTCTCATTATACACTGCTGATAGGCCGGCCTGTCCTCATCACAGCTATTGGCTTGGACAGCTTTGCATTGAACACAATTCTGACCCTAGCAGGTAGATGTCGTTAAATCCCCTGCCTCTTGCAATGGCACATAAACAAAGTCAAACACTCTTCAATTCTTCACAGTAAAACAATTGACAAACTGACAGAGCAATATCCCCTTCCTGTGAACAAAAGAGATTGGTAAACAACTCAAGCCAATAAGCAATTGTTTCTGCTGTAGGACCCTGAAAATATCTTACATTGTAAAATCAAGCTGTTTTTATCAAGGCAAACTGAATAATTTCATAATGCCTAAGCAGCAAAATACTGAAAAGAAATTCTCATGAGTGTTAATCTTCTAACAGGACTGTTAATATTCCATTTTACAAAATTGCTAAAACCAAACTTTCTTTTTCAAAGTGGTATCCAAGCGCACAGTATGAGCTAATGATTGTCTTTTTCCCCTATAGAACAGCATTATTTATATTTAGGGTTGCCACCTTTTCTTCAAAAAAATACCGGCCTTGGTACTGTCTCCATAGACTTAACATTGGCCTGATGCCAATTTTTTACCGGCCAGTTGGCAACACTATTTATATTATGTTTCATGCTTACAGTTGTATGCAGTAACTAAACAAACCTCACAACTTCTTCCCTCAGCACTGCAGGAGCTGGTGGGATCTAAGGAGGTTGAGTGTCACCACTGTCCCTCAAACTGTCTGCACATGTGTTTTCGGAGACAGGAGAATGAAAATCAGGACCACAGTCCTGAAATATTGAAGTCCTGAAATATTCCCACTTGAAGCAGGACAGTTATGGGCATTATCATATGTTAAAGCTAATCAAATCTGTCAAGGGAACTGCAAACATTAGTAACCAAGTTGGAAAAATGATTGCCTATCTTTCCAAATCAGCTATTAATAGTTGACTTTTGCAGTTCACTTGCCATCTAGTGAATATCCCAATATTTGTGCAGCATAATCTTCTATCCAATTTTCACACAGGTTTTATTTTACACTTTTGAGCTGTTCACAATTAGGCAAACTTAACATGCTCTGATGGATACAGCCTGGCATGGTCACATGGTTGAGTTAAAAAAGGGCTAAATTGCTTAACAGATATCCGATACAGAGACATTGATTCACATCTGGTACCCATTATCTGATTAACTACTGACTCAAAGTGAAAAGACAAGCAATTATCGAGGAAACATACAAATTGTTTAAAGCAGTAGATCACTGCAATATGTTACAGGTGACGCTTTTAAGATATAGAAATAGGAAACATGCCAATCATTTAATGATGCAGATTATGGTAATTACTTGCCACTGCTAAAGTGAGCAGGCATACAGTAGTCTCAAACACACAGTCGATAAAAATAATAAAAGTAAATACAATTCATATCTGATTAAAAATGATTTAAATGAGCTCTCGAAGTTACAGGAGTACAATAAAACTATTTAACTAAAATTTGTTATTATCTTGGTGTAGATACTTCACTATATAGGCAAATCGTATTACTAACATCAATATATATATATATATACACCTCTCCATTCCCTTTGATTTTCATACCACCTTTTTGACCAATATTTTTGAGCAATTTTCAACTATGTATACAGAGAGTATTATTATATTATAGTCTTGGTTCTTAGAAAAAAAAAAAATTTTGTGCATAGCCAACTATGTTCGGTTTTTTTTTTTGGGGGGGGGGGGGGTTTAGATAGCCAACTATCTTCAGTTATGTGGAGAACCATAAATAGTAAAATGTCCCTATGACCTAAAGGCAATTTTTTAACATCTAAGAACCTGTAAAAGTTTTAAGAACATAGTGCATGTTTACTAAATAATGAGTTTGGTACCTAAACCTCATGATGTAACTAAGCTTACTTGCGGGGAAAGTCTTCCCCGGTTGCTGAGGTGCTGGGGGGATACCACTGGTGGGGCTGCAGGCCGAAAAGACATAAGCCCAAGAAAATGACACAAGGGGGAGAAAAGAAAGTGGGAAAGAGAAAATGGGGAATGGAGGATAACGGGAGAGAAAATGGGGAATGGAGGATAACGGGAGAGAAAATGGGAGGTTAATGAAAGGGAGGACATGCAGGTTATGGGGAAAAATAGACAAATTGGGGATGGAGACAGACTAGTGGGGGGTGGGAGGGAAGAAGGGAGGTAGGGAGACATAAGGCAAGAGTGAAATGGGGAGAAAGACAGACAAGAGAAGAAAGAGAGAGAAAGACAAGGGAAAGGATAGACAAAGGAAGGTAAAGGTGAGAGAGCCAGACAAGGGGAGTATTGGATAGGAAAGAGATAGAGGAAGATAGACAAGATGGGCATGGCTAGAAGGATTGTTTACTTAGGTACCTTATGTTTCTCTCTGGCACAGTGTTATATTAGGGCAGTGATTTGTCACTTTGTGTATGTCTCTGGCACACTTTGTACTTAGGGAAGTTATATGGCATAGTGTGTATGTTTCTGGGATACTAAATGTAAAATAGAGATGTTGGGGTGTTGAGCTAGTCATATATGGGACCCCTAAGTGTTCAATACGTTTGGTAGCCACTGCTTTGTTGACTATTCACCACCACAATTAGTTGAAAGTCAAAAAGTTAGCAGTAAAAACGCTAAGAATTCCTCAGACAAAATGCTAAGAATTCCTCAATAATACTAAACTTCCAGGTAGTGAGCAAGATGGTTTTTATTAATGCCAAGCAACTAGCTTGCCTCTTGGCAAGAAGTATAGTTCTACCCTATGTAAGATAGTTGCACTCACAAATGTACGTTTAAAACAGGCTCATCAGATGTGTCCTTAATCTTCACTGGATGAGCTTTAATCCTCACTCGTGTAGGTCATATAAAAGGTATTAAAACACATACATAGTGTGACACAGTATAGAAAAAAAGTGCAGTGTGCACCTGCTAATATGATTGCACTCACAAGCTTAGACTTCAAAAAGGCTCATCGTTATATATCTTTTAATCTTAATTGCTAAAAAAAAAAGGGGGTGCTAAATGCCGAAAACAGGTTGTTGATCCCCGTGGACGTGTGGTAAGCACCTAGATTGGTCCATGTTCCATGGCTCTGTTGCTGCAACAGTGAAAACTCAAATGGTCCTTAACTTTATAACAACCTCGCCTGATTACAGGACTACACATTATTCATGTTTATATTACTGTTAACCCCTTCATGGTCCCTACTAAGAGGGACAGGTGTAGTCCTGTAATCAGATGAGGTTGTAATAAAGTTAGGGACCACTGGAGTCATCACTGTTGCAGTTTTTAATTGTTTTTAATTGTTTACCAATTGAAGATTAAAAGATTTATACTGATGAGCCTGTTTTCAGTTTAAGTCTGTGAATGCAATCATTGCATCATAACAAGTGCACACTGTGCTTTTTTTCCCGTACTGTGTCACACTATGTATGTGTTTTAATCTCTTTTATTTGACCTACACGAGTGAGGATTCAAGCTCGTCCAGTGAAGATTAAAGACACATCTGATGAGCCTGTTTTAAATGTACATTTGTGAGTGCAACTATCCCCCACCATACACTAATATTTGTGTATACAGTGTTACACTTTAGTGTTCTATTTTTTTTCCATACATATACATGCACCTCATATCTGTAATACTGTTTAGTGTATAAGTAGGATGTATAAAGTAGGACAACTAAAGAAAGTTGGCTTATTTGACATATTGATTTAAACCAGAAACCATGAATGGGATCTGTTGTGACATGTGTCTCACCGATTATATCCTCTCCAATGGACCATGATCAGTGGTTTATATTAGTAGTGACATGTCAGTACACATTAGGGGTAACTCTGTATACATATGTATACTGATACACAAATCTTGCAGCATTGAAACTAATTGGGCAAGTTTCTGTTTCCTGTTTTAAGAAAATCTTTCTGTGCCATACCACACTGATATAATTACAGCTATATAATATAGTGTAGGGCATAGCAGTACACTGACTGTGCACCTTTTGTAGTTATTACAGACACTCCCCTATTTTAATGATACTCTTGATCACCCCTGGGATTTGAGGTCTGGAGATACCTTTAACAAGCCAGAAGATGACATTGCTACAGATGAATCAAAGATCTCAGATCTGTACTTTTCGTGAACATACTCTAGCCAGCTGTCGAAAGATATCGGTATCAAAGAAATGCCTGTTTGAACCTTTCTGGACAAAACCGAAGGGTTGCGCAGACCCATCTGTGTGCCAAGTATATCATTTTAGGTTTCTGAAATTCATATGAACAGCTAGTGCGTAATATTATTCTTATTACATTATCTATTGCTCAAACACAAGAACATAACAGACAATATGTGACCAACAAAGTAGAGCAAACACTTTGGATTATCTTGCAGTATATTGCAAAACTTCAACCATTTAAGGGACTAGCTCCTTGAACTGATGTATCTTTCATGTGAGACATGTCCCTATTTAGGTTGACTTCATTCGCCAGGGAAATATAGATTTTGTTTTACAGAGGGTAACCCTTGAACACTTCAATTCTTCATTAGGCTCGGTGAAGTAGCTCACTTATGAAATAAAGCTCCTATTATAGCTTGACTAGCACTAAGCGAGCCCCTATGGAGACAATTCCAGCACATATTTAAAGCAAGTAGTCACATTAATGACATTGAAGTATTAAAATGTGTGTCATTAGAAAAAGCAAATTGAAATGTAGCAGAGGTAGAATGGCAACATTTCCTTGGAAGAATGCTATTGCATGACAGGAAGGTTTCAATGTGATTAATAGAGTTATCGTTTTAAAAACACACCTATATCCTTTTTTCCCTATTGTTAGACATACACCAACACAATATTAATACAAAATTCTGTATAAAGACATGTTATCTTGTCGTCTGGTTTAAGGCATTTTGATAAGTACCGAATTATAATTTTTTTTATAAATATATAGCTGAACAGAAAAGAATACAAGCCATTCAATAAACAAAATTCCTGCCGCATAGGGGAATAAAATACATGACCTATTGTAGACACAATCATGTAGCTTAAATAAAAATGCTTATCTGTACTGTAGCTCTGTACTAAAAGGAATATAATCATCCTTAAATAAATAAACCAGCCATGGGAGAAGAAATAATGACGTGCAGTACATATTAGCATATTTAATTATTCAGTATACTTAGAGTACCTGTTCATTTATATAATATACATAATCCCCAGAAGGAATAGCTCTCCCAATGGTTAAAAATTGTAACTACATCACTTTCTTAAACTCGGTAACTTCTAAGCTGTGAGATCTGCTGGTGTTCTATGACTAATTATGTATGTATTTTTGCTGATACAAACATTTTCAGCAGGGTGGGAGGGATTATCCAAATTACTTAGGTAAACTAGAACTATGGACAGAGCAGTGGCAATAGATGTTTAAAGTGAAAAAAAAAATCTAAAACTTACCTCGTTCCTGCTCTGAAGCTGCGTGGCTGTGAGGGAAGCGTTGTGAGCTCCCCTCCAGCCGTGCGGTCAACAAAGTGTGTTTTTTTTAAACAAACTTTATTGTTCCGTGCGGTTGGAGGGGAGCTCACAACGCTTCCCTCACAGCCACGCAGCTTCAGAGCACCGGGGGACAGAGCAGGAACGAGGTAAGTACTGGGGTCTGGGGAAGGGGGGGGAGGAGGGTGGCATACTAAGGGGCAATATCCTGGCATATTACATGGCATATTGGGGGCAATATCCTGGCATATTGGGGGGAAAATCCTGGCATATTAAAATGGCATATTGGGGGCAATATCCTGGCATATTAAATGGCATATTGGAGGCAATATCCTGGCATATTAAATGGCATATTGGGGGCAATATCCTGGCATATTAAAATGGCATATTGGGGGTAATATCCTGGCATATTAAAATGGCATATTGGGGGCAATATCCTGGCATATTGGGGGCAATATCCTGGCGTATTAAAATGGCATATTGGGGGCAATATCCTGGCATATTAAAATGGCATATTGGGGGCAATATCCTGGCATGTTAATATGGCATATTGGGGGCAATATCCTGGCATATTAAAATGGCATATTGGGGGCAATATCCTGGCATATTAAAATGGCATATTGGGGACAATATCCTGGCATATTAAAATGGCATATTGGGGGCAATATCCTGGCATATTAAATGGCATATTGGGCTTCAAAGTTCTTTATTTGAAATTTAAGATTTTCTTCCTGAAATTTCCTTCTTAAAATGAGGTGCGTGTTATACGCCGATAAATACGGTATATACAACATATACAACATATTAGCAATCATCATCCAGTCAGGAACAAACTACAAAATAAGATTATAATTGATTCTGATCTTTTCTTCCCATAAAAGCCACACTTGTTTCAAAATGTCAGTTTTTGGTGTTGGTAAGCGGAAAGCTAGTTCGCAACATCTATTTTCCAAAATATAATGTATGACCTCATTTATGTGTGGTGATTTAATATCTTTCCAGTGTCGGGTGATAATTGTCGTTGCAGAAATTAGATTATGGCCTAGTATCATTTTATTATAATTTGGTAAATTTATGTGAATTTGCCTGAAGACACATAGCTCTGATGTCAAATTATCAATTGAATTGTCAACAGTTTTAATTCATTTATGTATCGAATTCCAATAAGGTCTAATTTTAGAACACGACCACAGAATGTGACACAACGATACCCTTTCTCTACAACCCTTCCAGCATGTATTTGTATGTAATTAATTCAATTTGGGGATTCTGGAGTAGGTACCAACGGTAAAAGATTATATAATGGGACTCTAAATGTGACACACACTGTGTAATACACCTCAATGTAAAGTTAATCCATTCTAAGATGTTAAATGTTTTACCCTGTATGGTCCTAAAATCTACATCTTAGGAATTGGATTTAGGGGTAATAATTTCATAGGACTTAAATGTAGGTAGACAATAGACATGTGCATTCGTTTTCGGACAAATGCATTTTCGTCCGAAAATAGCATTTTCGTTCATTCGTTTGAAAAACGAATAACGAAAATGCTAAGCTAACGAAAGCCGAATGAACGAATTGTTAATAAACGAAAATCATTAGTTCATTCATAGTACTATTTGTATTCTATAAGCCGAAATAGAGTCGGTTTATAGAATACAATAGCATAGTACACTACATTCCATAAACCGACATTATGAACGACTTTCGGTTTATGGAATGCATGTAAGTCTATTGGCATTCTATAAACCGACTCTATTTTGGTTTATAGTAATGCCAATACTATAGCACGAATGGACGAATGATTTTCGTTTATATTAAACCATTCGTTCAACTTCTTAGCTTTCTATAAACCGAAACAGAGTCCCCATTCATAAATTTTTATGAATGGGAACTCTAGTTCAGTTTATAGAAAGCCCATAGTATTACATGTATTCCATAAGCTGAAAGTCTATAAACCGAACGTTCGGTTTATAGACTTTCGGCTTATGGAATACATGTAATCCTATTGCTATTCTATAAACCAAACGTTCGGTTTATAGAATAGCAATAGGATTACATGTATTCCATAAGCCGAAAGTCTATAAACCGAACGTTCGGTTTATAGACTTTCGGCTTATGCAAAACGTATAGAAGTATTGCCTTTCTATGAACCAAACGAGAGCCCCATTCATAAGAAATTCTTATGAATGGGGCTCTCGTTCGGTTTATAGAAAGCCAATAGTATTACACGTATTCTATAAAACGAACGAATAAAACGAAACGAAACGAAAATAATGAACGAATTTCGTCTGAAACGAATGCAGTAATGAACGAAATTCGTTTTAGACTAAATAAATAACATTTTCGTCTGAATGGACGAAAACAAAACGAAAATTTTAGTATTGCAAATGTCTAGTAGACAATGTAATAGCATAGTTTCCAGGGACACATATTTGTTCCACATGCTGCAGAAAGACCATGTAAAGTGCAGCCCAGCAGTATGAAGGATGGATATACACACAGACAGAATCCAATTAATTAATCAGGGTAGAGATCTCAAATGACCTACAATGATTAATTAATTGGATTGTGGCTGTGCACATATGCATCCTACATACTGCTGGGCTGCCCTTTGTATGCTCTGTCTGCAGCATGTGGAACACATATGTGTCCCTGGAAACATGGCCAATGTTGGCAACTATGTAATAGAGCAGCAGGAAAGTGTTCATGCCATTGTACAGAGCATTGGTGAAACCTCACTTGGAATATTGTAAACAGTACTAGAGACCATATCTCCAGAAAGATATAGTTCAGAGAAAGGCTTCTAAACTGCATTGCAGGATAAAACTTACCGGGAAAGCTTAAAGCATCTTACCATATATAGCTTGGATGAAAGACAAGACAGGGGAATATGAAACATTTAAATACATAAAGGGAATCAACACGATAAACTAAAAAAGTATATTTAAAAGAAGAAAAACTACCACAACAAGAACAGTAGTGATAAAATGTAATACAGTGAAGGAGCTTAATAAGCACACATGGGATAGGTATAAGTCTATCCTAGATATAAGATAAGGCCAGGGACTAATACAAGTATTCAGAAAAATTGGGCAGACTAGATGGACTAGATGGTTCTTTTCAGCAGGCATATTCTATGTTTCTATGTTTGGTGTTTCAGATACAATTGAAGTCAGTGAGATGAAATGTTTTTTAGCGAAAGATCCCTCTCTCCCCTTCAATATTAAGCGTTAGACTTAAAGAGTGAGTAGGAATTAAAGAGAACATTCAACATTTAAACTTAACATCAAGCTTACATTGTCACCTATACTATTAAAGAGATAATGTAAAGAAAAGAGAAGTCATGATTTCACTCCAATTAAAAATGGCATTACATTTCATGTACACAGCAGTTATATTTGTAAAATTGTAGTTTTTTATTCTGATTTTAGTGCACGGTAAATATATCATTGATCAATATTTACAACATTTTTTTTACAAGCAATCTTTTTTGAAATGTGTATCTCATTCAAGTACAATGCTTCCATTATCACAAAAGGTCTCCTAGAAACACAATATAATTACATCAGTCAATTTGATAGTAAAAAAAAACAGCAGAACAGAATCTAAAACTGATAGTACTTTGTTTTTTTGGAGATAATTAATTTTTAGATGTGTCTGTTGTTGGTGCACTAGTCCTTCTCAAATAAAGCTTGTGGAAGCATTATTCTGCAGAAGAAAAGACAACAAAGCAGCTTAATGGATGACAATCTCCTGCTGTGCTACTCCATTTGCCTCCTTCTCATGCTCTACATATCTAATCTGGAAGGTGTAATGACCATGATGCAAGCATTGGCATTGCTTTGAAATGAAGCAGGCTTTCTAGCTGACTGCAAACCTATAATACACAGATATGATAGAAAAAAAACCCTGAAAAAAGATGAAATCAGCAAAACAGAGAATAATGACACAGCCAAATCAGGCTGCAGAAAAAAGTAGTTTATTCAAGAAAGGAGGTGTAAGTCTACCCTGAAATGCCTAGAATAAGTTCTTGAAGGGTAATGCCATGTGACAAGTAAGCCCAACACTATATTACAATGGAAATTCAGGTGCCAATATATGTGCGTATACATTACACAAATAACCCATATCCATGTTACAGGTCACTTCTTTACTTACACATGGACAACATTCCAGCCTGAGGTCAAAAGAGATAGACTGACACATCTTTAGGCTTGCAGTGTTGTCCAAACTTGCTCAGGTTTATTTCGCACAGTATGCTTTCAGTGTCCCTGTCCTGATTGTATATTTGCAACAGATGCTCTTACAGTTTACAAGGAGTTAAGAAGATGCATCCAACCCATGCATGATTGGTTGTGGAATGTTTAAACTAACATGTATAAAATTTGCTTTTCCACCGACACAATGTATATCGGTTTATTTAATCAATAGATGGAAATATTTTTTTTTTTTAAAGACAACTTCAAGGTGTAGCTCCTTGTTTCACCGATCCCCTGCATAATCACTGTGTGGGGAGCGCGAGCAGCACATTCTCATGCTGCCTGCGGCTCCCAGTGAAACAGGGTGGGGGCGGAGCTACACCTCTCACCCGGTGAGCTCCGCCCCCTCCACCGGCAAACTTATTTTTTTTTCCGGCTGGGCGGGCGCCGACTGGGGTGTAGCGCCCTGTGCGATCGAACAGGTCGCACACCCCTAAGGCCGGCCATGCTTGGGAGGCACCATTTTGCAACCAAATGTCAGCACATACTGCACAACCCCTTTACTAAGATTATTATATGAAATTCTATCAGGGTTTATATTGTCTGACGGTTAGCTCAGTCACAAAGCACACAGGAAGGTTGCTTTTAAAGTCCTACAGCCACTGTTATTCTATGGATTATCCCAATCAAGTGGTTAAATACAACAGAGTTTTCACATATTAGCTTTAGACATTTTGCTACATTTAATTTTACTTAAAGGGACAGTCTAGTCCCCAAACTCACTTTGGTGCAAGATGAAGATCGCTGCTTGTATAATGCACAGGCTTTTATCCCTGTGTGATTTGATGCAGGCAATGTGATTTTTTGTATAAATCACATTTTTAATATTTGACTCAAGCTCTCCCCAGTGATTACTCTGCATGTTTACTGCAGGTGCAGCAGCACTGATTATTTAGACACTCAGGATATAAAGTTTTGTTTCATATAGTCACTTCCTGTCCTCCTCAAATTGAGTCTATTGAGTGGCCTATGAGTGACCTTGCTCTTGTACACAGTAGGATCTCTTAACAGGCCAACACATTTTCTGATGACATCACTAGAGAGAGGATATTCTATTCATTTATTCCTGCAGCAAAAAAAAAAAAAAGGAAATAACTTTTACTCATCTAGTGTGGGCAGTCCTTGTTTTTTGCAAACTGCTGTAATTTCACAATTTCTTTTAGCTGTAAGTAATTTATATTTTAAGCAATGCAAAATGTAAGACATGCATTTTAAAGTACTTTGAAAGCACATTAATATGCATTAATATTTGGAGATGCATTTTTGGCACCACACAGTCCCTTTAAATATAGAATTAAGAATGTGGTAGAAAGTTAAATGTATCACATGGCCCTATTGTTTGCTCAAACAAATAGTCTGCAAATGTTTTCAGATATGCATGATGAGTGTCTTTATTAAAAAAATGGAGAATGCTTAATCTGTTTCCAGTGACATGCTACTAGAAATGAAATCTGGCAGACGACAAGAGTGGCACAGATGGTCACACTGGTAATAAAAGCCAGTAAACTACTGGAGTCTGGCATTTTAGTATACACGTGAAGAAAAGGGTGATAGATGAGTGCTTACAATATATACTTGCAGAAACCTGTTTAAGGATCATAGTTATAACATGCGCTTTCTTTCTCATTCCAAAGGCAATACTAACAAGCACAGCAGAATAATGTCAGAAATCTACCATGTGACAGTTATTCAACTCACGGCACTTTTTCTAAATCAAATTTTACCTCATGTTTCAACACAACCATATTTGAACAAATAATGGTCAAAAACTATTTTGCATTTAGGCAGTGAAAGAACATCTGTATATAGATAGTATATAGATGGTTATTTTTCTGTTCTCTGCAAAATCAGGGTACAACAATATTATATAAAAACAGCAAGCAGGGCATTAGTTGTTTAAATTACTGTATTTTCTATTATGTAGCTCTTATCACAGTAATGGTGTCATACAACATAATTAAGTAATACACTGCCCTTCTCGATTTTTGACAAGTATTAAAAGTGCTACATTATAGAAAGAAAAATGGCCTTGTGACCAGGGTTAGGTATCAGCGTTGTTCATTTAATGGACTTTGTGATGGAAAATGTAATGATGCTCTTTGGATCAAAACAATAAGTAGTCTACATTTTCGTACCTTGGTTAAAAGAGTCTATTTGATTCCAGAATTGCATCAGAGATTACGGATCTTTGAGTAACCCTGTTGTGTTTCCATCTCGATCTGTATTTCTGCTCATGACCTATATTCTTATTTGTGCTCATTATCTCGTCTTTTGATATGGATCTGAAACTTACCCTTATAAACTAATGAGTATATGATGTAATTCTATTACACAACAGCAGAAACCCTGCTGTCAAATTATGCGTATAGGTCTAATTATGTTTTTGTTTTCTCATTTAAAGATTATTCAATATGAATTATGAAATCGTAATATTTGCTTATCCTGTTTTGCTGACTTATTCCATTTTTAAATTATCTTTCATATTTTGGTTAAAAGATATAAGGGCCTTCAGTGTATGTTTGTGGGCATGGTCTGTGGAGGCTGGGGCAGAACAATAAGGGGTGCAGCAAGTGCAATGCACCCTGGCTTGTCCTATAACAAGCTATCCAGCATCACATTCTGCATAGAGCCATATTGGCCCTAATGGACTGTCCTACTGCTACACTCACAGCACAGAGCTAGCTGTTGGATAGTGAGGATTTCCAAATGTTGTGTATCTTAAACAGACTACTTATTTGGGCAACTATACATGGCAGAATCTGCCAAAACCTCTAAATACCTTATGGCTGGATCAGCCAAAATCATGGGGCAAAACACCAAGAAGGGTGAGGGTCTTGGAAATCTCAAAACCTAAATATTTAGATGCTATTGGTTAGGCTGCATAGACCTCAGCCTACTACACCAACAGCTATATCTGCCACTTACTGTGTCAGCTTAGATAAAGCCCACTCAACTAAGGGGGGTATGAAGAAATTGGTCCAGGACCTGCAAGGCATTTGAAAAGCCAACATGGTGGCAATCCAATCCGATGTCACCACCTTTTAGAGCAAGGGGGACATGTTGAAGATGGCCTCAGAGGCCTCACAACAAAGGCAAAACATGTTGTGCCATGCTCATGTCTTCATCAGAGAAGTGCCATTTCTTTCAACTCGAAAATGACCAAATTAAGGACATAAACCTTATGACTGCCCAAGAACTAGGAACTATTACGTACCAGTAAGACTCCTCAAGAAACCTACCTTATTTCATACTCACTGAATATTGTTGCTTCTTATCTGATATTTTGGTGTAGCCTTGCACCCTGAGACTTGGTACTTTGCTGACATTTGATTAATACTAGTTTGTCCTCATTTTTCATGTAGGATTCCACCCAAGGCTATCTTTGCATCCTCTAAAGAAAAATGTGCGCTCTACAGGCCACATAATAAGGTCCTATGGTCCATTGTTGCTCCACCTCTTGTCCATCAGCAGCAGCCCCTCTCTTGGCCATCCCTGTGATTCGCTCTTGTCTCATATCGCTGCCTTTCTTGATCTTTATCCTCTTTATCCTCCTCTTTGCTACTCCCTTCTTGTTTTTCCCTTGGTTCCTATAGGCTCTACCCTCTTTATTTGACCCTTGTCCATACATCCTTTCCTTCCTTTTCATACTTATTGATAAAGATGTATTATAAATATGGAGGCATACCAACAGAGATCCCATAAACTTCTTCATTACATGACTTATCCTTCATTGTTGTTGTGTTTTATGATAACTGTTCTTTGATATATACTTGGATCTATTTACATTTTTATACTTTAGAAGACGAAAATGGCTTGTGGTATTTTGCCTCAAGTATTTTTGTTTTCTTATATGAATATACATTTAAAGAAACAAATATCCAAAAACAAGGGCCAGTCTGTTTGACTGACTGTCAGTTTGTGTCTGTCAGCTCATATCTTCTATATGAAACAGGATTGAAACATCATTTAAAAAGCTTAATTAATGAACTAGATAATGACAGTTTATTAAATGCTAAAAAATGCAATTAGGATTTGTATCACAGATACCAATATTAGAAGTCAGTTTTATATAATGCTCGTCTTGCTGAAGTGGTATGTTGTAAGAACAAAAATATGGATTTATAAAGCTACCTTGAACCTGAATCAAATTTTAAGATCAGTGTAGTGAAAAATGTAAGTGCAGGCCTGAGATCAATAGTGCAGAATTATTCACCAAGCCAAAGAGAGGTTATCAATAAAGATATCAGTAATTACTCACGTTTTACTGAACTCTGACCTCACATAACCTGTAGACAATCATACGTATGTTGAAAAATCTAAAAATTAAACCAAGATAATAGGATTAAAAATGTGTTTGTTTTCTTTAAACTCCTTTTAGTCCAAAGTTGAGTAAGTAGATATTAATATGTCCTAACTGTTAGTTGCTGTGCTAGCAGTCTTTGTTTCCCCCACAGAGGTCACCTTTATAAATGATTTTGCCCTATTTCTTTCAGAAGGGTTTCCATCAGCAGAAATCTCACTATGTATCCACAGCAGCAAGTTTCATGAATAAACCATAAGTTTGTAATTCTACAACTGAAAGACGGCTGTAGAGCAGTTTTCTAAAAAAAATAAAAAAGAATGTAGGATACAAAAAAAATGAAAGATGGATAATAGTTTTTTTTTCATTATTGTGTGTTTACTCTACACTTGCTCAAAATAATTATCTGAGAACTATGTTAATTGCAGCTAACATTGCTATTCCATTTATAATGCTTCAATATCTATATGAAACCAGAAATAAGTTATAGTATATTTGTTTACAATATCAATATCCTAATTATCAAGTCTATCTGATCCTTGTTATGGGGGAAAACAGTATATCCCATTTAACCTAAGAATGTAGAATAAAAACAGAACTGCAATAACATATAATAACTAGTGTTGAGCGAACCCGGACCGCAATGTTCGGGTTCGTACCGGACATTTCGGTGTCCGTGCCACGAACCCGGACATTTCACTGTATGTCCGTGTTGGAGTCGAAAGTCTTTCGGTTTATAGAATAGCCAATAGCAATACATGGATTCTATAAGCCGAAAGTCTATAAACCGAAAGACATTCGGTTTATAGAATACATGTAATGCTATTGCTATTCTATAAACCGAAATAGAGTCCCCATTCATACGAATATTGAATATTGAACATTCATATTCGTATGAATGGGGACTCTATTTCGGTTTATAGAATAGCCAATTCTAACATTACATGTATTCTATGAGCCAAAAGTCTATAAACTGAACAAAGTTCAGTTTATAGACTTTCGGTTTATAGAATACATGTAATTCTATGCTATTCTATAAACCGAAAGTCTATAAACCGAACGTCGTTCGGTTTATAGACTTTCGGCTTATAGAATATATGTAATACTATTGGCTATCTATAAACCTAACTAGAGTCCCCATTCATAAAACAATTCTTATGAATGGGGACTCTAGTTCGGTTTATAGATAGCCAATAGCATTGCATGTATTCTATAAACTGAAAGTCTATAAACCGAACGACATTCGGTTTATAGACTTTCGGTTTATAGAATACATGTAATGCTATTGGCTATTCTATCAATCGAACTAGAGTCCCCATTCATAAGAATTTCTTATGAATGGGGACTCTAGTTAGGTTTATAGATAGCCAATAGCATTACATGTATTCTATAAGCCAAAGACAGAGGTCATTTGGGACGCAAGCACCTTGCGTCACGAAGGGGTTAAGGTAGTTAAGAGTGTTTATTAAAAATGAGTAAACACAGCATTATGGAATAACCAGTAAGTAAGTGGTTTTAAAAAATACTTTTTTTGCAGCACATTATCGCACACAAACAACAAAGGCCATAAATAAGAAATAAAAAAGGAGAAACCAGCTTTACAGCAAAAAAGCAGCATAACTTTACAAAACATCCCACTGGGACCCTGAGCGCCTGAGATAGGTTTCAGGAGTCACATAGCAGATATGGAGACACAGTGCCTGGTGCAGGGTAACCCACTCCGTCTCAGAGCTCTGAGGGAACAGCTGTTGCATCCAGTGAACGACAGGACAGGAACTGAAGGTACCCTGCAAACACCCTGGATTGTGTACCTACGATTAAATGTCACTATGGCATGAAACATCTTCTTTTTTTTTATTATTCCTATTTTTGGATGTGCACTGTGGTGATCCCTAATGGATAACTTTTAATTGTTTCTTCAATAAACAAGTCAAATTGTTATGTGCGTCCTGAGTTGCTTGGCTTTATTCCGATTCACTAAGACATGGCAGGACAGGAGTAACAGGTCACATGGCCAAGTCAAGACAGGAATAGAGGGCAGAGACAGACAAGACACAGACAAAGGGCATAGTAACATATCTAAAGGAGACATACAAAACAAAACATAAACACAGGAGTAGACTAGAATTTTAACATGGTAATTGTGCAAGGATTTTTGCCACCCTAGGCGAACCCTCATTTTGCTGCCACCTGGCTCCACCCCTTGCTCCTCTCCTTACCCCTCCTACTTATAACAGCCAGACAACAGCACATCAATCAGGCAAGCATAAACACAATTTCACACACACACCCAGAGACAGTCATGCACACAGACAGTCACATATACACAAGCAAGCACTTTTGTTTCTTGTTAATGAAAAAGTACATTTATTAATGTGTCCCCCTGTCTGTCTCCTCTTCCTCCTCATGCCTGTCCCTCTCATCTCCTTTTCCATGCCCGTCCCTCTCCTTTCCCTTCCCATGCCGGTCCCTCTCCCTTCCCATGCCGGTCTCTCTCCTCTCCCTTTCCATGCCTGTCTCTCTCTACTCTCCCTCCTCATGTCTGTACCTCTCCTCTTCCTTCCCATGCATGTCTCTCTCTCCTCTCTCCCTTCCCATGCCTATCTCTCTCTCCTCTCCCTCCTCATGCCTGTCCCTCTCATCTCCCTCCTCATGCCTGTCCCTCTCCTCTCCCTCCTCATGTCTGTCCATCTCCTCTCCCTTTCCATGCCCGTCCCTCTCCCTTTCCATGCCGGTCTCTCTCCTCTCCCTTTCCATGCCTGTCTCTCTCTCCTCTCCCTCCTCATGTCTGTACCTCTCCTCTTCCTTCCCATGCATGTCTCTCTCTCCTCTCTCCCTTCCCATGCCTGTCTCTCTCTCCTCTCTCTCCCATGCCTGTCTCACTCTCCTCTCCCTCCTCATGTCTGTCCCTCTCCTTTCCTCCCCTTCCCATGCCTGTCTCTCTCCTCTCTCCCTTCTCATGGCTGTCTCTCTCTCTCTCCTCTCTGCACCCATATCTGTCGTCCTCCTTCCATGTCTGTGGCCTGTTCACCCCCATTCCTCTCCCATGTCTGTGGTCTCCTCCTACCATGTGCGTGGTATTTTTTTTCCCACTCCTTCCCATGTGTGTGGTTTTTCCTCCAGTCCTCGCCCCCATGTGTGTGGTCTTTCCTCCACTCCCTCCCTCCCATGTGTGTGGTCTGTCAACTTAATTTTTACAATGTGGCACTGAAGGAGGGAATCAGACCCCCCGCCGATGAGGCGAAGGTCCTCCCCCTCCTTCCATTGGAGCGCGTTTTCAGAACATTCAGAGCATCGGAAATACAATGCTCTATATAATCAGTGCCACTGAGGAGCGTGAGCAGCACTGTCTGAGCTCTGTGTGCATTTAGCACACATAGCTAGTACTGCCCGCTGCTCCACATTAAAAAAAAAAATGTGCTCCTATGGAAGAAGGGGGCAGACCTTCACCTCGACCCCGGTGAGGTCTTCCTAACCTCCTTCAGTGCAAATTGTTGCAGAAAAATAGGAACGCGAGGGTGCACCTTGTAAAAATGCACCCTAGCATACTTCGCCCTAGGAGGCACCGTCCCTGCAAATGGTCATAAGATGATAAGCTTGCCAGCCACATCAAGGTACCTCACAATATGACAAGTTCCTAGCACTAAACCTGTCTACATAAAACTAAAACTATATTTAAACGCGATACAGACACTGTCACAGGACAGACTGGGGATTGAAACACACAAAAAATTGGGCAGGGCACATTTATATAGGAGCAGTGAAACAAGGTAAGAGAAAACAAAGAAAACCAGGAATGGATCAGAACACGATAAGGCAAGAAACAAGGCAATAGCGAGCATAAAGCAAAACAAAGAAAGCAAGGCAGAAAAGGAAACTGGAATAACTGTATACAGCCTGGATGAGCCTGCAGCATCCTGATTATTCGATCAGCTGTGTTATGTTCCCTGCACCAGGGTATCTGCACAGTGGTGTATCTTGGTTTTGTGCTGCCCTAGTCAGAAAAAATTTGGTCACCCCCCTACCCACGATGCACACACACTACATGTCCCCATAACTCACATCACCCCATTATATGACCCCTTCACATGCTTCCATCATCCCCATTACATGCCTCCATCACCCCAATTACACTCCTCCATCACCTCCATTACATGCCTCCATCACCCCAATTACACTCCTCCATCACCCCCATTACATGCCCCCATCACCCCCATTACATACCTCCATCACATGCCTTATCACCCCCATTATATGCCTCCATTAACCCCATCACCCCCATTATATGCCTCCATTAACTCCATCACCCCCATTATATGCCTCCATTAACCCCATCACATCCATTACATGCCTGCATCACCCCATTACATGCCCCATGCAGCCCCCAAAATTTGTCTCCCCAGGCATCCGCCTAGGATGCCTCATGGTAAATAATGCACTGTATCTGCAGGGTTTCGCCAGGTCCTGTCTTGCCTTACAGCAGCTCCTTCCTCGGGGCTTTGGTTTGTGGCTACACCAATATATGTATATATATATATATATATTAAACTGCTTGTATTTATACTTACATGAACTTTTTAATATTTTCAACTATTTTCATATAGTTGATATATGTAGATATATGGATGTGTGTATGTCATGAAGTGAATCATGACAGTCTGCATGACTGGGGATCTCGGAGGGCCCAGAGGGCCAAACACCTCCTTTTGGACTATGGACCCAGTCTTTGGATGTGCTATGCTTGGGGTTGCATACTTTGGGGGCATCAGTGACACCCTGCTTCAATGCAGCTGGACTTCAACACAGGCTCACTCAGGATGTCAGCCAGGATGTGTACCTTGAGATCCAAGCCTTTGCTCTATTCATTGTGTTTTCCCTAGGTTAAGAAATGTTATTATATGTTAGTGTTGAAATATGTACTTATCCAATCAATAAGTGTTTACTGTCCTGTGAGCCATCTATTGTCCCTTGTAGTGCGGATGTCTGGATCTACAGATGGCATGTTTATTTTATGTAAAGTTATACTGTGTTTAATTCCCTGTTTCAGATAAGGTTTTCCATTGTTTTAGGCTTACATGTTATAATTCGTACCCCTATGGGAGCTTGGGCAAGAAAACACAGAAGGGTCTATTCACTAAAATTTGACTTTTGAGGTTGACTCTCATTTTGAGACTAAGTCAGGTTCGGTACCCAAAAAAACAGGTTTGAATCCTTCCCATTGAAAGTCATGGGAGGCAAAATTACCTAAACTATTTTTGAGTCAAACTTGGGTACTGAATTTAATCTCAAAAATAGCTTTCAAACCTGTTGTTTTTTTTTCTAAGTCAAACCCAGTAGTATCCTATTTTCTCCTGCCTTACTTTCAATAAATATTTAAAATGTTTTGGAGGTATAAATTAAAGAGATAGAGTTTGTGCTTCTTATGTAATTTTTGATACCAAATGGGTCACAAAGAAACCCAGTTACGCAAGGCAAATCAATAGATTTCAAACCGTTTTTTCCTAGTAACATATTAGCAATTTTGCAAACATTATATAATTGCAGACATTGGTTCTTTGGCCATTAAGAAATGTTTTATAAGTAGTGTACTAACCTCTAAACTCAAGCTGTGATTAACTCCATTAAGAACACTGCAGCTGTTAGAAAACGTGGGAGCCATTGGGTTTCTAAAGAGTACTTAACGTTTAAATTTTAGTATATGTTGCAACTCGGCAAAAATGATATGTACCAGAGAAAGAAATTCGACATACCAGTATCATATTCTACTTTAATTTTTTTCATAAGTGATCTTTGAATTAATAGGCTCGATTTCTGAATCAATTACACACACACAGATTACATTAGCAAACTACTCCGCTATTCAGCCAAGGTGACTCTAAAGGAAAGTGGCCAATATAAATTTAGGAAAAGCTATCATGGAAAAATAGAATAGGAGCCTTTTGTAATGCCGATAGTAATAGTACCCATTGTAGACCGGTGCACAGAAAGGTATATGAGTATTCGCTAACAACTTTGTATGGTATCCCTGGCGCAATAAAGATATATTGTACTTAAATGTAAAAGTCTATTGAAATTGTATTGGACAACAACATATTTACTAATATAGCTGTACATTTAAAGTAATATAGCAAATGTAATCTTTTTAGGAAACATTGAAAAATATGTTTACACTTTATTTTTTGAGACACCTGTGGTATCACCTACACTATACAAACCGTATAGCTGCCTAAAGCAACAGCAACATCTCATGGGTTATAACATGCCACAATCACTTCAGAAGTTTAATACAAGGGCATTTCTAATAATGTCCTACTAGAAAGTATATCCAAGGCTTAATCAGGTTTGTGCATCTACTAGGTCTGTCAGAACATCTATAAGGTTGCAGGTTGCTTTAAGCATTCCAAATAAAATCAAACAGGAGCACTTAAATATATATCTCAATTCCAATGATTAGTTTACTTAATACAGAGGTGCATCTGGGAAGTGGTTTATATATCTATATATTGTATACAGTGAGGGAAAAATGATCCCCTGCTGATTTTTAATGTTGACAAAGAAATGATCAGTCTATAATTTGAATGGTAGGTGTATTTTAACAGTGAGAGACAGAATAACAAAAAAAAATCCAGAAAAACCCATGTCAAAAAAGTTATAAATTGATTTGCATGTCAATGAGTGAAATAAGTATTTGATCCCCTATGAATTAGCAAGATTATGGCCAAGACCAAAGATCTGAGGGTAAAGATTGTAGTCAATTGTTGTGGTCAAATGAGACCAAAATCGAGCTCTTTCGAAGGGGTAAAATACTTGATCCACTCACTGACATGCAATTTATCACTTTTTTGACATGCGTTTTTCTGGATTTTTTGGTTATTCTGTCTCTCACTGTTAAAATATACCTATCATTAAAATTATAGACTGATCATTTCTTTGTCAGTGGGCAAACGTTCAAAATCAAAATACTTTTTCCTTCAGTGTGGATAGATAGATAGATAGATAGATAGATAGATAGATAGATAGATAGCTATACACATATGTAATCAGAGCACTCACATGATTTTAAAACAAAATTTAATTCAGCCACCATATAAACAATTCCGAAATCAACAGTTTTGTCAGACTACCAGACACACATAAAAAAACACGATAGTTATAGAAAAGAACAAGAACTTATCCCTCATCCCTGAGAATGTGAAAGCCAAAAACGGGCCATATTCAATGACCCGAGTTAATGTTTCTCATGTCATTGCATCCCATAGACTGCAATAGAAAATTTGATTTAAAAAACAGTAAATGCTGATATTTGGCATCACTGAATATGTCCAAAGGTAACAGGTTTAAGAAAAAAGGAAATAGAAAATCAGTTAGACGCTGCATTAATGATTAGTGAGACAAAATAAAAGTAATACATAGAGAGCTATCATTTATTTTACATTGATAGCATGCAAAAAAGAAAAAAACAGTCTCAGGACAATTAAAAATGATCTTCTCATTTATTTCTCTTGGAGAAATCATATCCAAAGTACAAATGCAAAATGCTTTGGACTAAGCTGCTAGGCAAGATTTGGAACCACCAAGTGCAATCAATTTTAAAATATTTAACAGGCGACCTTTAATTACAAAGTGCTTGGCAACAAGTTTCTTAGAGGCTTGAGCTCTAAAAGCCATCCTTATAGCACATTTATAACCACAAATGTTCTAAACAAAAATTATGGTCCTGAAGACCAAAAATGTACAGTAACCTTGTCTTTACTGTGTTCACATGTAAATGTGACATTGATGTCTCAAGTCTGATATCTCAAGTCTGATAGTTTTGTGTGCCATTCTCAGACTGTGTATAGTGAAGACTCAGAGCGTCTGAACATGACGCTGACTCATGTGTAGGAGGTGCAAATATGTGGTAATTGTGGTCTGAGATCTTGCCATGCATCCTCCGTCCAAATGTACCGTGGCACGCAGTGTTAGTGGGCAACCTGCGCCTCTGACAGGAAATGTTAGAAATGTTATTTGTTGCATTATCATCCTTATAATCCCCAGTCTGAATTCAAAAAAAGACACTGAATTCAAAAAAGAAGACTTGGTTTCATTTTGTAAAAACACGTATGTAATAACGATCCTTTTTTGGCTACACGAGATCATATTTAAGAAGCTGAACATTGAAAACATCATAATAAAACACGTTTTCTCCTCTATCGGCCCTATACAAAAGCTATTCTATACCAACAATTGTTTTTCTAAAAAGACCCCCCTGATGGCTTTGAAGTTTATGACCTGGGATCTGAATCTTTTTTTTTCCTTTTTTTATTTTATATATTATTTAATACAATCTGTGTACAAGAATAAATTACACAATATAATATTACACAGAATATTGTGCCAGTCAGATATCAAACATCATTTACTACTTAA
This sequence comes from Pelodytes ibericus, assembly GCA_036172795.1. Taxonomy (NCBI): domain Eukaryota; kingdom Metazoa; phylum Chordata; class Amphibia; order Anura; family Pelodytidae; genus Pelodytes; species Pelodytes ibericus. Next base: position 164,500,179 of record CM069858.1, read on the forward strand.
GATCTAGCAATTGATATGTTTAATTATGTAACTCTATATTATCTAATAGTGTTTCTATATAACAAGAGATAGTATTTATCGGATGACATGACATGTTTATTGACGCTTATAAAAACCTGTATACATTTCTAGTAACCTCTACTTTAACTTATCAATTAACCTACAACTGGATACAGTTTCTAAGGATGTTGTTGTTTGGGAATATCCATGACTTGTAAGATCCCAAGGCTCAGGCTTCATATTTTTTTAACGTGGGTGGCTGCTTTATTTATTATCTATATAACATTCGAAGGTGGGTTGGTATTATATATATATTATTCAGGGCCGTCTTTAATAGTGATTGGACCCTGGGCAAGCATTTGCTTGGGCCCCCTGGACCCTGCCCCCTCCCCTGCATGCAATCACTCCATCCATCGCAATGTTACCTCCCGCCCCCCCCCCCCGCCCCCCCCCCCCAACACACACACACAAAAAACATAAAAATAAGCACACACACAATTGGACTTTTCTTGCAGTGAGTATTTTTATTGCATTGAATAAAATGTGTATATTACGTGTATAATTGCAGTGTATAAACTGTATATGTGGATAGTAAATGTGTATATATGGCTGCAATATGTATACCATCTTACTATGCAACACTGCACTACAACTACTCATTACCTAAATGACAAAAATATACACAGATATTAGAGAGCACTTACATATGTTCATATATATTTATAAATATCTATACACATCTCACTCTCTCTCACTAGTTGCATTTATACTTATATGGACTTCTTAATATTATATTCAACTATTTTCATATGTAATAAAAATGTTATTGAAGAGTTGCATTGTTTTTATTCCCTTTTTCTGCACCCACATTGCACCTAAAGGACTTAACACAGCCCCATAGAGTAGCCAAAGCACTTGTCATGCGCCTATATTGCACCCACAGCACTTGTCATGCACCTATATTGCACCAACAGCACATGGCTTGCACTCATATTGAACCCACACAATTTTTTTTGCTACAGTGTAAATTTGCCCCACAGAACATACCACAGTTTCACTTTGTTCCACTGAACTGCCCATGCACAAAAAAGCCACATTGTCACTTTCCCCCATAGTACATTATTTTTCCCCACAGAACATGCCACAGTCACTTTGTCATTGCATATGCAACAGTTTGCCTGTTAAAATATGACACTCTTTGTCCATTAAATATGCCACAGTCAATGTGCCCATCAATATGCCAGTATTATTTTGCCATTAATATGCAGTATTATTTTGCCATTAATATGCCACAGACATTTTTCCCATTAATATGCCAGTATTATTGTGCCATTCAGATACCAGTAATATTGTACAATTAAGATGCCCCAGTCAATTTGCCCATTAAGATACCAGTATTGTTGTACCATTAAGATGCCATAATTGTTGTGCCATTCAGATGCCAGGAATATTGTGCCAGTCAGAGCCCAGTAATATTGTGCCAGTCAGATGCCTGTAATATTGTGCCAGATACCTGTAATATTGTGCCAGTCAGATACCAGGAATATTGTGCCAGTCAGAGCCCAGTAATATTGTGCCAGTCAGATCCCTGTAATATTGTGCCAGTCAGATACCTGTAATATTGTGCCATTCAGATGCCAGGAACATTGTGCCAGTTAGAGCCCAGTAATATTGTGCCAGTCAGATACTGGGAATATTGTGCCAGTGAGAGCCCAGGAATATTGTGCCAGTCAGATACCAGGAATATTGCGCCAGTCAGAGCCCAGTAATATGGTGCCCGTCAGAGCCCAGTAATATTGTGCAGTTAGAGCCCAGTAATATTGTGCCAGTCAGATACCAGGAATATTGTGCCAGTGAGAGCCCAGGAATATTGTGCCAGTCAGATACCAGGAATATTGTGCAAGTCAGAGCCCAGTAATATGTGCCAGTGAGAGCCCAGGAATATTGTGCCAGTCAGAGCCCAGGAATATTGTGCCAGTCAGATACCAGGAATATTGTGCCAGTCAGAGCCCTGTAATATTGTGCCAGTCAGATACCTGTAATATTGTGCCAGTCAGATACCAGGAATATTGTGCCAGTCAGAGCCCAGTAATATTGTGCCAGTCAGATGCCAGGAACATTGTGCCAGTCAGAGCCCAGTAATATTGTGCCAGTCAGATACCAGGAATATTGTGCCAGTAAGAGCCCAGGAATATTGTGCCAGTCAGATACCAGGAATATTGTGCCAGTAAGAGCCCAGGAATATTGTGCCAGTCAGATACCAGGAATATTGTGCCAGTCAGAGCCCAGTAATATGGTGCCAGTCAGAGCCCAGTAATATGGTGCCAGTCAGAGCCCAGTAATATGGTGCCAGTCAGAGCCCAGGAATATTGTCCCAGTCAGAGCCCAGGAATATTGTCCCAGTCAGAGCCCAGGAATATTGTGCCAGTCAGAGCCCAGGAATATTGTGCCAGTCAGATACCAGGAATATTGTGCCAGTCAGATACCAGGAATATTGTGCCAGTCAGATGCCTGTAATATTGTGCCAGATACCTGTAATATTGTGCCAGTCAGATGCCTGAAATATTGTGCCAGATACCTGTAATATTGTGCCAGTCATAGCCCAGTAATATTGTGCCAGACAGAGCCCAGTAATATTGTGCCAGTCAGAGCCCAGTAATATTGTGCCAGTCAGATGCCTGTGATATTGTGCCAGATACCTGTAATATTGTGCCAGTCAGATAACAGGAATATTATGCCAGTCAGATACCAGGAATATTGTACCAGTCAGAGCCCAGTAATATTGTGCCAGTCAGAGCCTAGGAATATTGTGCCAGTCAGAGCCCAGGAATATTGTGCCAGTCAGAGCCCAGGAATATTGTGCCAGTCAGAGCCCAGGAATATTGTGCCAGTCAGATGCCTGTAATTCCTTAACACCCCCGACCACCCCCCCACCCCCTTCCCTCGTGCTTACCGAATGCTTCTGCTCCGTGTCCCCGGCCATCTCCTCCGTGCAGTCTTTCCTCCTGCACAGAGGAGGGAAACAGTCACCGGATGTGACGTCACGTCACATCCAGCGTCAGTTATTTATTTATTTATTTTCCGGTCATCGCATCCAGCGAATGCGGCTTGCCGGAAAAAAACAGGGCAAGCGGGGGATGGGGGCCCACGGGACAGCTGCCTTGGCCCCCCAGGATTAACTGGGCCCAGGGCAGCTGCCCCGTTTGCCCCGCGTTAAAGACTGCCCTGATACAATTTACACTATGACATCAGATATTAGACAAAACATTGTAGCGGAGCTGCAATATTAAATCCCAATATCTCTGCTGGTAAAATAAGGTAACCCAAGTAAAGCGCTGGAAAGTAAGGCAATATTCCAAATCCCCCAGTAACCGGATGAAACACAGTTCTGGGAGTCAACTGAGAAGTTTATTCACAGCTCCAGCATTTATGCAATTCCCCATGCAAGGGGTTTCTTTAATCCCCTTACAGGGGCTATACAGTAGTGGACTACATGGGAAACTGCAAATACAGGACATTTCTCCCACCATGCACTGCTGTACGGGAGGGGCACTCCCACTAGATAATCCTGTTAAGTGGATTATCCCTCCGTACAGCAGAATCGGGTTTTAACATAAGAATATATAACGTTGACATTAACACAAATACATTTTACACCAGGTTAACACAGCTATTTCAGACAACCTTTAAATGTTCTGTGAAAAAAGTATAGTGTTATAGGCGCTACCAAAATATCAAAAAAGATTACTATAAATGTGCTGCTCACTTAAATGTAAAGAAAACACCTCTATTCTTTACTAATTAATAAAAGGTCAAAGGAGTAAAGGAGCGCAAGTATCAATTAACAGAAATACAAATTATGTGAAGATAAAAAATGATGTGCAACTTCGTGCAAAAAAACAACAATAAAACATGCAAGTGATCAAACAGATATATACTTATACTTAGATTTATATGTTTATATATTTTTTCTTATTTTTTCCACTGTTGATTGGAGATTTCAAATTGATGTATATCTCTCAAAGAAAGAAAAAAATAAAAGATAATAGTGCTTTCTGTCAGACAAGGTGATGTATTGAGTTGAAAAATATGGACAGTACTCACAAATTTAAGAGCAGTATACTGCTCTCTTTTTAGGCAAATAAGGAGATCCCTGGCAGTATGTAGGGAATAATGATGTCAGCTGTTTTGCATGAGGGCTCTCCCGATGTTTAGTATCCAATCACATATATAAAAAGGAAAATGCCACCATAGTAAAGTATTGTGCAAACAAGATACTTTAATTAAGGAATAAAAATGAAGGCTTACTTAAAAGTCTGTGAGTACAATTACGTAACTCACAGAAGTGCTTGATTAAAAAACACAGAACTCTGCCTGCAGCAGGTGGTGATCATGTAGCAGGAACAGAAAGCACCAGGGATTTGAAGCAACCGCCGGATAAATCAGCTGTTTTCACAGATCTTCACAGCAGCTGAAATGTACAATGTCACGGAGAGGAGGGGGCGTGTCACAGACGCGTTTCGCCAAGCGTGGCTTCCTCAGGTGCACACCTCCCTCCTCTTGGTGTGTCTCTTATATCTGTGTTTTGTGGGCACACATCCTCTCCGTATTGGCTTCTAATTGATGCATTTCTCACTCCACCTGGTTAGTTAAATTAGCAGGGTTTTCATCTCTCCATATATATAAAAACGGCATGACATCCAGAAATTCAAAAACAAAATAAAAACAGCACATTATATTTATAAAACAGCACAGTTTCATTGGAAAACATCGCAGCATCATGGGTTTACATAATATTGTTCAAAAGCAGTCTAATATCTATCAAAATATCTTGATTTATAAAAGAAAGTGCAATTGTTGCATTAAAGTGTCCTAGCATGGTATCTTTGCAACATCATATTGTTCTATTGTGTAATAAAAAACATTATGGGTATATGCGATGTCGCTTACACATAAAATAGTATATTAAATAACATTATAATCGTACATCAAAGAATACATTTATTTTATACAGAGATTACAAAAAAAAATGTTTTTGTTCAACCAACTTACTGGTCTCTGATTTGTGTAAAGATATTCTAGTAATAGACTATATTCTATATAATAAAGGATGTGTGGGCTTTATATGTGTCCATTCTCATGTATGTATGAATGTATAATAGAGCTCAATAAACGTTGGGTGAACAGATTAAATTACGTCTGCATTAACATTTACCCATTAATACCTTCTAAATACATGAATATATATAAAAAGGAACATGGACATTCAACCTAATTTATACAAAAGCCACTTCAAAATAAATTTCTCTTATCACATGTATATAGCGGTCGTACAATACTCGAATGTGTATCAATTCACATATACCTAGAGCATAAATTAGAAGAAAAATGTGAGAAAATTTTAAATATCATATATCCATATAACAAAAAAGAGGAAGAAAAAGAAAGAAGGAAAGAGAAAAAAAAAAAAAGGGAAAAAAAAAGGAAAAAAAAAAAAGGAAGAAAGAAGGATTCGCAGTAAAGTGCTTGTATATGAGGTATTGTAGGGGGATATTCAAAAAAGGAATTTTATAAAAAATTGAACAAATCAAATTCTATATTTAGGCCCAAAGGAGCAAGGGTCTTAAGGTTGTAAACCCACTTCATCTCAATTTGTCCTATTTTTCGAATGAAGTCTTCTCCCCGCCAATGTTTTTTTAAACGTACTATCCCCATAAAGTGCAAGTTTCCAGGGTCTGCTTGGTGATGTGTGGTGAAGTGCGAGGATACGCTATGTTCCCCTATTCTTTTGTGTAGGGGACGAGTGGTTCTGCCTACATACTGCAAGCCACAGGGGCAGGTTAATACGTAAATGACATTATTCGATTTACATGTTATTAATGATTTAATTTCGGATTCTTTTTGGCTATGATGGGAACTGAATTTTGAGATCTTATTGCCCCTCATAACTCGACTAGAGGTACATGCCTTGCATGTTTTGCATCTGTAGAAATTATCAGAGATTCCAAAGAACGATTTTTCTTTTTTATTTTCTTTCAGGTAGCTTTTACTGAGTACAGAACCGATATTCGGGGCACCCCTATAGGTGATGCTTGGTTTCTCAGTTAGAATATTCTTGAGTATTGGGTCTTTCAGCAAAAGCTGCCAATGTTTATGGAGGCTTTTCTGGAGGTATCTATAATCCTGACTATAATCACAGTGTTATTCTTTCCGCTCCTATGGTTTTATTTACTTGTGTCTGGTTATTTCGTTTATTTCTAACCTCTAACAAAGATTTTTGAATGAGATCTTCAGGGTACTCTTTGTCCCGAAAGTCTGTACATAACTTCATTGTTTGTTCTAGGAAAATGGCCTCATCTGTACAGTTTCTTTTCAATCTAGAAAACTGATTTTTTGGAATATTGGTGAGCCATGGAGAGAAATGGCCACTATCAAACCTGATGTAATTTCGTAAAATGATTGATACTGATTTTGAAAAATATTTTAATGAAACTGAAAATGGTAACAAAAATTCTAATTGCACCGACAATCTAGATGAAACCTTTAGGAATTTAGATAAATTATTAGTTAAAGAAGCAAAAATTAAATGGGAAGTGATCACTCTTGAAAAATACCTTAAGGATAATATTACCCCTAGGGGACTTAGAATTCTAAAAGCACCCACCTTTGGCCAGGATGATCCAGAGTTCATGAAATTCTGGAACATCATATTAGAAAATTGTACAAAGGAACTAATGGGGTTAATCATCAGACAAAGGAGAAAAACTCTCAATACCTTAGATGAAGAAATACCAAAATTTCAAGAAAACTTACAACCTCTCTCTGATACTAGAGACTTTAAAGATTTATCTGAAAAAAGCAAAATAGATTTAGAAGATGTAGAGAGGGATGTAAGAAATGTTAAATGTAAAAAATACATAAGAGACAAGACCGATTATAAAAATGAAAAAAATCAGGAATTTTTCTAGATTTGGAAATAGGGGATCGATGAACCCCTATCCCAAATATCATGACACCTCCAACAATAGATATCCCAAACCACAAAACACATACACGTCTAAAAATGGAACTAATGGGAATCACTATAATATACACTCTTGGAAATATAATGGATCTAATTACCAGACAAATGATAAGAGACATGGAAATTTACCATATATGGACAGATCTAGAAACATTAATACCAGTACAGGATACAATAACCCAAACCAAACCAATACAGGATATAACAACCCAAATCAAATTAATACAGGATATAATAACCCAAATCAAATACCCCTGAAAAACCGCTTTCTGGCCTTAGCCAATTATGGCGAGGAGGAGGGAGATTTTTTAGGGAATCTCCCCAGGAGAATCACCTCTTGGAGACAAAATTCCCCCATGAAAAGATTCAGACCTACAGAACAAGGGGACTTAGAGCAGGACGCAGATTACACAAGAACAAAAAGAGGCAGAACATTGCCCCTGTAGGGATCTTTAATCTCAGCGAGAGAGTTTTAACAACTGATGAGATATCCTTGTTGAATAAAGGTTTAAAATTTGCTCCTAATAGAAACATGAACAAATTCAACGTTTATGTAGACATCCAAAAAATTTCTAGAAGCCTCTGCCTTAAAAAATTATTTGCCAACTCCCCCATGTCCTCCAATACAGTGCACAATCAGTCTGAATATATACATACCACATTAAGAAACAAATCATCTTTTTACCCCAATCATTTAAGATCTGGGGCTATAGAAATTTTTGAAAAACTAGTCCTAGAAGATCTGGAAAAATATAAATCAAAAACACTTCATAGAACTCCTAATTTAACTATAAAAGAAAAAACAGCATTAAGAGATTTAAATACTGATAAAAGTATAGTTATAAAACCCGCGGATAAGGGGGGGGGGGGGGTATTGTGATTCTAGATACTCCTAAATACCTGGCCGAATGCAATAAACAAATATATGACACTTCAGTTTACAAACAACTTAAAAACAATCCCACTGCAGAAATGAAAAAAAGTTTAACTTTACTTTTAGATCAAGGATACACATCCGGCATTCTCTCTAAGAGCGAGTATCAGTTTTTCATGCACCCCAGAATACCCCAGAATACCCACATTTTACATACTCCCCAAAATCCATAAAGATAAGGAAAACCCACCGGGCAGACCGATAATATCAGGGATCAACTCCATTTCATCGAATCTATCCCAGTATATAGATAGACAACTGCAGCCACTAGTCATTAAAACTAAAGCATATCTGAAAGACAGTATTAGTCTGCTTAATACACTAAAAAACATCTCATGGCACAGCGAATATATTTTGGTAACATGTGACGTGACATCTTTATACACGTGCATCAAACATGAAAGAGGATGTGAGGCAGTTAAGCACTTTTTGGAAAAGGAAACCAAATTCCCGGAGAACCAAAAGATGTTTATATTGGAGGGCATAAGATGGATCCTGACTAATAACTTTTTCTGGTACCAGGAGTCCTTTTTTTCTGCAGTTACAGGGGACAGCCATGGGCAGCAGGTTTGCCCCCAGTTACGCAAACCTTTACATGTCATTCTGGGAGGAGTGTCATGTTTATGGGATGTGTGATTGGGCTGCAAACCTGGTGTCCTACCAACGTTATATTGATGATATTTTCTTTATTTGGAAGGGGAGTGAAGAGTCACTAACCACCTTCCTTAATTATTTAAATTCAAATGATTGGAATATCAAACTCACTTGGGAATTTAATAAACAAAAAGCTACATTTCTCGATTTAGACATTTATATTGAAAACAACATCTTAAAAACAAAGACACACTTTAAGAATGTGGATGTCAACAGCTACATCAGCTTTGATAGTGGCCATTTCTCTCCATGGCTCACCAATATTCCAAAAAATCAGTTTTCTAGATTGAAAAGAAACTGTACAGATGAGGCCATTTTCCTAGAACAAACAATGAAGTTATGTACAGACTTTCGGGACAAAGAGTACCCTGAAGATCTCATTCAAAAATCTTTGTTAGAGGTTAGAAATAAACCAAATAACCAGACACAAGTAAATAAAACCATAGGAGCGGAAAGAATAACACTGTGATTATAGTCAGGATTATAGATACCTCCAGAAAAGCCTCCATAAACATTGGCAGCTTTTGCTGAAAGACCCAATACTCAAGAATATTCTAACTGAGAAACCAAGCATCACCTATAGGGGTGCCCCGAATATCGGTTCTGTACTCAGTAAAAGCTACCTGAAAGAAAATAAAAAAGAAAAATCGTTCTTTGGAATCTCTGATGGTTTCTACAGATGCAAAACATGCAAGGCATGTACCTCTAGTCGAGTTATGAGGGACAATAAGATCTCAAAATTCAGTTCCCATCATAGCCAAAAAGAATCCGAAATTAAATCATTAATAACATGTAAATCGAATAATGTCATTTACGTATTAACCTGCCCCTGTGGCTTGCAGTATGTAGGCAGAACCACTCGTCCCCTACACAAAAGAATAGGGGAACATAGCGTATCCTCGCACTTCACCACACATCACCAAGCAGACCCTGGAAACTTGCACTTTATGGGGATAGTACGTTTAAAAAAACTTTGGCGGGGAGAAGACTTCATTCGAAAAATAGGACAAATTGAGATGAAGTGGGTTTACAACCTTAAGACCCTTGCTCCTTTGGGCCTAAATATAGAATTTGATTTGTTCAATTTTTTATAAAATTCCTTTTTTGAATATCCCCCTACAATACCTCATATACAAGCACTTTACTGCGAATCCTTCTTTCTTCCTTTTTTTTTTTTTCCTTTTTTTTTCCCTTTTTTTTTTTTCTCTTTCCTTCTTTCTTTTTCTTCCTCTTTTTTTGTTATATGGATATATGATATTTAAAATGTTCTCACATTTTTCTTCTAATTTATGCTCTAGGTATATGTGAATTGACACACATTCGAGTATTGTCCGACCGCTATATACATGTGATAAGAGAAATTTATTTTGAAGTGGCTTTTGTATAAATTAGGTTGAATGTCCATGTTCCTTTTTATATATATTCATGTATTTAGAAGGTATTAATGGGTAAATGTTAATGCAGACGTAATTTAATCTGTTCACCCAACGTTTATTGAGCTCTATTATACATTCATACATACATGAGAATGGACACATATAAAGCCCACACATCCTTTAATATATAGAATATAGTCTATTACTAGAATATCTTTACACAAATCAGAGATCAGTAAGTTGGTTGAACAAAAACATTTTTTTTTTTTTTATAATTCTGTATAAAATAAATGAATTCTTTGATGTACGATTATAATGTTATTTAATATACTATTTTATGTGTAAGCGACATCGCATATACCCATAATGTTTTTTATCATACAATAGAACAATATGATGTTGCAAATATACCATGCTAGGACACTTTAATGCAACAATTGCACTTTCTTTTATAAATCAAGATATTTTGATAGATATTAGACTGTTTTTGAACAATATTATGTAAACCCATGATGCTGCGATGTTTTCCAATGAAACTGTGCTGTTTTATAAATATAATGTGCTGTTTTTATTTTGTTTTCATTTCGTTTTTGAATTTCTGGATGTCATGCCGTTTTTATATATATGGAGAGATGAAAACCCTGCTAATTTAACTAACCAGGTGGAGTGAGAAATGCATCAATTAGAAGCCAATACGGAGAGGATGTGTGCCCACAAAACACAGATATAAGAGACACACCAAGAGGAGGGAGGTGTGCACCTGAGGAAGCCACGCTAAGCGAAACGCGTCTGTGACACGCCCCCTCCTCTCCGTGACATTGTACATTTCAGCTGCTGTGAAGATCTGTGAAAACAGCTGATTTATCCGGCGGTTGCTTCAAATCCCTGGTGCTTTCTGTTCCTGCTACATGATCACCACCTGCTGCAGGCAGAGTTCTGTGTTTTTTAATCAAGCGCTTCTGTGAGTTACGTAATTGTACTCACAGACTTTTAAGTAAGCCTTCATTTTTATTCCTTAATTAAAGTATCTTGTTTGCACAATACTTTACTATGGTGGCATTTTCCTTTTTATATATGTGATTGGATACTAAACATCGGGAGAGACCTCATGCAAAGCAGCTGACATCATTATTCCCTACATACTGCCAGGGATCTCCTTATTTGCCTAAAAAGAGAGCAGTATACTGCTCATAAATTCATGAGTACTGTCCATATTTTTCAACTCAATACATCACCTTGTCTGACAGAAAGCACTATTATCTTTTATTTTTTTCTTTCTTTGAGAGATATACATCAATTTGAAATCTCCAATCATCAGTGGAAAAAATAAGAAAAAAATATATAAACATATAAATCTAATTATAAGTATATATCTGTTTGATCACTTGCATGTTTTATTGTTGTTTTTTTGCACGAAGTTGCACATCATTTTTTATCTTCACATAATTTGTATTTCTGTTAATTGATACTTGCGCTCCTTTACTCCTTTGACCATTAAATGTTCTGCAATATGACCTAAAGTGGCTAGGTTTGCCACAATGCTCCCCCAGAACCAAGCCGGCATACACAGTCTGATCCCAACGGATCGGCTTGGGGATGTCCGGAGGAGTACTCACAGATCACTTCTCAAGGTCAGTCTATCTAGATAACCCGTTGGCGTTACCATTTTTCGTCCCTGGGCGGTAATGAATAGTAAAGTCAAAAGGCTGCAGCGCCAAACTCCAGCGCAGCAGCCTGGCATTGTCCCCTGCCACACGGTTCAGCCACACCAATGGGTTGTGATCTGTGAGTAGGGAAAAAGGTTGTCCATATAAATAAGGCTGCAACTTTTTGAGGGCCCACACCACGGCCAGGCATTCTTTCTCAATGGCGGCGTAGCTCACTTCACGGGGTAATACATTTCGGCTTAAGTAAGCTACGGGATGTTCTCCGCCATCTGCTCCAACTTGGCTCAGCACTGCTCCCAATCCAAACATTGAAGCGTCTGTGTGGACAAGGAATCGTTTAGTTGGATCAGGAGCAGCAAGTACAGGTGCATTGGTTAACGCAGTCTTGAGTTGTTGGCAAGCCTGGTAACACTCTGGGGCCCAGATGACCTGTCGAGGAAGGTTTTTGCGGGTCAAGTCAGTCAGTGGTTTGGCCAGGGCACTATAATTGGGTACGAATTTTCGGTAGTACGTTGCAGTACCCAGGAAGGCTAGCACTTGGGTTTTTGTCCGGGGGGTAGGCCACTTAGCTACTGCTTCAATTTTTGCTGGTTCGGGCTTTTGCTGTCCACTCCCTTTCCGGTGCCCCAGGTACTGCACCTCTGCCATCCCTATGTGACACTTGCTGGGCTTTAGCGTCAACCCTGCCTCTCTGATATGGTCAATGACTGCTCCAATATGTTGCAGGTGGTCTGACCATGTCTGGCTATAGATGGCGATATCATCCAGGTATGCACATGCATACTCCTGGAACCCATCCAGTAGCCGATCCACCATCCGTTGAAAGGTAGCTGGAGCGTTTTTCATCCCGAATGGCATGAGTCGAAACTGATACAAGCCAAACGGGGTGACAAACGCCGACTTGGGGATGGCATCCTCGGCTAGTGGAATTTGCCAGTACCCTTTGCATAAATCTATTGTAGTAAGGTACTGGCCTCGTGCCATTTTGTCTAGCAGCTCGTCTATCCTGGGCATCGGGTAGGCATCAGACATTGTTTTGTCATTTAGCCTGGGGTTGTTATGCCTGCACCTCTAGAGGATCGCCCGCGCTACCCTGCCCCCGACAGAGGTCCCCGCGCATGCAATCCAAGTGCAATACCTTGCCCACACAGCTGAGTTCCCCTGTCATCATGCAGAGACGATCCCCCAGACTGCACTGCACATAGGCTGCTTCAGCACCGTCTCCACGGCAACGGCCACACCCCTGTGAAACAATCACTGAGGCACATGACTCAGCCTATTTAAACCCTCCACTTCCTTTCTCTCATTGCTCAGTTATCCTGTGCTTCTGCTGGCTTGTCCTCAGTTTCCTGCTCCCTATTTTTTGTGACTTCTGGCTCCCTGACCTCGGCTCTGTTATTGGATTTGTGATTTCTGGCTTCCTGACCTTGGCTCTGTTATTGGATTTGTGATTTCTGGCTTCCTGACCTTGGCTTGCATATTGGACTGTATTTCTGACTCCCTGACCTCGGCTCTGTTTATATATTACCTACTGCATTACCATTCGGTATCCTGAGTCCTGCACAAGTGTTATTCAGATTGCTGGTTACCTTACTCCGTTCCTGGCATCCTGAGTCCTGCACCAGTGTTCCTCAGTTCCTGCAGTACCATCGGTATCCTGAGTCCTGCACAAGTGTTATTCAGATTGCTGGTTACCTTACTCCGTTCCTGGCATCCTGAGTCCTGCACCAGTGTTCCTCAGTTCCTGCAGTACCATCAGTATCCTGAGTCCATACACAGTTCATTCATGCTTGTAACTACATCCAGGGAGTCTGTTCCATTTCAGATCCTTTCCTGTGTGTACTACTCTAAGCAAGTCTGTCCATCTCTGCATTTGGGCTCCTCATCTGAATCGTGAGTTTTTACCTAACACCGGTAGTCTACACAAAAGCGTGTTGTGCCGTCCTTCTTGGGTACAAGCACTACCGGCGATGCCCAGGGGCTATCGGAATGTTCAATAACCCCTAGCTGCAACATTTCCTCAATTTCCTTCCTCATATGTTCCCTGACCAGCTGTCCGGGGGTCTCAACTCGGTGAGTAGCTAGCGGGGTGTAGCCTAGTAAATTGGAGAAAGTGGCTGCCTTAGGCGCGATTAACTCCTGTACCTGGGCACGCTCCTGAGGACTTAGCCGCTCCCCCAGCTGAACACCTGTGGAGGCCTCTGCCTGATCTTCCTGCTCTAATAAGTCAGGGAGCGGAAGATTCTCCTGATCCTCAGAGGCTGACGTGCATATTGCCGCCACGTCCTCTATCCTCTCGTGGTAGGGTTTGAGCATATTCACGTGGAGCATGCGTCTCTTCCCTGTCCCTGAGCAGGGGCCAATCACATAGGTGGTGTCACATCTCTGTTCCACCACCTGGTATGGGCCTTGCCAGATGGCCTGCAGCTTGTCCTTGCGAACAGGTTTTAAAATCAAAACTTTCTGTCCCACGTGAAAGCTGCGGTCTCTGGCTCCCCTATCATACCATCGGCGCTGGCGTTGTTGGGCCGCCTGGAGGTTGGTCCGTACGGTCTGGGTTAGTGCCTCCAAGCGGTCCCTGAACTCCAGCACATAGGGTACAATGGGTGTCCCATCTGTACTACTTTCCCCCTCCCAGTGCTCCCTAATTAAATCTAAAGGTCCTCGCACCCTTCTCCCAAACAGTAGGGGATGTCATGAGCGATTCGAAGAAGTTCCTGTCTATATTTCTGGGGGACCATTAGCTGTCTAGTAGTGACATTCACAGATCCCCCCCACTACCCTTTCAGAAATGCGGTACAGTAACCCCTTTTCCCAGGTATACCATTCTCCCTCTAATCCGGCCTGGTCGGAGATCACCCTATCCCTGTATACTTTTAACATGGGGTCTACCTTAACCTCAGCCTCAAATTAACTCCTCCATGGTGGTTGCTTGACTGGCTTGTATCCACCCCTGGGAGGCTTGGTCCAGTTTGTGGGCCCACTCTGCGTGGGAATCTTTCTCTGGTGTACGCAACCCTAGAAACTTGCGCCGGTATGCCTCTGGGGTAATGGCGTATCTTTCCAGTATAGCCTGTTTCACCCGGGCATAATCTTTGCTGTCCTCCCTGGTAACAGCCCGATAGGCTTCTGCTGCCCGACCTGACAGTTTGCCCGCCAGTAAAGGTACCCACACTGCCTGCTCCAAATCATGCAAGTCACATAGCCTCTCAACGTCTTGTAGATACCCATCAATCTCGTCTTCTTCTTCACTGAACATTTTAAACGCATGGTATGGGATCTTAGGCTTTACCTGGCTGACGACTGAAGCAGTAATACACTCTGCTCTGGGAGGAGCATCCTGCGGTCCGTGTGCCATCACATACTCCTGCACATCCGCCATCAGTACTGTCAGTATTTCCAGGGGTACTGGCTGGGGTAAAAATTCCTCATTTCCTTTTGGAAGGGGGTTTCCTCCATGGCTGGTGGGGGTGTAACGCTGCGAGCTCTGTCTCCCTCCATCAATTCAGCAATCAGCACACTTTTGGCTTATTGCTGGCTATCTTACCCCTGGCTTCCAGTAGTTCCTTTAACGTCTGCCATTTCAATGCAGTGTAGTCTGTCTCCATTCATCTCTGTGTTCGGTTCTTTGTTGCATCCGAATTGCCATCCACTTTCCTGTTCGGTAGTTTTAATTAACCGAACACCACTTTTCGGCTGTAAGGTTGGATCCCGCCGCTGCCACCAAATGTAGCGGAGCTGCAATATTAAATCCCAGTATCTCCGCTGGTAAAATAAGGTAATCCAAGAAAAGCGCTGGAAAGTAAGGCAATATCCCAAATCCCCCAGTAACCGGACGAAACACAGTTTTACACCAGGTTAACACAGCTATTTCAGACAACCTTTAAATGTTCTGCAATATGACCTAAAGTGGCTAGGTTTGCCACAATAACATCACATAATATTTTACAAGGTATTATGTACAATAGTGCAGACAAACAAATGGCATCCTGGTATGTTGTATACAGATTGGATCTTGTTTTTTTATAATTTGATTCATGTACCAAGGTGAGGTTTGAAAGGCTTGTTTAGCTTTTCTTTTTAGGTACAGAGATAGTGAGTTGATGTATAAGCTCCAATCTTTAAAAAAAAAGTTCTATTCCCCCAGTCTTATTTTGTTGTGTGTTGAGCCAAGTCATACAAAAGATCTAAAAGAGCTTTTTTTTGAAAATTGTTATGGACGGCTTATCCCTGCTTATCCAGAATTGTAAATTGGCTTTGTTTGTTACAGCAGAAATTATTCTTGTATAGCGGGCATGTTTGGTTGGTAAGCTAGAATAGCCAAAGAGGGCGAATTCTAAGGTGTTGACCAAACAAATGCAAAATGTTTGTTCCACATAGCCCTGGACAACATTCCTAAACTGATATATTACCTTACACTGCCATATGCAATAAAGAAAGTCTGCTCTTGTCTGGTTGCATTTACAGCTGGAATCATTTTGTGCTATATAAGCCTTTTTAGAGGTACTGGGGACATATAGCCTCTATACATGGTCAAGTTAATCGTGAGGCAGAGTGTTAGGTTTGATAAATGCTGAAGATGTATAGACCACTTGATTAAGCCAGTATTAGCTTTAGAGAAATCCAGTGGACTTTAGAGCCCTTTATGTATGGTTGCCGTACTATAGCAGGTTCTATTTGCAGTCCTTTGCAGTTCTATAAGAGTCAACCAAGGATTTTCCCAAATATTATCTGGAGATGTATTGATGCCATGATTTATATAATTATGTATCTGTTGATAAGTTATGGGTGTCATGTCTATGTCTAGGAATCTACTCCTGAGTGTATCTAGTTCAAACAGCTTGTGCTGGTAAATATTTACAAATTGCCCAATGTGTGTAGGGGCATTCCGCCTTTCCGTTCAAAAATTGGGTTTTTTTAAGGAATGGAAGGTATATAGATTTAGTAAAATCCTGGTGCGGGATCTGAACCTGAAGGGTTGATAAACATGGGTCTTTTGAGTGTTGCTGATCTCTTTGAAGAAAATAGGATGTTTTCCTTCTTACAATTACAATTAAAATACAATCTTTCCAACCTCAAAATATTTACTTACCTGAGACTTCAAGATCTTTTAGGTAAAATGAATGTAATAGAGGAGGGGCCACTAGACAAGATACTTAACCTGTTTCTAAGATCAGGAATATCCTACTGAATGCTAATGAAAAAGAAAAGTCAAAGAGTATTATCAAATGGGAGGAAGACTTAGGCAGGACATTTCCTATACAAACCTGGATCTCATGAGGAAACGATCACTGTATTAAAAGTCAGGAGACTTTTGTTAAAATCTTGCACAGGTGGTATTTGGTCCTTGTTAAATTATGTAAATTTCAAACAGAAACTTCCAACTTATGTTGGCGATACAATAAGAAGCCTGGCGCACTGAAACATATATGGTGGCCCTGCAAGGCGTTAAACAAGCTTAAATCAGAAATTGTGGCACTCTTTGGGGAGCTAGATATTAAAATAGAAACATTATCCTTGGCTTGTTTTCTTTTTGATTTTGATCTTCCCAAACTTCCCCAAACTTCTTATAATACATTTATTAATGGCTACAAAACTGTAAGAAAACCTAATTTCCCAATATGAACAAAATCAAGCTTGAAATAAATTACCAGGCTACAATGGAAAAAGATTCATTGTACAATAATATTAATACAGTTATTCACAAAGATACCTGGGACAAATTGAGAATATTTTTTGCATAGATTCCTGGGCATAGATGCACTTTGTTAACAACATTTGGACACTAAAATATATCTTAGCCCAATCCCGAATTTATTATTGACCAATAAAATGAATCTTATGGGGTAAACTAAGTCCCTCTCTGGGTCTCTTGGCGTAGTTAATCATTGTACAAATGGTAGTATGTCTCGTATGTTAGATTCAAGTATTATATTAAGGATTACACCGAGTATCATTATGAAGATTTATCCAAAATATTTGTTTCTCAATATTCATAAACTGTCATATCATATGTATGTTTATAATAAAAACTAAAAAAAAAAAAAAGAAGACGTACCACAGGCATTTCACTTTCCATGTTGTTCTTCAGATCTCACAATCCTTGAATAGGTTTCTAAGTGATTATTATTACAAACAGTTTTTTTTTTTTCATCTAAACAGATGCTAACTCAGGTCTGTTGGTGTAAACTCCTTAAATAACCCTTCCTATTCAAATGTATTAAAGTCAACCTAAACACTGCTTATCCTGTGAATGTAGAGAATAACAAATGATGAAACTGGTCTGTACATTGTGTAGTGTTGTAAATGTGTCTGTGTCTGCGTTATCTCCTGTCCATGACAGCACCTGTAGCTTGATACACAAATGAATTAATTTTCAAATGTGTAATTTGCAAATCAAGCCACAAGGTAATGTCATAAGCAGGGGACACCACGCATTTGAAACATATTATTCTCTTTTTTTGCATTTGTTGAAACTCTGTTAACACAATGTATAGATCATTTTTCATAATTTGTTATTCTTTTTATATAATTGTTAGAATTAAAAAGTGTAGCCATAACCCCTATTTTTGTCATATACATTTTTGACATTGGCAACAGAAAATGCATCAAACAATATTTTGTATAATTGTATACAAAGAGATATACTAGAGATGTTAAGTAAAAAAAAAATCTGATGGAGGTTAGGAAACAACTAAATCAGAATCAAATTAGTCTATGACACACAGAGCTTTACTTATGAAAGAGGGAATTGCAGGGAACTGAGAAGGGACATTATAAACTTAAAGGAACAGTCTAGTCCCCAAATTCACTTTGGTGCATGTTGAAGACTATTGCTTGAATAGTGCACAGGCTTTTGTTCCATTGGGATTTGATGCAGTCATTCTGCATAAATAAAAAAAATATATATTTTACTCAAGACGTTCCCCAGTGAATACACTGCATGTTTATTATAGGTGCTACAGCACTGATTATATAGATACTGAGCATTGGTTCTGTGCTTCTGGAATAGAATACATTGTGTGGAATGTAATAAGCATGTTCTTGTACACAGAAGTCTGACATCACTAGAGAGACAGGAAAATTAATTCATTTGAATGAAATTATTCTCATTGGTTCCTTCAGTAAAAACAAAAAAAAATCATCCAAGTGTAATATTTATATTTTAAGCAATGCGAACTGTAAAACATGCATTTTAAAGTACATTGAAAGCACATTAACATGCATTAACATTTGGAAGATGCATTTTTGGGCATCAGACAGTCCCTTTAAAACCAAAGTATATTCAGCTTTACTTTAAACTCCCAAACTATTTTGGCCTTAATTTTACAATTCCCTTATCAATTTCCAGCAATTCCCTTTTCATGAACAACCAGAGTGACCCATCCCCATTTCTAATTCATTTATTTTCATATATTTAAAATATTATTCATATTTTTTTTTTTTTATGAGATACTTTCCATCTTTCAATTCAACGGAAAGAGTACAGGAACAAAAACCTATACAGATTGGATACATCAAGAAAAGAAAAATTGAAGAAAAACATGGGAAGGCCCCTGCAGACAGGGCCGGTGGAAGGATTTTTTGATACACAGGTAAAAGAGCTTTTTACATAAGCAGGAAACTCCACAGACACAATTATTATTTTTTTTTTTTTATATATATTTTTCTTTTTTTAATTTAACATACAAAAGGTACAAAAATACAATATAAAAACAGTTTCCGATGTCCATAATCCATGCCTATACAATTTACAGATAAACACAAACACATATAGTTCTGGTCTCAGGGGGATACCCTACCGCAATCCCTCAAAATCAAGAGCAAATACACAGGGTTAATTCAGCAGCAGTTCCATCTGATTAATTCAGTAGCCCCATATTATATAGCCAACTTATTGCTTTTTCCATTTTTATCTGGAGACTCTGCTGTTCTAAAACATAAGGCCATAGTGGGGCTGATTGATTTTTCCAATTTCGGGCATTTACAATTTTCGTCACGACTAAACTATAGATAATCAGAGATCTGTCTAGCTTATTGGCGTGCGGTATGTTGACAAAGTTACTTCTGGTGCACTTATCAGTTTAAGACTAGTAAAGGAAATTATAAGGTCACATCTTTTGCCATATATCTTTGATCCCTTCACACCCCCACCATATATGTGCGTATGAGCCTTCTGCCTCCAACATTATGAAGAGCTATTTTGGTACATCTTTTAAAGCCTCGATGGAGCAATGTACCATCTATTGGAGACTTTATATTGGGTCTCCAAAAGATTTAAGCAATGGATAGTTCTTGTTGCCTCTAAAATTGCCTTATTCCACTCTACCAGATCTATTTTACAATTGAGCTCCTTTTACCAAAACATTTTATAGGGGAGGTCTGACACCTCAGACCATTCTATTACAACTATGGCAGATTTAGCTACAACCTTTTTCTACTTTACAGGCGCTGAATATGCCTCTAAGTTGTTCAGTTTTACTCGAAGCGGGTAGGAGACATTATTTAATAAAGTCCCTGACTCTAAGAAATCTGAAGTCTTCTGCTGCTGGCAAAGAGAATTCAGTTTTTCGAATGTCTTCCTCATTCCCACAGCTAAAAACTGAATACCATGATGTTTCCAGGAATTTAACTTCATATCCAACATATTAAATTGTAGAACATCTATTGAGAAAAAAAACCCAAATAATTTTCTTTGGATTGACCATTTTTTCTTTTATTTTCTCCTAATTTAGGATTTTGTTTGCATATCTGCTAACACATTGTATAGATCATTTTCAATAGTTTTTTATTCTATACATTCTCAGTAAAAACAATGTTTATGTGTTAAGGTCCCTTTAAGCAAATGCAAGAATATGTATGCTACATAATGTTATTGTGTTAGTTAAATTTAAGAAGTTCTCCAAATATGTGTGATTAACCTATTAAACTAAAATCAGTTCTGATAAAGCTGTATTACTAATCTGACAGCCTATTCTAAATATAAAATCTTCATCCAGTTGCAAATATTATAGGACAACTGTTGCAAACAAATTAAGTTATCGTATTTGCTCAAATATATAAGACGACCCTGATTATAAGACGACCCCCAAACTTTGGATATTCCTTTAGGAAAAAAAACTAAAAGCCTGAATATAAGACTACCCTATAGGAAAAAGTTTAACTTCTATATATTCACATGTAAATTACTTTTTAATATTTAATAAAAAATTATGATATTAATCAAATGCATTTCTTGTTTTTATTTCCTTTTATGTGCCAATGCTGCCTCTCTCTCCCCCTTCCACATTGTCTCAACCTCCCCCCAAACGTTTCTCTCTCTCCCCCTTCCCCTCCTTGTCTTTCTCTACCCCTCTTTCCCCTCCCTTGTCTTTCTCTTCCCCCTCCCTTCCTCCCCTTGTCTTTCTCTTCCCCCTCCCTTCCTCCCCTTGTCTTTCTCTTCCCCCTCCCTCCCTCCCCTTGTCTTTCTCTTCCCCCTCCCTCCCTCCCCTTGTCTTTCTCTTCCCCCTCCCTCCCTCCCCTTGTCTTTCTCTTCCCCCTCCCTCCCTCCCCTTGTCTTTCTCTTCCCCCTCCCTCCCCCTGTTTCTCTTCCCCCTCCCTCCCTCCCCTTGTCTTTCTCTTCCCCTCTCTACCCCCCTTGTCTTTCTCTTCCCCCTCCCTCCCCTTGTCTTTCTCTTCCCCCTCCCTCCCCTTGTCTTTCTCTTCCCCCTCCCCTTGTCTTTCTCTTCCCCCTCCCCTTGTCTTTCTCTCCCCCCTCCCTCCCCTTGTCTGAAAAGAATCTCGTCTTATATTCGAGCAAATGTTTAATTGAAAGATTGCAGTGTCGACTTTTTATATAGAAATGAAAGAATGCAATTAAAGTATCTTCAGCCCTCTTTGCTCCAAATAGCTCTACCAGGAGGCAGACATTTTGTTTAGAATCTTTGATCAGATAGATCATATCTTTCTTTATCTAAACCAATATCTGACTCAAGATTTTAAACAACATGTCTACCCCCTGAGAGAACTATATGGAGTAAAGAAGGCTCAATAAGGTACTTTATTTGTAAACTTTCATTGGAGAATTTCTTTATAAATTGAGTTGAGCGGACACCTGGATGTTCGGGTTCGGCAGGTTCGACCGAACTTCGAAAAAATGTCCGGGTCCATGATCGAACTTGACCCCGAACCCCATTGCAGTCAATGGGGACACGAACTTTTGGCCACTAAAATGCCTCTAAAAAAAGTCATGGAAAGGGCTAGAGGGCTGCAAAAGGAAGTAAAATGTGGGTAAGAGTAGGACAAGTGCCCTGAAAGCAAATGTGGATAGGGAAATAACTTAAAATAACATAAAATACATACAAATTACAAATACAGCTGAGCCATAAAATAGCACTAGATGGAATCTTTGATTTTAATTTTGGAAGAACATAAATCTAAATCTAAAGCATGGCTGCCAGGTGGATCAACAGAATTATCCATGTGAGAGAGGGTTGGAGTGCAGGTTATTCTCTTTCAGTTTATACTAAGTGACCCATAGGTTGAGGAGGTGGTGACCGTGGCGGTGTAGGTGGAAGCGGCGCTGGAGGAGGAGGAGGAGGAGGAGGAGAAGGAGGAAAAGGAGGAAGAGGTAGCCAACACTGTTTTTTATTTGTATTTTTGTTTTTGTTTTTTTGTTTATTGGACTGCAAAAAATGCACCACAAGACGTAAATGTACTATTAAGCACAACAATTATAATTTTTCAAAGTGCGCTGTAAGCACAGTATTTGACGGTTCTATTTGACTCTCAGATATGAAGTGCAGGCCGTAAATGTACTATTTAGCACAACAATTATAATTTTTCAAAGTGCGCTGTAAGCACAGTATTGGACTGTTCTATTTGACTCTCAGATATGAAGTGCACCGCAAGATGCAAATGTACTATTTACCAACCAAAACTATTAGAATTTTTCAAAGTGCGCTGTAAGCACAGTATTTGACGGTTCTATTTGACTCTCAGATATGAAGTGCAGGACTCAAATGAAATATTTAACACCAAAAAATTACAGTATTTTAAAATGCCTAGATGTTGCCCATTGAGCTAACAGAACAGTATTAAAGTCATGTGCCTGGCACACATGCAGTTGCAAGTGCACTGCACTCTCTGTGGCACTGGGCTCAGGGCAGGGTACAAATATATAGTATAGCACCCACTAAAATAATCACTGTAATTTGAATAATCGCTGTAGTTTGAATAATCGCTGTAGTTTGAACATTCAACACCAGAATTTCTTTTAATCTGTCCCTCACAGCTGCAGCATCCTATCCCTACACTAAGAAGAGCTCATGTGATGTGCGTGTACGTGACTCCAGCTTATACTGTATTTGCTCGATTATAAGACGATCCTGATTATAAGACGACCTATAGGAAAAAAAGTTTAACTTGTATATATGTAAATTGCTTTTTAATATTTAATAAAAAATTGATATTATACAAATGCATTTCTTGTTTTTATTTCCTTTTATGTGCCAATGCGGCCTCTCTCCCCCTCCCCCAGCTGTCTCTCTCACCCCCAGCGTTGTCTCTCTCTCCCTCTCCCCCAAACTTCTCTCTCTCTCTCCACCTCCCTCGTCCCTTTCCCCTCCCCTTGTCTGTCTTCCCCCCTCCCCTTGTCTCTCTCTATCCCTCCCTTGTCTCTCTCTTCCCCCTCCCTCCCCTTGTCTGTGTCTCCCGCCTCCCTCCCCTTGTCTGTGTGTGTCTCCCCACCTCCCCCCCGTCTCTGTGTGTCTTACAGTGAAATCTCCGTGTTTGGGTCCGGGGTCCAAAAACCGTAATGTTCGGTACGAACCCGAACAGTGCGGTTCGGGTTCGCTCAACACTATTTATAAATTATCTGCACTTAATACAATCTTTCATTTAAATATAAGTTTGATTTTTGCTACAGTTGTCATTTAAAGAATATCCAGTCTTACTGACTAGTGATATAAATCATGATTTAAATTGACCTGGTTTAATTCAAATCCACCCTGCACTCCCGTCAAAGTCATTCTATGCTAAGGATTAATGTGAAACATCTATGGCTGTATAATGTCCTACTATAGGAAACTAGCACTGCAAATGAAGAGTGAATCTGATATTTTTTTAAACTAGACAAACATAACATTTTAAGTAACTAGGTTTAAATATTCACATTTGATACAAAATAGCAGTTAGATGGTGTGTGTTTTCTTGCTTATATTTTTACATCTCAGAGATTTGATCTATCTGCTTAAATACTATCTTGGTTTGGTAATATTCAGTGTCTATGATTCCGAGAATACAGATCCTATAAATCTGATATTGTTTCCATTTGAAAGACAGGGAAGTATATCAAGTCAATTCACGGGGAGTCACAGGTTACCAGAATAACATTGTTGTGAGTCTACAAGGACAGGATTGATTTGATGTCACCAGCCTTAACAGAAATCATATTATACAGGACATGGCATCTATATGGTATCCTACCATGTTTGACCACAAGTACCAAGCATGTATTACTCCATCTCCAGCTCAGGCAAAATATTCAGAGCATCTTTTATTTAACATGGAGTAATTGATCCTGTATTGAGGAATGCAAATGATAATAATTCGATCGCTAGCCAGATAAAAAATATTCTCACAGCTCTTAATTATTGTACATGTGAAGAGGTGTTCCAAGTTGATTCAATTTCCAGTTTAAGATAATAAATCAGGTACAATGACACTGTGTTACAATAAAATAAATGAAACCAGGCTATACATGGCTTGAAACAAGAATTCATTGCTTGTTTCTTGAGAACTCTAACCCTTTGGTGTCTGCTGGTAATGTGTTTCTTTTCACAAAAACAGACATGGGATTTTAATAACATAGCTTTAGGCCTCATTTGTTTTTATGAGCTAGTCAGCACTTGTATATTGCTTTATTTTTGATATATTGCAATGGTTACTGAAACTATTATCACTGAGGTAATTAAGCCTCTTCTAGAAGGTGTGTGTGTCTCTGACTGAAAACAGAATAATGTCATATTTCTTATTTTACATGCAAGAAATCTGATCCCTGCTTGTGGTATGCTAACCCTACACACATTCTAGGGGCCTGAGCCAAGTCAAACCTTATTTATGGCACTTTTTATCACTTGTTCCTTTCACTGACTTTAAAAATAAACTTGGCTAGGTTTGTGGGTTCCTAATCAGCAGTGCACCCATGAGTTATTGTGACATTAGTAAACAAGTGATTTGTTTTCTTTCGTGTCATTCTTCACTACCTCTAGTTCATTACCGAAGTCTGACTTGAAATCTGTCCTAAAAAATTCTCAGGCCTAGGTAACCTCTCTGAAACCTAAAGACTTGTCAAGCAGGAGACACCTGCTCACAGCAGGAGTGCCACTTATGAACTGCCAATACTTTTGTTACAGACTCAAAATGCAATGATCTTTGTATATATTTTCTACCAGAGTCATTTTGGTTGCCACCAATTCCAAAAAACCCAAAGAAAACATCCCCGGCACTAGCTATAACCAGTTTTATTTAGATTTACCAAAAACAAATTCAATAACAATCCAACAAGATGCATATAATATTTTTAATAATTTGCATTTTTTACGCAGCATCAACCTGATTTCTGGTCTTGGCCTATTATCTTCAATTTTTACTATTTTTATTATTATTTGAATTTTTTTTTATATGCTACTTTTAATAATTTACTGAGGTACAATTTCTGTTTTATCTGTAGAATTTGCTGTAGAATGGCTAAAAGTACTGGGAGTTATAGTCTAACATGCTCCTACTTTTTTATGTTAAATTATTTTTATTTTATTTTTTAACAGCTCGGCCTAGTAGAATAATTTAGTGTGATACAATTTCCTCGTTGCAGGAAAATAAAATCCAGGTGTTGTTTCAACATAACTTGGATGTGAAATTCATAATGAAGCTGTATTATGCAATTTTAACACCAAACAGCTTTTAAAAGCTAATAACATGACTTGCAGTGTACAATTGCTAACCTAATCAGTCACGTAATGTAGTTTCTACTTATAATAATACCCCATGGAAAACACGGCAATTTTAGGCATAATAATTATGAAATAAATTCCCCTGTCTTTCTCTGATAACAGTGATAGTCAGTTGTGTGCAGAGAATTGCCAGTAATTGCCAGGTTAATCTGATAATTACACCCCAAAATGTTAATTTCTAACATGTAAACACTCCAAAGTGGGTTTTCATATGTGATGTCTGGGTGGGGATATCAAGCATTTTATTTGAAAACTTCACTAGGAAAATGGAATACTAGTAATAGATTAGGAAGGGGAAATGATTTAGTAAAACATTTCTGATGTCAGGTTATGTGACTGCTTTAAACTAATAGCTTGTTTTTTAACAAATAAAGTGGGGTGACAATATTTCCTTTTTACAGTTCAGGGAAATTTTGAGTTCAAAACATATCTATTTTGGATTATAAAGTGGCATCATTTTTGAGCATTGTGTTTTAATTTTGAGAGACTGCATACAGAAGCTCGGTTTCGCATATCTTGAACAGAAAATGTATTGAAGCACAAAAGAAAAGGCCTCTGGTTGATTGGTATTGTAATTGAGAGACTGTATTAGAGGTGATTTATTATTTATGTGCCAATTTTGTCTTTATCCCATTCAGGAATTGGTATTGTAATAAATGACCCTACACATACAGAGTATTGATGCCAGGAACTTTTGAGTATGCAGATGAAGTCTTTATTCAAGATACATCTCAGACTGTGACCATTTAACCTATATAACATGCCTCTACCATAGAGAGTATTTACCAAGGATGGAATAGCTACTTTGTGGACTGAATAGCAGTCATATTCCTGTTCTAAAATGCGTATTCTCCAGACGATTAGTAGTGGAGAACCTGCTAACTACATGGAAAACCTCTAGATTGTCAAATGCATTATATTCTTTCATGCAGAATAATTTCTCTACTGAAGAGTAGGTGCTTTTAGTCATCTCAGTGGTGGACCTGACCTTGCTCTAAATCTTTCTGGCATCACTTACCAAGCTGTGTCATAATACTTTACTACGTGCTATTGAAAGGGAAGAGTACCTTTTCCCTCTTTACTCACACTACAAGGGGAAATGTCATAAGTTCAGTTAGAACTGACCCTTTTTTCTTCTTCTTACAAATGTGCAGTCATAACTCATCCCATTGATTTATTGTTGGGCAGAAGAAGGACACTCTCCAGTGGATGTTTGTCAGATTTTGTTATATATTAATTGTCCAACTCATTAGTATTTACAAATTTATATTTTCTGCTCATATAATAAAAAGTGATAGCTAAGATAAAATGAGTAACCTGCTAATAATGTTTCATATATTAAATTACATGAATCAGACATTAGCTTCACTATACTTGCTTATTAAACCAACTTAACATAGAATGCTATGAACAAACAAACATATACATGAATCCTATAAAGAATCCTGAAGTCGGAGCAGCACACAGGGCACCAAGTAATAATAAAAATAGCAAAACAGTAGGCTTGGAAATAGTCCTAAACTCTTTTTTTGCAATCAAGAGTTATTTAACAAAGTGTGATGAGGTAGGAGAAGTAACTGATTTTAGATCACACATATGCTAAGTTTACAGTTCTGGTTCATTTTCCAAACAGGACTGTTTCATCTCTCTCCATCATAGTGTATGTTAAATGCACTGAGAGCACATTACTGTCATGTGTTTCAGAGTATTTTTTTTACCACAAAGTCATTATTGCTCCTGAATTCTCATTCCAGTTCCTAATTGTAGCCACAGGAACACATAGCTCTTAGCCACATTCTAATTGTTAAATCACTTCTTAAGCACTCAGAGTTTTAAATTCAACAAAGTACTTGTTTCTGCAACATTGATCACTTTCTCAGCCCTTCCGTGGCTCCTGAACAATTAGCATGATTCCAAAACAAAAGGAAAGGAAGGAAAAATGAGTCGATATAGGCTAGAGTGGATGTTAAATATTTTAGATTGTGACATTAATACATTCAGTTTCTTGTCATGGTTACAACATTAAGAATGACTTCTAGCCAAAGCTTGAATTTTATAGTTAGGCCAAGACAAAGACACTTAATTTCTACCTTTAAAGCCAGTGTCAACACAGCACAATTATAGCTCCTAATAGCTTCAATATTACATGGCTATTATAGTTTATTCATTTAACCATCAGTCACATAGGGTTTTGAACGTGTATCTGAAAACTGATCTACTAGGTCTTAAAGGTACATGACGTCTAGCCATACATCCTGGCTAGTTATAACAATGTGGTGTGGCAACACAATTAGAACCATTGAAATGCATATTAAATGTAATCCAAATAAAGCTTTTGAATGCATACATTTCAGTGGAAGCACTTAGGAATCCACGTGCAAGACGTACAGTCCTGGCGTATCTAACATGGTCATCTATGAAAGGGGGCAGTAAAAAGATTTCTTTTAACGTTTGCTTAATCAATAGAAGTAAAAGTTAAAAATCCTGCCCCAACTCACATCTAATCAGGATCTGTCAGTACTGGCCAGATAAGTGCTGGCAAGGGGGGCACATGGGCAATTTACACCCAGGCTGCTTTCTAACATTAGTTTTAAAAAAAAAAAGATGGTACTGGCAACAGAGTATACCTCCAGAAATTGCTCTTGTCTGCTGGACTGTGGGTCCTCAGCCCGATCGTAAACCAACCGGTGATCAGAAAGAAAAACTTGTAATGAAAAGTCCAACATGCAGGAAATCATGAAGAAAATGCCGGATCCTTAAAACGTAGCATTTATTGAATAACAAGTAGTAAAAGAAACTGGTACATGGAAGCCCATACTCGATGGAACCACCTTACGCGTTTCATCCTGAAAGACTTAATCATAGGTCTACTCAGAGGGGGGGAAAACACAAATTTATGTGTTCCACCCTCTGATTAGCCTGCTCAAGGCACCTGTCTCATTGGTGATAAACATACCAAATGAGGATCAGTAAAATACACACTTTAATTAACTTAAAACACACTAACCAAAGCAAGCACATTTATATCGAGGAGAATAGAGGCAATAGAGTTAAAAAGTGAAACTACTCACACACCAGTAAAGCCTCTGAACATGGATACAGTGATACAAAATTGTAAACATTTAAAGGTCAAAAACATTGTCACAATAAAGTACTGAGTCAAAAAATGTTACAGCGCAAGTTAAACTACCTAGGCAGTATTCCAAAGACGGAAAAAGATAATTTGGCCACCATTCAGGAAGATTTCCCTAAGTCACCAATAGGCACACATTTTAAAAGTCATGAAACAGGGGCTGCAGCACTCCAATACACTGTTATAGAGTGTGTAAAATTGCCCATCAGAGGGGGATAAACATTGTCTCCTCTGTCAAAAGGAAGTCCAGTAGATTTTTAAACTGGGTACAAGGAAGCCCACTGGCCTCAATTCATAATGGGATTTGGGCCACTTTTTCTTGGGTATTATGAATGTGGACATATATAACTTCTCTCATTAGATTCAATGAGCCTAGACTTGTATACTCCTTTGATATTTGTTTAATATTCATAGTCGTTTTGTACTGCTTTAAGTGTAGTGCAATATACTGTATATTATTATTGCATGCTGTGTATTATTGTATTCACTGTACCTTTAAATATTATCTAGATGTATTTGCTATTGTCTTCCCTTATTATTTATACTTATATTTATTTTTCTCATGACATCTGTACTTTAGATACAATTGCTCATTTATGCAATTTATTTATTTATTTATTTACCTCTTTATCTATTTGGTTTATTTATTCTCTTTTTTCTTCTTTCTTTTTTTTCAGCATATATAAATACCTTTTTTTCTCTCTTTTTCCTTCTTTGGTTCAATTTGTGCTGTAACATTTTTTGACTCAGTACTTTATTGTTACAATGTTTTTGACCTTTAAATGTTTACAATTTTGTATCACTGTATCCATGTTAAGAGGCTTTACTGGTGTATGAGTAATTTCACTTTTTAACTCTATTGCCTCTATTCTCCTCTATATAAATGTGCTTGCTTTGGTTAGAGTGTTTTAAGTAAATTAAAGTGTGTATTTTTACTGATCCTCATTTGGTATGTTTGTCACCAATGAGACAGGTGCCTTGTGCAGGCTAATCAGTGGGTGGAGCACATAAATTGAGTAGACCTACGATTAAGTCCTGTCAGGATGAAACGCGTAAGGTGGTTCCATCGAGTATGGGCTTCCATGTAAACGTTTCTGTTACTATTTGTTATTCAATAAATGCTAAGTTTTAAGGATCCGGCATTTTCTTCATGATTTCCAATCTGTCTATCCAATTGTGTTTTAGTTCTATCAATCTGTCAGCAACTCGGTTTTCCTGTGTATTTGTGTCTATTCTGATGCTAACGGGTGAAGTGGTACAATGGGTAACTAAACAGTTTTTACCTCAGGGGCACAAGTTGCAAGCCCTCCCCTGGGTCTCTGTGCCAGTATAGACAGCTAGTGCATAGAGAGACCCTTGTTTTTACAAACTACCATCAGAGGTGACCTAGTTAAGGTCAGCCACAGCCTCAGCCATGAAGCTTCCTCAGAGGATATGTAACTTAAAAGGTACATCCCAGTTTATCCTCATACTGTGGTAGCATGACAAACTGTTGTCAATGCTTCTGTACAACATTTATCTTTTGATATGTTAATGAGGGCACACCTCCAATGACCTCACAAGCCATTCAATATTCCTGTTGAATGAACAATCTGAATTCAGTCTCTTCCTGCCTTGCCTTATCAGTAGCATAATAATGGTCAAATGATCAGTGGCATATTAATGGATAAATTATCAGTGGCGTATTAATGGGGAAATTATCAGTGGCATAATAATGTCAGTCCATCACTGGGCTTTATGCATGGGGAAAGTATTAATATGGGACAAAGAGAGATACCAAATTTGAAGAGAAATCACTAGGAGTATGGTTTAGTGGTACTCGGGAGTCAAGGCCCCCAACAGTTTTGGGGATCACCTTAATAGCAAGATAAGTAAAGGACAGTATGAATAAAATTATAAAATGTACATATAACAACATGCCATGCAATAGATTGTGTGTAAAGCTATATGTCTTTCAATATAGAGAATTTGTATTTTTAAACTAAACACTGCATTATAGCAATATAGTATTAAAGGAATGTGCTTCAGGGAAAGAAACTCACTATTGTTAGAAATTACTCGGCTTTATAATACAGATGGTTCAGTAATGCTATATGACGGATCATACTACCATAGCTGTATCTTCAAGCCTATAGGTCAAACTCTTTATTGAATTTCTTGGAACAGACCCTTTTAAAAGCACTTCATTGACAAACATTAATTATTCATTAAACTGAAGCAGTTTTATACCTTACTAGGGGCCAACAACCATCTATAATTTCTATTGTATAAAAGAGAAATTCCTAAAAAGAAATCTTCTTCTTCTACAGAACATTATAAAGTTCTGTAATACCCAGAATGCAAAGTGTGGGATCTATAGGAATAGGGTGATCAGTTTAATTACCACAGGATTAAAATGTCAAGTGTGATCATAATATATGAAGAGGTAACCCTTCTAGGTAATGTCATCCAAGTGTAAAGAAGCATATGTTGAGGCAGTATATATAATTTAAAAGGGAAAGAAGGTGATAATACTTTATTCAATGATATCAATAAGACTTTTCTTTTACAATCTGTGAATGTTAAAAGCAGCATTCAACATTACAAGGAGACAATGCATTTTCTGTGTAGCCCTATACAGGAGATTAATATGTAACACTAAGAACAACGGTTTATCAATAAATGTGCACTACACGGCACCTGGCTATAGTCATACCACTTCAAACTCTTCTAGAGGAATGTGTCCTTCACGATTCTGCAGGTTGACACTTGTATCGTCTACCTCTGTTGTAGATGCTCCTAATTCACCCATGTAATATTGGCTTATATCTTTGTATCTATGTCTGCAGTTTTAAGAAGCTCAAATGTGCTCCTCTCAACAAGGTGCTCAAACGACAACAAAACTCGATCATGTATGAACTTCTAATGGGCACACTTCTTGAATCTTGCAGACCATAAACCAGACAAGCGCCATTGCGCTGCCAGTCACCAAGTAGCTTTCATGTTAATTGCATTTATTCAAGTGAGTAGACGGGATCAAGAAGAATGGTCTATGGTTTCCTGCAATGACCATATTTGCTCGAATATAAGACGACCCTGATTATAAGACGACCCCCCAAACTATGGATATTCCTTTAGGAAAAAAACTAAAAGCCTAAATATAAGACTACTATAGGAAAAAAGTTTAACTTGTATATATTCACATGTAAATTGCTTTTTCATAATAAAAACTTTTGATATAAAAAAATGCATTTCTTGTTTTTATTTACCTTGTATGTGCCAATGCTGCCCCTACCCCCCAGACTTACCCAATGCTCCCCCCAAAGGTGTCTGTCTTTCTCCCCCACCCTCCCCCGAACGTTGTCTGTCTCTCCACCCCTCCCTCCCCTCAGCGTTGTCTGTCTCTCTCCCCAACCCTCCCCCCAAGTTGTCAGTCTCTCCCCCACCCTCCCCCCAATGTTGTCTGTGTGTCTCCCCCCAATGTTGTCTGTCTCCCCCCTCCCTCCCCCCAACGTTGCCTCCCTGGTGGCTGGTGGGGGCAGCTGTAGGATGTCTGCACGATATCTGCAAACATCCCTCGGCTGCCCATATCTCCCTGGAGGCTAGTGGGGGCAGCCGGGGGATGTCTGCACGATACGCACAGACATTCTTCACTGCTGCTCGGCACTTCCGGGAAGGACCCAGCTTCATCATAGAAGTCCCAGCGGTCATGCTGTGCGGCAACGGATGATGTCTGCGTGCATCGTGCAGACATCCACCGGCTGTTATCGAGGGGGATCCAGGTCCCCTGCAGCTCTGCGGGGGACCTGGATCCCAGTCTTTTAATCTGACCTCGATTTGAGGTCAGATTATAAGACGACCTTGAATATAAGACGAGGGGTCTTTTTCAGAGCATTTGCTCTGAAAAAAACCTTGTCTTATATTTGAGGAAATACGGTATTCGCACCCTTAAAGGGACAGTCTAGTCCCCAAACTCACTTTGGTGCAAGTTGAAGAATACTGCTTGTATGGTGCTCAGAATATAAAAATAAAATGCAGTGGTGTGTTATCCCAGAGTGGTTGATACTTTCACCCTTTTAAAGCACCCAGAAATAAAAAATAATCTATTTACCTAGGCAATTAAGTGTTAATCCCTCTTCCCCCCAAAAGCAAAATGCTCTGTTGATTTTGTACTCAATCAAGCAACACACCATTTCGCTGTGGGAATAAAACAAACATTTTTATTACCTAAATTATCAGCCGCTGTGTGTATGACTCCAAAATATATACTTACATCTATTAACATATTTCTTTAGAAAGCAGTATCCTATTTGATCCAAATGGCATATCTTAGCAATTTAGAAAACGATATCCAATTTACCAAAAAGGCAAGCTTAATTGGATGTATTAAGTGTTTCTTTTTATCTTAACCATAGAATCAACCAATGCTATAAAAAAAAAAAAAAAAGTTTATTTACACCATCTTTAAGATAAGCCCCTTGACGAAGCAGGAAGAAGTAGAAAGTATAGTTCAGTGTCAGAATTGGGAACTGGAGGCACAACTCTCCTCTTGATAAAGGCAATAAAGGGGGTGATGAAGTGAGGTGACCTAACAGGAAGAAGTCACATGAAGCCGATACAAGCTGGGGCAGAAGTTTATAGTCTGGACCTGGACCTAGAAGGTTTAGATTACAGAGTGAGATGGAAACCAGAGGAAGGTTATACTCTAGTATGTATTAGACCTATTGTGTGAAAGGCAACTGAGCTCTATTTGTATTATATATAAGATTGCTCCTTCATAAATAAAGAAATCATTTGAAACCTTTTTGTATTAAAAGTATTGTTTATGTATTTAAAATGCATCTGAGTATCAATTTATGCTCTCCCTTTCATTCACCAGAATGTGGGTGTGCATTTATTAAAGAACCAATTTCCTCAGACATCATGCTGTATATTAAATTGCAATCAACCTCCTGCCCACATATTTTGCTTACTTATAATGAAAACTAAAAGTTCTTCACATATCAACAGGCTGACATCCGGCATTTACTGCATGTTTTGATAAGCCAAAAACGGTGCACACACAAATAAGTATTGTTATTATTTATAATTAAGAGTATGATGCTGCAGTTTTAACAAAATAATATCCATTTTAACAGAATTATTACTTTGATGCATCAACTAGTGATTCAATGATACAGTCAGGTGGTGCAGAATTCAAGAGACCAAATCTGAAACTGTCCACAACATGAAGTCGATTTACATTCAACAAAAAGTAAACAACTACTGTCAGAATACAGTACGTTAAAAGGACAATTATCTTTTCTCCTAGGAGGCAAGAGTTAAAAAAAAAAGTCTCCTCCTTCAAGTAAACCTCAAGTGTGTCTTTATAGGTACGTGTACTTTTATTCTTGGCTCTGCCTTACAGCTGAGGCAGAGCTGGTGTGGAGGCTTGCGACACAGCCAATCAGAGCGTGGGCTCACCCTCTTGTCTGATAAGCAGAGAGAGTCAGTCACCAACCTGACCAGGCTGTCTGTATCCCATGGAAGCATGGCAGTTACCGAGCAGAGGGACAATCACGTTTTCACTTGTGCTTCTATATTACAAGCACAGTTGGAAAAAGAAAATGTAGTTGTCCTTTAATATAGGTAAATAGGTAATAAGAAGTATTTTCTGTTAATTACTTTTTATGAAAAGAAAAGTTACTAAATATGGCTGGATTGTTTGCCCTGGCTGTTTTGCGTGCCAGCATAGATTGGTTTGAGGTTGTTCCCCCTTTTTTTTGATTTTGAGCTTCCTATTGAAAGCTCAGCTGGATGAGGTATAGAGGCCTGTGCACTTCTCATTTCAGATATTAATTTTGCATACCTCCCAACATGTTCCCACACGGTACATCAGGGGCCATATCTTGGGAAGGGTCAACTCTACCACTAAAAATGGCAACACTATTGCATTTGAGCATGCACAATATTAATTCTCCAGGAAAGTAGTTGGTGTCTGATTTAGGCTGTATGTTAAAAGGACACTACCACTTTCATAAGATGTAACTAGATAACAAACACATATATAAATCATATGCCACTGTTTTTATATGACTGAATTAATTGCATATAAAAGGAAAATTAAAATTAGGTGTTTATCTCCTGGCTCCATTGTGTGAATATTTCCCATGATGCAACAACATCCAAAATCTTCCAGTCAGTCAATACTGTGTTTACAACTGTGGCCAAAGCCTGCATGATGATGCCATAAGATACACCCCCACACTCTTATTGTCTCCTGTGTATCATAATGGGCAGGACTAGGTGGCTGTGTACAACTTTTTGTTTACCTGCCTTTCAACACAAATAAAGGAGATTAACCTGATCAAACAGGATTATAACTCCGGCCCTTGTAATGTAATAGTTACATTACCCTCCCATTTAATGCATCAGAATTCTAAAATATAGACTGCATGCTGTGTCCCCAGCCAAGTGAGAAATTTGTGCTGTAAAGTCACTAGGGGGTGGATCCCAAAAATACTACATTTCACAAAATGGGGGCACCCAGTCACATAACAAAAACAAAAGACATTTCTGAAATCAACAATACAAAATAAAACCTTTTCATTTTTCAAGAATATGCCAATGTGCTCCCCCCCCCCCCCCCCCTGATTTAGCTACCTGGCAAGGGAGAAATGTAGTGCTAAATTCTTCCTAGTTATTCATTATTTCTGTTTCCCAGGTTGCGTTTGAGACCTTTTTTGACTTGTATATTAAATATGGCTGAATTGGTTGCCCTGGCTGCTTTGTCCCTATTTATAAAAGGAAAAAGTTGTTGACTTACATGCCAACAAATATATAGTTTAGACATTTAATTAACAAGCAATTAAAAGGGTATGTCTTTAAAGTGTGTTTAAAAAGCATTATTAGTACTTATTCAGTCAAAAAGTTGTAGTTATAAACAAAACCAACATTAATGCAGTTTGTGTCATAAATAACGACATGTCCTTAATATATACAAAGTTAATGATATTTAGAAATATTCAACTTTGCCAACGCACTTCGGTTGGCATAACAGGAAACAAGAATAACAGCGGACATATAATTTATTTATTTATTCACTGAATTATACTATATAAATTGTATCAGAGTTATATCTTGGTACATAACACAAATTACCATATATATTGAATCACATTACAAAAAAAAAAAGCAAAAAGCACAAAGTATCCTATTTCTCTGGAAAAAGTAGACCCTTTGAGTGGGTAGTCTATTCATAAAGGGTCAGGAAGGCTTTCTGAGATAAAATTTCAAAAAGAGATGATTCCATTTTCATTGATTAGAGAACATGTATAAATATGGATAAAAAGGATGCAAATAAACACTTGTTACAGGTTTTCTGTTACTTCTGACTATCCACGACTCTGTGTTGTAACATTCCAACACATTGTTTTGGCCTACAAATGACATTTGGCCTACAATTGTTTTGACCTACAAATGAGTTGTGGTGTATTGACAACTTAGGCCATACTAGTTGGGTTCGGGAAAATGTTTTTCATCTAATTTGTCAGTTCTACAAAAATGCACTTTTTTTGTTCAATGAACTTCTTTGTTTTCTGACCAATTACAAAAAGCAATAATATACCTTAATACTATTTGATATTAAGATGAATTAAGCAGAACTACAAAGAGTTTTTTTAAAAGGATGCCTGTCTAAACAGGGTGTAAATGTGTAAACCACACTCACAAAATTATAATTCAGTAGCAACTAAGCATGTTTTCAGCTTAAACATGAACGACAAATAAGTAACTAGGATAAAAATATATTAGCTATAAATCTACATCCTTACCGAGAAAAAATACATGACTAAACCATGAAGACATCAAAGACTGAATGGACAAATACCTATATAGAAAAAAATATACATGTTTAAATGGCATTTAGCCAAAAGGGTCTTCAGAAGTACAGCTCAACATCATCAAAACCATTATACTGTATTTAATCTTCAAGGCCCCTGTTCCCTCTCACACAGCGTCCCTGGATTATTGTAAAAGCTTTTGTGGTACAATTATGTTAAAAAGAGCATAAACAGGACCGGGGAATTACAGGCCCATAAAAGAAGAACAATTTACTTGGAGGGATAGGAAAGGTTTAGTAAAAAAAATCTTAAGTAACAAGATTAATGGTGGAAGTCAACATGGTGTTCGGGTGCTCAGAACTGATATACACTTGAAGTTTATTAACAATCTTTAAGGAATACATCACATTATAAAGATTAGTAAACTGCACTCACAAGGTTAGGGTATTTTTCAAAAACAATCTTGGCAAAAGAAGAAACTAAGACAGCAAATGACAGAGCAGATGCAACACAGGGTTACAACTATTTATTGGGAGAGAAGAAACAAATAAATTAACTAGGGAGGGAAGAAGGAACTTAGAAATACTTCATAATTCACAGTATTAGTATTTAATAAGAAACAGCTTGAAAATGTGTAAAAGAAGACCTTAACATGTTAAAGACAGTATAATTCTTTAACTAAAAATGGTTGTAATACCTTAGGTTAAATATGGAGTATAACCTTGACCATGTTTCTCTATAATTACATTAAACAATTGTAAAGCATATGGAAAAGGGTTATTACATTGTATAATAGTTAAAAGAGTAGAACTGTGCTTGCTGTAGAAAAACAGTAAACAGGTATAAAATGATAGCATTTATTGGCTAACAGAGAGATTGATTGCAAGCTTTCAAGTCCAAGTTGCCAGGTCTCTTCATCAGGCCTTAATGAGGCGAAAACAAAATTCCTAATAACAAAACATAGTTAACAGATTTTTAAGTATTGAAGAATGTGGTCAGCAGTAAATCAGCCAGTTCTACAGATCCAACAGATAAAATCAGTTCGGTCAGAGCATCTCTGATCACTCCCGTCTCTGGTTAGGAGGACCATTAAACCATTAGACACATGTTAGACACAAGTTGGCAAATGTTTGCAGTTAGAAATAAGTCCACAGCAGCAATCCAGGGCTTGTAAAAAGATGATTAATTAGTAAGATTATATTTCGGGAAACAAATTCACTGTCTTTGTTAAGGCCAGTGATTAAGGACTTATACTGGCATAATAATTTGACCTCCATTATCCAATGAATGAGAGAGTTTTATCACAACAGCACACCAATCTGAGAGGCTTGTTCACAAATAGCTGAATTCATTATAAGAATGACAAGAATTGTGAGAATTTTCATTTCAAATCAGGGCTTGACTAATCCCTGATTTTCCATTGAACTCTATGGAAGTTCCATTTCCCTGACTCCTAAATTTGTCAAGTCCTGATTTAAATATATTCACAAATTGCAATCAGAGCCTTATTGGGGCTAGGCCATATAACTACACTAGGCTTTGTAGAACTAGAGCAGCTTCAACACAAGCTCCATTTGAAATATTCCAAATGAGGAGTTTACGGCAACTCTGGTCTGGTGAAATTAACCATAAGTGCTTTTTGAATACAAATAGTGGCTCACACACTTTTCAGAAAGCTCAGCAAGTAGTGAAACAGAAGCACACTACAATTCTTAAGTATTGCAGAGAATTTTGCAGGGTTAAAGGTTTTAGCTATAAAACAGTAGTTGGTTAATATCCACTTGGCTTGTTTTCTCTGGAAGAAAGCTTACAACCCAGCTGTGCAACAATATTCAATGCAGTTCAAAGGTTGTTTTGTAAGTCATTCAAATAACAAAAGATTCCTTGAAACAAAGCGGAGTATGTGTTTTCGTTTAACAGAAAAAATATGATCCCTAGCAGCAGAAATTGTTGTAAAGTAAAAATGACTAGTAACATAATAATCAAACAAAAACACACAAGGTGCAAAGATGAAAAGATTAATATGTAACCCTACACAAAACTGACAGCTAAACTGAGTGCCAATACAGAATCACTGTATGACTGTATAGATGCTAGTGATGCATGCATGCACATAATCAGTGTGAGAGTTAGCAAGCACCCACTGCAGTAAATGCACACACAGTCACACATGCAGTCAGGGGATGACTGGCAACAATTGACCCAGGGGCAAAATCAAATCTTTTACTCTAGCACCCCCAATGCTTTTATACCTTACTTTTACTCCCCCCACATTTTTTTAACCTCTTTAACCAACCCTGTTTTTCCTGCCGCTACCCTTCTGACTCAGACCTCGCTTAGACCTCAGTCAGCAATGTCTCTGTGCTTCTTACACATAGTGTTGAGTCAGAGCATCTCATTATGAGGCCATTCCTATACGATTTGAGATTAAAAGACCTGTGGCTCCCGGTGCACGATCTATTAGGGAAAACTGGTGATCTCTCTAATGAGTGCCTCGGAGCTATCAGCAGACAGGGTGTGGCAAACTGCACCTCCTGCCAATTGAAGCATCTACCCTTTGTCATCTGGTGAACCACTATGGCTACCTGTAGCTGTGTTATATGAATTACATGTTTCCAGGGCAGGAGCCACCTACTAGAGCTGGCGCCTCACGCAAATGCCTAGTTCATCTATTGGTAGCGCCAGGTGTGGATAAATGTAAGAGTGCATGACAGTGAGTTCATTAGGTATTTTTAAAGTCTTATATCCTGTTACATCCACAAATCTATCTTGTAGCTCAGTTCGCATCCGAGTTCCCATTTCTTCCGCTTCGCATTTCACTATCTGACAAGAATCTCATATTCACATTGGGTTCTTGTGTAAATGACTATTAGTCACTTGTTTGCAGGACCAGACTGGCCCACTAGGATACCGGGAAAAATAGCGGCATCTGGCGAATTGCTTAAAGTGGCGGCGGGACACTTTAAGAAGCTCGGCGCCCACCGCTTTAAGAAATTCGCCTGCTGCCACCGGATGTTGCAGCAGCAGTTCTGGTGTGGGATGGGGAGCGGAGGAAGAGGCAGCAGGGTGAGTGAGAGACACAACACAGGGAAGGGGGAGAGTGACACTACAGGGGGAAGGGGGGGAGTGACACTAAAGGGGGAACGGGGGGAGTGACAATATAGGGAGAAGGGGGAGAGAGACACAACAGAAGAAGGGCAGAGGGTGACAGAGACACAACAGGGGAAGGGGAGAGGGTGACAGAGACACTACAGGGGAAGGGAGGAGGGTGAGAGAGAGACACTACATGGGAAGAGGGAGAGGTGAGAGAGAGAGACACTATAGGGGAAGGGGGAGGGTGAGAGAGAGAGAGACTACATGGGAAGGGGAGGGTGAGAGAGAGACACTACATGGGGAGGGTGAGAGAGAGAGACACTACAGGAGAAGGGGGAGGGAGATACACTACAGGGGGCAGGGGGGAGAGATACACTACAGAAAGGATAGAGAGTGATGCTACAGAAATGAGAGAGAGGAAGACGCTACAGAAATGAGAGAGAGACACTACAAAAATGAATGAGAGAGAGAGAGAGAGAGAGAGAGAGAGACGCTACAGAAATGAGAGACGCTACAGAAATGAGAGAGTGAGAAGCTACAGAAATATGTACACAAGGATATGTCTCACACACTGCCCTGATATATACCTCTGCACAGGGCAATTCATATAACTTTGTATACATACTGGAGGTATATATATTACCCTAGGCAGGCTTATATATTAGTCTTATCTATAAATAATACACTGTTCAGATGTGTTTTTAAAATGCATGGTTTCCCCTTTTATGAACAAAAAAATATATATTATGCTATGGGGCTGGTTTAAAAATGTTATGCTATGGGGTTGGTATACAAATTTTTTCCAGTGCTGGTTTTTGTTCCCAGTTCGGCCCTGCTTGTTTGCATGCAAACCCAACTCATTTTAATTTTCCCTATCAGATTCACATATTTGCTTGACGTGCCTCTTTGACGGGCCTTATTTAAAAGGCATCAATTTGCTGGTGTTCATTCAAAATAGTGTGGTCCAATCAGATATTTGGCTGATTTATTTATTTTTTTATAATTTTGGTATTTGAC
This sequence comes from Pelodytes ibericus, assembly GCA_036172795.1. NCBI lineage: Eukaryota > Metazoa > Chordata > Amphibia > Anura > Pelodytidae > Pelodytes > Pelodytes ibericus. The sequence goes on from CM069858.1 coordinate 164,540,867, forward strand.
TCGGATTGGCTGACTATCCTTTTCTTGTTTTAACCCCAGCTTGACTGACTATCCTGTTCCTGTTATAACCCCAGTTTGGCTGACAATGCTGCTCCTGTTTTTGAGCTGGCCATCCTGACTTCTATTTTGTCTTATCCCTGTGTACTTCTCTCAGGAGTCATTATTTGTGGGTGCCTTATCTAAAATCTTGGAGATTTCTAAGTCCTAGGAATTTTCAGTCTTGTCTGATGCCTCCTCTTGGAGGTATCACAGCAACACCATAATGATCGTCTCCAACGGCCTTAAAGGCGCATGACATAAATGTACGTCATGTCGTCATTGGGTTAAGGTGAATCCTTTCACTGGTGCTATTTGGTCAGTTGGTATTGGTGGCCATGACACATCTGTTAAGCAATTACTTTAATCATACAGAAGTTACATAGAACAAACTTATGGCTTTTGTTGCACTTTGTTTAAAATTCTAGGACAGGGTGAAGTTGTCAGAGCCCTTCTTTGGCACATTTCTGTTTTAATGCATTCTTACTAAAGCTGAACATATTTGAATTCTTGCAAACCTGTTGAAAATATTGTTCATTTCCTCCTGGTCGGAAGTTACAGGTTTTAAAAGGCCCGTTGAGCATAGAAAACATATTGTTTGGTCTAAAACCTAAATGTACCAAAGAAATCCAGGGACAATTTGTTTCCTGATGAAAAGGGCTTGTACTGCTACCAAGAAGTAATAGACAAAATGTTGCCATCAAGAGAAAAAAGTATATATAATGGCCACATTTAGGACAGTTGGGTAAAAGCCCTTGATTACAAAGTTCTAACAAGCTATCTGATTAAAACAACTTCCAGTCCACATTGTGATGTACTATAGAACATTTGAACTGAACTTTAAGTGGTTTCCATAAATGTTCTGCTGCCTTTTATGGTGAGTATATTATAATGTAGAAAATGCAGCTGCTTTCAGAAATTACTTTATAATTTCTATGACTGTCGATCAAACAGGATGTAGGATACCTTGAAAAGTTTTATTTTATTTTATGTTTTTTTTTTACAACTGACTTCATCCTTTTCTGTCATATGTAGCATAGCCTTTATGTCCATGCAATCTTGTAGATGAGTGGTGGTCACTATTGTTCACTCCTGGATGCATTGGGTTCATGTGTATTCAGGATGCACTGTGCCACCACAATGCGTTCAATGTCGCATTCCCCAACACCACCACTGAATTGTGAAGTGGAAAGAAGCTGCGGTAAGTAGAATTTGCTATTTGGTCCCTTTATGGTAATATTCACTATACATAATCCTATATTTATTCTTTCTAAGACTTCAGAAAATCAAACTGGTGCAACAAAGTAGCCAAGATCCAGTTTCTAATCAGAATTACTGAAACATACAAAGGCCATCTGAGACATTTTTATTAAGGAATTTTTTTTAAAAATGGAGAACATGATAGAAACAGGATTTAGATATTAAACCCGACACACGGTAGTATGATGTGGAAAGTTAAGAGAGAGAGGTCAAAAAGTGATACCGTAGAGTAGAGTAGCCACTAGCCAGTTTACATACAAAAAGTCCTGGTGATTTTACTACTATAACCATGAGTTAGTAATTAATTCAACTAAATTGCAAAACATTTAGTGACAATTATGCAAAATCTGACATTAAATATACATAAGTACATAGTACCAAGCAGTATAGTTATATTACTGACCAATGCACATGCAATCATGGTATAATATAAAAGTCAGATGTTATCATTGGCAACAGTGTGGAGAGCTATAATGTACAAATTAACATCTGCAAGTTCTGACAGGACTAATCCATCTTTCCTGGCATAGGTACATGATAATGCTAAAATCAGTACTGTATCTTTCGCCACAAAATATCTTGCTGTCATGCAGTTGAGCAGCCAGACCTTAGGTGCAATAACCTCTTACCTTTGAAGGGCAGCTCTTATGAATGTCATAAATCAGCCATCATTTTTAATCCATTTTGCTGTTAAGAAATAATTAAGAGAATAGTTTAACTATTTTTAAGAAGAAATTTTGTTCTTTAAATCTAACAGGTTTTTATATACATACAATGAGTGGACAGAAATGTATAGATAAAAAAAGTAAAACCCACTCTGGGAACACTGGTCCTAATATTCTATAGCCCATCACTGAGCCAGACACATAGAGGCACCTAGCCAGAGAGCCACTGACCTCCTATCTGTCAACATCCTGGAACAAGACCGATGGGTGTGGCGGGGCAAAAGAGGGTGGGGTTGCACAACATCCCAGGATGTTTCATGACCCTGCGAGATTGAGCTCTGACAGACCAAATAAAAAGAAAATTAAACTGTCCTGACCTGGACTGTTCAGATCTATGCCAACTAACCGGCCTGCTAGATACCAACATTAGAATCCACTAAATCATTCTGCCTAACAGCTGCTTATCCAGCCAGTAAACCAGTAACCCAGCCAACCAACTTAGCTGCATCATACTGAGGACCAGCTTAACAGGTGCTGGGGACCAACTTGTTTTCACTACTCCTCATGTAGACAATGATGGCAATGACAACAATAATACCAACAGGTTGAACATAAACTAAAACATAGTCAGAGATTATCACCATATATAAATATTAGTGGCAGGTTAGGCTGATAAAACTATTCATGCAAAAACACATGCTTTAGTAATTTTGATTATGGGTGCTGTACATAATATGCAGCTCCAAGCAAATAAATAATGACAGTCTGGAGCATGGAAGAAATAATAACACAAATATTTAATCAGAATACATTAACAACAGATGCAGCTCTTCTTTTATCTCTCTTCTATCTTTAAATATACATTTGGGGTAATAAAAAAAAAGGATGTTTCTTGATAGATTATATTAATCTCTCCAAACATTTGTCTTTATTGCTGGAAGTTAAAACACAGTAAATTGCATTTGTAGAAAATACGCTCACAGTTATTTGCAACATTGAAAGGTAAGTGAACTTGATATGGCTAGCAGTTATTTCAGTTCTGTTCAAATAAATTATTAGATAAATCAGGTAAATGCCAGGAATACTTAAAACTGAGGTTATGGTGTGCCTAGGAAAAGCACAAACAATTCTTTAAGCTGCTGGTACACAACAAGAATATGCTGCCACCTACAGGTAAGAAACGTTATTCCAGTAGTTTATTTATTAATTATATTAAAACAAATTGGTATTCAGAGACATAAATATGAAACTGCGTTTGTGGTCACTCTATTGACTGATTCCATTTCAGACAGTTTGTATAGGGAAACGGTAACTTTTAGATTTTTTCCCACATTGTCAACTGAAGAGCCCATCATTACTATATTTACAGTATTGCAAATCTGTGTTAATAGCGCCAGCATCATTAGATTTAATAACCGTATCAATGAACTCAATGGATTTTATTAGTCGTTTATGGTGAACATTCCAAAAGACATAATAACTGAAATCAAGGTTAATGCACTAGAGGAGGCAGCATGATTAAAAGGTTATATCGAAAGAAATTACAAACACCAGTAATATTCTAATTATTGCTAGACTGACAACATTGCTCATATCGCACTCATTCTCTGACAGGTTCAACAAATACATCAACATCCCCAGCTGGTCACATAAGCTCTAAAAGGGACAGCAAAAGTATTTTTTGTTTATTTGTTTTGAAGCCTCAGGGAGTCAGATCATTTTGCATAGCTTTTCTTTGCAGAGCTTCATATAGACACCCTGTCCGAACATTGCTAGCTTCTTCCACTTATATGGGATCAGGTTATGACAGAGATGGAGCCCATGAGGTCTGTTGACACACTATGGTGAGGTTGCCTTAAATTGTCTTAGATGGATAAGTCTGCAGCGTATTTAGGTGCGCCACATACCTTATACAGGTGGGGTCTGTTCAGGTGCATATACAGGTCAGGTACCAGAGAGGTGGGTCTGAAACATTCACAAAAGAGACTGCTATAGCAAACAACAAGGTGCCACGTGATCTATCATGTGCATAGATTGAGGAGCAGCAAAACACATATACAGCCATCAATCAAACTCATAAATCACACTTAATTTCAATGACATGATTATTGGGATCAATTTTACCTCAGAAGTAGCAAAAAGGTGTGCACTCCACGCTCCAGGATGGTGAAAAATAAGGTGCTTTATTATCTTTAAAAATTATGCATACAGATGAGATGAATAACATCCATGGACTGGTAAGTCAAAACGCAGGGGGAGGACCACCTGACACGTTTCGCGTTTCGCGTGTTGCCACGCTTAGTCATAGGTGGCAACAATTTTACCTCTCTTTACATTACCATATGTAAAACCCCAAGAATAAATAAATAAAAATAAGTCATACACTTGTATTTTGTTTGCCATTAATTTGTGAGATAATTTATAGGTGTTAGCATTAATAGTGTATACCAGTCATAATAATGATATTCATTGCAAAAGTTATAATAATCTAGAAGTAGACCCTATTAAATAAATGGTGTGATACAGTGCCATGGATTGTGCAAACAAGAAACAGGAGATTTAGGAACTAGAGTTGAGCGGACACCTGGATGTTCAGGTTCTGCAGGTTCGGCCTAACTTCGAAAAAATGTCCAGGTCCGTGCTCGAACTTGACCCTGAACTTGACCCCGAACCTGAACCCCATTGAAGTCAATGGGGACACAAGCTTTTGGCCACTAAAATGCCTCTAAAAAAGTCCTGGAAAGGGCTAGAGGGCTGCAAAATGAAGTAAAATGTGGGTAAGAGTAGGACAAGTGCCCTGCAAGCAAATGTGGATAGGGAAATAACATAAAATACATACAAATTACAAATACAGCTGAGCCATAAAATAGCACTAGATGGAATCTTTGATTTTAGCTTTGGGAGAACATAAATCTAAATCTAAAGCATGGGTGCCAGGAGGATCAACAGAACTATCCATTTGAGAGAGGGTTGGAGTGCAGGGTATTCTCTTTCAGTTTATACTAAGTGGCCCATAGGTTGAGGAGTCGGTGACATGGCGTTGTAGGTGGAAGCGGCGCTGGAGGAGGAGGAGGAGGTAGCCAACACTGTTTTTTATTTGTTTTTGTTTTTTTAAATTGGGGTAGCCCCCAAAATATTGGGACATATAACAACAGAAAACAAAGAATAAGTGCACTTGAGTATAACAATGACTGGGTGAGACTGGTATAAATGTCTATTCTGCACAAGGTACAGAGAAGTCTGGTGGGATCCATGCCTGGTTCATCTTAATAAACGTGAGCTTGTCCACGTTGGCTGTGGGCAGGCGGCTGCGCTTGTCTGTGATAATGCCCCCTGCCGTGCTAAACACACGTTGAGACAATACACTGGCTGCAGGGCAGGCCAGCACCTCCAAGGCATAAAGGGCAAGCTCAGGCCATGTGCCCAATTTGGAGACCCAGAAGTTGAATGGGGCAGACCCATCAGTCAGTATGTGTAGGCCTGTGCACACGTACTGTTCCACCATGTTACTGAAATGCTGCCTCCTGCTAAGACGGTGCATATCAGATGGTGGTGCTACTTGTTGTGGCGTGCTGACAAAGCTTTTCCACATTTTGGCCATGCTAACCCTACCTTCTGAGGTGCTGGCGGTGCCCCAGCAGCGTTGGCGACCTCTTCCTCTGCCTTCGCCTTGTGCTTCCTTTGAGCCCCCTGTGTCATTTTGGAATGCCCTCTACCAGCGTGCGCTTGTAGTCGCGCATCTTAAGATCACTCTCCAGTGATGGAATTAAGGATAGCACGTCGTCCTTGTACCGGGGATCCAGCAGGGTGGCCACCCAGTAATCAGCACAAGTTAGAATGTGGGCAACTCGGCAGTCGTTGCGCAGGCACTGCAGCATGTAGTCACTCATGTGTGCCAAGCTGCCCAGAGGCAAGGACAAGCTGTTCTCTGTGGGAGGTGTATCATCTGTGTCCTCCGTATCCCCCCAGCCACGCTCCAGTGATGCCCACGAGCTGCATTGGGTGCCACCCTGCTGTGAACAAGGTTCCTCCTCCTCCTCCTCCTCCTCCAAAACTGTGCCCTGGCTTGACAGTTGTGTACCTGGCCTATGCTGGTGCAGGAATCCACCCTCCAAGCCACTTGTGAATGACTGGCCTGATAACCGTGGAAATGACCCTTCTTCTTCCTCCTCCTCTTCCTCCTGTGCCACATCCTCTTCCATCATCGCCCTAAGCATTTTTTCAAGGAGACATACAAGCGGGATAATAAGTCTGAGAACGGCGTCATTGGCACTGACCATGTTGGTGGAGTACTCAAAATGGCACACAGGACTCGCATGGAGGCCCACTCATTGGTGGTGAAGTGGTGCTGTTCAGCAGAGCGACTGACCCGTGCGTGCTGCAGCTGATACTCCACTATCGCCTGCTGCTGCTCGCACAATCTCTCCAGCATGTGCAAGGTAGAGTTCCACCTTGTGGGCCCGTCGCATATGAGGCAGTGAGCAGGAAAGCCTAAGTTACGCTTCAGCGCAGACAGGCGAGCAGCAGCAGGGTGAGAACGCCTAAAGTGGGCACAGATGGCCCGCACTTTCTGGAGCAGCTCTGATATATCTGGGTAGTTTTTCAGGAATTTCTGCACCACCAAAGAAACGTGCTGCGGTGGTCCTCGCATGTCCACATCCTGACACATAAGTGGTTGTGCATCAGTGCACTCAATCTCTTCCACTTCTGGGGCAAGGCTAGGTTTGATGACCCCGCCAGCAGAGTCATCAAAAAGCAAAAGAGACTGCTGCATGACTTGTGGCTCAGACTGCTTGGCTGATTTGCAAGGGGGTGAGGTGAAAGACAGATGGCCATGGGCTGCAGGTGCAACTCTGAGCTTTCAGCAGGAGACAATTTAAAGGAACTGGAGGCACTGTCAGCCATCCATTATACTATCGCCTGTACTTGTTCTGGCCTCACCATTCTAAGAGCGGCATTCAGGTCTACCAAATAACGCTGAAGGTTCTGTCGCGTACTAGCACCTGAGGAAGGTGTTTCACTTGTGCGTGTAGCTGGCACAGATCGACCACATCCCCTACTTGCAACAGGAGCTCCACCAACACCAGCAGCACAACGACCAGGGCCACGTCCCTTATTTGATGCTCTCCTCATTCTTTGCGGTCACCCACCAAAGTAACAGATGGTTTATGTCAGGCGACAAATGTAACCGCCAATAGTCAACAATTTTTATTTTATTTGTTTTTTTGTTTATTTGACTGCAAGAAATGCACCGCAAGACGTAAATGTACTATTTAGCACCCAAAACAATTAGAATTTTTCAAAGTGCGCTGTAAGCACAGTATTGGACTGCTCTATCTGACTCTCAGATATGAAGTGCACCGCAAGACGCAAATGTACTATTTTGCACCCAAAACAATTAGAATATTTCAAAGTGCGCTGTAAGCACAGTATTGGACTGTTCTATTTGACTTTCAGATATGAAGTGCACCGCAAGATGCAAATGTACTATTTACCACCCAAAACAATTAGAATTTTTCAAAGTGCACTGTAAGCACAGTATTTCACTGTTCTATTTGACTCTCAGATATGAAGTGCACCGCAAGACGCAAATGTACTATTTACCACGCAAAACAATTAAACATTTTCAAAGTGCGCTGTAAGCACAGTATTGGACTGTCCTATTTGACTCTCAGATATGAAGTGCACCGCAAGACGCAAATGTACTATTTAGCACCCAAAACAATTAAAATTTTTCAAAGTGCGCTGTAAGCACAGTATTTGATGGTTCTATTTGACTCTCAGATATGAAGTGCAGGATACAAATGTAATATTTAACACCAACAAATTGCAGAATTAAAAAATGCCTAGATGTTGCCCACTGAGCTAACAGAACAGGATTAAACATGCAGTTGCAAGTGCACTGCACTCTCTGTGGCACTGGGCTCAGGGCAGGGTACAAATATGTAGTATAGCACCCACTAAAATAATCACTGTAATTTGAATAATCGCTGTAGTTTGCACATTCAACACCAGGATTTTTTTTAATCTGTCCCTCACAGCTGCAGCATCCTCTCCCTACACTAAGAAGAGCTCATGTGATGTGCGTGTACGTGACTCCAGCTTATATATAGAGGCTGGGTCACATGCTGCACTGGCCAATCACAGCCATGCCATTAGTAGGCATGGCTGTGATGGCTTCTAAGGGCAAATGAGTCAAACGCTTGTTGATTGGCTGCCCTGCAGCCTTTCAAAACGCACCATTAAATCACCAAACACCAAACTCCAACCCAAACATACAGTGAAATGTCTGTGTTCGGGTCCGGGGTCCAAAAACCGTAAAGTTCGGTACGAACCCGAACTGTGCGGTTCAGGTTCGCTCAACACTAATAGGAACCCTTTTTAATAACAGTAATAATGATAATATTCAATTTTTTTATCTGACTTTCCTCCCCAAGGGGATTAAAATTCACTTTAGTATTTGCTCTTGGAATTAACCGAATCAGCAGCTGATAATAGGTGCCTGGCCAATGTAGTTTTGGGGCTAAATCAATAAAAGATGGAAAGTACATTCTAATATATTATGCCACGGAATCTATTCACCGACTAGAAAATTAAGCTTCATACTATAACATAAAAACCTTCAAACCCCAATGTGCTGCCTCTTGGTAAATCTACCTCCCAGTACACGCAGATCTATACATAATACATTGTACAAAGAGAAAATCCCTGAATACTATAGTTTGCCATCTGGTTCCTTTTTCACTGGGAAACTCATTACAGATATTGGAAATTGTTCACTCACCTGAAAGACATTTTCTTCTCTTAAGCTACAAAGTATTCTGATGCCTGCTGTGCAGAGCTGTCCCAAGACATTGTGCTACCTGGGTCTGACATTAAAATGTGTCCCCCCCTCCCTCTTTCACAATACACACAGGGTCAGACATATACACAATCATGCTTAGATACATAATCCAACACACAGTCGCTCACACACCCACAGTCACACACACTCATGCTCACACGCACACAAACACACACAAATACATACACACACAAACACACTATATATATATATATATATATATATATATATATATATATATATATATATATATACATATATATATACATATATAAATACACACACACACACAAAGTACCCACCGGACCCATTGTAAGGTTGACTCTGCTGCTGTCTATCCATTTAAAGATGTAAGTTAATGGATCTTTGAAAATCAGAATATAAGATGTCACCAGTTCACCATAATAATTATCTAATGAACCATAACGTAATGTACTTCAAAATCACAGAACTAATAAAATAAAGAGGGACCATTGCAATCTCTGCATCATGTCTCACCTGAAATTTAGAACAAGACTTTCATAATGATTTGTAGCTTACAAAGTGTGATCTGTGCCTTAAAGCCGCAGTAGCGTGCTCTGAGTGGCAAGCTGTCATGTGCAGGGTTGGCCCTTTAATGGGGCACACTGGGGCAGCTGCCACAAGCGGCACCCTGGTAGAGGTGGCACTTTGCTGCTAAATGTAGCGGTCTGGGGGACAGTGTGTGCATGTCTGTGTGAGTGAGTGTGTGTGTGTGTGTCATTGTGAGTGAGTGTGTGTGTGTATGTCAGTGTGAGTGAGTGTGTGTGTGTATGTCAGTGTGAGTGAGTGTGTGTGTGTGTGTGTGTGTGTGTGTGTGTGTAGGTCAGTGTAAGTGAGTGTGTGTATGTCAGTGTGTGTGTATGCCAGTGTGAGTGTATGTCAGTGTGAGTGACAGACTGTCTATGTATGTGTGTGAGTATGTGGATAAAGGGGTTAACTCCTCTGACACTGCCTCCATCTGTCTAGCCACCCAAGGGGTTAATTCCTCTCACACTGCCTCTGTCTAGCCACCAAAGGGGTTAACCCAGAAGAAGCTAAGGCGAAACGATCGTCGGTGTTGTGCATATGCATGTCTCATCCTGTGGGGAGTATTTCAGGCGTAGTGGAGCCGTTTGTATTATTACGAAGCTCACAGCTCTGAAGATCTAATTTGCAGCAATTCCTACAGTCATCGCAGGTGGAGTTATCATGTTGCTGACCAGAAGACTCTATGTGAAGTTAATTATATTTTTGGACGGCATGTTTCTGCCACTTCCGCAACCGGCGGGCTGCAGGTGGTCGACTTTAATTGCGTCCTTTGTATCTGTCCATCGTTGAGAGTCACCGATTGGTCTTCTTCAATCTCAGATTACGAGGCTGTGGTAGATATACTTCTGAGACTGTCAATGCTGCCTTTCATCGTATGGCTTACTCGCCTGCCACTCAGTATTGGCCACGTATCATTCAGATATCCCCCGGCTGCCCCCACTAGCCACCAGGGAGCGAGAGAAAGACAAGGGGGGGGGGGACGACAAGGGGAGGGGGGGAGAAGACAAAGGGAGAGAGAGGGGCGAGAAAGACAATGGGAGGGGGGGAGAGAAAGACAAGTGGAGGGAGGGGGGCGAGAAACAAGGGGAGAGAAAGACAAGGGGAGGGCGGTAGAGAAAGACAAGGGGAGGGAGAGAGACAAGGGGAGGGAGAGAGACTAGGGGAGAGAGAAAAGTTTGGGGGAGAGAGAGAAAAGTTTGGGGGAGGGAGAGACAACATGGGAGGGGGAGAGAGATAACACTGGGGGATAGAGAGAGACAACGCAGGGGGGGAGAGGCAGCATTGGCACATAACAGGAAATAAAAACAAGAAATGCATTTGTTTAATATCATAATTTTTATTAAATATTAAAAAGCAATTTACATGTGAATATATACAAGTTAAACTTTTTTTCCTATAGGGTAGTCTTATATTCAGGCTTTTAGTTTTTTCCTAAAGGAATATTTAAAGTTTGGGGGGTCGTCTTATAATCAGGGTCATCTTATATTCGAGAAAATACGGTAATTCCCCAAAACATAATATGTGACCACTGACCTCTAACATGACTAAAACATTGTACATGAAGTTTAAATGCTCACACACTTAGGGTACACATTTTAATCATGGCCTGCTAATACTCGTGCCATATCATTTTGCATATAGAAAGGTGCTCTTGCATTAAATTATCACTTGATAAGTTTTTATTTTAGTTTGAATTATCATGACTGTGGGCTTTTTTTTGGGGGGGGGGGGAGCAGCATTTTTTTTTTCACCCCAGGCAGCACAATGTCTTGGGCTAGCCCTGGTCATGTGACACCTGGCTCTCTTTCAAGTGCTGAACACGTGAGGGTGGAGCAGGCAGTCTGTGCCCATCCCCTCACGATGCGCTCCCAGCTTCCCTTTAGATTGCGGGAGAAATAAAAGAAAAAAATATCCGGGATGGCGGTGAGGGTTAAGAATGTGTGGCCAGAGCTACAAAAATGAGAAAATACATCAAAAAGACAACTCAGGGAGCTCTGGTTTTCGGCACCGAAGAGGTGCCTCTAAACTGCAAACAATCACATTGGTGGCCGAATTTCTGGCTACTTAGGTAGCTTCAATGTGCCTCTGAATACGTCCATAATTCTGAAATCATGTCCAATTCACACCGATATCGGCCAAAACTTACAAAGTGGCAGCCTCAAACATCCAATTATACTGTATAGGAGATTTCGCACACAAAAATATAGCAGAGAAATAACATTTCAATAATCCAATAATCCGAAATGGGCCAGGCCATGAAATAAATAAAAATTATTGGTGCAACAATAAACTGCATCAACTTAAACCCAATCACTGTCGAGGAATGATTGCATTAATAATGAGCACATGTCCTGACTACCATTTGAGAGCAGGATTAGTAAACCGCAGAAAAACACAAAAAAACTTTTGAAAATGGCAAGCCAGGGATAAGCCCGTGGACGGGAGTGACCAGGAGAGTGGTAGCAGTAGAGCAGTAGAGCAGTAGCCTCAATACTCAATACTCTCAATAAATTTAAAAAATGCATATAAAATGACAGCCTAAAAAAACTTGAATACTGAATAGATGTACGACTGAAACAGTTATATACACAGACTCCACTTTAAAACAAACATTAGTTTACACTCCAATTAGTTTACGCTCCAAATTACGCTCCATATTTGCCCAATTCCAATGTCCACCTGGCCAGGTCACTTGGACAAAAAATAGATAGATAGAAGATCAACACAGTTGGTGAGAATAACAGGTCTGAGGAGAGGGTGAAGAAAATGTAAGTGCATTTAAAATACTTAAATACACCATAAGAAGCATGTATATTGCACCACACACTGAACTTACACACTTGTCATTCATGTAACACATTTATTAGCTGTGTCAAGGATAGCTCGGAATGTACATTCATAGGAATGTTGCATATGGCTGCATATGTTATAATGCCTGCTTCACATGGAGAAGCTGCAAGGGTATGTGTACAGAACTGTACCTGTGCAGAGCATGTTACCTGATAAGGGGTGGGCAAGCAGCACATTGCAGCAATTAACATGTACAAACAAAAAGTTGCTAAGGGCCATGAGAGTTGCAGTACAAAGTAGCAGTGAATATCAATGTCTGTGTATCAGTGGAACTTTATAACACATGTTCATAGGTATATCTATACATGAATATATATACATCAATATGTGCATACATACATGTAGACATAGACAGATGTAAATGTGTAAATGTGATTATATGTACATGCAATCCAAATGCTTCTGATGCTTCAGTTTCCCAACAGTTCAAACAGCCGATTAGGATACAACCTCAAGTATCCTGAGTGGCCGCATTTCAGAGATTTGTGAAATTTGGCCAACATGCAAGATCTAAATCCATTGCAGGACAATTCAATGTATATTTACCTTTAGCAATAAAATGGCTTTTAAAGGAGGGATAAGTTATGGATAAATACTCAAATACGGTATAAAAGGAGATTTAACATTGTGCAATATTTTAGCATTCTTTTTATGAAGAACACAATTAAAATGTCTAGAATTTCTAAAATGAAAATTTAAGGTGACTAAACTAAATAGATTATTAAGCACAATGTGGTGAATACAAGACAGCAACTATCAATGGTTAATACAAGTGCTGCTGTCCCTAATAGAAAATTAAATCAATAATTCAGTCGGATGAGTACACTAGATTGTCAAATTCTCTGCTTCTATAAATATTACAGCAAAGCTAATTTTACTAAAAAGAACAACAATTACTTAAGTATTCAGGAAGAAGCTGCCAGTGGAAAGTGTTTTGCTTAAAAGGACCAGTTTGACAAAAAATGCATGCATTTATCAAATGGTTTAACTTCCATACAGATATCAGTTTACCAGCTTCTACCAACCTTGAGCGTTTGGCTGGAGTGTTGGAAATTTGAAATGTTTTAAAAAAGTACAAGTACCAAAAATGTGTGCAAATATATACAGGTTGAGTATCCTTTATCCAGGTATCCATTATCCGAAATTTACCAAAAAAAGGTTTGGATATGGGTCAGTTCAGATAAGGGATACTCACCTTCTTGGAGCTCCATTGTGAAGCGGTGCCGTATATTGGAAGCAAACGCTTATGGGAAATGTAGTTCCTGCAACGCTGCTAGGGGAGGGGCCATCGTGTACATTACAATGGGTGATCCATTTACCATAAAGCCTTCATGCCTTCATATTTTAATAATGAATTAAAGGTCAATGTGTATAGCATCTTTAAAAAGAATTTTAATGCATAAGTTATTATTACAACTATGAATGCTTTCAAAAAATATTAGCGGAAATCAGGGCCTTGCCTTATGACATCACCTTTTGACATTGCTGGTAAGTATTACGAACACCCAATGGCAGTTATCAAACGCTGGGTGAAATGGATTGAAAGGTGATGACAACAGCAAACTAGGTCTTTTCAAAGTATATGTCCTGTAAAAACATATAATCACACACTGTTTCCATCACGTACCCTGTTGTTTTATACTAGTGTTCCTTTAAAGGCAGATATCGACTCCAAACAACTGTAATAGAACATTACTCATCGGTTTGACTTATCTGATTTAATGTCTTTGTTTTCAAATTGCAATAAAATGTCAGGAAATATTGCAAACGTGTTTGGACCCTGAAAGGACCAAAGGACATGGTAGGAAAAATCTGATTTGTGCCAGAAAATAAAATTACTTAGAAAGTGAAAGGGCATAGGAGGGCACGTCATTAACTTTGCTAAAAAGTCTCATGTGGCCAAGTTACCTTCACTATGAACCTTTCCTGCCTCTCTGCCAGTAAATCAGCCTGCGCTTATTATTCCTCTGTAGGTGGTGTTAGTCGATAAGATCCTTCAAAGCTGACATCCTAATTTTTATAGATTCCTAGTTGTTATCTAGCATTTCCAAAGTTCATCTGGTACAACGATCTAAGAAAAGCATAGTTATGAGCTTTCAATGCATCAGTAAATCTTTAAAACCACAAGGAAGACTCACATTGGGAAGTAGGAAATGATAAATCTAAAAATAGCATGTCATTTAGAGTGAAGCTTTTATACAGAGATGCAGACAGGAAGCATATTTATCACATTGGGTAGCTAAATGTATTCCCTGGGGAATTACTAAATCTATTTTCCTGATATAAATGCTTGGTTTGGAAAATGAGTATCTCAAAATTCAGGCTGGGCAAGAAACATTTGAATTGAATAAATACCGGGATATAAAGTATATCTAAAACTGCTAGTAGCCAGCGGCAAAATAAAAAGAGAAAAAAAAAGTAATTCACATTTAAGCGCAGACGGTAAAAGTTCCTCTATATGACTTAATTCCTGAAATGTAATTAACCAATGCAAAGGTGTAAAAATGAACTAAAACAGAGATGTAATGAGTAGTCAATGTAATTATGCGGTAAATAAGAGAGGATGAACTTATTTAGCATGATCCTGTATCAGATTGGTAGCAACTATAAGTTTTTATGTCCTCTTGGTTAGTTAGACATAGCTTAGTCCCAGTAGTGCAATCTATGCATAAACTATGCATTCTTCTTCATCTCCAATTGACCCATTTTCACCAATCCCGGACAAGTTTTTTTCCACCAACTTCCGGCTACTGATGTGCAGGATCAGGGCTCCCACCGGCCAAGGTAGATACACATGTACACAACATCATCCATGTCTGTACTCTATGCAATCTATGTATATAGTACTGTACATCCATGTACACAGAAATGTACACATGGACATACAGTTGTATGACATTTATGTACTTGTGTGCTACAGTGATAGGAATGTGTAACCCATCATAGGTTCAGTCACAGAATTAGTGTGAAATGTGTTCAACATGAGTTAGTGTTATTATTTAGCAGGTTTCAAGACTGAAATCCACCCGTCTTAATTTAATTCTCCAGTGTCGGAGAGACTGGAGAATGCATCCAGCACATGCGCAGTGTTGCTGACACTTTGAGTATCAGTGCTACCGTGCAAGTGTGAAAGCACTGACCCTTGACCTCCCAAGCTCTTTGGATACATGTATCGCCAATTGAATTGTGGCACTGGAGGCTTAGGAAGAGATTCATTAACTTTTTTTTTATACTTTATTTAATATGCTACTGAAAGAAGTAAGAATCTGGATACATACCTCTGCATAATATTTAGGCCATGATATGTGAAAGAACACATGAGAGAAGCCTGCACCCACTAGCAGAAGACTTTGGCAATCCTGCAATCCATTTGGACTTAATGTATTAACAATGGCCAGATTCTTTGTAGTTATAAGCATAAAGGAAACATAACATACCATGGCACTTCTATGTTTGCTTATATGCATTATATATACATGTATTGTCAGATATTTTATATCAGAAAATATATGTCTATTTTATTCTTCTGCATATTATACGTCACACAAAAACAAAATGGAGTCACAACCAACTTGTTATTTTTGTTCTTTTAAATATAGAGATCTTTTACACTGAAAACAAAAGCCCATTTGTTAGTGAATACAGATGTCTTATCAGATGTGTCTAATCCAATTTATAACCACACAACCACTTGACATAGGAGAAGGTGATGAACACAAAAACTGTTATTCTAGCTAAGTCATAAAACATGGTATGTTGGATTTCCCAGACACTGAAGGAATCTCCCTGAAATGTTTCTTTGTTTAAGAGAAAGAGGGGGCTAGGACGTATACCTTAATTTAAGTGATATACTTAAATAGGCATTATATTTTAAGACAAGTTGTAATATCTGACGTTGTTATTGTATTACTCTTGAATAAGGTTAATATGGAAGAGTATACTTATATATGTTTTATATATATATTATGTGTGTGTGTGTATATATATATATATATATATATATATATATAAAATATAATAATAAAAAAGTATATGTATGTAATATATATATATATACACACCATATATTCAAACTAATGATCACTGACGTTATTATACAGGTCGAGTATCCCTTATCCAGAAATCTGTTATCCAAAATGATTCTTTATCCAAAAAAAATTCAGGATTTTGCCACAAGTGACAAATTAAACACAAACCTGTCAGAATACAAGTGCAGAACAGTTTATTTAGCATCCAGCCCCCTTAAGCTGCAATACAGCTTTTCATGCATGCATTCCCCCATGTAATACAGTGACTTGTGTGCAGCCCTGATGTGCCACCAGCAGGCTCCCAATGATCCCTAACATCACAATACAGTATTTTGATACTACTGTATTTCATGAGTCCTGAGAGGCTTTTGATATATCTTATTGATAAAAGTGTTCAGTTATCCAAAATGACCTATTTTCCAAAATACTGGTCCCAAGCATTTTGGATAAGGGATACTCAACCTGTATTAGGCTATATATTTTAGGTGTGTTTAAACCACTTATATAAGAATGTATCTTTGAATCAATTGACAAAATTCAGTATCACTAAAAATGTTTTACTAGTTCAATTAGTGGTCATGGATGTCAACTTTGACGTATTGTCTAGAACAAAGTTTATTGAAGTATTTTGATCATTAAGTTATCAGTGACAAATGGGTACTAAAACTTTTATAGTTTTTTGTAATTATCATCGCAATTTTGACTAACATTTAAAAGGACTGAACAATAACTAAAATGACTCATTAAACAAGAGCTCCACCTGGTGGTTAATCATAGAAAAATTGGAATAATTTATGTAACCACATGATCAAACAGCTCATTATAATAGTAAACACCGACAATTTATTGGAAGGGTTCTATCTCTGGGAGTGAATTAAAGAGAAAAGGCTTTTTTTAAAAAGTCCTGGAAGCTAGGAGATAAAATCCTTCTTCATTCGCTGTCTCTTCTGAAATCTTACTCTTCTGAACTCTGATCATATATTCACTCATATTTCTTACTTATTTCTCAGGAAACCAGCTGATACCAGTGTGGCGGTAAATAAAAATAAGTGTGGTAAAAATAATTCCATCTAAATATTTTTTTAATAGAGGTGCATTTTGTCTTCTTCATTCCATTTTGGGAGTACATTAAATGTGTATTTTGGGTTATGTATGATAATAATGTTAGTCCTTATTGAAATCCAGAAGTAGATTACTCTAATTTGAGTATTGCTATGACAAGCCATTTATTGTATGCTTAACTTGCACTATTACACTAATATTACTGTGAATTAATGTTTGATTTACAGAGAATATCTCTTTAAGTCACAGCATCTATAGTTTTGTTAAAACATAGCAAGGATTCTATTATTTTCTATAGATTTCTAGTTACAAAAACTGTATTCCTTTAAACTTAAGGAACACACACATTTTATGTTGTCTTTATTACAGGAGATTTTGTAACATGATATCCTGAGATATCATTTTGAAGAACATGGGATGTTATAACAATGTGCTATTTTGTATTAGTTGCATTACTGTTTGCGTTGAATCTGTAAGCACATAACTAATGCTTGATAACTGATCAGTATTACACTGTATGTCATGCGATATTCTGACATGGTTTTGAAGTTTATTTTCTGTTTTACATTTTGTACCATGCACTGATCATATAGCTTTCATATAGATTTTTGTCTGCACAACAAATTATATTGTTGAGTAAACATAGTTGTTGTTATGATATTTTTGTTTGAATGATAGCATTTTAGTCGGATCGAAAAGAACTTAAGGTCATAGATAATTTAATATTAACCCCTTAAGGATCTGGGATTTTCTGGGCCAATGAGCAGAGATATTTTTCCATTTTTGATATGTGGTCATTGAAACTGAATTTTCCTCTCTGTCATTTAACGCACCTATTCAAGTTATATGATGTTTTTTAAAGGACAGTTTGAACTTTCTTTTTATATCCTATACATAAAAACAATCTACAATTTAGTATTAAAAAAATATAAAACAGGAATATTTTGGGGGGGGAAATGTTTTTCCCCATTATAATCTACACAACTAGTGCAACGCAAACCCTAAAACTAACTAATAAAAAAAATTAAAATATAGGTTCCCAAACACCCCCAACAAAAAACCCAGTAAAAAACACTCTGACCAATGCGATGTCAGAGCCATAAGAATCACAGAACAATAATATTTATTTATTAAAAAAAACTTTATATTTTTTTTAAATTAAAAAAATTGAAAAAAATTTGGAAAAACAAACAAAATGAGGACCATAAAGAAGGAAGGAAACTAATCACAGTAACAAACTGTGATCAGCAAGGAAAGAGTTAACTTTTTTTTAACAGGGTGTATTTTATTTTATTTTTTTTTTACTTACAGATTACTCTCTGTGCTTCACTATATGTACATGAAGCTAATGGAGTGAATTAGAGGCAAAGTAAATGTGTGAACATTTAATTTGCATGTTATCGCCGTGATCACTCAATCACCGCGATCATATGCCCGGAAACCCGCCACTCGGGTTCAGGAGTTTTGCCTTGGGTGCGCAGCATAGTCCTGGAACCGTTTCAGGCAGAGACAGAGTGCACTGCCAGCTTATCTACATGACAAGTTAACTCGTCATAAGGTCACTAACGCTGCGGTCCTTATGACGAGTTAACTCGTCATAAGGCTCCTAATCTCAGCTCCACCATGGCCAGACCAAAGAGCTATCCAAGGACGTCAATGACAAGATTGTAGACCTACACAAGGCTGGAATGGGCTACAAGACCATCGCCAAGCAGCTTGGTGAGAAGGTGACAACAGTTGGTGGTATATTCGCACATGGAAGAAACACAAAATAACTGTTATCCTCCCTCGGTCTGGTGCTCCATGCAAGATCTCACCTCGTGGAGTTTCACTGATCATGAGAACAGTGAGGAATCAGGCCACAACTACACGTGAGGATCTTGTTAATGATCTCAAGGCAGCTGGAACCATAGTCACCAAGAAATCAAGAATTATAGACTGATCAATTCTTTGTCAGTAGGCAAATTGTTGAAAATCAGCAGGGGATCAAATACTTTTTCCCCTTATATATAGATAGAGAGAAAGAGATGGCGTCTGACCAGCACATAGACTTACAAGACTTGAAGATAAAGCCACAGGTGCAGTCCACAGTAATTAAATATTGTATAAAGGAAGGTGCACACTTGTGCAAAAAAAATAAATCTGAATCTCTAGTTTATTTCATGAATGGTAGATCGAAAGCACACACACACAAATATTGTTTTTTTTTATTATCTGTATTTGGATATTTTACAATTTGGTTTTATATTGTTTATTACAGCATCTATAATGTGTTGGTGTTCCTGACTAAAGATTAAAACAAATGGGGCAGGAAAAAGAGTTAATAAAACACACACAACCCGGACATGTATTCTAACTCCATAGTAGATCTTATTATTTGTGGTTTGCTTTGACAGAGGTTGCCACTATATTATAGGCAGGCTGGTAAACAAAATTGTCTTGAAAAAAAAAAAAAACAATATATGCTAAGCTCAAGTAAAGAAAAGAGGAAAATAAAGTAGCAATCTCTCACCATGTGTAATAAAGTAGTGATTATCTGCTTATGATCTGATTATATCCTTCCCATGACAGCTGTTGAAAGCAATACAAAATTTACAACATAAATATTCCCTTAAAAACAAAAAATAATAAATGAAAGACAAAGCAATACATTGTTAAATGTTATTCACAAAAGGTGTTTACTAATGACCTAAAGAGGTAGCTTCAAATGCCCCTTATATCCTATGTGAGGTTACAGAAATTTAAATAAAGCCGAGAACTACCAAATGTAATCCAGAATTCAACCAAAATATACTGAACCTTCCAGAGGAAATAGGCCCAGGTTCAAGAAATGTATACAAATTATTGTTGCAATCAACTAACTATCAGTGTCACGGCAGTGGGGGGGCAGGGCAGTAGCCAGGCCCCAGTTGTCAGGAGAAGGGGAAGGGAAAGACCTAAAAGGCATGCCAAGAGTTTCTCAGTGGAGAACCAGGCAGTGGTCTGCCAGCAATGCCAATGTTACAGGTGCCTATACGCCGTCCCATGCACCAAGTAGTCAATGCATTCCAGGCATGAGTGTATGGTTGTCTAGTGCCCAGGGCCCAAGCTCCTTCCAGGAGTGCCAGAGTTGTAGTCGAAACATCTGACACAAACCAGGGTCCACAGAGAGGCACCATGCTAACAGATGGAACTTGTATTTGCATGTTAAATATACACAAATGGCTCTCAGACAAGTAGCAATATATGACTTCTCTTCAACTACACACATAAAAGACTAAAACACAAGAGAGACTAACACAACATAACAAGTGCATAACTTCACTATGCTGCCATCTACTGGATGGTGGACGGCATAACACCCCAATACATAACAAACTGATTGTGTAGATTCACCAGTTAATCTGAGAAGGGATGGTAGTAGCCTGGGCAGGTCCACCAATAGTTCTTTAGGAGATGGGAACCTGAGTGTTCCACCAAGGAGTTATCAAAATCACTGCCGCTTGTTGGCGTTGCAGGTGAATCAGTGTGCGGTGGATCAGACGGAAAAGTGAAAAAGTTTAAAGACTGCCCGCAGGCCAGGTCTGCAGAAAAGCCTTTGTGGTCAAAACCTCTGGGTCTGGTTTCCAGTTGTAAAATATAGGAAGATGGGTGTTAAGGCGAGAGGCAAATAGACCCATTCCAAAACGACCACAAAGAGTTCCAATATGCGTCAGTGTTGATCAATCCCGGTGTATGCTCATCTCGAACGGAGATATTGTGGCTAGAAAACATTACAAGAATTCTGTTGCCTGATGCTACAGGTCTTGAGATCTCATGCCTACTAGGGTATTGATATACTTACTGAAGAAATGTTGTCCATCCGAAGGAGAATGGAAAAATTGCGGGACCCCACGCTGAAGGTGCGGTGACCAAATCTTGGACTGTGCTGAATATCCCCCTGCCGTTCCATGCATCTACGTGGAGATGCTACCAACGCAGTTCTTCTCGAGACAAACGAACCTAGTTCTTTAACAAAGTTGTCTCCAAACAAGAGACCTCTGGCTTGTGGGCCAGGTTCAGACACAGCCATGTTCTCCAATTTGAGTTCTTTTTTTAACAAAATGGACTTCTGCCGTTCTGCAGCAATGGCCGTGCTGGCATTGCCGATAAGGCATATGGCCCTCTGGACCCATCCATTCATGGTGGATAAATCAAGTTGGGATTCGTCATCTAAGGCAGATTTGATCGTTTCAAAAAGTTTCATATAAGGGCCTATAGTATCCAGGATTTTATATACAGGATACAGTTCTTTATCGAAAAGTAAAGGCCCTTCTTAACTACCCCAGAAACTGCATTTTTTACGGTCGACTTCAAGGTTGGTACAACCAAATCTGGCACAGTTGGTCTAGGGCACTCTGCCTGTAATTTTTTTCTGCTAATCTTATCGAGGGGTTTGCGAACCCTGAGTGAAAGATAATTTAACACAACCGACCTGAGGGGGAGAATGTAGTTACAATGAATAATAGAGAAGTGACAATATCAGAAAATAAATAAGTTTATTATATATAAATAAAAACAATTCAATATCACAAAACACAATGGTGGAACTTAGCTTTTAGGAAGCCGCAAAGAAAGAGGTTGTTTTTATTGGATTACTGATATATATAGAGGGGAGGAAGTTCATAATATGTTCTGATTGGTTCAAGTTTTATTTTTCTCTTATTTGTTGCTGCAGAAATAAAGAAAGAGATATGCATAATGTGAGCCTCCGTGTCTTTATAAATTCCAGGATACCAAGCAAATAATACGGAATACCAGATGACAGATATTTCAGAAGTACAAGCCCGAGTCAGTATACACAAGATACCAGTACAGGAGCAGGATATTGCAAGGAAGCTACAGCTGCACTGAGCACGAACCAGAAAGCACATAATGTTTAAATACAGAAATACTAAAACATCTGACATCATGGGCAGTGGTGTGATCTCTGCTGCCGTAGCGACACAGTTGAATTTCAAACAAGAGATTATCAGAGCACACTTCCGATGTCTCCTCCCCCTGCCTTCTTCAAGTCGGCTGCAGTGATCGAAGTGGCACTAATGCAATGTCGTACTGGCTCCCTTCATAATACAGAGGTAAGGGCTTGGCACATACTCTTAGGCTGTCTCGCGATGTCTATGTGTTCAAGGAGTCAGAGTGCTATAAAGTCACTCCAAATTTTGGAGATGCGGTGCAGCGTAAGATACTGCCTGTGCGCCAGGCACTAGTGAGCTCCAGCTTTCAGGGAAGCCGGATCTCTTCCTTATAATTGAATTTCAAGATCCTATTACAAGGCAACCTTGATTAGAGGTCACTTTTTCAAAACATTTGTTGCCTAGACATTCATTTTCCTGGACATTTAAAGCAAACATATATTTCTGCAAGTAATTTAACATACAACTGAGAAGTTGCCCACTGCTTCACACTTTAAAATGGGATCATTAAGTAAGATATAAAAAATGATTGAAAAAGAAATCCATGTTTTATATTATAATTAAATAAATAGCTTTAGTTTACTCAAGAAAAAAAGATTCTAGTCTTACCCGATACAAGAGGCCTATCAAATAATGATGAATATACTCATAAATACAATTTGATACCTTTTGAAATTGTAACTAAAATGATAGATTACTTTCAACCTGTTCTTTAAATAAGCACCATAGGTGATAGATGTTTGAAAAAGAAATGTTCAGAACTCAGCTATTGTTGAAAAATAAATAAAATACAGTAGCAGATTTTATTTTAATGCCAAAGTAGCATATATTCTCAGTTTTATGTCCAACTCTGTGAGTTCTTGTGTCATTGTACCAGGCACAAATATAGACAATGGGGGTCATTTGCAAGAATTTCTCTCCTTGGATTCCAAAAAGTGGCAATGGAGGGCAATGAATAAAAGATGCCCCCGCCCCCCCCCCCCCAAACTTTGTATATTCCTTTAGTAAAAAAAAAACTAAAAGCCTGAATATAAGACTAACCTATAGGAAAAAGTTTAACTGCTATATATTCACATGTAAATTGCTTTGTGATATGTAATTAAAAAAATGATATAAAAAAATTGATTTTTTTATTTCCTTTTATGTACCAATGCTGCATGATCTCCGACTCCTGTCATAGAAGTCCCAACGGACGTGCCCGTCAGCAGCGGAGGCATCCACTGGCTGTTAGCAAGGGGGATCCAATTTGAGGTCAGACTATAAGACGACCTCGATTATAAGACAAGGGGTCTTTTGAAGATCATTTGCTCCAAAAAAATAAGCTTGTCTTATATTCGAGCAAATACGGTACTATCTCCAGGACCCTTGAGGGAAGGTCCGGACCAACTATTCATTGAGGCTTGATATTTACAGTTGGTTGTGAGTGTTATGCCACATAATACTCATATTGTTTATATTAATACACTTTACACTATGATTTTAGTTGTGGTTTTATGTTCTTCACCCTTCCATTCCACTGGGGAAGGTATGCTGCACCATGTCCAGTGCTGTATTTACCGCGAGGCATCCTAGGCGGATGCCTATGGCGGCAAATTTTGGGGGGCGGCAGCGCCCCCCAGCACTGAAAAAAAAAAAATAAAAAAAAAAAAAAAATGAAAAAATAAAAAATCCGGCCCTTTAAAAAAAAAAAAAAAACCCCAGACGGAGGTGAGAGGGGATCGGAAGATCCCCCCTCACCATTGCTCTGCCTGCCAGGCTGCACGGGGAGCCGAACAGGCAGCACAGAGAAACCTCCGTGCTGCCTGTTCGGCTCCCCGTGCAGTGTGACACGGAAGTGCCGACAGTCACGTGACGGGCGCGCTGACGTCATACGCGCGCCCCGGTCACATGACCTGTCGGCACAATCGACGGGAAGCCGAACAGGCAGCATGGAGGCACCATGCTGCCTGCCACTAGCCACCAAGGAAACGTAAGTGCTGATGGGAGACGTGTGTGTGTGTGTGTGTGTGTGTGACTGAGTGTGATGGGAATCAGAGTGTGTGTGATGGGAGACAGTGTGTGACTGAGTGTGATGGGAGTCAGAGTGTGTGTGATAGGAGACAGTGTGTGTGACTGAGTGTGACGGGAGTCAGAGTGTGTGTGATGGGAGACAGTGTGTGTGACTGAGTGTGATGGGAGTCAGAGTGTGTGTGATAGGAGACAGTGTGTGTGACTGAGTGTGATGGGAGTCAGAGTGTGTGTGATGGGAGACAGTGTGTGTGACTGAGTGTGATGGGAGTCAGAGTGTGTGTGATGGGAGACAGTGTGTGTGACTGAGTGTGATGGGAGTCAGAGTGTGCGTGATGGGAGTAGGAGTGTGTGACTGAGTGTGATGGGAGTAGGAGTGTGTGACTGAGTGTGATGGGAGTGTGAGCTTGATGTGAGTCTGAATGATGGGGCATGTCTTAGGTGTGTAACGTGGGTGTGCAGCTTGGGTAGGGGGGTGCCCGGATTTTGTCTGCCTAGGGCAGCACAAAATCAAGATACACCACTGACCATGTCTATGCATTCAGCACACTGTATAGTTAGGGAAGATGTGTGGCAGCATGTGTGTGCCTCTGGAAAACTGTTACATACAAAAAAAATACATAAATTTGGGGTGAAAAAAGCTGGATGGGGAGGGATGTCTCAAAGATAACATCTGGACTGTGTTAAAGGATCACTGGATGTTGTTTTAACCCTTGTTTCCTTGAAGGAAGCAATGGTTAAAAAAGCATGTCCCGGACTTCTAAGTAAACCCGACATGTATCTTAACAGCAGGGGAGGGCTGGCAGCCTTAGGCCTGGGGGGCAAATCCAGTCAAGTGGCCCATTGCACCATCGAATCGCCTCCCCATCCACGGCCATCTTTTCCTTGTTTTATAACGAATATTGCCAGGATTTCCCCCCACAATATGCCAGGATTTGCCATTTAATATGCTAGAATTTTCCCTTACAAAATGCCAGGATTATGCCCCTCAGTATGCCAGGATTATGCCCCTCAATATGCCAGGATTATGCCCCTCAATATGCCAGGATTTAGACACCCAATATGCCAGGATTTTCCCCTAAATATGCCAGGATTATGCCCCTCAATATGCCAGGATTATGCCCCTCAATATGCCAGGATTATGTCCCTCAATATGCCAGGATTTAGACACCCAATATGCCAGGATTTTCCCCTCAATATGCCAAGATGATGCCCCCTCAATATGCCAGGATTTTCCCCTCAATATGCCAGGATTATGCCCCTCAACATGCCAGGATTTAGACACCCAATATCCCAAAATTTGGGCACCCCCCCCCCTACCCACGTTGCACACCTACGACATGACCCATAACCCACGTTGCACACCAGGACATGCCCCATCACCACATTTACATGCCTCCATCACCCCATTACATACACATTTCCAATATTATTTGCCATTAATATTCCCCAGCCAATTTGTCCCATAATATGCCAGTGTTATTCTGCAATTTAATATGACTCAGTAAATTTGCCCAATAATATTCCAAGGTTATCTGCAATTTAATATGCCCCTGCTAATTTGCCCAATATGCCAGAGTTAATTGCCATTTAATATTCCCCAGCCATTTTGCCCAATAATATGCCAGTCTTATTTGCCATGTAATATTCCCCAGCCAATTTGCCCAATAATATGCCAGAGTTAATTGCCATGTAATATGCTCCAGCCAATTTGCCCAATACTATTCCAGTCTTATTTGCCATGTAATATGCCCCAGCCA
This sequence comes from Pelodytes ibericus, assembly GCA_036172795.1. Lineage (NCBI taxonomy): Eukaryota > Metazoa > Chordata > Amphibia > Anura > Pelodytidae > Pelodytes > Pelodytes ibericus. The sequence goes on from CM069858.1 coordinate 164,566,862, forward strand.
ATTTGCCCAATAATATGCCAGTCTTATTTGCCATGTAATATGCCCCAGCCAATTTGCCCAATACTATGCCAGTCTTATTTGCCATGTAATATGCCCCAGCCAATTTGCCCAATAATATGCCAGTCTTATTTGCCATGTAATATGCCCCAGCCAATTTGCCCAATAATATGCCAGTCTTATTTGCCATGTAATATTCCCCAGCCAATTTGCCCAATAATATGCCAGTCTTATTTGCCATGTAATATGCCCCAGCCAATTTGCCCAATAATATGCCAGTCTTATTTGCCATGTAATATGCCCCAGCCAATTTGCCCAATAATATGCCAGTCTTATTTGCCATGTAATATTCCCCAGCCAATTTGCCCAATAATATGCCAGTGTTTTTTGCCCCCCCCCCCCCCATCTCTTACCTTTTTCCCTGGTGGCTAGTGGCAGGACTTCCCTGGTGGCTAGTGGCAGGAGGACTTCCCTGGTGGCTAGTGGCAGGCAGCATGGTCCCTCCATGCTGCCTGTTCGGCCTCCCGGTGGTTGTGCCGACAGGTCACGTGATCGGCGCGCTTCTGACGTCAGAGTGCCGATCACGTGACTGTCGGAACTTCCGTGTCACACTGCACGGGGAGCCGAACAGGCAGCATGGAGGTTTCTCTGTGCTGCCTGTTCGGCTCCCCGTGCAGTTTTGCAGGCAGAGCGGAGGTGAGAGGGGATCTTCCGATCCCTTCTCACCTCCGTCTCTGTCTGCAAGCGCGTTTTTTGTTTTTTTTAATAACACTGGCCCAGCGGCCGTGTTTTAAAAACCTTAGGGCGGCCTGGGGGGCAATTGCCACCCTGCCCCCCGGCCCAGCCCGCCCCTGCTTAACAGTATGTTTACCATCTGCTGTGTTTCACATTCGAGACAGCAGTTCCTGACGAATGTGAGTGTCTCTCGCTGCTAGCACAGAGAGAGACCCACGTTTTTGTATGGGATCAGCAGGGGGTCCCACCTGATGATCCCATGCAAAAATGAGTGTCTCCCTCTGCGGTCACCGACCAGAGACCCGGTCGCCGACCAGACTGCTACCTGCTTCCTATGGAAACATGGCAGCTGTCGGTCAGAGATTAAACTGGCGTGTACTATCAAAAGTACACACCCGTTTATCCTCATACTAGGAAACACTAATATTTTGCTTGTGCTTATATATTAGAAGCACAAGTTAAATATAACGTTTAGTGTTCCTTTAACTTCTACCATTTCTTGTGGAAGGCTGCTCTCTGCATCCACCACTCCCCCTGTAAATGAAATATTTTATTACAAACATTTTAGTTAAAACGGACATAAAGATGAATTTTAGAATGTTTGTATGACATTTTTAAATGCCCTGCGACATAAATGCAAACATCTCTTGAATTGTCTACTTATAAATAACCTATATTTCTGCTATATTTTGCCTATGAAAGGATCAAACTGCAGGAGCTGGACATATACATAAGGTGTATTTACCTAGAATGTCACAATGTTGGCAAATTTGATATTAATGCAACATACCAGAAATACAGCAGCATATATTTTAATGTAGGGAGAACAAATGCAGTGATTGTAATCTCAGTAGATAGATGATGATATATAGATTTACTGCACTGTAACAGAAAAAGACAAAATATAGACATTGAAGCACAATAAAAGCATTGAACATGTGGCAGATAAGATTATATCAGCCGCTATTCATCTCACAGTAGCAAAGTTTGAGTCAACTTGCAATAAAAAGAACATAAAAAAATGTGCAGCTTCATTTGACCTTCAGCTTTCTAAAGCCTCCTAGGTGTTATGACAAAACTCCCATGCTCCACGGAGGAAGTTTATTAAAAAAAACTCTGGCTGTGGGAGAGCTTCAGATGTGAACATCGTACGGCATGTCACTGACTTCTGTTCAGCTGATTCTGTAATAGTTCTCTTCAGTGAGCAGGGATTGTGTCTGTTCGAGAAGCAATACCCATCGTGTTCCAAACTTTAGCCTCTGGCAAGCCTGTCACATCAGGAGCTATCCCCCATTTCTTTGACAGTTTGGCCTAAGGCTAGAAGTTAATCTTATATGTCACAAAAGCATACAGGGAATGCAATTACTATACCCGGGCAAACCATATTAAAACAATGTTTCAGTATAAGGTAACACAAATGTGAGCTTTCAAAATATTCTTAATGCACCATGAGACCAGCAAAGGGAATGATTATTATTGAAGAAGAAGTTTTTGCTCTGCGAAAAAAAAATGCCACTCATCAGCACTGGCTGTGTTTATTAGAGTATGAAACCAAACTCGACAATTCTGGTATAATAACTTAAAAAAAATGTAATCACATACAAAAACAGAATATTTGTCAGCATAACAGACAAGAAGTGGTATCCCTTATAACAGTGATAATATTGATATATAGTGAGCAATATTGTTGCCTTACATGTGCAAAGAAAATGTGGAATAAAACAAAGTTGTGAGCATTTTTTGGACTTGCCTGTTTATTTTAAAATGTTTTAATTATGTAAAGTTTGTTCAACTCCAGTTCCTGATAACCACTAATAAACTAGGTGTTCACTTCACGAGCTAGGATGGTGCTCAGGGTATGATTGAATTATTATTGAATTCCAGGTGGATTGTGGACCTGGAGAGGTGAGATTAGCCTTCCGTTCAATCCATGGATTTTATGCTCAATGTACAGTTGTGTACCATTGTATTACCCTTTGTGGGTGTGGGGGAATCTGAGTATACATGGAAAGGCTAAATCATAGCTTAAGGGGGATGGGTACTGAATAACCTGCTGTGTGCTTGCCTTCTGACAGGTGTGTGCGGAATTTGCAACTTGTGGCAAAATCCCCAAAAATGTTTGGATAACAGATCATTTTGGATAACGGATTTCTGGATAAGGGATACTTTACCTGTAAATTCAAAGGTGTATATAAAGGTGACTTTACCACTTTGCCACATGTCCATGATTAAGCCTCCATAGCTAAAATGCGTTGGTGCCCTATCTCCCTTTGTCACAAATTTTGAACCTGCTTTTATCAATAAAATATATTGTTGTACTTGCAGTGGGTTATCATTCTGCTGTGGCATGTTTAAGAAGGTTTTCTTCCATAGACCTTTCTGCCACATTGGATCTGGGTTATAACAAACACCATGTAGCAAGTGATAGAAATCCTGTTGCAAGTGCTTGGTGTAGACTTCGGAGTAGTGGTATCAGGTTGGAATCCTGGTGAAAGGATTGGTTATCATAATAAAAAAAAATAAAAGTGCTTCAGGAATAGAAAATATATATAAGACAAGCTGTTAGAATAATCAAAGCTGAAAAACCCCACAAAAATTCAATGAGCTAATTCTTACACAATCCAATGGTAAATCCTTGTGCAATAAACGATCTGTTTATACAAGACACAAAAAAGCCCAAAAATGCATAGGTGTTACGTGTAAATCCTGTAACTAAAACTGATAATATTCAACCACTGGAAAGAGCAGACAGAAAACTTTCAGGAATAAGAAAGGCCTTATGTTTTTCAGCAAAACCAAAACTGACACCCTACAGCATCTGTGACAGAGACACCCATTAGAGATCTGTGTGCTTCAGATCTCCTCGGTACTTCAGAGTATTGACACCACTCGGATAAGTACAGTGGCTAGGAGGAACCAGTGTTTAAACCCAGCATGATTCATGCAAACCTATATAGTGTCCAGGCTGAATCAACAATCAGTCCAAATAAACGTTCAATTGCAATAAAAAAATAACCATTTCCAATTTAAAAAAGTCCAACTGTAAATGAAATTCACTTGAAACCTTTTACAACTTATACAACCAGATGAACATACTTATATATTATTATATTATATTATATATATTAATTTCCAGGCAAAACAACTAAGGGTTCAACGGAGAAATGGGAACTGCTTAGTACATGGTAAAGCCAGCAAATTAGAATGATCCCTTTCCTACAATACAGGATCCAAGCAAAGTCCTAGAATACAGCCATTCACAATCAGGAGTTAAACAAAATCATATATCCAGAAAGCAGAAATCTCCAGCAAGTGAAGATGAGAGGATATAATTAAACAGGCCGCATATATTTACCCAGACACAGGATATCTGAATTTCTTCCATACATCAAAACTGAATCCTGTACATCTACCAAGTGTCCCACTTTATGTGGAACAGTCCCGCTATCCTGATTTGTAACTCTCTGGAAAACTGGAGGTAAGAGACAATCTGCCCACGCACAGTTGTTTAAGATGGCATGCAGTGTGCTATCAGAATCTCTCTAGATAGCAGTCATACCGCACATGTAAAGATTCATAGACACGTCCCCTCTGAGAAAATATATATTTAGCACATGTTCTAAAAGCAATAAAATATGATAATGAAAATCTAATCATTAAAATACTTTTACTCAGAATCCTAAACAAGGACTATAAAATGAATAGCATTAAGATAATAAATAAAAAGAACTATATTTGAATATTTCTCTCTGAATGGTTAAAATCCCTCAATTTGGTTAACAAAACTATCCATCGCAGAAAACCAATTCAAGATCTTTAATAGGAGGTATCTTGTCCCTAATAGAATTGCCAAGATGTTTCCACTCTCCCCTCCTAATTGTTGGCGATGTGGAAAACTAGGAGGTTCCGTTTTCCATATTTGGTGGGGTTGTGGTCCCGGTCAAGAAACTATGGAAATGGGCCTATGATATTTTTTTTCTATATAACAGGTGAAAGAATGCTGCTAGCATCCGAATTAGCATTGCTTCATTTAAAAATGAATTCTTTTAAAAATGAGCTCCTCCCTTTGGCTATCCATTGGCAAGTATCTTCAAAGATTATAATAGCCCGTTACTGGAAATCTAGTATACCATTTGCGAAACACCATATATACCGTATTTGCTCGATTATAAGACGACCCTGATTATAAGACGACCCCCCAAACTTTGGATATTCCATTAGTAAAAAAACTAAAAGCCTGAATATAAGACTACCCTATAGGAAAAAAGTTCAACTTGTATATATTCATATGTAAATTTCTTTTTTAATAAAAAATTATGATATCAAAAAATTTATTTCTAGTTTTTATTTCTTTTTATGTGCCAATGCTGCCTTTCTCTTTCCCTTGCCCCCATTTTTCTCTCTCTCCCCCCTCCCCTTGTCTGTCTCTTAACCCCCTCACTCCCCTTGTCTCTGTCTCTTAACCCCTTCCCTCCTCTTGTCTCTGTCTCTTAACCCCCTCCCTCCCCTTGACTCTGTCTCTTAACCCCTTCCCTCCCCTTGACTCTGTCTCTGCCCCCCTCCCTCCCCCCTGTCTCTCTGTCCCCCCTGTCTCTCTGTCCCCCTCCCTCCCCCTGTCTCTCTGCCCCCCCCTCCCTCCCTCCCCCTGTCTCTCTGCCCTGTCAGCTGTCCGTCATAATAGACTGCCGTGTCGGGCAGCATGGAGGATGTCTGCACGTATCATGCAGACATCCCCCCGCTGCCCCCACTAGCCACCAGGGATCAAGGTAAGGGGAAGGGAGGGAGGGGGGGGCAGAGAGACAGGGGGAGGGAGCCCCTGCCCGATTGTCCCTGGTGCCTAGTGGGGCAGCAGAGGAAGTCTGCGCGATGAGCGCAGACCTCCCCTGCTGCCGCCCGGCACGCTCGCCGGGACTTCTGTGACGAAAGCGGAAGTACCCGGCTTCTTCAAAGAAGCCCCGGCGGTCGTGCCGGGCGGAAGCAGGGGAGTCTGCGCTCGTTGCGCAGACATCCCCTGCTGCTAGAGAGGGGGATCCAGGTCCCCTGCAGCTCTGCTGGGGACCTGGATCCATGTTTTATAATCTGACCTCAATTTGAGGTCAGATTATAAGAAGATCTCGATTATAAGACGAGGGGTAGTTTTCAGATTTTTTTTCTGAAAAAAACCTCGTCTTATAATCGAGCAAATACGGTATGTCCAATCATCAACTTTATATGGAGAGGGAACTTATTTGGACAAATGAACTCTTCAATAAAAATGATAGGGATTACAATGCTTGGCTAGGTAAACTAGGACTTTCCCTGTTATGATAGATAAAGGGAGAGCATTCTAAGGGTTCATTCTTTCACTTCAGTTATTTCTTTAATAACCCTTCTACTCCAGCCTGATCAAACCAACCAGTCCAAAAATGATGTTTGTATTGTCTAGTTTTTTTTTTCTTCTGGTCTTTAAATAATACATATTTAATGATATACCTAAACACTATTAATGGCAGCCTATTCAACAAAAACAAAGGGAATCTATAGACAAGAATAAACTATAATGCGGAGCAGCTAGGGTTGCCACCTGGCCGGTATTTTACCGGCAGGCCGGTAAAAAATTGGCATCAGGCCAATGTTAAGTCTATAAAGACAGGACCAAAGTCGGTATTTTTTTGAGGAAAAGGTGGCAACCCTAGGAGCAGCGCACAATTACATTAAATAGAAACAAAATAGAAAAGGCACATAAGAAAATTTACAAAAGGAAACTGAAAATAACCACCACAAAAAAACTATGAGATACTAAAAGAGAACAGTAAAGTGCAACCTTCTGAAGCCACACCCCCTCGTCATTCCCATTTGGTGGAAGAAAATGTTGGGAAGTCTGCAGTGGAAGCAGGAAAAAGGAAAGGAAACAAGAGTGGCAGGTGTCCTGGTTGAAGTCCACATAAAGCATGACACATATGCATAGAATTATTACACGGTGTCAGGAAGCATGCTTGTGCACACTCTATTTTGTACACTTTATTTGAGGTGTGTGACATCCCATTCCCACAGCATCTTTTTAAACTCAAATAAGCAATTGCCTGGGATCCTTGATACAAAACACAAACGTGGTTACGGTCATAATCCAGCATTAACACCAAAGCATGCCACCCCATTACATCCATGAGGTCTAATCCAAGAAGTAGCCTCAGCTAATACAAATGTGCAGATGTGATTTTTATTTGAAATGGGAAAAATAAAACGCTAGATTTAAAAAATATATAAATAAAAGACGTCAAAAACAAAAGTACATAACTGCAAACATAATATAGGATTTAGGACATATTCCTAAGGATTTATAACTCTCTTCTATAACTACGATGGTTTTTGATTATTCCAAGTTGTCTCGGTAAAACTCAAATGAGTATTGGTTATTTCAGGTAATGCTGAATTCAGCAAATATTTCAAACTCGGGTACATAGCTGATTTAAAGTACCGTCTGGTGGATTGAAAACAAGTGAAATGCATTTCTGGAAATACACATCCTTTTTATTCACTCCTTTCACCCAGAACGTCAACTCAATTTCTGTTCTCATATCAAAGCACGGAATATGAAATAAAAATTGTACTTTGATAAAGTATATCACGGGGTCATTATTACACATATTGCCATTGTTTATCTTCTGCGGTGGCATTTTAAGATTTTGTTCTGTCAGAATTCGCATTCACCTTTAAAGTGACTTCATTAATCGTTCCGCTAGAGATGCTCATTTAACAAAATGTACAGATCTAATCTAGAAACAGTGCTAGGTTTTCAAAATAGTGGAATTGTGTAGGAATAGAACTGTCACCTAGAGTATTTGCAAAATCGCTTTATTTTACGTGGAACTCCAGCTGTTGGTACGTAACGCATCCCAAGAACTGCCTGGCTAATAATTATGAGTGTTATAGTCCATTTTGCAGGCTATTTAATCTATTCGGTTTACAATTTATTTAATGACAAACTGTAGCCCTTTAGCAACCTCTATTTGGAGGATATTAAGAGTCATCCTGCAGGAACAGTTGTAGGACAGTTCTAAATACTATTACACCATCACAACCCAATTTATTTAGACCAGGCATTCCAATACTTTTGTACAACACATGCGGGGTTCCAAATTTCATCAATGACTCATGCTCCCCTCATTGTTTGTAGCCCTATCAGTAACTTAGGAGTTTCCTTTCCTCACTATTTATTGGACTCTAAATTTGATTTTGTTGAATATTTACACCAACACTTTGCCTGGACTACTCAAGCCCTCCTGAAGACATTAGACACTACCCTTGACTGGAATGCTCCCAGGTTGGAAAGGAATAACGTGCAATTTAACTAAACGAGGACCACAAAAATACAGTTTGTTAAAGCATTTTGCATAAATCACTGTTACTCACTATTTCCCCATTAAAGGTAAGCTAGAAGGTGTAAAGCCATTCCCAGTCCCCTAGCGTGTAGTTTTAAACAAACTTTATTGACGCACGGCTGGAGGGGAGCTCACAACACTTCACTCACAGCCACGGACCGGATTAACAGCGGGAGACAGAGCAGAAAGTAGGTAAGTACTGGGGATTGGGGATTGGGGAAGGAGGGTCCCAAACTCTACATTTTAACCTCAAAAGTTAAAATATAGATACTGTTTTCCGGTGTATAAGACGACTTTAACCCAGGAAAATGTTCTCAAAAGTTGGGGGTCGTCTTATCCGCCCAGTCGTCTTAAACGCCGGAAAATACAGTAAATAAAAAAAATATATGCCCCAAATCCCCATTTACATACAAAATAATTCTCCCCCCATTTACTTCCCCCCCATAAATAAATTAAATAAAATCCTACCTACCCCCCTACCTCTACCATGCCCAGGTAGTTGGATATGATCCTAAATTGGTCCCTATATGTAAAAAAAATTTGGGCGTGCCAAGAGGGTGGGCAGTGATTCCCCCTGGATGGGACAGGGAGGCTTCTGAACATTTAACATAGTCAGCCAATCAGATGTGTCCTAGAGGCTTTTGAAATATGAGGTCTCCTGGGCTAGTATTTCATTATAATTCATTATATATATTTTTTTAGTACTAGGTGAAATATTTTTTTTTTTATTATTATTTTTTTGGGTGGTCCCTATCCCTGGGCCAGAAGATGAGGACCTGAATATACCTGAATACATACCTCTGTGCGCCAGGGAGGTGAGCAGTGATCTCACTGCTTACCCTTATGGCATTTACAGGTTTCTTTCAGGTTTGGGGGCCAATTGAAGCTCAGAAACACAGTGAAGAAGTAGTTCTTCTTCAAATAGTTCTTTTGAATCTGTCGAAACAGTTTATGTTTCTACCTGGGCAAGGTAATTACTGCAGAAAATGTTGTTTCAATACCCTTTTTTACTGGCTCTGCTAAACCCCCATGAAAGCATGGAGGTATTTAGTGGGTGCAGTCATTTTTTTAAGGGTGCGGTAATGACATTACCAGACTGGTTAACAGTGTTAGCAGCAGCCATATAATCTAAACTGCCCGCTAAATTGTTGCTAACACCAGTTTTTGTGTTAACTGGGGCCATTGAATCCAGGCAAATAAATCAAAGATGCTGCTCAACACCAGTACCCAGATGTGTACACCACAGATGTGTATCTGGCCAAATTAACCAATAGCACAAACACGACTCTAAAACAATGCTCTTTACTAAAATGCACATCCCATGGAATTAAAATAAACAAGTGGAACTGGACTCCAAATCATGAAATTTGATGGCAGATTACAATCAATTTGTCCATTTAGTCCGACCATTAACCATATCTCACCTTCAGCTTTAATTATCATTGCCTACAACTGCATCTGGAAGGGAATTTCATGCATCAACAACCCTTATAGTTTCAGGGTCAAGGGAATTTATCTTTTAAAGATTTTTGGAAGTTGCAGAGCCAAACACAGAATATGCCTTCTGTCTCGTACTAGTCATTTGTTGTTGGGCGTTTTGTTTTTTTAGAGTATTGCTGTTGTTGTTGGGACTTTTGGAATGTTTACTTTTATAGTGAGAGCAGTTGAAGTGGCGAGCTGTACATTTTAGGGAAATGGTATCAAACCTTTAATTAATTATGATAAGGTGCAGTTACCTAATCGGAAAGTTTTTGTTTTAAAATATCCGACTATAATCTGATATACACCATTTAGGAATACGAGTTTGATTACCCATTCATTACAACATTTTAATTTACCTTGTGGAGGCATTTAAATATACAAATGAAGTATAATTATTGGCATATTAATTAAGCATATATACTAAGGGTAATTACTCTAGAACAATGAACAAAATATAAGGCAACTGTGCTCTGTCTAGTTAAGAGAATTCCTAAACTGTTATTGTTCTCGGATATAAACAGTAAACTAATTAGCTTGTTATCATTAACTTACCAGGAACCCAGGTGGTTACAGCAAAATGGATAGGAGACTCTCTGTAAGGCGATCACACCTAAGACGATCTCTGAAGTTATAGTGAGTGGACAAGCCAGGACAAGCCAGGACATGAACAACAGCAGAAAGAAACTCCCCCCCCTGACCAATGAGAAAGAAATTCAGTGCAAAGAGATGGATGTGTTGTTAGTTCTGATTTTCAGTGTTGCACCTGTTCTGTTTTGTTGTTGTTGTTTGGTTGATGTTAATATTTCCTGCTATACATGCCCACATAGTTTAATGATTACCTAAAACATATACATGTATATGTATTTTTATATATAAAGGGGAATATTTATAATAGGTTTTAGTTCAAATATAATGGACAACTGTAGCAAAAAATGAAGTTCTGTTTAACTGAAAGATGGCATCAAGTGTAGGCATTTTATATAGAAATGCTTTAATGAAAGAATATACAATTGTACCTTATTGAGCCATCTTTACTACATGTAGCTCTACCAGGAGGCAGCAATTTTGTTCAGAATATTTGGTCAAATGGGTCAAATCTTTGTTCATCTGAAAGAGGGTTAGTGAAGACCTGACCCAAGATTCTAAACAATATGTCTGCCCCCTGAGAAAACTATATGGAGTAAAGAAGGCTTAATAATGCACTTCATTTGTATTATTTCATTAAAGAATTTCTTTATAAAGTATCTACACTTGATACAATCTTTCAATTAAACATAAGGTCATTTTTTTCTACAGATGTCCTTTAATGAAACAATTTAAACAAATATATATCATTAAGTTGTTCTAACAAGAGATCCAAACTGTGCTTGTAAATGGTTTCAAATGGGGTGTTGTGAATATGAGAAAGGATGTGTAAATAAAGTTGTAAATATAATGCTACATGTGAGCTCATTAGTCTTCCAATTCTGTTTGACGTTAATAAATAAGGCTTTACTTATTGATTTCAACAACATTTGTTGTAAATGGTTATTTTGGCCACATGTGCAAACATTATTTTTGTCCCACTTAAGCAAAAGTGCAAAATATATCACCTCAACAAATTAGGTTTTGTCAGCCTGTTAAATACTGAAACGCCAGTTACGTTTATAAATTTAAACCACTAACATTATTATTATTTGATCAGGTAGAGTTTATTACTCTGGCAGAAAGTATGGCACAGGATGCCAGTAGGGTAGAGGTTTTAATCTACATTGCACTGACAAAGTTAAATTAAGAAACACTTAACAGTCTACCCAGTAAAGAGAGAATTGCAGGGAATTAAGATGAGAATTTCAAACTTTAGGCCAGTGTAGCAGAGTTAGAAAAATCCTCCAATGCTGAAAGGGAGAATTTTTCCTAACCAAAAAATGAAAAGGTTTTACTTTTTTTATTTTGTTTTTTTTATTTCAAATATGTCTTTTGTTTTTCTTATGTGACTGTATTTAATAAAATATGTAACTAAACAAGTGTGACTAGGCTTCGCCATTTTGTGAAATATAGTGTTTTTAAGTGCCACCCCTCAGAGACTTTACAACACAAATTTATCACTTTGGGGCTGGAGACAGAATGCAGTCTATAAGTGAAAATTCTGATCATAGACTTGCATTGAATGGGAGGGTAATGTAACACATCACAAGGGGACAGAGTTATAAGCCTGTTTGATCAAGTTAATCTCCTCTCTTTCTGTTGGAAGACAGGAAAAAAAAGTTGTACAAAGCCACCTGCTGCCCACTAGTGATACACAGGAGCCAGTAAGAGAGCAGGGAAGCATCTTCTGACATATTCATGCAGGCAACAATTGTAAAGTGAGACTGTCTGGAAGATTTTTCCTTTTATTTACAATTACGGTAATTAAATCATAAAAAAACAGTGGTATGTGATTTATATATGTGTTTGTTTTAAATGACCAGGTTATCTAGTTACATCTTATGTAAGTGGTAGTGTCCTTTTAAGTGTGAAGTGCCAGTCTCAGTTCCATGCAATTGCGTAGACCCTTATGGGACAGAAATGGTTTTATGGGGATTGTTCTGAGCAAGATAAACAAGATGACTTAGATGCAACTTCTATTAAGTTGGAGAGATTGACATTTAAGGAAAAAAAATTTAACTTTCTCCTGATGCATCTATTCTAGCTCGTGTGCTGGTTGTTTAGGTTGAACTCTTCGTGGGTCTTATATTCAGGCTTCTTGTGATCTGAGCTTTATTGCTTTCCACAAAGAAAAAAAGTAGTATATAGTAGTTTGTCACCATAAATCCTGAAAAGCTCATATACATCTTCTGTACAGCTTTGATACTCAGGCAAGCTATGTTGAGTCCAGGCCACTGTATATTGAGGAATTGTGTGACACTATCACAACCCAGAGGAAATCATGAGAGGGTCTGATAGAGATCAGGGCTGAACTGGAGTTTGGATAATATAGAGGATGTCTAAAAAAAACTGAGGCACAGTCAAGGATAGTTGAGGTCATGTATTGTCAGGATCCACAAGGGAGCAACTCATCGATATACCCACAGATCACCAGGGTGTTAAGATCTTCAAAGGGGTCCATCACAGTAGGAGATGGGGTCTATGTGAGGCATCCTCCAAGGGCAAGCAATGCATGTACCCTGCCCTTTAAGCATACTGAAGCGCCACAGATGGACTCCATGAAGTCACGCCCACCTACCAGGAGATTTTAAAAAGAAGTACCACATTTCCATCAGCCCTTGACGATTCTTGTTCCTAGTCTTCCCTAGCTGCCTAATGTTCATTGTGCTTCCTCATTTACTGTTGCTGAATCCTTGGACCGTTTATGCTCGTTTGCTTGTGCCCCTTGACCCCTTTGTCTGGCTTATGGTCTATGCTGATCTCTGTTGTCCCTGACCTGGACTGTTTGTGGATATTCTCATATTTAAGCTCTCATCAACCTGTTGCTACTTCTCAGGTAGTGTGTATTATATGTGGTATTATATGTCAGTGACTTGAGCTATACTGCGCATGTATCACCATCCTCAGAGTGGATTATAAGTGTGGCAATCAGTGACTTGATCTATACTGTGCATGTCCATACTGCTGCTGTGCTTGTATCACCATCCTGAGAGTGGATTATAAGTGTGGCTATCAGTGCCTTGATCTATACTGTGCATGTCCATACTGCTGCTGTGCTTGTATCACCATCCTCAGAGTGGATTATAAGTGTGGCTATCAGTGACTTGATCTATACTGTGCATGTCCATACTGCTGCTGCTATGCTTGTATCCTCATCATCTGAGTGGGTTATAAATGTGGCTATCAGTGACTAGACCTATATAGTGCATTTCCATACTGCTGTCTATTTATGCACCTCAACCCTTGTGGATTACAAATACTGCTACCAGCTAGTTCCTGAACAAACCTTAGGGATCCTATCCTGGTTCCAGTTTGATTCCTGCACTAACTCTCAGGTGTGTACCGCTTCTCCCTATTTACTCTGCATATTGACCTCCTCTCCAGTTATCCCTCCAATGTATATGAATACAAGATAGATAATACACAAAGGTAGCCAAAAACAAAGAAAGTTCTTGCACTGTTCCATGAGTGGTGTCTGAACAGAGCTTTTGAATACCACCAAGATGGAGCCACCTTCAGCTTTGGCTGCTAGGAATACAAGGCCCCAGCTGCCAACTGGGAACTGGAGCAATAGGGAAAATTACAACTCTAAGAATGCAGACCTGCTATTGAGCTGGACTGGATCGTAATTGACTGTTAAATGGACAATCCAGCTTTCTCTCCGCATTCATAGTTTAAATATTGGTATCCATAGATTTGCATTGTGGCTACAACAGGCTCTAATGAATTCAACTGATTGTTAACGGATTGTCAACTGAACAGAACTGAGAATGTGCTTCAGTGACAAAGCGATTTACAGAGACATAGAAACAAACATGGAAAGTGTCGGCAGATAAGAACCATTCGGTCCATCTAGTCTGCCAAATTTTCGAAATACTTTTATTATTCCCGGTCTTATAGCTAGGACAGCCTTGTGTCTATCCCACGCATGCTTAAAATCCTTGACTGTGTTTACCTCTACCACTTCCGCTGGAAGGCTAGTCCATACATCCACTACCCTCTCAGTAAAGTAATACTTCCTGATATTACTTTTAAATAGTTGCCCCTCTAATTTAAGACTATGTCCTCTAGTTGTGGTAGTTTTTCTTCTTTTAAATATACTCTCTTCCTTTACTGTGTTGATTCCCTTTATGTATATAAATGTTTCTATCATATCCCCCCTGCTACGTCTTTGCTTCAAGCTTTACATTTTAGACACTGTTCATTCACATATTGCAGCACAATTGAATCCATCCAGTGCTCTTTAAATCACTTCAGTTGGTACTTCAAAAATGGAGTTCAACAACCATTGAATTAGAGTGTAAGTATAATGGCCTAGCAGTTAGACAGGCTCAGAGAAATAATTCATCATGTTTTTTTAGGGTAGGGTTTCCTATTGCAGTGTCCCATAGTGGTTGGGGGTGGTTAACTTGAGTCTTGGACGTGCACCAAGTGAAAAGATCTATATCAAGGACTAAAGATTCTTGTTGTTTTTTGCAATTTAATTGCTGGTTCATCATTTAACATATCTAGTGAGATTCAGCTTTTCTTAAGTGCATCTTCTACAATTGTAGGCACTACTAGACAACACTGAAGTGGAATGTGGGCAGATACACCTCAATGTCTTGTTTTGTTTGTAGCACATACAATTTTTGACTGAAGAAAGTGTTATGTCACACCTTGAAGAAGTATAAATAAGTTATGCAGATCTTGAATTCTCTAGAGGAACCTGTGGCAGAGACAATAGAAATCAAGTATCTTTGCTGATAATTTCACTGATCATTACCTGTTAACAAGTGTTCAAAACAGTCAGACATAGCATATGGCTAGTGCAGTATGCATTGAAGTTTCCATCTGTTTCTAATCCTTCTGTGGTCTCAGAACGTCTTCACGTGCATTTCATTTAGTTGCAGCATGGTCTAGCCTATGTACTTAGATCAGTGTGCCTATTTGAATTGGCAGCACAGTGGCATTCAATATTTGTTTGATACTTGTTCAAACAAATACAAATTATCCTATGTGCAAAAAACAAACACATCCAAACATTAATGAATTCACTTGAGAACATATCCACACCTTTCTTGCAGCAGTACATTATGAATGGTTTAAAATTGGGTAGTCCCAAAATGTGTGTAAAAACAAACAAGCTGATCTTGTACAATATATACAGTGTCCAAATTTGGAGTTCATACAACTACTATTTTTTTATTTTAACAGCAAATCTTTTGGACTTGAGTGTGTAAAGAAACAAATCATTTTATGAAGTATTTACACATTAGTACAAAACAACTTTCTAACCAGGAATTATGTGCCTGGGGTGTACAGCTTGCAGTAGGTGTTACAGGCATGGCCAGAGTATGTATATTAAATGAGAGGGTAGATATACCAGTGATGTGCAGCAGGGGGCATAGCAGGCATCCAGTTTATAAAGGATTTTCAGCCTTTCCTGTGGCAGACTCTGTGGTTTTTGATTGCTTCTTGTTTCCAGTGTGCATTTTGATTTCCTGATTCCTGTGTACCAGTTCCTACCTGTCTCACTATCTGCTCAGAATATATGACCTTTAGTTTGTCTGACTATTCTCCTGGATCATTCCTTGCTGTGTAATGAAGTGCCAGTCAACTAATCATTTCATCTTCTGCTTTTCTGCTGCATATTAATCATTGTATGCCTGCTAGCTTCTACTGCAGATTGCAAGCTCAGTTTGTGCAAAAACACTTTCCATTAGTACCATCGCTAGTGCATTAGTGCTTGCTTCTAGTGAGAATGGGGGGAGGAGGTGGGAGAAAACAGAGGACGGGGAGAAGGAGAAAACAGTGGAGGAAGGGGGGACATAGGAGGGCAGAAAATAGAGGAGGGGGGAACAGAGGAGATGGGTGGAACAGAGGAGGGGGGGAGAAAACAGAAGATGGGGAGAGGAGGGGAGAGACCAGAGATGGCGGGGAACAGAGCAGGAGGCGGTGAGAACAGAGATGGGGTAGAGAACAGAGATGGGGAGGAGGGGAGAAAACAGATGGGGAGGAGGGGAGAAAAAAGAGATGGGGAGGAGGGCGGAGAAAACAGAGATGAGAGGAGGAGAGGAAAAAAGATATTGGAGGGAAAGAGATATGGGTAGAGGAAGTATAGATAAGAGATATGGGGAGAGGGAGAATTATGGGATTGCGCCTATGTAGAAAAAAATCCTTCCACCCGCCCTGAATGTCAGCTACATTTTCTGTGTCAAAGTGAGGCCACTCAAAGTCGCCTCATCTGACAGTGGGTACCCCGCTGCAAGTCTCCATGGGGGACCGCAATGAGCTGTTTAATACAGGACATTCTATGCCGTCCTCTTAGCCTCTAGGCACTAAAATGTACGATGGCATATAACTTCCTACAAGCGGAAGGGATAAGCCAGGGTTTGACAAATTTAATTTACTTTTAGGAGCCAGCAAGAAAAAAATCTAGGAGCCAGGGAACAGCACATCCACACAATCATGCAAACATACACATGCAATCACACAGTCAGTCACACACACAGAGACAGTCACACTCACACACACAAAGACAATCACACAATCAGTAACACTAACACACAGAGAGACAATCACCTGTTCAGTGGGGAGTTGTGGGCGGCATCAGCTCTCGGAGTGTTAAACACACTCAGAGCTGCCTGTACTGTTTGTAGCCTATTTGTGTGCATGCTCAAATATGCAAACTCTCTGCATAATTGAGCAGCCACATAAAATAGAGCATGCTTCATGCAGCATGCTCCACCAAACACTAAGTTGGAGAAATTCTCTTATTCAGCTACTTTTACTTAAAGTTTGAAATTTCCATCTCATTTCACAGAATGCTCTCTTTATTGAGTATACCTTAAATGTTTAGTGGCAAGGGAAGTTCTACTTAGCTTAATAACTGTATGTTGTTTTAATATATGGGGAAATGCACTTATTTTAACTTGAAGCTAAATGACAGTAATCCTGTACTTTTTTATATTTATATATTATTCTTTACAGTCACATGAAGAATAACATGGTAAACAAATAACTGGTGCTAAGATTTACATGTTGATATTAGCAATGTATAGCATCCGAGATTTAAGCATCTTTTAAAGCAGAACCTCAGGAGCAATCCCTTATTGACAATGGTATCTAAGCCTGATAAATGACCTGGGATGCTAATGTCATAGATATTAGAAGAATACCCTGAAATAAATAGACATGAATCAAAATTCTGTAAAGAAAAACTGTTGTTGCACACATTTGTTGCTTTGAATGTACACTGTAAAATGTATTACAGGTTAAGTATCCCTTATCCGAATATCCATAAACCGAAAGGACCCAAAATACAGAATTTTCTATCCGCATGTGGATCAGTTCGGATAAGGGATACTCGCCTTCCCGGCGTCCGGCGGTGAAGCTCCTTTGCTTCACCCTCCCAGGCGCTGTAAATGAGAAGCCAGTGCTTATGGGAAATGTAGATCGCAGAGTGCTGCAATGGGTGGGAGGGACTACACACGATGGACAGATCATCTCGGCAGCACCGTAAGTTCACCAGCTCCACTGCTGGAAATTATCTATATTACCTAAGTTGCTCACATTGAATCAAGGTAACGTAGATAATTTTATGGGCTGCTGCTGCTGAAATGATCTATCATCCGTAAGTATCAACTATCCAAAATGCTGCTGGTACCAAGCATTTCAGATAACGATACTCAACCTGTATTAGGTTCTACTTTGTCAACAAGTCAGTTGGAATGAGAAGCCTCAAGCACTCCTATCTTATTGAACTACAATACCCATGAGCATTGGTGTGGGGGGGGTTTTCTGAGTGCCAAGGTGTGTGGGGTGCAGCTCCACTTATGCCAACCCTCCTAAAAGCAATGGTGGGAGCTTCATGGGGATGCTTCAGTGCTGTGCCAGACCTCAGTCAGTACTGCCTTGCAAGGATTGTGCGAGTAATGATTCAGAGCATCGGAACATGATGCTCTGGGGACTATTAAATAAAAGGCGAATTAAGGAGAGATGCACATTTCTTCTCACTAATGGAAGGGGAAGAAGGGGAGCAGAGAGAGACATGGGAGGGGAAGAAGTGGAGCAGAGAGAAACATGGGAGGAGAAGAAGGGGAGGAGAGAAACATGGGAGGGGAAGAAGGGTAGGAGAGAGGGAAACATGCGGGGGGAAGAAGGGGAGGAGAAACATGGGAGGCCATGGGGAGAAACATGGGACGGGAAATAGGGAAGGAGAGAGAGAAACATGGGAGAGGAAGAGAGACAGAGACATGAGAGGGGAAGAAGGGGAGGAGAGACAGAGACATGAGAGGGGAAGAAGGTTAGGAGAGAGAGACATGGGAGGGGGAAGTAGGGGAGGAGAGAGAAAGACATGGGAAGGGGAGGAGAGAGAGACATGGGAAGGGGAGGAGAGAGAGAGAGAACGTGAGATAGAGACATGGGAGTGGAAAAGGGGAGAATGGGAGAGAAATACATGGGAGAGTTTAAGCATATTTATGCTTCTGCCACCTTTCTTCAAAACAATACCCTCCATGCTATTGCTTAATTAGACTTAAATGTACTCCATCGACTGAAGATTTTTTACAGTGTAATTGTAGAGAAAAGAAAAAGATATATTGTGTTAGTATAAATGCAACGAAATGCATGGGTTAAGAGAAATATTGCACGATATATAATGCATGCACTAAAAAAAAGTATCAGAAAATGTTTAAATAAAAGGTGTAATCACCGTGATTGTATATGTAACCGAGATTACACCACTTTTTGTGCATGATGTTATACTTCTGACACTTTTTACTGCAAAGAGCGCTGCGTTATGAATTGACACACGCAGAGATAGCACTACTTATTTCTGCATGCACCACTTCGATAATCCTCCCCCAAGCTGTTTTTAATGTGTGGGGTCCTGTTTATAACATCACACTGTGGCGCAATATGGAAATTAATAATTTCTTATTGAAAGTAGTATATTTGCATATTGGACCATAAGGTGATGTCATTAAAAAATACTTTCCATCCTTGCTGCAACTGTAACGGAGATGCCTAGGATGGGGTTTAGAGATGATGTGTCAATAATGCAGTGCATGTATGCATATGTTTAAATGCATGGGTGACATACATGCAGGACAAATACCAAAAAACAGGACCATCTTAGCAAATTGGGATGTATGGGCCGTACAAAGCAGGATAGTTAATAGCAGACAACAATAGACACAAATCACAGTACAAACAATGTTTAAATGCCAGACTCAAGTCAATTTTTTTTTACCCACTAGCTGGTCACACTTCATCTCTTTGGTTCACTTTTAATTTAACAAATACATGTTTTATAGAGTAGTCACCTTCCAATTACCTGGAGTTAATAAAGGGCTTCTTCTGATGTGTCTGTCTTTTCTTTTTCTTTTTTTCTCTAACTCACAGCATTTGATTTTCACTTAACAAAGTCAGTTATTTATTTTCATGTGCCAAGTCTATGTTTTACAGACCATTTTGTGAACACAAATAGATAGATTATCTTTTAATATATTCCACTATAGGGAAATGATCTTTTTCAAATTCAGTCCCTCTCTCCAAAAAGGATTAACATTTGCATTTCATTACCTACTTCTGTGAAAGGCAAAAAAAAGTACACTTGGTAATATTATTAGCTTTGCAACTAAAATAAAACCCCAGCATTGGGTTGCTTTACAAGCCATAGGTGCAATATAGCCATTTACCAGATGGTAAAGAGCAGCCCCAAATGCTTATCTTAATTAATAGCTAATTTTATGTCACAAACTGAAGTCAATAAAGCCTAAAACTTAAAAAGAATTTAACTCTCCTTAGTGGTATTTACAGCATAAATGTAAAGCATATAGACTGATTTATACATGGTTATAAACAAAAGTGCAACCAAGTACAAAAATTAAGAAAATGTGAGCTATTTATGAAACTTAGCTATTAATTTGAGAATATTTTTTTTTTATTCTTTATTCCAACTGTATTAAGGCATCCCGTAAAAAAAAAAAACGAACTGCATACCAGTACTGAGAGGATGGTGTGTATTTCCTACATCAGAATAGCTAATTTTGCCCCCGGTATAAACAACGTGAGGTTAGAGCTGCGTTATCTGTACCTTGTGATTAGCCATCATATGAGTTTAACTATTGGATACTTTGTTTTCAGTGTTGGCCCCTGGGTATTATATGAGGCCCCCACTTATATTCGAGTTTTGGAATGCAATTGAGGTTATGTATAACCCTGGGAGGGTTAATTGGTGCATGTGGAGAGGACACACACTCTCACATGATGAGGATTAACGCGGCCTCCTCCCTCAGTACATGGCACTCAGTGCTGGGACAGGAGTAGTGAGAAGGTCTCAACATGGAAAGGGTTGCAGCGTATCTGAGTGGTGGACTTACTGGAAGAAAGAGAAGATCTTCCACGGCAGCAGTGGGATCCTTTGCCATCTTTTTGTTGCTTTGTGGATTGGTTCACCTGGTCCATAGGACTGCTTCTACTGGGGAGAAGGGCAAGCAGAGAGTCCGAAGAAATGTGGGTCAGTCTAATTGGTGGGGTCTCTGAAGGCTAATTAAAGTGCATGTTAGGAGGGGCCAGCCAAACATTGAGGGTTAAATATAAAGAACATATGTGGAGCTTAGCTCTAAAATTTGGAGCAATCAGCTGTAACATTCTATTGGTTTCCATGGTGATTGCTTCACGTTTAATTGCTCTGAATTCATAACCACCATTAAGTACGAGGCACCTTATGTTTCATTGGTAATAAAGACGTTTTAAAACTACCCCTTAATGGCATTTTGTTACAGCTATATAGTCAATATTTTTCATTATCTATAGACAGCAAATGTAAATTTATTTTTGTGTACCTTTCATGGAATTTACATTTACAGCAAGATGTTAAATACACAGAGAGAGAATGCAAAACCACTAATACTATACTAAATGCTGTTTAAAACACTTGCATTTAATTTTATAATGCAGATTCTATATTAAATGCAGTGTAAAACACTAACATTAGATTTTATGCCATATGCAGATTCAACCTCTTTTATCATTGGAGCCACAGAATTGGCACTTCAATTATTTAAAAAAAAAGTATTCATTGCATGTAGTACTGAACATGAAGTGGAGTACCTAAAGGGAGTGTGTTTTATGTAGAGTAAGGCTATCTTGTAGTCATACAAGGTCCATGCTCAATAAGCCTCTTTCCCTAGATACTTAACAGGAAATATACACAAATGGGCATACACACTTGTCATATAGACCTTTTGGTATTTTAATCCGGTGGTGCACTTGCATTTCTGTTGGGCAGAGTTGGCAGCCAGAAATGTATAACATTTTGAATTGTTCAATGGAGAAAATGAAGGGTCTGTCTCTTAAAATTCAGCACATCCGGTCATAATGAACTAAAAGTGTCCTTATCTGAACCCTGCAGCCAGTGTGAAAGATGTGGAAGCCTACTGGGTACTAATGTTTTACATTCTGCACTCTAAATATAACATCATAATCTGGTGCCTAACAGTATACCAAAGTCCAATTTGAATATGCTCGTGACAACATCTATACCAATGAATAGTATATTAGTTATAATAAAATATATTTCCCTCCTTCCTTTTTCACTTTTACTGCGGCACAGGACGCAAGGAAATGAATGGTTAGTCTATGCACACACTTGCAAAATATACCAGGATCAGTAGTACGCATGCCAGGTGAATGCGTAGGCACACTATTGACTTCCTTGCTTTCCATGCCACAGGAGAAGCGAATCAAGGCACATATATTTTATTGTATGGTTCATATATCTTATTTATATAGTTCAGGTGTAGGCAACCTGTGGCACTCCAGATGTTGTGGACTATAATTCCCATAAGGCTCTTAGAAACATAGAATGTGTCGGCAGATAAGAACCATTCGGTCCATCTAGTCTGCCCAAATTTTTTTTTTTTTTTTTTGAGTACTTTTATTAGTCCCCCGTTCCCGGTCAAACGGCAAAGCATCAAGGGAGTTGCCTACCCCGGAGTTGGTGTTAGGGGTATATTAAATGGGACATTGTCGTACATGAAAAGATCCCTTTAAAAAACAACTTTTTTATATCGCTTGTGAAAATGGCGAGTTGCTAAAATAACCGATAAAAACTTTTGCCTGCTCTGCTTTTTTTTGGTCTGTCTTTAGCAACTCTCTGATCAGAGCAGCTTCTTTTCCCTGTCAGGTGCTACTCTTACAGAGAGAGACTCTTGTTTTTAAAATTTGAATGAAGCATTGAGGAGCACAGTTCAAAGCGATTTCTAATTTATTTTAGAAATCTCACAGAGACTTCCTGGCTGCCATGTTGCAGAGCTAGTGCTTCCTCCCTGCTATTGACTGTTTGCAGCACAACTGACAAATGACAAAGCAAGATAGTCCCTAGACTGGTTTTATTCCAAGACAAAATAATTGAAATAAAAGAAAACTGTGACAGGAAATTATGATTGTGATATTTTGCAAAAGTGTAAGCAAATGTTAGAATATAAAGCATATGGTGGTGTGTATGATATTACTCATGCTGTATTTTTGCAAGCTCAAATATGCTTATTATTGCATATTTCATTTAGAGTACAAGAAAAATAGGCATGTCTGACCCGTAGGCTTGCATTTAATTTTTGTGTGTATGGCTCTGTGCGTCCATTCATGTGCAGTGGTCCTTATCAAGGATCTTTTATCTTGTTTTTGTGTAATTCAAAAAATTGTCCGTGAATGCTAATTTCAGTATATTTGTTCCAAATAATGGAGCTAGTAATTAATTACGTCTCCTTTTTCTGCCTTTCTATCAATGACATGCTGCTTTCTCGGTTATTTCAACGTGCTTTTGTATTTTACATAACATCTGTGTTATTGGGGACTATAAGAGAACAGCTGATGTTATGTAATTCTATATAACAAACCATTTAGTTTTGTAGGCCTCTTTCCCCCTAAGGATAGGAATTGGTGTTATATAATGCTAACCCCAATGACATTTACTGATTACTGGGATATTTCACAGTCACGCAACTAATTATTCATGACTTGCCATTGCATTAAATTGACGAAACTCAACTATTTGGAGCCTTTGTTGTGCTGGGATAAGAACACATTCTTCTTACCTCACAAGTGATAGTATCCAGTAATATATATTGTTTCTGTTAATCCAAAGAATGGTCACACTCAGTTTTTACTGTAGCGGTCAAAAAAACTGCAACTTATTATCCACAAATCTACATGCTATGAATTTTCTGGCCGGTATCTAGTTATCTATGGTAATTGCTCTAATTCTAGAACTTATTCAAACGCTCCATGACCTTTATTGACCACTGGTTATTAGGTGTCTGTCAGTGTGCAAGTGCAATAAACTGTTGCTTCCAGGCCACTTTAGCTTCTTGAAATCCGTGATACAGGTTGTTGCTGACAACTCTGTTAAAGGACAAATAAACTTTATTTTTCACTTCTAGTTCTAGCATAGAAGCACAAATGAAAAATTAGTCATCCCTTGTCTGAGGATAAACTGGCAAGTACTTTTGATAGTACATGCCAGTTCTATCCTTTGACCAATAGCTGCCATGCTTCAATAGGAAGCAGGCAGTCTGATCTTGTCAGTGACTGTCTCTCTCTGCTAGTGCAAAGAGAGAATCTTGTTTTTTTTGCATGGGATCAGCAGAGGAGACCTTAACCCCCTTCGTGACAATGGACGTGTCAGGCACGTCCTGCCGGGAACTCCATTCCCGACAATGGAGTTCCCGTCCTACGGTGAAACTAGCGGTTTTCACGATCAACGATCACGAAAACTGCTTTAACGGTGCTGGTCTATTTCCTTCGATGTCGAGGCAATAGCCAGCACCGAAATTTCCTCTCTGGAGCACCCACGATCGCCCCACGGAGCGATCGTGGGCGCCATATTGACGGAGCAGCATGGCTATGCCCTCTTGTGGTCAGAGCTTCGGAAGTGAAAGAAAATTCACTTCCGTTGCTCTAAATATGTTGCTTGACTGCCCCTAGAGGCAGCTAGCACATTGCAATGTTAAAAAAAAAAAAAAAAAAAAAAATAATAATAATTACCTTAAAACTGGTTAGATTAGCCTATAGGGTTAAAATGAAATAATGTTTAGCATAAGGGATGGGGTTAAAATTAAATTAAAATATATTAAGGGATAGCATAAGGGTTAGAGTTGGGGTTAAATTTAGTGTTGGGGTTAAATTTAGGGTCCGGGTTGGAGTTAAAAGGTCAATATAGGAAAAAACAAAAAACACTTTTTGTTTTTTTCCCCATAACTCGCATAAAAATACCCACAAATATGGAAAAATGCATATTTCTGAACTCGGGACAACATTTAGAAACTATTTAGACGGGGTCTTTTTTAATGATTGTATTTGTGTAAATTATATTTTAGGTAAAAGTTAGAAAAAGTGTGTTTTTTTTTTTTTAAATCTTTAATCATATTTTATTTTTTTGTAGTAAATTATAAGATATGATGAACATAATGGTATCTAATGAAAGCCCTTCTTATGACGATAAAAACAACATATAATTTGTGTGGGTACAGTATGTGTGAAAGAAGGAAATTACAGCTAAACACAAACATCCCAGAAATGTCAAAACAGCCATTGTCACCAAGGGAAAGTCAAGGTAAAAATGTCTTGTCACAAAGGGGTTAAAGGACCACTGTAGGCAAAAAAAAAAAAAAAACAGCAAAGTGTAGATGGTGTGTGTGTAGAGAGATGCTTTAATGAAATAATACAAATAAAGCAGCAACAAAAGTACTTTAGCATTGTTTGTCCAATTAGTAGCCATATTTGGGGTAAGCGATAATTTTCTTTAATCCATTTAGGAATCTCCCATCCTCGGAGATGGTTACTGATAGAAAAGACTGGAATTGAAATCATCAGATATTCCTCAGTTATCTTGTTGGCCAAGGAAAAATGTCCCTGCTGTCACTATGAAAAAATGATTATTAGAAATCTTTACTTTAGTTGTAATAAACAAAGGCACAGTTTTAAAGATGATCAACATATGAAACCTTTTTTAAAAGGGACATTTGCGGTATCAAACTAACGTTGATACATCTGGTAGTGTTTAACCTGTACATACTGAAGTATGTTTGCATACAAATGCATCCAGGGAATACTTTTGCTTACATCACATGAGTATCAGTTCAGAAATCTACATCCTTTTGCACTGTGTATGTGCAGTAACAGTTTCATCCAGAAGGTGGTAACTACCTCCCTTTTGAATTGCGGTGGACAGAGTAATTGTTTGATGTCCTACAGCACATGTGCAGTGGTCATTCACATGCAGTCTGGTTCCCAGGATATACTCGGGACTCTAATTTTAGCACAGAGAGCTTAAGATTTCAACATGGGTGGCTTAATTCCCAGAAAAACGTTGTTAAATATGAAGAAGAAAAAAAAATGAAACAAATGCATTTCTTTTTTTAAAGTGTAATTTTATATGCAGTTATTTCTGCAGTTTTTTTTTATTTTTGAACTTTTGACTTAACATATTAAAAGTCACATTGTCTTACCACAAACCTCTTCACTTTTAACCTCCTACTCACATCGGTCATCTGATCACGAAATACTTCTCAAGTCATTTGAGAATGCATTCCTCAAGCAATCTATTAGAATTACTATATTTTATATATACTATTATGTCTATGAATCTGTAGTATAATTTCCACTTCTAAATTCAACATATACCTTCAAAAGATAAATATATTGATATTTAGACAATACAGTTTGCATTGAATATAACAGAACATGAAATGTATGTCTTGTTTTGCACAGGGTAAGAGATTTAATAATACAATTTGTAATGTATTTAATGTATTGACTTCTTACAGTGCCTCTGAAATACAATTTTCCTGGGAGTAACTGTTTTTTTTCTTCCTATTATTTCTTTCTTTCAGAGAATGATACACTTTGCATTTTTTCACCTTCGTCAGAATTTCCTGAAGGATTTTTCACAGATGAAGAGAGAAAAGATGGAGGGATTATTATTCATTTCATAATCATACTCTACATGTTTCTGGCTGTGGCAATTGTATGTGAAGACTATTTCATCCCCTCTCTGGAAGTAATCAGTGAACGTGAGTATTGTAGAACAGTTGAAATAAAATGTTGGGGGGGGGGGGGGGGGGGGGGATCAGACACTTGTGATACAAAGGCACTCTGGGAGTTGTCTTGACATATATCCTGTGGAAGAACTAAAACGCTGATCTTTAGTCTGCTTCATTAAAATACTTAAATTTATATTTTTATATTGAGGAAGTGGAATAACGCGTTGTAGCTACATATGTGTATTCCTTGGATTTTTACACATATGCTAATGATCTTGGCTTCCTCCTAATGTCACTGGTGCATTTATTAGTAACATTCCACAAGAACAATTTTGTTCCATATAGTTCCCCCTACACACTATCCATGGTGTCCTGTAGCGCCAACTCATTGCAGTAGGAAATCAGAGTGTTTTACTCACTGCAAGATCAGTTGCTGTGTGCTACTAAGGGTCTTTCCTATCTTGCATGCTATATAGTATTACAAAACATACAACGAGGGTGTGTGGGAGAGCTGACTGAAGATCTCTGATCTCTTGAGGCCTAACCACAATTAACAGTGGTAAGAGAGGTAACCAGGAGGAGGCAACGGCCTATCACAACTGTGACCATGTCCTCGTTTGAGTCTTCTCTTTCATGAAGTCAACCATTCCTCAAAATAAGACAACCAATATACACATTTGCAACCAATATACAGTGATTAGGGATTGTATTACCGTATTTTTCGCTCCATAAGACGCACCTAGTTTTTAAGAGGAGGAAAACAAGAAAACCACATATAGAACAGATCTGTAATAAATTCTTATCTCCCCAAAAGAAGTGGTAATGTGCAAAGCTAGAGACAAAACTAATACAGCTAACCTTATACACACCATTCTGCACCATGAGAAATGCAGTGTGCACCAGCCAAACATTAGCAGTCCCTGTGATAGTCATAAGACTGCACTGGTGACTAACCTTTAGCATCCCAGCTGCTTTGGACTACAATATTTTCCATTATGCACAATGTGCCAGTATATTGCCTCTCAATGTGCCAGTATTTTGCCTCTCAATGTGCCAGTATTTTGCCTCTCAATGTGCCAGTATTTTGCCACTCAGTATGCCAGGATTTAGCCACTCAGTATGCCAGGATTTAGCCATGTAATATTCCAGGATTTAAAAAGAAGTCTTGAGACTTGAAAAAAGCTCAGTGCTGGGCTGAAACGTTGTTATTTTTTGGTGGATTAAACTCCCTTAAACGGTGTGCCGAGTCTCCTATCTTTTCTTTTTGCTTTATGGGCGTGAATGACGCTCCCTCATGGCACCCGATACTTGTAAGTGTGTAGACCCATTCATACTTTTCAATATTCCAGGATTTAGCCATTTAATATGCCAGGATTTAGCCATTTAATATGCCAGGATTTAGCCATTTAATATGCCAGGATTTAGCCATTTAATATGCCAGGATTTAGCCATTTAAAATGCCAGGATTTAGCCATTTAAAATGCCAGGATTTAGCCATTCAATATGCCAGGATTTAGCCATTTAATATGCCAGGTTTTGTCACTCAATATGCCAGGATTATGCTCATTGTTTGCCACCCTCCTCCCCCCTTCGCCAGTACTTGCCTCCGTGTTGCTCTGTCTCCTCCGTGCAGTCTTCCCTCCTGCACGGAGAAAGGAAACTCTGGTCGCATTTTTTTTCTTAACTTTATTGAAGCAGAGCTGCTGATGCAGCCAGAGTTTCCTTCCTCCGTGCAGGAGGGAAGACTGCACGGAGGAGACAGAGCAACACGGAGGTAAGTACTGAAAATGTACTAATGTACTGAAAATGCACTACATTCGCTCCATAACAAATACGGTATTCTTTATTTGTTGATATCTTCTCCAGTTATGTTAAACAGAGAGACTATTTTGAAGTTGAATGGAAACCATGTAGGTAACCTCTATTTCTATAGGGATCTTGTTTAAATCTTTTCTCGCTTTGTCCCATATTTAGGCCTTGGCCTCTCCCAGGATGTTGCTGGAGCAACTTTCATGGCAGTCGGAAGTTCTGCCCCAGAACTTGTCACGGTTTTTCTAGGTAATTACTGGTTAAATTGGCGGAAATGCTGGCCCTCAGGTCAACCCTAATGTCACATTTTATTTGGTACCCCTACTTCAACTGAGGCATTGAGAATGTGGGTAAATAATTCTTAAATAATCATTCTTTAGAATATCCTTTTAAACCGTTGATTATTTTATTTTTTTAATAAATGTATTATTCTAGGTGTATTTGTCACAAAGGGGGATATTGGAGTGAGCACTATTGTTGGATCTGCTGTCTACAATCTTCTCGGGATATGTGCCGCCTGTTGTCTGCTATCATCGACGGTATGGCATCCAACAAACTTGATTTTCATCATTTGCTAAACCAATACAGTTCTACAGGAAGTTAAAACTAACATCTTTACTTTTGCTTATGTAATATCCCACTTATTCAAAACATCCGCTTACTCAATACTCATCCCTTCCTCTCCCTACATCCCCACCGTCACTCAATTCCAATCCTGTTTGTAAAGAAAAATCTAACTAAAAAAAATGGGATTAGTGAGTCAGATCATGATCTGCCTCACTTTCGAGCCTTCCAGTTCCCTGTGATGACACTGCACATCTGCACATGTATGGGCTCCAAGAATCATTTGAATATGGGCTTTTATTTAAACAGCATGGGAGGGGAAGGGATTCGTGATCATGCATAATATTTCTTGTGGAAACTACGTTCAAAGTTGTGTGGAAAACAAAGAAAAGAGAGCCCAGAAGCACTATACCCTACACCAGGTCTCAATAGCACTGCTCCATGACATCAGTAGGAATGAAGGGCCCCTACAATATAATATTTTTTTCTGATTTTCAAGAAAGTTGAAAACTTGAACTAGTTTGCAGGAGGAGGCAAGCGTTGCTTTTATAATTTTATTTTTGATATAAAACTTTCCTTTCTCCAAGGCCAGTCAGGCACTTCCTCGTTAAACAGGGTAGTTCAAGTTAGAAAAGCATAGCTTTATATGTATAAAACATTATTATATTTATTTAATCATTAGGAAGTGAAACACATAGTGTGGTGAGGAACAAAGGAGTTATGTGCTCGGAATTATATATTTCCCACAATTTGTATAATTGTTATACAATTAAAACTGATTTACACTGCATGTCACTGTGACTAACGAAGCTTGTTGTAATCCTTGTTTTGGCACAGATATTGAAGCTGTCTTGTTGGCCCTTATTTAGGGACTGCGTGACCTATGCCATTAGTGTAGCAGCAGTAATTGCAATAACGTTTGATAATGAGATTTACTGGTAGGTACCCTTTCTTTTTTTTTGGTGGGATAAAGGTTAGCCGATAGAGCTAAAATGGATTTAATGTATATTCTGAATATTCATTATATTTTGCTATATTCTCATTGCTCATAAAAAGCAATTTCTTGCAATTTGCTTCATCTTGGTAATATTGTATTTCCCATTTTATGTATGTGTAATACATCTTGCCTTTTTTGTGGGCTTTTCTTTTGTTTCTACAATAAAATGGTTTTATTTATCAATTGCTTTAATGGTACACTCGACAATTTGCTTTATAATTCCTTCTAAATGCATAAAAATCTGCTCTTTACTTCTATGGTAGTGATGCAATTTCTCACTCGATTTCTGTAGTAGCACCAACATAATCCATTTTGTCAGGTACCAATTAACATGCAACAGCCAGTTTTCCCATTAAAGTATGCCACATTTTGTCCATTAAAATGTGCCACTGTTTGTCCATGAATATGCCACAGACAGGTAGCCCATGAATATGTCACAGCTAATTTGGTCATTCATATACCACTGCAAGTTGCCCATTAATATGCCTCTGTTTGCCCATCAATATGCTATAGTCATTTTGTCCATGAATATGCCACAGCCAATTTGCCCATTTAATATACCAGTTTTCCAATGAATATGACACAGCCAATTTGCCCATGAATATGCCACTGTTAGTATGTCCATATGCCAATTTAGTTTGCCCATTAATATGCCAATGTTAGTTTGTCCTTTAATATGCCACCGCCAGTGTGCACAATAAAAGCTATTGCCCCCTCTCTTCCCTGCCCAAGTACTTATCTTGCTGGTGCTTTCTATGTCCCCAGCCGTCTCCTCTGCAGTCTTCCCTCCACGCACTTTAATATCCGGCGGCAATGACGGTAAGCCAGACTGCATCCGCTGGATGCGGACTGCTGGCTGCCGCCCTAGCGTGACTGTCTCTGTGTGAGACTGTCACGCGGGCAGCACTACCATGTTGGGCCAGCGGGGCCATGGGGCAGCTGTTTTTGTCCCCCTTTAACTAGTGGGCCCTGGGCAAGTGCCCACTTTGCCCGTTTGTGAAAATAAAATAGCTAGGCAACGCTAAAACCACTTACCAAGTTGAGATATCCAATTGCTATTTATTTTTATTCTTTTTGGGGAATAAGTTCATGACACACATTACAGTACTGATTGGCAGCTAGGTTTCTCAAGCAGTTCTTCAGCAGATGTAGATTGCTATGAAAAAGGTAAGTGGTTGCCAAATAATATTTTTTTTTTTCCCTTCAGAGAATGTATTCTGTCTAGAGAAGAATAAAGTTACTATGTATGGTTTGAAATGTGCTATTTAAAACTGATCATTTTCTTTTACAGGTATGAGTCTGCATCTTTGATTTTAGTGTATGGGTTATACATTCTGATGCTGTGTTTTGACATTAAAATTAATCAGTACATGATAAGAAAATTCAGCCCTTGCTGTAGTTGTTGTGCTGAAGCACTGGAGGAAGACACAGAACAGGAGCCTTTAATAGGTTGGAAAGAGGAAAGTGTCAGAATTGTTCGGCGCCAGTCAAGGTCAGATAGTGGAATTTTCCAAGAAGATTCAGATTATTCTCAGCTTTCCATAAGTTTGCACGGGCTTCATGAAGTTTCTGAAGGTAACTGCTTTAAACAGAGGAGATACTGTATGGATTTTTTTTATTTTAACCAAAAAAAATGTATGAGCCTACAACTGCGTCATAGTTGAGTATGGGATATGTGTGGTGCCATTCGAGGAATCTAATTCTGGGACCAGAATTAAATTCAAATCCTCTCCCAGTATTATCGTTCCCTCTGCAAGCTTCTTCAGTGGACTTAAAGCCTGTGTTATAAAGCTATGCTGTTTTATATTTGGAGTGTAAATTGTAGCTAGGGTGATATTCATATTCCTTTTAGAAAATGTATCTTCCCTTCCTGGTCTTGTGTCCTCTAAAGGAAGGTTGTTGGATAATATAATTGCCACTCCCTTGGTTTTAGTTTGATGGGTACAGAATAAATAAATAATATTTTTGAATGACTTATTATAGAATGTCTGTTAGCTTTAAAATGTGTCTTCTTCTGTATAAACGGGATATCAATATTCTCATTCCCTAGATCATGCATCAGTCTAGAGCATTTACTGGGAATGTTTAGGCCCTTAACGTCTAGGTCAGTGATGGCGAACATTTTTGGGCCCGAGTGCCAGTGCCGGACTGGGGATAAAAACCGGCCCTGGAAATAATTGTAAACCAGCCCCATTGCATCACATTATTTTCTTGTTCATAAAAAGGAAAAACATGCATTTTAAAGCACATTTGAAGAGTGCCTTATGTATAGTGACTGAGATATAACCCTGCACAGGGATATATATAACCCCAGTATGTACACAAGGTAATAGCGCGCACACTGCCCCGATATATGCCCCATAGACAGGGCAATGCATAGGCCCAGTTTGTACACAGGGTTATATGAAGATACCCCTGTGAAGAGGTATATATCAGGGCAGGGTGTAAGACATAACCTTGTAAACATAAGACGTGCAAAACTAAAATTTTTGTTTCGTTTTCGTCCATTCGGACGAAAATGTTATTTATTTCGTCTAAAACTAATTTCGTTCATTACTGCATTCGTTTCGGACGAAATTCGTTCATTATTTTCGTTTCGTTTAGCTGTATTCGTTCGTTTTATAGAATACGTGTAATACTATTGGCTTTCTATAAACCGAACGAGAGCCCCATTCATAAGAAATTCTTATGAATGCGGCTCTCGTTCGGTTCATAGAAAGGCAATAGTACTACATGTTTTCTGTAAGCCGAAAGTCTATAAACCGAACATTCGGTTTATAGAATAGCAATAGGATTACATGTATTCCATAAGCCGACAGCCTATAAACCGAACGTTCGGTTTATAGGCTGTCGGCTTATGGAATACATGTAATCCTATTGCTATTCTATAAACCGAACGTTCGGTTTATAGAATGCCAATAGACTTACATGCATTCCATAAACCGAAAGTCGTTCGGTTTATGGAATGTAAGTGTACTATGCTATTGTATTCTATATACCGACTCTATTTCAGCTTATAGAATGCAATAGTACTACGAATGGACGAATGAACGAATGATTTTCGTTTATTAACCATTCGTTCATTCGGCTTTCGTTAGCCGAAAATGCTATTTTCGGACGATAATGCATTCGTCCTAAAACGAATGCACATGTCTAGTAAACCTGCCCCCAGATTGCACTCACAGGACTTGCCCCAGCACATAGATTGCACTCACGGGGCTTGTCCAAGCACCCAGGACTTACCCCTTCACTTAGAATGCACTCACAAGACTTGCCCCAGAACCAAAGACTTATCTGAGTACTTAGATTGTATTCACAGGACTTGCCCCAGCACCTTGGACTTAACCCAGCTTGCAGATTGCCCTCACAGGACTTGCCCCAGCACATAGATTGCCCACACAGAACTTGCCACAGCACCTAGGACTTACCTCAGCTCAAAGATTGCACTCACAGGACTTGCCCCAGCACATAGATTGCACACAGTCACATTTACAGACACAGTCACACAGACCACAGTCACACCCACACTTATAGACAGTCACACCCACACTTATAGACAGTCACACCCACACTTATAGACAGTCACACCCACACTTATAGACAGTCACACCCACACTTATAGACAGTCACACCCACACTTATAGACAGTCACACCCACACTTATAGACAGTCACACCCACACTTATAGACAGTCACACCCACACTTATAGACAGTCACACCCACACTTATAGACAGTCACACCCACACTTATAGACAGTCACACCCACACTTACAGACCACAGGCACAGACACACAGTCACACTTACAGACACATATACACACATACACACAGTCACACTTAGACTAATAGACACACTTACAGGCACTCTTGCACTCACAGGACTTGCCCCAGCACATAGATTGCACTCACAGAACCTGCTCTGGCACTTACAGACACACTTGCAGACACACAGTCACATTTACAGACACACTTGCAGACACACACTCACATTTACAGACACACTTGCAGACACACACTCACATTTACAGACACACTTGCAGACACACACTCACATTTACAGACACACTTGCAGACACACACTCACATTTACAGACACACTTGCAGACACACACTCACATTTACAGACACACTTGCAGACACACACTCACATTTACAGACACACTTGCAGACACACACTCACATTTACAGACACACTTGCAGACACACACTCACATTTACAGACACACTTGCAGACACACACTCACATTTACAGACACACTTGCAGACACACACTCACATTTACAGACACACTTGCAGACACACACTCACATTTACAGACACACTTGCAGACACACACTCACATTTACAGACACACTTGCAGACACACACTTACACAGTCACACTTACAGACACACTTGCAGACACACACTCACACAGTCACATTTACAGACACACTTGCAGACACACACTCACACAGTCACATTTACAGACACACTTGCAGACACACAGTCACACTTACAGACCACAGTCACACTTACAGACCACAGTCACACAGTCACACTTACAGACAATCACACCTACAGACACAAGAACACACAGGCACACTGTCACCCAAATTACATATAAACACAGAATCTTTTTTCTTTTACACACAAAAAAACTTATGAATTTAGTCCCCCTCCCTACTCATTTACCTTTATTTGCAGGGAGGAGGATGGTCCAGGCGCCATTCAAATTCTTATGAGCACTGGATGTCCTCTCACATCCGGCGCTCAGTCAGTCTCAGGGGGCAGAGCATCCAATTTGCTGCATTAAGTAAAGCGGCCAAGGCGGCCTACCGGGATTCTTCCCGGTATACCGGTAGGCCAATCCGGCCCTGCCAAGTGCCCAATTTCCTGCATGCAACCAAGTTCCAGACCTCAAAGTGCCAACACCGCTTTATATTAAACACCCACATACATATTCTCACACATACACACAGAACATGTATACAAACATACATTCCCTCACATACACACAGCACATGTATACCCACATACTACATACTTCTCATGTATAAGAAAATACACATACATACAGCACATATATACAAAAATACACATACATACAGCACATGTATACACACACTCTCACAAACATACAGCACCTGTATACACACCTAAAAACTCACACTTACAGCACATGTATACATGCATTCTTACTCACACTTACATGCAGCACATGTACACCTACATGCAGCACATGTACACACACATACATACATACATACATACATACATACATACACACCTACTCACACATACAGTGCAGGAAGTCTCTTCCTTGGCAGAGCTGCTACACTGCTGTGTGAAGAGGGGGCGTGTCAGCTGTCAAGCTGATGTCAGGAGAGGAACTGGCAGACTAAACCAACTTGCGATCTGGTGGGGTGTGCTTTTACTGAAATGATTATCCTGCTGGCTCCTGAGCAATAATACTGATGTAATGGCTCCGGAGGCAACAGGATAGCATTTCTGTAAATATTTATTTTGCAGTGAATTTTCACTTTGGGACAATCCTCTGTTGAACAAGCACTTGCCTCCACTATGCTCGTTTTCAACTTTGCGCCATGGCCAATCCTGCTAAGGATGTACAAGCGCCACAAATGTCAAGCAGTATGCTCAAGTGTGTCTGAGTTACGGCCTCCACCTCAAGCTTCCATACCACTGGCAACCCCTGACTCAAAAACCAGAACTGTAAGGAATTTTAGGTCACTAAAAACAAACTTAATAATGAATGCAGCTATTACCTATTCAGTGACTTCTGTCTGTTGGCCAGTCTAACATGGTGCATGTATCAGGGGATGTATTACGTTAGCTCATGACTGAGGTAGATGCACATATCAATAAAAAAAAAGTAGTAAGGCAAATCGCAATCTGCTTTACAGACAGACATCTATCTTTGTTTCCTGTTATATGAATATTAATGGGAAACCAGTTGATTATTCTAATGTCCAAATAAAGAAACCCGGGTGTTGCAAGTCTAGTCAACTTTTAAGTAGAGATGTAAATAATGTAGCATTTCTTTAGTTGGATATATGTTATGTTGCCATTATTTTTTTTCTCCTATTGATCTGAAGTCATAAAGGATGTAATACTGTGTTGTAGGAGGTGTGATTTGGGCAAATATGCAGGTGGAGAGTACTAAAATGATGTACCTGGGCAAAAGTAGGCACTGCCAGAGATCATAGGGTTACCCTGCAGGGTTTTTTTTTTTTTTTAAGAAAAGGAGGAAAAACTAGATAAGCAGTGGGCAAAATAAAGTGCTGCTACCCTTTCTGAGAGGAGGAGGGTTGGCCTGTAGAGGCAGCAAGCAAATGTTCTTAATACCAAGCATCAGGTCAAACAATGTTCCCATATATACTGGTAGTGGAGAATCAAACATTTTTTCATATGGGCACTTATTAGAACTATATGACGAACTTAGAAACTGATGTACACATGCATTTCCCTTTCGACTGTAATGTTGTTTTTGTTTTCTATATGTTTATCTTTATGTATTAGATCCGCCAAGCGTTTTTGCAATGCCAGAAAATGACATCCGGAGAATTCTCTGGGTTTTGTCTTTGCCTATCATCACCTTGCTTTACCTGACCATTCCTGATTGCAGAAGGAAAACGTGGAGGAAGTGGTTTATTTTGACATTTTTAATGTCCGCGGTTTGGATTTCTGCCATAACGTACATTTTGGTATGGATGGTGACAATAGTGGGTAGGTAAACTACAGGTTAATAACATATTTCAGCAAAAGACTTCTATATGTCAAAGAAAAGAAAACACCAGTTTCATTTTAAATCCATCAAAAATTGCTAAATTATTTTAAATGTCAAGGAGAACAGTTTTACAACTTATGACTGCACATGCCAAACAAGGACAAACGGCTTCCCAGATGTCGGAGAAAGCTGGGGATATTGTGGACAAGCTTTCCAGAGACTTGGTTTAGCTTGCAAGATGTCGTGTAGGTAAAAGTGGTGAGCCTTGGGCAATGTGAAGAAAATAAAGGCCATACAGAGGAGCACTTGGTGACAAAGCCAGCAATATATGGGGGGGGGGGGGGGGGGGGGGGGTTTAACTCTCAAGCGGTTTGTAAGCTCTGATAACTTTTTTAAATGTGATCCTTGAAGGAACAGTAAGTCAGTGGAGGGCTTTAGCAAGTGGATCTGCACCTGAGGAGCGGTGAGCAAGATAGCAGAGGGTCACATTAGTCAAGATGGGGGACTATAAGGCAGAGTTTAAAGTTTTCATAACCTCTCGGATGAATGGGTGGGAGCAGACTATTTTTGTAGGATTTGGCAAGGGGCTTCCTGTGACAGGGGAGAGTCAAACATCAAAAGTATTACAGGTTGCTGGATACAAATGTGTCTTATTACCAGAAAAATAAAATCATCTTGGACAAGTAAAGCCCCATCAGTATCTGTACTTTGTGGACTCTTGTATTAAAGGCACTCTGTCAATCAAAACATGCGTGTACTATATGGAGAATAAAAATGATGAAAATAATCTGCAATTATAATGTTAGCAAAAGAGCAAGCAAATGTATAACATAAGAGAAAGGTTTTAAATGTCTGTGGTGTCTCCTGTTTGACATTTACCTGTGACTTGTTATGCAAATGAACATATTTTGAATTTTTAAGGTGATGTCCTAAGCAAGAGACAAAACAGACACCTCTAAAAACATATGTTTCTTTTATGCATTTGAATACAATTTTGCCAGCACAATATATAGATAATGTTGTAACATTTTAGATTTTTCATTCACTATATAAGTAATGTTTAGGTTGGCAGAGCCCTTTATGGCTTATTAGTGCAGCACCTGGTCATCCAACAGACCTTGGTTATTATGCATTTAGGCTGATTTTCAAATATTTGCAACAGTCTTTTTTCTCAAGATGGCTGAGTGGATTTGTAAAAAATGGACCTTCTGAATTTCGGTTTTATATTAATGTTTATAATTTAATTTCCGTATTACATTATTAGGATGGTTGAGACAGTAAACCAGATGTACAATTTCTGACACACTCTCCACCCTTATGCAGTAGTTTGTAGCTGTTGGCTATTTCACAGGTATTGGGTAGGCAGCATGTTCTCAGGATATAAGTGCGACATATCGCTAAAAATCAGAAGCACCACTGGCAGTGAAAAGGCTGATCTTTGCCTAATTAGAAGACTAACTATAACCATTTTAGCTCCTGATACACCATATTGAATCTTGATTGTTTAACGTAATATATTGCAAATTTAGTTCTTTAAGTATATTTAATTATTTAAAGGTAAACCTATTTAATTGGATACTGACCTTTTTTAAAAGCTTGCATTGTAACCAGAAAAAAAATAATTACAAGCCAAGTAAATAAACCATATGTGTCTATTTATCCAGCCTATGTTAGATTGGATCTTCATGCTGAATTTATTCTAAAGGTTTTTTTCGGCTTCGAACAGGTCACAAGAAACCGTAATGGAGACCAGCAAATAACAAATGACATCCTGTTCTTTGGATGTTTAAAGTCTGCCTGGGAATGTAAATAATGTAGAAATGTTAAAGGATGCGAAGTCGCCATATATAAATGGATAAAGCAGATTATTTTGCAAATTGCTTTGCAAAGATTCTTGTTAGAATATTGAAGAGATCAGTCAGCGAGAGTAATTTACTTCCTGTGCAGGAGTGTCAGCAGGACAGATCTATGTTCTGCCAGGAAATGTAAAGGAAAGGTTTAATTTGTCTCCTTGGCAGCACACAGTCCCATCCATATTTGCATTAAAGGCATTTTTATGCATTTCTAATCCTACCAATGGGATGCTGTTGATGACAGGTTAAATCATTTTTACATGTTTTGTTTTTTTCTTTTCTTTTTCTCTATTAATGTTCCCGCACGAGTTGTCTAAATCATAAACTTGTGTATTGATTATTGGAATGTGTACAATAAGAGTATAACAAATGTACATGTTTGCTGGATTGATAATCGGCAAATATGTGGATTAAGGACAAACCACATTTCTGTGGCACAAAGCTGAACAAAATGTGGTCCTACAGTTTTTGGCAAAAAGGTCATACACTTTTATTCAAGGCAGGGGCAGAACCCAATATGGTAAGACCATATTGGGAATCAAATTCCAGCTGTGAGTTCCTTTTCCCAAAGCCTTGTTAGGTGACCGTTCCACAGCTTTTCATTCAACTGCACATCTCCGGACACTCGCCCAACATTTAGCAGGGCAAGTGGTCATGGGATCTGTAGTTCAAATAATGCCATGTTCTAAGGACAAGTGCTTAGTATAGATCTCTCAGGCCTATTGGTCATTGTGAAATAATGAGAGTCCGCTCCACTTCCTTAAATCAGACGAGGTGAAGACTTTAAAATCGTACATTATTAAAGTGTGTGTGTTTTCATAAATAACCTCAATCTATGAATATGCAGTTTTGACATCTATTGCTAAATGGTCCATAGCAACTCCCAGCTGAAGATTTTCACGCACTAGCATTCCTAATCTATGAAATGTCAACCATTGGAATGGGGTACTTTATCTTTTTTTTTTTTTTTTTACCTGTATAAACATAATTTCAATGCAGGCATGCATCATCTAGCACTCTCGTATCTAATTCTGGTTTATTTTAAGGCAACTGTAGGTTACTGATACCATTTGCAGTTGTAGATCTTTACAGCTTAATATAGATCGTTCTATTTTTCATTGCAATCACAGTAACTTCATGTATCCCGTTGCCAATTTAATCGGAGCCCACTAGAATTTTACAAGAGCCCAATGATATTCCTGTAAATCCACTACCTTTAAGCATTCTGCTTTTCACTATTGTCCACTGATCTTAAAGGGACTTTGTAATCTAAACATTACTTAACCTATTACAAAGGCTCTACATGTTGTGTTGGCAGTATCCATAGATTAATATCAAAATGTTTTAAATGTCGCTTATTTGTGACCTCTTAATGGGGCTTGTTATGCAAATTACATATTTTGCCACCTTTAATCCTATTTGCTTGCAATTATACTAACACAAAGTGTTGATTTATTTTTATTATTTTATGAAATCGCAGTACACACAATGCTGGGAAGAGTCATTCTAGTCCAAATGATGAGAACCATCAATTAATGTGGTGTTCTGGACTAGCGTGTTTAGCCAGCATGTGAGATGGCGTGGTCTGGTGGCTAAATAACTACTGAGAATTGTTATATTCCATAATTGTTTCAACCACAAGCCTATCTTTTAAAGGTCTTGCTTTACCCAGGCTACAGTAACCCCAGCCTTGCCATTACTTGCCGTGTGTTTCAAGCTCACAGTAATATTTAAAAATCTCTCCTGCAGGTGAAACATTAAGCATACCAGACACTATAATGGGACTTACGTTACTAGCAGCAGGGACCAGTATACCAGATACTGTTGCAAGTGTTCTTGTGGCAAGAGAAGGTAAGAACATTTACTGATTCATCTTTCATTGACCTTCTAGAGTTAACATATATTTCTGGCCCTACAACTTATACTTTCCTACAAATACAGATGGTACTGGTGCTGAAACACAATTTATTGTGAACACTAAGGGAAACCTGTGATCAAACTATATAGCTCTCAATGCACTTTCTGCCAGCATCTTGTTTTCTTGGTTAACCATGGCAGCAGTGACGTAGCCATGTCATTGGACTTGTATGAGAGATGAGGTGCCCGTATGCAAATATGTACATCCCTGCTGTGTTTAGACTGAAGGCCCATTCCAGCCTAAATTTCTTTTTTGTATCTCCCCAGATAATGTTAAGGCAGTTGGATAATTTGTACTATTTTGCCTCTTCTTATTTACAGCTTTTCTTTTGTGGTGGAGCGTGAATTCGGTTTTTATGAACACAGACGACCGCTGCAAATTCGGCATCAGAGTCACACTCACTCAATACGAAAATTTGTATATTTTTCGTGCTGGTTGAATTGGCAACAGAGTGACTCTGATGCTGAATTCGCAGCTGCCGTCTGTCTCCCTGATACATTTTGTGTACTGTCTGTTTGGAGCACACAAACTTCGGAAATATACAATGCAGCTCGATGCTAGGTGTGCGGCGCACAGCCTTGGTTCCATGCCTCATTTTCACCCACAAGCTGGCATTTTTTTCTGGCCAGCCTCCAGGACGTGTTTCCTGGCTTGAGTGACATTGAGGACTTTTCTGGTGGAGTATTTTTTTTCCAGTCAGCACCTCTTTCTATCCAGTCTCGTTTTGCTTTTTAGATTATTTTCCCTACCAGCCGGCCCTTTTGTCCAACCATGTCCTCATCCTACAAGATAGTGGGGACTAGTTTGGGAGCCACTAACAGTCCAGGATTTAAACCTTTTTTTAATTTTTTTTTTTTTTTTTAAATATACATTTGTGTAATCTCTAAGTTCTTGACTGTTAGGGGGGTGTGAGGACTGGTTTGGAAACCACTGCTCCAAGAGATCTCTTTCTTAGGCTGCAAGCATTGTCTCCCAGGGAGAAAGGGGATGAACACTTGAACAGCCCCACTGTGTTGCCTGTACTAAGATTGGCAAACGCCTCTTGACAGACTGCTTATCACAATCTCTATACATCCTAGCACTATTCCTTCCATTGCCTGCCTACCTGCAAGTAATACAGAATTATAACTCCCACTTTCTCCAAATATTCTGCATAGGGAAGTACTGCCATTTGGAGCTTAGCTGCCTCTTATTATATAACATGTAACCTATAATCACTGTTAAAAACAAGGCCAAATTATAACAATGTTCTAAGCCTACATTTCAGTCCTATTTAATAAAGAATAATCAATTATTTAAAATGAATATTGGATATAAATATGCAACTCTCTAAATTTGACGTTTTTTTTTTCGTTCCAGGAAAAGGAGACATGGCCATGTCCAACATTGTGGGATCCAATGTATTTGACATGCTTTGTTTAGGAATTCCCTGGTTTATTAAGACTGTTTTTGTAGATCGATCATCACCTGTTGAAGTGAATAGCAGTGGGCTGACTTATACCATCATATCACTCCTGTTCTCCATTTTGTTTGTCTTTGTAGCTATTCTTTTAAATGGGTGGAAGCTTAATAAGAAGTTGGGTATTATTTGCCTTCTAATGTATTTCGTCTTTGTTACACTGTCTATTTTGTACGAGCTTGGAATTCTAGGAAATTTTCCTATCCGTTCCTGTGGTGACTAATAAACATCACATTTTGAAAAAGGGCGATTTTTAATTGTATATCGAATCCATCTTAAGTGACTCTGTACCTGAGAAAGTAAAATAAGTACTTCAAAGTACCAGCTGCTGGAAAATTGAATGCACAATTCTCAATAACGGGTAGTCTGAGCAATGCAGCATCTTTAATATTGGTCAAATACTCTAAACACCAGCCCAAGTAAAAGGCATAATAAAGTAATAAAAAAATAAAAATACAAATATATATATATATATATCCCTCTGCAGGCTGTCATGAGAATGTTCTCACAATGACTTCCTCTTCTCTCCAAATGACATGACCCTCATGCCCTTGTATTTTTAGATTCCACAACTATGTAAAGCACTATCAGAAGGCATGGGGATCCCTGAACAAGTCAGGAGTACCTTCCCTTTCCCAGTGGAGGGATTGCTGTGCTTATGTTTTGAGCATATGTGCAAAACTTGCAGAATTGAGTTAGGTGGTTTTTACATGCCCAAATATGCAAAACAATGTATAACGGAACATACAAAAATGTAAGGGATGCTTAATGAAGATTTGGTATAGGAGGTCAAAGTAGACCTCCCAAATGGTCTATGATTTTTCCAATTGTATCTTTTTTTTTTTTCTTTTTTTTTTTTTTGCTTATTTTTGAAATTGTGACGTAACATAAAGAGCACTTTTCATGTTTGACATAAACTTTTCAAAAACCGCCAGTAATGTATTTTTTTCTTTGTTTGTGTTTACCAGTAGGATAATCGCTGTCCATTTTACCTTCCAAATGCCAGATGTGTGAAATAAATAGGGAGCAAGAGTTAAGATGGGAAGCCACAGTAAAAGATGCAAAATATTACTTTCTTTGATACTCCAGACATGGTTTAATGTTACTGAAGGCTAGAAGCCGAGCAGCATCATATTAAAAGCACAATCTATTTAAGCGACCATACCTCTATTGAGACGGCAAAACATGTCCCAAAGAAGTAAGTACTCCCACTCGCCATCACGGCTCAGACCAGAACCCAGCACTTACGGGAATATAAAGTGTTAGGCGCTACAAAAATCTATATTCTACAGTATACAGAATTGTGAATACGGATGCTGCTCACTTCTAGATAAATACAGCTATCCCCACTTACACAAACACAAATAATATAATAGGAGAGTGCAAAGAGAATAATATGTGACTGTGTGTTTTCTCAGTGATGGTTCTTATTCAAAGGGACTTGGAGGAGACAAAAAAAAAAAAAAAGATATGATACTTAATTCGTTAATGTTAAATCTTATCAAATATCAAAATGCCAAAAGTACCCAAAAAATAAAATAATATAAAATAGTCCTCACTGCTAATAAAAAAAAAAAAAACCCCAACCTTTCCAATTAAACTGAAATCACAAAATCACAGTCCCGGAATGGCGATGGTTCCTCTGCCCGCTAGTGCCCATGTTGCTGCATCAAAACCAGGGCCGTCTTTAACGCGGGGCAAACGGGGCATTCCTGGGCTCTGACTGGCACACTATTACAGGCATCTGACTGGCACAATATTACAGGCCATCTGGCTGGCACAATATTACTGGGCATTGGCTGGCACAATATTACTGGGCTCTGACTGGCACAATATTACTGGGCTCTGACTGGCACAATATTACAGGCATCTGACTGGCACAATATTCCTGGGCTCTGACTGGCACAATATTACAGGCATCTGACTGGCACAATATTACAGGCATCTGACTGGCACAATATTACAGGCATCTGACTGGCACAGTATTACAGGCATCTGACTGGCACAGTATTACAGGCATCTGACTGGCATAATATTACAGGCATCTGACTGGCACAATATTTCTGGGCTCTGACTGGCACAATATTACAGGCATCTGACTGGCACAATATTACTGGGCTCT
Organism: Pelodytes ibericus; assembly: GCA_036172795.1. NCBI lineage: Eukaryota > Metazoa > Chordata > Amphibia > Anura > Pelodytidae > Pelodytes > Pelodytes ibericus. The sequence continues at coordinate 164,610,545 of CM069858.1, forward strand.
GACTGGCCCAATATTACTGGGCTCTGACTGGCCCAATATTACTGGGCTCTGACTGGCCCAATATTACTGGGCTCTGACTGGCCCAATATTGCAGGCATCTGACTGGCCCAATATTGCAGGCATCTGACTGGCACATTATTACTGGGCTCTGAATGGCACAATATTGCAGGCATCTGACTGGCACAATATTTCTGGGCTCTGACTGGCACAATATTACAGGCATCTGACTGGCACAATATTACAGGCATCTGACTGGCACAGTATTACAGGCATCTGACTGGCACAATATTACAGGCACCTGACTGGCACAATATTCCTGGGCTCTGACTGGCACAATATTACAGGCATCTGACTGGCACAATATTACTGGGCTCTGACTGGCCCAATATTACTGGGCTCTGACTGGCCCAATATTACTGGGCTCTGACTGGCCCAATATTACTGGGCTCTGACTGGCCCAATATTACTGGGCTCTGACTGGCCCAATATTACTGGGCTCTGACTGGCCCAATATTACTGGGCTCTGACTGGCCCAATATTACTGGGCTCTGACTGGCCCAATATTACTGGGCTCTGACTGGCCCAATATTGCAGGCATCTGACTGGCACATTATTACTGGGCTCTGAATGGCACAATATTGCAGGCATCTGACTGGCACAATATTACTGGGCTCTGACTGGCCCAATATTTCAGGCATCTGACTGGCACAATATTGCAGGCATCTGACTGGCGCATTATTACTGGGCTCTGACTGGCACAATATTACTGGGCTCTGACTGGCACAATATTACTGGGCTCTGACTGGCCCAATATAACTGGGCTCTGACTGGCCCAATATTACTGGGCTCTGACTGGCCCAATATTACTGGGCTCTGACTGGCCCAATATTACTGGGCTCTGACTGGCCCAATATTACTGGGCTCTGACTGGCCCAATATTACTGGGCTCTGACTGGCCCAATATTGCAGGCATCTGACTGGCACAATATTGCAGGCATCTGACTGGCACATTATTACTGGGCTCTGAATGGCACAATATTGCAGGCATCTGACTGGCACAATATTACTGGGCTCTGACTGGCCCAATATTTCAGGCATCTGACTGGCACAATATTGCAGGCATCTGACTGGCGCATTATTACTGGGCTCTGACTGGCACAATATTGCAGGCATCTGACTGGCCCAATATTGCAGGCATCTGACTGGCACAATATTACAGGCATCTGACTGGCACAATATTCCTGGGCTCTGACTGGCACAATATTCCTGGGCTCTGACTGGCACAATATTCCTGGCATCTGACTGGCCCAATATTCCTGGCATCTGACTGGCCCAATATTCCTGGCATCTGACTGGCCCAATATTACAGGCATCTGACTGGCCCAATATTACTGGGCTCGGACTGGCCCAATATTACTGGGCTCTGACTGGCCCAATATTACTGGGCTCTGACTGGCCCAATATTACTGGGCTCTGACTGGCCCAATATTACTGGGCTCTGACTGGCCCAATATTACTGGGCTCTGACTGGCCCAATATTACTGGGCTCTGACTGGCCCAATATTACTGGGCTCTGACTGGCCCAATATTACTGGGCTCTGACTGGCCCAATATTACTGGGCTCTGACTGGCCCAATATTGCAGGCATCTGACTGGCCCAATATTGCAGGCATCTGACTGGCCCAATATTGCAGGCATCTGACTGGCCCAATATTGCAGGCATCTGACTGGCACATTATTACTGGGCTCTGAATGGCACAATATTGCAGGCATCTGACTGGCACAATATTACTGGGCTCTGACTGGCCCAATATTTCAGGCATCTGACTGGCACAATATTGCAGGCATCTGACTGGCACAATATTGAAGGCATCTGACTGGCACAATATTACTGGGGTCTGAATTTCACAATATTCCGGGTATCTGACTGGCACAATATTCCTGGGCTCTGACTGGCACAATATTACTGGGCTCTGACTGGCACAATATTACTGGGCTCTGAATGGTACAATATTACTGGGCTCTGACTGGCACAATAATACTGCGCTCTGAATGGCACAATATTATTGGCATCTGAAAGGCACAATATTACTGGCATCTGAATGGCACAACAATTATGGCATATGTGTGTGTGGGGGGGGGGGGGGGGTAACATTGCGATGGATGGCAGGATTGCATGCAGGGGAGGGGGCAGGGTCCAGGGGGCCCAAGCAAATGCTTGCCCCTTCCCGTCCTTATGACGAGTTAACTCGTCATAAGAGCCGCCGCGTTAGCGACCTTATGACGAGTTAACTCGTCATGCAGTCTAGCCGGCGGTGCGCTCCGTGGGCACCGCCAGCTAGTCTGCAACGGGTCCAGGACTAAGCCTCGCACCCGAGGCAAAGCTCCTGGACCCGATTGGTCGATTTCCGGGCATGTGATCGCCGTGATTGAGTCATCACCGCGATAACATGCAAATTAGGTGGCAAAGTCAGTGTTTTCACACACTGACTTTGCCTCTAATTCACTCTCTGTGCTTCACAATCTTATAGTGAAGCACAGAGAGTGACCTGTAAGTAAAAATAAATTGATTAAATACAGAGGTAAAAAAAAAAAAAAATTGAACCCTTTCATTGCTGATCACAGTTTTTAACTGTGATCAGTTTCCTTCCACTTTATGGCCCTCATTTAGTTGTTTTTTTTAAACAGATTTTTTTATTTTTACAATTTATAAAGTTTTTTTTAATAAATAAAGGTAATTTTAATATATTTATTTAATAAAATGTAACCCCTGCATGCCTGTTGCATGATTTTTACTGATCTGACATCGCACTCTTCAGCGTTTTTTTCTGTCTTTTTTGTTATGGGGGGTTTGGGAACCAATATTTTTCTTTTTTATTAGTTAGTTAATTAGGGGGGATAAGTGGGTTAGTGTTGCACTAGTTATGTAGGTTATTACTGGGAAAAACTTTTTTTTCCTCAAAAATGTCCTCTTTTATATTTATTTTTTAATACTAAAATGTAAATTATTTTTATGTATAGGGTATCAAAAGAAAGCTCTAACTGTCCTCTAAAAAACAACATATAACTTGTATGTGTAAAAAAAATTATGTTTCAAAAACCGCGTATTAAAAATTGAAAAACGCTCTGGTCCTTGGCCCAGGAAAATCCCTGGTCCTTAAAGGGTTAAAGACGGCCCTGATCAAAACACCTGTGTCTGTAAAGAATGTCCCAGTACGGAATGCTGGATGAAAAGATTGCTGTTTCAGTGATTAAGACAGCTCTTGCTCATACATACGAAGTGGTGGGATGTGGAGAAGAGGAGCACTTGCACTTGTAAGTCAAAGCTTAAAAAAAAAGCTAAATTCTTTGCAGACAAAAGGTACTTGACAGCAGTTGAAACAACATCTATGCTGATATTGTAACCCTTCTGTTCCATCTGACAGCCCAAAGCAGCGTAATACACTCTGCCCGGCGTAATGCATTGGCATTCACAGCACTACACTCTGCCCGATGTAATGCATTGGCATTCACAGCACTACACTCTGCCCGCATAGAAAGGAAACAAGACACATGCTTGTGTGTCAACGATCAGAGAACGAGTAGCACTTATATCTTTGTCTCAATCTGAGAACTAATCCCCCTGCAAGCTCATACCCAAGGTGTTAATAGAGAACACTGTGCAGACATACAAAATATACATCTATCCCTGTTGTGTGCTCCATTCTACATGTCACATATATTTATCTTTTCATTTGGCTCATGTATGCCATTGTTTTTAAATTCATTTGTATGTATGTTTTAATAGTACCATATATTGTTTACATTCAGTTAGTCTATTTGTGTCATCCTACTCTTGTGGTAGTGCCCATAACAGTCTCCATACTATACTTGAAACCATTTGTGGAACTGCTAGTGGATAGTGGCAGCTTATACACTATATCTGTCTTCCTTATACTCTTTCCCCTCTATTGGTGCTAACTTATACCTTACAAAATATTACTCCCCACTTATTCGCAGTAGTAGAGAACAGTTTAAGAGGAAAATGTTATCTTTTGGACAAGCACATCAGAAAGTGCCAGTTTATTGATAAGGAATATTAATATACAGAGAGCATAGAATTGCCCTCCAGAATACGTGGTAGAGTTTAACCCTTAGAGAACCAGAGATTTTAGCATGCCAAAGACCAGAGCAATGTTTCCCTTTTTTGATATGTGGTTGTTTAAATGTAATATAGTTAACATTTAATGAACCAATATAAGTTATGTCGATTTTAAAAGGACAGTTACAGCTTTCTTTGTATACCATATATCAAGGGTGCCCATCATGTGGACCACCGGCCAGAGAGGTGCAGCCTGCTTGAGACTAGCAACCCGCTCCAACAAAGTTTGCCCCAGGTGTCACTAACACCCGGTGCTCCAATAGGGTCAGAGCATGAGGGGGCGGAGCTTTCTTTACAGAGTGGAGCACCATGTCCGTGACATCCCAGTGCTCAAATGGAAAAAAGCAATGTCTGTGTGTATCACTCAGTGTGTGTGTGTGTGTATGTGTAAATAAGACTGTGTATTAGAGTGTTTGTGTGTAAGTAACTGTGTGTGGAAATGTGACTGTATTTGTGTATGCACGTGTGATGTGTGTGCATTTAATGTGATGTTTTGTTTTTTTGTTGCTGGAGAAGCTGCGTCAGGGAACCAAGTTCACGCACAAAGCTGCAGACAGCATGGAACACATTATCACTCCTCTACCCTGTGCATGATGTCATGTAAACGGGTCAGAGGGAGGGAAGACACACTAACGCCAAGGGTAGTTGCGTGGAGGAGCAGTGACTGCATGTGTATTTGTGGATGTGTGTTTGTGTGATTGTATATTTTTGGCTTTGTATATGTATTTCTAGCATCAATCTATGATGGAAATGCCCCAAAATAAAAAGAATACCAGATTAAATAACATCATTAATGTGATCATACCCATCCCAGTGACATTAACACCTTGGAATGCGCTACTCAATCTAAAAATTATTAACCTAACCAAAATCATCATTATGCATGGGTGTAAGAATATATCCAGCTAGTGGATGGAATAAATTAGACCTATCCTGGTGTGATGCGATACTGCTAGAAAATTCATCCATGTTTCTGTTGGTGCGATGGTTAATTAAATAAATGCGATATGTAACGTTAAAACTGTAGGGTCAGGAAACCATTTCTCCCAAATGTCTACCTACAAAAGGAAAACATGTAGTGACACACTGACAATGATCTTTATCCAGAATGATCTATGTCTTAGGAACCTGATGAACAGATACCTGCTCCCACTGAAAGATTGTAATATAATACTGCAATTCAAGAAAAAGGCAAGTAAAATTAATGTGATAGAAAAAGAAAACTTATATCCCAGCTTTGTTCAACCGTTCAGAATTCAGTTTATTTTGACTTTTTTTTTTTTTTAGAAGTGGAACTGTGATGAATAAGCCAAACAATTATTACAGTCTCATAATAAAATAAAATACAGCACTAAAACCCCACAATGCAGACTTTGAAACTAGCTGTGAGAAAATGGCTTTATTAAAAACAGTATGTCCATTCATTTAAACTGAATGACTAAGACATGGTGTTAAAAAAAAAAAAAAAAAAAATTGTAACAAAATTACATAAACACCACACAAGTAAAGGTTTCAAACTAAAAACCAAGTCTTTTACAGTTCTATTAACTCACTGTTACTAAAAATTATTTACCAAAAATACTAAACAAATATGGGAATGTTGCTGGACAAAACAAGGATTTATGCATTGCGATCTAAGCGCACGTCGATTTCTCTGCCATTTATTTTTATGCCATTCATTAATCTGCATGCCTTTTCTGCCGTCTCTGGGGAGTCAAATCGCACGGTTCCACAGCCTTTAGATTTACCGTTCTCCATTTTTATTTCTGCAAAGACTACACGGCCTGAAAAGAAAGCAAATATATAAAATTCAGACCACAGAGGAACAAGGGGTTGAGCACTTCCACTACATCAGGTGGGAAACGAAGATAGGTGAAGTATCCCTTATCTAGAAATCAGTTATCCAAAATTTGTGTTGGCTTTTGCCACAAGTTGCAAATTCCACACACACCTGTCAGAATACAAGCACACAACCATACTGATTCTCTGCACTTTGAACAACTCAATTATATCACTTACCGCACTGATTAAATTTCTCTTTTAGTTTTTGCCAAGTCAAATCAAATGGTAGCTGAAATGAAAAGGAAAACAAATAGTGTAATACAGCAATATTTACACACAAACTTTTTTTTTTTTTTTTTACAAAATATAATGGCTTACATTTCTAACAAATATTTGGCATCCTTTGTTCCCCCGGTCTCTTAAACCACTTCCAAGTTGCCCAGCGCCAAATCCTCCAAAACCTCTTTCCATGTCCATGTTCCTGTCCAAACCACCTCCAATTCGATCAAAGCTGGTGTTCATTCGATCCATGCCAAGACCCATACTCATGCTATTTACTGCATTCATTCCACTATCTATGGAATACAACAACAAAAAAGATAAATATGTAATAAACATAAAAAGAGTAATATGAAGACGTAGTAAATATATCATTAAACCTACTCATTCCAGATCCTAGAGGACCCATCGCAGAAGAGCCCATTCCTCCAAAACTCCCCACCATAGCACCACCTAGTTTTAAAAAAGGAAGTAGAATAAATGAGTTACAATATAGGACTATCCCACACCAAAGTAAAGATATACACACCTTTTATGTACGGTACCATTTAATATGGATTACCATTGTAGGATTAGAAATTGGAAAGTCGAATCAAGAAATTCCCAAATTAAACACACAACTGCAATTGTTAGGCAATGCTTATTAATATATAATAGGCATACTACCTGCTGATGACTAGTTTCATTTGCAATAAATAGCTTTACTCTTTTAAATGTAAAATATAAAAATATCTTTATGGCAACACTTATCAAAACTAAATAAAATATACACAGACAAATGCTCTGTTACCTAAACCACTAAGACAGTAAGAACAGCAGTACAAACTATACTAAGATTAATGTGAACAAATGTGTACCTCACAGGTATTCAAAAACAATGTGATGATGAGCAAAACATGGAAATAAAATTTCCTCAGACATTGGTAAAGAGAAGGGCTATACTTTTTTACGCCTTCTGTTAATAAGTATACATACAAGAACCAAAACCGCAATTAGTGTTTGGTTTGTATATGATGAGGCCTTATGATACCTGGCTATTTTTACAGAGTATTGCAGGTTCTATGTATGTTAGAGGAAGTATCTGAGGCCATTTGCCAAAAGTAATCTGTGAGACTGATCAATTACAAACATTGTACAGATGGTTTAAATACAAAAAAGCTAATTTCTATAAATTTGTGAAATGTCACATGTTCACTCTTTAATGCAACAACAAAACTTATTTTAAATAAAAGGCAACGTGGTCAGTGTTCATCCAGTTACCCTTCTCTTAACAATATTGGTGTGCCAATGCAGCATACATATTCAAAGCGATTAAGAGATTGATAAAAAGTTTAGAAAGAGGTAGATGAGTTACCCATTCCTCCAAATGACTCCCCAAATCCACGACTTAAGCCAATATCACTGCGGCCAAATTCCCTGTCCATGGTGCCTCCCATTCCTCCTCGGTACATATCTATGAAGGGGGAAAAAAATCCTATTAGTAACATTTTCTGGGGGTGCTTCTAAGGGGTTTGTGGTTTCATCATACACCATCTTACCTCCCATATTGCCCGTCATGCTTCCCATGCTAGATCCCATGCCTGCCATGCTGCTTGCCATGCCTCCACTCATGCCAGTGCCTAAACTGCCTCTGAAGTCATCCACACCACCCATCCCTACACAAAAAGGAATAAAATTAATGTTTATTGACAAAAACAATCAACCAAAAACATGGGTGGTGGAGGGTCTACGTATGAAGCAAGTCCGACAGATCTTTAGACGTTACTATTTAGTTAAGAAGTTCGCAAAGGTATAATAGATTTTTTTTAATTCAGAATTTGAGTGGAGGTCATATAAATGTGTCTGTGACAATGTGATTTTGTTCTTTTTTTTTTAATTTTTTTAGCCTTCAAACAGTACAAAGGCAACATAGATATGCATTGGAATTTGGGAGGAAGGGTAAGAGAATTAAAGCTTTATTTCTTTATACATAGACCCATTCATACCTGCCATTCTGTTTACTCCGCTAAATCCTGCCATGTTATTCATTCCTTCCATGCCACCAAATCCACTTGCTATTATTAAAAAAAAAAAAAAAATATTTATAATAAATATTAAAGTTTACATTACTTACTGCGCAGGCAATACACAAATAGCGTATTGCAAATAAGTGTTGCATTTTGAATAGAACCTACCTCCCATTCTATTCATTCCTCCGAAGCCTGGTCCATCCATACCCATGCCTTAAAGATTAAAACATTATTGACAAGATTGACAGTTTTTATATCCTCACCTCAATAAACAAAGTTAATTACACTCCAAGGTGTGCAGCTCTAAGCAATACTTGCCTCCAGGCCCCACGTTTCCCATGCCCATTTGTGTTGTACTGATTGGCTGTCCACCTGGTCCAAGGCCCATTCCAATACCACCAAGTCCACCTGTTAATATAAGCAATACAGGTTTGTGTGGAGTTTACATAATTTAAACACTAATGCTGGTCTTGACATTTAGCTGGAACTAGAGAGCCACAGATCCCAAAATCCCTAGTGCAGACTCCTAACTTGTTTTATATAGAGCCGTATGGAAGGACTATTTCTCAGACTCCTAAAAATAACATGGCTAACTCGTGACTTGGTATGTCTGTCACCATAATAAAAAGTGTTTCTTTCATGAACATTCAATATAAACTGCAATGTGAAAATATTTAAACAATTAATTTGGTACTTACGAGGTAGCTGAGGTGTTTTACACTCCATTGCATGGAAATCATCATGAGGAACAGATTTATCATCCTAATAAAAAAAAAAAAAAAAAAAAAAAATATTATATATATATATATATATATGAGTAACATAGCATTGACAGACAAAACAGAGGGCTGCAAAAAACGTGTCTCGTATTGTATCTTACTTACCATCTTTACGTGCATTGGTCTATCAAACAAAAACTGCCCATTGAACATAGCTGAGTGTAAGCTTGTAAAGGAATAATAGAACAAGATTGTACTGTACGACTCAAATATACCTTTTAATTGAGCCGCAAAAACAAAATCCTAAATTAAAATGTTGCTGGATTTTAATTTTATAACTATACATTAGGACCAGCAGGCTGAGAGCAATGATTCCTGTAAGAATATGGTTGACACAAACTTTTTACATTATCTGATATAGTAGTCTATGGAAATTTTGCTAATCACCAGCTAATAAGGGTCTCTAATTTCTGAAGTCTACCACTATGTATGTTATAGCCACGGTTTTATATGATGTAAGGATACAAATCGCTTGTACGGCTTCAATTGCTTGATCAAACGTAACTGTTCCCATTCCACGGCTTTTGCCATCTTTATCCTCTTTAATGTCTGCGCGCTTTACAGTTCCTGCAATACTAAATACTTCCTTCAGTTTCTTCCAACCAACCTTGAAATCAAGCTGCAAAAAAAATAAAAAAATAAAAATTGGGAGAATTAGAAACACTAGCCATGCCAGCAAAAAATAAAAAAAGCATACAGTTTACAAGATGATTGGAGAAAGAAGAACTGTCACATTCATGGAAGTAATTAAGTTCAAAAACACCCTTCAGTCAAAACGAACACACACTCAGTAGCTTAAACATACATTAGCAACAAACACGGTTGTTCCAAGTCGTCCTGCTCTTAAGGCGCTGATAATATCTGGAGGTATGTTGGGATTATTAACAATTGAAGGTGGGAGATTCATGATTCCTGGACCCATTTCAGAGTTATGGCCACCAGGGAATGGTGCTCCGCCACGCTGCAAAGCTCTTCGTGCATGTTCACCATCTGCATCCTACAAAGCACAATCTGGTGTTACAAATTACATCTTTACAAGAAGAATGAGGATTGGCACATCAAACAAAAATGCATGGGATACTGTAAAGCATTTGAAAATATTCAGTGAAAACAATTATATATATATATATATATATATATATATATATATACACACATACACACACACACAGTATACACCTCACAAAAGCAGCTTTAATTAAAAAAAATGTAATCTATGTTATGTTAACATAAACCCGATCAGTTTTCCTGTTTGGAAAGAAACGGGATCCGAAGTTCCTAAATGACTGCCAGTTCCAAAAAGTAAGCAGTGAACTGAACCTTAAATTGGTAGTGAATTATTAGGATTTTATAACCATCTGCCACATGTAGGCATTTATAATTAGAGGCAATTTCCTTAGAGCAGAGCAAATCAAACCCCGGGAGCTAATAATTTCAGAGGACTTGAAGGTAGGTAGGCAATGCAATAGAGCAGCAGGAAATGCTAGCAGAATGCTTGGTTGCATAGGGAGAGGTATTAGCAGTAGGAAGAGGGAAGTGCTCATGCCATTGTACAGAGCACTGGTGAGACCTCACTTGGAGTATTGTACGCAGTACTGGAGACCTTATCTCCAGAAGGATATTGATACTTTGGAGAGAGTTCAGAGAAGGGCTACTAAACTGGTTCATGGGTTGAAGGATAAAACTTACCAGGAAAGGTTAAAGCATCTTAACATGTATAGCTTGGAGGAAAGACGTAACAGGGGGGATATGATAGAAACATTTAAATACATAAAGGGAATCAACACAGTAAAGGAAGAGAGTATATTTAAAAGAAGAAAAACTACCACAACTAGAGGACATAGTCTTAAATTAGAGGGGCAACGATTTAAAAGTAATATCAGGAAGTATTACTTTACTGAGAGGGTAGTGGATGTATGGAATAGCCTGCCAGCAGAAGTGGTAGAGGTAAACACAGTCAAGGATTTTAAGCATGCGTGGGATAGACACAAGGCTATCCTAGCTATAAGACCGGGAACGGGGGACTAATAAAAGTACTCAAAAAAAAAATAAAAAAATTGGGCAGACTAGATGGACCGAATGGTTCTTATCTGCCGACACATTCTATGTTTCTATGTAGGGAGCCATTGCTCCTAGAATTTGCCCTGCACAGCCTGAAATTTTTGGATTGTTTTGCATTGAACTGTATAGACACATCATGTCCATGGCTCCTAAAAATAACCAAGCTGGCCCCTGAAGTCTACAGATATTTGTCAACCCTGCCTTAGAGTATGTTCTTTTAAATATATTTACTGTAAGCTAAATGGTTACATGTCAAGTCCAGACTTAATATAAATCCAACCCTGCAAACTTTTATTTCATACAGGAGCCGCCATAATTATTTTAGTTCTTAGATGTAGGAGATGCCAGTATAAGAGCTTGGAGGCATAGTAAAATGGAGAGGAAAAAAAAGGGCTATTCTATTAAACAAGTACCTTCCAATAATGTAACTTCAATAGGGAAGTAGTTAAAAGGATCCATACAGAAGCAAATTAAATAGTGATTTTTTTAATTTTAAACTCTGCTCTGGAAGAACAAAAAGCTCCATAAAAAAAATCTTACCGCTTTAATGTTTAGGGGTCTTCCATTTAGATCATGCTTATTCATCACGTCAAGAGCTTTAGTAACAAATTCCATATCCTTAAATTCCACAACACTAGATATTAAAAGAAATAAAAGCAAATATGAATATTTCAAACATAAGCAATGCTGGAAATAATTATAAGTAAAAAGAAAGAAATGCAAAAACTTACCCACAGCCCTAAATTCATAATCACAGGGAAAATAAAGAAAGAGAGAGAATGTGTTAGTTAATATGTCACACTTAGGCACAGATGACAAATAAATAAAAAAAAGGTTGAGAGTCTGATTTTTACAAATTTAGGTAAATGTTAAGATGTTACTCTGAAGGCAATTCAAAATGTGCTGCATATTAAAAGATTCAAATGTATTTTTTTTTTTTTTTTTTAGAACTCATGCTATTCCACAAATACAATAAAACTATTTTTTTCTGTGAAGTACTTAAATTCCGATTTATAGGACAATTTAAACAACACTACAATATTATGTAAGTGGAAATTCACCATAGAGAACTTTTAGTGTATGCCTCTACAAACATGTGGCTAAAGTTGTGGAATCAATTCCAGTAACAGAAATAGAAGGCAGGGATACAAATCTTCCTTCTGCATGCCCAATGACAGTCACTTGTCTCATCAGAAGACTGTAAGCCTTAGCAAGTTTATTCAATTTCACTTTAGAAATCTAGCTCAGGGATTCAGAACGTTCACAGCAATGACTGTTGAGCAGCCCTGCAAACCACAACAGGCATTTCATAAATATTCAAAAGAAATTCAGTACAATTCAAGTAATACTGTCAGATTTGCCAGTGAAGTTTAGAAAAGAACAAGTTTATAATGGACCAATATTCAGAACCTGACAGCCTTCTGCATTGAGCTTTGATCAGCAAACTTACAAGAGTTGAGCAAGCAAAATGTTTGAAACAATGAAAATGCAGTTAGTCACTTTCAAGTCCATGTAATTTGTATAATAGAATAACAGACTGACAACCTTGGAACATTCATACTGCAATACAGTATAAAAAAAATGAAACTTACTCCCAAAAAAAACTTGAACAGGTGTTACAGAAAACTGCTGAGGGACTGTTACACCTCAAGCAGATTGTTGCCCACGGCACTTACCCTTGATTTTCCTTCAGCATCCTTAAAGAGCTCCACGTATGTAACCTCACCAACTACATAAGACATACAAAGGGAAAATACCAAGAGACAATGCATTTAACACCAGTAGCTTTCTTTACTGTGCCCTGTGCACAACTCTACAAAAACATAACCTATTATTCACCAACAATCAAACCCAGACCAACATGCCTCCTAACTATGGCTACATTGATTTAGCTACTTTTCAAAAATGTGAAGCAGCCACATTGAATCAAGAGCAATACAAACTACCAAATTTATCCTCATTATTACAGTGTGTGAGATTTGGCCAGTATGATATAGTTGGTGAACAAATTCAGATGCAGAACTGGACCCTTAGCCGACATTAACACTTTAGGATTTGTCATCCAACTCACAACAACTGTTTTAAGGTGACTTTCTACCTGAATGTCTTCAATAGTGAAATTGCCTTAAAGATCCAAATTTACAAGTCATGTGTTTCACAGCAAGCTACAAACAAGGGAATACAGTGAATAAAACCAATCAAATAGTCATGTCACCTTACAACAGATACACCGAGGACAATTAAAAACATTACATTTTAAACAATCTACAACAGAGCCAGTTGATTACATTTTGAACATTAATCAATTTCCACAGTAAAAAGGTATAAAGCATACTTCCCCCCAACATAATTATAATTTGTTAATGGGTGGGAATTAAATGGCATGTTAAGCCAGATTCACAATTCAACATAAGCAGGCCTTGAATATAATACTGCAAAACAGACATCTGTGGCAGTATAAACAATAGACACCAGTTTCTGTACAATACAAAATAAGTCATGTTTAATACTGTCCAGTAATGAGCTAAAATGTTTAGCTTGGATAATCGTAAGTAAAAAAAAATACAATACATAACTGACCAAATAAGTCAGTATGCCATGCATACATGGCTTCTATCGTAGACTGCTGTATGGTGGCAATGTAATGGTATTTTAAAGTTGGAAACTTACAAATGTTGCATCTCACGTAATTGGTAGCAGCCTTTTTTTTTTTTTAATTGTGAAAGGAATGAGAAGCCTTGATGAGCTCACAATTACAAAACTATCAACGCTTACCTTTTTCCCTCATGAGATCTTTGATGGCTTGCCACTTCATGTCATATGGAATATTACTGATGAATACTCGATTCCGACTTTGACCCTTCTTCTCTCCAGAGCCTGATGGTTTTTCTTTACTATATGGATGGAATCTATTTGCCTTCCTGTTTCCGGACTTCTCCTTTAGTGAAGTTTTTTCTTCTTTTATTATTTCTTCATCTCTTTATAAAAGATACAGTCAGTGTTTACAAAAGAGTATCTTTTGTTTATTACATTTATACTTCAGTGCCAGAAGTGAAAATAATTTAGGGTAGATTGGGAAAGTTCCCCCTTAACTAACCTTAAAGGGACACAGTCACCTACCAATTGTTTGTACAGTGAATGTAGAAAATGAAAGATCACTTTACCAGTTATTGTTCACAGTCAACAGTTATGTTATACGTGCCCTCCCACCATCATGCCACATGTACCATGTAATTTCCACGGTGTGGATGGCCACAATTCTTGGCAATGCACCATTGTCCACTGTGGACATGAAAAGGTACCATGATACATGTGGCATGATCAGTATATATACCCCAATAGCTGTTGATGGTGAACAATAACCTGTGATGTGATGCCAACCTATAGCTGGCATGACATCACCGGCGTTGTTATACCACAAGAACCGTTATAGTGATGAATAAAATTATGTGTGATAATGTATATTTATATGTATACTTGGCCATTCCCTAACACTTAATGGAGTTTCTAAGTGACTTAAGAGATATTTGTGTTTTAAATTACATGATATGTTCATTGACGTGGCAAGTGTACCATTTGTGCCGTAATAGAACTTTTTTTTTTATATAAATATGCTATATGGCATATTGAAACTATTAACATGCCAATGAAACATTGATCAGTAAATATTATATATATATATATATATATATATATATATATATATATAATAAAAATATGAAATATAATTTTTTTACAAATTGACTACACATTGCATGCAAATGCATAATATAACAGAAATTAATGTTTTAGATGTCTGTGGGGTCTCCTGTGTATAACATCACCTTGTACTTGATTTGCAAAAAGTCAGTTTGTTCATATCAAACCACAGATGACGTCATGAACAGGGGACACCAGAGACATTTCAAACCTATTTGTATCTTATTTCAAGCATTTATATGCAATCCTGGTAACACAATGTAAAGAGTGTTTTTCGTCATTATTATTCTCTGCATTCACAGTATAAGCAATGTTAAGGTTGACAGATTCCATTTAAATAATATATTGTCCACAGGTAATTTTCTTTATACGTGGCACTTATCGCAGAGTGGACTCAAAGTATTTAATGCATGCTCTTAACCAAATCAGATAATAGATACCATTACAAAATTTCATCGCACCAATTTTAATGGCATCAGAATGGTGAATGGCTAAGTTAATACCATCAGAAATTTAAACATATGAGCCTGAGGATTTAAGAGCAATCTAGTTTACCAAACGAACTCTCTCAATCAATGCATGTGTATTTCATAATCAACATGCAGTTATGCCAAAACAAAAGAGCATACTAAAATAATGACATTGTTGACTGTGCTTTATTAAAAAAGCTGTTCGTAAAAAAAATTAACAAACGAAGCTTGGGATGTATGATAATTAAATCTCAACGCCTGAACTTAGAAATATTTATGGCGTTTCATAGCGCCCAAGATTGATTGATTTCACCCTGGTTTTGAAAATCCTCAGTCTATGAACCTGTGGCCACATTACATGGATGAAAGAAAAACACAACAATCGGGACCACAATCATCCATAGACCAGCTAAATCATGGCATAGCACTGACCGCCATATTAGTGTTTACATATTTCGCGTTCAAACTTTGATTTACATGAGGCTGAGCATGGTAGAAACATAAGGTCACAGCAGATCTATACTATGGCTTTGTTGTAAACATGGCGCCTGGTTGTTGCCCAGGCCTTCCGACTCTAAGCAATATAACCTAGAAGGGAAGCGTTCACCGTAGCCTCTTTTCAGGAAAGGCTATGTTGTGAAATAACCGGACTCCTCATACGAGGTTACATCGTCGTAGCCCTCGACACTCGAGCGGGCCGCCATTGCCAGTTAAGCACCTACTTTTTGTCTTCATTGGAAGGGGCCTCCTCTCCCGCGCTGTTATCACCCAGGTCATCGCTCACGCTGACGCTGTTGTTGTCGCTGCTGTTATTCAATGCGTACTGGGAATCTTGCAGGTCGATTTCTGCCATCTTTCACAGGTCCGATGTTTCCTCACACAACAACCGGTAGAGCGTAGAGAGATTTCAAAAGGCCGCAACCGCCTCTTCTTCTCTAAGTGCGTAATCAGACAATGGTCTCGCGAGAAGAGAGCAACGGCGTACTGGGAGATTTTTTTTTTTCTTCAACAATAACTTTATTCAGTTTGTCTTCGAGAACTAGAGGCATTACAATAAAATAACACACCCACCGACTGACCAAGCTTGTTGATAAACAGATTCTATTATTACTATGATCCTTTGTATTTGGCTACATAAAGCCTCATCTTGTTTGCCAACAATCAATCGTCTTTCACAAAATATTTTGTATAGGTAGAATGTTTTGTTTATCAGTGCAAAGTATTGATTGGTGTGTAGAAATTACGGATCTAACGAATTATTGAATTATTGTCTCTGGCAGACAGCTTGAGATGTTGTTGTACTACTACTTTGTACCAACTATCCATTGTTGCCTGTATAACCCTGTAATGAGTGTGCGTTCTGTTGCTGGATTTAATCTGCTGTCATAAATTCTATACATTGTTGGCCTCTGATTTAAAGGGACTGCCTAGTGCCCAAAATGCATCTTCCAAATATTAATGCATATTAATGTGCTTTCAAAGTACCGTATTTGCTTGAATACAAAGACAAGGTTTTGTTCAGAGCAAATACTCTTAAAAAGTCCCCTTACATTAGAGGTTCGTGTTATGATCAGACTTCAAATCGAGGTCTGACTATAAGACTGGGATCCAGGTCTCCCGAAGAGCTGCAGGGGACCTGGATCCCCTCGCAAGCAGCCGGTGGATGTCTGCGCAGACATCCTCCGCTGCTGCCCAGCACTTCTACCAGGACATCTGGGGGAGGGGGCAGAGAGCCAGCATTGCGGGAGGGAGGGAGGATGGAGAGGCACCATTGGGCAAGTCTGATGGAGGAAGGTGGAGAGGCAGGAAAGAAACCAGGACTGCCCACACTAGCTGTAAAAGTAATTTCTTTTTTATTTCAGAAACCAATCAGAATAATTTCATTCAAATGAATGGGATGTCCTCTTTCTCTAGTGATGTCATTAGACAATGTGTTGCATTGTTAAGAGATCTTACGGTGTACAAGAGCAAAGTCAATAAGAGTCCACACAATGTATTCAATTCGAGGAGCACAGGAAGTGACTAAATGAAACAAAACTTTATATCCTCAGTGTCTATATAATAAGTGCGGCTGCACCTGTAGTATACATGCAGAGTAATCACATGGGAGGGCTTAAGTCAAATATTAAAAATGGGATTAATGCAGAATGCTTGCATCAAATCACACTGGGTAAAAAGCCTGTGCACTACACAAGCAGTAATCTTCATCTTGAACCAAAGTGAGTTTGAGGACTAAAGTGTCCCTTTAAGATATATTTAACCAGCATGTCTCTCAACTGTACCACTTTTTGGGACAAAGGTAGAGCTTAGCAGGATTAAATCTGCAATCTTACAGTAAAAATGGAAGTCTCCAATATCTCAGACAGCTGAGTGCAGTAGCACTGCCAGTGTGAGTGATATATGCATGGTAGTGCTGACGCTTGACCTCCCAAGCAACGGCCTCTCCTCGGCGTTCTGATATTCTAGGGGCAAGAAATGGGGGGGGGGGGGGGGGGAGGCATGCATTAAGAGGTACAGGCCTGATCTCTGAAGTCCCACATATCAGTATTCCGGAACGCCAAGGAATAAAGTTGGGAAGTATGTGACAGTGTGAAATCACTAAGCATAATGCTTTAAAACTTGCTTATTTTATCACTAACTGGCTAGGGCAGTGATGGAGAACTGGGGGCATGGGGGCAACTCTCAGGTAAGTATGAGTCTCTCAGGTGGCACTTGACATCTAAATGTATTGTTACCATCATCATATATGGAGAGATATGAAGCATATGGATACAATGAGAGGGAGCAACTGAAGGAAAAGAAACAAAAACAGGGAAAAGGAGAAACTAAAAGGAAGAGATCCTGGAATAAAAATGGGAGACGGGTCATAATATAGGGAGAAATGGCACTTTGAGCTCGGAAACTTGACTAATTGCGTAAAAATGGGAACTTGGACTCAAAAACCTTTGCCATCACTGGTCTAGGGTGTTGTGGACTATACATTTACCATGATGCTTTACAATGGGAGGCTGAACAACGTAATATACATTTTACCATTATTTCATGCCAGTTCCTTTAGTTGTTATAAAATACAGTATGTGCAGTGCATTGTCTGCACATTATCAAGCGTCTTCAGCTTAATAAAGAGTTTATCTCATGTTAGAAGGCTGGGGCAGGGCAAGTCAGTTTTCAGGCGCCCATATTGCACACAGGATTTACCCTAGACTTTATTGGTGTCTAGTGGTGGTCAGCTCAATGTCTTTGTATTGCTCAGATGCACAGACATCCTGTCAAGCTGTCTCCTGTGCATCTCTGGTGTCTGAGTGACCAGGTGATCCCATGACCCCCGACGCTCTCTCTTCCGTAGACAAGGAAAGAGTGCTTAGAAGATGTCTATGTGCACAGATATCATATGGTCTGTTTACCCCCTCAGAGAGTAGGCTGGCAAGGGGAGATAATTGAATTCCCTAAGCCAGCGTCTCTGCCAGATAAGGTGCCTTTAATCAAGTACCTCCTCTTGCGCCCTCTGGATATTGGGCAGGTCGCACACCCCAAAGGCCGACTGACTATTTCCTAGATTAGGAAAAATGATTATCTGTCATTTTTATCTGGAACCCGGATAATATCCTGGCATATGTTGTTTGGTTGATGTATTATATACTAGTAAATATCACTGATATCCATCAATTACTTATGTAAAATAAGAGATGTAGCTGGGGTTGTTTGACATCTTCATTGCTAGCTATCGAGGGATCCACTTACATACTGTTTTGTAGAGGTTTTTTTTTTTTTGCATGTCTGCCCAATCTCAGAGGCTAAAGATATGGGGGCCTCTCTTCAGATGATGTGACTCTTTTCAGATAACGGATGACACCAGCCGGACCACACTGACAGAGCCAATGAAGTCCAAAATGTACATCTGTGGTTGCTGTTTTCCTGATGCAGAGGAGACCTACCAGACATTTTGTATTTGGACTGCTCTTACGGGTGGGACTAGTCTCATATGCTAATAGAGAGGTTATCTCTGTAATGGTGCAAGCAAAAAATGGTGATGCCCCTTCTGAGTAGGTTACATCCTGGCTATTAGAGCTTTTGTTCGCTCTCGGTGGGGCTCCCAATTCTTTGTCACAGTTGGAGCATATAAACAACAAAGTTAATAATCAATCTATAAAAAGTACATGACAACAAGATCACATAATTTGAAAGTAAATTGGTTGAAAAGTAATATCATTTACTTTACTGAAATGGTAGTGGATGCATGTAATAGTCTTCCAGCTGAAGTGGTAGCATTTAATACAGTGAAGGAGTTTAAGCATGCATGGGATAGGCATAAGCCTATCCGAGATATAAGGTAAAAACATGGACTAATGAAAGTATTCAGAAGACTGGGCAAACTAGATAGGCCAAATGGATCTGCAGACATATAAGGAACAGATGAATAATTTTATATATATATATATATATATATGATTGTTACTATATTATATTATATGTTTGTTGTTATGTGTCAATCTGTTTATTTGCATAAACTTGTTATCATATTATGATTACAAATAAAAAACCTCTGGTCTGGTAATAAAATGATTTGGCCTTGCTGTTTATTTGAGGCTTGTTTAATTTAAGTATCTTAGCTTTTGTCCCATGGGCAATTTCAACATTGTAATGTCCAGACATATATATGTCCTTATGCATCTCCTTATCAAAAACACGTTTCTTAACCACCTCTTCACCAAACTGTCATAATGAACATTATCAGTATCCTTAATGATGACCATCCATACATAATCCTCATGTAAGCAGCTACTATTTTTTTATTAAAATCTACCTGTTCTATTATTAATTGATGTCCTCTGCTGTGTTTTCATGAGAATTACTACTCTGAAGCCAGATTTCTACCGGACATACCTGAAGTGCTGTCTCTTTTCAAAGAGTTTGTAAGTGTATCCCCTTAAGGGGGACTGACACCATCTCCCTGATTTTTGGAAAATAGATCCACTATCTCTCATTTGAGAGCCACTATATATTTTTCTCACTAAGGTGCTCAATCACAGTTTGCTCTCAAGCGCATTTTTATGTTTTTTATGTTCTCACTTTGTTGCTGTGTGGTTTAGGGACACACTACCTAAGTGCTGCTAAGAGCTAAGATATCAGCGCTGGTTACACTGTTATATTATTGTTTAATTTAAGTATCTTAGCTTTTGTCCCATGGGCAATTTCAACATTGTAATGTCCAGACATATATATGTCCTTATGCATCTCCTTATCAAAAACACGTTTCTTAACCACCTCTTCACCAAACTGTCATAATGAACATTATCAGTATCCTTAATGATGACCGCACTGGAAGTCTTAATGTGTGCCTGCAATGTAAAAATGACAAACTTGCACTTTGTAGAGCGTAAAAAGATGCCTATGCATTGTGCTAGGTAATTTGCAAAACTTTTATTCCTTACTGCTATGATTCAGCATAAACATCAATAAATACAAAGACCACAGGTGGTAAATAAAAATGCATCAGCATCCGCCTGTCCCAGAAAGCTGACAGCTTATATCCACTGCAGTATAAGCAGAGCTTTTATAGAAGGCAGCAGTTTCTAGTAAGTATATCAGCATTTATGGATCTTTGTCATTAAATGAATTAATAAATACATAGCACATACACATCTCATTTAAACAGTAGTTTATGAATAACCAAATATTAGATCACAGAAAGTGTACCATTTTCGGAAATTTTGCATAAATCCTATATATTCATATAATACATATATTATATAACCACAGTGATAATATTAAAACTTTAGACGTATTTGGCAGAATTAACCTGTTATTCCAGAATCACGAAAGAGAAAGTTCACAAATGGAAGGGTCCGCGATCTGGCCGACCACAAGCCCACGGAGGGATACAGAGGAATCCTCTGACGACTCCGACACTACTCCTGCTACGGGCACGTCTGCCGCTCTTTGTCTGTCCAGTAAGAGAGCAGGGGCGTATCTTATGACATCATCATGCAGGCTTTGGCCACAGTTGTAAAGTGAGACTGGCTGGAAGAATTTGGACGATGCATCATGGGAAATATAAACAAATATTGTATATGTAATTATTGTACATGATTTATATAAGTGTTTGTTTAAAAAGTTATCTAGTTACATCTTATGTAAGTGGTAGTGTCCCTTTAAGCACAGAGCACCAGGAGTACAGCTTCCATCAGTATGTAGTTAGTCAGACACAGATGACACCTGTTGGTCAGGTAGTGGATACAATAAAACAGATTTGATTTTCCACAGAAGAAGACAGTATAGGCCAGTGATGGCGAACCTTTTTGAGCCCGAGTGCCCAAACCGCAATACATGCCAACTTTTTTTCCTCAAAGTGCCAACACGGCAATTAAACCTGAATACTGAGGTTTAAGCTTAGAAAAAACAACTCTAACAGTTGTCCAAACTAATTAACCTCTTTTGTTTTAAAAGAAGAACAAAACAACAGAGAGTTCAATGATAGAAACTGTTTCTTTATTGAAAAAACATAAATTCTAGTAAATTAAAACACACTGGTGTTCGGTGGTGCTTTACATAATTACATCCGTCTTATATCCAGTTTTGGTGCAGCTTTCTATGTATGTCAATGGACATGCATTTTTCATCAGGTCTCTCTCCATCCAGCTGCACCAAAACTGCATGTAAACTGTGCCAAAGATGCGTACAAGGGGATATGTGTGTGTGTGTACTCAGCTGTCTGTGTGTACTCAGCAGTCTGCTGAATATACACACTGCTAAATACACACACAGACAGACTGCTGAATACACTTATATAGTCTGCTGAATACACACAATGCTGGATACACACAGACAGTCTGCTGAAAACACACAGACAGTCTGCTGAATACACACACACAGTCTGCTGAATACACACACACAATCTGCTGAAACACACACTGCTGAATGCACGCTGCTGAATACACACACAGAATGCCGAGTACACACTGTCTGCTGAATACAGACACACACACAGACCACTAAGTACACCCACACACACAGACCTCTGAGTACACACACACAGACCTCTGAGTACACACACACAGACCTCTGAGTACACACACACAGACCGCAGAGTTCACACACAGACCGCTGAGTACACACACACAGACCGCTGAGTACACACATACAGACTGATAAATACACACACACACACACACATATACTGCATTGAGGGGTGCAGTGTATGTGTTTGTGTGTGAGGTGTGCTGTGTGAGTGGAGGTGCTGTGTGTGAGTGGGTGGGGGGGGGGTGCTGTGTGTGAGTGGGGGGTGCTGTGTGAGAGTGTGGGGGTGCTGTGTGAGAGTGTGGGGGTGCTGTGTGAGAGTGGGTGGGGGGTGCTGTGTGTAAGGTGGGGTGATGTGTGTGTAAGGGGGGTAATGTGTGTAGGGGGGGTGATGTGTGTAAGGGGGGGTGCTATGTGTAAGGGGGGGTGATGTGTGTAAAGGGGGGGTGCTGCAGGTAGAATTTTCTTTTTTTTTTTTTTTATTTATCCCCCCTCCCTTCTTCTTAACTTTGGTGAAGGAGGGGGGACACAGTCGGTGGTGGTAAGTAGCTGTATGCCTCAGCTCTCCTGTCCTCCCGTGCAATGCTGTGTGGAGCGTTGCCATGGGAACACACGGCAACGCTCCCCACAGCCTTCTCGCGGGAGGATCGATCTGCTTGTCAGATCCCTCCCCTTGCCGGCTGCCTCCATGTCATCTGAAGTGGAAGCAGAGTAGGCGCCTGCCGTTTTTTAGCAGGCAGGTGCCTACTCTGCATTAATGCCGACCCGCGCCAGCCGCCTTCCACCTCCCGGCGACTTATGGCCGCATGCCCACAGAAAGGGCCCGGCGTGCCACCTGTGGCACGCGTGCTATAGGTTCGCCATCACTGGTATAGGCCATCAATGCAATGTGAAACACAGAGGAATAAAGGCACATGATAAATGACAAACATCAAAGCTTACAACAAAAGAAATCTATATGCTGATAGGAATTATCCTATGCAACTAAAAAAGAAATCTAACAGATACCCAAACATCATGTCAGAGAAAGGCCAAGTGCCATCAAAGCTTACCCAATAACATATGTAAAACGTAATAATCAATAACTACTACTGATAATGTATACTGACCTTTACTTTTTACATATGTTGTAATACAATATACAGTGATGAAGTATATCTCCCTAGACAAATAGCTAGACACAGACATGGGCCAGTATAATAATAATTATAATAAAAGATGGGAGGTAAAATGACTTCATGAAAGGTTTTAATAGTTGTCTGAAAAATATATACTTTAATGAGAGTTATTTAAATTTGTAGACTGCAATGCTGCCTCAAACTTAAAAAAAAAAAAAAAAAAAAAATACGTTTTGTTTTGCAGAAAGGATTCCAATGTGACATGTCAGGTATAACAAGGGACAGCCCCTTAAATTCAAAGATTTTCAGGTATTGTCAAAATGAGTCCCTTGTTCTTTCTTGAAATATCTGGTAACTCTCAGTACAATAGAGATAGATAGCACAAGAGCAAGGGCTTCACTTCCATCATAATGGCAGCCAACAATAAAACACTGTAATTCTTCATATTTAGGGTTATCATTTTCCACACCATTTCAGAAGCATATGAGCCTTTTCCTTTATTTATAAAGCAGTTTGCTTTTCTCTATTCCTTTCCTGGCAGTACTGTAAATCCATCTTGACTGTTCAAATATATATATATATATATATATATATATATATATATATATATATATATGTATAAAAAAAATTATAATGTTCTTTCCAGTGATCAAGTTTTTCGGTTCTTGCCTGTGAGCTGTGCAGCACAGCACAAAAAAAATCATGCATTATGAGCTGTATATGTTTATGCGCAGTGTTTTGTTTTGTGAAAAAGTAGAGGTTTCAAATATATACCGTAGGCTTTGTATTTAAGTAGCAAATGTATGCTCTTGTTGCTTTTATTTTGTTTTCATTTTAAAATTGAGCCAACACCTGATTGAACTTTGCAATATTTCTCTGTTGAATCTTCCTATTGCAAGTTACAAATTGATATTGTTCTCTCATGAAACAAGCTATAGCGGGGAAAAAAAGTCTTATTGGCAAATCAATAATGAATTAGTTCCTGTGCATGAAACTTTTTTTTTCTACTCTAAGAAACCCTAGAGCTGAATTCATTTCTTACTAGCGAAACTTATCGAGATGAAAAAGTATTCTACACCATGCACATGTTTGAAGCTAAACTAATTTGGATTTTGTTGAACTTGTTTGTTGTACTAGTGTGTGTTTCATTGTTCCTTTAAAGTAAATGCAGAGTATTACACGTAGTTTTCTATTATAATATTCCTGCAATATGAATGACATTCATTCTTATTGCATGTCTGCTCAATTTAAAGGCTTACTAATAGTTAAAATTAAGTCTAACTTAAGCCTAAAGAACTAGAGGATGATTCTATAGGTAAATTGCAGGCAGAAATGCACATCAATCTAATTCTGCTAGAAATGGAAAGTGTAATAGTATTCTGATATATTAATGAAAAGTGTTAATATTTGTAGTCACTGTTTGTCAGTATACACCTTTGAGATTTGTGACTCATATATTTACAGGCTATTTTAGAAACATAGAATGTGTCGGCAGATAAGAACCATTCAGCCCATTTAGTCTGCCTAATTTTGTGTCTGCAAAACACTGCCTTTTGCCTTATTGTGTCTGTGGTGTAATACTGCATGATTATATATTTATCTCAGTGATTATATATTTATCTCAGTTCACCCCTTCTTCTTACCACACCATAAGATACCTGGATATCAACTTTCATTAAAAGGGTGGAATAAATTAAATAATGGGGAAGAATAATTTCACTAATCAAATAAACATGGAGTCACCATTTTGGAAAAATACAAAGTTTACTTTATGAAATATTTTACATTACATTTATTTATATAGCACTAACAATTTACATAGTTTTGGTTACGGAGACACATAAAATGGACGCGATTTTCACCTTCCACACATTGCTACAACTCCTGATGAAGCCAGGACTCACCTGGAGAAACGCGTTGAGTTGGTGACCACTTCAATTCAATCCAAGCCTGAAGCCTTCCCTGTTTGTGGACTTATTTATTATATGCCTACTTGAAATGTGGAGCTTGTAAGTGGAATTTTAAGTGCAGGTCACTTTTTAATCACTTTTACTGCTCTATGTTTTGTCTATGTTTTTATCCCCTCTGTGCAGATTAAAACTACTACTTCTTGGAATCTCACTGCTCCTAAAGGCCTGTTATTCTAGATGTTTGTCAGTGTTTCTCATACACACCACTTAATACACAGTTGTTTTAAACGTTGTTGCACTATATATGTTTTCTGTTTATATTGTATGTTCCCTGTATGACATTCTGCTCCCTCAAATCTTTTCAAACTACTTAAGTTATATGTACGGCACATTGAGGAGTGCCGAGAGTGGCAGCGTCTATCTAAAGAAGGGTATTTATTGTTCAGTTTACTGTTTTTTGGTGTTACACTAAACTTTTTCAACATAGATTCTCTATAGACAGCTACTAAATTCCCCCAGCTTTTTTTTTCTCCAACTAGTGTATTTCAAACCTTGGATCTTGTGACAAAATAATATAAGCCCTTTTTACCAGGAGGAACATTGAGTCTTTCTTCTAGTCCATTAGTGGGCTTAACTAATTATATAGAATGGGTCCACACTGGCCTTTCTGGGGACTGCAGGAAGCAAGTCCTGTGGCATCAGTAACCAGGATGAAGATCTCACCTGAAGGTAGTCCTGTAGTGACATCAGAGACCAGATGGTGATTTACCTGAAATGTCAATGGGACATTCAGAATAACCACTGGTTGCTTGAAGAGAGACCTATATACCATCTTCTGTGCTGAATATGCAACTTACTTGTTCAAAACTTCTGGCACCTATTGGGGGTTATACATTCCAGATCATTAGGTTGTACACATTCCTGCACTGCTGAGGTCAAAGCTTAGCACGTGGTACATTGTAGTATTATGGATGCCCAATGTAATTTAATAGACCCAAGGAGATAGCTGTGTTACCAAACTGTATGTAAAGAGACCCCAATAGGCAGCAGAGACGGCAGTAAAAAATTATCACTCAAAAAACCATGTACATGAATGGAAAAATATAGCTGCTAGCGGCATGTGCCCTTATAATGTCTCAGATTCAGTTGGACTGCTTTACTAAGCTCTCTCCTCTCTATATCGACATCAGATACTTTGTCTATATCTTCCTTTATCATTTTTAATCACAGAGGCTCTAAACTGGCTAGAACCACCAATAACTGCACCTATAGCCTTAAGGATGGTCAGATGACACAACAAAAGCAGGCAGCAGAGCAGACTAAGTATGGAGGGTATAGGAAAAACCACGAACTTCTTGAGGGACCTACATATACTTGTATGTTTCACAATAATCATAAGTTTCTCTCGTTTTGTACAATCAAGAAAATTAATCAGAAAAAAAAAATTAATTAGTTTATCCATTACAAAAATAAATCAGTGTGCTCCTCGGAATACTGCTCCTTTAATTACTTCTAGCTGTGCTTACTTTTAGCTCACACTAGATGGGGCTCATTCCTATTACTTTCATTTGTCTAGGTCAGGGGTCCTTAAACTTTTTAAACAGGGGGCCAGTTCACTGTCCCTCAGACCGTTGAAGGGCCGGACTATAGTAAAATTAAAAACTATGAAGAAATTCCTATGCACACTGCATATATCTTATTTTGAACAAAACGAGAACAAATACAATATTTAAAGTAAAGTTAAATCAACAAACTTACCAGTATTTCAATGGGAATAGTGTGCCAGTCAGAGCCCAGGAATATTATGCCAGTCAGATGCCCAGGAATATTATGCCAGTCAGATGCCCAGGAATATTTTGCCAGTCAGATGCCCAGGAATATTTTGCCAGTCAGATGCCCAGGAATATGATGCCAGTCAGATGCCCAGGAATATGATGCCAGTCAGATGCCCAGGAATATGATGCCAGTCAGATGCCCAGGAATATGATGCCAGTCAGATGCCCAGGAATATGATGCCAGTCAGATGCCCAGGAATATTTTGCCAGTCAGATGCCCAGGAATATGATGCCAGTCAGATGCCCAGGAATATGATGCCAGTCAGATGCCTAGGAATATGATGCCAGTCAGATGCCCAGGAATATGATGCCAGTCAGATGCCCAGGAATATGATGCCAGTCAGATGCCTAGGAATATGATGCCAGTCAGATGCCCAGGAATATGATGCCAGTCAGATGCCCTGGAATATGATGCCAGTCAGATGCCCAGGAATATGATGCCAGTCTGATGCCCAGGAATATGCCAGTCAGATGCCCAGGAATATTTTGCCATTCAGATGCCCAGGAATATTATGCCATTCAGATGCCCAGGAATATTATGCCAGTCAGATGCCCAGGAATATGATGCCAGTCAGATGCCCAGGAATATTTTGCCATTCAGATGCCCAGGAATATGATGCCATTCAGATGCCCAGGAATATGATGCCATTCAGATGCCCAGGAATATTATGCCGTTCAGATGCCCAGGAATATTGTGCCAGTCAGATGCCCAGGAATATTGTGCCAGTCAGATGCCCAGGAATATGATGCCAGTCAGATGCCCAGGAATATTTTGCCAGTCACATACCCAGGAATATGATGCCAGTCAGATGCCCAGGAATATTTTGCCAGTCAGATGCCCAGGAATATTTTGCCAGTCAGATGCCCAGGAATATGATGCCAGTCAGATGCCCAGGAATATGATGCCAGTCAGATGCCCTGGAATATGATGCCAGTCAGATGCCCTGGAATATGATGCCAGTCAGATGCCCAGGAATATGATGCCAGTCAGATGCCCAGGAATATGATGCCAGTCAGATGCCCAGGAATATTTTGCCATTCAGATGCCCAGGAATATTATGCCATTCAGATGCCCAGGAATATTGTGCCAGTCAGATGCCCAGGACTATTGTGCCAGTCAGATGCCCAGGAATATTTTGCCATTCAGATGCCCAGGAATATGATGCCAGTCAGATGCCCAGGAATATTGTGCCAGTCAGATGCCCAGGAATATTGTGCCAGTCAGATGCCCAGGAATATGATGCCAGTCAGATGCCCAGGAATATTTTGCCAGTCAGATCCCCAGGAATATGATGCCAGTCAGATGCCCAGGAATATTTTGCCATTCAGATGCCCTGGAATATGATGCCAGTCAGATGCCCAGGAATATTTTGCCATTCAGATGCCCTGGAATATGATGCCAGTCAGATGCCCAGGAATATTTTGCCAGTCAGATGCCCAGGAATATGATGCCATTCAGAGCCCAGGAATAGTGCTCGTTATCCCTCCCTCCTCCCCCGCTTCCCCATCACTTACCTCCAGCTGCTGTGTCCCCGGACGTCTCGCGCGGTGTCCTCCTGTGGAGGAGGGAAACAGTTACCGGATCCGGATGTGACGTAACGTCACATCCGGTCGTCGCGGTAATTTTTTATTTTTTTTTTCTTCCTGCAGCCGCATCCTTTGCGGCTGCCCGAAAGAAAAAAAAAAGTAAACAGTGCGTGGGGTGGGGGGGGGGGGGGGGAGCCGGCAGCACCCCCCGCGGGCCACATAAATGTCCTCGGCGGGCCGTATGTGGCCCGCGGGCCGTAGTTTGAGGACCCCTGGTCTAGGTGGTGATGGGTCATTTAAGCACCATAGAAAATCAAATATTAAAGATGACGTTTTGTTTGGTTTTTCTAATTTTGCAACACTTACCTTTAAAATGTTTCTTTTGCAGGTTTTGATTTTCCAGAGGCTGAACGCTCTTCTGTTCCTCTGTCTGAAAGGGGTGCCTCCAGGCCAACCAGAAAGCTCCCATTTTAAGTTGGGTCTGATTTTTGCAGTTCACAATGTATTAAATAGACTCTATTTTTAAATAGCAGGCTTATTTTTGTAAGGCAGCATAATTCCCACATCTGTCCTGAAACATGCTTAACTATAGTGTGTTGTTTAACCCCTTAGTGACAAGACATTTTGACCTTGACTTTCCCTTGGTGAAAGGGTTGTTTTTACATTTCTGGGGTGTTTGTGTTTAGCTGTAATTTTATTATTTCTCACATACTGTACCCACGAGTGCTGTATTTACCGCGAGGCATCCTAGGCAGATGCCTAGGGCAACAAATTTTGGGGGGCGGCAGCACTGAGGAGAGGATTTTTTTAAATCCCCTCTCACGGAGGTGAGAGGGGATCGGTGCTGCATGTTCGGCTTCCCCTGCAGTGTGACATGGAAGTACTGACAGGTCACATGACCGGCGCGCTGACATCATACACACACCGGGTCACATGACCTGTCGGCACAACCGCATGGGAGTCGAACAGGCAGCATGGAGGACACCATGCTGCCTGCCACTAGCCACCAGGGAAAAAGGTAAGTGCTGGGGAGATGGGGGGTTTTGGGAATATTGGCAGGGGCTTATTAATGGCAAATAACATTGGCTGAATATTGGGCAAATTGGCTGGGGCATATTAAATGGCAAATAACACTGGAATATTATTGGGCAAATTGGCTGGGGCATATTAAATGGCAAATACTGGCATATTATTAGGCAAATTAGCAGGGGCATATTAAATTGCAAATAACACTGGCATATTATTGGGCAAATTAGCAGGGGCATATTAAATGGCAAATAACACTGACATATTATTGGGCAAATTAGCAGGGGCATATTAAATGGAAAATAACACTGGCATATTATTGAGCAAATTGACTTGGGCTTATTAATGGCAAATAACACTGGCATATTATTGGGCAAATTGGCAGGGGCATATTAAATGGCAAATACTGGCATATTATTGGACAAATTGGCAGGGGCATATTAAATGGCAAATACTGGCATATTATTGGGCAAATTGGCAGGGGCATATTAAATGGCAAATAATACTGACATATTATTGGGCAAATTGGCAGGGGCATATTAAATGGAAAATACTGGCATATTATTGGGCAAATTGCCTGGGGCATATTAATGGCAAAATAATACTGGCATAATATTGTGCAAATTGGCAGGGGCAGATTATATGGCAAATACTGGCATATTATTGGGCAAATTGGCTGTGACTTATTAATGGCAAATAATACTGGCATATTATTGGGAAAATTGGCTGGGGCATATTAATGGCAAATGATACTGGCATATTATTGGGCAAATTGGCTGGGGAATATTGGCAATGTGTATGTAATGGGGTGATGGAGGCATGTAAATGGGGTGATGGGGCATGTCCTTGGTGTGCAACGTGGGTTATGGGTCGTGTCGTGGGTGTGCATCATGGGTAGGGGGGTGCCCAAATTTTTTCTGCCTAGGGCAGCACAAAACCAAGATACACCACTGGTACCCATACAAATTATATGTTGTTTTTATCATAAGAAAGGGCTTTAATTAGATAATTTACAAAAATAAAATGAATAAAAAAAGTTCCCATCTAAATAGTTTCTAAATGTTGTCCCGAGTTCAGAAATGTTGTTGTTTCCATGTTTTTTTTTTCAGTTTTTTTGCGAATTATGGGGCAAAAACCAAAAATAGTGTTTTTTGGTTTTTTGACCCCAACCCGAATCCTAAATTTAACCCTAACCCTAAATTTAACCCCAACTCTAACACTTAAAACTTATGCTAACCCTTAATATATTTTAATTAAAATTGAATTGTAACCCTATCCCTTATACTAACCCTAATGTAATTGTACTAACCCTAGATTTAAGCTAATTAATAGAGTTGAGCGGACACCTGGATGTTCGGGTTCAGCAGGTTCGGCCGAACTTCGAAAAAATGTCCGGGTCCGTGCTCGAACTTGACCCCGAACTTGACCCCGAACTTTTGGCCACTAAAATGCCTCTAAAAAAGTCCTGGAAAGAGCTAGAGGGCTGCAAAATGAAGTAAAATGTGGGTAAGAGTGTCCCCATTCATACGATGGGGACTCTATTTTGGTTTACAGAAAGAAAAAAGCCATGTAATGCTATTGGCTTTCTATAAACCGAAATAGAGTTTATAGAGAGGACCCTAATAAGAATGAGTGTCCCCCCCCCCCGGTCCCCCCCCAGTCCCCACCCATGGCGGGGGAGTATTTTTTTTTTTTATTGGGGGTGGGTAAGTGACTATTCTGGGCACCCCTAGTCACTTTATTTGTGGTCCCCACCCGCCGCTCATGGGTGGGGACCGGGGGGGGGACCTCATTCTTATTAGGGTCACCACCCGCCTGCCATGGTTGGGGACCAGGGTCCCCAGCAATAGCTGTCCAGTCATTAGTAATTTTAAATTTAAGGCGATATTAATCGCCGAACTCCAACCCGGACAGTGGAATGTCCGTGTTAGGGTCCGGGGTCCAAAAATAGTAGTGTTCGGTACGAACCCGAACTTTGCGGTTCGGGTTCGCTCAACACTACTAATTAAGTCTTTTTTTTTAATTCTTGCAATGTTGCTGACTGCTTCTAGGGGCAGTCAAGCAACATATTCAGAGAGATTCATATTTTTTTTTCACTTCCAAAGCTCTGACCACAAGTGGGCACAGCCATCTTGCTGCACCTCAGTGGAGCGATCGTGGGTGCCCCAGAGCCAGAATTTTGGTGCGGGATATTGCCTCGATGCTTGTTTCACCGCAGGACGTGTCAGGCATGTCCATTGTCGCGAAGGGGTTAATCCCTTCATGACTGGACTTATTGAAATGTTTTTGTTGTGCTGGACATTTTTGTGGTGTTTGTGTTTAGCTATAATTGCCATCTTTGTCGTTTACTGTACCCATACAAATGATATATTGATTGTTTTTAAGGATAAGTTAGGCTTAATTTAGATAACATTATTAGCAATTGTACCATATACATTTTTCAACTTTTACTTGTAAAATATTTCACAATGACCAGATATGTATCCTGAGGCCTATGAAGACATGGCTGCAGTGCTCTGGTCCCGAGGCACTCAGCCATGTCATGTACAACCCAATTGCAGTATGCTAGGCATGTCCAATGTAATTTTCCTGTGATATGCCTGGCTAAATGTCACCAAGGGTTTGAAGACCTATAATGATATGCAGTTTTCTCTAACAACAAAGACTCTTTTGGTAGTAAAAGTGTAAATCTAATTTCTGTGGTGTTAGCGGTAATTTTCCTCATTTACTATACCCAAACAAATTAAATATTGTTGTTTTTTCAAGGATAATAAAGGCTTTTCTTTAGATAACATTATTTCAATTGTATCAAATAAAAAACCATATGGTAGAAAAGTGCAAACCTATATTAGCATGGAGCATGCTCTTTTGGCAGTGGAAGTGTTAATCTAACTTTATAGTAGGGGTTCCCAGCCCTTTGAGATCACACTCCCCTTTCAATTCTCATCAAAGTTTCATGCCCCCTTACCCTCATCGCCCTTTTGAGTCTAATCGGCCCTTTATCAAATGTGTTCGAGTTTTCTGTTCTTTTCCCAATTTAGTCCCCTGTTTGTGAGCTTTTTACTGGAACAATACTGATTATCCAGATGCCCCCCACCCCTCTGTAGACATCACACACCCTCCCTGGGGCATGTCCCCAGATGAGAAGACCTGCTTTAGAGTAAATACATGTATAAAGGAACATTTTATGTTATGTTTATTATGACAGCATTAAATGACTGTTACTAAAATAATTACTGAGATAAAAAAAAGTTCTCTACGGGTAATCTAGACCTCTGTGCTCTAATTATTAATAACACTTGTAGAAAAATTGAGGCATAATAGAAAACCAAGCCATTTACAGCTACCTTAATAAAACAATAATTTAAGATTTAATACATTTTTCACCTTTTCTTTGTTTTGATTCTTCTTGGAAAATATCACACTCATACTTTGTAATTATGCTGCATTTAATGGTTCTGCATTGATGCCGAATTTAAAAAGAGCTTAAGCAGTCTCTAGAGTCTTAATTTAATGAGTTAGGTGCCACATATTGTGAAATACTTATAGGTGTTAACAAGCCTCACTTACACACACAGTAGGGGTTGGTGTTAAACTGTGAACTGATCATGTATTTCAAGTTGCTGTGCTATATATTTTTTTTAATTAATATTTGTTAGAGCTGCAAAGTAATAGTAGAATTTTTACACCTTAAGGTGTAAAACAGGAGAACAATAATCCTCTTTGCAAAATACAAAAGTCAAATGTACATTCTAAAACAAAGTCTATCATGTAGCGCAAAGGATTCTTGTCACTTGTCACCCCTCAGTAATAGGTATTCCCTGAGGATAGGTGTACCCATCCATTTCTGAGTGAATTACTATGTTTGGTCCACCACAGCCTTGTCACGGAAAGCATGTCAAATAGTGACAAAGTATATACCTGATACATCCTGTAGTGAAACCTGCATAGGAAGCGATGAACAGTTATTGCCTATGCTTACCTGGTCTTGCTGTGATGCCTCGATATTGAGGCATCCAGTAACACAAAAATTTACTCAGCATTCCCCTCCAATATGGTGCTGCCTTGTAGTCGGCAAGAGCTCCATAAGTGATTAGTGACCGTCTCTCTGTTTCTGTTGCTACACTACCTCTAGATCTAGAATTAGGGCTAGAGTTCAGTTTGGGTTAGTGATAGGGTTAGATTTATGGTTATGATTAGGGTTGGGGTCAAAATGCCACTGTAGTAAAAAATGGTTAGGAAACAAAAACGCTGCTTTCAGTTATGGCCCTATAATTTGCAAAAAACAGCATAAAAACATGTAAACATTGGTATTTCTAAACTCAGGACAAATATTATAAACTCTGTAGTCTTTTTTACTGTTTGCAATTGTGTCAACGTAAAAAAAAAGTGTTTTTTTTTATTTATTTTTTGATCATATTTTATCATATTTCTTACAGTAAATGATCTGATATGATCTTAATAATGGTTTCTAAACAAAGTAATTTTTATGGTAATAAAACAGTAGCTAAACAGAAACACCACAGAAATGTCAAAACAGCCATTGTCACAAAGGGTACAACATTTTTAAACCAGTTCAGTCACTAAAGGTTTAAACAAATTGCATTTTAATTTTCCACTTTTCATTTCATGGGCCTCAAAAAGGTTATGGAATGGATTAGGGAATTTTTCATGAAATAAAATTGCTTTGCTTTGGAAGAATGATATGAAAAAATATATTCAGATAATTTGTGAACTAGATAGTTTGTATCCATATATTGATATGTGTATACATATGGTTGTTTACCTTTAAATGCATCCTTTATTTTTATTCATTGTATATTGCTTTTTCGAAGAGGTGCTGGATGTCCTCTGATCTCCCTGGTCAGGGGTCTAGTCTGACTAATTACTACATGGATTGTAGAATTGTTTATCAGGGAAATCCTTTTTTGGGGGAGGGAGTTGGAAACACTTTTAGATAATTGCAGCATAGTGCTGCAGTTTGTTAAAGGACAATAAATTAAAAAAAAAAAAAATTTCTTTGCAATTACTTGGTGAAATATTACTAAAAATCAATAACCTTGGTGTCTATTCACTACACGTGTACTGCAAAAAAAAAAAACAACCTAAAAAATCTTGCATAATTAGCCTGGAAAATTGCAAGTAATAAGCTGGTGTCGATTGTTGTCAGGTTGTAAATGAAAACTGTACCTAAACGGACACTTGTATTTTTTGTTTATCTAGGGAGGAAATAGTTATTGAACCGATATAAGATAACTTTTAGCTCCCACAATGCACTGGGATCTTGGTCAAATCACTATAATGTGCATCAATACCTCCCTATATTATGATGTAATGCTTGATTTTTGCAGTTCACTGTTCCATTGTGTCATTATAGGGTTATAACAATTTTCTGATCATTTGAAAAAAGTTATGTCATACCATAGCCTTTCAGCTGCTGATGGCCTACGCCTACATGTCCCTTTAATACTTTGTCACCTAAGACACCTACGTTTTTATAGTTTATTTTTTAATTTCTGACATACTTTTCAGACAACACGTGGGCACCCATTTAGACTGGAAGAAAAGAGCTTTCATCTTAAACACACAGAAGGTTTCTTTACTGTTAGGGTGTTCATTGTGGATTAGATTGCCATTTTAAGTCGTTATAGCCAATTCAATCAAATTATTCAATTCAACTTGCTTTTCTAGATATGAAATGTATACAGGGTTATCACACGTAAAAGTAGACAACGTAATGGTGATGCAGGCTGGGTCCATATGCCTTAGAGTCAAGAATACTTATTTTCACCTTTGAGATGACATCAATCCTCAGCAGGGTTTTTTTCACCTTCTTCTGGATTAACTAGCTAATATCAGTTTGTGGAATGGTTGAAGTTCATTAACCATTAACTATGTAACAACTGTATGCCTAATTACTAGCTCTGACAGAATTAATATACAAATATATGACTATGATATGTTCTGTACTAATAACAAAAAAGAACCAGGATGGGTATATTGAGATATTCACTCTTTTTCAAGTATGTCCTGGGGATGTTACCATTGGCCAATATCTATGGGATGTCACTATTACTCAGTTTAATGGTACTCATTTTTTTTCTACTACTGAAGAAAGATGGACTGAATTGGCCCTGCCTGGAATCAAACCTTCAACCATGAGGACTGAACAGATTCTACGGTTGGTGGATTAGCCGCTGAGTAAAATGGGAATGAAGTGCATCTTTGTTCATAAACATATCACAGATTACTTGTACGATATGTCTATTTAAAGTACTTTGTTCTTTATTACCATGATTGTGTATGTCAGTTTTTCATAGCTTAACTCTAGTCTTTGCAGGATAAAACAGATCCTGTGGAGATGCTATAGCTGAGTAAGCATATGTCTTGCCAGTAATAGTACAGCTGCTAGTTCACAGGCTTCTTCCTACTGCTTTCCAGTAATTGGCCCTAAATCTTATTACAAGCTTAATTTGTATTTCTCCACACCATTATCCACAGTACTCTTGACATATATGTGGGGCAGTTTAGAAACTAAGGGCCAAATTTATCAACTCAAAACAGGTGCTATTTTTTTTTAAAGTGCTAAATTTGGAGCAAACTGCAATAACTTTACATTGGTTTCCATGGTTACTACTACTTTTTTTTAGCACTTTTCCTGAAATACCACCTATTTTGTCTTGATAAATATGGCCCTGGGTCTTTATTTGCTAGGGCCTACACTTCCCCCCCCCCCCCCCCCCCCCAAGTTGATGGTTTATCTCTATTGAAAAAAGATCCAGAAATATAATTGAAGGTGGTTCTTTACAATTTGAAGTGGTTCTTTAAACAATAAATACACACGTATATGATATTCTGCATCAATCCAGTGCCTGCTGGCATTTCTATGTAAAAGCATTTTGTTTATTCGGTAGGATTAAAGGTATAGTCTAGTCCCCAAACTCACTTTCAAGATGAAGATTACTGCTTGTATGGTGCATGGGCTTTTTTCCAGTGTGATTAGATGCAGGCATTCTGCATAAATCACATTTTTAATATTTGACTCAAGCCCTCCCCAGTGATTACTCTGCATGCTTACTGCGGGTGCGGCAGCACTTATTATGTAGACACTGAGGATATAAAGTTTTGTTTCATTTAGTCACCTCCTGTGCTCCTCAAATTGAATACATTGTGTGGACTGTGATCAACTTCGTCTTGTACAAAATAGGATCTCTTAACAGTTCAACATGTTGTCTGATGACATGAGACAGGAAATTCCTTTCAATTTAATGGCATTATTCCCATTGGTTCCTGCAGCAAAAAAAAAAGGAAATTGACTTCTCCTCAGCTAGTGTGGGCAGTCCTGATTTCTTGCAAACTAGACAGTCCTTTAAAACATGTAATTCTGTGCTGGACAGGTTACAGGTTAGTTTGGTGTCACTTAGAAATGTTCTTGTTTTTGGAAAAAAAAAGCACATTTTATCCATTAAAATAACATCAAATAGATCTGAAATACAGTTTAGACATTTTTAATGTAGTAAATGACTATTGTAGCTGGAAACGGCTGATTTTTAATGGAATTTCTACACAGGCGTACAGAGGCCCATTATCATCACTCCTGTGTTCGAATGACACATTGTGTTAGATACAGGGCCGGACTGGGAACAAAAACCAGCCCTGGAAAAAATTTATATACCAGCCCCATCGCATAAGATTTTTAAACCAGCCCATAGCATAATATAATTTTTTTATTCATAGAAGGGAAAATCATGCATTTTAAAAAGCACATCTGAACAGTGTATTATTTATAGATAAGACTGATATATAAGCCTGTCTAGGGCAATATATATACCTCCAGTATGTACACAGAGTTATATGAATTGCCCTGTGCAGAGGTATATATCAGGGCAGTGTGTGAGACATATCCTGTAGCCTGTCTCTCGCATATCTGTAGCCTGTCTCTCTCTGTCTTTTCTGTGGCGTCTCTCTCTCTCTCTGTCTTTTTTTTTTGTGGCGTCTCTCTCTCTGTCTTTTCTGTGGCGTCTCTCTCTCTGTCTTTTCTGTTGCGTCTCTCTCTCTCTGTGTCCTTTCTCTCTCTCTCTGTCCTTTCTGTGGCGTCTCTCTCTCTCTCTGTGGCGTCTCTTTCTCTCTCTCTGTGGCATCTCTCTCTCTCTCTGTGGCATCTCTCTCTCTCTCTGTGGCATCTCTCTCTCTCTGTGGCATCTCTCTCTCTCTCTCTGTGGCGTCTCTCTCTCTCTGTGGCATCTCTCTCTCTCTGTGGCGTCTCTCTCTCTCTCTCTGTGGCGTCTCTCTCTCTCTCTGTGGCATCTCTCTCTCTCTGTGACGTCTCTCTCTCTCTCTGTGGCGTCTCTCTCTCTCTCTGTGGCATCTCTCTCTCTCTGTGACGTCTCTCTCTCTCTGTGACGTCTCTCTCTCTCTGTGGCGTCTCTCTCCCTCTGTGGCGTCTCTCTCTCTCTGTGGCGTCTCTCTCTCTCTCTGTGGCGTCTCTCTCTCTGTGGGGTCTCTCTCTCTGTGGCGTCTCTCTCTCTGTGTCCTTTCTGTGGCGTCTCTCTCTCTCTCTCTGTGGCGTCTCTCTCTCTCTCTGTGGCGTCTCTCTCTCTGTGTCCTTTCTGTGGCGTCTCTCTCTCTCTCTGTGGCGTCTCTCTCTCTCTGTCCTTTCTGTGGCGTCTCTCTCTCTCTCTGTGGCGTCTCTCTCTCTCTCTCTGTGGCGTCTCTCTCTCTCTGTGGCGTCTCTCTCTCTCTCTGTGGCGTCTCTTTCTCTCTCTCTGTGGCATCTCTCTCTCTCTGTGGCATCTCTCTCTCTCTCTCTCTGTGGCGTCTCTCTCTCTCTCTGTGGCATCTCTCTCTCTCTGTGACGTCTCTCTCTCTCTGTGACGTCTCTCTCTCTGTGGCGTCTCTCTCTCTCTCTGTGGCGTCTCTCTCTCTGTGGGGTCTCTCTCTCTGTGGGGTCTCTCTCTCTGTGGCGTCTCTCTCTCTCTGTCCTTTCTGTGGCGTCTCTCTCTCTCTCTCTCTGTGGCGTCTCTCTCTCTCTCTGTGGCGTCTCTCTCTCTGTGGCGTCTCTCTCTCTCTCTCTCTGTGGCGTCTCTCTCTCTGTCCTTTCTGTGGCATCTCTCTCTCTCTCTCTGTGGCGTCTCTCTCTCTCTCTCTCTGTGGCGTCTCTCTCTCTCTCTGTGGCGTCTCTCTCTCTCTCTCTCTCTGTGGCGTCTCTCTCTCTCTCTGTGGCGTCTCTCTCTCTCTCTCTCTGTGGCGTCTCTCTCTCTCTGTCCTTTCTGTGGCATCTCTCTCTCTCTCTCTCTCTGTGGCGTCTCTCTCTCTCTCTCTCTGTGGCGTCTCTCTCTCTCTGTGGCGTCTCTCTCTCTCTCTCTCTCTCTGTGGCGTCTCTCTCTCTCTGTCCTTTCTGTGGCGTCTCTCTCTCTCTCTCTCTCTCTGGCGTCTCTCTCTCTCTCTCTCTGTGGCGTCTCTCTCTCTCTCTCTCTGTGGCGTCTCTCTCTCTCTCTGTGGCGTCTCTCTCTCTCTCTGTGGCGTCTCTCTCTCTGTGGGGTCTCTCTCTCTCTCTGTCCTTTCTGTGGCGTCTCTCTTCCCACCTTCCCCCTGTAGTGTCTTTCACCCCCTCCCCCTGTAGTGTCTTTCACCCCTTTCCCCCTGTAGTCTTTCACCCCTTTCCCCCTGTAGTCTTTCACCCCTTTCCCCCTGTAGTCTTTCACCCCCTCCTCTTCCCCTGTACAGTCTTTCACCCCCCCCCTTTAGTGTCTTTCACCCCCCCCCCCTTCCACCTCCCCCTGTAGTGTCTTTCACCCCCCCCCCCCCTTCCACCTCCCCCTGTAGTGTCTTTCACCCCCCTTCCCCCCCTGTAGTGTCTTTCACCCGACCCTTCCCCCTTTGGTTAAACTTTATTTATTTGACAGCAACAGATCATATTGTCTGTGTTTTCTGGTTATGACTGAAAGTTACTATTTAAAGATATTATTAACATTAACTTCTGCTTCTTATCACCATTAAATTACATTTGTCTTTGTGACCTGCAATGTTACATAATAAAACATTTTTCTGATATATTTTGCCAGTTTCCTATTTAAGTCAAGTACGGTAACAGTCAATGGTTTACCTATCAAGAACAGTAATTTAATTTAGCCTTTGGAACTTTGGAATTGTTTAAAGCCAATTTAGGTTGTGCCTCCAATGACTTTCAAACGATTCCTTTGCCAAATAAAGCTATTTAGTAACAATAACAAATGCCTCAAGCAACTGAGAGGAATGTGGTGGTGGTGGGAGTTGCACCTTTAACTGTAAGCTATTTTCATGCTCCTCTGCTCTTTCTTATACAGTTTTATGATTCAATGTGTCCTGATAAAACAGTTTGCTCAGATAAGTGCAGATACCATCTCCTGAACCTGAAACACAGATGGATATTTGTCTATATGTACACTATATTTGTATTTAAAGGACAACCGTCAGCAAAAAAAAAGTTATGTTTAACTGAAAGATTGCATCAAGTGTAGGCATGTTAAATAAAAATTATTTTATGAAACAAATAAATAAAACACCTTACTGAGCCCTCTAAGCTTGTATAGCTCTATCAGGGGGCAGACATCTTGGATCAGATCTTCCTTTATTTGACCCATGATTCTGAACAAAATATCAGTTTCCTAATGGAGCTATACAGACACAGAGGGCAAGGTAAGGTACATTGTTTGCATTCAATCATCAAGCATTTCTATTTAAAATGACCAAATTTGATGCAATCATTCAGTTAAACGTAACTTCTTTTTTTTTGCGACCGTTGTCCTTTAAGGAGTGACTTTTTATTTTAGTGAGGTAGAAGCCCACTTCAATTATTATTGACCACTTGTCTTTGAACAAGCAAAGACTAGGGTGCTTCCATATTGCAGTCACGGCAGTAGTAAGTGACAGTCTATCTACTGTCTCTCTTCCTAATCAGTATGTGTGTTGATTCCGTTGCACACAGGCAATAGTGAAGGAGCTGGTCCACAACATGGGAGCCAGGAAATCTTTGTGAAACTTGCAAAAGAATTGTGAATCTTTTCTAAACCGTCCACCACTGAAGCATCGGTCGGAAGTATTTTACAACACACACAAAAAAGCTACCTTAATTTTGATTAGAAGTTACCATGGAGGGTTTAGTACCGCTTTAACCATGTGAAGTAATGTCATACTATGTACCTCAGACACATACAGATAAACAAATCCATAGATTTCAGGCTAGTGACTGAAAATACATGCAGCAAATCTATTACCAATTCCCCCTCTGATCTAATGGTATATAATGCAGACGGAGTGAACAATTATCAGCGACCAGCTAGTAGAGCATGTGGCAGCCTATCAAAAGTTTAATATATCTGTCTTTTGTAGAACGTTATCTGCTTTATAGACTATAGACGGCTTGCTGTGATTCCTCTGGTAATAGCATGAAGAAGAAGAAGTCTTTCCAGTCTTGATTACAGAATTTGATCTCTTTGACCTAGTCATTCAGCTCTATAGGTATGAAATGTCTGGAATTTCCCGGGGTGATTATAGTGAATATGTCGGCATCTCATGTTAACCATTAGTACGATAGTTATGAATTTGGTGCACTGCAATTCATGTCTCTGAGTCCATGCACTTTGTGCTTTACTGTTACAGCATTATCACTTTGTTTTCATTATGAAAATTCTTTTCAAGTACATATTCCTTTTTGTGACTTATGTGGTTAGTTTATGTGCCTTATGGCATTGTACAGGCTATTACACATAGCCTGTACTTATTGTGCAAAAAATATTAACACATAAGCGCATTTCATTTATAATAAACACATGTACGATATACAGAAAATGAGCTGGCTAGTACATCACTTCAGAAATCATCCTAGAGCACAACACATTTTGTATTGAAATCTATTAACTAACACCAGCGGTTCACACTTTCTATAGCCTGCAGTCTAGCTCCAGCACTTTACCATTTCACATTACAAAACGATAGCAAAAGGAAAGTAGGCCGAGGTGCTTTCACTTACAGAGCTACACAAGAGTGGAATAACGTTACACAAAGCCTCAAATTATCAACCACTTATCTCTCTGCAGCTAAAATAAAAGTATAACTATAATAGTTGTAAACACTTTAGGTTTTAAATGTGCAACGCTCATACCTGTCAACATTCCTGGGCAAGCTGATGGGGTGAACCCTAAAGTGGGTAGGTTGACATAACACCATGTGACTACACTTCCCGTTGTGTGACATCACAAAATTAAGCTCCAGCACACCTCATATAAGTGAAACTCATCTCTCTCCATTTTTGGTGGCAAACTTGAAATGAAAGTTTAAATGCAATGCTGCCTGTGCACAATGAAATGCTTTGTGCATAGGCAGTATTAATAACGAGACAGGCCTTAATAAGATGCCACAGTGCCTTCAAAAATTGGATTGTCCCAGCAAATTTGAGACTGTTGGAATTAATGAACTTTGTACTGTTTATGCATTAAAAACTGGTTCTTTGTGCCTGAGTCAAGAATAGAAAATTGTGCCCGCTC
Source organism: Pelodytes ibericus (assembly GCA_036172795.1). Classification (NCBI taxonomy): domain Eukaryota; kingdom Metazoa; phylum Chordata; class Amphibia; order Anura; family Pelodytidae; genus Pelodytes; species Pelodytes ibericus. Next base: position 164,652,722 of record CM069858.1, read on the forward strand.
ACTGTAGTTTCATAGCATTTATTTGCAGAAAAATGAAAAAGGTACATAAAGATTCAGAAAAAGAATGAATAATAACCATGTTCTTCAGTAAATAGAAGGCATTTTTGATGATACTGTATAGCTCAAATTGTTAAATACCTAGTTCAACACACACAGTGATAAAGACTAGCTTTCATTATTATATAGTTAGACAGACATTGAAATTCCATCAGTGTGTATGTAGATAATTAAAATGTATGAGTAGTGGTGTTTATCAATATATATATTTGTTCAAACACAAGTGGTGTATTATAAGTACGTATTAAAAAACGAAACCTGTTTGGCACTCAAGCACACATATATGTATGGGCCAAATCAGGGAATGAATCTAATTATGTAGCATAAGCCTCCTGTATTTTGGACTCACAGTCTAAGCTCCCTGTGGAGGCTAGTGCTTACTATACGTGTTTGGTAATAAATAATAAAAACATATGTGTTTGCTATTTCTACCCACTCATTATGGCAGTAATACACATTCCTCTTCACAGAACTTTCTCTTGCTGCCAGTGAAATAGTGGTTAGTACATTTTATATGTCTGAGCATAATATGGGATTAATACATCCACTTTTATATGACAAAAGATTTGTGAGTGTATAGATATGTGAGAAAATATATGAAATGGAGAGGAACAGAAAATGAGGCAGAAATGATCAGACCCACTGCAGTACATCTCTGCAGCAGTACCAAGCTTCCATCAAACAGACAAGACTCCCGGGTTAACTCATTCATGTCCAGATAATGTATCAGCTCCTTCATGGACAAGTCTGAGCTACTTTAAATGAACATGAACACAACTTTAACTACGATTGAAGCACTCCAAGAATGAACTGGGGTGCGCTCTAACAAGAATCATTTGGAGTGCACTCTAAGAATCACTTATTTGGACTGCAAGAATTATTATTCAGGGTAGATAAATATGTACCAAGGCTGCGCTGGCTGATCTCTTGTTTTGTATTCTTATTAGGGAAACTTGCAGAGCACTTTACAGTAAGACAGATATAAAGATTTCTCCCGAGAAAGCTGACAGTGGAGCGGGTGAAACGCGTTGAGACCAAGACTTTGGAGTACCTAAAGACCCTAACCTGGTGGCAGCAGGAAGGAGTTAAACTACCTTATCAGGACACTTTACACGCAAGTAGCACTTTATGTGCTATTGTCTGTTGTAATATTGCCATTGTTATGTATGTCTGCGCAATGGATTCTTTAAATTGTCTATAGATTATGGAATAAATTCAGAAGATTTTATACGTTGATACGCCTGATATCCTAATCTGTTTGTCAGCGAGATAACCAAACATTACCAGATAACACTCCTGATTTGTACTTTATTACACTATATTTATTTTATTTTCCCCTGTACATGCGCCTCTGCTTTGGTTTTTTATAGCATTACACAACTGCACAAAACAATAACTGAGAACAGCAGAACAGCTGTGAGCTCAGAAATATAAAATGAGTTAATATCACATGTATGACCTTGGTCATAATTAAACTGGAGGCCCATGGACACCTGGGCACTCAATGGTATTTGTGCACCTTCCACCCTGTCTGAAAGGTCTGTTGTAATAAATCATTAAATTAATAGCATCCAGTACCTCAGTCTATCCCTTTGAATGCTATGTGAACCTTCAGAAATAAAGCTGATGAACACACAAGGCAAAGGCACCATATAAAATAGCTCCAAGTGCAGATGTGGTAGACATGGAATTCAGCTCAACTAACATGGGCATAAATAAGAAATATCACTGCCGATTTACACCAGTTTGGTAGAAAATGTTGCACTAGTACAGATGGGTTTTGATGATTAAATGATTAAGTCACTGATTCATTACTTATTAGCCAAGATGTGTTTAGGGCAAGGGTATCCAGAAAGTCTATACCACTGCATGCCCCAAGGACACTAATGGAGATAGATGGACTTAGCATTAACCATTGCTCCATTTCTTTAATTTAATTTAAATATTTATCTGTCAGACGAGACTACCCATTACATACAGAGCGTTCAGACAACCATGTTTAAGAATCGCCACGTATCTTGATAAATTTGAATGATATCTCAACTTGCTGGTGCCCATTATTCCACCTCTTTTATGTTAGCTGCCCTGCGTAGTCCTTTATGCATGTTTGCATGTAGCTCCAACTGTGATTGCCCATATGTTATGCATTTTCCCAATACCATGCCTACTTTCCAGTTAAGGAATGCTTGTGTTGTGCATAAGGCTATCCTGAAGAGGCAATACATCTGACTTTATCATTATGGGTTGATTTGATGAGTCAAATGGCTCTTGCATTATGTTTTAATTATGCCCTATTCACAAAGCTATGTGTTTCAGTATAAAACTTCTATTTTTTTTTTTAAAAAAAGCGGAATGATACAAAGCATTCAAAATATTGATCATTTATGAGGAAGTGCCAAAATCAGAACTGCAATGGTATATATAAGACCACACCTGACGGATTATAAGATTCAAATTTACTTCAATTTTTACATCTATAAAAATGTTTTAAATCACTCATGAGAAATTATCTAGCTTTTTAACATTCCTACAATTAATGAGAATACTTCTGGGATTTTTTTTTTGTTCTACACTCATTTCAGAAACACTTTCAGTTCATATGTATTAATTATTCAGATTTCTCATTTTAAGTTACATTTTGGCTTCTGGCATTAGTCCAGCAAATAATTGCCCAGGAAAACACAAAACTCCTACAGAGTTTCTTTTCTGATACACCCAGAGAAGGAAAGAGCTAATCTATTATTTATCATCACTTTGGAAGTTTTTTCTATGAAACTCCTACTATATGCCAGAAATCATTAGAGAGCACTACCATTATAAAGCCCAAAAAAAGGAAGCAGATATATACTATTTCGCCACTACAATTAAATTAGATTATTTCTGAAATGTTACAGCAAAAGGATAATTATCAGCTGTTGTTTAACTGCAATTTTCATAACTCTCCTTTGGCTAGCCAAATAATCACTGAGAGTCATGGGAGTTTTAGTTTAACATGCACCGAAGAACCACAAAAGGGTCTACGCAATAAAAAAATGCATCTTTGAGGTGGGAAATTCAAACTCTAGGCCAATGTAAACAAATGCAGTTTCTTCCATTCAACTGCAAATGCAGTTGAATGGGAGTATTTTTCCAACTCAGCTACCTATCTGGAACACACACTCCCTCTTTGACTTATCCCACCTACAACTTCGATCCCTCTGACCTCTTCATCCCCTTATGTGTCTCATGGACCCCATTCCCTCTAGATTGTAAGCTTACGAGCAGGGTTCTCTACCTCATGTACCAGTCTGTTCTAGTTTGTCTAACTTAGTATGTAGTTCCCTTCTATGCTCTGTACCAAGCAGTATGAGAATTGTTGGCGCTGTACAAATAAATGGTAATGTAATGTAATGTAACTTTGGCCTTAACTATAAAAAAAATCCTGTATCAATTCCCTACAATCGTCTCTTTATTGAGAAGACCTTATAATGTTTATGTTGCTATCCCCACCCAATGGTATACATAGTGCAAATCAAACATACAGAACCCATTTATCTTATGAAAAAAAGATTTAAAATAGAATCAATTTTAGAATACACCATTATGAGTAACATGATTAAAATAAAACAATTTAATATTTACTTTGTCTTATCTTTGTTTTTTTAAGGGTCAGTAAAAGCTCAAATCATAAAAACCGGATATCACAGTTTAACAGCACATGTTCTCGAACTCAAATCTAACCATGTATTGGATATCTGTTAAATAGCTTGTTTTTTCTCTAACACTTGGACAAAGCCTAAAATATTAATAAATACAAATAAACCTTGCCACAGATTTTTGTTTAGAATATAGTTATATGTATTTGTTTTTAGACTTTGAAGTATTTTTTTCTTGAATTCTCTCACTCACACATCTAAAAGCACATTTTTATGAAATTAGTTTTATAATTTTATAATATTAAGCAAACGGTGTATCATTTTGGGTTTTTTTAAGAAGAAGATGATATAAAATGTGTTTTAAATGTGTGTGTGCTGTCTCTTATTTATGACATCACCTGTATGCCAATCACTTATTTGTATTTCAGGCCTAAAAGAGATATTCTGTATATAAGAGAGAATGTAGACACATGTATAATATTTTTCATTGACACAGTGTACTAATTCGTGTAATTTGGGGTTTTGTGTGCTGTCTGTTCGGAGCACGCAAACCCCGGAAATACAGCGCACTGAGGATACGCGCCTGGTTAACATGGGTTAACACCTTGAAGGATAACTGTAGGCAAAAAATAACTCATGTTTAATTGAAAGATTACCTCAAGTGTAGATGTGTGTATATAGATGTTTTAATGAAAAAATACAAATAAAGCACCTTATGGAGCACTCATTGCTTCATATATAGCTCTAACAGGGGGCAACAGACATGTTGTATAGAATCTTGAGTCAGATTTGCATTAACCTTCATGCAGATGACTGAAGATCTGCACCCTGTTAGAGCTATATGTAGCAAAGAGGGCTCAATAAAGTGCATTATTTGTATTAAAGCATTAAAGCATTTCTATGTAAAATGCCATTGCCAACTCTTGATGTGATATACACAATATCGCATGTAAGCTATATACTTTGCAATCCCTTAGCCTCTATAATTCCTGTTAATTAAAGAACAAAGCTCCTGCAAACAGGCCATTTTTTCTAATTATTATTTGCTCTAATGCATTGAAATAGATGGGAGTTCTATATCTAATCTGTAGTGCAGGTGCTGATACTCATCAGGGAACCAAACAAAATTAGCTTCAAAATTTACATCTTGAATAGGATATCGGAAGTTTTACTTTACCTTCAACTAATAACGGTGGATGTGACAACCCCCTATTGATAGTAATCATACACCCCCGGGGGCCCATGATAAGGATGGGTTATGTGTTTTGCAATCCTGCAGATTCCTAACATTTTCATCAGTACCAAGATTTAAAGATGAGGTGTCAGCAACAACAGATTGTTTAGTATTCCTATTTAGTGTTAATAATAATAACCGTAATTTAGATGTAAAGCACCATCATTTTGTAAACCACAGAACAATAGTCATAAATGATATGGGCAGAAAACAATAAACTGCTTGCAGAGATTATAAGAGAATGTCAATTCTGCCCACTAAAATTTATACGACCAATAGTTCTTGTCTTACTGTTTCAGTAATGGAGGGCCCATGAACTAGAACAAAGAATTTTGGAGACAGTTCTTGGTTTTAAAGAACCCTAAGCAGAAAATAAAGTTGGGGAGCGTATTCAACACTGGTTTGAGTATACAGAAACAAAGGGGAACAATGCATCCTGGTTAGAGATGCCACCCATTGCAATTTGTCCAGGACTGAATTGAGAGCTATGTTCCTGATCCATGCCACCTGGGTACTTGGAACCACATCACCCACCCAAACCTCGCACTCTTGTGAAGTGCAGCATGGCAGCGAGATACCTATGCACCCCCCATGTGCACAGACATTGTCCCTGATGTCTCGTGTTACCCACACTTCACAGAAGTCACAGCGCTGGGGATCACATGACCTCTCGGTGATTTAACTCCTGCCAACATGCAGGAAAGTGTGGAAGCTTCCATCACTAGACTACCAGGGAACCACTCTCCAGTGAAAGGTAAACTGCCGTGCCTTGGAGAGTGGTGAGGGGGCAATCTGATCATGTGAAAACTGATAAGGGACAATATAGAAGGCCAGGCAGAAGAACTATTAAATTATTTTTATTAAACATTCATATATAAATATATATGTCTTCTTTTCATTTGTTATCATCCTAATTATTTGAATTTGGATGCAAATTGTACTTGAAGACAATCTCAGTATTGTGTTTGTAACAAAACACTTTATAAATCAACATCTTTCAAAAGTTGCTTAACAGGAGTTAGAATAAAAAGATACTTGTAGATCCATATGGTCACATAGTCATGTGTGGATAAACAACAGTACATCCCAGAAGTCATAGTACAGAGAACAAACTACCTTTTATGAGTAAAGTTATAATGTTATCTTTTATTTCATATGAGGTTGTAAATCCAGTTAATTTTGTGTGCAAATTGAGTACCTGGTAGAGAATGACAGAATGTCCTTTCTGGTTTCTTTTCCAGTGTACTGGAATTGGTTTATGTATGCATAAATACTAGTTGATGTTTAACAGTCTCAGATTGTGAGAATAAGTTGTTAGTTAGTTGAGTTCCTAAATGACTGTTCTGGACATGTGATTGGTGGAGATGCCTTGTAGTATTGAATTCTTCTGAACCAATAACAGTTTCCATTGACCGCTGATGGGCAGGTAAATGTTAAAGGAGAAAAAGATAAAAGCTAAGGTTTTCTATTCCTAGTTACAGAAATCAGCAAAGAGTCTGCATCTGGGTATTGTTCCAGGACCAAGAGGTTAGTAGCACAAATAAAGATGTTCTGCATAAGAAAGTGTATAACAGATGATTTCCTATTACAAGTTAAGCAATAATGAATACAGATTCAAACATAATTTTGTATTGTGGACTTTGGATACAACTAAGTTGATATGCTTAATGCTGGATGCATGCACACAGTTTAGAGGAAGAGCTGATACAAAGTTTGATGTTTGTTGGATTTTTGTTTTGTTTTTGAAAGACATTTGATTTTAAAACATATAGAAAGCAATTGTTACATTTATTTTCCATCAGTTTAGTGTTATAGTAGCTGAGGTTTGATAAGAAGGCCCATTGAAAGCCTTCACCTAAACCTAGTTTTAACTGTGATTGGAAAGATTGATAATATATACTTTGCATTAGCAAATTGAAAAGTAATGAATGATTGAATGTTTTTAAGTGTCTGTGTTATCTCCAGTTTAGCTTGTTCCTTGATTACACTTTTACCATTGAAGTAGTTTGCTTTGCTTTTGGCAATGAGGTTCTATGCTGAGGCATAGTGGCAATGTGGAAAACTTTGTGCCCTGGTAAAAAAAAAAAAAAAAAAATCTATAAAAGGCACTCTTAACACGGTGTTGCACTTTTTGGGGGTCTAATCTCTAAAAAAAACAAAATATGGTGAATTGTAAAAATCGAGTATTAATAGCAGAAGTGGAAAGAGAGGAGTAAAGTGTAAAGGATTAAATGTTTACTCAGTTATAAAGTGTTCCGTTATTTGACTCTTTTTCTAGGTGGCAACGGCATAGCATTAATATTGAATATGAATACTCTGTGATGTATCTTCCAGCATTAGTAGATAATGGCATTAGGTTGATAAAAGTAACATGTAACAATTCTTCAAAAACTCTTATAGAAATCCACAGTCAGCTGCTTGATCAAACTTAGTCCCCAAAATTAAACTAAATTTAGCACAATGGGGAACAATAAATTATTGGTCAAAGACATCTATTCTTCAATTTATCAAGTAGATACAATTCTTTGATCAGCCGGAAATGTGTGCAGGTGAAAGAACCAATAGATGTAACTAGTCATTTAGTACACTAAAGGACTTGGAACTATTACCCCTGCCCCTCTTTACCCCTGCTCCTCTTTGTGCATTGAACATGTATTAATAAGACTTAACTAGTGGTTTTGAAAGCTTGCACTCAAATTGACAGTTAGCCAAAAATTGATTCATTTAAAAAATATATTTAATGTACACACTTAGGTATCTCAATAATTTCTCATATATACATACATATACATGGCAAGATTTTACAACTAAACACAAGGCAATAAATAGTGATCTAAAAACACCAGTGACAAGAACATCTTTAAAAACTATTAAGTCTGTTGACACCTTACTTGCTGAAATTTAATCAAACGTTTACTGCTTATTTTTCTCACTATATTTTTTCAAGTGTATCTTCATGTGGTTCATGCTTTACCTGTGGTAATGAAATTTGCCTTTAAACATACAAATTACAATAACTAGAAATATAAGGTAAACAACTCCCTGCAGTAACTAACTGAGCAGTAAAGGAAGAGAGTATATTTAAAAGAAGAAAAACTACCACAACTAGAGGACATAGTCTTAAATTAGAGGGGCAACGATTTAAAAGTAATATCAGGAAGTATTACTTTACTGAGAGGGTAGTGGATGTATGGAATAGCCTTCCAGCAGAAGTGGTAGAGGTAAACACAGTCAAGGATTTTAAGCATGCGTGGGATAGACACAAGGCTATCCTAGCTATAAGACCGGGAATGGGGGACTAATAAAAGTACTCCCCCAAAAAAATTGGGCAGACTAGATGGACCGAATGGTTCTTATCTGCTGACACATTCTATGTTTCTATAAGTTTTCCACTTGCCACCCAGCCTATATGTTATCGTCTGTTTGGGGTCTAACGTTTTGGGCTGTTCCTGTGTTTACAAATCTAGTTCCACTATTATCTATATCACAGGAGTAATATTTAGTGCTATTTTCAATTTCGTGCTAAAAAATTACTGAAATCTCAATGCATTTTGTTTATATTTCTATAAATAAATTACAATTTATTTCTGATGGTGAATAATTTACAAAGCTATCAAATACTGTAGCCTGCATTCCAAATCCTAGAAATTGTACAATATATTCCGGATGAGAAACCGGCTATTTTGAAAAACAAATAAATAAACTAAAACTGACATTTCATTATAGACAAACTAGACGGCCCAACTGATTCTTATCTGCTGTCACTATCTATGTCCCAAAAGCGGAATAATAATTTATTTAAATCAGCCTGCTTATTAAATATAAAATGAGTTCTTGGTCATTATTTTAAAATCAAATGTTTTTTTGCTACAACTGTTGCAGAGTAATAACTTATTTAAACTAAACGAAATGTTCTTTGTATGTCCTTTTTTATTTATTTTATAGTTGTGTATCGTGGCTGCGGAAGGACAATATACAACCTTCTAATTAGTAATTGACTAACTGTAAAGAAAGCTATGATGATCATGATGATCTTGTGAATCTTCACGTTGTCAGGATACTCCATAAAGCACACATACTCAGTTAGTGGGGTACTGCAGGTGCACATTGTCACATAAGATGAATAATTCTCCAGGTGCTTATCCTGATACAACTCCCATTAGCCCATCGCGTTTCCAGGTAAATGTAGTTAGTGAAGGGTATGACAATCCTACATGCGAAGGAGATAAAGATCCACCACAGTATGAGGAAACATCATTTGCTGGAGAAGACAACAGACTTAGAATGAGTTACGGGCCTGGGAACAGGGACATGTATGGCAATATGATTCACAATGGAGACACTATTAAGACAGAAGGAAGTTTCCATCCTTATGACACTCACAGTCACACATATTACCTCAAAACATTTGGACACAATACACTGGATGCTGTTCCCAAGATTGACTATTATAGAAACACTGGCAGCATCTCTGGTGTCAAGAAAATCAGACCAAGCCTGGCAGAGATCCATGACCAGCTATCAAAGGTAAGCAAGCAAACACTGTTTGATATTTGTAATTTTAAAATTCTATGGGATGATATATTAGGTAATTGAACCAAGTCTCATTAAATGGCTCCATAGCTCAGCCAAGAATGTATTGTGTGAGCTGTAGCTGATCACCTGAGAGTAGTTGGTTGACTATCCCTGTCATGTATGGTATAGCATATAACCTTTATTTATTGTAAAATTGCATAAACATCAGAGAAAAAAGAATTACAATTGAATTAATGATCATATATAGTCCACCAGCAAACAAAAAGTCATATCCTCAAAAGTGGAGAATGGGTGAGGCTGTTGAATAGTGTACTATAGAAAATCTAAATATTCTCACTAAAATACCAAACTGATAATGTTATATGAAAAACTGTATTTTTTATATTTGTTCTTGGACATTTAAACGAGCATTCTGCATCCACTCTCTGGTTTAGTCTGTTGTGTGCTTGAATCTTTTTTGGCCAGTTGTCAATCACCGTGATTCTCCTTATTTCGATTATAAGTATTGGACAGTCACCAGGGGACAGGCAGCTCAGATGGGACAAACGTATCTTCCATTATCCCTCCAGTGAGTTTTGCATAAATGGAACTACAAGGGCAGCTGCTCTGTCCCACTAGCTCACCAGAGACTGAACCTCGCACAACATCGAAGAAAGAGAGCAATAGATAGACCGTATATAGAGAGAGAGACAGACACTCCTATCTTGTGTAAAATAAATATACAGTAGTAAAACTGGGATACTTCCTCCAAGACAAACTTTTTAACCATTAAGAATGGGTAGATTTTCAGTTTGAAAATAGAACAATTCCATCTCCTAAGTGTTTATAGTACATAATATAACCAGCTGGATTCATGGCACAAGGGATAAATATGCAGTGCTGGATAAAGACATTGTAGGCCCCTGGGTTACAGGTATTGTGAGGATCCCAGTAAATATAAGATGACCTTACATGAAAAAAATTTTTTTTATGTAAACTGTTTTTTCCATATTTAATAAAACCTATGATTGAGGTTTTATGTATTTATTGTTTTGATTTCCTTTTATTTGTCAATCTGCCCCTCAGACTTGCCATTCTGCCCCCATATTTGCCAATCTGCCCCACAGACTTGAAAATGCATCTCCATACTTGTCAGTACACCCCCAGACTTGACATTCTACAACCATCCTTGCCAATGTATTCCCACAGCCTGGATGCACAATAATATGCCACAATTTGCCCATTTGTCTGCCACTGTTAGTCTGCCCATTAATATGCCACAGTCAATATGCCCATTAATATACTACAGCCAATTTGCCCATAAATATACCACAGCCAATTTGCCCACAAATATGCCACCGTTAGTATGCCCATTAATATGCCACTGTTATAATGCCCATTAATATTCCATAACCAATTTGCCCATTAATATGCCACAATTAGTATGCCCAATAATATGCTACTATTAGTATGCCACTAATATGCCACAATTAATATGCCCACTAATAAGCCCAATAATATGCCCCTATTTGTATGCCCACTAAAATGCCACAATTAAAATGCCCAATAATATGCCACTAATAGTCTGCCCCAAAAAAACAGTTAGCAACGGTTTTGTTATTATTCATATTATACCCCCCATATTAGGTCACGTAATATGCAATATTAAAAAGGTTACAAAATGTTTCGAAAGTTTCACATAAAACTTTCCTTGTTGTTATTAAAAAAAAAAAATGTCATCAGTGCAAAAAAGCAGATGACATATATTAGGGTGAATTTTCTAGGCACACATTCAGCCTAGTAGTATAATCTTGTGTGCATACAGGAGTACATCGAGCTAAATGCTGTAGGAATTTCCATAAATAAAATTAACTTGGCAGTACCTGTAAATATAAAAAGGTTGATTTACATAAGCATACACGCGGCAATGAACGGGATGGTGTGTCAGTCCATCTTCGGAGAGATGACATATTCTGATGAAGTCAGATTGACACCACCTAAGTGTTGATTAGTTTAGATGAATAAATCTTTTCTAAATTGAGTGTTGTCCAAGGCTTATTTCATCTACCAGAGTGCGGAGACCAAGATATGTCAGATTGTATCAGTCAATTTATGTTTTAATAACTGATGACATTTAATGAAATATACCCCAGTTTTAGGTGCTGAAAATACATATCTCTATTTTTTTGTGCTAGGCCCTGTGGCCTACGTTTTAACTTTTAAAATTCCACTTCTAGTTTCAATTCTGTTTCAAGGATGAAAGGTTAAACTTTTAATAAACGCATTATTCACAAAACTACGGCCTAGGAGACAATCAGAGACACATTTTGCATGTCTTGATTTATATGTATTTTCCACAGCAAGTAGCTTTTGCACCAAGGCCAAGCAAATAACACACTAACTGTGCCAAATGACTCCATAAATTTGACACTTTTTTGTGCACTAAATTCTCTAGAAACATTTATGGCAGCAAATTAATCCTACCTTCAGCTTGAAATAAGGAAGATTTATTTTTTACAGAACCAAAGTTGACCCTCTTTCTGATAGGCCAGCATATATCACAAAAGACTTAAAATCAATGCAGTATTATATTCGCTGATATTGAAAATAATTATATTCAAATTCTCTAGCTGCAAAATGTGGTTGAAAAGCTCAGTAAACTAGATTTATTGCATGAATAGTACATAAGGTAATGGGATTTCATTCCTATCAGCTTTGAAAAACTGAAACATAGATCTATTTTTACATATGTTGCCATTCCCTTTGCATGTAATGGGTTACATTCATACAGGGGCATGTTGTAAATGAACTGATTTTTGAAATAGACAGAACTCCACCAATTTAAATAGTAACACTGGAAATATAATAAACAATGAGTTTGATAATTAGTCCCCATGCAAAATCTTACACGTACAGGTAGCATAAGTGAGCCTCGAAAGTTAATGGACTGCTTTTAGAACCAGGTGACTGGCACAGTTTAAGTGTCACTACATGCATTACTGGTCATTTAAAATGTATTATTTTTAGTTGGGACCTTAACTATGACATATCAGAAATAAAAAGCATCAGTGGGAACAGTGGAATATGATTAAATATGGTTACGGGTTTGAGGATAATGATAATAACAGAATACCACACATCTAAAGTCTTCCACTTTTTTGGAGGGAAATATCTAAGTCTTGGACCTAAGAAACGTACGTTCGCTAATAATCAGTTGACTGTGGTGGACTGAGAAGGCCATAGCAGAAATCAGGCATCAATAACTGATTATAAAATGTATCCAACTTACCTGCCCTTGTCAGTTAACTGTTTAGTGAAGAGCCCTTTAGTAGAATGGGTTATTACAAATTAACCCAGAAAAGTCCAGTTAATGTTATAGAAAGAATCTAGAATCTAGTCCATTTAATCAATTCACAAACTGGTCCAAAGTGCCAAAGCCTCAGTTTCAGAGGAATTTGCTTAAAACCAAAAGACAATTAAGACCTGCCTATAGTTTTCCAAATGAGGTAAACACATCACCATTTTATTCAGGATTGGTTATAAACACAAGCTTGTATAAGGGGACACCTCCGAGCTGTGAAAATGTGGACTTATCTTCCATTTTGTATTCTACTGAATGCAGCCCTGGAGTATGAATTTGTCAAAGGTGTGCCTGAAAAAAACGGAGAAGTGATCAGCCTATTGTGAAACCACTTTTTAGTCAGGGAGACGCAAAAAAAAATTACATTCTTTAAGAATTGAAATATATCCTTTAGGGGTATAGGTGATAAAGGCTGCACATTTCTCTTTCACCGTATATGACTTTATAAGTGTCTCTGATTAAAACAGTGATCTCACAACCCCAGGCCTCGCCGTTCTCACAAATAACCCGCATTCCTGTCGTGATGCTGTTCCTGTGCCGGCTATTCCCCTGAGCGGCTGCACGACTTAGTTTTCTTAGGGCAAAACTGTTGGTAAATGAATAATCTCTGCTGCAAACAGAGGAATTCATAGAGCATTAATAGAACATTAAGAGCCATTATTTATGGTAATGGGGTGTGAAAGTACACATTAATTCTGAGCATTGCTGGAAACAACTGGTTTCAGGTGGCAATAATTGAAGGTTCCTTTTGTCGGTAGCAATTTGGCTGTGTGTGATAGCTACAAATAGGAATATGCATATTCATTGGCAATGATGAATTCAGCACATTGATATTTATAGTTGTTCAGCATTTCCCAGCTTAACCTTTCCACTGCCAAAGGGGCCCTGTAAATGATGCACGGTTATGCATGGCTAAGGGCTAGCCCTTCTGGGAATGAGACAGTTAAATGAGTCATTACCATTTCTTCCATGGAATCATTTACTAATGGGTTATTCTGCTTTTTCTCCAGAGACTTACACAAACAATGGTTTTAGCGGGAGAAAAAAAAAAACTATTACTGTAGAATTGCTAGAAAAGTGTCAGATAAACAAAAAAGAAAAAAAAAATCCTTTCAACATTTGCTGGATTCCTTTTACCTAGAATTATCCCACAGTTGTGTATGCTTTTTAATTTACTCAAACCCATTTCTATCCTGCCGAGATGTCTCTTATGTTTTTATCTCATCTTTCTCTGTGAAATGGACCATATTTCTATCAAAACACTTTTGTACTCTACAAAGCGGTTGCTACTCTTGTGTTGTTATTTCTTTAGATGGAAACCACTTGAGGTCTTTGACACATTTTGTTTTGTATTTTAGAGCTCTTAAAGTAAACTAACCAGGAATCAGGGGACTTTTGATACAGTAGCTAGGGATGTTAAAACAGATACTGTGTGAATACTTCAGTATGTTGTTTATGGGTAATTTTGACACAAGGAATCAGTTTAACAAGGTTTTTTTAGAAGAACTTAAAGCCATAGATTTCAGTATAGTTTAGTTTCTTTTTACACTAAATTATTCCTTTATTGTGGTTTATCACATTTAATGGAAATATTATAAGTTGCCTTCTGTAGATAAGAAGGCCAGGGATAATTTTTGAGGCCATATAGCATCATGCTATATCAGAAGTTCCAATGAGAAGACTGTACCCTGAAAATTAAAATCTCTCTACCTCAGGGGTGTCAAACTGCAACCATACATTTGTAGATGGCCTACATCTACCACAATAGTCTGTCAGGTAGGAACTGGAAGGGGAGATTGGGAGCTGTAGTCTTCCATAAGCTGGACTGGAGGGGTACAGTTTGACATCCCTGTCCTTTGTTAAAGGTATTTAAATATTTTTATAAGATTTTGTAGAACAGTTAGAAAAGCTGATGCTGTAAACTACAGATGGCTATTACTTGGGGCCAACATGATTCATGAGCCTATAATGTGTGTCCAAGGTGCTGGACTAAATGGTAATGTCTACAATTCTTGGCCACATGACAAGAACTTAAAACAAAACTACCAATGTAACCTTCCAAGTTGTCTGTCCTTGTGGGATTAAAAATAATTTTGCTGCCAACTAATGTATTCTTTGATTCAACATTGTTCTTTGTAAATCAAATGTCAAGCACATTGACTGAGTTTAGGAACCTACCATAATTATACATCAAGTTCTAGATTTGGGCATTCATTTTCAGACAAACTCGTTTTCGGAATAAAATAGTCTCTTTCGTGCGAATTCTGAATGTGAAACTGAATGAAAGAATGAATGGATGAATGTGCAATGCACTCAATTAATTTGTTCATTCCTCCATTCGTTCATTCAAATGTCGTTTGCATAATACGTTTACTTGACACATACATGCTCACACTGATACACACAACCACACTCTCACACATACCACTCACTAGTACACACAAACACACTCACACAAACATGCCCACTAATACACACTCACACATAACAAGAGTTAATATTTGGAAAAATTAGTTTTTGGGCAAAATTCAGCTCTTTAGTCTGAATTCCCTCACCCCAGCTTAACCTTAATTATTATTATAAAATGAACTTCGGCACAATTCCATTCATCAGATACAATCAGTCATAGAGAATGTGCCAGTTACCACTTTCTCATAAGACCCCAATTTGTTATTTACATTGATATACACACAGCACTAATAACCATAAAATAATAATAATGGTTAATAATATTTTTCTTTGGCAACAGAATGTGGCAGTGACTCCAGGCTCAGTTTCCAATGGAGATGGCATTTTGCCTGACGAAGAAGCAAACGAGGAAGAAGTAAAAGGCGGATTTGTAAAGTTTGGGTGGATAAAAGGTGTTCTGGTAAATAACCTGATTCAGAAACATTTCTATCTATGTGGAAATATTGCACAATTGAATAATGCAATGTCTGAGTACTTCTATGCTAATGACAGACAGTGCTGCCCATCTTACCATGGCAATGCAGGTTTCTTAAACAGGTCAGTTATGTTATGCCATTCTTCTAATATAATTTGGCCAAAAAGCATGTAAAATGTTATTGGTTTTAATTTACTTGCCTTCTAGATAAAACATGGGCAGTTCTTCTTTACTGGGTGCACAATAGCAAAGCAGTATAGGCAAAGTGTTTGGATTTTCCCTTTAAAGAGAAGGGTTAATAAAAAAACAAATATATATATATATATATATATATATATATATATAACAAGAGTGTATTCAAATTTGTGGTAACCTGCATGGTGCATTTGTTTGTATTTATTCAAATTTTATATGGATAATCTGCTTATTTTCATATAGGGTACATACGTGTTATAGATGCTATTGTAAATGTAACTTACCAGTTACATGGGTCAACAGGATTCTTTACAAAATGAGTACTATTTCCTCCACCTGTGGATAACACAAAGCAATCTACTTGTGATTTGATTCTTGTATTTATGTATACTCAATACAGGTCAGATGCATGCTGAATATCTGGGGGGTGATGCTTTTCATCCGACTCTCCTGGATTATAGGACAAGCTGGAATCGGTGAGCATCTAATTGTCCTTTTGAGTGACGGTGTGATATATAAACCTGTTGAGGGTCAGAGAATGTCTAGAAGGCGTCCACCGTTTGATACCTGCCTGTATTCAGTGTTAACCCCCATATAGCAGAGTAATAGGTTTGGTGTTCAAATCCTCATTACCCAACATATGTAGCAAATCACATCTTTGCTGCTGGCATGCACTGATACCACCTAGATTTAATATGCTTACTCTGTGTAGCCGTGACTCCCACTGGTATTTCCCGATGCCTTTCATTAACTCACATATACATGAGTTTAGAAGTTATAATGGCAGCGTGTATCAGCTTGACATAGCCTTTAACTGCACCACTGGCAGTAAGAGCTGATGAATTAATTTCTTCCATCTTGCAATGAAAGAGAATTTAAGCTACATGTGGCCTAGCACCAAAGAATTATCAGCTATTTGTTTTCATTAGCGCCTTTCCACATATATAATATGCATATACACACAAATATATATAGACACATACTTTATATTTATATATATGTTTATATGTATATATAAATATGTGTGTGTATATATATATATATATATATATATATATATATGTACATACATTTATAATAGGATACAAGCATTTAAAGAAACAGACAATGACCGATAACATGTATATTAGCTAATTGAATAGCACACATCACTCCTTGTCATATAAAGAGCAATGTGTACGTTTTTATTGGTAGTCATACCTGTATAAATATGTATGGGGCAAATACTTTAATTGACATGTTTAGTAAATAACTTGTAAATAGCTATTTTATATGTATTATTCATACAGTTTACCTTCATCCATATGACTAACGATACTTAATTAGGATATCAAATGTGAAAAAATTGGTTTAGAAATTTAGATTTAATATTACTGGCAAGCTCTATTGTACATTCTGAAGCTAGTCATGAAGAGCTTACAATTATTTGCGTACCTCCTTTACCCACCCCTCTCTATTTCATGCTCAGCATGCAGGGCTGAGCACCCCTTCATCCAGCGAAAAACAACAGCCAGTGCTCAAAAGAATAACATTATTATTATTTCTGGCAATAAGAATGTAAAAACAATTAACAGATCCATTCTCATAGAAAAAGCATTATAATAATGTTACAAATTGTAACAAAAAATGACCTCAGACTATGGCCATAGAAAGTTCTTTATTGTAACCTTCATCTTAAAATGAGAATTTAGCTTGCATAACTATTTAAATGTTCAATCCTTGTTAGTGGTGGGCTAAGGACATTTCCTCCCATAGGCACTTTTTAATTGTATACTTCTCGTTCATTTAATGAGAATAGCCTATGCCAGAATTCCAAAATAGAATTAGGTCATTTGGGATGTATATGAAGATTGTTTCTCACTAAGACAAATATTACAGATTCTCTCTCAGAGCTCTAATTTTCACTGGACGCCACTTTAACATATGCAGTGTCTGACAAATAACTGCTTGGTGACTTTATGATGCATATCAAATTAAACCTTATAGCCACAGGGACACAACCACATCTACGCCCTGCCATAAAAGGGTCCATTTTGAAACCTGCCATTCCATTGCTTTGGGCATTCATGCACAATTAGTTTTCTAAGGGCAGAATGGTAACTTATTTGTGTCATTAAGGGGTTTAACTTCACTCAGAAGTGAGAACAGCCAGAAGGATTTTCCAATTTAAAGTTATTTATCTTTGTAGCAGTGATGATTATAATTTCACTGAAATGTAAGATTGTATTTAACATGTTTCACTGTTTTTTGGTAATTCACTGACTGACTATATGCTTGGCTTGTCTGGGTCTTCTAAGACAGTTTTATATACATTTTCCTAATTCTTCCTTATGAACTTTTTGATTTTGTTTTAGAGTTTTATTTTTGACATCAGTGTATATTTATCTTAATTATTACACTGTGCCGGTAGTTCAACGTCAGTATATAGAACCTAGATGTGAGCTACAAAACCTTTCATTCTTTAAGTACTGGAGGAGGTTAATAAGCAAGTAGAGATCTAAACTATTACATAGGTTGCATAGGGAGAGGTATTAGCAGTAGAAACAGGGAAGTGCTCATGCCACTGTACAGAGCACTGGTGATGGTGAGACCTCACTTGGAATATTGTACGCAGTACTGGAGACCGTATCTCCAGAAGGATATTGATACTTTGGAGAGAGTTCAGAGAAGGGCTACTAAACTTGTTCATGGGTTGAAGGATAAAACTTACCAGGAAAGGTTAAAGCATCTTAACATGTATAGCTTGGAGGAAAGACGTAACAGGGGGATATGATAGAAACATTTAAATACATAAAGGGAATCAACACAGTAAAGGAAGAGAGTATGTTTAAAAGAAGAAAAACTACCACAACTAGAGGATATAGTCTTAAATTAGAGGGGCAACGATTTAAAAGTAATATCAGGAAGTATTACTTTACTGAGAGGGTAGTGGATGTATGGAATAGCCTGCCAGCAGAAGTGGTAGAGGTAAACACAGTCAAGGATTTTAAGCATGCATGGGATAGACACAAGGCTATCCTAGCTATAAGACTGGGATCTGGGGACTAATAAAAGTATTTAGAAAAATTGGGCAGACTAGATGGACCGAATGGTTCTCATCTGCCGACACATTCTATGTTTCTACATGCAGTAAACAATTTTAGGGGAATAAAGTATGCCGCAACTCTGAGAATTTGTGCTTGGCATGCTAAATCTTAGCAATATTTAGTGAAATTGGACCATAAAATATTCTTAAATAACATGAAAAAATGAAAGGGATTCTGTTAATCTAAACACTTATACTGTTGTATGTAGAGAATACAAAATGGGGAAAAGTGATCCGTACATTGTGTTAGCGAAATTGTATGCAAATTTATAAAAACACAGAACAATATGTTTTAAACGTGTCTGTGGTGTCTCCTGCTTATGACTTCACCTTGTGCTTGATATGATTACCCACTAAAAAATTGGTTAATTTGCATATTAAGCCACAGGAGGCACCAGAGACTCATTTAAAACATATATTTCTCTAATTTTATATATTTGCGTGCAATTTTGCTAGCATGATGTACAGATACTTTTTATTCATGTTTTATTCTCTACATTCACAGTATAAGCAATGTTTATAAGCAAGCTAGTGGGCTAGTACAAAATTAAAATCTTCTGAAAGTTTCCCTTTTAGTTACATCACTTTTTTCCCCCCCACTTGTCATACTCAGGCCCTTTGTGTCCCATTCTTTACTTCTTCCTTGCTATTTTCTGTTCTTACATTTCCCCTTTTTTGCCTTTCCAAGTCTTTCTCTTCCTTTTTTCAGCTTGCACCCTTCTCTCCCAAAATTGCTTTTTTTAAAACCTATTTTGTGCTTTTTGTCTTTTCCCCATAGATTCTCTCTTATGTTTGTATGTGTCCTTTATGTGCCCTTTGCTTGTTTACTTTTCTTATTTTCCTTTTCTTTGATTTTTTTTTACCTATGTATATATGGGTGTTATCATATTTTCCTTTATTGTTCCTCTCTTTCTGACTTTTGAAGCTCTGTTGTAGTGTGTTTATTGTTAAAGGTGCCCAGGCCTAGCAGTTCTAACATTTTAGGGTTGCCAGACCAGCCATGGTGTTCCCAGGCACCTCTCAAAAGCAGGTCACTTATAGAGTGCATTTACCCATTTGTATGTCAAAGGCATTCATACACGCAAGAGGCCCACATGCATTTCTGTGAAGGGTCATAGAGATACACTGTATATGAGCATCACCTCCACACATGCCGAGTCCATTTGTGTTGTTTTTAATAGGTAATCTGGCAGACACAATTCTGAGCACACATTTATTAACCTTAGTAGTTCAGGATATCCCTAAGTAAACAAACCGCAGTGCAACAGTTTGTCTAAGAACAGTAAGTTTATATTGGTCTCTTTATTCAAGAAGTACTTTATCATTATAGTAGCTTAATTATTGCTTAAAACATGACTAATAATGCATCGTGGAAAAATATTTTATTAAAAGTAAGATGTTAAAGGTTAATACAAATGCATATCACAGTAAATAGAAGAGTTACACTGCAGAGTGAATTTTCTATTTTAAATTATAGTTAGCCCCTTTTTTGGTGGATTTTGATAAATAGATATAACCATTAATGTGTACAATCTGACTATAAAATGATTTTTATCATGTTTTTTGCACATTTATTTTTTGTAAAATTCTCTGTTACGTAGTTTTACAGTCCTTCCAACAGGATAATGATCATCTACCAAAACAGGACAGCTTATTTAAATCCTTAAGTTAAATACCCCAAATTACAGGTTTTGTTCAGGGAAATCATTGTGTATATGTAAGAAGAGAATTCTTGTGATTAAACCTAAAAATGTAAACAGCTCAGGACCAACTTGGGGTTTAGTATAAAGATTAAGGAATGCTACAGGACAGTGGTGTCATCTACCTTTAGTTTCAGCTTTTGTCAGGCTACAACTCTTGTGATGTTAGTGTTGAATAGCTGGAAAGTCATTGGTTGGACACCCTGCCAAAAAAACATTGAAATAGTTACTTGAGTATATTCTTCTCTTTCCACCGAGGTCTTGTTGTCATAATCATCGTCTTAGCTGTGACAGTAACGGTAATAACTAGCCTTTCCACCTCTGCCATTGCCACAAATGGACGTGTCAGAGGCAGTAATAAAATATGAGGCATGAATGAAACATTCTAAGAAAGGTCTGTGCCGATTCAGAATCTCATTATTTTAAGGTAATCACACACTTGGCTCGCTAGAGGCGTTTTTTCCCCCTAGCATCATCTGAAGCATAGCAAGGAAAAAGAAAAGGAAGATAGAAAATGAATTTATTTTGGACATTAACTTGAAAGATTCTGCGCTTCCATTTCAGACAGTATTTAAGACCTTTCTTCCAGGTCATCTATTTCAGTGTCTATGGGAATAACGATTTAGTCCACCCATAAGTAGATGTTGCGTGACATGTTTTCACATGAAGTTATTTAAGCTACAGAAGCTTTTCTTTTTCAGCACCAAAGATCATGGGTTCATGAGGAGCATCCTGCAATACCCCATTGTAACAAGCGATGCTTATGTAAAACACGGTCTTTCTTTTTCATTACTGACAGGTCTGGGATTTGTTATAATTATGCTTGCCACCATGGTAACTTCAATTACTGGGTTGTCAACATCTGCAATTGCAACCAACGGCTTTGTCCGTGGAGGTAAAGTGTTAAGGTTATTTACTAAAATAGCAAGACGCTACCTGGCTAGGTACGAATTTTCAATTTTTTATTCAGTTCAAGAGAGTCATTGAGAACTTGTGGCCTATGAAGAACAGGTGTCTTTAAAGTGTGGAAAGGTAACATACCGTAAGTTTAATCTGCTTTTTTCCATATAGATCTATGCTGGAGAGAGACCAATATTTATATAGAGCTTGCGAAACTACTATGATAAGAATATGCATAACAGGAATTGAGCCTGCTAAATTGAGCTGTGGTTTAGGCCTGCTAAATTGAGCTGTGGTTTAGGCCTGGGGTTAAGGGAGAGGTTACATCCAGAATATCGGTCACATAAAAAATCCAATAAAGTTAGATCTATATGGATAATTGCAAGGTCCAAAACCCTCATAAGAAAGTGCTTGGTTCATGGAAAGTTAATCTGCAATGAAATCCAACTCTCAGTCTCACAAGTCGTGACTAAAGGTGAGAAATGTGTGTTCGGACCATACCAGGCCACGGTCACAAGGATGAAGGATGAGAGGGCATAATCTGGTCATCACAGGTGGTATTACATTGATATCTAATGAGCAAGCATTTAAATCCAAGGTATCACTTTCAAAACATAAATATAAACATGTTAATTATTAATAATATGATTTGTATCTTTTAGCTTCCATATGCTAATGCAGCAATAAAGGGTATATTTTCCATATTTATCTCCCTTTAAAGATGACATCTGTTGGGATGACAGCATAGTGCAGTATAGCCAACTTTCAACATTTTTAGATTTTCCTTCACGTTGACACCATTTTATTAAAATCTAAAAAAAAAAGATTTCTTCTGTGAGTGTGAGTATTCAATTCTGATTCGCTGAGCTTTAAGTGACAGTTTTCCAGTTAGAAAGCAGCATTTTATTGATCTGCAGTATTATTACGCAGTAGATGTGATAATATCATAAGGCCAATGTGGAATGATTTCCAGATGGAAAGACGCAGAGTTGCATATGGTTCTCCATATTCTCCATATAGCGTATGCTATTATCCTTAACCTTGGAGCAGTACAATAATTACAGAATAGAGGGGCATTTTGACATGTCGCACTTCCTTCTATGAAATGGCCTTATGACTCAATAAAGGTTATCTATAAAGAGCAAGTCTAAAAGTTGTAATTGCTAGTTTTAGAATTTTACCGCAGAATAATCTTTTATAAATAGCTCCCAGGCCCTTCCTTTGTTCCAGTTTTGTACTTAGCTTTTTGACACGGAAATGAATAGGAAAAGTGTAAATTCATCCAAAAAAAAAAGGTCCAGTTCTTATTATGTGCAACTATCATTAAAACATTTAAAAACACCTGACATAGAATAACTAATGTCTTGTTAGAATACTGTTAAAATTTACGTTTTGATTCCTAAGATACCTTACCTTTAAATTTTATAGCTTCTGAGATTAATATGATTTCTTAATTTAGGCCATTCTGAGAGCATGTGATGTACAAAATATATCTCTCAATTCTAATGACAATGAATAATAAAAATGGTTAATAGGTCACCGGTAGTATGGTAAGTACTGAATCTTAAGTATATTTGATTGATATTAATAACTCTTATGGATCTATGTGCATGAGTTGATAAAAGCATTGAGAACATTTCAGGAAGTCCGTGTGTTAACTGATGCTGCGGCTGTCCGTGAGGAGGATGTCACTGGTCATAGTTTTAATGCCATGCAGGTAAAAGTCAAGTCTTCTTCCTGTTTCCAGGTCTGGGAATCATTGTCATTTGCCTGAGTGTTGTGGTAACCACTCTAACAGGTCTTTCTATGTCCGCTATATGCACTAACGGAGTTGTTCGTGGCGGTAAGTACTTTCTTTATCAGCTTGCAATAACAACAACATATATAAGGTATGTAACTTGTGGTTCTCCAGCTGTTTGTAAACAATAAGATGCTCATTATTATGGGTGTTGTGCTTTATCAATAGCCATAAGTTGCCTTTACCTATACCATGCTGTAAAACCCTGAAAAAAACAAATCAATCTAATGTTCATCACCTGATATTTTTATATATTTATATAGAAAAAAATATATATAATATATAAAATATTTATTGATGATACTGTCATTGGCCGTTTTACTGTGATTTACACTCTCAGTTTAATGCTTTTAAAAGAAAATATGCTATTAATAATGGACCATATACCACATCTTGATTTATCAGTTATATAGTATTTAATTACTATTGGATTAGTTACCTGTGATGAGCTGGAATTTTGTAATTGGCCTGAATTACTACTTTTTCCCTATTAACCGATAAGGGACCTGCTATAGCCAAATCATTAAATTATGTCTAATTGAAAGATTGCATCAAGTATAGGTAATTTAAAATGAAATGTTTTAATGAAAGAACACAAATAGCATACCTTAGTGAGCACTTTTTTGCTTTGTATAGTTCTATAAAGGGCTGACATGTTGTACCTTCCACCTGACCGAAGATGTCTGCCCACTGACTGAGTTATACAGAGCAAAGAAGTCTCATAAGGAACTTTATCTGGATTATTTTATTAAAGCATGTATATTTAACATGTCTATATTTGATGCAATCCTTCAATTAAATATGCAATTGTGTGAAAGCAGTTATACTTTGAACGCCATAAAATCTGTAATAGACTTTTCAAGCACCTAACACACGGCATGTTTCATTTTGAAAAGAATGGTTGTACCAAGTGTGTGATTTCCCCTGTCATTGTGTAGCAACAATAGCTGGCCCTAAAAACATAATGAAATTGGTAATGGACATGTTTTTAACCTTGAGCTCAATAATACTTACTATTAACCAAGTCCTAGATCAAAACTAACACATGTAAATACATTTTGAATACACTTACACTGGTGTCAATCCATGCATGTTGGTAAAATAAATCATAAGGGTTGTTAAACATCTTTGTACAGGTTTGTCCACTTGTTGATTGATAAATGACTTAAAGATCTTTTTCCTACAAGAGTTGGTTCTCGATATGACCTCTGAGATATGGTAAGTCAGTCAGTCAGTCAAATCAATGGTCGATGAGTCTTCCTTGTCACACATGAAAACTCCCTGTGTGTTAAACTACCTACCTTTAAACTAAATCTCCATGACACTAAAAAAAGATTTCAACAGCAATTTGATATTATTCCCCGTGAACTGCTACATCTGAAAACTGTTCTGAAAAAGTTCCAGAATTGGAATACATATGTTTAAAAACAAGATTGTTAGAACAGCTGAAACCTATTTAGTAGAGAAATAAAATTAAAATCTTCTATTCCCAAGACTAGTGCAAGGAGCCATGGAGATGCCAGTTCACACTGGAGAGTAATTTCATTAAGCTGAACATATTACCTTGTACATTGCCTCTATTACCTGATATTCCCACAGAAAGTCTCTTGTCACTGCGGCCTTCTCTTACAACAATCCTATTTAAAATTCACTGCTGACTTCAGCCTCTTGCAATCTCCATACACTTCCACAAATTGTCATCTACCTCAATAAGGAAGATCTTCATTATTAATGGCAGTACTCTTGCTGACTGCTTCTATTCGTTTGCTGTGTTTTTGCAGCAATAGTATTGACTACGCTCTATCATTTACCCATTTTTTTTAATTCAGGGTAAAAATATAATTAATCCATAAACTACACCTTTTGCTTACACTTCAGGCTGATAGGAAACATATAAGAGAGATGATAAATGAAAACATATTATAAGATATAGCATAATAGGCAGCTTTGTAGTTGGCAAAAAACAGCTCACAAACACAATCCACCAATTTTTTTTATTATTTTTATTTTTTTACTTTCTGTCAGCTTGCTCTGTAATTAATATTACAGGGATAGTGAGTAAAGCACATGTTTTATGAGAAATGGAGACTTTGGTGGAATATTTCTTGATATGTGTATAATTTCCCCTGCCATACTGATAGCCACCATGTTGGATTTCAAAAGCTGACCACACAACATAAGTTATTAAACACAAATCTACACACACACACACTAGCTAGAAAACTTGCTTTCCCTCAGTTTCAGTGCTACCACCACGTAGGGTTGCCACCTGGCCGGTATTTTACCAGCAGGCCGGTAAAAAATTGTCATCAGGCCAATGTTAAGTCTATGGAGACAGTACCAAGGCCGGTATTTTTTTGAAGAAAAGGTGGCAACCCTACTACCACGGCAACGCATATGCAAATAATAATGATCACCGTTTTTGACCAGGTAGCAAAAAAAGAAAATACATGAGTCAACACAGCAAAAAAACAAACAAACTATTGCTTAAATAGTTTTTTAAAAGTTTTAAAAATTTTCGTAACACATTATACCTGCTTTTGAACTTTGACCTGTTGGGCACAAATCTAACCCTCCCTCCTATTTCCTGATTTCTGTACCATTATAACATTACAGATGTATCAAATATGAGAACCCAAATAGCCAATTTTCAGGTCAGGTACATTTCCTTTTAGTATTCTAAAGAATAATAGTTGCGCCTGACAGATTTCTGATGTTGAACAGTAAATATTTTAAATGTTAATATAAATCCCCACAACATAGTTGAAAATAAGACAATTCTCAGTGTATTCTACTTTGTAAAACACTCTACATTAATAAATAAATAAATACATACATATAAGACTGATGAACAGGCCCAAAAAATAAGCACAAAATACATTTAAAAAAATGACAAGAAACATAAACTTTGATGAAATGAATCCCTACATACCTTATAATTTAGTACTTTGGTCCATATTGTCGTTAAAATGATACATTTATTCATAAAGGTATAGCATATTCCATGTGATTTATTTTTTTTTAAAAGTCATTCAGTTTTACATCTATTTATCAAAACAATGTAAGCTAAACAATGACATGCCTGTTCTTAGGTGGAGCATACTATCTTATATCCAGGAGTCTGGGGCCAGAGTTTGGTGGATCCATTGGACTCATCTTTGCTTTTGCCAATGCTGTAGCAGTCGCCATGTATGTGGTGGGCTTCTCAGAAACCGTTGTGGAGATTCTTAAGGTAAACACATTGAACCTTGCAACTATATGTATAATGTTTGCATGCTTAACAAGAATTACATTCATGGTTAATGATCAGTGAAGATGTTAAGATAATTGAATAAGGTTTCTTAAAAGTCATTATGACCCATATAATTATATTATTTTATTACTGTTCTCCTTATTACTGTTCTCCTGTATGCATAGTTTTATTTCCAGTGTCTGTATAACTTCTTTCATGCCTTCTGTCTCTGACTAGTACACTCTCAAAGTCAAGTTATTTGTCTGCTATGCAATGTTGTGTAAAAAGGAAAAAAGAAAGGCGTTAGCACTTTCATACATAACTCATAACTTATTGATAAAATCCATGGAACTGGGCACAGGACTCCCACCTTCATAAAATGGCAAATTACAGAATAAAATAGGTTTCTTACCCAATAACATATTTAGCAATCCAATCAAACATTAAAGTAGCATGCCGGTCCCAGCGCTGGATTAAGATTGTGTAGGCCCCTGAGCTACAGGTACTGCGAGGCCCCAGTCATTTTAAAAGATAAAGAAAAAGGTAAAGAAAAATTTAATTTATATTTACAAGGCTAACAACCACTAAAATTCAAACCGTCATACAATATGTATGTATATTGTACATTGTTTCTTTTTGCCATAGAATGTTTACTACAAATATATATACACCATATTAATTGAACCATTTTTTAAATAGATCATTTAGAGCACTTATACTTTGATTCAGCATTCACAAATGGCTGGTTCTAATAATGTAGTATAAAACATATAAAACAAATACTACAATAACATTTATTGTTATGCGATTGTTTTGTATACACATTCAATGGGGTTCGCTGGTGTATAAAATATACACATAATTTTTGTATCCTCTAATCATCCTGATGTTTTAACTTTGCAAGGATAAAAGTCATGTTGCAAGGATTAAAGTCATGTTTCATATGACATTATAAGGATCATTCTGTCTTTGATTATGTAGTTCTGAGGGACTATTTTCAGTGGTTATCTCTTTTGTTGGGTTCATAAATATTTACTTTTTAAATTCTGTGTCTCCCTATTTTCAGATTCTTTTAAACGAATTCAACGCCATTGCCAACTAATCTAAATAAACTCATGATTTCATAAGGATGCTAAAAAGACAGCTTCCTATCTAATCACAATTAAATGTGTGCGGTGCACATAAATGTAGAAAATAGAACATGTATTAAATGCAAAGTGCATGAATATAAAGCTAAATAAGGATTCTCTTCTGATAAAGGTTAATTCTCTATTTTGACACATTCTTGGCAAATGTATGTCATTCTGTATTAGACCTGATATATTTTGTACATTTTGTTTGGTATTTGACTTTGTATGCATGCCATTTACATATCCTCATGGTAGACGAATAAGAAGAAATATATTCTTAAATTTCAATAAAAAAAAAATACATTCTTATAATTTCAAAACAATATACTTTGCAGACTTTATTTGGTAAATATGTAAATACTATAGGGTCTACCCAATATACAAATTTCACATATCTTTTAAATGGGGCTACTTAATATCCCTGAATTCAGGTCCAAAGCGGCAGTTCAGGCTGTTTGGAAACCAAAGCATCAGAGACATCCGTACTGGAACATGTTCACCATGAAAACCATATATTTTTAGCTACCCTATGTGCACCAATCACACCCGAGCAGCCTACGAATTCAGATGGAATTTGTTTATTTCAATTCTCCTGATCTGAGCTGGAGAATTCAACTTTAAAGTCTTTTAAAGTACACTGCAAAAGTGCATTTTTCCATAAATGCCTACATATATAACTTAATATATTTTCTGATCCAGCAGTAAGTTAATTGTAAAAAAAAAATAAAAAGGTGATATTTGGATATGTATTGAACTATAGCTATGTTCTAAAACACGTTAAAAAAGTGTTAAGCAGCAAAATACATGTCCAGCACAAACATCAACGTGTTACCATATGTTACCTATACAATTATTCAACACTGAGAATAGAATAAAATGGTAACATAAAATGTGGAAATGTGTGAGGTGTGGATTTACCTGAATAACAACACAACAACACCGGCACAAATAGAAAAATTCAAATAACAAATGCATCTGTTTTATAATTATTAGCATTATAAAAATATGTGTTTTTTTTTAATAGAAATAATAAACAAGCCCAGGGCAGGTAGGGGGCAGTGAGAGGGAGTTTGTCAGGGGAAGAGTACAACAAGGTGATAGGAATGATAAGTAACCAAGGATTGCCTGGCTACTAATAAGATGCTACAGTATGATTTATACATCATCTGAGGAGGAGGAAATACTGTGCAATGGTCCAGTCATGTTGGTATCATATGCCTCCTCTCCAGAGCAACCACGTGTGCTGATGGAAAGATGTTATGTGTGGAGTATGGTGCAGGGGCAGCCTTACACAGGAAGCATGTATGCTGCAATTCCAATCACAGATGTTGGCTGTGGTTTTCAGCTCTAGCCTCATATTCCTGTTGATACAGCATTCTTATCTGCTCCTGCTCCGCAACTATGGCACCTACGTTGCTAGACAACTCATAATGTTTCTCCATCAACTTACTGTGGAACCATTCTAGGTTGCCACCATCATGGTCAGTTGTTGGTCCATATGTCCAACATCATGCTGGGTACCAGCAATTAGTCCATATACAGCAGCAATGAATGCCATCATCTGAGGATTGTCAGCAGATAGTGGAGGGGATCTTGATGTGCTTGGCTGATCACAACCTCTGGGATGCAATGCCCAGGGGCAGCATGCTTGCTGCCACCACAGATGTAACTGCATTAAAAGAGGAAGATGTTTAGGACATTGAAATATAGAATCTAGGCAGCACATTCTCTTACAGTTCATATGCATGGTCATCTGAATCCTGAAGTATAGTACATGGACATTCTTATTGCTAATGAACACCTTATAACAATTTAGCAGTAAGTGGCAACTTATCAGTTACATAACAAAAGACCACACTGAGCTCATTGCATGCTAATCCTGTGATTGAACCTATTAAATAGATGTACAGGAGTATGTGTATACCAGAAGTATCCGACTATATTTACATGAACATCAGACATAAATGACGTGGTGTACATGTGTATCTACCTTGGGCAGTGGACCCCTGGACCTGCACACATGGAGCTGGCAGTTGGTGGGAGGAATGTAGTATGGGAGGTTGTGAAGCTAGGTGTGTTTGAGATGAAGAAGCATGTATTGTTAATGTTGAGTGCATACTGTTGAGTGCAGAACATTTCTCATCAACATTTTCTTTGGGCTTCATTCATGAAAGAGGGAATTGCATGTAATGATTAATGGCATTCCCAAGTTGGGCAAAAAAGTTAGGTTTGGATTGTTAAAAATTATTCAATGTTTCACTGATTTAAATTACATTACATTACATTACATTAACATTTATTTGTACAGCGCCACCAATTCTCGAAGCGCTTGGTACAGAACAAAGAAAGGAACTACATACTAATTTAGACAAACTAGTACAGACTGGTACATGAGGTAGAGAGCCCTGCTAGCAAGTTTACAATCTAGAGGAATGCAAATCTCTTTCTTTTAATGTTTGTCATTTGTTCTTTTCTGTAGGACAGTGATGCAATCATGGTTGATGAAATGAATGACATTAGGATAATTGGCACTATCACAGTCATTCTACTGCTTGGCATTTCTGTAGCTGGCATGGAATGGGAAGCTAAGGTAATATACTGCGATATAAATCCAAGGAGCACAATGTGTCTTAGTCACTCCTTGAGTACAAACATGGATCTCAGCCAAACTGGTGCAATTCCATTGATATCTAAATATACTGTACACATTTCCCCACACATGAGTCTCCTCGTTTAATTTAATATTTCTTTCATGGCCATAAATGTTAACGACTTTGTATTATTTTTTTTTTATGCCCTTCAAATTGATCTCTGTAATATTTTTTAAACCTTTATTTTACATTTATGCACATATTCTAAACCAGCAGTTGGCTGTATTAAAGATTGTCTTTCATGGCATAACAGAGATGGACTTATTTTAAATTATTTGATTAATAGTATATGAAGTATATGTAATATATGTAGCTATAAATATTACCATTGATATCAATTAATAGGAAGAAACTAGACATGTGCATTTGTTTAAATGCACCGAAATAGAGTCAATTGACCTATTCGTATGAATGGGGACTCTATTTCGGTTTATAGAATAGCAATAGCATTACATGAATTCCATAAACCGATAGTCTATAAACCGAAAGACATTCAGTTTATAGACTTTCGGTTTATAGAATACATGTAATGCTATTGCTATTCTATAAATCGAAAGTCTATATACCGAATGTCGTTCGGTTTATAGACTTTCGGCTTATAGAATACATGTAATACTATTGGCTTTCTATAAACCCGAACTAGGATTATGAAGAAGGCACAGGTTGCGTATACAAAGGAATTGTGTGGCTTGATCAAAATGTGGAACAATCACCTGGTGAACCAATAAAATTTTTGATTTGTCCACTTTTAGAAAGTTGCCCCAGAATTGCTCTTTATATGTCAGTCTTATGGTGTCCTTGTATCTGCTGTGAACAAACTTTGCCTTCTTGGTTAATTGGTAATTACTATGTATTAATAAACAACTCAACTTTTACTACTGGATCTACATGAGCATTCCGACCATAAAACCATGGTTTTGTTTTATCTAAATGATAGCCCATGTTAGTTTGACTCATTTGTCCTCTCTTCAGCTATCTCCTGAATAAACATCTTCCTACCATTATTACAATTACTGGCAGCAATATAGTTAGTTACATGGCTGTACTTTAAAGCCATAGTCCCTGGAGTAATATTACATCTCTCTCTTACAACATATGAAGAAAGACATTGCTTTTATGATTTTCAAACAGATTACTATATAAACATGTGATGCGGTCATAGCAATCTGTAATCCCATTATCTAATAGTAGATGTACATTGAAAGGATATGCATTTACTGTGATGTTTGTTGCATGAAAATATACATCAGAATCAATCAATTTTTAAGTCTTTGCCAAAGTAGGTCTAACCACCAGTTATTCCAGGTGTGCCCATGAAAAATAAAAAAATATAACATAACAATATAAAAATATGAAATAACATAATGTAACAGTCAATAAAATCATGGACCACAAAGTATAGAATTGAATAGAGCATAAAATTTAAAAGACATTACAATATTGACATAGTTACCGATCTTTGAGTTTCAATACATTATGTTGTAACATACATAGAGTGTCACTTGGCTATATTTCCGTTGATATTACATGTCATATAATAATTGCAGTTTGCAACAAATGAGTTTACCCCCAGGTGTTTCGGATAAACTATTGGACTTTAGTAGGGTAGAGAACTAACAGACTAACCCCATATGTGTATAGCACATAGCTAATGTTAATGTGGTATGTATCTCTTCTCCCTTGATGAAACTGCATGTGCAGTGCACCCTGCGCGGCGAAACGTGCCACTGTGCGCTTTGTACACAGTGCAGCTGTCACTGTGTGTGGTCTATCAATCAACCAGGGTGTGTGTGTGTTGGGGTATTTTTGCTGACTCCTGCCCAATTTATTCTCATGTTCCAGGGATAGACTGTTTTTTTTTTGTTTCCTTAGGCACCAATATAATTCAGTACTGTTGGGTTTTAAAAAAGCAACAAGACACCAATAAGCAGTGATACATTGTATTAGTGAATACCTGACTATATACTTACTGGTAGACTTTATGTTTGATATGAGCTTCACCTCTGGTTATTAATGTACTGGGTGGTCTCCAGGGTATCTTCACTGTGTGCAGGGATAAACAATGTTAGTTTCCTTCATTAACACAACAGAATAAATACTCTAAGGTCTGCTCAATAAAGAGAGAATTGCACAGAATTGAGACGGTAATATCAAACTTTAGGCCATTGTAGCGGAGTTGGAAAAAGTCTCCAGTTCAGCTGAATGGCGCAATCAGACTCAGATACTTTGGCCTCAAGTTTGAAATTCCTGTCTCCATTCCCTGCAACTCTCTCTTTATTGTGTAGACCCTTATAAGACAATTGTAGAGGTTTTGTTCCCCCATGTTTCAGTGGCTGGTGGATACCAGTGCATTTGCTTGTTTAATTCACTTTTTAGTGTATTTACACATTTATTTGTTCACTTTATCACAGACACCTAATACCTGGTATGTTATATTTCAGTAATGGGCAGGAGTCCAAGTATTTTTTTCTGAAGTGGGCAGCACAATATCTTATTAGTCATAGAAATAAGAGATTGAAATAGAAGGTTTGCTTATTTCAATTAACTTTATTCAAACAAAAGTGTACATGCATGGCAATATTCAGAATATGGGCAGGTAAGTGCTACAAGGTGTCCACAGGTATAGAGTTTACCCATTGCTTGGCAACACATGAAATTGATTGTATCACTTATTGTGAACCTTTTGCTGCTAATTGTGGATAGGGTTGCCACCTTTTCTTCAAAAAAATACCGGCACTGGTACTGTCTCCATAGACTTAACATTGGCCTGATGCCAATTTTTTACCGGCGTGCCGGTAAAATACCAGCCAGGTGGCAACCCTAATTGTGGAATTAAAAGGCTTCAGTGAGATGTGCAGTTTCATTTTGATTAAATTATATTTACAGTGCAAAGCATGCCAGTTAACACTGTTGTTTGCTGTACTCTAATATAACCATTGCTATTATTTTTTTTATTAATCTCATAAATTAAACTAATATATATCACTTTAGTTAACAAACAAATATTTTCTGCTTACCACTGTTCTGACATTTACTCCGGGAATGCAGATCTTCCCATTGAGTGAAATGAACATGTGCACAATCTCTCAAATCAGTGATTAGACAGCTTGAAGAAAATGCGCACTACTATAGATCATGCATGTGTGAGCAGCTCTTCAGATGCAGACAACTACACTTCCCATGATGCCTCCTGCTTCCAATGGTATGCAGTCAGAGCGATTAAACCAGGGGTTTACTGTTTTCAACTCAAGTACATAGCTTACACCAGGGGCTTTAGGGTTAGAGTAAGGGTTACTTGCAATCTACAGAGTTAACCCTAACCCTTACTCTAACCATAAGCCCCCTGGTCTAATCGCGTAGACTGCATACTGTTGGGAAGTTTAGTAGTTGGTATCTGAGGCTGCTTGTACATGGATGGGCCATGCAAGTGTGCATTTTCTCTGAGCTGTCTGATCACGGATTTAAGTGATTGAGTTCATTTCACTTGTTACTCAAAGGGAATATATGGATTCCTGGAGGACATATCAGAACACCAGGACATCAACAGCTTAAAATCAGTTTAGGATTATGAGTCACTTCCTGTGCTGAATATAAGGTGCACTTTGCTCAACGTGGAGACTCCTACTCCTTACAATATCATGAAAGCAACAGGAAAATTGCACACAGTCCAATAAATCATGAAATGGTGCTCTTTAATTCCCAATCCTATCATACATACACAGTGGTGCAAACAGCGAAATCAAAAGCCTTACACTTTTTGTTCTACATTGCACTAAATAGGCTTCACAGGCTGTGCATGTCTGCCAAGATTGGGAATTAAAGAGCATAACTTCATGATATATTGGATTGTGTGCAATTTTCTCTGTATCATAATATTTCACACATACCACCAGAGTGCAATATATGCCTATGCTATGTTTGCCAGTGTGGGCCTCCTGAGGTGAATGGCACTAATTGTACACCACGTCGTACACCATGTCTTACTCATTTAACATTGACGGATGTGTATAAAAAGTGGCACCGTACTGAAATAATAGCAGATCTTATACACATGAAATTGTGCTTAAAATGTCCGCCACCAAGTATCTCTGCCCAATAAAATTGTCGGGGTGTATAGAAAAGGTGCAATCACTAGTGCACATAAGACACCAGCAACTGCACTTTTTATTTTACCTTACCCACACTTTTATCAGGCTTGAAAAGTAACCCCATTATTTTTTGTATACCCAGACTATATCAACCCTACGGAGATTCCTGTCTTGTAAATGAAAAAAAAAAAAAGTTAATTTGTTCAGTTATTGTTGGACTGTTGTTATGCACTGTCTATAGTTAAGCTGTGTACTTGCATGTAAACAGAGGAAAATAATATGATTTTAATTATAACTAAAAATATATTTTTTTTTTCTGTGTCAAAAGGCTCAAGTTTTGCTTTTAATAATCCTACTCATTGCCATTGCAAATTTCTTCATTGGGACAGTTATTCCCACCACAGAGGAGAAAAGGGCAAGAGGCTTCTTTAATTATCAAGGTGGGTATTTTTTTTGGGGGGGGGGGCAGTTCCAACGACAGTGGTCATTTTATATAAGTACTGTTCCTTGTAAAGCCCTATCTGTTTTTTTTTTTTGTTTCTACAAAAACAGTCCCTCTCCAAGACAGAACAAAACAAAATAATTATAATCGAACAAGCTTATAAGCCAGTATAATTATTCCGTGTTATGTGTCCATTTTGATCAAGACATCAAGAGAATAAGCACATTCTTTAAATTGCAGGTTCAATATTTGCTGAGAATTTTGGACCCGCTTTCCGGAATGGAGAAGGTTTTTTCTCTGTGTTTGCCATTTTCTTTCCTGCTGCCACTG
Organism: Pelodytes ibericus; assembly: GCA_036172795.1. Taxonomy (NCBI): domain Eukaryota; kingdom Metazoa; phylum Chordata; class Amphibia; order Anura; family Pelodytidae; genus Pelodytes; species Pelodytes ibericus. Next base: position 164,687,959 of record CM069858.1, read on the forward strand.
GAATCCTTGCTGGAGCCAATATCTCTGGAGATTTGGAGGTACTGTTAGTTTGTTTCCTAGCCATGTGCATGTTTATGCCAATCAGTACTTGACATAGGTCCAGTTTGTTTATTTTCAATAAAAATGAAAATATATATTTATTTGATCAAATAAAATTGTACTATGCAATTGTAAATGGCAGGGATGGCCAAACTTGCTTACCAGACGCAACAGCCACAAATAATAAACTTCAGATGTTTGAGAGCCGCAAGACATGAATAAATATTACACACATGTATTTACTTTTACGTACATATTTTGTTTAAAAAATGTATATAAATAAATATATGTACGTAATAATATTTATTCAAGTATATTATTTTTGAACTGTCAATTTGTATTTGTTTCAATAATCACAAAGTAAACATCTATACCAACATATAGCAAATGTTTTCAAAATCATGACTGATTATTATTTAACTCTATCGGGAGTATTAAATATGGTAATAAACGATGGAAACATTTAAGAAAAATATGCATTTTTCATGCATTAACATTAAATGAGATTGCCAAAAATAAAAATAAAAACAGATATTTTAATTAGATTTATTTGTCTTAGTAAATATCCAGTTAGTGCAAGGACTCGGATCAATCAAGTAATCAACGTAACTCAATTAGTCCTTACAGCCCTACAAGTTAGAACCCCATAGTACTGAGTGGGGCTTTGATAAAAGATAAACAGATTAAATTAATAAGGACCCCATTCGAAATTGCTGAAATAAGGGTTATATTTTGCCTTGGATCAACAGCTATAAACAAAGAATAGGAAAAGGGTTAAACTTGATGGACGCAAGTCTTTTTTCAACCTAAACTACTATGTAACTATGTAACATATCATGACTACCGATAGGTAATTATTAAAAGAAATTACCGCTAGTCTGAACTGTGCAGGGAATAGTATGGTAAAGTAGCTTTACACAAGCATTGTTGTTCCTTGGATTTATCTTGAAACAAATTTACACACAGCAATGATTAACATACATTTTTCTGAATTGTTTTACACACAAACAAGTGCATGTTCTGTGCACACAGGTGTCTTGTCTTCAATTGTATGTCGTTGTGTGACTGCATGCAAACGAAGGTTAATTGCTATACGGAGGACATTGCATTATTGTATTAACAGTAGTGTTATCTTGCATGCATCTGCATAAAAAAACCACGGTAATTGCCCTTGAGAGGATCTTGGGTTATTTTACTACAACATTGTATTTTAATGTAATAATTATTACTTATGTACTCATTATATACAAGTAAAATGATATTATTGACAATACTTTATTTACTTTTTATATCACTTTTGAGTATGTCACGGTCATATATACTTTCAAAAGGGATCTATACTGTTACTAGTGCTTACTATATAATTAAATTGTCTATGATTATTAATGAACTAACTAGTTGTGGGCACATTGGATGTTTAAGAAGATCAGAGGAAGTTCACAGTCTATCACTGATTTCTTCACATTCTGCACATGAATGAGAATAGAATAGAGAGCACAAGAATGCTGTCATATTACATGACAAGTGAGATTGTGTAAGGACCATGTACAAGCAGTGCTTTATGCTGGTGGTAAGTTTCAATGAAGTGATGTAAGAAGAAGAAAAACAGAAAAGTGTTGGTCTTAACTAGAACACATGTGCTTCTAATTTAATTACTTGCGTCGATTCTATTTACACAATGTATATATCATTTGATTATGTGTTTAATATCTACATTCACAATATAACAGTTTTCAAGGTGACAGTGTGCCATTAATCTATGTAGTATAGTAAAAAAAAAAAAAAAAAATTATAATAATAAATTCCAACTTTCTTAACTTTAATTCTTGAACAAAAAGCTTTATCCAAAAATAGTCAATTATATTATAAGAATATTGTGTAATATATATATTTTTTTTTTATAGGATCCACAAGGGGCTATTCCAAAGGGAACCATGCTGGCTATATTAATCACAACTGTTGCCTATGTTGGAGTTGCTATTTGCGCAGGTAAACATTCAATACATGTGTATCTGTTTAGGAAGTAAGTACAGTTTGCACTTTCTGGCCATAGAGGCAGCAATACTGGACTGACTGAACCCATGCTATAGTGGGTATTACATACCAACAACAGGAGGGGGGGGGGATATGCCCCAATGTCTCGGCACTACAATAGTGCCTTTTGTCATGGTATGGACACATACCAAAGGCACTAGCGCACTATCTTTTTTGGTATGTATTAGTGTTTTTGGTGATATAGAAACATAGAATGTGCCGGCAGATAAGAACCATTCGGTCCATCTAGTCTGCCCAATTTTCTAAAAACTTTATTTATTTATATTTTTTGGTGCTACATTTTTTTTACCCTATTTAGTGTTTATACACAGTAAAAGCATTTTTCTAGCATCTAGTTATTTTCATCCTCTTTGGTGTGCATGCTTATTTTCCTGTTTACATGTAGATTTGTTTATTTTATTTCTGTCAGATGGCACATTTTTGATAACACCCAGCCTAATATTTATATTCTGTTATATATCTTTTTTTTTTTATTTTGATCTATTCATTGTGAATCTATGCAATATTAAATTCTGTTTAGACTTTAGTGTTGTTTCAATTCCTGTCAATTTATATTTACTTCCCTACACTGACATCATCTAGACAACCTTTTCCTTCATATTCACAGCATAATCTCTGTATTCTTGCATATCACTTTAAAAGAAATATAAAAATAAATATTTGTGGACTATACAGTATACCTCATGATTGCCACAGTCCTCTATACATGCACATTAAACATCAATTACTGTGTCTCCTGTTGTTTGACATCAAAATGGGACAAATTAGTCTTTTCAATGTAAATTTTCTATCTGTACTGTGGCAATTATAGATAAGTACAAATATATAAAAACACCATAATAAATTAGAGGTTTAAGGCCTATTCCATGGGGACAAATGTTGAGTAGCTGTCTGGATTTTATGATATTTTCACACAGTACGCATGGGTAAAGCTGATAATTTAGATGGACCACATCACTATTTCATTCAGCAAGTATTAAACAAAATGCATACTTCGGGCCACATTGGGTAAAATGAAGCTTGCAGCCAATAGTTGCCAGCAGTCCCAGATTTGCCTGAACAGTTTTTTGGGGGGGTTCTGTCGTACCAAATTTTGTCTATCCTGGCACTACTACCAACTAAGCATAGGCAGAATTTTGTCTAAACTATGTATGTCTGATAGACACACATAGTCTAAATGCTAAAGAAGTGAATTGCAGACACCAGCAACTGGAGCTAAGTCTGGATTAAGTGTACCAGGTGAGGCTGGAGCTCAGTCTGGATTAAGTGTACCAGTGAGGCTGGAGCTCAGTCTGGATTAAGTGTACCAGTGAGGCTGGAGCTCAGTCTGGATTAAGTGTACCAGTGAGGCTGGAGCTCAGTCTGGATTAAATGTACCAGTGAGGCTGGAGCTCGGTCTCACAGGGTAAAAGGACATTGTATGATGTAATCCCTCCCCTTGGACTCTACACTGAGTGACCAAAAGCTGAGAACTTGCTCTGGTTTTGCTCAGGTTTGGCTCCCATTTAGCTCTGTCTACTGTTAAAACAAACTCTACCAATATCTCATAAGACAGTGAACATTTTTACCACTTTGTGACAAGCAGCCCTGCTTGCTACCACCTGTGAAAAAGAAGGGGACATTGTCATGCCACAACTCTCAAATTATAAATGATTAAACTGTTAACCCAGTGATGTTCCTTATGCACAAGCCACATAAACCACACAATTTGGTTATGTGGTCCCAGTATCCAATGAATATTAATTCCACTGGTTTTCTAGTTTTCAACACATGTTAATTCCATGTTAAATACCCAAGACCATGCTATACATTCCCAACCTTTAGCCAGTTTGGAAATCAACTAAAATATTTAGAAAAAATAATTTTACAAATGAGCTACACATTCAGGTGGCAGAATCTCCATCACAGTGGATGATTACTTGTCTGTTCTAGTTAACTGTCCTTATATAGTATAGCATAGATTTTGTTAATGAATAATGACTCTCGGGAGCCAACTGCAATACTCAAGGGGCACATGCAAAACAGGTTTTCAGAATGACATATAGCACATTTGCTCAGTAATTTCTACTACTTATGACACTAGTTTAATTGCATATTATTTGGACTCTTAAAGCGCAGTAATATACCTCATGACGTCTGAGCTAGACTCTGAAATGTAACCAAGCCCCATTTCCATTTTAAGTCTTGAGCCATCCTTTTCCTTCTATAATGGAGTCTCCTAATGCATTTTTTTCTCTGTAGCTGCATCTGTTGTTCGTGATGCTACTGGGAACATCAACGATACAGTCTCATCCATGATGAGCTGCAATGGATCTGCGGCTTGCTCCCTCGGGTATGATTTTTCCAGATGTGAAACAGAAAAATGTGCTTTTGGATTAATGAACAACTTTCAAGTGAGTATTATTCATGAATATAAACAAGAAAAAACAGTGTATTATACGCAAAACACAATAACCTAATTTAAATTTACATAAACTATTTTTATAAATAACTTTTGAATTAACTCCTACTCATGGCATTTTGTTCAGATGTTATATTGCCTTTTGGTGCTTTGGATTACCATTTGGTACTAGGGCAACAAATTATTCTTCAATACAAACATTATATTTCATGGTGGATATGAACAATTTGACCGATCTAGCTTGTCCAATGTTCTACTTGCTGTAATACTTCAAATTTAATTTGGTCTTTGGGCATAATAAACAAGATAGCTTTATAACTCTCCCATGCATGCCTACATTTTTTCAGTGTTCAGGCCTCTATAGGAAGGCTATTCTTCACACCGATCTAATGTCTACCTTATTTTTTTTTATCTTCCTTTAATGGTGTATACTATAAGCCAGGAACTACTGTCTAGTTAATTATGCCTTTAACACCTCTTGCCATATAAGGAAAAGAGTTGAAACTATTGAGAATGTCTGAGGACCCCAATCACCAGCTTCATTCTGGTTTTATGCAGACATATACCGCACCCATCAAACATTTTTGTTTTTTATGTGTTTAACCACATACTACGGGTGTTTTTCCCGCTAACCAAACAAGCTTTTGCTAGATGATGTATTTATTAGCTTCCTTGCTGTTTGCACTTCACTACATTGTTAGTTTGATTGGATAGGGCCCTTCTCAAGATAAAGCAAACATGTCTATTATGTTGTCTAATAAATAACTCATTATTGTGTTGTTTTACCATTTGTACAGAAGTGCAGCATATAAAAAAGATCTATCTTACTGGTACTTAATAGGCCCCTGGTCTTCATTTCCTGTGATTAGAGAGAGAGAGAGAAGTATTTAGTGGTTGATGCATGAGGCATACTGGGATAAAATACTACACAGGTTCCCAAGAGTGGTTCTTAAGTTTGAAGATTAGATGCAGTGTTCCATGATGGAGCTGGTGATATAGACACTAAATGGCAAAATTCTTGAAAAAAGTTAATTAGAGGAGAGCTCATGTAATAGCAAATAACATAAGAGTTTTGAATGGACTTAACTCTCGCCAACTCCTTTTCTGTCATAACCTGCCAGTTCCCTTTTATATAACTTAACAGTCTCGCTTTCCTTTCTCTAGGTGATGAGTATGGTGTCTGGATTTGGTCCTCTCATCATAGCTGGTATCTTCTCAGCTACTCTTTCTTCAGCCCTTGCATCTCTGGTCAGCGCACCCAAAGTATTTCAGGTATAGCAAACTAATTATTGTTTTATCAGCATTTCTAGTTGTTAAAACTATAAACTTGCCTCTATTGAGGTTTTTGCTAATTTGTATGTTTCTGACTGCTAAACAGAAATAAGCAAACCTTACTGTGCAGTTGTTGCAACTGACCCCCCCCTTAATGCTGGTTGAACATCATGACAGTTGTAGTTCTGTCTTCTATATCCCTCCTACCCAGCAATTACCAACCTCTTATCCTCAAACACATCATGCTGTTTCTGTTATAGTTCTAAGTGAGTTAAAAGTATTAATCAAAATGACTAAATCACTGATTAGTCAATGATTAGGCAATCTGTGCTACTGGCATGAGTGTAACATAAACCAGCCCTGTTCTGTACCCCAAAGGCTTTAAAACCTTTCGCTTTCACATAACATTATGACACCTCTGGTCCAGAAACACCTGTGCATTTACTGATCTCTGCCATATTCATTAGTAGGACTAGTGACATGTAGAATGCACACAGATGTCCTTTCTGGGACTAATAAAGCAAATACTATCAGCTTTTAATGCTGATGAAGAAAAGAATCAGTAATACAAAGTTGAAAATAAGTGAATACAATAAAAACAAATGACATTTATGTTTTTTGTTTTTTTTTAAAGTTATTCTAATAACTAGTAGAGGTAATTATCACCCCAAAATGTTTAAAGATCTAATGAGCCCCACATATATGCAAAACATTTTACACATAATTGTTGGGCTAAAACTGGAAGCAAATATAAACAACACTCCAGGTGCTGTGGATTACAGTTGTGGGTTTGTAGTTCACAGCACAGTTAGTGTGCCAGATGGTGGTGTTTGAATTAAAGGACACTTGTCGTGAATGAATAAATACAAGTATTTTTACTGAATAAAATAAATAGGAGGACATTTCTGTGAACAGTGATGAATGCAGAAATAGTGCATAATAGTGGCACAATCCCTGCTGCCACTAATGTAAACACCCAAACAGAATGGTGAAAAGAAGCACTTAAAGGGCCAGTGCATGAGCTAAGGCTCCACAACACCCCAATACATAAAGAGACTTGCTCAACACTTCTTTGAAGTAAATGGCTTGACAAAGACATTGGTTTCGAATGTGTCTGTTTTTGGGGTTGGAACACACCTCACAGAAGTGGAAAACAGAGAAAACAGAGATGTCTGTCAAAATTTGTAGCCTGGCTTGTCTGATGTTTTGTTTAGGTGTTAGTAGTGTATTCCCTACATTTTCTCTTACTTGCATTGGAGAAGAGCTGCTATTTCAGTAATTGTTTGTGTTGGATGCGCAGTGAAACCATTTAAAGTTTGTGAGAACCTCAGCCGCCATGCATTGCACTAAGCACACACACATAGTACCAGGCAGTCATGTGCCATTTCTTATTTGTCGGATCAGAAGTGATGGGGAAAATTACATAGAATGGCCTATCTAGTCTGCTCAATTTTGTTTCCTTAGCCCCAGGCCTTATCTTAGATCTAGTATAGCTTTATGCTATACTGGCTTTTTACCTATCCCATGCATGGCACCAATGACACCAATGTACATAGCACTGATAGCAGTGTAAAGATAATGTGTATAATTAAAGAATAAAAAATAAAAATAGTTTTTTTTTGTATCCAGAAAAGTCGTTTAACGGTTTTGCAACACATCTATCAGGTCACCATACTTTACTGCTTGATTAACTAGAGTGCATATTTGTTGTATATTAGATATTCAGTTTACTTGTTATGTTTCTATTGTATTAAAGGGACTGGATCACCTAAACATTGCTTTTACTGTGAATGTGGAAAATAAAAATGGATTGAAAATGATCTATTCATTGTGTTAGCAGAATTGCAAACAAATGTCTAATTGGAAGAATATGTGTATTAAGTGCGCCTGTGGAGTCTCCTGTTTATGACATCACCTGTGGCTTGATATGGAAATTACACATTTCCAATCGAAAAGCAGTTAATAGGAGACACATTTAAAAAAAAATTTGCTTGAAATTTTGCTAACACAATGTATAAATCATTTCCAATATATTTTTATTCACACAGTAAAAACAGTGTTAAAGTCCCTTTAAGGTTGCCACCCCAGACACCTTTCATCAGTTACATATAAGATTTACCCACTGCCTTCCAGTTTGCAACGGTCATGTGTGACTAGAAGGAAACCAATTAACTAATCAACGCAGGTCTATGGGATCCACTCCACTGGCTGAGGTGGCAACACTACTTTGTCTTTCTCTGGTTGTTACTTTGTTAACTAATTAACTTTCTTGTGCAAACAAAATTAATGAAATGGAACAAACATTCAGAAGCAGTAGGAAATTATCGGTTAATAGTTCAAATACAATGTAATAACAATCATGGCCTTTTTAAAGAGACTAGTTCTACTTAAAAGAGGCTGGTTGATCCAGATGAGAGTTGTAGTTCATAGCCACCAAGTTACCAGATTTAACTAATCCCAATGTTCGCAAAGCTCCTACAATATAAAAATGAATGACCTTCATGGTTACTAATTAGGGCAATGAGAATTGCATTGAATGCAAAATGTCTGCAGTAATTGTAAAGCACAAAAGAATGTTTCTATGTAAGAAGAGGATCACGTAAGATAGGTCAGTGGGTTAATCCAACATCTGTAGAATCTGTTCAACCCTTTAGGGTCACAGGTTCAATTTCTGGCAGGGTTCACTCAGCCAGTAACCCTTCTAAACTAGATAAAATGAGGACCATTAAATTGGGTGATAGTATTATCCCCTGGATGTTGGGCAAAAAAACCACAGAGAATATTTGAATGTACCTTTTATGGTTAAACATTTTACTATTATATTTTATTCTCTATCCTCAAAAGACCTATCTCAATGATTATCTGGTTAAATATTATATAGAAGCACATATAAAATTTAACACAAGTTATGATGACAGGCTTTTTGTAATCAGCCGAAGACAATGAATTATCACAGTGATGAAAGGTCATAGAGTGCATTGGAACATTTTTATTGCAAAGAAATAAGTTAAGTGTGTGTATTGATTTCCCCACAGGCACTTTGCAAGGATAACATCTACACAGCACTTCACTTTTTTGCCAAAGGACATGGAAAGAACAATGAGCCAATCAGAGGATATGTTCTCACCTTTGTCATTGCACTTGCATTTATTTTGATTGGTCAGTATTCCGATTCTTAGTTTAGCCACCGGAATGTAGAATATAGAACTTGGGGTGTGTGTACATCTTTTTGGATTAGGACAAACTACCCCTCATATTTATTTTTGGCAAAGCACAAAAAACACACCAAAGTGAGATTTATTCATATGGATCCAACATACTTTGTTTTGAATCCTGCACTATTGGGTGTGAGAAAAATGCCTCCCCCAATTACAAGTTATGCACTTGTGCTAAATGCACCAGAGCAAACCAGAGGTGAAGGTCTGACACATACAGATACAGGGTAATCCAGTGGCATAAAGGCTGATAGCACTAATATGTACTGCCCTTTCTGTATATGCCTGCTTTATACACACCTGCCAAAGGATTGGAGTGTGACCTTTATAAAGTACATAGAACAATCCTTATTAACCAGATTTAAATACACCTAATTAGAAAAAATACTGCTTCATTTAGTCCTTTCCTTACACTTAAAACATAGTGATGGTGAATTCGTTTCACCCCTTGTACAATATATATATTTGTGCAACAACACATGAGTAATCCTGATACCCTGGTTGCTTTCAGGAAATCGAAAGTGGTTACAGTATATTTGTGGCACTAAAACCCACATTTACATTTACAAAGGATAATGGGTTACGTGTATGATTGTTATTGGGTCTATTCACTAACATTAGAATTTGGAGAGCGACTTGCATTTTGAGAGTCAAATTCGGCAGTCAAATTCCAAATCTTCCCCATTGAAAGTAATGAGAGGCAAAATGATTGAAGCTATTTTTGAGACTAAATCAAACTCAGGTGCCAAATTTGACTTGGTCTCAAAAATAGCTTTGATCATTTCACCTCCCATTAGTTTTAATGTAATTTTTTCATTGAACCTGTTATGTTTCAGTACCAATATCCTTTCCTTAGACAATAACTAAGATCTGCCCTAATCAGGCCAAAGTGGTGTGGCAATATGAGGTCTGTGGCTTCCCTGGAACAGAGAAGCACCGAGTGATAGCTGCACTACTGGAAAAGGTTCAGAGAGCCTTTGATACACAATTCACTATTGCAGAGAAGCACATCTTCATCCCATCTCAGTTCTGCACATGGCATGAGAATAAAGATATTAACTGGGGTAATAAAAAATGTTGGAGGAATTAAGAGTATGATAATATCGGTGAGGGAGAGGTGACTTGGGGAGGTAGAGAGCAAAATATGAGTGGTGGAAAATGTTTCTATATTACAAACTTGTATGTAGAGAAATACATCTAGAGAATATAGTTTCCCCTTTATTTTTTTCCTATTTTCATAACTATTTAAAATCTATAGATGAATAAAGAACTATTGTTGATTCTGTGTGATAGTAACAAGTCTTACGGCATTTTCTAACACATGTCCTTTATTTTTATTTTTATTCTAGCTGAGTTGAACACCATCGCACCCATTATCTCTAACTTTTTCCTGGCATCTTATGCTTTGATCAACTTTTCTTGCTTTCATGCGTCATATGCAAAATCCCCAGGTAAGTATGTGGGTGGAATTATTACATTTCTTCTGACTCCCTCTAGTGTTCTTCTTTGGGGTCAGAGCAGAAGAGGAGAAATAAGTTGTTAATAACTTATTAAGCCATCAACAGGAAAACAGATATAGCTTTCTTCAAAAAACATTTGTAATTTTCTAAAAAAAAGGACCCTTTATTGCTTATACTGCTTATGTCGAACATACAAGATTATGAAAAATACATAAAATTAGAGAACTATATAGTAACATAGTAATTTAGGTTGTAAAAAAGACATCAGTCCATCAAGTTCAACTCTTTTACCTATCAATCTTGCGATTTCGGGGAAAAATTCCTTCTTGACAATCCGATTTCTCCTTGGATCAAGAAAGTCTGAACTATTAATGTTTGTTCTACGATTTATAGCTCTGTAACTCCTGCTTTTCTAAAAACAATAAATATATATATATATATAAAGACCATTTTTGAAGGCATCTATTATATAGCACCACTTCTGTTGGCAGTGAGTTCCATATGTTTATTGTTCTTACCTTAAACAGTTCTTTCCTTTTTAAAGCATAGCATTTCCAGTCACAGGGGAAGACCTCTGGTTCTTTGTACATTACTGTTAATGAACTTTTCACTGAAGAGTTCTTTATATTGCCCTGTACATATTTATATAAAGCTAATATATCTCCTCTAACACGCTGTTAGATATATAAAAGCAACGTTTTCCATTTTTCTTCATAACGAACATCTTCCAATTACCTTATTAATTTTCTAGCCCTTCTTTGCACTTTTTCTAGTTCCATAATGTGCTATTTAAAATCTGGTCCCAAACTTTTGCCGCATATTCAAAGTTAAAGAGCTTGTAAAGTGGCCTTCCGTGAATCAATATCCCGTTTTTATAAATGCCAATATCTTATTGGTCCTTGCAGCTGCCTACTGGCATTGCACACTGTTGCCAAGTCTTTCTAAATCTTCCTGCTTATGGCATCATCTGGTGGCTTAATTTGAAAATTATACGTTTTCCATTCCAAATGAGTTCATGTTCATATCAGGCCACAAGACACATTTAAAACATATTTTTCTCTAATTTTATGCATGTGCTTGCAATTCTGCTAACACAATGCATAGCTAATTGTTCATCATTTTGTATTCTCTACATTCAAAGTACAAGCAGTTTTCTACAATCTTTTTAAAGGGATTAATGCAAATCTTGAACCTTTCCAATGCGTGTTGAATGTTTGGAAGCACAATTATGAGCAGGTCTAGCAGTTATATCTGCAAACTTTTTTTTAATGAACTATAGTGGCTTCAAGTGAACTTACAAGCCTAAAGGCCCACTGGTAAATGTAGGATATCCAGGGAAGATATAAAATACATTATCAGTATTATAGGCTATTCCAGCTAAGATAGATAACACATTATTATTATTATTATTATTATTATTATTATTATAGGATATTCCAGATAAGATAGATAACACATTATTATTATTATTGTTATTATAGGATATTCCAGATAAGATAGATAACACATTATTTTTATTATTATTATTATAGGACATTCCAGCTAAGATACACATTAGTTCTCCAAAAAAATCTTGCTAGCTGGCTGGTGCTGGAAGATAATTCTTCTTGTATTTTTTTATTTTGCAGTATGCCCATCAATAGAGACAGATTAAAACAAACTGCTCTTTGTTAATAAATAGGCTCATTACTTAAAACCTTTCCAATGCGTGTTGAATGTTTGGAAGCACAATTATGAGCAGGTCTAGCAGTTATATCTGCAAACTTTTTTTAATGAACTATAGTGGCTTCAAGTGAACTTACAAGCCTAAAGGGTCACTGGTAAATGTAGGATATCCAGGGAAGATATAAAACACATTATCAGTATTATAGGCTATTCCAGCTAAGATAGATAACACATTATTTTTATTATTATTATTATTATTATTATTATTATTATTATAGGTTATTCCAGCTAAGATACACATTAGTTCTCCAAAAAAATCTTGCTAGCTGGCTGGTGCTGGAAGATAATTCTTCTTGTGTTTTTTTCTTTTGCAGTATGCCCATCAATAGAGACAGATCAAAACAAACTGCTCTTTGTTAATAAATAGGCTCATTACTTAAAACCCCCCCACTAATATAATGATTTGGGTAAATGCATTGAAGAAAATAGTAAATATTGGCATTAGTCACTGTCTGATCCACTCTCCCTTATGGGAAAATATATTTACCGCCTGCATTGTTTCTAAAAAAAACAAGCCTGGAAACTGAGTTTAAAAAGCCAATAGAGTAAAGAATAAAATGTATAAAACCTCCAAAGATGTGCACAGTAAGCCAGCAACATTACATATTGAATGTTTCTACAATAAGCTTTGTCAGAAATGTCAATATTTGTATGATAAAATATATATTTTAAAACACACAGCTCTACAGTGCTGTATTGATTATACATTTAAAAAATATGCCACAATATTAACTATGCCGCTAATACTAGCATGATGTTTAATAGTAATATTGGCAGTAGGCCCCTGGAGACTTAGCTGTGTGCTGCGATGTCTATTGGTTCTTTCTCTGGGATAGGTTTGCCTAATTGAAGTGAATATGGGGCTTATTTATTAAAAAGAAAAACTGCAAGTCCCCATACTATGTTACTGTCATTCCCATATAATAAGGAATACATTGCATTTATGGCAGTGACATCCATTAAGTGCAGCTTGCCATTAATGCTGTAGTAAATTGCTGTTCACTCTGTTTACTAGTGAGTTGTAAAATATATACTATTGGGGGATGTATAAAAGGGATGTACACAGTGACGCTTATCACTATGTGTAACAGTAGTTTGTGCTATGTTTTAGTTGGCCCCTTAGACACTTTTCAGCAACTAATGGTGGAGACACAATATCCCACAGACAAAACTGTTGAGATGTAAATGGTCCATCGGTGTGGTGATTGTGCTGTTTTTTTTTTTTAAATCCTTCCCGATACTTTCATGAACAAGATATTTTATTTATTACCAGCTGTATGTGACATTTATTTGGTTCTTGTTTCTGATGTCTGTGTGTACACATATAAAGGTGCACTAAGCAAAACCTCTTGTGGAGAGAGTTTATATTTACATTAATTACCCTTGTAACATTTTTCAACCCTTTTGACTACTCTTACTTCACTTATTATTGATAAGGCATCAATATTATCTATTCCCTTAATAGCATTATGTCTCAAAAACATGGTTCAGAATTATACATAAGAGCATGTAAGTGTAACAATGATTATTAATGAACTGTTCACAATCTCTATTAATGACAGGTTGGAGACCGGCTTTCAAATACTACAATATGTGGGTATCTCTGTTCGGGGCTATGCTGTGCTGTGGAGTGATGTTCGTAATCAATTGGTGGGCTGCTGTCATCACTTATGGGATTGAGCTTTTCCTATATATTTATGTAACATACAAGAAGCCAGGTATGAATGGAAGCCACTCAAAATATAATTAGTCCAAGCAGACTTTTAAACAAATTGGAAATGTTTCTTTCTCTCAGTCTTAGAGGTGTGAGACTCCTCCACAATCTGCTCCTGACAGGTGTATACAAACAATATACATCATACTGAGTCTTCTTACAATAGTTGGCCTTCATGTACTAATCCTAGTTCAGATTGTCAGGATATCAATCTGATATTAGGCCTTGCACAACTGTTGATGTGTAGCTATTCTGTTGAGGGATCCTAAGGACCAATTTTGAGAAACTCAAAGTACATTAGTTTCTTTTTATTTGACAAATCACCTTAGTGTATGTCAAGAAATATTACCAGGCCTGGACACTATTCAGTCCTATTTGTTATTTGAGAGAATGAGAGAAGAGAAGGTTGTATTTTCAGTATTATTCTCTAGAAATAAACAAAAGAACATGTGGGTGCCCTTGAGAAGGAAACCTTAATATATATATATATATATATATATATATATATATATATATATATATATACATTATTATGCAAGTATTGTCTGGTTATGTGATATCAAGGCCTTCTATTTATTCCTGACATATGACAGTCGCAGTTATTTATATAAGTTAATTCTGGGGCAAAGTTCTAAAGATGGGCTAAAAAGCGGGAACATTTTACTTTATGATGATTAGTCTTTTTTTGCATTTTGCACCATAATTGACCTTTATAAATAAATATGAATCATTTCTGCACAGATTTGTTTTAATAATATTTTTGGCATTATTAAAGTATTGCATAATATTTTTAAACAGATGTTAACTGGGGCTCATCGACCCAAGCTCTTTTCTACACTAAAGCCTTGAACGGCACTCTGGAACTAAACACTATCGACGAACATGTAAAGAACTTCAGGTATTTCAGAAGATTTACCAAAGCACAAAGCAGTCCCAAAATCTGTGTATCTTATACCATAATTGCTAATCACATTCTTTTTTTTTTTTTTTTTTTTTAAAGACCTCAATGCTTGGTGCTAACTGCAGGACCAATGAATAGACCAGCCCTTCTGGATATCACTCATTCATTTACAAAGAACATAGGACTGTGCCTCTGCTGTGAAGTGTTTGTGGTAATGATGGGTTCCTTCCTTTTCTGTGGATAAATACCACTAAAATATATGTTACAGAGAGTTGTGAGAGTTGTAGTCCACAGTTGTTGAGAAGCCCTGTTAAAAAAAAAATAGGCACTTTGCAACTGCTGTGACATTTAGCACTTATAATTCCTACTCAGCCAGGTAACTGAGCTTCTTGGCTGAGCATTGTGCTAGTTTCTAAGGTAGCAGAGCACTCAAAATGCTAAGAATAGCCTTTACCAGCATGTGACAGATACATAATACAGGTTGAGTATCCCTTATTCATAATGCTTGGGACCCAAAGTATTTTGGATAAGGAGTAATTTTGGATAATGGATCATTTTCAGTAATACGATATATTAAAGCCTCTCAGTACACATGAAATACAGTAGTATTAATGTAAATACTGTATAGAGCAAATAATCCCTTTTACAGTGATGTAGCTGTGATATGAGGCATCTTTGGGGACCTGCCATTGGTGCGTCAGGACTGCACACGTGCCATTTTATAACCCTGTGTGGGTGTGGGGGAATCTGAGCATGCATGGGAAGGCAATATCACAGGTTAAGGGGGCTGGACACTGAATAAACTGCCGTGCACTTGTATTATGAAAGGTGTGTGTGGATTTTGCAACTTGTGGCAAAATCCTAAAAAATGTTTGGATAACAGATTCTTTTGGATAATGGATTTCTGGATACGGCATACTCAACCTATACAGAATTTGGGGATTATGATGGAGTGCAGCAACTAGCATTTTGAGTGTTTACTTCCAATGTCCATTTAGAGGAAACACAATGGCAATACGTGCGTTATAGAATGCTTTACAGATCCCACTTTAAAGTGTTAAATAAAAAGCAAAAAACAGCTCACAGTGTAATTCCTCAGATAAAAGATTCAGAAATAAGATGTTCACAGCTCAAAATATTCTTTTACTTCTAGCACCAAAGTGGTAAAAGCACTGCCAATAAATAATCAGTTTTTGTGATGTCACCCTCTTGGTCTGTCACCGTCTATTAACCCTTTCCTACCAGAGGGTAAACGTTTAACACGCTGGTGTGTTTTGTACACTCTGCTGGCACACAGACTAGCAATGGGTAATATCATACTTCTGTGATCTTCATTGTCAGTCATAAAAAAAAAGAAATGTTTCTACCTCTGATTACAGCTTGAAAACATTGTTCAGAGACTGGGCTGAATGGTAATCGTCCATTTTCATTTGCTCATCTTTCATTTCACGGTACCTTTATTGTGTTATGCAGGGACCGCGGGCCCAGGCTGTAAAAGAAATGAACAGTGGTATGATCAGAAAACAATTCTGGATAACAAAGAACAAGAGGAAAGCGTTTTACGCAGCGGTCGCAGCTGAAAATATCAGAGAAGGCGTAAAACCACTTCTTCAGGTAGGCTTTAGAAGAAGCAAGAAATAAATCCTACCTTTTCATGCACCATGAGCGTTTTCTTTATGCTATCATACTGAGGGCAAAATGCATAATCGGACCAGGTAATGTTAGTGTTTTGTGGATTAATAAAGGGAAAATGACTTCAATACCTAACACCAGAGCAAGAGGATTTGTTTGACTGGCTAATGCTGCATTTACAGAAAAGTCATTATGTGCAGAATTGTATTAGTCCAAAAGGGAGACTTAGACATTGGCCTAAACAAGACCTACCTCTGGAGCATGTGTCCATGCATGGAACAGATTCCAACAAAATGTTACAAAACAACTGAACAGCAAAAGACACTTGAAACAGTTCAAGGGTTAAACAGATTGTGTTGAAGTGGAGTCTAGAAGTAGAGAGGCCCCCATTTTGGGGCCTATTTTTGACAACTACTTCTTGGTGAGCCTTTTGCCCATATGTACATTTCCTGTGTGGGAGTTCCAACTATTATGATTTGATGCCGACACATTCTATCTTTCTGTTGGCCTTCTGACAGCTCTCAGCAGCACACCCGTCACCATCTATTGTTGTGCCGCTGCTCTAAAGAAATGTAAAATAAGTATTAAAAGAAAGTATTGGATTGTATGGAATCCAAGTAAAGGAGTAAACTGCTGTAAATTGCTATTGATCGAGATAGTAGAGTAATTCATTATATGTGGAAATGCAATAAAAATTGATCTATAGTAACAGCAAAACTAAGCAAAATGTGTTTTACCAAGATATAAAACCACACGGACTAGGATATATCACGACTGAGATTTAAGAACGGCTAAGTATATATTTTTTACAGATCAAGTTGAATTTCTTCAATGACTAATCTTAAAGGATCAGTTTGAATAAGGGAATTTATACTCATAATATAATATTCATCAATGTTCTCCAACTTTATAACATGGAGATCTTGGGTTGGGGTGACCAGACTACATTCAAGTCACATCCAGCTCATGTGTCTTCAGTTGAACATCAGTACTGTACATGATAACTTTAATGGAATGTGTACAGGATACATGTTAAGCTGCAAATAATGTTATTTTCTGTTAAAGCCGGGGCATTGAGTTTTACCGTTACACCTAAATGTACCTTGCTCTGTATTTTTTATTGTTTGTAAATTAAGGATTAAAAAGAAAAACAAGAACACTTCACTATCACTAGTGTGATGTAGTATATGGTCTGAATCGCCTTTTTTTTAATCCACACTTAAAAACAGTCAACCTGTAGATAAAGGAGCAGAAATGTATAACCATGTGTGGAACCAAAGTGGTCATCAGTTTTCTTTCTGAGAGATATGAAACTACCACTCCCACGATGCACAGTTGTGCTCAAAGCAAACACCAGGGCAGTTGCAGTTCTTCTGTAACAGAAACTCTGCTTGTTGTATAACTAGGGTTGCCACCTGGATGATATTTTACTGGCAGGCTTGAGGCCAATGTTAAGCCTATGGAGGCAGTAGCATGGCTGGTATTTTTTTTAAGAAAAGGTGGCAACCCTATGTGTAAACTTGGTATAGATTCTAGATTAAACAGTTGTTTTCTGTGAGAAATCAAAACATCAAGAAAGAGAGTTTACTCACACAAAGTAATTATCCGTTTTGTGGGAAGTGAATTGGAAGCATCAATAAAAGTAACAGAACATACTGTCGTAACACGTCAGAGCTGCAATCTTATTAAGCAAGGCAGACATAAGCTTGTCATTTTTGCTACAATAAAACTCCAAAAAGCAGCATGTGCTCTCTAGATTGTAAATTACTGATCTATTGAAATGACAGCTTGGCAACAGATATGCAAATCAGCTTAATTGGAGGAAAATCATGTCTGTTCATCTAAAATCTTTTCGAAATGAAAGGTGAACTAATCTCTCCTTAGCATGCACAATCATCGGTGTTAAGGATACTCTCCTTAAGGCTGATTTAGTGGACGTTGTCTAAAGTTAAGTATAATTTTATTGCATTGTTGATGGGTTTTTTTTGCCTGAATAATTGTGCTATTTTCCTTACAATATGTTTAGGCTTCTGGATTAGGAAGACTGAAGCCAAATACCCTTGTGATGGGATTTAAGAAAGACTGGAGACAGTCCAGCAACGTGGATCTAGCCAACTATGTTGGAATTTTACAGTAAGTGAGAAAATATTCTTTCGCATAATAGTAGGTACGTGCTATAATCATCCAGTGGATACAGCAGAGGCTACCACTGCAAAGGAATTCAAGTTGTTCATAAGGATATCTTGATTAAAAAACAAATTAAAGCATTAGTTATCAGCAGATTGGATGGACCATTTGGTTCTTATCTGCCATCCCAATCTATTTTTCTCTCACTATTAAAACAACCATTGGACAGGAATTAAGGAGTTAAATGCATGGATACAATCACATTATATCATATCTGACCAAAGCTATCGGTGCACAGTTCTATTAAAGTAGCAGCCTCGTAGAGATACACTCAGATATAATCATAATTTAATTGACAATGGAGCCAACCATTCCACTTGCTTACTGAGCTGAGGTTATTTCAACCCCCTGCTCCCAGCAGAGTGGAGCAGAGCCTTGCCAAGAAGTAAACGAGCCAACATAATAATGACAGACCAAACACTCATACCTTAATTACATTTACAGTACATAATGCATACCTACTGGTGCTGATTCTCTGTCAGCATGGGACAACTCATGTTCTGTGCATAAAATACATACAGTTGTAGCATTAATGAGAACACTAGTTAAAGAAAGCCACATGTCATCAACTTGTATAGTTCTTACAGTTCATTTAATGCTTCAATAAATAGTTTTTTCCATCTGGAGGCCATATCATCAGATGGCATACTAATCCCATGCGACTTATAAGACAGGATGATAAGGCCTACATTTATCCAGTTCTCATAAAGCCTTCAGTGAAGAATACTTTTTTCTATCATTTGTGTGAGTTTTGTGTCAGTCATTTAGGCTGCTTTAAGGATTACAATTTAAAGCATTATATGAAATGTAAAAAGTGTCTCACTAATCTCTCCTAAAATAGATTTTACATGTAGATAAGCTAAAAATATCCACTTTTCTGCAACCTATTTGCTTCAGGCAATGAACTGGTAAAAAATCTGGCAGCCATTAATCAGTATATGTAATGACAATCAGATTATGGTAAATCCATACTTCTGTATGCCCATTGTACATGGGTGCTGTTATGAATAATATGATTTATAAAATATGGATATGTTCAGCAATATGTTTACATTAGCTGGAAGTAACCTAGAAGGTGGTGTCTACAGCCATAGAAACGCCATTGATCTATCCTGCAACACTATTTAAAACAAAATTAAAAAAAACCTATTCCTTATGAGGGCTAATAGAAACTCCAAGCTAAAAGAATTAAAAAGCTATGATGTCATCAATGTGAAAAGTAAATGTTACGACCAGATAACTCATGACAGTATTTGTTATATATGCTTGTCTTATCAGTGATGCCTTTGATTTTGAATATGGAGTGGTCATTGTAAGAATCAGCCAAGGATTTGACATCTCCCCCATCCTCCAGGCTCAAGGTAAATATATATTTTTAATACATTTATACAAATATACCATGGATATTAGAGCATATTTATTTGTTTTACTTCAATTGTTATTGTATTATTCAGAAACATATTTCTCGTTATATACAAATGCACTTGGGTCATTTCAAAAATGTCTTTAATGATGGATATTGACACAAAACATTCTAGTACTTTCTGAATGTAGTAGGTGGAGTATACTGAACTGCAACTACAGCAAGAAAGTACACTCTACTATTTACATCTTAAACTACAAGTATTTTGGTAATTTTCATTACTATAGGGCCATCATGTTCAGTGAAACCTCTTCTTCTAAATGCAAGGGAAGGTTAGGAAACAATGTATTAACAAGGGCAATAAGTGAGGTTCATGTTCAAACAGTTCTCAGAGCTATTAAATTCAAACACATCTCAGAGCTATTAAATTAGGGCACGTGATAGGTCAGTCATGCACTGAGGTGTAAATAGAAATTTCAGATCAATAGATATTTGAAGGGTATTTCCATATCTGAATAGTTAAAAAAAGGTTTTGGGAGAGGTCAAGGGGACAAATATCTGGGTCCCTCTTTTTCCACTACTGGTTACTCAGGACGAATAGAGCAATTATTCTCTCTAATTAGTAAAAAAAAAAAATTGCATGGAATATGGAATGTGAGGCATGGAAATATTTTGTGTTTCTTCTATTGTAAGTTACTTAAGAACTAATAGGACTTGTGTGCTCTGCAGAAAGTTCTACCCTGGGTCCACCTGTGCCTTAAAGGGACACTACCACTTACATAAGATGTAACTAGATAACCTGGTAATTTAAACAAACACATATATAAATCATATGTCATTGTCTGTTTGTTTTTATGATTGAATTAATTGCATATAAAAGGAAAAATAAAATTAGGTGTTTATCTCCAGCATCCATTTTGAGAATATTTCCCATGATGCAACATCATCCAAAATCTTCCAGACAGTCTCACTTTACAATTGTTACCAAAGCCTGCATGATGATGATGGGAGAAGATGCCTTCTTACTGGCTCCTGTGTATCATAGTGGGCAGGACTAGGTGGCTTTGTACAACTTTTTTTTACCTGCCTTCCAACACAAAGAGAGGAGATTAACCTGATCAGACAGGGTTATAACTCTGTCCCCTTGCTATGTTATAGTTACATTACCCTCCCATTCAATGCAAGTATATAATCCAAATTCAGATTTATACATTCTGTGTGAGAAAGTTGTGCTGTAAAGTATCTAGTATAATATAGTGTTTTTGGGGTGGAACCCAAAAACACTATATTTCACAAAATGGCGGCACCCAGTCACACTTGTTTAGTTACATATTTTATCAAATACAGTCACATAAGAAAAACAAAAGACATATCTGAAATCAACAAAACAAAATAAAAAAGTAAAACCTTTTCATTTTTTGGTGGGATTGTCCCTTTAAACAGGCTCTGCACATAAATACCTTACTCACTGTGCTTGGAGCTTTAAGTGGATGTATCTCACTGGTGAAGCCTATTGTTTACATCCTTCATGCAGAGAATTACCTGATATTTCAGATCTGAACCATTTTTTGTGGACAGGATTAGTCTCTCTACTGTGAGAAGTTTATCCTTAAAATAACAAGAAGATCCTTGTAAGGTGCTGCTTCAAATCTCTTTAATATAAGTCCATATGATAATCTAATGATAAAATGCACTACTCTCTATTAAATACAACCAAAATACATGCAGTTTTTTATGTGATGTGGAGATTTCTGAATACATTAAAGTCTCTTTAAAAACATATTTGGAGGGAAACTCATTTGTAAAGCTTCCTGCTCAAAGACCTTTTTATATGGCCTCTTATCTAAGATTAGTAAGCCCCATGTTATGATTGCTTTTTATGAAGGAAAACATGCTAAATACTAAATTAAATAAATACTTAGGAACCCCAAATGAGCCTTTTGGCATCTATTTAATAATAAAAAAGATGGAAAATAAAAAGGAAGTTGTGAGCTTTAAAGAAATTGATGCTTGCAAAGCTTGAATGTGTAATAAAAATTAATATTCCTACCATGAATTTCCTGACCTGTAATCTGTTTATTGGAAACCAATGAAATACACATTTCCTTCTTCCCCCTTATGCTGTCATAATTCATTTCATGATAGCGGAGGACAGGGTGTTAAGGGAAATGTTACGTTCAATGAAAGTGACATCAATTACGATAGTAATAAATGTCCTAAAACTGGTGGACTGAACCAGTATAGTAATGGTTTGCAGCACACTGTGACACATTCTGTTATGATGATACCATGCTTGATTTATATTTTGTCAGCTTATATTCAACATCCAGTCTACTGGTAGCTACAAATAATATGTAAAAGTCACTCAATAACAAAGACTTCTGCAGCACCTATATGGAACTATCCACTCCAGCACTTCAAAGGGATTCTGGGCAATGTTGCTCAGGTTGTGTCTTCCCCTGAACAGAACATGAGCAAACCTAGCATAGGAAAATACCAGGACATTAACCGTCATGAACCAAATGTGGGCATTGCAGTTGTATAAAGGAGTATTTTATGCTGAATTTGACTTTTTTTTTTTTATTGTTCTGCCATATGGCATAAAAAAATCATAACTGTGGCAGAATTGCACTTAAGATAAACTAATCCATATTCAAGGCAGAGAATGTGTGCACTATAATGCATGTGCACAGCAATATGCGCCGTCCCAGCCAGCCAACCACACATGCATAATTCAAACCAACAATAAAGCTGTGTTGCCAAGCAGCATCCGAGACATAGGTAACCATTATATATGGGTTGAAGTATTGTACTCAGCCAAAATTCCCCCCAACCAATCTCCAGAATTTGGGACACTGGAGAATATATTCATGACCACTGTACAGGAGAGATCCAAGCCAGAACTGACTCACATCAAGGGGAAATGTTGGGGACATTACATCAGACAGCATTTTCTATTCTGTTGAACTGATGGTCATTCTTATGTCAAATAGAAGAGAGATAAAGGATAACCCTCAACGAATTTTAGGTCAAAACTCTCTTGGTCAGACTGTCAAGGCTTTCATTAATGGTTCTGAAGAGAGGAAAATTGCTTATACCAGACCCTTGCTGTAGAACCTGGTAGACAAATGTAAAATAATTATTGTTGGTGCTTTCACTTTTGGGTAACATGCTTCTGGCAAGATGAAAATGGATCTAATGAGCAGGGAGAACTTTAATGAAGGATGGTGGTTATAAATTAGTCCGTTCAATTAAAAAATGTGTTCCTCATTTTGTCTGTGGATCTCTCTAAAAAGCATTAATCATTCTATTTTAGGTTGAACTTGACAATGCTTTTGTTCAGTCTCTTCTGTAATACAAAACATTTTCTCTGATATGTTGGGAAGAGTCACTGACTTCTCTATTAGAGTCTCCTATGCCTCAACATGCTCACTGCCCCTTAGCAAATAACACATAACACTCTGCAGTACAATTCATATTATTTATTTATTCTTAAAGCATTATATAATGGGGCAAGCTGAACATGGAGATAACAAATTAGACAGACTTTAATCAAAGATGAAAAGTCTAATGTTCTCAGGACTTATATTCTCAGGACAGAAATGGGTAATGACTCCTAATTAAGGACATTAGTCACTATCCATTTTGAAAGTTATTTTTTTGCACTTTTGTTTCTACTTTGAATCTTTATCCGTTCGGTCACCATCTGTCACTCACTGCAAATGAGAGGTTTTCTACGTACTCTCTATTGATTATATGTAAAAATTAGAAAATCAGCACTTGAAAGACAAAAGTAACTGCTCTGACTGGCTGAGCCAGTGATGATTTTGCCAAATACGTCTGTAGAAATACATGAGTTAAAAAAAATAGTGTTACTTTAAATCAGACCTTCTGTATAATTCTCTGTCATGGCTCTGAAACACTTCTTTACACCCTGATATTTATTTGCATGCAAATATATATCCCTGGTTGCAAAAAAAGATTAACTTGGTGAATAGCTCAGTATAAATAGGTCACATCCACTTTTACCTGCGTATTTTGGGAAAAAGACTAACTTGGCGTAACTGCGTATTTTGAAGATTGTCCCATTATTTTAACAACACAGATTGTAGTTAAGTAAAGTAATATTGCTTTAATAAGCACTCAGTATGTGAGTCAATACTTCATACTGCACTGTGGGGGATGTGTTGCCGTCACCCTCTGTTAGCACAGCAGGAGAAGGACACACTGTAATCTCACACTTTGTCTTTTAGCGGAGGAATTAATCTACACACACACCAGACAAGTGAAAATACTAAACACAAATCTACAAATATCAGACAAGTCAAAAGACAAGTATTTCCCACAGAATTTCACATTCACAGTGCTACCACTGCAGGGGATTCTGGGTAGGCATATGCAAATAAGGTGAACAATAATCACCTTTTGCCTCTATATCCACTTTATACATAGACCCCCTTGGAGACATATGGATGCTGTATAAGGCCAACTTTAAACATAGCTCAGAACAGAGGTGCAGAGCCAGATAACCACTTAATCCAATTAATTAATCAGGTTGGAGATCTCATAGGACTTACCCTGATTAATTAATTGGATTGTGTCTGCAGCATGCGGAACAAATATGTGTCCCTGGAAACATGGCCGATGTTGGCAACTATGGTACAGGCGGAGGGCTTTTCTCATCACCTCTACCTTACCATAACTTATGTTGTGTGAGCTTTTCATACTTTCCAAAAGAAAAACTGACAAATTCATAAAGGATACCCATGCTGCCACCTGCTGTTCAGTTTAGCTTTGTACACATTCCATTGCAGCTATTAGAATGATGGTAGTCCTGTATCCGTTTTCTGATAAGAGTTTTTCGTAGATTTTTTTTTTTTTTACTTAATTATGTAAAACTATCATCTCAATTGAGCTTTTCAGGGTTAATATGGGCCAGACAAAATCCATTTGCCATGATTTGGACAACAGTGATGTATCACTGAGGGATAGCATAAACTGAGTGTGTGATTCATGGCAAAGCTACAGGTGGAATTAAACCACAGGTGAAGTTAATCCCTAATGCATGTTTCTGTCACAAAATCACCATTACATAGTATTGGGGGTAAAAAATAAAAATAAAAAAAGCATTACAGCACACCAAATAGTTAAAATGAACCAGGAGCAAAATTCCCTAGGTACTCTAATAATATGGACCATGGAATGACCTATCCTCTTGACCATCTATTAACATTGACCAAGGGATTGTCCAATTACTCTGATTCCCTAAATGCAATCAATCACGCCTAATCCCCCTGCTCTCCCATTCAATGGTTTTATCTGACCCAATGGATATTACAGAAGGGCTGGTAATAATACCGTCCTCCAAAAAGGGTTTGGGAATTGGGCACCCACAAACGATGGGGCATTATAATTTGTCTGTTTTTCTTGGACTTGTTTTTTTACCCATCACAATATACCTTTCACTCATCCCTGCTGCTGCTGTTTAATACAGTAGTTCCTTTTATTTACTCTGTCCTTTTTGTTGTAGGGATGTGATGCTTTTCTATCACAGCAGTTTTATATTGTATTTATTTAAACACTCGCTTTCATAGGAATATAAAGCTTTCCAAAGCTTTCCAAATGCAGCTTGTATGTACTGAACATTTGTTTTTTTCCCTCATAATAATAACAGACATAGAATTCGTATCCTAGCTTTGTAGCAAAACTCTCCTCATGCCAGCCATAGAGTGAATTACTCATTGCTTGGCTTTATTCCCTTGTTTCAAGAACCTTGATCGTATGAAGTATGAACTCTTTTTATAACTGAATCATTATTCCGTGCATGACATTTACTAGTAGGCCCTTTAGAGATTTCATTCTGCAATACTGATCATGGATAAATAACAAAAAAAAAGCAAGGGGAAAAAAAAATCAGATTTGTTATCACCATTTCATTCTCTGCAGTGTGATAGGACACATAAATGGCTGTACATCTTTGCACCACTACTTCAATAAAATCTTCTCACAAGACCTCCGAGAAAATGTTAGCTGAAGAAAAATATCTTACATCAATCAGCCATGCTGTAAATCCAGGAGATATCTGTTGACCTCTTAATAGTTTTACACCAGTCGGGATGGGACACTTCATCGCGGGTGCATCCGCGCAGCCACTTCACCTCCGTCACTTCACCACATGACAGCTCGTCGCAGGAGATTTAATCGCGGGACATTTCATCGCTAAAGGTAAGTTTTAATGTGTGAGAGTTAGAAGATAGAGTTTTAGAATTAGAATTTTAGTGTTGGGGTTAAGGGTGGTTAGAATTAGGGTTTAGGGGGTTAGAATTAGGGTTTAGGGGGTTAGAATTAGTTTTTAGGGTTCGGGGTTAATTTTAGTATTAGGGTTTAGGGGTTAATTTTAGTATTAGGGTTCAGGGGTTAGTATTAGGGTTTAGGGGGTTAGTATTAGGGTTCGGGGGTTAGTATTAGGGTTTGGGGGGTTAGGATTGGTGTTCAGGGGTTAGTATTAGGGTTTAGGGGATTAGTATTAGGGTTTGGAGGTTAGTATTAGGGTTTAGGGGGTTAGTATTAGGGTTCTGGGGTTAGTATTAGGGTTCGGGGGTTAATTTTTGTATTGGGGTTTTGGGGTTAATTTTAGTTTTGGGGGGCACTTTGGGGGGGAATCATATATTATTATTTTCTTTTTACTTGTACATTTGTAAGAGCTGACAGTTCAGCACTGAACTGTCAGCTCTTACATAGCAGTGTCCGCTATGAAGCGGCCGCGTAATTCTTCATTGCTTACTGTTCAGCGTTCTAACTGCCGCGCTGAACTGTCAGCGATGAAGCCGTGGCGATGAAGTGTCCTAGACCCTACACCAGTTGCTTGATTATCTCTACATGGTAATGATGCAACTGCACATCTGTGACAGCACTGATTGGTGTGTGGCATCTCAGACAACAAACACACCTCCAGCTGGAAAGAAGAGGGGGGGACCAGGACACTGGTAGCAGAAGGGGTGGAGAACAAGGGCAAAATGCCATGCCCTGAGTTATTGGCAGAGAAGTCAGGAAGCTGTGCCAACACTACAACTGTGTGATAGGGGCAGCAGTCAAGAAGATAAGCCTAAGGAGGAGGAATCTGGATGTTGGCAACATCTTGGATGTTGCCAACAAAGTTGGTTGGAACAACTGGTCTGTGGAGGTGGTGAAGAAAAGGTAAGTGCATTTAAAATACTCATGCACCATAGGCCACATGTGAAATTGCACTGCACACTTAGCTCACACATCTGTAGTTAATGTAACATCTGTGTCAAGCATAGATAGGGAATGTACAGATAGGAAATGCTGCATGTGGCTACACATGTTGAAAAGATTACTACACATGGAGGAGCTGTAAGGTTGTGTGTAGAGAACTGTAGCTGTGCAGGGAATATGAGTACATTGCAGCAATTAACATGTATAAACAAATGCTGCAAGTAGCTAATGACAATGGGTGTTACAATATATATCAATGTCAGTGTAGTAGTAGATTTGTGGTAGCACATGAACATAAGTGTATATATATATAGATATCAATATGTACATGCACTGATAGTAAATAGGCTAGCATGTACAGGTGATCATTGATATTAAACCAATTGCAATGCTCTACTCGGATCTTTCAGATACTCCGATATCAAGAGTGAGGTGAAGAGCAAGCTAACCATGGCAGCATTTGCCACAAGATGCCCTAGTCGTAGCTATTCAGGGACAGCTGACCTGATGGACTTCTGGGAAGAGCTACTGCCGGCCATGGGGACCAAAGTCATCATCGGGGATGAGGGAGAACAAGACCTAAAAAAAGCTGGTTGCAAGTGTTGAATATCAATTCATGTGTTCTGTATGTGATGTCATATGTAGCACCATTCTCTCACTTTAGTCCTAGCATCTTGTGTTGTGTCCCCTCAAGCCCCAGAAACAATTGATGATGGGGTCCCATCGCCTATACAAGCCTCACGACAACTGGCAGCTCCTTCAAAAACTTCACCAGGTTGGGTGTGGCAGCTTCTCTCTTCACCTGCCGGTAAGTGAAACATACACCAGTAGAAACATGTACAACAGACAGGGCTTCATTCATAAAAGAGGGCTATCCATATCTAACCCAATTCCCATGAATGAAGCTAAATACAAATGGTGATGTGATATGTAGTGCACAAAACTGTATGCACTCACCACTAACAGTGCATTGGTCTCTATGGTGCGGTTGCTGGGAACCAGCAAGACATTACATGGATGAACCAGCAACTCACCATGATGGTGAGTAATCAGATTTAGTTCCACGGCCAAATGATGGAGAGACAAAATCAGTTCCTTAGCCAGTTAGATGTGGGAGTTGCAAATCAGGAGCAGATGAGATTGATGTAACAGCAGGAGTGTCAATCTAGAGCTAAACACCCCAACCAACTGTTGAGGTACTAACATACTAAGTTGGCCCTAAAGCATGATAAGTTAGAGGGCTCACCACTTAACCTCCCTCCGTCAGCATAGGTGATTTTAACTGAGGCTGGTGAGGAGGATGATGATACTGACTTTCCTAAATGGTTGCCTAACAAATCATCAGATGATAACACTGTTGCACTTTGGTAGTAGCCATGGAAGCCCTGGTTACTTACCATTCCTATCCCCCAGTTGTACGCCTGAGCTGAAAAACTAACCCTGCGCCCCTCTCTCACTGCCTCTCCCCGCGCTGGGCTTGTTCAAATTTTAAAAAAAACAAAAAACAGAAATAATACAAATAAAATACCAAATAATAAAAAAAAATGTAAGCAAAAATAAAAATATGGATAAGGATTATTCATTTAAATGTACTTATTTGTGTCAGTCTTGTTTTTCAGGTAAATCCACACCTTACACACTTCCACAGGTAATGGTAGCCTTTTATTTCCACAGTGTGTTATGTTGCATTGTACATCAATGCTGTCATCTACATTTTGGTGCATCACTACACATTACATGAGGGCAGGGGCTCGGGATATCGTTAGTTATATCAGTGGAAGGGGTGGGAATGGTTCGGTTACACAATTATGCAAAACAAAACGCCAATGTACCTTTTGCTCCCGCTGTGATTAAATGTAGATTGGCATCCTCATCATGCTGGGCATTCCAGGCCCCAATAAGTAAACCAAAATTTAGAGAAACAGCGGAGAGACAATTGGGAAGCCAAAATATAAATTGTTTTTCGTCTTTTAAGTTGCTTAGTGTAAAGGCATGCACCAGTAGAAACCTTCAATTATACTCCTTATGCTTTTTGTGCCCTGAGGCACTTACTCATAAGCTTACTAATGGAAAAAGTGAAGACATGGCCAGGAGAAAAGTGAAGACATGACCAAGGGGAAGACAAAAAAATCGTCAGGCAAGCAATGAATCCAGTTTTCCAGGTGGTGAATTGTGTGTTAGCAAGAACATCAGGGGCAGACATAATTTACACAATATGTCCTGTGTATGGTAGGTACAATGTAGATTTTGAATAGGTAGCTGTCTAGTATGTGTACAAAACATGGTTAGTTCTGAGGTTGTCTACTTCCATTGATGTACTTGGCTTTCAGCAGTGTCATGATCTCAGGAACCATCTGGTGGTTTGTTTTTTTTTTTTTGACATGGCCATAGTTCCATATAATGTAAAATGTCATTGTTTGATAAAGTATTATAATGATGGATCTTTGTATCATAAATAATATTAGACCATACATGTAGGCATTCCCATGTGAAAAAAGCACTTTAAAATATTTTTTGGGCACATTTTTGGGGGTGATTGATGCATATTGATTGGGTAGTCGAAAATCTATTGTTTTTATTGCAAAAATGTCAGAATTGAATGCTTCTGTAGCAGAACAGACTATTCTGACCTGAGTCCACAGAGATTGAGCAGCCATATTTTGGGGATTGGTGAAATTGGGCTAAAGTGCCCCTCCCGAATCCATTTCTGGACATATTGGTCTATATTGGGTCGACCCTTTAGTCTTTGCGTTTGCAAAGCCTATAGTTGATTAAAATTTGCATGGCGCACAAAGTTTTTTTCTGTTTTAATAATGTAGAGGTGGTCTCTAGCCCCGCTAAATATATATTTTGAGTCCGTCTTTAAAGGAAGTAGTTGGAGTACAACCGGTTCTTCTCTACCAGTCTTAATTTTCTGACTGTTCTAAAAAATGTCACTTAAATACTGCGAAAAATTAATTTAAACTTCAAATGTAAACTGTGTGAGAGACTGTTAAAGCATAATGTTATTTCTTAAATTTAAAATTTAGGAAGGGCGAAACAAGCTAAATCAGCTGTTCTATGAAAATAAGTCATTAAACTGAAAAGTAAAGAAAGATATTGCAAAAAACCACATTGCGGTGGAATGAGAGAATAGATAGATAACCTTTACTACTGAATCACATGCTTGATTAACGTTATATCATATTAAATGCAATCATCATGTTGTTATAGTGGAGCCTAATTAAAAAAGAAGTATTAGCAATCTGAAGTGTCAGGATGGGTAATTGAGGCTGGCATCAGTCGACTATCTACTTTGTAGAAACCATTTTTATAGTCCATTTACCAGACAAGGAAGATTAGCTTTGTACCTCATTCTTGTACAATGAAAGGTAACTTTCCCTGTGAGAAACCTTAACACAGTCTGATGCTTTGAACGAATTAATTCATAACAAAATACATTTTATGTAATGAGGAATGATGTCTCACTCTCAAGTGCTTATGTATGAGCTCTATACACTTCATGTATGGAAGATAAAATAACAAACGTACTATAAGAAGAGAAAGAGATGTCTTTGAAGCCACTGTACTTTGTTACGCTCTAAAGACAAAATCTCCAAAGGAACAGAAACTTGGCCAGGTTAAGTCTCATGTGCTCACAAGACACAAACAAAAGAGGGTTTTTTTTTTTTTTTTTTACATTTCTCTTTCCACCAATTGATGTAAATGTAATCTGGCTTCAACAAAAAAACCATGATAACCTTCACTAGATTTTTGCGCCGACGTTTATAAGTCCGAACTATAGATTTGTGACATTGGACTATGCATAAAAGGAGTAGTTATTCAAAGAATTGTTTTCATTTAACTTTTAAATATGATTTCTTATAAACTGATCCAACTCATGGAGCATGCTATTTATAATCATTATCAAGGGTGTCTACCGACTAAGGTGAATCCAAATTAATAACATGTATCATTAAAGTGTTTATATCATGTACGAACAGGGTGACCTGATTTTGAAAATAAAAACCGAGACACCCATTAGACTCACTCCACCCCTCCCCATGTCTGCTGTCTCTCTCCTATGATTATTCCACATGTTTGCTCTCCTCCCCCACCTGTCTGCTGTGTCTCTCCTCTCCCTCTCCATTTTGGACCTTGTGGAGCCACGGGCAGCTACCAGTCTGTCTGCTAAACACAGACTTTGGTCATCTCTGCATGAGCTCCTCACGCGTTGTAATACTCTGAATCATTAGTGGGAGGCAGCACTGACTAAATTCTGTGTTTAGCACACAGGCCAAAAGCTGCCCGCGGCTCCCCATTTAATGTTATGGTTAAACTTGTGATAGCCTTCTGCCGTAATAAGTGTATACTGGGTGGCAGGCAGGCAGCAGCCAACTGGCATAAAAAATTGGACTGTTTTTACACTTGTAAAACTGGGACGCCTGGTCACCCTGTGTATGAAGGGCAATTCTTGGGCAAAATTTAAAAAATGGACCTAGTCTCCATACAAACCAATAAATGTTGATTGCTTGACCTTCTGAACTTTGCCCCAGAACAGAGCTCTTTATACACGACTCTCATTGTTCTGATCTTAATGCAAATTGTTTTTTTTTTTTATATTGCTACTTTCTCAGATGAATTTCAAAGATTGGAACAGGAAAGACTGGCTAGTGAAGCTGCTATTAGAGAGAGTGAATTTCAAGAAGGAAATGGTGGTTTCCGCAGGTTCTTCCATAAAAAGCCCAAACTAAATATTTCAAAGCATTCATCTAAAAAAGGTAATTTTACTGTTCTCTTTTTTTTTTTTTTTACTGGATGTTCCATCAAGACCCTTGTACCTCACTGTTCCTTTAAACTATCACGCATTTCACTGGGTGAAACTACTGTTGGGAGAAATCCATCTAACTCTAACTTCTGAAATATTTATTACAGGGAAATGTAAAGTGAAGAAAAGTTTATACAATGTCATTTCAATTTTTTTCTTCTATAGTCTGCAAAATAGTTACCCAGAAGGAAAAATATATGACTTCATCTAAATTAAAATTAGGGCCTGAAGAAATAGCAACATAATTTATATACATTACAAACATTTGCACTTATGACTATTTATGTTATGTTTCAACTGTCAAAATACATCGTACTAAATAATAGTCTGCTTTTCCTATAGCTACATTTGCATTTAGCTTCAAGGAAGGTTTTTACTCTTATTGCATTGTAAGCATCCTGGCATTCTACCAATGTACAAGAAATATTTATCATAGAATAATATATAAACAAGTTGAGATTTATGTCCTTATGTACTTTGGCCATAACTATTCAAGGTTACTAGTTGATATATATATTTATATAAATTCTTTTTGCCATTTCGGTCAGCTATATAATGTGTATGTTGTAGACAATTAATAGTTTTCTACAACAATCCATGATCAAAGATACATTTTGTAGGGAAGAAAAGAGAGGGGAGATATGATAGAAAATATAAACTATAGAGAACACACCTGTCAACATCCTGGGACAGTGTCCAGGATATGGTGGGGGCAGAGCCTAAATTTGGCATGGTTAGATGATGTCACATGACCCCGCATGATTGAGCTCCAGCCTACCCAGTCTGGAGCTAATTTCTTGACACACTGTCACTTGTCTAAGAGTCAAGAAGTGAGCTCCAGACCGGGACCAAGTAGGAAAAAGTTCAATTTTGCAGGGTTCGCTTTTTAGTGAATAGACCCCGCCAGGATGATGTCATTATTAAGAGGTAGCTAATGCTTGGAATTCAGATGACATAATGCAGAACCTATTTTGTATACTCTATAGTTATACTGCAAGCGCTATTTTGGCGGCAGAGTACTTTTAAGTTTGTTTTTACAATTTTAGAAGACAGCAAGCATTGACTATTCTCCACATCAGGTCTTTCAAAATATAATCCTCCCATTTTCACTGATTGTAACAGTACAATTCTCCTTATTCAAAACTGAAATGTCTATGATTATGAATAATCACAAACTGAAATACAAAATGCATTTAAATACAAAATGAAAGGAGAAGACCTTCTCAAAAACGAGTGTGTTTAAGAACATTATCAACTTTTCCATTTCCAAAATGTGTCATGTTCCCTGAAAATTGATCAGACACAGTGATTTTATCTAATTTTATTTCTGACTAAGAGATGATTTCATTTGTTTTGTAGATACACAAATATATGCATTGCATTTGTTATAGCGCTATTCGGAGTGTTGACAGGGTCTCTGAGACTGATATGCTGTTACATGCTGACTGATAACAGCTCTAGAGTTATCTTGTCAAAAACTATTTATACTGTGAAAGATAACAAAAGATCAAGCAGGGGAAAAAAAGATATTGATAGATTACAGTGCAGTCTCAGAAGGATGAGTTAGGAAATGGAACTTTTACAATTACTATTGCTTACAAAGAAATATGTTAGAACTGTCATTCATCTTATTTAAAGCCCATGAAAATACAAATTTTCTACCTTGAAATGTTCTCCTAAAACTGGTTTGTCCTGCTCTTATGTGGTGAAACAACTTACCTTTGAATATTCAACACTTTCTTCTACTATAGTGCTGACATCTTGTGTAAGGTGCCCTCTACCCCTTCTTCTCACTGTCTGCCTGCTCCCAACTACTTCATACTTCCTGTTTGCATTAGGATTCATGCACACATTTTATTTTGCTTGCCCATTCACATATTCTGACCACTTATTCTGGCATACCTGAGACAGTGTCGCAATGGAGGTTTATGTCTCAGGTCCCAGCCAGCCTCAATCTGGTACATTACAAATTCCAAGATTGAGAGCTCAGAGAGAAGGAGTTCTCAGCCACTTATGTGAGATCTCTCAACTCTCCTGATCATGTGTGTGTGTGTGTGTGTGTGTGTGTGAGTGACAGAATGTCTGTGTTTGTGTGAGTGAAAGACTGTGTGTGTTTGTGTATCTGTGAGTGAGATGTGTGAGACTGTGTAAGTGTACATGTGTGTAATGAATTTTGGGGTTAAGTTCTCTGAAACTGTACCTGTAGCTATTAATACAGGTCTTCAGTTTTCTGAAACGACCTATATCTACCAATAGACTTGTTAAATTCTCTGAAACAGCCTATATCTTGCAATACAGGGGTTACATTCCCTGTCACAGCCTATATCTAGCAATACAGGGGTTATTTTCCCTCTCTCAGTCTATTTCTAGCAATCCAGGGGTTACATTTAGGGTTGCCACCTATTCTTCAGAAAAATACCGGCCTTGGTGCTGTCTCCATAGACTTAACATTGGCCTGATGCCAATATTTTAACGGCCTGCCGGTAAAGTACCAGCCAGGTGGCAACCCTAGTTACATTCCCTGTCACAGCCTATATATAGCAAAACAAGGGTTAAGTTCCCTGAAACTGCCTATATCTAACAATACAGGGGTTAAGTTCTCTGAAACTGTCTATATCGAAACATACAGGGGTTAAATTCCATGAAACTGCCTATATCTAGCAATACAAGGGTTAAGTTCCCTGAGACTGCCTATATTTAGCAGTACAGGTGTTAAGTTATCTGAAACAGCCTGTATCTATCAATAGTTTTTTTTTTTTTTTTCTGAAACTGCCTATATCTAGTGCTGGAGCTGTTAAAATCCCTGAAACAGCCTATATCTAGCAACACAGGGGTTATATATAATGATTGTATTTATTTTACAAGATTTACAAGCACTGGGTAAGACAAAATATAATCTTACATATTTAATAACAGTATTGAGCTGGTTATGTAAAAGATTTTATAACGTAAATTTATAAAATGATTTCTCCCAATCTGAACAAAGATAATGGGATATAGGTACTTTACAGAAGTGTCATTCCAAAAGGATATACAGTAAAAAAAAAAAAAAATAAGAAAAAATCAAGAAATTTTTTTTTTAGTCCCACTTTAAGGGAAATGTGGCATTTAAAAGTTCTGTCTTATAGATACACATGGGTTTACTTGGCGCCGTGTCAGCTCATGCATATCCAATTATAGTGGGGCTTTGTATTATTTCTACATTTCCAAATACTATATATATATATATATATATACAAACTCTTTTTGAGTAGTTCCCTACATGAACCACAGTTTTCATAATCACATATCTCCTAACATATATATATATAGCCACTCCTTCTGGCTTGGAGTTAAGTGTCTCTATGATAAGTCTCCTTAGAATGATAAGTCAAATAAAATACATAAATAATGAAGTACTTCTTGTTGTATTGTAAAAAGATATCAAACATATTGTGGTAAGAGATACTTGAGAATCCTCAATAGTTTAATCACCTCTCCCATCAGGCTAGTTTGTACAGTGCTGAACTTGTGAAGAGCTGCGATTCTCAACTCTTAACATCCACATGACAGACCATTAATCAATCTAATTGCTCTCAGAGCCACCAAATCACTGGGAACTTTCTACTAATAGATGAGGACGAAATACAAAGGACTTTTTGTCCTACTGAAGCAGCATTTGAAACTCAACATGTGTCCCCTCTTCTTATAAAGTACATCTAATGAAAAGAGCAGTAATACAAAAACAATCAAAATTGTATCACTTTGAAGGGTGAGCAATAGAATCTTAAAGTGGTAGAGGAATAACAATTGCATTCTAGACTATTCAACTTTAAATTTCAGATATTATACAGAGCAGAAGTTAAGCAGCAGGCTCGTATAGAACAGTTTCTATGGGGGAAAACTGGTACCCCTAAAACTACATTTCCAGATATTACCATGGTGACTAATATTTCACGAATGCTAAAATAGACAGCTTACCAGAGTCACCAAAAGGAATGTTTGTCATAATGTATATCTGAAACATTTAATTTTCTTTTATCCCTCCCAACTACTTTCACTAGCAATGCAGGACACAGGGGGTGGGACTGTGGATGGGAAGTGTCAAACAGACTGCATTACAGCTCATGTGCAGACCTCTGCGCATGCTCAGTATTAATTCTCCAGAATTCAAGACACAGGAGAATGAAAATCGGGACAATAGGACAGCGAGGAACATGCTCCCCTGCTGATTTTAGTTTGCCATCCTTCAAGTGCTTTTTCAATATGTCTTCCCAGGTTTTAGTAAGGCAAACCAAAAAAACAAATCTATTGTTATGAAGCAGAGCAAGTAAAAAATATGATACAATAGCACATGAAACATACTTACACATTTGTATGTGAGCCATGTTTATGGTTCACATCCTAGTGTGTAAGTATATTTCATATGCTATTATTATATTATTACACATATACTTCATAACCATACATTTGTGACACTTAATCTGTATGTATATCTGTGTGCTCCTACTGATTACTATTGTTAGCCAAGAAAATGACCTACTTCACTGAGGAAGCAAAGAATCAAATCATTGCACTGTAGTATACCCTCTTTCTAGTATACCCACTATTTGGCAATAGGACATTCCTTGTGATGGGCAGACAGGCTGTCTGTGCTCATTCTCTAACACAAACTCATTCTAACAGTGACATGAACAATGGTAAACCTGACTTCTGCCACTGTGTATAGCCAGTCAAACAGTGTAACACATACAGAATCACACACTCACACATATTCATTCTCACACTCTCATAAATACTGTGAATGCAGTGGCACATACTTCCCCATTTGCATACCTGAATGAGTCATGACAAAAACCCATTTTCACTTCGGTGAGGTAAAGCATAAGATAGTTAGTGGGAAGCAGGCGAGACATATCGTTGACATTTTTGCTTCAATTTCTTATTTCTCAAGTGCTTTACCAGGAAGAACAGATTAAGATTTCTTTCATTTTCAAGTATGTTCTGGGTAATGTTCTATCCTGACAGGTAGACAAAGTAGAGAGCGAGAGATGAGATTAAAAACAGCAGAGTGGAGAATGTTTATCAGAAAGGAGCAACAAATAAATCATGGAGGAGAAGAATAAATATCCCCTTTGCAAATCAGTCAGCATGCTCTATTCAATTGACCAGGATATTTTAGATCAAGTGGAGTTACAACCTAATTGGTATTTTACCAAAAGGTCTGCAAAAATTGGCTTGTGGCTAATGTTAAGTCTATGAAAGCAATAACAAAGCTGATATTTGGTGAAGAAAAAGTGATAACCTTAATCTCGGAATATTGAATACCACAGACTTCACTAGAAGATTTTGAGTTAAAAATCAGTGTTAGGTGACAGTTCATCGCGGCAGTTAGAACGCTGAACTGTCAGCAATGAAGAATAACGCGGCCGTTTCACCGCGGACGAAGCTATGTAAAAGTAAAACGAAAATACCCCCCCTAAACCCTAATTCTAAACCCCTAAACCCTAATTCTAAGCACCCTTAAACTAAAATAGGTAAAATACTTACCTTTAGCGAAGAAATGTCCCGCGATGAAATATCCAGCGACGATCTGTCTTGTGCTGCAGAGTCGGCGGTGAAGCGGCTGCGCGGAAGCAGCCACGATGAAGAGTCCCATCCCCTAATTCATTTGACCCCTTTGTAAATAATGTCATGGCCAAGCATTTGTAAGATCAGCAGTCAAATTGGGAGTCAAATGAAAAAGGAGTTAAAGGAAGTTAAAGCTTAGTAAGGTAGATGTACCAAATAGAAAGATAATCACATGCAGATGGGATTTGAAAAAAAGCACCTGAATAATATTAAAATGACAGATACATCTATTTATGATCCAGAAACAATCTCTTTTTGAAAACAAAAATAAAACTACATTGTAAAGGTAAGCAAGAAAAGATGAACAACAGAAAAATAATTTTAGCTCCTATTTTAGAAACTGAACATTGGGTTATTACGTGAAGATGTAAAATGTTTCATTTAACCAGACTTAAATAGAAATACATCAGTGTTCCAGAATATTGCTATCAGGTTTTTCACTGCATCGCTAAATACATACGTTTCCATGATCCAGTTCAATTTCCAACACATAATAAATACATTTTCATAACCCTCTCTGTAATGTTTTAACACATCTGGTTTCATGAACTGACAGTGAAAAGCAATATGTATTTTTTGCATATTTCAGATGTCGGCACAACTCCAGCGATGCATGTGGGCGAGTATAATCAGAGACTAGCAGAAACCACCGAACTGTTTAAAAGGAAACAAGGGAAGGGAACAATTGATGTCTGGTGGCTCTTTGATGATGGAGGTATATTAGACATTTAGAAAACATAATCTCAAGTAAAGGAATCAATTGTATAGAACGGATAGTATTTCTAATATTATTTAATGTATAAAGGTTACAGTTGTGTTTAGAATGAGATTGATACAGCAGTAATTGGGCTAATTTTGTTAGGAAATCCACAAACTGCAGTTTTAGAAATTGTTCTTAGAATAGTTAAAGAATCATACATAGGCTCTTCATTGCTTTTTATTATTCAACAAGTTCTTTCTGCACTGAAAGATTTAGTCAAGAACATATTATAAAATAAGTGACAACCCAGGAACTACTTATATGTTCTTTAAAAAGTTAATGTTATGAGTCGTTGGGGGAGCAAAACTACTTTTAGTACTTTTAGAAAATTGTTAGATGTGACTGTTGAAAATCCTGGTGTAGGTGTTTATTATACGTACACCAGGTACATTATACATAATCTACAAATAAATACAAATATGTAGCACATCTGTAAACAAATATAACATTGCTCTATTGGAGTGAGGTCTATTCATTAAAACGTGACTATTCTCCAACTTGCCCAATATTAATGCGTGATTTTTGCAGTTTACTTGCTAGCTCAGTGTTTTTTTAGTGAATAGACTACAATAAATAGTTTCTATTAGGCTTATGTATGAAAAGACAAGAGCAAGTGGAGCAATCTATGCCCCAGAATAGAACTGTATAACTAACCTGTTTTGTGCAACCATAGAAGAATCATGTACGTGGAGGATGAGAATAAGGTATTCAAAGATATTGTAGACAGTAGATCTCTATACAAAAAAAATAAACAAACCAATAGTGCAATACTGTGAATCAAATGGATTCAATATTACAATTATTAAAACCAAATAGGTTGCATTTTATATCAAAAAGATGCAGAAATAATTGTGTGGTAATATGATCTTTTGTACACACATTTTGTATCATAGAAGAATCACGGAAAGCTCCCACCTTACAATGCACACAGCTTTAGCTAGCTCTAGCTCTTTGTAAATCCCCTTCTCACCTCACATCAATTAGAACAGCAGGATCACTATTAAAAAACACTATTATAGAGAGCATGCATTTAATAATGTATAGGCATTTGTCCACATTACAGTACAGATAGAGTACTGGGCAAGCAATGGGGATAGTCAAGACTTTGCATAATTCTATCAGATTGCCTGTGCATTAAAAGGTTGGACGCCTAGTTGCTAGGACATTATACGGTAAGATTAAATAGATGTATTAATAAACCTTCATGATACTCCTGTTTTAAAATGAAACACATTGTTGTTGGTTAGCGTGTCATACATATATTATTTATCTTATAGGTTTGACTCTCCTTATTCCACACATTCTGACACTTAGAAAGAAATGGAAGAATTGCAAACTGCGTATCTTCATTGGAGGAAAAATGAACCGCATTGAAGATGATAAGTTGATGTAATTCTGCTTATTTTATAATTTTTTTTTTAATTTGACATCTTTCAGTTAACTACAGATAGTGCGCTGTGCAACAAATATTGAAAGAATTTCATTGACGACTTTGGAATAAAGAGTCTTCATTAACTTTAGATTTTGAAGTTATTAGCTTGTGGTGACCTGCACATGTTCTATGTGGGGTTCAGTATCTACATTTACAAATAGTATTTTGAAAGAGGTGCCTCCCTTTGTAAAGATTTGTTAACATTCCAAGATTTATACATTTATACAGTGTATGAAAAAGGTCAAACAGAAGTTACTTCATTGTTACAAAATGCAGAGAGTTCTTCTTAAAATTAAAACACAAAACAAAATATATATATATATATATATATATCCAAACAAATTCCACGCACTCAGGGGACTTGGTGCAAAAAGAGTTGATGCTTTAATCACTCAATAGAAAAAACTCTCCCATGAGTATTATATTATACTCATGGGATAGTTTTTTTTCTGTTGACTGATTTGTGTATTGTGTATGCTATCACAGCACCCGGGCTGAGACCTAATTTACAGAGTGCATCAAACTTTGTTTTTATATATATATATATATATATATATATATATATAAAACCTGTGCTTCTCAACCTAATAAAGTTGGCGACAAATATATAAATATAAATGAGAGGTTTTGGTTATATGAATTGGCCAAAGCATAATTAAGCTCACCCGCCACGTGATTAATTAAGGCACACTCTCAATAGGGCGAGAACCTACTCTCACCTCCTATCTAGTGGGCACACAAAGCAGTAATACTGCTACCAAAACCTATTAAAATGTGTTAGAACCTCCTCCCAATTAACCCTATAACAGCAAGCTTCAACCAGACAATGAGGAGCCAACAACCTCAAATATGTGCAAGCAGGGAAAAGAAAAATGTTGGTGCGCTAAGCTAGTTACAGGCTCAAATAATATACATTTATATTTTTTTTCAGTTTTTGTTTTTTTGTATACATTGTACAGCCAATCACATTGTTTTTGCTGCATGCTCACACCTGTTTGGTAAGCATCATTTTTACATTTATATTATTTGAGCCTGTAACTAGCTTAGCGCACCAACATTTTTATTTTCCCTGCTTGCATATATATATATATATATATATATATATATATATATAGATAGATAGATAGATAGATAGATATAACTAATATCTATTCAAGCCAGGACATTTAACCAGGTACTTTACTAGTCTGTCTACGAGGCCCATGGACAGAACAAAAGCTAGATTGGGGGCCCAGCCCATGTATGAGTATTTAGAGTTTCTACCTGACCATCCAGTACAACAGATGCCAACAGCTTATTCAACAAATCTGAACCCTGTATATTTTCTTGTGTTCTCATAATGAGGTCAACTCCACTGAACCTTCAACCTCTTTCCTGGGTCATATCCACACTGCCTTTCTGGATTTTACAATGTATCGTAACCTACAGTATGTAAGCTTACATATTGATGCAGATAGCTTAATGAGCATTGCTGAAAGCCTTAATAGAAATAATGGGGTGAGGCAGAAAGTAAGGGGATAGAAAAAAGCAATGTCAGGCAAGTGCAGATCTATGTTTCTGTACATGTTTCCCCAATATCCACCTTGCCTATTTTCAATGATCCAATAAATATTTTGACTTATGTATACCGGTATGTCAAGATTTAATAAGAACATTCCATGTCCTATAGTTTCATATTCCTCGTTTAACTACAATGCCTGTATTTTTTTATTTTCTCAGGATGGCATCACTTTTGAGCAAGTTTCGAATTAAATTTGCAGATGTGTACATTGTTGGAGATATTAACACAAAGCCAAGCAAAGAAAGGTAAAAAGCATTGTGACATGTTACCTGGAGGCATTTAGTGTCTGCTATCCAAAGAAGCTGTCTATTAGAGGCAGATTGAAATACTACTAAATTTAATGCAAAGGGATAAATATATATATTCGGAAGTAAAAAAATAAAATAAAAATAAAAACACATTTTAAAGAAACAGTCAACATTTTTTGTCATGAAAAAGTACACACTGAATTCTAATCTCGATCAGGAAAATGGCCTTATATGCTTGTTTGCAACACTGGGGCAAGTGCTCCTGTTGCATTCACTGAAAATGGTTGCATAAATTTGAACAATATTAAATGGGGTGAAGTTAATCTTCATATATCATTTCTCATTTTAAAAATTCTGAGAAAAAGTCAGAATCTGTATTTGCATTATAATCGAAAATTGTTTTACAGTATCTGTAAATGATCTGTTTTAAAAAATAAATGAATAGTTTTGTTGTTGACAATATTGCACAGAAAAAAGTTTAAGATTTCAAAAGGAAATAATAATGTAAGTTGTTTAAAAATGATATATTAAATTATTTAAAGCTATGGTGCAGCACAGCATACATTAAAGAATAGTTCAGATTGACAAACAGAAGTATCCCAAATGAACATCTCACATGTTGTTGTAGCTGGAAATTTTTTGAGGAGATGATTGAGCCATATCGTCTCCATGAGAGTGCCAATGACGTGCCAACCGCTGAAAAAATAAGAAGAGAAAATCCTTGGAAAATAACAGATTCAGAGCTGGAGATGTTCATGGAAAAGGTATATAAACATACTAACGACATTGTTCAACACTGATAAATACAAATTTCCCAGTAGATGTAAATCTCCACAAATGGTGCACAATATCAATACTATAGGGAATATGTATAACCTTCTAGTTAACTGTAGTCATTCTCTGAGTGAAGTTGGGTGATATATAACTGTAGTATATTCACTAATTGCAGGTTAACTGAAGTTAGATGAACATTTCATCTCACTGTCTTAACTATGTATTGTGCAGAGACAAACCTGTTAGAACAGGGGTCAGCAACACACTGCCCGTCAATCAATTCTATCCAGTCTGGAGACTCCAAACAGATAACCAATCTATCCAGCCCACGATAGGCTGTCCTGACGGAAATCGGGACAGGGGTAGAACTCGGCAGGATAGTGGGATTCTGCACCATCGTCTTTCTCCGTGCATACTGCGTATGTGCAGCAGTGCCGCCCTTTGAGCGACAGTGGTACACTTAAACTCCAAAGTGTCATATCCCTCCCCCAGGCTTGACGTGATATAGCCTGCATTCACATGCCAGACTTTGTTTCTGGCCCGTGAGCCTTGAGCCAAAAAAGGTTGCCGACCCTGGTGCTAGAAAAATTGTTCCTGAATTGTGCTTTTTTTAAAAAGGGAACTTTTTTTTTTTTTTTTTTTTTTTTTTTTTAAAAACATTTTTATTTAGACATATATCAGGTTACATAGACCAATAATGTATATAAAAATACAAATGATATTGCAGGTTACAATAACAGGTATCAAGTTCACAATCTATAGTTATATCAATTTAAACATTTAGGTTTTTTGTTTTGGAGAGACAGTACCAGATTGGCAATCCAGTGCGTGAATAAAGCATCAATTATGGGTAAAACATTGAACTATAATATAAAAATATCATTCAAGAAGATATACAATTTTAGTCGTGTATTTGACGTGATTATTAAAAAGGGAACGTTTTTAAAGATATAACTGCACATTATCCATGACCTGCTGAGCTCTCCCAGCATAAGACGTTCACCAAGTTTGGTCCTGTACAGTGAGATCAGTGAAATTGATGTAAATAGCCCCAATATAATATAGTATTAATTGATCACAAAGAGACAATTATGATGACCTTGTATGTGTAAACGTGCCAATGGTACTGTAGTTTGTTGTTGTTGTTTCCAAAAAACACCTGGTACGATAATTCTTAAAATTCCTTGTTGTAGTGTGTGTATAACATTTGTAGATTTCATTAATTGTTTATTTGTTCAGTTTGCTGTACATCTAATGCAATCTATATTACAAAGGAAAGATTTAAGATTCAATTAGTGCTCAAACCTATGTTGAAAATGATCAGTAAAATCTATTTTTGGGGACTAAATGGAACTTTTCCAGGTTCTGCGATAATTAATCAGCTTTCATTATTTATTCACAGAGTTACCGCCAAGTCAGGCTTAATGAACTTTTACAAGAAAATTCCCGCTCGGCAAACCTAATTGTTCTGTAAGTACTCTTTTTAAGAGGAGCCATGTTAGGGGATCCCTTTCCAAAATATTGATTTGGAAATATGTGTGAGGCAATACCAAACAAATTAATAA
This sequence comes from Pelodytes ibericus, assembly GCA_036172795.1. Classification (NCBI taxonomy): domain Eukaryota; kingdom Metazoa; phylum Chordata; class Amphibia; order Anura; family Pelodytidae; genus Pelodytes; species Pelodytes ibericus. The sequence continues at coordinate 164,731,916 of CM069858.1, forward strand.
TGCCCTATATTCTAAGAATTACTCATGTAAGAGTAGGTAATGTTATTCTGAAAATATACAGATAGTCACCTATATGTTGCACTGTAGTTTAGGGCACAGTTATTGACAATATATAACGAAAACTTTGCATGAAACAGGCATCACGGGGAAGAAGAAAAACCTGTTGAAGTGGAGAAAATAATCCTCAAGTGGCACATTTCATATAAGATACATTTTCATTATTTGTTATAAATATTAGAATAATAGAGAAAACAGCCACAAACACAAGATTTTATCAAATGGAAAGACCATATATATGCTTAATAAATGAATTCCATTATGTAGAAAATTACAAGTTAAAAGTCAGTCTAAAGGGGCTGCTCATTTACTCGTATTTAGATTGTCTTTGCCTACTAGACATACACAGATTAAACCCAATGCTGCCTATGCAGAGTGCAGTGCACTGTGCATAGGCAGCAATCATGCAGGACACACACAAATGTAATGGGAGAGGACCCAAACAAATGGGACTGTCCCAATAAATTCTGAATTTTTGGCAACTCTGGCTGTCTATGGATAGTTTTTTTTTTGTCTTGGATCTTTTTTCATCAAATGTATAGTGTAATTATTAAATGTGAATATATATTTCTTCCTTTTTAACAGAAAAAAATATGAGTTTCAAAGTTCAGTGATAAACGGTTTACTTTTTCAGTGACTGTACATGGCTGATATTGTATAATAATGATTTTTTTTGTTTGATTTTTCAATTCACAGAAGCCTTCCAGTTGCAAGAAAAGGAACCGTATCAGATCACCTTTACATGGCATGGGTAGAAATTCTGTCCAAAAACCTTCCTCCTGTGTTGCTGGTTAGAGGGAATCACAAGAATGTTCTAACCTTTTATTCTTAAAGCATATTATTCTCAACATTTCCAGAGTTACCACATAACTAGATATACTTTTATCTAACTGATGTTGTATACAGCTCCATTATATTATAAATTCAAAAGTAAATATTTGTGGTATAAAACATGTAGCTGCAAAATTATTCTTAAATTGAAATGTGAAATCTTTTATCAAGAAAATATTTTTAAGAAATGATAATTGCTGACAAGTTACTTGTTATAATGTACAAAGCATATACTATGGTTTCCTTTAAAAAAAACAAAGTTTGGGAATTTAACAAGGTATTACACAAATTTTCCAATGATAATCTGAAGGATCGACTATGAATTATATATAAATGTATTGCACATAAATAGACTTTTTTTTTTTTTTTTTTTCAGAAACAAAAAAATTTCTACCTTATATTAATATTTTTGATTAGAAGCCAGAATATTTGTAAGGTCTTTAAATATGAATAAATCTATTTACATAATTTATTTTGTATTTTATCTCATCTTTTATTTGCTATATTTCCTACTGTATTAGTATAGAGTATATTTCTTTTCCAGTTTTCAACTGGATTTTGAAAAATAAAAAATGCGCAATGTAGATTTATCAAGTACATAAAACATAGCAAAATGTCTTAACAGAACAATTATGAAAAATCACAATAGTATTCATTCAAACCATACAGTCAGTAACACAAAGGATATTGAAAGCTGAGCATCAGAACTGTTTTAAAATCCTCCCATTCCTATAAGAGGCACTTCAAACCTGTGGTACTCTGTTTATCTTACTTAGTTACATGCTGCCCCTGTTGCCTGAAAAATCCAAACTCTTTAAAGCCACTGAGTTATTTATCTAGATAAGCTTGTTTGATGTTACCATCCTCTTTACTGCTTCTCGGTCTTTTTATTTAGGGGGTTAGTATGTATTGGTGAAAAACAGGTGTAGGTGTTCGATAAGGATATTTACAGAGATATTTTTCTATTAGGATCAATAACTGATAAACATTTACTTTACAACCATAAAAGTGTAATACAAATGAAACATAAAGACTATATATAAAGATGAATCACTATTACTCATATTGAATGTGATAATCAAGTGTGAAAATAAAAATAATATGAGATGATAGCATTGTTTCACATTGGATTATCACATTCTATATGAATAATAGTAATTAATCACATTTTCTCCTAGCAATCTCACTGGGATTCACACTCACTCATAACTCTGCCACTCACACTTTCACTCTCACACACTCGCGATACAGATATGCGCACACTCATAACTCTGCCACTCACATTCTGCCACTTACATACATAAACACTCATAACCAGGGCCGGCGCTACCGTAAGGCAGCACAGGCGGATGCCTTAGGGCGCCCCAATGGGGGGGGGGCGGGAAAATCGCCCGCTCCCCCAGACCCCAGTACTTACCTCCATGCTGCAGTTCAGGTCCGTGGCTGAGAGGGAAGGCCGTGCGCATTCAATAAAGTGTGTTGAAACTTTTTTTTTCAACACACTTTATTGAATGCGCACGGCCTGAGGGGAGCGCACAGCGCTTCCCTCTCAGCCACGGACATGAAAAGCAGCATGTAAGTACTGGGGTCTGGGGAAGGGGGGAGGAGGGAGGTATAACGAGCATCTGACTGGCATAATGTTCCTGGGCATCTGACTGGCATAATATTCCTGGGCATCTGACTGGCATAATATTACTGGGCATCTGACTGGCATAATATTACTGGGCATCTGACTGGCATAATATTCCTGGGCATCTGAATGGCATAATATTCCTGGGCATCTGACTGGCATAATATTCCTGGGCATCTGACTGGCATAATATTCCTGGGCATCTGACTGGCATAATATTCCTGGGCATCTGAATGGCATAATATTCCTGGGCATCTGACTGGCATAATATTCCTGGGCATCTGAATGGCATAATATTCCTGGGCATCTGACTGGCACAATATTCCTGGGCATCTAACTGGCATAATATTCCTGGGCATCTGACTGGCATAATATTCCTGGGCATCTGACTGGCATAATATTCCTGGGCATCTGAATGGCATAATATTCCTGGGCATCTGAATGGCATAATATTCCTGGGCATCTGACTGGCATAATATTCCTGGGCATCTGAATGGCATAATATTCCTGGGCATCTGACTGGCATAATATTCCTGGGCATCTGACTAGCATAATATTCCTGGGCATCTGAATGGCATAATATTCCTGGGCATTTGACTGGCATAATATTCCTGGGCATCTGACTGGCATAATATTACTGGGCTCTGACTTGCACACTATTCCTGGGCTCTGAATGGCATAATATTCCTGGGCATCTGAATGGCATAATATTACTGGCATCTGACTGGCATAATATTCCTGTGCATCTGAATGGCATAATATTACTGGCATCTGAATGGCATAATTTTCCTGGGCATCTGACTGGCATAATATTCTTGGGCTCTGACTGGCTTAATATTCCTGGGCATCTGACTGGCACACTATTCCTGGGCTCTGACTGGCATAATATTACTGGGCTCTGACTGGCATAATGTTCCTGGGCATCTGACTGGCATAATATTCCTGGGCATCTGAATGGCATAATATTCCTGGGCTCTGACTGGCATATTATTACTGGGCTCTGACTGGCATAATGTTCCTGGGCATCTGACTGGCATAATATTACTGGGCTCTGACTGGCATAATATTCCCATTGAAATACTGGTAAGTTTGTTGATTTAACTTTACTTCATTTTAAATATTGTATTTGTTCCCGTTTTGTTTCTTCACTGCAAAATAAGATATATGCAGTGTGCATAGGAATTTGTTCATAGTTTTTGTTTTTACTATAGTCCGGCCCTCCAACGGTCTGAGGGACAGTGAACTGGCCCGCTGTTTAAAAAGTTTGAGGACCCCTGGGCTAAATACTGGCATATTGAGTGGCAAAATAGTGTGTCTCAGGTTATGTGTGAATTGGTGTAACTGTGTGTGTGTAAGTGGTAAGGGTGTCTCTGTGTGTGACTGCAAGGGTGTCTTTGTGTTTAAGGGTTTCAATGTGTGACACATTTAGAGCATGCGAGTTGAATATCTAGATGTATTTATTTTCTACACTATACATTATTCATATATATATATATATATATATATATATATATATATATATATATATATATATAATGTAAGGAGGCTTAATGGTGTGGGAGGCATGGCGGATCAGAGCAGGGGGGCACCAAAATGCACCTTCGCCTGTGTAGACGAAAATCCTTGCACCGGCCCTGCTCATAACTCTGCCACTAACACCCACTCACATTCTGCCACTTACATACATACACATGCACACTCAAACCTCTGCCACTCACACCCACTTACACTCTGCCACTTACATACATACACATGCACACTCATAACTCTGCCACTCACACTTACACTCACTCACACCCACTTACATTCTGCCACTAACATACATACACACTCATAACTCTGCCACTCACACCCACTTACATTCTGCCACTTACATACATACACATGCACACTCAAACCTCTGCCACTCACACCCACTTACACTCTGCCACTTACATACATACACACTCATAACTCTGCCACTTACATACATACACGTGCAGACTCATACCTGCCACTCTCTCTTACACACTACCAGACTCACATTCAAAGCTGGAGGGGGCGGAGTTGTGCATGAGGGGCGGAGCCGACCGCGAGGGGGCGGAGTCTGGTGCTGTCCAGCATCCAGGGGGAGGACAGAGTGTGAAGGGGCGGGGCTTAGCGCGAGGGGGCGTGGTCAGAGTCGCCACCCGGGGCTATAGAGGGGAGATCCGGGGCTTCAGCCCTAGTAGCCACCCCCTAGTGACGCCACTGCTGTCTGGTGTCCAAAATGCACCTTAACAAACATTAATGCATATTAATGTGCTTTGAAATACTTTAAAATGCATGTTTTACATTGCTTAACATTTTAAATACTTACAGCTAGATGAAATTGTGAAATTACAGCAGTTTGCAAGAAACCAGGACTGTCTACACTAGCTGAGTAGAATTCCATTTCCTTTTCTTGTTTGCTGCAAGACCCAATGAGAATAATGCCATTAAAATGAATTGAATTTCCTGTCTTTCTAGTGATGTCATCAGACAAGGAATTGCACTGATAACCCCTTGACAACAATGTCCGTACATGTACGGGCTGTCTTTAAAATTGGGAAATCGCATTTTTTTCGCTGCGATCCACGCTATTTTCAACTTTACACACATAGCTAAAGTAGCAAAAAAGCTATTGTCCAGAACGGACATCAAAACAAACAAAATCATTGTCCTGAACCGGTTAAAGGGACTGTCTAGTGCCAAAAATGCATCTTCAAAATGGTAATGCATATTAACTCCTTGCCGACACAGGACATGCTAGGTCCGTCCTGTGTGGCGAGGCGTTAGTGACACAGGACGGACCTAGTCCGTCCTGTGTCATATCGAGCACTGAAAGCAGATTTTTTTCCACTTTCAGTGCTGAAACGGCATTGCAACGATGCTTCCGTATGGTCGAGTCAATCAGCAACACACAAAAAAAACGCACGATCTTGGTCACTGTGTGACCAAGATGGCGCTGCACTTCTAAGGGCAAGAGCACAGGAGGCAGGAAGTAGCTGCTTTCTATGCTCTGTGGCTGTCACACGATTGCCTCGTCACAGAGTGCAAGATTGCCTGGTCAGACCAATATTTATGAATATTGATCCGACCAATTTTGATCTGCCTCCCTCTCCTCACTTACATTTTTGTGAGGGAAAGAGACAGATCAGTATTAGTGATATAAAATAACATTTTATAAAACTGTCAGATTTTATGAAAGCCATTCCCTGCGTATTAACCCCTTCCCTGCCATTGATCACTGTATACGTAGTAATCTTGCACAGCAACAGTATTTTTTATGTCCCCACTTTTTTATGGATTAATTTCTTTCTACTGTAATGTATTACAGTACTAGATAGGCTCTTCTAAGAGCTATTAACCCCTTCTTTGCTGTAGATCACTGCCTTTGCACTGATTCTGAGGTCGCTGACTCAGGGTTCGATTTTGATCCTGGTCAGCTTTCTGATACATCATCTAGTGATGTATCGGTGGCTGCTGAGCCCTTGCCACAAGGAGTCATGGGTGTCTACTTTTAAAAAATATATGGTTTGGTGGGGGTAAATTACATTGGCTGACTTCAAAGATATATCCCATATAGGACATTGACGCAGGTAACCTAACAATACACCTATATATGGATGGTATCGTTGTACTCGGGAGATGTTGCTGAACACATATTGGGGTGGTGTTTGGCAGTGACATATATCAGAATCTGTGAATTCATGCCTGAATTACAATGTATGTGGAAACAAAACTCAAAACATTTACTACCACAAACTTTGACAAAGGCTGGTGGAAGAATTAGTACATATCCAGTATTAAAATACCACCATTTGAAATATCTTAGGATGTCTAATTTTCAAAAAAACATGGTTTGATGGGGTACAATACATTGGACGGCTTCAAAAATGTTCCAAATGGAACATGGACGCAGGCTGACTACATGTCAAAATTCCAAGTTGGAAATGCGCACATCCCAAACGTTGCCTTTTAGCCCCAAAACAAACCAACGAACCTATGCATGGGTGGTAACCATGTACTCAGGAGATGTTGCCGAACACATATTGAGGTGTTGGTTGGCAGTGGCAAATACCAGAATCTGAAAATTCATGCCTGAACTACGTGTGTGAAAAAAAATGACATCCCAACCCATTGATATAGGTTGGTGGTAGAATTAGGAAGTGTTAAAATACCACAATTTTAAATACCCTAGGATGTCTAGTTTTCCAAAATATATGGTTTGATGGGGTAAAATACTTTGACAGGCTTCAAAAGTGTCCCAAATGGAACATGGACGCAGGCTGACTACATGTCAAAATTCTAAGTTGGAAACGCACCCCCCCTAAATGTGGCCTTTTAGCCCCCAAACAACCCAACAAACCTATGCATGCATGGCATCTCTGTACTCAGGAGATGTTGCTGAACACATACTGGGGTGTTGTTTGGCACTGACACATTACAGGAGCTGTAAATTCATGCCCGAAGTACAATGTATGCGGAAACAAAACATAAAAAAATGACAAACCTAAAATTTGACAAAGGCTGGTAGTAGAATTAGTGCATGGAAAGTGTTAAAATACTACAATTTGAAATACCCTAGGGCAGGGGCGTCCAACGTGCCGGGCATAGAGGTGTGGCCCGCCTGAGCTCTGCTCCGGGAAAGTTCCCTACACAGAGCGGTGCTGCTCTCATGCGTATATCCCCTCCTCTACCCTGCGCGTGAGGTCATGCGCAAGGGTCAGAGGGAGGGAAGAAGCACACCGGCAGCATGGAGATAACGGGGAGCCCACAGCCTCCACAGCCCCGTAAAAAAAAAAACAACTGTTTGGTAAGTGTGTGTATATGAGTGTGTGTATAAATGCGTATCTGGGGTAAGTGTATGTATGTATGTGTGTATAAATGTGTATCTGTGTGGGGGTTAAGTGTATGTATGTGAGTGTGTGTATAAATGTGTATGTGTGTGGGGGTTAAGTGTATGTATGTAAGTGTGTGTATAAATGTGTATGTGTGTGGGGGTTAAGTGTATGTATGTGAGTGTGTGTATAAATGTGGATGTGTGTGGGGGGTAAGTGTATGTATGTATGTATGTATGTATGTGAGTGTGTATAAATGTGTATGTATGTGAGTGTCTAAATGTGTATGTGGGGAAGTGTATGTATGTGAGTGTGTGTATAAATGTATATGTATGTGAGTGTGTGTATATATGTGACTGTGTGTGTATAAATGTGTATATGTGTGTGGGGTAAGTGTATGTATGTGAGTGTATAAATGTGTATATATGTGAGTGCGTGTTAAGTGGGTGTGGGGTAAGTGTATGTATGTGAGTGTGTGTGTATACATGTGTGTGTGGGGGGGGGTAAGTGTATGTACGTGAGTGTGTGTATAAATGTGTATCTATGTGAGTGCGTGTTAAGTGGGTGTGGGATAAGTGTATGTATGTGAGTGTGTGTGTATAAATGTGTATGTGTGTGTGGGGTACGTGTATGTAAGTGAGTATGGATGTATACATGTGTATGTGTGTGTGTGGGGTAAGTGTGACTGTGTGTGTGTGGGAAGGGGGGGTAAGTGTGACTGTGTATGTATGTGTGTGTGTGTGTAGTTAATGTGTACATACACACATGTATATAATTATATATATTATTCTCTGAATGAATGAAAAAAAAAATGCGGCCCACGCACGCATACATTTCTAGTGAAGTGGCCCTTTGCAGAATAAACTTGGACACCCCTGCTCTAGGGTGTCTACTTTTAAAAAATGTATGGTTTTGTGGGGTAAAATACACATTCTGGCTTCAAAAATGTCCTAAATGGAACATGGGCGCAGGTTTTCTGCATGTCAAAATTCCAAGTTGGGAAACCAAAAAGCGCACCTTAAAATGTGGCCTTTTAACACCCAAATAACCTAACCAACCTATACATGGGTGTTATCCCTGTACTCAGAAGATGTTGCTGAATACATATTGAGGTGTTGTTTGGCACTGACACATAACAGGATCTGTAAATTCATGCCTGAAGTACAATATATGTGAAAAAAATTACTACACATATTGAAGTGTTGTTTGGAAATACCCCTTCACATTTTCAGGTAATGTTTACCTTAATAGCAATCTATGTGAAACATTTAAAAAAAAAAAATGATTTTGCTGCAAACTTTGGAAAAGGTTGGTGGTAAAATGGCTACATGAAATGTGTCAAAATACCCCAAGTTAAATGTCCTGAGTTGTCTAGTTTTCAAAAATATGTACATGTTGCGTTATTTAGTTATTATCCCTGAGTTCTGTATTTCTGCATCAGCGGTGTTTTTAACTTGGGAACATTATTCTCATTTAAAATAAAAAATGTTCACACTTAAGAGACACAGTTTGATACATTGTAATCTAATATATGCACTATAATTTAGTTCACTAAATTTATTGAAATTTCCTACAATACACATTTTTTTCACTAATGATAATATTGTGTGTATAACACTCTGAAGTATTTTGCAAGTTAATGTCATGCACTGGCTATATCAGACACATAGCCAGAATTGTTTTGTATGGAATTATATATGTTTTTTTATGTAATCACTGCATGGAAGTATGCACATTTTAATTGCTTTAATTGCCTCACATGTTTTTACTTGTATCACTAATGAATTTACACGCCCTCTTTTTCTTGTGTGCACACTATATAAGCTTGTTATCTACACCTGACGTTAGGCTTGAAAAAACCCCACCAGGGTTGAAACGTTGCCTGTGTTTTGAATAAAACTCTCCACTGCAATTGACTGAGTGCTGGATCCTTTATTTGATTTTTATGCACTGTTGGCTTGGGTGGTGCCCCAGGACCTCGGCACCTCCACACACCTTGAGTGCAGATACGGATCTATCTTTATTTATGTCTAGAGTTGAGCGGACACCTGGATGTTCGGGTTCGGCCGAACTTCGGAAAAATGTCCGGGTTCGGGCTCGAACTTGACCCCGAACACGAACCCCATTGAGGTCAATGGGGACATGAACTTTTGGCCACTAAAATGCCTCTAAAAAAGTCCTGGAAAGGGCTAGAGGGCTGCAAAATGAAGTAAAATGTGGGTGAGTGTCCCCATTCATACGAATAGGTCAATTGACCTATTCGTTTGAATGGGGACTCTATTTCGGTTTATAGACTTTCGGTTTATAGAATACATGTAATGCTATTGCTATTCTATAAACCGAAAGTCTATAAACCGAATGTCGTTCGGTTTATAGACTTTCGGCTTATGGAATACATGTAATGCTATTGGCTTTCTATAAACCGAAATAGAGTCCCCATTCATAAGAAATTCTTATGAATGGGGACTCTATTTCGGTTTATAGAAAGCCAATAGCATTACATACAATGTAATCGCCAAACCCCGAACTCCAACACGAACATACAGTGGAATGTCCGTGTTCGGGTCTGGGGTCTAAAAACCGTAATGTTCGGTACGAACCAGAACAGTGCGGTTCGGGTTCGCTCAACACTACCTCACCATGTCACCAAGCTTAATCTGCCTTCAAAGTACTTCAAATATTTTACAGCTAGATGAAATTATAGCAGTTTGCAAGAAACCAGGCCACACTAGCTGAGGAAAAGTCAATTTTGTTACTGCAGGAACCAATGAGAATAATTTAATTCAAAAGAATGGAATTTCCTGTCTCTTTATTGATGTCATCACACAATGTGTTAAACTTTTAAAAGGGACAGTGTAGTCCCCAACACCCCCAAGTGTACAGGCTTTTTCCAGTGTGATTTGATGCGGGCATTCTACATAAATCACATTTTTTATATTTGACTAAAGCCCTACACAGTGATTACTCTGCATGCTTACTGTCCATTTAACTGCCCTGTGAGAAGAGCTCTGGTCAGGGTATAAAAGGCGCCTGCTGCTGCTTCTTAAAGGACAACTAAACTTTTCAGTGTCAATAATCAACTTAAGTTCACCTAATTATTTCATGGGGGGGGGGGGGGGATTATGTTGGTTCATTCATAGAGTCCCCAGTCCCTGCTTGTATCAGCGACACAACAAAGCCAAGGAGTCAGGAATAAAAGGAAGAGGGGCTGGGGACCTAGGGTTGCCACCTTTTCCTCAAAAAAATACCGGACACTTGTGGGCGGAGCTACAAGAGGGAGAGGCCATGAGGGGTGGGGCCACAAAGGGGGTGGTTTACATTTAATTTCACTGAAATTATATATATTATTTGTATATTTATTTATTTAGAAAGTGTTTTACCAGGAAAAATACATTGAGATTTCTCTCGTTTTCAAGTATGTCCTGGGTATCATGCCAGTGAGAAGCGTGTGTGTATATATATATATAAAATATATATATTTGTACATCATATACACACACAAGCTGTCTCTCACACTTGCAAACACTTTCATAACCCCCCGACAATATCTCCCACTCGTCCCACCTACCCTCACAAGCATGTTATAATGGAGGGTGGTTGGGAGCAGTGTAATATGGGGGGTGGTTGGGAGCAGTTGGTCAATATGCCAGTAATATTTTGCCCCTCAATATGCCAGGATTTAGCCATTCAATATGCCATTTAATATGCCAGTATTTTGCCCTCAATATGCCAGTATTTTGCCCTTCAGTATGCCAGTATTTTGCCCCTCAGTATGTCATTCTTTTGCCATTTAATATTACAGTATTTTGCCCCTCAACATGCCATTCTTTTGCCATTTTAATATGCTGAATTTTCTCTGATCTTCTGATTTTTTTGCCGTGCTGCTGCCGAATTTGCTCTGATCTACTGATCTATTACCCCTTTTTTGTTTGAATATTGTATTTTATTTTTTAAGTTAGTTAGGAGGGAAATTGGTTGAGATTTCTGGGTTAGTGTTAGGTTGGGAGTTTAAAATTTAAAAAGAAAATAATAATAAAAAAATATTTATTGGTGGCAGCCCTGACGACAGGATGAACTACAGAACTACCCAGACAAAGAGGATGTATACATGCTTTCAATAATCCATGACGAAAGCACAGTATCAGTGAGAATAAAGTCCTTAAACAAAAAGTTTTAAAAAAACACGATGTATCCTGGAGTACAACAGGCACATGGAGGGAGTGGACCTTGCAGACCAGCACATTATACCATACTTTGTCCAACGAAAAACCCACACCTGGTATAAAATGGTGGCAATTTACTTAACACAAATTGCCACATACAATTCGTACATTTTGTATAACAAAGCAGGTACAGGGAGGAGATACAGCTTCTTAAGAGTACCAAATCAAAGCATTTAGTCATTTTCTATTGGAGCAGCCCCCTACCCCTGCAAGCGAAAAATGTTGTCCGGCTAAGTGAGAGGCATTTTCCTAAAAAAAAAAAATCCTCCAACTGCCAGTAAGCAAGCACCTCTAAAACGCTGCATAGTGTGCTACAAAAGAGTCCATCTACCACTGCCCTTCCTGTCCTTCTCGGTCAGGCTTGTGCGTAGAATGTTTTGGCCAATACCACACAAAACTGGAATACTGGTAAACCATAAAAATATGTTTTGGTGGAGACATGTTGTGATGTGGGTTGCTATCATCTTGATATTTGCCCTGCAAAGTCTGAAAGCCATGAGACACCAATACATGTGGGGTATTTTTGTAATCTGAAGATGTAACAGAACACTTTTTGGGGGGTTTGTCCTTAGCTGCACATAAGCAGCTCAAGAAATTCTAAGCAACATAGCAGCATTCACAAAAAAAAAAAAAAAAAATATTCCCAAGTTTGGCAATAATTTGTGTCAAAATGGCTGCATCAAATGCCTGAAATGAAACCAAATAAAATACCCTGTGTTTCTACTTGTTTACATAAAAAAATATTTGGTTTTATGAAGGAAAATTGTATAGGCTACAAAAATGCCCCAAATGGAACATTGGTGGAGGCTGACCACATGTCAACATTCCAAGTTAGAAATCCAAAATACGCTCCTCCCAAATGTGGCCTTTTAGCCCCCAAACAACCCAACAAACATATCCATGGGTGGCATCCCTGTACTCGGGAAATGTTGCTTAACCCCTTGCCGACAAAGGACGTGCCAGGCACGTCCTGGGAGAAACTCCCTTAACGACAAAGGACGTGCCTGGCACGTCCTGCATTGAATGAAGCGGTTTTCGCGATCAACGATCGCGAAAACCGCTTTAACAGTGCTGGTCTATTGCCTCGACATCGAGGCAATAGCCAGCACCAAAATTTCTATTTTGGGACCCCCACGATCGCCCCACGGAGCGATCGTGGGGAGCCATATTGACGGAGCATGCTGCTCCGTCAATATGGCTAAGTCCTCTGCCGGTCTGAGCTTCGGAAGTGAAAGTAACTTCACTTCCGTCGCTCTGAATATGCTACTTGACTACCCCTAGTGGTAGTTTAGTAGCATTGCAATGGGAAATATTTAAAATAAATATTTAATTAATTAAAAACAGGTTATTTAGCTATATTAGCCTATACGGTTAAAATTAAATATTTTTTAGCATAAGGGATAGGGTTAAAATTAAATTAAAGTTAAAAAATATTAAGGGATATAATAAGGATTAGAGTTGGGGTTAAATTTAGTGTTAGGGTTAAATTTTGGGTTCGGGTTGGGGTCAAAAGATCAATATAGGAAAAAACCAAAAAACACTATTTTTGGTTTTTGCCCGTAACTCGCAAAAAAATACCGAAAAATATGGAAACATGCATATTTTTGAACTCGGGAGAACATTTAGAAACTATTTAGACGGGGTCTTTTTTAATGATTTTATTTGTGTAAATTATATTTTAGGTCAAATTTAGAAAAAGTGTGTTTTTTTAAATTTTTCATCATATTTTATGATTTTTTTTGTAGTAAATTATAAGATATGATGAACATAATGGTATCTAATGAAAGCACTTCTTATGACGATAAAAACAACATATAATTTGTGTGGGTACTGTATGTGAGAAAGAAAAAAATTACAGCTAAACACAAACACCCTAGAGATGTCAAAACAGCCATTGTCACCAAGGGAAAGTCAAGGTGAAAATGTCTTGTCACTAAGGGGTTAATACATATTGTGGCGTTGTTTAGCAGTGACACATAACAGTATCTGTGAATTCATGCTTGAAGTACAATGCATGTAATAAAAAAAAAAACACCCAAAAGTTTTCAAAGACTGGTGGTAGAATTAGTACATGGAAAGTGTTAAAATACCACCATTTGAAATACTCTAGGGTGCCTAGTTTTCAAAACGATATGGTTTTGTGGGGGTAAAATCCACTGGCCGACTTCAAATGTCCCAAATGGGACATGGGCCTCGGTTCAGAAAATGTCAAAATTTTCACATCCAAAATGTGCACCACTCAAATGTGTCCTTTTAGCCCCCAAACCTATGCATGGGTTGTATCCCTGTACTCAGGAGTAGTGTTGAGCGAACCCGAACCACACTGTTCGGGTTCGTACCGAACATTACGGTGTTCGGCCCCCGGACCCAAACATTACACTGTATGTTTGTGTTGGGAGTTCAGCTATAAACTGAAAGACATTCGGTTTATAGAATAGCAATAGCATTATATGTATTCTATAAACCGAATCGTTCGGTTTATAGACTTTCGGCTTATGGAATACATGTAATGCTATTGGCTTTCTATAAACCGAACTAGAGTCCCCAGTTCGGTTTATAGAAAGCCAATAGCATTACATGTATTCCATAAACCGAAAGTCTATAAACCAAATATTGTTCGGTTTATAGACTTTCGGCTTATGGAATACATGTAATACTAAGGGCTTTCTATAAACCGAAATAGAGTCCCCATTCATAAGAATTTCTTATGAATGGGGACTCTTATTTCGGTTTATAGAAAGCCAATAGCATTATATGTATTCCATAAACCGAAAGTCTATAGAGCGAAAGAAATTCGGTTTATAGAATACATGTAATGCTATTGCTATTCTATAAACCGAATGTCTGAGTAATGTTCGCTCAACACTACTCAGGAGATGTCATTGAACACAGAATGAGGTACTTGCAGCATCACACATCAGACTGTCAAAATTAATGTGTAAATGGTAAAAAAAACATGTTTTTAAAAATATTTTCTTCCTTTTTATTTGTAATTTTAATACTACATTACAGATTATATTGATGTATGTAGTATCCAAAGAAAGCTCTAAATGTCCTTTTAAAAACAACATATAACTTGTATGGGTGTGTTAAATGATAGAGAGGAAAATTACATTTACCCAACCACATATCAAAAATGTAAAACTGGCACTGGCCAAGGAAAACCCTTGGTCCTTAAAGGGTTAATGCCTGATTTAGTGTTAGTGAATTGGCCCCAATTGTTGTTATGGATGTGATCACAGTAATTGCACCTTTTTGTTAACTCTTCAGAGGAAAGGTTACTGAACTGGAGGTGGGGAAAGAAGACAGATATATATATATATAATATAGTATAAGGGGCCGTGACATTTCAGAAGTCAGACTGGTATAAGTATCGCGGGAGGGAATGTGGGTTTCATGCGGACATTGCTGCTAGGATCCATTTGAGCAATGGCTGCTTGCTGCCTCTTCGCAGGTCTCCGGGGTTGGATCTGTTGTAGATCCGTCTTCAAATACAAACTAGACCCAGGTCTCCGCCGAACTGCAAGAGACTACACCATGAAAGGTTAAAAAGAATACTCGCCATTATAGCGGCACTAGGTCGCTCCCTGGGACTAGAGGGGTTAAAACACTTAGGTGTAGGCCGCAATGTATCGCGCTAAAAAGACACGCCATATATTCACTGCTGGCATTCCAACTGCTCCGGACGGACACCTCCTGTTATGCTCAGCCAGCCTGTCAGCTAGCGTGTAAAGATATGTCAATCACTAGGTAATACTAATTACTCTGCGACATAACGTTACTCAGCATCAAATCATTGAGGGGATGGGTGTGTCTGGAGGCGGGCAGCGCGCTCTTTTTTAAGATAAATACAGTGCAAGAGAGACATTTTAGTTTATTCTCTTATTTTTAACGTTGTATTTTCTGTCCATTTGCTTTTAATCATGCCAGTTACCGCCGAGCCTGTTTCTCCCCTCAAACGCGCTAAAGAAGCAGCCGCTATTGAGATCCAGACTTCGCTGCTCAAGTTTGCTAAACTCACAGAGCATGCTTTTACCCCCACTAGAGGATCAGTCCGGGCGGCGGGATATGATCTCTATAGGTAACCTTACAGATATATTCAGTACTGTGTGTCATTTTTATTTTATTGCTCTACTAATGAACAAACCCTCAAAGTTTTATATAGAAACAGAGGAATATAGCCTGTGACTGCAGTGACAAAGCATACCTCATTTTGGAGGGAAATGCAGTTGGGAATTCTCTCTGAGTTGCTAAAGTGGAGCCATACAAATTATCATCATCATATTTCGTGGTGATTGTTCCACATTTTAACAATTTTCCTCTGAATTTATCTTTAAACATAAGCACAATGTTTTATACATTTCTTATTTTTATTGGGGTTTGGGTTTTTTGCAGGAGGGGAGGGATGTTTAGCAGGTCAGTAGTAAATGCAGTGATAACCTGAGCTAATTTTATATATGGTTTTTGTACTTTATTATGTACAGTGCCTATGATTATATTATTGCTCCAATGGATAAAGCTGTGGTAAAAACAGATATTCAGATCTGTGTTCCTGCTGGATGTTATGGAAGGATTGGTAAGTTTAATGATAAAATGTTTAATCATAATCTCCTGAACACACACATGGTTTACCACATGCCTGTTGGACAGTCCACTGCATGCTTTTTTTTTTTTTTTTATAAAGGGAGTCAAATTTTAAGAAATGCAGATGTATCTGCCAGCCACATTATTTTTGTATATATATTTATAACAAATGTTGTTGAAATCTAACCGTTAAAAAAAAAAAAAATGGTTTTTAACCTCTTAGTGGCATGGCCTTTGACCTTGTCTTTCCCTTGGTGACGAGGGCTGTTTTGACATTTCTGGGTTGTTTGTGTTTAGCTGTAATTTAAGTCTTTCTCACATACAGTACCCACACAAATTGTATTGTCATAAGGGTTTTCATTGGATGCCATTATGTTCATCATATCTTATAATTTACCACAAACAAAATCATAAAATATGATGAAAAAATACTTTTTCGAACAAAAACAATTGACACATACATTCATTAGAAAAGACAACGTCTAAATAGATTTAGAATTTTTGTCCTGAGTTCAGAAATATGCTGGTTTCCAAGTTTTTCTGCCTTTTTTTTTTTTTTTTTTATCTTTTTTTTTTTTTTTTTTACACGTTATAGGGCAAAAACCAAAAATATATTTTATTTATTTATTTTTCTTCACTTCAGACGCTCGTCTCACAAGAGGGCTGCAGCCATATTGGAGGAGCATGCTGCTCTCCAATATGGCGCCCACTATCTCTCTGGAGTGAGTGTGGTGCCCCAGATTAAAAGTTTCGGTAGTGCCTAAAGCAGCACCATCAGAGCGTTTTTCACGATCGTATATCTTGGGGGGCGCGGAGCGACAATGTACTGCATCGGCAAATTACAATAATGCTGGCTGACAAATCACGACTCAAGCCCTCAACCCATGATTATTCTGCATGTATACTAAAGGTGTTGCAGCACTCATATATATAGACACTGAGCATATACAGTTTTGTTTAATTTAGTCCCTTTCTGCGCTGCTGGAATATAATACATTGTGTGGAATTTAATAAAATTAAAACATTAAACCTAAAAAGTAATAAAATTTAATTATAGAAAAGGGGGGGGGAGTAACTAAAATAAGAAAAAAAGAAATATTGTGTTTTTTGTTTTTGTTTCTTCTTCTAACCCTGGAGTAAGGGTTTATGCTAACCTTGGGGCTAGGGTTAAATAAAATAAACTTAACTAAAAAATAATTTGTGTAACATAAAATCCTTTTTTGTTGTCCTAACACTAGAGTTAAGGTTTGTATTAAAAATAGGGATTAAATAAAAATAGAAACTGTAATATAAAAAATACAAATAAATGATATAAAAATAAGAAATTATTCTGTAGAGAAAAAATGGCATGTTAATAGGGATATTTTATAATAAAAAAAATATCTTGATCTGGTGCTTCTGAATTAGGCGGTTTTATCACTAGCTAATTCCAAGAGGTGAATCTTCCTTTAATCGTTTATATTATAGCAATGCATGATTTCCTGAAAGGGGACTGCATGCTTGTATGGGTGACTGTGTCCCTGCATGGGTATATGACTGCTTGCATTACTGTTGATAAAATAAGCTATAATTCTCATTTGAAAATCTGTTCTGTTTTAAGCAAATTACCTACTTGCATTTGAGTGCTTTTAAGTATTGGGTCGGTCTCCTGAGTGGCTGTCAATGAAGATTTAAATTGATTGTATCTGGACAAGTAGATTGTCATGCGGGACAAGTACACTGGGCTACTTCTTTTATTTATTTTTTTGTTTGTTTTCCACACCCATGCACTGCATTAGAAAAACATAAACCATTGTTTTGTACTAAATGTCTTGAATGTATCTTTCAGCTCCCCGATCTGGCTTAGCTGCTAAGTACTTCATTGATGTTGGAGGTAAGTGTGCATTTATTTTTATTTTTTTTTATTATGATGTATGGTTGCCCCTCTAAAGGGGCAGTTCCAGCTCCAGCAATGAGAAATTTTGAATGCTGTACTTTTTTTATTTATTTATTTCATCCCCCCCCCCCCCCCCCCCCCCCCGTATGTGAATTGCACTTAATTTTACTTTAAAACGAATGACAATTCTCCAATCGTTTTACATTGAAAGTAATTTCACAGGTGCATCTAAATTAAGTGACATAAGTGAGTACACAGCAGGTAGACTGGTTTCCTACGAAGCAGTTTTCATGCTCCCCTCAGAGTGCTGTCATTAATTATGTGGAATCAGTTGTGACTTTAGTAACACATCTGTGTAGATAATTTTTTTTTTTTTTTTTTTACCTTACATGATGACTTGTTTTTATCTAAAAATAGTCTTTCATACATAGAATGAACACCAAATCCAGCCAAAATTATTTTATGCCACTTGCTTTTATCATAGGCAACTCAAATTTTCTAAATTAGTACAGTTCTTCTTCTAAATAGATCTTACGTCAACTACTTCTACTTTTTGATTCCTTGTATACATGTATATGTTAAAAAATTTTTTGGAGGAATATTTATTTTATGTGCTAACCCATAGTGTATACTTCTTGTGTTCAGAGGGAAATAGATTAATCTAGTTCCTATGACATCCACTCATTGACTGATTTAACTGGCTCCCCTTGATACATCAACATTCTGCAAGGGATCAAGTAAAAGTTATGGGATCTATTACTTGTAATCTGAAGGGTGCACTAATTAATACAAACTAGGTCTGTTGCTGCAGAAAGCTGGTCCACCAACCATCGCTCTCTGGTGTCATACCTACCGCACAGAACATTATTGGGGAAGCGATAAACAGCGTTGCCAAGTCGCAGAGCACCATCTTTGTGACATGGCAGCCTGGAAATTTGCTTGGCTTCCAATTCAAACACAAAGTGCTTCTGAACAGTGCTTATCAAGAGTGTATCTAATTCTCTAGTTTAAAAAAAAAAAACTGGTTGTTCAATGCTACAAAGGTAATTCAAGAAAAAGAAAGCGTAAATATTAGATGACCCTATAGGAAAAAAGTTTTATTGGTAAATATTCTTTCACATGTATACTGGTTTTAAATATGTAATAAAAAACATTTGAAAAAAGTTCATTTCCTTTTATTTATTTTCCCTGCTCACCATTCATTATTGCACCTATCACAACCAGAATTGCTAATGCATCCCTCGGCAACACCTGGTGCAGTAGGGCAGCTAGAGGATGTCTGTGCTCAGCTATGTGCGCACAGACCTCTTTTGATGTTGCCCGACACTTATGCCAGGAAGTCAGGTGACACCGGTGTTATGTCTCAAAGACATTTCTGGCTGCCTGAGAAGGTTCAGTAGCACTGCAAGGTACCTGGATCCTATTCTTATAGACTGACCTCTATTTGAGATCTTATTATAATAAGACCTTGAATATAAGCCTTCCCCCACCCCCAAACATTTTCTCACAAAAAACCTAGTCTTATATTCACACGTATTCAGTATTCCATCTACATAATCTTGTTTCTTACAAAATTCAGAGTAAAAAATAAAAATGTAACTTGGTGAATGTTTATATCCATTGTGTAAATTATGTAGTCTGGCAAGTACATGTGGTGGTAAGGTATAGTTAATGTACAGTATGCCAGCTACAGGCAGTGTACAGTATAGTATCTGCATGCAGCCTGCCAGCTGCACATTGATTCATGAAATGGAACCTAAAGTTCTTTCTGAAGATTGGAGATCCCCAAAACTATGGAATCCATTTGCCATTCAGGCAAAAGGAACATTACGTTTTTCGGCCTTGGAGATGCTATTTTGAATAAGTCAACAAGTGTAAATACAGACTGTATGCCTAGCTGTGTGAAGATAATGAAGTGGCTGCCATGCATCCTGAGTAAACATTGGTTATTCTTATCCCATTGAGAACTAACTTATGTATTGGGTAATGTGTACATAATTTTTTTACCTGAAACTCATTTGAGGTGGAAAATCCCTTCCTAATAATACAATTTAATTACCTGCAGGACAATATATCTAGGAGGGTTTATAGACGATGGATTTAGCAGACATGTGAGCGCTATTCAAATAGACCTATATTTGGTCTGAAATAGGCCAGAGAAACAAATTGAACCAGCATGGAACATTCTCAACAAAAGTTTTGACATAAAACTTGCCTTAAAGGCACAAGGAAACAAGCGATGCTGATCTCTTATAAATATCTATAAATACAGGTACACGTATTTATACAAATTATATCAGATTTATTTAGTTATTGCTATTTGTGATTCAGTATTATAAGAACTATATATATTGAAGATTAAGTCTTTTTGACGACACGTTTAAGGTGGTTCCATCGTGTGTGGTCCTCCATGTGACTAGTTGTTTTAATTCCACTATTCAAATAAGTTACGTTTTAAGTATCTGGCATCTCCTGTATGATTCCTGCAAATTTGGACTTTCTGCTTCAATTTTTCCTGCCACAACACTGTGGGTGTGGGCTCTTGAGATTGATACACCAACAAGTGGAATTGCCGAGTTGGCACACAAGAGAGCCATGTATCCTGCAGGGAGCACTTTGGCCTTTCTTGCCTCACCCTATCAATGTCATTGAATATAAATATGCCATTTATAGAGTGGTAGTGGGCTGGCAGTCTTAAAAGCTCACTATGGTGCAACTGGAAGTCTTTTTTTGCATTACATATAACTTGTAGGCATTGGCCTATGACTTAAGATCTGTTGGGCAGCCCAAACGTGATTATTCAGCTCCTCTCTCCCCCCATATTTCTTCCGTGTGCATAGAATGCTGCAAATAAATTATCTGCGCACACTTTTAGAATTGGATTTGTAACCCTTTAAAGTCTTCATGTGTATTCATACAAAGTTGAAAAATTAACTGTACGGGAGAGACGCCAACCACCTGAGAAGTGTAGGCATTCTTCTAATTGTTTTTTTATTTTTTTATATTGTCTTGATCACATTTACCAACAAGAGACTAGAAGTGAATATTTTCCATCTGTACTTGAGGTGTCCTTCGATGTTAAATTATGACAGACCTTCAGGATGCATGGAACAGTTTACACGTATTTAATGGATCAATAATTATCACAAGTGCCAGATTATGATCATTATTGTACCTGAAACCTGTCACTGACATACTGAACTTTTGTCTCTGCAGTACCAAATGTCTGTCTTATTTTTCTTTTGTAACATTCTATTGCAGGTCTTACATATAGAATTATTGATTTTGAAACTTTTTTTTTTTTTTTCCCTTTATTGTAGCTGGTGTTATTGATGAGGACTACAGAGGAAATGTTGGTGTGGTTTTATTTAACTTTGGGAAAGACGTCTTTGAAGGTATGGAAGTAGAACGGATTATGTATAGTTTAGTTGGTCCAGTCAAATCCTACCCCCTCTCATTCGGTCTCTCGTCAACAGTACACAACCAGATAACCACCTAATCTAACATGTACCAATGTTTAAAATTAACCTGATTTCCTACAGTGAATTTATGTAGGAATGCATGGTGCTTGCATCCCAAAAGACACAAGCACCAAAACATCACTCTTTGTTCCTGGCCACCAATCACAAGGTGATCGGTAGCCAGAAACACTATGGCAGAGACCCAATCAGGGTCTTAATAAACCCTGTGGGTCCCTGCCCAAAAAAAAGCGAGACCTTTGGACCTCACGGGGATGTGCCCAAACCAAGAAGTTCGGGCACGGTGCAATTTAGTGAAATGTAGCTGGTGCTCGCTTTGAGCTCTGGCTACATTTCCCCTGTCTGACTGAGGCCACTCAAAGTAGCCTCAACTGACAGGTGGGATCCTGCTGTAAGTGCCTGCAGCAGGATCAGAGCACAGCTCATTGCGGGGAGCCGCTATGAGCTGTTTAACACAGGACGTACTATGCTGTCCTAATGTCTTTTAGGAACTTAAAATCAGGACGGCATAGTACATCCTAACGTCATGAAGTGGTTAAAAAGTAAATACAGTTTCTAGCCATTTTGTTTAGACATCATTGAAACAGACTTATGCATATTCCGGATATGTACTTTGCTTGTAAAATGTTAAACTTTTTTTTTCACTAAACGTGTAATTTGACCAGTTTCAAATCTGTTAGTTCTTTTTGTGAAGTACATTAATTATGGTGTATAATGTTCTCATTTTTGATGTTGTACTCTAAGAATCTCTGCACTATTCTGCTGTTATTGTTTGCAGTGAAAAAAGGGGACAGAGTGGCACAATTAATATGTGAACGGATTCTTTATCCTGATCTTGAGGAGGTCAAAGTAAGTATATAGAGCCCTATTTTGCCTTGCTGATTTGTTGGCCAATAGGCTCCTACATTGCGTACTGTATTGTCTTTCTGATCTGTTAGCCAAATGACCAGAGAAGTAGTTTATCTATTTACAAAGGTAAGGTTCATCCCTTGGCAAACGTTGAAGCCTGGATGACTAGTATTGCTTTGTAGGTGGATTTCTGTAGCAACACCTAATTGGCCTCTAGAAAATCAAAGCTACAATTAATTAAATGTGAGGGGATAGAGGGGGAACTGTATGTGAAAGCGAAACTGGTAGAACGTTTTTGTTCGTTTTTTTTTTTTTCTGGTCCAATGTCCACAATTTTAGGTTATTGGTTTTAGAAATTTTAAGACGCAAGTGTGTTCATTTGTTTGTTTTTTGTTTTTTGTTTTACAGATTTTAGATGGCACGGAGCGTGGTGCTGGTGGTTTTGGCTCTACTGGTCAGAACTAAGCTCTAGTCTGTAATGGGTCACTCAGACTTTTATGAATTTTCTATTTAAATGTTTATAATAAAGGTTTTTGTATTAAAAAAAAAAAAAAATTGTTCTTTGTGGAAAGTTTACTTTAATGTTATAGCTTTGTTCAACATATTTGGTTTGAGTGGTGTCAAATTATCTCAAGGATTCATAATATTCCCCATGCTTCCTCTAACCTCCTGAAGTGCTCTCAATAAAAAGCTTTGACAACGACACATGCATTTTAAAATTATAAGGAATTATGAATTTAAAAGGAAGCTGGAACAGTTGGCTCTTGTAGTGACTGAGCTTGATTTCTCTTCAGCCACTTTCAGTTTCTGTTGGTACTTGAGTATCAAACTGATATCTAACTCTATAAATTAAAATCTAAAATGTGTTTTTATATACACAAACAGTACAAGCTGCAGAAGTGTGATTTGCGCTATCCTTAAATGCTTTACACTTTAAAAATATAAAGCCCCTCTGAGCTTACCCCTTTTAATCACCTGGGAATTGTATCTTCAAGCAGTGTCCTAGCTGCCTGTAGCATTTTATATCTACAAAAGAAACTGCAAACTAAAATCTTCTTTGTCCAAAATATTATTTCTGCTGTGTGAACAAATAAATAGAATTGTGTAGAGGGGGATACATATAGGAAGACAGAAGGCTTAACTTGGTTCTTTTGTGGGCAAGAGCTTGGTAAGCAGTGAATTACCACTTCAATTGCTCTGCTCTAGATTCTCTCTAACAGCAGTTGTGCTCAACATTGCAACTGAAAACAAAAGTAGACTGAAGGGGTTATTATCTAGAGTAAAGGTTAGTTATGTTTGGTTTGGGAACAAAAGTTCACGGTTGTATAAAATTGTTGGGGGGGGGGGGGGGGTGGGACTGGTTTAGGTTAAGTTTTTCTTATGCTTTAATGTATTGCTATAATGCCTAAATGTTGAGGCATTGTGCAATACCAAGATAACATGCCTGGGATGCTTGTCGATTGCTATAATATAATAGGGTAAACATTGTCACAATACACTGTGTTGGGTGTTTGATCTCCTTCCCCTCTTTTTTTTTTTTTTTTTTTCTTTTTTCTTTCCTTACTCATACAGGTACATGCATGTTTTAAAATGCTTCATTGAAATACGTTCATTGATATTTGATTTGAAGGGATTATCCGGGTAGAGAATGGCTTACTTAGATGGTAATATTTAATGAATATTTGGAAGTCCACAAAATAAGTAAAGAGGGGGGGAGGAAGGGATAAAGAGAAGAAATAAATAACCCCCATGTTTAATATTTATATAGGTTCCCTCTCACTTTCACTTTTCTCTTCTTAAAGCTGGATATACCTCTTGGCCTCACTGATGAGATCAATTAAAATCACCGCACACGGTGACCCCAGTGTCTGAGGTAATAATTGGTTTTATGCATTGTTCGATGGTATGGGATGCCCCATGATGCATGCATGTAGTAGAGGACTTGATTTCCTATATAAAAATACGAATAGATATTTGCTGTATTCAGGAATCGCACATGAAAGATATGGATATATTTAGAATTTTTCCTAACCAAAAGAGGTGTCAGGTTGTCACCCTGGTATCTGATTAAGTTTGAGTTAATTCATAGCATGAACGATGGGGGTAGATACTCTGTGGTATGCAGGATTGACGATATTTTTTCCATACTATATTTGTACGCCCCAAATATAAAAAAAAAAAGTACATTTTATCAATTGCATTCCTATGCCACAGAGATTTTAATTGTAAAGTGGATTGTGATTTGGACAGGGCAAGCCCGAACCATTCTAAGGGTAATGGTAAACAAAGGACATTGGCAAAAGCCTTCAGAGAGATGATGGGGAAATGTGGATTATATGATCTGTGGAGAACGACTAGGCCTTTAGATAGAGTTTACCTTTTTTCATATAGGCATCAGTCGTTCACCAGGATTGATATGATCCTGACCAGAGCAGAATCCATCAAGAACTGTAGGAAAATTAAAAGGGTCTTGTGGCCTGGACCGACCATGTAAATATAGAAGGAAGTGAATGGAACTGGAGACTTAATGAATCGCTCCTGTTGACAAAGGAGGATGTTGAGAAAATACTTGACCTGTCCTAATTGTAATTTAAGGAGGATCTCACGGGTGAAGTAGATATAGGGAATGTGCGGGGTGCCTACAAATGTGCGAGGGGCCACCTCGTAAAAAAAAAAAAAAAAACGTGTATTTAAGAAAAAAATATCTGATCTACACATTACCTTGTGTGACTTAAAAAGGAAAGGTGGAGACTCTCATGATGCAGCTACTTTAGCTGAATTGATTAGGATTATGAAAGAAATTAAAGCACAATCTATTCTAAAGGTAAATATGAACATTCTCAGGATGAAACAAATTCGATTTTTCTGGTAATCGAGCAGATAAATTACTCTCTAATCAATTAAAAAAGCCAGAATATTTAAAATGGAGGAAGGGGGTTAACAGCATTATAGCTCTGCAATAGTGGGTAAGGCATTTTGGGAATTCTACTCAAAAACGGGATAATATTACAAATCAATTTCAAGATGGGGAGCGGATCAGAGAATATCTCATAGGATCCAAATTAAGTAAACTATCAGAGGAACAGATAACCAGTTGGAAGCTCCCTTTTCTGTTAACTAACTTTGGGATCTAAAAACCTTAAAACTTCATAAAACACCTCTGCCTGATGGTTTATCTGCAGTTTCTTTTTATAAAAAGCTGGTGGAGGTTTTATCCCCACATTTGACCGAGACGTTCAATGGAATCGGAGATGAGAGATATTCTTCGGGCAACAAATCTTACCATTCTTAAACAAGATAAGGACAGTATGAGGAGTAAAAATTTTATAGTCCAATCTCTCATCAATAAGGACATAAACATCTACTCTGCCGTATTGGAAAACAGGTTGAAACAATTCTGTCCATTACTTATTCACATAGATCAAACCGGATTAGTCTGTGGCCGAGCATCCAGCGACAACTCCAGAAAAGTGATCAATCTGGTAGACTATGTAACATCAAGGGAAATTCCATCTCGGTTTTTGTCGCTGGATGCTGAGAAGGCCTTTGACAGGGTCAGTTGGACCTTCATAGAGGAGGTTCTCTTGAACTTTGGCCTGGGGGGGGTTTACCAGCGCTGTCATGGCTCTATATTCTTCACCTGAGGCAAGAGTGAGTGGACATGGATTTCAATCAAATTGGTTCAAAATTGGCAACGGGACCAGCAAGGGATGGCCGCTGGCTCCCCTGCTATACGTATTGTCTTTAGAACCTCTGGCTGTTAGGATTCAAAATAATGTAAACATCAAGGGAATAAGGACCAGTGACTGATCCTTATTCAGAGCAAATTGAGTCTGTATGCAGAATGTAACGATCTGCCTGGATTCGAGCCCTGACTTCTGTGTTTACTGCTTCATGCTCCAGGCACCACCTGCTGGTTTTATTATCTCATGTTGCAGTAGTGTTTCTCTATGCATTTATCCTCTCTCATTTACCTACCGCCCAGGTGTAGGTTGTTGCAGTAATGAGTCCTTGGGCTATATAAACCCCATCCTCCCAGAAATCAGGTCTGGTACCTTTTGTCTGCTGGCTTGTTTATTGGATTCCTGTTCATAGTGTTCCTGACCATCCTGCTCTCTCCAGTCCTTTGACCTCGGCTTGTTCCTGACCATCCTGCTCTCTCCTGTCCTTTGACCTCGGCTTGTTCCTGACTATCCCGCTTCTTTCCACGCCTTTGACCTTGGCGTGTTTTTTCTGCATCATATACCCTGCTTACTCCCTGCCTGACTATGACCCGTGGGAAAACTAACAAGGCCTCTGCTTGTGGGTTTCTCAAAGCCAGGGGATCCACCCCAGGTGGAGAGTGCTCACACTGCGCAGGGCTTTGCATTGCCCACTACCCCTGCACTGCAAATCCAGCCCATCTTGGCACAGCCGTCCGTTACACAGAAGATATTCTAGTATCATTATATGATCCTGTAAGCTCCTTGATTCCACTGATGGATGAGATTCACGGGTACAGACTTAACTTTCTAAATCTCAAGCTATGCCCACTGCTTTGTCAGAGCCAATTGTAAATAGATTGAAGGACTCATATGACTCCATTGGAAGACAGGTGGACTCGAGTATCTGGGCATGGTTATTCCAGTAAAGATCGGGCAAATTATTGAGGCTAACTACTTATCTCTATATAATGACATGCTCAAGAAATCGAGCGAATGGAAGGATTGGTTTGTAACTTGGAAAGGGAGGCTAAACATCATAAGGGCCTACATTATTCCAAAATGGCTGTATCTGTTGAGAACGCTGCCTATTAAACTACCGGATTGATTAAACATTTCCAGAAAAATGTGCATAATTACATCTGGATAGAAAAGAAGCCTAGGATCTCAAGAAAGATTCTGTGTACTAATCGTAGAGAGGTAGGAATCAATGCCCCTAATCTAGAAATATATTCCCAGGCATATAGTGAAGATGCAATTTAGTGTGAGCAAGGAAGAAGACTGGTACATAATAGAACAGGAATTAATTGGTACATCTAGTTTAGAATCTTTGTAATGGCTCCACCAAGATAAATTAACGGCTTTAAAAATAAATGGAATGGCTGTGACCACACTAAACTGCCTAGAATACTGGTCTAAATTTAAAAGAAGGATTGGGATGAAGGAAATAAATATATATACCACACCATTAGAAAACCTTATCAAATAACATCGAACAATTGGACTTAACGGGTCTGGAGGGAATACAGGAACCTGAGGATTAGGGATTTAATGATATCAGGGATAGCTCCCCAGTCTAAACACATTGAAATACTCTGAGGCCTTAAGATTAAGTTCCCCAGCTATTTGAAGGAAAGGTCCTTCAAATAGCTGGGGAACTTAATCTTAAGGCCTCAGAGTATTTCAATGTGTTTAGGCTGGGGAGCTACATCTATTCAGACCTGGAGATGATAGTAATAATCAGGTTATTAAGAACAACCTAAGGAAATGATACACTATCCTTGAGAAACTAGAAACACCCCCAAGGTTCCCAGCCATTGAAGCCTGGCAGAAAGACTCAACCATTCCTGAAAGTCACCCATTGCCTTAATATGACGGAACTCCACAACAAAGTAATGATGAGATGGTATATGATCCACGCTAAGCTAGTCAAATTTGGTATAGGCGCATCACCCGTTTGCTAGAGTTGCTACACCCACCGGGGTTCATATCTCCACATTTGGTGGGAGTGTGAGAAAATCAAAGAAGCCTGGAGCGATCTATTTGCCATTAACCCAATCTTGTCAAATACTATCAATCCTCCAACGCCTGCTCCAGCACTATTACACCTCGACCTTGAGTTCTTTCCCTATGAGGCTAGATGCTTAGCTCTGCAATGTTTACTGGCAATGAATCGTGATTGCCAGGCAATGGCGACAGCAGGAGTTAATTAAAATATTTGTAGCAGTTAATCAAATAAAGGACCAGTGTCTGATGGAGAAGTGGTATTTCCTTGCACAATCTAGAAGTGACAAATTGTATTCAATTTGGAATAGGTGGCATCAAAAATACCCTACTATATAAGCAGTTTAAACTTGAATTGATGCCCAGATTCGGAGCTTGAACTTGGGGTGGGTTGCTGTTGTGTATCGTACTGTTTGTGTTTATCTTCTATGACATAGTCCACAATGTTTGGGAGGGACGGATACCTGGGTTGAACCTGTATAATATCTGACAACCTGCGGGTTGTTTTCTTTTAAGGAGTCTTGGGGCGGACGCTAGTTGCGTGGTTAAATGATATATTGAATCCCTGTTCTACTGATGCTGGCCTACATTCGATTTGTTTTCACTATTTGTCACGGATGAGTGCTGCAATAGTAATCACCATCCACTAGAGGGTGTATTTTACTTTTCTATTTTCTATTTATGTATTAGCCTTTTCTCTTAGCTTGCTTAACTCTATGTATTGCAATAATAATTGATTAACTAACAATGATTGTTAAATAGATGTGTACATTGTTTCTTGTCCCTTTTATGCAATGTGGGAAGCCAATAGATGGTAATTAGTACTCCTGTTTAATTTAATATGAAAATGTGTATGTATGTTCTGCTCTTTACAACAAACTATTTCTAAAATACTTTTATGCTTCTGGAATCAAAACAACAGTTTACTTCATGCCATTAAGGCATCTGGTTTATACGTCTAGCAAGTGATTGAGACAAATGTAATAATATTTATATCCTGAGGAAAATATATGTGACATGTCGTACATAAGAACTAAGTTGATAGATTAGTCTTAACAGAACTAGGTATTTTCCTAAAATGAAATTTGTAAAAAAATAATTTATTTTAAGTTTTTTTATCATGACAATTAAAAAGTGGTTTGCGCCACCATCCAAACAATTGCTTCCTAGCTTTTCCAGTTATTTGCTATAATATTCATAGCTGAAAAGTAAAAGAATAGCAAGATATTTCTTATCTTCAGATCACGAGTCCATATCCAGATGCATTAAAGCCTTAGCTGGGATGGTGGAGTAATACAAATAATCATCCTGGATGAGACTGCAAAAATCTCTGCCCATATGTCTTTCATTTTCTTGCATGAACATATCTGGAGAAAAGGGGAAATTCCATCCCTCCCTTATTCTTGTTTTTATATAGCCATATAGTGATTCTAGGCTTTTTTTTGTCCCTCCAAAGGAATTTACCTGCCAAGAGTTGGAACTTATTACACCAATAAGTAGGAATTGGAATCGGATAACATAGGACATATCCTACCCATGATCTAGGATATGTTCAGACCTTTCCATACCTCTATCTTCTTTGGCAGCTCCTCAAGCAAGAAAAATAGTTAGCCCCAGTAATATTTAGTTGCCAGGGGAACCATTATCCCTAGATATACTATATGGACAAAAGTATTGGGATACCTGAAAATTATGCCAACAGGGACTTCTATGAGGTCATATTCTAAATACATAGACATTAATATGTATTTGGTCTCCCGTTTGCAGCTATATCATCTTACACTCTTCTGGGAAAACTTTCCACAATATTTTGAGTGCTTCTGTTGGAATTGCTGCCCATTCATCAAGTAGAGCATCCGTAAGGTCAGGCACTGATGTTGGATGAGAAGGCCTGTCTCGCAATGGTGTTTGATGAATTTGAGGTCAACTCCCTTTGGTGTTCACACTTTTTAAAGGTTGCCTTCCATCCTCTGCCTAATTGTCCACCAAATATCAGCTCCTTCCACCTAAACATAGGTGGTAGATTTCATTAGCTCTCTCCATACTAACTGCGTAACAATAATATACTCTAGGACTTAAAGTAACAGATCACTTTAGATACCTTCTTAGACAATCAATTCTATAAACACTAGGAGAGAAGCAGAAAGTAAAAGAACAAAAGCTTACCTCCACTCATCCCCCACTCCTGCACATCCCTAAATACCAACAAATAATGTTTTTTCTCCCCTAGTAATCCTATTGCAAAATGTACCACTATTTTAAAATGATATGCTTTATTCAGGGTTTTTAAGCTTAAAAGACGGCTAGCAAATTCAGTAGTGATGGGAGCTTTAGTTTGCTAAAAAAAATAATGTACCCATTAAAAGAAAAATGAATAGAGATATAAAAAAAAAAAATAGATAAAATGTCATTCATCTCATACCATCTCTCTTATCCAAGTTTTATGTCCCTAATTTTTCCCTAGTATTGGAAAACACTTGATATTTAGATAAAAATTAAAAAAATATATTCACAAATTACTATAAAATCCTAATTGTCTTTGTTTCCCAAAACACATACAAGGTATCGCTTTCTATTCTAATGTTTGCTTCTGTGAAAAGCCAACTTACACTTTGGGCACTATGAGGCTGGGCAATAAAATTCATATCTGGCACTAAATCTTTTAATTTTTGGATGCTTTTAAAATGTACAATGGAACACATATTTTTGTGTTCCCTTACTATGTGGCAGCAAGGGAAATATGAAGATGCACACATCTAGCAGAAGACCACAGTGTGCAGGACATATACATACAATGAGCTAACCACCCTTACTAACCACTCTATTTCCTCATCTTCTTCTTTATACTGGCAACATACACAGTTCTCCATCTCTATTTACACTGAACAAAATTATAAACGCAACACTTTTGTTTTTGTCCCCATTTTTCATGAGCTGAACTCAAAGATCTAAGACTTTTTCAATGTACACAAAAGGCATATTTCTCCAAGATCGTCTGAGACCAGCCACCCGGACAGCTGCTGCAATCGGTTTGCATAACCAAGTTCATCGCCGTAACCAGTGGTGTATCTTGGTTTTGTGCTGCCCTAGGCAGACAAAATTTGGGCACCCCCCCTACCCACGATGCACACCCACGACATGACCCATAACCCACGTTGCACACCAAGGACATGCCCCATCATCCTATTTACATGCCTCCATCACCCCATTACATACACAAATTAAAATATTATTTGCCATTAATATTCCCCAGCCAATTTGTCCAATAATATGCCAGTATTATTTGCCATTAATATGCCCAGCCAATTTGCCCAATAATATGCTAGTGTTATTTGCCATTTAATACGCCCCTGCTAATTTGCCCAATAATATGCCACTGTTATTTGCCATTTAATACGCCCCTGCTAATTTGCCCAATAATATGCCACTGTTATTTGCCATTTAATATACCCCTGCTAATTTGCCCAATAGTATGCCAGTGTTATTTGCCATTTAATATGCCCCAGCCAATTTGCCCAATAATATGCAAGTATTATTTGCCATTAATATGCCCCTGCCAATTTGCACGATAATATGCCAGTGTTATTTGCCATTTAATATGCCCCAGCCAATTTGCCCGATAATATGCCAGTGTTATTTGCCATTTAATATGCCCCAGCCAATTTGCCCAATAATATGCCAGTGTTATTTGCCGTTAATAAGCCCCAGCCAATTTGCCCAATAATATGCCAGTGTTATTTGGCATTTAACATGCCCCTGCTAATTTGCCCAATAATATGCCACTATTATTTGCCATTTAACACCTTCGCGACACGTCCTGCGGTGAATCAAGCGGTTTTCGCGATCAATGATCTCGAAATCCGCTTTAACGATGCTGGTCTATTGCCTTGATTTCTGTTTTGGAGCACCCACGAGCGCCCCACGGAGCGATCGTGGGGAGCCATATTGACGGAGCATGCTGCTCCGTCAATATGGCTAAGCCCTCTGCCGGTCTGAGCTTCGGAAGTGAAAGTAACTTCACTTACGTCGCTCTGAATATGCTACTTGACTGCCCCTAGTGGTAGTTAAGTAGCATTGCAATGGAAAATATTTAAAATACATATTTAATTAATTAAAAACAGGTTATATAGAAATATTAGCCTTTAGGGTTAAAATTAAATAATTTTTAGCATAAGGGATAGGGTTAAAATTAAATTAAAATTAAAAAATATTAAGGGATATAATAAGGATTAGAGTTGGGGTTAAATTTAGGGTTACGGTTAAATTTTGGGTTCGGGTTGGGGTCAAAAGGTCAATATAGGAAAAAAACAAAAAACACTATTTTTGGTTTTTGCCCCATAACTCGCAAAAAAATACTGAAAAATATGAAAACATGCATATTGTTGAACTCGGGACAACATTTAGAAACTATTTAGACGGGGTCTTTTTTAATGATTTTATTTGTGTAAATTATATTTTAGGTCAAAGTTAGAAAAAGTGGGTTTTTTAAAATGTTTCATCATATTTTATGATTTCTTTTGTAGTAAATGATAAGATATGATGAACATAATGGTATCTAATGAAAGCCCTTCTTATGACGATAAAAACAACATATAATTTGTGTGGGTACTGTATGTGAGAAAGAACAAAATTACAGCTAAACACAAACACCCTAGAAATGTCAAAACAGCCATTGTCACCAAGGGAAAGTCAAGGTGAAAATGTCCTGTCACTAAGGGGTTAATATGCCCCTGCTAATTTGCCCAATAGTATGCCAATGTTATTTGCCATTTAATATGCCCCAGCCAATTTGCCCAATAATATGCCAGTGTTATTTGCCATTATTAAGCCCCAACCAATTTGCCCAATAATATGCCAGTGTTATTTTCCATTTAATATGCCCCTGCTAATTTGCCCAATAGTATGGCAGTGTTATTTGCTATTTAATATGCCCCAGCCAATTTGCCCAATATTAAGCCAGTGTTATTTGCCATTAATAAGCCCCTGCCAATTTTCCCAATACATCCCCCCATCTCTTACCTTTTTCCCTGGTGGCTAGTGGCAGGCAGCATGGTGTCCTCCATGCTGCCTGTTCGGCTCCCCGGCGGTTGTGCAGAGAGGGCACGTGACTGGCGAGCGTCTGACATCAGAACGCCGGTCACCTGACCTGTCGGCACTTCCCTGTCACACTGCACGGGAAGCTGAACAGGCAGCACGGAGGTTTCTCTGTAAGGATCTGTACACAATTCCAGGTAGCAGAAAACATCCTAGTTCTTGCATGGCCAGCATACTCTGGGCTGGTGTGGTTACGGTTGTGAGGCCGGTTGGATGTACTGCCAAATTCACACCTTTTAGAGTAGCCTTTTATTATGGCCAGCCTAAGGCACAACTTTGCAATAATCATGCTGTCTAATCAGCATCTTGATATGCCACACCTGTGAGGTGAATGTATTATCTCGGCAAAGGAGAAGTGCTCACTAACACAGATTTAGACAGATTTGTGAACAATATTTGAGAGAAATAGCCCTTTTGTGGACATTGAAAAAGTCTTAGATCTTTGAGTTCAGCTCATGAAAAATGGGCAAAAACAAAGGTTTTACATTTATAATTTTGTTCAGTGTAGATATGCTTGTGCTAAGATACAAGTGCTGTGAGAATTAAGAACAAACTGTGCTGATAATCAGGGCCGCGCCAACATAAGGCTGCCTAGGCAGCCACATTGGGACACTGCAGTGGGGGCCCGATGGGCCTGTAGGCCCACTGGCATAGCAGGAAAATCCCGGTAGGCCGCCGGCCAAGGGGCTGCTGTGGCATGCAGCCACGTCAAGCAATTCGGCAGCTTTAAGAACTTCGGCCGCTGCTGCCGCTGCGGTAAGAGACAGGGCAGAGACAGGGAAGGGCAATTGAGAGAGAAAGAAACACGAGGGAAGAGGAGAGAGAGAGACATTAGGGCAGGGGACAGAGAGACACACCAGGGCAGGGGAGAGAGAGAGACACACACTCCAGGGCAGGGGAGAGAGAGACACACACACCAGGGCAGGGGAGAGACAGACACACATGTTTCAGGGGAGAGAAGTGCTTCAGGAGAGCAGTGAGAGCCTGAGCAGAGCTGTGCTGTGCTATGCTGTGCTGAACACTGCCCAGCAGAACAATTCATTAGTATTCACTGGTAAGTGGCAAGATATGGCAATTTAATATAGATATATTTAATATGAATGTATTAAATATGGGGACTATACTATGAATGTTTTAAATATGGGTACTAATCTACTCTAAAGTCACTAGACGATACCAGTGTTAAGTAAGAATGACAATTTAGTACAGGAACAGCACACATATTTACAGACATAATTACATCAACAGGGGATTAGCATACAATACTAGGGAGAGGCCACTGTAGTTCCCCACTAGGTCCAGTCATTAAAATGGTACTGGCATACAATGGACAAAATCACTTAACAGTAAAACTAATTAACAGAGAACAATGGATGAGTCACACAGAACTTGTACAGCTTTAAACATGACATGAAATATAAAAAATACAAGTTTATCTGGAGCATACTTAGAACTGCAGTCCAGTTACCATGACAATACTCCAGTAACACACTATAATCAATGCAAAGTGCAATCTTACCCACTGTGCCCACCTCCCCAAATCTAAAACCACTTTTAATGCCAGGGTCCATAATCTATAGGGAGGAGGCAAGTCATTAGTTATCTCAAAGAACCCTAATGCTGGAGGGTTCTGTCATATTGGGCCTCTGGTATGAAGGTATTAAATATTAAATAGCCTGTTTGAACAACTGTTAATAAAATGCACTTTACAAATCCAAATTTTTTCTTCTATAAAATAAATATGTTAAATGAACACTGTATGCACAAGAACCAACATAGCTTAACGGAGTACAAATAAAATGTAGAGGGCGGAGAGGGAGAGTCATGGGATTGTGGTGGGGATGGGTGGAGGGGGCACCAAAATGTACCCGCCTGTGTAGAAAAAAAATCCTTCCACCGGCACTGCTGATAATGATAGCTGCCTGCTGGAAAGGAGCAGGAGGGGTCTATTCACTAAAAGATGAGTTGAGGTAAGATGAACAATTAGTCTTACCCATTTAACTATACATTGTGCAGGTGCAAACATGGAGCATTTCCCTCACTTAGCAAACTCACCAGGTTTGTCCCTGCACAATGTATAGCTAAATTGGTGAGATAAAATATTTTAGTCGATAGCCCCCTTAAGTAATATAACTGTTTATAGACCTCCACCATGAAGGTGGTAAGTTCAGTTTATAGAAGCATGTGAAATACTGAAGCCAATCTGTATCCCATACCTAATTACTGAAACTGAAATGGTAACTTTGCTAGCTTTATGATATAGTTGTGAAGGTTTGTAGAAGTGGCCTTTTTTTGATCTTTACTACGAACCTATTGATTTTACTCTGATATATATATATATATATATATATTTACTAATTGGTTGAATTGTAACTTCTCACATTAAGGAATAATCCTCACGGGGTTGACATTCATTAGTTCATGTGTTAATTCATATAAATATTAGTGCTTCCTTTTTGCCAGCGGATCTTTTATTTTGTTAGCTTGTGGCTAGCCCTGTTAGCTCACCAATTAAACATTTGATAAACAATTCCACTGAGTAATTGGTTTCCTAAATGCATTTAACTTGTCTTACAAATGACTTCATGTAAAATCTTTGAATTAGTTTAATTTTATTCATAAAAACAGGATGCAGAGCAACCATTTGTTTGTTCCAGTAACCAGGTGGAATCCTTTTTTATAAAATACACTCAATACAGTACATTGGAATTTCTTCTAAGAAATCATCTATGTGTATGCACACACATCCACCACATTTTAAATGCATATGGACAAAATTATTGGGCACACCTCTTAGTTATTGAATTCTGGTGTTTCAAGCCGGCTAGTATACTCATGAAGACAAAGAATTGAGAGCCCCACCGAGAACGGACAAAAGCTCACATAGCAAATTGCCTCATGCAGAGGAGACCTGCCAGGCATTTTAAATCTGGACTACGCGTTTGGGTGGGACCAGCCTGATACTCTCATGGAGAAATTTCCTCTGTAATGGTGCAAGCAATCAAAAAACAGTGATGCCCCTCCCGAGTAGGTTACATTCTATAGGACTGGCTTTGATATTTTGTCTGTTCTCTGGGGGGATCCCAATTCTTTGTTTGTCTCCGTGAGTTATAGGGGTATGGTCAGATGTGGGTCCCTGATCGCTGCACCTAGAGGGATACCAGCCGTACCACACTGACAAGTCCAATGAAGGACGAAATGTACGTCTGTGGTTGCTGTGTTGCTGGTGCAGAGGAGACTTGCCAGACAATTTGGATCTGGACTGCCCTTATGGGTGAGACCAGTCTGATATGCTAATGGAGAGGTTTTCGCTGTAATGGTGCAAGCGAGCAAAAAACGATGATGCCCCCAAGTAGGTTACATCCTATAGGATGAGCTATTTGAGCTTTTGTCCATTCTCAGAGGTTCTCTTATAGTTTTATGTAAACAGTAATCCACAGCAACTTATAATTTAATACAAATTAAGCATATTCATGTTAGAAAGAAGAGACCACTTTAATATTATATATTGTACAAATAAAATATTTTCTTGGAATAGGATAGATTCTTACATATACCAACAACAATGCTCAGGATATCAGGCACTGTATGCAGCTATGCTTCTACTGTCTTAGTGTTCATGGACAGGGCAAAAAAATGCACCATGAGGTGCTGATAGCTCTACTCGCTGGCAAGTGGCTTACTACAGTGGACGAGACGAATAGAAAATTGTGAATAAAGTGCATATGTCGAAGCTATGAAAAAATGTGTGTTCTATTTTTAATCTGAAAAAATTCATATTAACAAGGATAGTTATTATTTATTAAAACAGATAGTTATTTAGCTATGAGTAAAGGATGTTCCCCCTTATTTATTCCTTAAAAATCTTTTCATACATTGTCAATGAAATTCACTTCACTAGTTTCTTGACACAAATGTTTACATGTATAATAGTTTTTATGTGATTAGTCACTTTGTAACTAATTATCTTGACCTTTTCACTAATTGGTTGCAACACTGTACTTTAATGTTTTGTGTTCACTCTGTGATTAAGAGTAGAAATACGCGAAGCGCGTAAGGGGTGGTCTATTTTCCCATGCACTGTGTGTGAAGTTGTTGGCGTTCCACTTCATTAAAGCACTTTATAATTGGAAGGAGCGTGGATTGCCCATTATTTGTTCCACGGATAAAATCAAAAAAGCAGGAGAAGGTGGTAATTAATAAAAACCTAGTTCACATTTATTAAAACAAATATTAAAAGCGACTTTTGCTTTCCCACTTATACTGGAGAAGGACGTTTGTGCTCTGTCGTACTGCTGGATTCAAATCGGAACTGAAGTCAGCAGTATGCATTATGTAATTCCACTTCATCAGGCACCTTGGGGATAAAAAGTCTAAAGGCAATGCGATCCATATTTTGTTTTGTTCCCAAAGGCTACACCCGTTAAAGAAAAGAAGCAGTGAGTACTGTTTTGGCAGAGCTGTGGTGTCCGATGTTAAAGTTATACAAATACTTTGAGCCAAAAGCAACATATTTTGTACAGAGGTGAAATGACTAATCAAGTGAGTTATAATTCAGGTGCCTATCTTTTCCCTCACATAATAGGTTCCCAATTAATTTACTTTAAACCAGTTTTGGAATATGAACAGTGAGGATGAAGCATGTGAGAAAGTGAACCTCTGGAAACAATCATAGGCTGGGATTAATTACTACAAGGGCATCAGTTATGACCTTTTACATGCTAGTATGAGTAGAAATCTACTAAATTGTTTGCTACTGGTGCATGCAAGAATAGAAGTTACACTACAATCCAGCCGTCAACCAGATTTAAAAAATAACTTATTTAAAATAAGTAAAATAGATACATACATTATATATATATATATAAGTGTAAAGCGCTTGTGCAGTTATGGATGCCCTGGGGCTGCTTTGTATCTTCTGGTACTGGAAACCTACAGCATGTGGAAGGCAAGATGGATTCATTGAAGTATCAGGAAATCCTAGGAAAAAACATCATGCCGCCTGTAAGGAAGCTGACACTTGGACATCACTGAACCTTCCAACAAGACAATGATCCCAAGCAGACCTGAAATTCCAACAAGTCCTGGAAAATTCTACAGTGGCCATCACAGTCACCTGACTTGAAGCCAAAGAAAATCTCTGGTGGGCTTTGAAGAAGGTGGTTGCAGCATGTTTATACGTAATAGACGCGGCGCCCCGCTTGGTTATACCAAACACCTCCTCTCCGAAATCAAAATAAAATTAAATTCGGATACACCCCCTCTCACAGCTGTGCAGACGTGTTTCTTTGAATCAACAACTTCCTCAATGCTCGGAAGTCGTTGATTCGACGAAATGCGTCAGCACAACTGGGAGAGGGGGTGTATCCGAATTTCATTAGAGTATTTTGGTTTCATAGAGGAGGTTTTTGGTATAACCGAGCGGGACGCCGCCTCTATTTTGTATAAACACTCCCGGACGAGTCCTGAACATATGGTTTACCTGAGAGGACACTACTCCATCCGGACTTCTGCAAGTGGCAACTATATTTATTTTGTGCACTTTTATCTACTTTGTAAGTAAGCCTCATGTAACGGGGGCCTATACATGTACCTGTTTTTATATCTACACTATGCAGCTCTGTTTATGATTTCCCATTAAGGTTTCCCGCTGCTTGGATGAGTCAAATACAGAGATACATTTTTATACTTGCCTTATATTTACCACTTAACACTTGCTACTCTGAATACACCTCAGGCACATGTAAGTGCAATACCAAGGGGGCACATATTTGGATTTTTCCCTTTGTTGTCAACAATATTACACATTGTTTTCATTATTATATATTTTTCATGTACATGCTGGAGCATTATTGATCATCTGTGTTAAGTATATATGTTTACAGATTCTAAAGCGCATCACCTTACTATTTCACTTTGCATTTTGGTGTGGTGGAACACACTTGT
Organism: Pelodytes ibericus; assembly: GCA_036172795.1. Classification (NCBI taxonomy): domain Eukaryota; kingdom Metazoa; phylum Chordata; class Amphibia; order Anura; family Pelodytidae; genus Pelodytes; species Pelodytes ibericus. Next base: position 164,771,031 of record CM069858.1, read on the forward strand.
GATTGCAGCTGAATATTTTTAGGTTCTTATAGTTTTATTAAGTATTCACTTGTAAATAATTGTTACTTTGGCGCCCTTTTTTCTTTCTCTTCATCGTCTATTAATAATTTAAGATTACTCTGAAAACTTTTAGTAGGATTTGACTTAAGTTATTTTAGGGATCCTTATTTGTTAACTGTGTTAGGGCCTCATTAAGATACTTAGTTCTGTCTTGTACTACAACTCTACCTCCTTTATCGGACCTTTCAATTATGATATCTTTATTTTTCTTAAGATTATCTAATGCTAGTTTTTCTTCTCTTGTCAAATTAGAACTTATTTTTGTGGGAACTTTATTCAGCTAGGAGATGTAATTCATGCTCTACTTTTGTTTGAAATGCATCCACACAATGTCCTCTAGTGTTAACTGGGTAGAAGGTGGATTTGTTCTTAAAGTTATTAGTGCGACATTTTTAGCAAGAAAATAGAGACCCAGACATACAGAAAACCTAATGAGGGTAACACCTTACTTCATGCAGCTTCATGCCATCCAGAACACCTGTGGAAGGGTATTCCGAAAGGACAGCTAATCCGTTTAGAACGTAACTGTTCGTCAGATAGTATCTTTCAAATCCAAGCAAAGGCTCTCATAGGACGTTTTACAGAGAGAGGATACTGCAGGAACAAACTAATAAAAATCAAAAGAATACTTGATAGAATGAATAGATAATAAAGACCTTCTCAAGAATAATAACAAAAATAGATGTAGATCTGTACCTCACAAAGATAATGACAAAATCACATTTACTACTACCTATAGTCAGGACTACAAAAATATCTGTACCTTTATAATAGAAAATATGCCTATTTTATATACAGATGAAGCTCTAAAAGGCATAGTAGAACGAAGATGTAGATTCTCCAGTAGGAGAGCTAAGACCCTCCAACATTTCCTCTAGTCAAACAGACATGGCTCAGCACAATAGATAACTATAAATGTGGAAGCTTGATCTGTGTCTGCTGCTCACATATATACGTTTCAAACACTTTTAGTTCAACAAGTACAGGACATTTGTTTCAACTTAAAGAATATGCCAATTGCAACACCACATCAGTAATCTATTTAGTTACCTGTTTAGAATGTAAGAAGCAGTATGTGGGTCGTACTAAATGTTCTTTTAAAGAACGGATGAGGGAGCATATTAGAGCCATCCAAAAAGATGGAACAAAGTCCCCAATAGGAATTAATTTTCAGTCACATATAGGAGGGTTGTGTAATTTTCAATGTCAAGTTATAGAGAGAGTTAGGTTACCAAATAGGGGCGGAGATTTGCACACTCTGCTGTGTCAGAGAGAAGTCCTCTGGATATTTACATTAGATACTAGAAAACCTAAGGGACTTAACTTTGAATGGGATGTGGGTTACTTTATTAAATCCCTTCCCACTGTAAAATCTAAGAAGTGGAAAGTGAGTGTTTAATTCCCCCCTGCACAGCGCTGTGTGCATCTCCACTCTCTACCTTTTATGGATTGCTAAATAGTTTTTTTTGTCATTTAAACTTATAAAGCTCTCCCTATGACTCTCAAATTTCTTTCATACCAAACTCATACTTTGTCCAATATAAATGCTGAGTTTTTGTTGGAAATATTGTATATTGTTGTTAAATTGAGTCTTTATACACAGGTGCTGTTCAAAATACATGATTCAATTGATATATAATCTTGATACAATCTTGCCAGTCAGCTCAGCTAATAGTTTGTTTTTATCTTTACTTTTAATTGTATTATACACACATGTGAAAAAGAACATGCCCCTGTCTCTTCCTTTCTCCTTATAACCATTAGATCTGAGAGAGACAGGTGTGCCTATGATTAAGCCCCAGTGTGGGTGAAACATGTTAGGTGGGTGAGCATCTGGCCTTTTTTGCACTTGCTGTTTTCATACCGATTTTGTGATTTGAATGGATTAAATACAAGTTATTTTTTACTTTACGGTCCAGCCTCAGAAGCCATTTATCCTGCTGATTCTGCAAACCTCTTTTTTTCTTTCTCATTTTCCATACTTTTGATTACAACTGTATGTTTTTAATTATAAGGGTTGATTACTTAGTCTCTATGTACTTGGACTTATAGGTATGCATAACACTTGGGTATATATGATGGAAAAGGACTCTTCCACGCATTAAGAAGGCTTTTTGTGGGTAAAACACGTTGTACCAGACACGTTTCGTACTGCTTCGGTTTTTAGTCATAGACATACTGATACCTGGATCACCCTCCCATATATAGTGCCCTGATTTAACAAGGTGTGTACCAATTTAACAATTACATCAAACAATCACAATAATAAAAGGAAAAAATATGTGTAACACATATAATTAAATAAAAAAAATGGTTAAAGAATAATCAAACATGTTGCTAATAAGCAAAGCCAAAGCAGATCAAAAAAGTAACAATGCTTGCAAATTTGAACACAATATGTCCACAATATTAAAAAGGAAAGTAAAAGAAAAGGAGAGAAATTACATAAAATGAAACAAAATAAAATAAATGGAAATAAAAGTAAACATAAAATTAAAGTGAAAATAAATTGACGAAAATGGCCTCACTTCAATAGTATAAGGTTGGAGAATTCGGTTGAAAGAGTCGAAATCATCCAAATTCTATCCCTTACCTATGCTATAGAAGCTTGTGGACATCATTTTGTTGAAATCAAACAGATAGGAACATAGAAAGTCAAATTTTAGTGGTGTAGATCTAAACCCCAAAGTGTGATTAAAATAATATTGATAAACGTGTATAAAAAATATTTGATATGCTGCATATTAAATAAAGTTTGCTCTGGTCGGAATCACAGCACAGGCCTGCAGGAGTTAACTGTAACTAAATGAATACATAAAAAGAATATAAGTAATATAGTAAAATTGCAAAAAAAAAATTATGAGAAAAAACAAAATGAGGGCCATAAACTTGGAAGAAAACTGATCACAGTAAAAACAACTGTGATCAGCAGGGGAAGGGTTTACTTTTTTTTTCTTTTCGCTGTCATTCTCTCTCTGTACTTCACAATCATTATGTGAAGTGCAGGGAGTGAATTGGAGGCAAAGTCAGTGTATATAAACATATAACATGTAACATAGATTGTATTACTTAGTATATTGCTAATTATGGATATGAAATGTATCTTTTTTTTAATATGTATTGCACATTTTTTTTTTTTTAAGTTTAAAAAAATTCACATCTGTTATTATCAAAATGCTTAGTAACACATTATACAAAATTGACAAATACAGTCAGACATGCAGTATATAGATCTGACCTAACTTCAATAGTATAAGGTTGGAGAAGTGGGTTGAAAGAGTCGAATTCATCCGAATTTCATTCGGATATGCTATTGAACTGTTGAAATTTGAATTTATCCGAATTCCCCAACCTTATACTATGTACTGAATGAACATCGGTGAAATGTTCATTCATACGAATTGAATGGTGAAATGAATGCAGCAATGGATGAAAATGACCTCACTTTAATAGTATTAGGTTGGAGAATTCTGTTGAAAGAGTCGACATTTTCGAATTTCTTCCCATACCTATGCTATTGAGCTGTTGAAATTTGTGGTTGGGAAATTTGGATATAAAAGCTTATGGACATCGTTTTGTTGAAATCAAACAGATAGAAGCATAGAAAGTAACATTTTAGTGGTGTAGATGTAAACCCAAAAGTGTGATTAAAATAATATTAATAAAAGTGTATAAAAATATTTGATATGTTGCATATTAAATGTAAAAAATTTAAAAAGCATGCACGGTTGCGCTGTCACACAACCAGGCATGCGCAGTATTCATTCTCCAGTGTCCCAGACACCAGAGAACAGATGGAGTTTTTATTTCTGCTGTTTTGACGTATTCTACCTCTCTTCCAAAAGGCAGAACAAAGGTAGAGCTCGGCGGGACAGCGACACAGACCCCCAAAATCAGAACTGATCTGCGAAAATTCTCAGAGCATGTTACTGGTATATTATGCCATTAACTTATGGATACTCCTAAGGCATGCATAACCTTTTTTTTTTTTTTTTTTTTTTTAAATTTAAAGTATATTTATTGGTTTTCAAATATATCATATACATGAAGACATGGAAAACAACAGAAGTGACATAAATCCATGGAGATCACAGCAAAAAATACATTAGGTAAATGATGTGAATACATTAGGAGATCTAATCCAATGGGTTTATAAAAAATACGAATCTTAAACTTCAAGAAAAGAGGAAAAGAAAGGAGAGGAAGTTTGATGAGGGAGGAAAAAAGAGGGGACTGCGAAGGAAGAGAGTGGGGTGGGGACTGTGCTCACTGGGGTGGGGGAGCATATGTTGTTGGTGCCTTCCATAGTTTCAAAGTGGGAACTAGGGCCACATTAAGACAGGTAGTTAAGTGATCACACAACCGGGGTCAATGCTTTCTCAGCTGAGTAGATATCAGCTTGACATTCAGGGCTGGACAAATAAAGCGACTAATGAAGCCATTTTTGTCTATGCAGGGGTGCTTTGCCTAATGCAGTTTGGGTGATATCCTCCATGTTTCTGATCGACTCAACAGAAGCCAAACATTCCCGGAAAGACGGGGGCGTGGTTTGCTTCCAATGCCGTGGAATCATTAGCTTTGCAGCGTTGAGTAAATGTATTTAAGTGATCTTTTATAAACACCTATGGGGTGCGGAGTATGGTGGAGAAGTATGGTTAAGGGCTCGTGTCCAACTCTGCATATAGCTTTTAGCACGTTAGCCCAAAAGGGTTGGATCAGTGGGCAGCTCCACCAAATGTGCAAGGTGTCTCCCAAGTATTGACGGCATCTCCAACACCTGTCGGAAGTAGCAGGATAAATTTTATGTAATGTTTGTGGGGGTCATATACCAACGTGTCAACAACTTGTAACTATTTTCTTGTATATGGGTAGAAATAGAACATTTATGAGCCAGGAGGGTAATTTTCTGCCACTGCTGTTGTGTCAGCATGAGATTGGCGTCTTTTTCCCAAAGATGAATGTAATGGGGTTTACTGTGTTCGGTCATGTCTGTGATCATACGATAAATGGTGGACACCATCTTTTGCGGAGTTTCTTTAGTCATACACAGAAGTTCAAAGGCAGTGGCTTCGGGGGGTAGGGGACCTATGTTGGTCAATGAAGCGATAAAGTGTGTCAGTTGCATGCATTTGTATAGTTGATCTCGGGTCGGTGGTAAAGCAGGAACCAACTGATCCAGAGGTCTTATTGCGGCCTCCTCCAGGACGTGGCCCAGTCTGGGGTAACGTACCCTGGACTAGAACATATCCAGAAAAAAAGTCATAATCTAGAGGTTGTCGTTACCTATAAGCGGTAGCATTAACGGGGGTAGTTAACAAGTCCAGTGTCTGAAGCATTTCCAGATCTTTAAAGTCGGTGTGATAGTGGGATGCATTGGGTGTGCAGACTTGAGCTGGGGCAGTGGTACCCATGCTGCTAAGGGGATGGGGTGACAAAGACCCCTCTGTTCTAAAGATACCCACAGCTTTGGCGAGGGACGGCTCCACTCTACAACTCTGGCGAGAAGGACAGATTTGTAGTATTTCTTCATGTAAGGCAGGCCCACGCCACCTAGATACTTGGGGCGCACCAGAAGTCGGTTACTGAGTATAGGACGTTTGTTATACCAGATAAACTTTGTAACCAATGCTCGGAGTGCACAGAAAAAGGACATTGGAATAAAAATAGGTAGCGTCTGAATGACATAGAGGAAGCGAGGTAAGATATTCATCTTTACTATAGCTGCCCTACCGAACAAAGACAAGCGTTTAAAAGACCATTTGGCCAGGTCATATTTGCATACTGTTAAAAGGGATTGGAGGTATTTGATTTTATGGTCATTCCAGTGAAATGGAAAGGAACCCTTTAGAGAGTCCACCATGGGTTGGGGCAGAGAAATATTAAGCGCCTCTGATTTGGAGAGGTTGATTTTAAAATTGGAAAGGAGGCCGTAGGTCTGGAATTCACTCATTACGTTGTGCAGGGATATAGTAGGATTAGTTAAAAACAATAAAAGATCGTCTGCAAAGAACGCCAGCTTATGGTGATGTGGACTCATCTCCATGCCTTATATATCTGGGTTAGAGCGTATGGCTGAAGCCAGGGGTTCAAGTGTAATGATGAATAAAAGGGGAGATAGGGGGCAGCCCCGTCTTGTGCCATTGGACAGGGTGAGCTGGTCCGAAAGAGTGCCGTTGATCCTTATGCTCGCAGAAGGGGCTGTATACACCAAACCTATCCATTTGCGCAATGAGGGCCTGGGACAAATCAACTTGGTCTCAGTGAAAAAGGGAGGGGAGGCATTGTTTATGCCGAGCACTAAGGATTTTGGTGATATGGGCTTCTTTCGCTTGGGGTGGGAGTGTGCCATTATCCTTTAGTGAGTTGAGCGCTGAAACAAGGGGGCCCCCAAGGGGATAGGAAGACTTTTCCCGGCAGGGGAATCGTTTATAACTTGCTGCACTTAATCCAAGTCACAGTCTTTTAATTTAACTCAGAGGTGGGCGTCTAGGTAATCTTATATTCTCTTGGCACGAGTTGTGGAAGGCGATGGTTGGTCTAGGGGTTCTATATTGTAGAGGGATTGGTAGTAATCCTTAAATGCCATTGCAATTTGGGGTGTCAAGTGGAGGAATGTACCTTTCGGGGATTTTATATTTGGAATGAAAGTAGAGTTGTACTTATCACGTATAAGCCGAGCCAGAGACTTGAATTGGTACTGGTGGCCCTTGATTATCTGGTGAGAACATCGGTCACGCATTTACCCTTTTAATTTAACATTTTCATTTATTTCATACTATAGTTTATTACCCTCTTTCATTACACGTTTGCAGCATATCCACTCCATTACTCTTGACAAGCACCTTGTCATTACACATTGATATACTTTTATAGCCATCTGGGATTTTTTCATTTACATACCCCACTTCTTTTTATTTAATTTTTTTTTCCCATTTATACTAGTCAGTTATGCCCTCACAGTGTTGTGTTTTGTCACTCATTTTACATTATAATTCCTCTTTTCATTATACTCATTTGTTATATCCACTTCATCTCCCTTCCCTAGCACAGGGACTTTCACATTCATATACTTTTACAACCATCTATGTTTCCTCCCCCGCAGTTATCCATCCGTTTCTATCTCAATTAATATACATTCTACAAAAGCCGATGTTCACTCCTTAATTATGTCACCTTAGGTGCCTATTTAACATTGACCAGGAGCGCGGTTTCTTTAAAAAAAAAAAAAAATCAAATCCCCAGTATGATCGGAGCATTGACACGCCCATCTCGGCGGATTTCAGTATTACTTTGTGATCATTGACCAATCAGAGCTGGCTCTTCGCATACTCCCTTGTCAAAACTGGATATATATCCCCCGTTCTAAACAGGGAATTACCCCCTGACGAAGCCACGGCAGTGGGGAAATGTGCATCGGGCCAGGGTCTTTTGTCCCCACTCCTACCTGTGCACATTTATCTTTGCAGTTTGGTTTTTGCTTTTGGCTGATGTGGTGCTAGCCCCCCGTTCAATTTTTTGTAGTTAAAAACTTTTACTTCCATCTAATTAGTGGGCAGACCTGGCTGCACCACGAAACTAACCAATACTACATCAATCATTTTGATATCGAAAATTATACAACAGATATTTTTTTTTTCATCCTATACAGATAGCAGGAATCACCTTGTTAGAACTGTTTTGGCAAACTATTTAAATGTATGAATGTAGGCAACAGAGAGTTAGGATTTTATCTTTACACAGCATGATTAATTGACAGCTGCAGAATTTAAAAGTAACAATTCCTTTTCTCTCCTTCTTTTTTGCCACACAGTAATATTATTACAAGTCAGATTAATTTGCCTTAACGTTGCATGGGATTTTTCCTGCTATAGTGATTATTTCATGGGCATTGCCTATTTATTATGATTATTTCACAACTACTATGTTAAACTATATAATATGTGAATGCACATGGATACTAAACGGTGGGAAGACAATTGAACTCTTTCAGTAATCAGTTCCTAATGATACTTATATGTCCTGATAGGACTTATTTTTGTCATCAGGGTTTACATTTATGACTATATAACTTTATAACCGGATTACTGTCCTTGCACACCATACCACACTTTAGATAATTATCTACAGTATATCAATTTACACCTGATTATCTGTGGGCGTGCAAGACTTATTTTAAACACAAGTTCACTTACCTCACGTTTTTTTTTCACCTATCTTGTTTGTTATATACGTGTCATTTTATCTATTACCAATAAAAATTACATCTTAATCTATGAAGACTTCACACACATTCATATAATCTTAAGGCATGCATTAACCGTTAAAGTACCCAGGATTTTCCATGGCTAACGAAAGACGATTTTTCCATTTTGATAAGTGGTTGATTAAACTTAGTTTTCCTCTCTCTCATTTAACGCACCCATACAAGTTATATGTTAGAATTTTCTTTGGTTGGATACCAATTTTTTTTTTACTATTTTCCCAATAATATTGTACACAACTAGTACAACACTAACACTGGCCCAATTAACTAGCCAATTAAAATTAAGGTTCCCAGACCCCCAAAAAAGTACAGAAAAAAAACTTTGACCAGAATAATGAAGTTGTCCGAGCAATCAGAATCACAGCACAGGCCTGCAGGGGTTAACTGTAATTAAATTAATATATGAAAAGAATATAAGTAATATAGTAAAATTGCAAAGAAAAAAAAAAAGAAAACAAAAAAAAGAGGGCCATAAACGTGGAAGGAAACTGATCAGCAAGGGAAGGGTTAACTTTGTTTAAGCAGGAAATTCGTTTTTTCCCCTTTCACTGTCATTTTGCTGTCATTCTCTCTCTGTACTTCACAATCAGTATGTGACGTACAGGGAGTAAATTGGAGGCAAAGTCAGTGTATATAAGCATATAACATATAACATAGATTGTATTACTAAGTATTTTGCTAATTATGGATGTGAAATCTATGGATGTGAAATCTAAACTTTCAAAAAAAATATCTTGCACGTTAGAAAAGTTTATAAATTTCACATCCATAATTATCAAAATGCTTAGTATACATTATACAAAATTGACAAATACAGACAGACATACAGTTTAAAGATTTTTTTTTTTAAACGGAAAGCAATTCCCCAACCATATACTAGTAGTTTTCCATTCGTCCATTCATTCAATTCGGCTTTTAGGCTGTTGTACGTAATACTTATAGCGTTACAATAAAACAACTAAAGTCGAAATTGAGTCGAATTTGAGTGAAATGTTGTTGAAATGGTGTCTATTGGGTCTATTGACTAAAATTCGAATTTGGAGGTCGACCACTAAATCGAATTTTAGTGAAATAGACTCACTTTATTTGAAATTAAGCCGAATTACTGAATGGACAAATTCCACAGATCAGATCAGAGTCATAAGAGCATTACTAATAGCATTACATAAACCGAAATAGATGCGAAATGGAGTACAATGCATTAACTTAAGCCGAAATTGAGACGAAATTCGAATTCGACAAATCAGAGTGGCTGTCAGCATCCGAATGAACAAATGGATGAATGAATTTCGTTCATATAGCATTCGTTCATTTGGATTTTGTTAGTTTTTCATTTTCGTTATTTGGACGAATGGACGAAAATGCTATTTTCGTCCGAAAATGCATTAGTCTGAAAACAAATGCACATGTCTAGTTTCTAGTGTGAATGAGGATTATGTTACACAAAGTGATGCAGGACAAGAAGCGTCACTGTAGTACTTCCCAATTTCCCTATTTAAAACTTTGAGAATTTTACTTTACATTTATATTCATAAACTTTCCCCAGACGATTATGTCTTCTATAAGTCATGTGGCATTGTCCATGGGTCAGCTGAATGTGATGAAACGAACTGGTAATACAGTTGGGCATTCAGTTCCTTAATAAAACCTGGGCACGATATGAGACCAACACGTTTTGCATATTTTCAACATGAGATAAAAGCTGGAGCACTCAAATTAGCAAAAATAGGAGCATGTCAAACACGTGAAAAGAAAAGAAAGTGGTTGGGCTGAAAAGTACTTCCAGATCTCTTTAGGTGCGAGCAGGGTATTCTGAGTAATGATCACATGGACCACTGAACAGTATGAGGCATTTTGCAGAACTTGAACAAATGATGACAGCTCCACTATTTTTTTTCTCTCTGTACACTGAAATGTTTCTAGAAATGTGAGATGCTGGGTGTGTACAGACAAAAGTTAAGAGGACAGGGAAAAAAAGAGAATATTAAATGGACATCAGAGAGAAGACTCTGGAGAAGTGATATGGTATGGTGGATGGTAAGCTTCTGTGAATAGGAGTTATTAGGATACATGAAAGGTCAAAAAAAATGTTTTAAAACATTTTATTTTCATGTGTTTTAACTACTATGGAGCAGTATTCATAAGCGATTTCACTTTTGAGACTTCTAGGTTGCCATGTCACAGAGATGGTGTGTGGCCATCATCTATGATGCAGAACACACCTTCTGCAAGTGAGGAGATAATCTCATAACCTGCTATATTCTCTGTTGCTATGAAGCACTGCTCCATAACATGGAAGCCGTCAAGTCTTTATTTACGCAAAGACTACATAGTTTATTCAGTAGAGAATGATCAGGCCTGAAATAGGGCCAGATCGGTCAAAGTAGCTGAATTTTGTAATTTTTAAAATTTGGCTATTCAATAATGGCAATTTCGACCGGAAATTTGGTGCCGATGTTTGGCCATATTCAGTTTGGAAATTTCTACCATGGGAATCCTATGGATTTGCCCTACTCAACATAGGCCAAAATCCTCTGAAATTAACCCAAAATCAGCTAAAACAGCCGATTTTGGGGCATTTCAATTCTCCAGTTAAAAAAGTCAAAGCCTCTATGTTGAAGTCACAATTGTCGTCTAGGTTAATTTCTACAATTACCACTGGTTTAGGGACCGTGGTAACCAACCCACAAGACATTGCTAAAGAGTTTCATGATTATTTTACGAGTCTTTACAATCATTCCCCTGAAGAAACTTTTTTTTATCAAAAAACATATTGATGAAGTCTCTAAATACCTAGATCAAATTCAGCTACCTTCTCTTACACAAGAGGATATTGGTCTTCTGGGTTGCCCAATGACTGATTTGGAAATTGAATCGGCTGTCGGAACCCTGAAGACCAATAAGGCCCCTGGACCAGATGGCTTTACAGCTCCTTATTACAAAACCCTGAAAGAAATTCTAATTCCACAACTACTTCCAGTGTACAACAGTCTGTTGATGGGGAACTACCTAACTGATGACATGCAAGAAGCTTACATTACTCTCATTCACAAACCATGTAAACCAAAGGAATATACAACCAACTACAGACCAATAGCCCTTTTAAATATAGACTACAAACTTTTTACAGGAGGTGCATAGATCTTCTCTGTATGGCAGATGAGTCTCGAACGCCTTCTTTCTTTGGATGCAGAGAAGGCGTTTGACCGAGTGAATTGGGCTTTCTTAAGACTGGTCATAGAAAAAATGAATTTTCCACAACAATTCTTAAATTGTCTGGCTGCAGTTTACCATAAAACTTCTTCTAAAATATGTATACCTGGGGCTACACCCTTAAGACTGTATAATTTTAATGGAACTAGACAGGGCTGCCCTCTTTCACCCCTCTTATTTGCTATTTCTTTGGAACCCCTTCTGCATTCTATACGACAGAACACAAACATTAATGGCTTCACAGTAGCCAATAATCGATACATAGTAGCTGCCTATGCAGATGATATTATACTCTCTATTTCTGACCCACTTCAATCCCTTCCACACATTTTTAAAGAATTACAAATTTATTCTAAAGTCTCTGGTTTTCAAGTTAACCCAGAAAAGTCCAGGGGACTTCCGATTCATTTAGCTGCTGAAACTCTTCAGACTATACAGTCCACCTTCTCAATACCATTATCTGACCAACCATTGACTTACCTGGGTTTACAACTCTCATCTGACCACACTAAATTGTATCAACTCAACTACACTCCCCTCCTGCACAAACTTAAATCGGATCTGGATAAATGGAATCCCCTTTTAATCTCTTGGATTGGACGATTAACTACAATTAAAATGAACCTCCTACCTCGGTTGCTGTACCTTTTCCAGGCATTGCCAGTCCCACTAGTCACCAAAGATTTCTCGGTACTGCAAAAATCACTTAATCTTTTTATCTGGCAAGGTAAGAAATCTAGAATTAACATCTCTACGTTGTACAAATCCAAATCTGCTGGGGGATTAGGCCTTCCTGATTTCTCAAAATACTATCTAGCTGCCCAGATTGCACAAGTTTCAGCCTGGCATTCCCCTGTTGCTACAATTCGATGGGCTGACTTGGAGAATGATTTATTTAGTCCAGATGTCTTAAACCATTATATTTGGCTACCTAAAAATCACAGACCTCTTTTACGGACGCGATGTCCGATGATACTTAATTCCCTTAGAGTTTGGGACAAATATGCCATTACAATTAATTTAACAACAGAGCAATCATCTCTTCAGCCTATTTGTCGCAATATACATTTTCCGCCTGGTATGGATTACGTTCAGTTCAGAAATTTTGATCAAGGGGGTATCTCAAGAATCTGTAATTTATTTCATAATAATTCTGTTATATTATTTGATGATCTTAAAAAGACTTTACCTTTACGCTCGCCTGATTATTTCCGATATTTACAACTTAGAGACCTTGCCCTCACTTACTCTTCAATTAATTCGGCCAAAATCAAACAGACATGGTTTGAAAAGCTTTGTTTGAATGATCCTAGACAAAAGGGTCTGATCTCTCAAGTATACCAAGATTTTCTTGACTTAAATTCAAATTTTTCTCCGTCTTAAATAAAGGCTTGGGAGCAGGATTTGGGTCATCCAGTGGACTCAGACGATTGGTCTGACATATGGGAAGCCACCTCTAAAATTTCCATCTGTACTACACATAAAGAGCAGGCTTATAAAACTCTGATGAGATGGTACCGGCCCCCCACTACTTTGGCAAAAATGTACACTTCAGCCTCTCCTCTTTGTTGGAAAGATTGTGGACAATTGGGTACCTACTTTCACTGTTGGTGGTCCTGTCAATATCTGCAAGCCTATGGAGGCAAATTCACAAACTCCTCATCCATGTTATAGCTAAGCCAATACCATTTGAACCTGAGCTGTTCCTACTGTCCAAACCTGCTGACATATGCACCAAACATAAAAATGTCCTGATTACTAGAATTACTTTGGCAGCTCGTAGAGCTATAGCACAATTGTGGAATCAACCCAACATGCCTACGTTAACGGAAGTTAAAAACATGATTATTGAGGTAAAAAACAAGGACCTCTTAACTGCATATGTACATGATACTCCAGCCAGATTCCAAAAAATTTGGTCATTATGGACCTTGGCCCTCCCTTAAATCTTTATAGTTTACTAAATTACATAACGTAATATTAACTTTCTAGACTTATAATCGTTCCTCCACCCTTGGGTACCCCTATTATATTATTAAATCAATACCCCCTTATCCTTACCCATTCCCGTCAACACTTTTCCGAATCACCTTCCTTTTTATCTTCCTTTCCCAGGGTAATATATGTTTTTTTTTTTTCTCTCCCTTTTTATTATTTTTTTTTTACTAGTTTTTGTTTTTTACCCTAAGTATTGTATGTTCTCTCTGGTCTACTTTCCTATCATATTTCCCAAAACCTTGTCTGTCCTGGTTGATTTAATAAATTGATGAGCAGCAGACAACGAGCTTATGTTATTTTTATTTTTTCTTAATTAATTATAAAAATATTGATTGAAGAACTATTTCTACTGTCCTATTAATGTTTTTTTTATACGTGTTTTTGTATTTATGTTATCATTTGTTGATGGTGTACTATTGTTGTCTTGAATTTATGTACTGTCCTTTTAATATTTTCTGTATGTGTTCTTGTATTGTCATGTAATGGTATCATTTGTATATTGTATACTATTGATATCTTGGACTTATGTATAAATGGTTTCTTCAAATAAAGAATGATAAAAAAAAAAAAGTCAAAAAATGTTTTAAAAAAAAATATATAATATTTATTTATTAATTTTAGTCAGAAAATAAAATTGACAATGTGGTAATACCAAAAATAAGTACTTAGTAAGGGAAGCCAATACATTCAACATGAGATATCAGTGATAAAATATATGACATATTGAGAATAGGGAAAATATCAAAAAGGAAAGAGTACATACGAGGGAATGAGAAACGGTATGCTTAGGGTGCGTTATCCACGCCATTCTCATAGCGCATGCAATCCCATATTCCAGCATAAAATGGGAGAGGAGTTCAATAACCATATACTGATACGCTAATGATGTGGATAGTTTGAATATGGTAAGTATTGGGCAAGGTAGGGAGGGTCTAAGTGGTGGTGGGGGGGGGGGGGGGGGGTAAGGGACAAAGCACGGACTCAAAACGACGATAGATGGCATTAGTTTAAAGAAAAACATTTTTTTTTTAATTCCCTAAGGAGGGGACCCACTGCCTCAATATACAGAGGATATCGAAATCATGTGAACGCAAAAGACAGAGGAAGGGGAGGAACATAGGATAAGTTAGAGATAACATAACAGTAGCATATATGTACAAAAATTACCATTGTTTTAAAGCATATTCATAGGCTACAAGCGACCAAAAATCTATAGAGACAGGCCTTTTCAGGTGTCTGTACACAAAATGCAGGTCACATGTATAGATACTGAGTGCCATCTGGAAAAATTTGATCTGAAAGGATCGGCATTCCATCATTGAAGCAGAGTAGAAGCTAGGTAGATCAGGCGGGTATAATAGGCTGATCTGCGAAAAAAGCCCAGTTATGCGTGGATAACTGTGAGCATCGGCATTAGAGCCCATAAAAGGAAATAACTTTATGTCACCACAGGTAGTGTACAGTCCCATTATTGTTGGGTAAGCAATTGCGTTAATATTTCAGTACACTTGAGGGATTCTAAGTGACCCGTCCATGGAAACCATTTATAATCGGCCTTCAGGCCCTCACCTTTAATGTGAGATTATTTCCTCAGAGATCCTGAAGTCCTCCACCAAGGCGGCCCACTCCTCATACGTAGGTGCTCTCGGTTGTTTCCACAACCTTCGGGATAAGCAGTTTCATGGCATTCAGTAATATCGGTGTGAGTGATCTCTTATATTTGCCAATTTGGTTAGGGGTGTGATGTAAGAGTGAGGCAAGATGGGTACCCGCAAAATCAGGATCTGAGATTAATTTAATTGTTTTGATAACAACTGTCCATGAGGGGACCAAAAGAGGGCACGTCCACCATATGTGGGGGAATTTCCCTTTGGAGGAGCGGCACCTCCAACAGATGTCGGTATTAGTAGGAAAAAGTCGTTTGAGAGTAGTAGGAACCCTGTTTTTAAAAAATGTCTCCCTTGGGACCAGCGGCAGGTTTTTTTTCTACCACCTGAGGGTCTATTCAATAAAAAGAGAACTTCAGGGAACTGGAATTTGGTCTAAAGTTGCTAATTTGGAAAAAATTCTCACCTTCAGGTATATTGGAGAATTTCAAACTTGGCTACATAAGCGTTGAGTTTGAAATTCCTGTCTCAATTCCCTGCAATTCTCTCTTTATTGAGTGGACCCTTTAATTTTGTTGATTGGACCATATATAAGAAGTTGGCATTATTATTCAGAGAGACATTTTTGTTCATAACGGCAAGAGTTCTTATAATTATGAGAGTAGTCGGTTGGATCACTATTGAATAATTGAGGTATTGTTACCCAGGTACATGTTTGCATAATAGATTTTGTATCAATAGAGGATGTTTCACACACACAGTTACTATGTCTATGTGTACTTTATAAATTGTGTAATATGCACAATTGATGTTTATTGTTTGTCTTGTTAATATACCAAGCACACCTGTGCAGCACACACTGCTGACAATTAAATCTCATTAAAACAGATGTGCAAATGGTGCAGTACAGAGTGGAGTGGTTTGGCGTTGCTGGTGTAGTGATGCCAGTCATTTCTGCTTAGAAGTGGCCTCAAACTTCTCTCATGAAGTCCACCTTTAGGGTAAATATATTGGTGGCCTTCTGTCCCCTTAAAAGAAAACAATAGAATTGAATCCTTCCGTAAAGACAATGAATGCTAAAACAGCCCCATTTGTGCCCACAAAAGATATATCTGTCTGACCATAAAGGACAACTGTACAATAGCTTAGACATAATTATTCAATAGTACACACAGCAAGAAATATGCTCACTCCTTTGCTCTTAACTGATACAATACAACTTTGTACCTAATTCTTTGTTTAAAGTCAGCAGGGCCATGATGTATCAGTGGACATCTTCTTAGGCTGTTCACATCAGGATACTCCAGTTGTCAACGCAGAAATGCAAAAGATTGAAACCTGGGATTTTTTTTTATAAGTCATAATCAGATGCCAAATTTGACTTAGTCTCATAATGAAAGTCAACCTCCAAAGTCGACTGACCTCCTTGGGCTATTCTCGAATTTTAGTGAATAGACTCAAGGGTCAAAAGGGGCCGGAGTAAAGTGACATCACACAACAATCTGTGTTTCTAACATTTTTGAACCATAAAATTAAGCTCTATCCATCACATGCACAGATAAGGCCAAGAACTAGTATACGTATTCAGATAATTAAAACAAACAAATTAGGCAGAAATTGGGCAGATAGATGGGTCAAATGGTTCTTATCTGTGACACATTCTATGTTTCTGACTAGACTTTCCGTTCTCAAGAGTAGGACCTTTGTATGTTCAAATCTACTGTACGTGTCTGCAGCATTTCAAAACACAAAAAAATCTTATAATAGCCTGAGGATACACAGAAACAGAAAGTTGTTGGTAAAAGGACACGTTGTTATGACATAGTGGGAAAAAATGCATATAAAGTCTAAACACTAAAGATTGCAATCTGAAGGTGACTGTCAGAAAGCTCCTGGTCTAGCCTTACACCAATGTATACAAGCACAGTGTCTGCTTGGAAACAACTGCTGAAATCATCCATTCTTGGTTGTCATGTACACATGTGCAGTTTGCAGCTGTCAAGTAATAGAATGATCACAGGCTGGAAGGGCAGACAGTGCTTTCAGTAAATAGAGATCAGTGTGGGAGCATGACTGTCATCCACCTTCAGTGAAAAACAGATCCTGACGTCTGTGTTTGTCTTCTTCCAAGTATTGCGCAAGGCACTGGTACTGGCAATTGCTCACTACTTCACACATCATTAACAGCGCTGGTGATGCCTGGCTCCCATCTCTCTTGAAAACTAGGAACAGAGCAGTGAGCTGCAGAGCGATGTGAAGGCACGCCACTTCCACTGCTTGCTACGTAGCAAACAAATCATTTCCCAATTTCAGGAAAGGCAAGTGCTTCCGCAGATGGCCCATCAATAAGTTTCCATGACAGGAAAAAAGAATTCCTTGTTTTCTGAGAATCCAAAAATAAAAATCTAAAAATATAGAAACCTGTTATGTGAAATCTATGAAACTAAATCTAATAATATATAATAGCCATGCATCAAAGTCCTTTCATTATGCAATTTAATATACCGTATATACTCGAGTATAAGCCGACCCGAATATAAGCCGAGGCACCTCATTTTACCACAAAGAACTGGGAAAAAATATTGACTCCAGTATAAGCCTAGGGTGGGAAATGAGGCAGCTACTGGTAAATATTGCCCCGAATCTGCCATTTAATATTCCAGGATATTGCCCCCAATATGTCATTTAATATGCCAGGATATTGCCCCCAATATGTCATTTAATATGCCAGGATATTGCCCCCAATATGCCATTTAATATGCCAGGATATTGCCCCCAATATGCCATGTAATATGCCAGGATTTTGCCCCCAATATGCCATTTTAATATGCCAGGATATTGCCCCCAATATGCCATGTAATATGCCAGGATATTGCCACCAATATGCCATGTAATATGCCAGGATATTGCCCCCAATATGCCATGTAATATGCTTGGATATTGCCCCTTATTATGCTCGTTATAAAAGTTCAAATTGCACAGAGTATGCCCCAAAATAAATTATAAAGGCAGATGCAGAAGGTGTTTCATTAAACGTGTAGCTAGGGTTGCCACCTGGCCGGTATTTTACCGTCAGGCTGGTAAAAAAAATTGGCATCAGGCCAATGTTAAGTCTATGGAGACAGTACCAAGGCCGGTATTTTTCTGAAGAAAAGGTGGCAACCCTACGTATAGCATATAGATAAAAAATGGCCACTGTCAGTGTACAAATAGAGAAGGTTCCAGACCATCCCAAACTTTACAGGGGCATTCTTTCAAAGTTTATTATCTATATGTTATATATGTGAAATGCACTAATGTTTACTGTTGTTTAACCGTGAAACAAATACACAATAGCCTCTAAATTCTGTGAAACTCCAACCAGGAGATCTTAGAACAATAGGTGGGGCTGTTACTCAATAATTCTGTTACACATTGTTTGCAATTTTTAGATATTTTTATAGTGTTGAAGAAAAACCTGATAAGGTCGATTTCCACTAGCAAACTTTCAATTGTTCATTTAAAGTAAAAAAACAGCTACACAGACACGTACTTCTCCCATCTATTTCCCTCCAGAAGGATTCACCTGTAACAGAAAGCCACACAAGAGGTAACATGGCAAATTAAGAAGATATTTCTGTATTGTTCTCTGGCATAAATTACCACATGGAGTCTGAATACATATATAATGTCTTGTACCTGCTACTTGAGGGTTATTTCCAAAATAAATCAATGCAGCTGTATATTTCTTGAAACAGCATATACCAATAAATCTGTAATAATGTTTAATTAGCCTAATTTAATACTGGTTAATATTTTACACAGTTGAACGGAAGGAGTCTGGGAATTTTTACATTGAGTATAAAAGTGTTGTATTAATTGCAGAACCGTTGCAATTTTTATAATATTTAATGACTTACTAATAGTGAGATGGTATTATTTACAACAAAGGGAAACACCCAGGAATCTGCAGGTCTTCTTTGCCTTGGCTTAGTCTTCATAGATGTGTGTGCAATATTGTTGTTTTTTGCTGGATAGCTATGAGAGTTATTATACCTCTATTTAATGCTCTCTAAAAAGGAATATCTCTGCCCATCTGGAGTAAACTGAAGATAGAAGTACCTCATTCTGATCGTCACAAATGATGGTAAGCATGTGATAGTGTTGTGGTCCTCATGGCTTTTCCTGTGTCCCATATTTTACTCTACCAGTTGTGTATGCAGTTATATTAGCCCACACACACACAATGTATGGTTGTTTACCACATGACTATATAAGGCCAGCTTGAGTGTGTATTATTGGATTTGTAGGATGGATATGGGGATATTCTATGTGGAACAGCAACGCTATGTGTAAGTTGATGAGTAAAATAATGGGAGGTGTTGAAATTGGTGGACTGAGTCCATAAAAAGACTTGGTTCACAACAATGCTTTTTATTGCATTCAAATGATGGTCAGTTGTTATTAAAGGCTAGGATGTTTGAAGATAACATTACACTACCTACAATATGTCACCACTACCCTGTATCATTGACACAAGGTAACATAGATTCACCTTGACAGGTGTGAAACCTATAATTGATTCCTGTTGCTGTAGATCAACCTCCTTATGGTTTGACATATTGTGGGTTATGTGTAACCACATCGCACATGCAGATAGCACCAAATAGTGTGCCTGTGAATAAAGCAGACTCCTGACTAGACATGTGCAAAACTAAAATTTTCGTTTCGTTTTCGTCCATTCGGACGAAAATGTTATTTATTTCGTCTAAAACGAATTTCGTTCATTAGTGCATTCGTTTCAGACGAAATTCGTTCATTATTTTCGTTTCGTTAATTTTTTTCGTTCGTTTTATAGAATACAATGTAATACTATTGGCTTTCTATAAACCGAACGAGAGCCCCATTCATAAGAAATTCTTATGAATGGGGCTCTCGTTCGGTTCATAGAAAGGCAATAGTATTACTTGTATTCTATAAGCCGAAAGTCTATAAACCGAACGACTTTCGGTTTATAGACTTTCGGCTTATGGAATACATGTAATCCTATTGCTATTCTATAAACCGAACGACTTTCGGTTTATAGAATAGCCATAGGTTTACATGTATTACATAAGCCGAAAGTCTATAAACCGAAAGTCGTTCGGTTTATAGGCTGTCGGCATTTAACTATACAGAGACAGAGTCTCCATTCATAAAATTATGAATGGAGACTTTGTCTCCGTGTAGTAAAATGCCGACAGCCTATAAACCGAACGTTCGGTTTATAGGCTGTGGGCATTTTACTACACGGAGACAAAGTCTCCATTCATAATTTTATGAATGGAGACTCTGTCTCCGTGTAGTAAAATGCCGACAGCCTATAAACCGAACGTTCGGTTTATAGGCTGTCGGCTTATGGAATACATGTATTCCTATTGCTATTCTATAAACCGAAAGTCGTTCGGTTTATAGAATAGCAATAGGAATACATGTATTCCATAAGCCGACAGCCTATAAACCGAACGTTCGGTTTATAGGCTGTCGGCATTTTACTACACGGAGACAGAGTCTCCATTCATAAAATTATGAATGGAGACTTTGTCTCCGTGTAGTAAAATGCCGACAGCCTATAAACCGAACGTTCGGTTTATAGGCTGTCGGCTTATGGAATACATGTATATAATAAATAATATGTTATAATGTATATAATAAATAATAAAATTATGAATGGAGACTTTGTCTCCGTGTAGTAAAATGCCGAAAGCCTATAAACCGAACGATCCGTTTATAGACTTTCGGCTTATATAATACATGTAATCCTATGGCTATTCTATAAACCGAACGTTCGGTTTATAGAATAGCAATAGGAATACATGTATTCCATAAGCCGACAGCCTATAAACCGAACGTTCGGTTTATAGGCTGTGGGCATTTTACTACACGGAGACAAAGTCTCCATTCATAATTTTATGAATGGAGACTCTGTCTCCGTATAGTTAAATGCCGGCTTTTAACTATACGGAGACAAAGTCTCCATTTATAATTTTATGAATGGAGACTCTGTCTCCGTATAGTTAAATGCCGGTGTTCTGACAAATTTCTGGAGCAAATTCTCCTGCGCAATCGCAGGAGAATTTGCTCACTGCGCATGCGCATAAAGTTACAGCTGATAACTCAGCTGTAACTTTGTGACCACCGCGCATGCGCCAGCTGCGCAACCCACCTCCCGCCCCCTCACACCCCCTGCACACCCCTTCTTACCAGATCATCGACCACAGCGATACACAGCGCATGCGCACGCCTATCCAGCCGTTTGGGAATGTGCGCGTCCGTTGTTGTGTTCTTAAGGTGGTAAGTAACATGGGGCGTCGGGACATAAGGGGGCAAGCATCCTGGTGAGGGCTGCCTCATCTTGATGGGATTTGTGATCCTCCTGCTGCATCAATAATACAGCAGGAGGATCACAAATCCCATCAAGATGAGGCAGCCCTCACCAGGATGCTTGCCCCCTTATGTCCCGACGCCCCGTGTTACTTACCACCTTAAGAACACAACAACGGACGCGCGCATTCCCAAACGGCTGGATAGGCGTGCGCATGCGCTGTGTATCGCTGTGGTCGATGATCTGGTAAGAAGGGGTGTGCGGCGGGTGTGAGGGGGCGGGAGGTGGGTTGAGCAGCTGTCTCATGCACGGTGGTCACAAAGTTACAGCTGAGTTATCAGCTGTAACTTTATGCGCATGCGCAGTGAGCAAATTCTCCTGCGATTGCGCAGGAGAATTTGCTCCAGAAATTTGTCAGAACACCGGCTTTTAACTATACGGAGACAAAGTCTCCATTTATAATTTTATGAATGGAGACTCTGTCTCCGTATAGTTAAATGCCCACAGCCTATAAACCGAACGTTCGGTTTATAGGCTGTCGGCTTTTAACTATACGTTTGTCTCCATTCATAAATTTATGAATGGAGACTCTGTCTCCGTATAGTTAAATGCTATTGTATTCTATAAACCGACTCTATTTCGGCTTATAGAATGCAATAGTACTACGAATGGACGAATGAACGAATGATTTTCCTTTATTAACTATTCGTTCATTCGATTTAGTTAGCTTAGCATTTTCGTTCTTCGTTTTTCGGGCGAATGGACGAAAATGCAATTTTCGGACGAAAATGCATTCGTCCGAAAACGAATGCACATGTCTAGTATATATTCACATGTAAATTGCTTTTTTAATAAAAAATTATGATATAAATAAAATCTTGTTTTTATTTCCTTTTATGTGACAAAGCTGCCTCTCTCTTTCCCTTGCCCCCAGATTTGTCGCTCTCCCCCCCTTAGTGTTGTCTCTCTCTCACCCTCCCTTTGGCTCCCCCCTCGCTCCCCTTGTGTCTGTCTCTTCCCCCCTTCCCTCCCCTTGTTTCTCTCTGCCCCCCCCCTTGTTATTCTGTCCCCCCCTCACCTGTTTCTTGCTCCCTGGTGGCTAGTGGGGGCAGCCGGGGGATGTATGCACTATACATAATAGACGGAAGTGTCGGGCAGCATGGAGGTTGTCTGCACGATTCGTGCAGACATCCCCCAGCTGCCCGATTCTCCCTGGTGGCTAGCGAGGCAGCGGTGGATGTCTGCGCGATGAGCGAGACCTCCCCTGCTGCCGCCCGGAACGACAGCCAGGACTTTTATGAGGAAGCCGGAAGTACCCAGCTTCATCATAGAAGTCCCGGCGGTCATGCCGGGCGGCAGCAGGAGAGGTCTCGCTCATCGCGCAGACATCCTCCGCTCCCTCGCTAGCCACCAGGGAGAATCGGGCAGCTGGGGGATGTCTGCACGAATCGTGCAGACAACCTCCATGCTGCCCGACACTTCCGTCTATTATGTATAGTGCATACATCCCCCGGCTGCCCCCACTAGCCACCAGGGAGCAAGAAACAGGTGAGGGGGGGACAGAATAACAAGGGGGGGGGGGGCAGAGAGAAACAAGGGGAGGGAAGGGGGGAAGAGACAGACACAAGGGGAGCGAGGGGGGAGCCAAAGGGAGGGTGAGAGAGAGACAACACTAAGGGGGGGAGAGCGACAAATCTGGGGGCAAGGGAAAGAGAGAGGCAGCATTGTCACATAAAAGGAAATAAAAACAAGATTTTTTTATATCATAATTTTTTATTTAAAAAGCAATTTACATGTGAATATATACTAGACATGTGCATTCGTTTTCGGACGAATGCATTTTCGTCCGAAAATTGCATTTTCGTCCATTCGCCCGAAAAACGAAGAACGAAAATGCTAAGCTAACTAAAGCCGGATGAACGAATGGTTAATAAAGGAAAATCATTCGTTCATTCGTCCATTCGTAGTACTATTGCATTCTATAAGCCGAAATAGAGTCGGTTTATAGAATACAATAGCATTTAACTATACGGAGACAGAGTCTCCATTCATAAAATTATGAATGGAGACTTTGTCTCCGTATAGTTAAATGCCCACAGCCTATAAACCGAACGTTCGGTTTATAGGCTGTGGGCATTTAACTATACGGAGACAGAGTCTCCATTCATAAAATTATAAATGGAGACTTTGTCTCCGTATAGTTAAAAGCCGGCATTTAACTATACAGAGACAGAGTCTCCATTCATAAAATTATGAATGGAGACTTTGTCTCCGTGTAGTAAAATGCCCACAGCCTATAAACCGAACGTTCGGTTTATAGGCTGTCGGCTTATGGAATACATGTATTCCTATTGCTATTCTATAAACCGAACTTTCGGTTTATAGAATAGCCATAGGATTACATGTATTACATAAGCCGAAAGTCTATAAACCGATCGTTCGGTTTATAGACTTTCGGCATTTTACTACACGGAGACAAAGTCTCCATTCATAATTTTATGAATGGAGACTCTGTCTCTGTATAGTTAAATGCCGACAGCCTATAAACCGAACGACTTTCGGTTTATAGACTTTCGGCTTATGTACTACATGTAATCCTATGGCTATTCTATAAACCGAAAGTCGTTCGGTTTATAGTTTAGCAATATCATTACATGTATTCTATAAACCGAACGTCGTTCGTTTTAAAGACTTTCGGCTTATAGAATACTATTGGCTTTCTATAAACCGAACTAGAGTCGAGTCCCCATTCATAAGAAATTCTTATGAATGAGGAGGGACTCTAGTTAGGTTTATAGAATGCCAATAGTATTCTATAAGCCGAAAGTCTTTAAAACGAACGACGTTCGGTTTATAGAATGCATGTAATGCTATTGCTGTTCTATAAGCCGAATGTCTTTCGGCTTATAGAACAGCAATAGCATTACATGTATTCTATAAACCGAACGTCGTTTGTTTTAAAGACTTTCGGCTTATAGAATACATGCTGCTATTGGCTTTCTATAAACCGAAAGAGTCCCCATTCATACGAATAGGTCAATTGACCTATTCGTATGAATGGGAACTCAATTTCGGTTTATAGGAAGCTAATAGCATTACATGCATTCCATAAACCGAAAGTCATTCATGTCGGTTTATGGAATGTAGTACAATGCTATTGGTATTGTAAACCGACTCTATTTCGGTTTAGAATGCCAATAGCACGAATGGACGAATGGACGAATGAACGAATGTTTTTCGTTTATTAACCATTCGTTCATTCGGATTTTGTTAGTTAAAATTTTCGTTATTCGTTTTTCGGACGAATGGACGAAAATGCTATTTTCGTCCGAAAATGCATTCGTCCGAAAACGAATGCACATGTCTACTCCTGACATATTTCGGGAGCCAGTGCTGCCTACAACGGAAAACTACTTCCTGGATATGCCAGGAAGCCCTCACTGTGCTGGCACAACCAATGTATAAAAAATTCAGGCACTTTAAGAGCCCCCTTCTCTCCTGCATTGCAAAGTGTTGGGACTTATAAAAAAGCAAAATCACCGTTATACATATTAAACAGTGATAGCGCCTTTTTATTCCTCTCCCGACACTTTGAAGTGCGGGAGTTTTTATACATTAACCTCATTGTCTGTTTGTAAGAGTTGGCCAGATACACACTACTGTCTATCTGAGTATTTGTTACTTTGCCATACCTCCCCGAATCTCAAATGGCCAAAGAGGGACATTTTTATTTTGGGGGAGTGGCTATTGGGATGACAATTACCAGAAGATTTTCAATGACTTTAGGGGCCCTTGATAATTGTGCTTAAAGGGACACTACCACTTACAAAAGATGTACCTAGATTACCTGTGCATTTAAAAAAACACATATATATGACAAATGCTGCAGTTTTTTTCTATGTTTCAATTAATTGCATATAAAAGTAAAAATAAAATAAGGCCTATCTGCAGCATCCATTTTGAGAATTTTACCCATGATGCAACATTCTCCAAAATCTTCCAGCAAGTATCACTTTACAACTGTGGTCAGAGTCTGCATGATGATTAGTGGCGTTGCTAAGGGGGGGGGGGGGGGGGGGTAATGGGGCTGAAGCCCCGAGTCTCCCTGTGAAAGCCCCGAATGTTTAGTTCGGGGCTTGTCACATGGTTAGCCCCGAGTGGATGAGAGGCAGGATAGAGGAAAGCTCCCCTACCCTGCTTCTCCAAGCCCCAGCAGAGGAGAAGCAGCGCAGCGTCTGTGCATGCTGTCAGCACAGACACTAATCCTCCTGCTGCTGCCTGTGCGGCTCTGTCTGTCAGAGAGCCAGGTCACATGATTGCCTGTGCTTCTGACAGGAAGAGGAGGAGTCTGTGCTGCATGCAGGGTCTGCAACACACTGCTCACAGAAGGTAAGGGAATTTTTTTCAAAAAACAAATTTTGCTATGTGTGAGTGATGTGGAGTGAGTGATGTGATATGATATGATGTGAAGTGAGTGATGTGTTGTGATGTGGAGTGATGGGAATGATGTGAGTGTGGTACCTATTTATGGGAGGTCTGCACTGCCTATCACTCTCATGCAGCTGGCATTTATGGGGGGCACTGAACTGCCTATCACTCTCTGCCAGCTGGCATTTATTGGGGGTACTGAACTGCCTATCACTCTCAGCTAGCTGGCATTTATGGGAGGCACTGCACTTGCTATCACTCTCAGCCATCTGACATTTATGGGGGGAGTTCACTGTCTATCACTCTCAGCCAGCGGGCATTTATGGGGGGCACTGAACTGCCTATCACTCTCTGCCAGCTGGCATTTATTGGGGGTACTGAACTGCCTATCACTCTCAGCTAGCTGGCATTCATGGGGGCACTGACCTGCCTATCACTCTCAGCCAGCTGGCATTTATGGGGGACTGCACTGCCTGTCACTCTCATCCAGCTGACATTTATGGGAGAACTGCATTGCCTATCACTCTCAGCCAGCTAACATTTATAGGGGGACTGCCTATCACTCTCAACCAGCTGGTATTTATGGTGGGGACTGCACTGCCTATCACTCTCAGCCAGCTGGCATTTATGGGGGACAATGCACTTCCTATCACTCTGTCAGCTGGCATTTATGGGCGGACTGCACTGCCTATCACTCTTCCGTCGGCTCACCCCTCTCTCAAGTATATCACCCCTCTCAATCTCCATCTCACCCCACCCTTTTCATATCACACAGTCCCACCCTCCATCTCACCTTCTCCCTCCATTTTACCCCCTCCATCCAGCTTATCACCCCACTCACCCTCCATCTCACCCCATTGGCATCATCATATTAATCTATGTATATGTACAGTCAGGTCCATAAATATTGGGACATCGACACAATTCTAACCTTTTTGGCTCTATACACCACCACAATGGATTTGAAATGAAATGAACAAGATGTGCTTTAACTGCAGACTTTCAGCTTTAATTTGAGGGTATTTACATCCAAATCAGGTGAACAGTGTAGGAATTACAACAGTTTGTATATGTGCCTCCCACTTTTCAAGGGACCAAAAGTAATGGGACAATTGGCTGCTCAGCTGTTCCATGTCCAGGTGTGTGTTATTCCCTCATTATTCCATTTACAAGGAGCAGATAAAAGGTCCAGAGTTAATTTCAAGTCTGCTATTTGCATTTGGAATCTGTTGCTGTCAACTCTCAATATGAGATCCAAAGAGCTGTCACTATCAGTGAAGCAAGCCATCATTAGGCTGAAAAAAAACAAAACAAACCCATCAGAGAGATAGCAAAAACATTAGGTGTGGCTAAATCAACTGTTTGGAATATCCTTAAAAAGAAAGAACGCACCGGTGAGCTCAGCAACACCAAAAGACCCGGAAGACCACGGAAAACAACTGTGGTGGATGACCGAAGAATTCTTTCCCTGGTGAAGAAAACACCCTTCACAACAGTTGGCCAGATCAAGAACACTCTCCAGGAGGTAGGTGTATGTGTGTCAAAGTCAACAATCAAGAGAAGACTTCACCAGAGTGAATACAGAGGGTTCACCACAAGATGTAAACCATTGGTGAGCCTCAAAAACAGGAAGGCCAGATTAGAGTTTGCCAAACAACATCTAAAAAAGCCTTCACAGTTCTGGAACAACATCCTATGGACAGATGAGACCAAGATCAACTTGTACCAGAGTGATGGGAAGAGAAGAGTATGGAGAAGGAAAGGAACTGCTCATGATCCAAAGCATACCACCTCATCAGTGAAGCATGGTGGTGGTAGTGTCATGGCGTGGGCATGTATGGCTGCCAATGGAACTGGTTCTCTTGTATTTATTGATGATGTGACTGCTGACAAAAGCAGCAGGATGAATTCTGAAGTGTTTCGGGCAATATTATCTGCTCATATTCAGCCAAATGCTTCAGAACTCATTGGACGGCGCTTCACAGTGCAGATGGACAATGACCCGAAGCATACTGCAAAAGGAACCAAAGAGTTTTTTAAGGGAAAGAAGTGGAACGTTGTGTAATGGCCAAGTCAATCACCTGACCTGAATTCAATTGAGCATGCATTTCACTTGATGAAGACAAAACTGAAGGGAAAATGCCCCAAGAACAAGCAGGAACTGAAGACATTTGCAGTAGAGGCCTGGCAGAGCATCACCAGGGATGAAACCCAGCGTCTAGTGATGTCTATGCATTCCAGGCTTCAGGCTGTAATTGACTGCAAAGGATTTGCAACCATGTATTAAAAAGTGAAAGTTTGATTTATGACTGTTAATCTGTCCCATTACTTTTGGTCCCTTAAAAAGTGGGAGGCACATATACAAACTGTTGTAATTCCTACACCGTTCACCTGGTTTGGATGTAAATACCCTCAAATTAAAGCTGAAAGTCTGCAGTTAAAGCACATCTTGTTTGTTTCATTTCAAACCCATTGTGTTGGTGTATAGAGCCAAAAAGATTAGAATTGTGTCGATGTCCCAATATTTATGGACCTGACTGTATGTATTGCTTATATTATATATACACCTATTGCTCATTGGCAGCATAAATATATACTTTATAACCAGACAAAAGGATGTGAGCTTCTTTACTTGTATCAAATATGTCATGGGCTCTAGCCCAAGATCTTTTGGCACCCTAGCAATGCCACCGATGATGATGTCATAAGATACACCCCTGCTCTCTTACTGGCACCTGTGTATCACTAGTGGGCAGGAGTAGGTGGCTGTGTACAACCTTTTTTACCTGCCTTCCAACATAAAGAGAGATTGACCTGATCAAACAGGATCATAACTACGCCTCCTTGTGATGTGATCGTTACATTACCCTCCCATTCAGTCAGAATTCTGACTTATAGACTGCATTCTATGTCCCCAGCCCCAAAGGGAGATACTAGTCCTGTAAAGTCACTGGCGGGTGGCACCCAAAAACACTATATTTCATAAAATGGGGGCACCCAGTCACACTTGTTTAGTAAAATATTTGATAAAATAAACTCACATAACAAAAACAAAAGACATATCTGAAATCATAACAAAATTAAAAAAAACAACCCTTTTCATTTTTTGGTGTCCCTTTAAGAGATTCAATGTCCAAAACAAATAAAAATGGGGTAGTACTCACGGTACCATGCAAAATTAAATGGATCTAATGTTTTTATTTATTTTTCCATATTACACTATTAGTTTGTTTTTTCACAGATATATCTTTATGACCACATGCTGTAAATTCTTTTTTATAGTAAGTGCACATTGTTTATTTTTGTGCACTGGGTGCTTAGTGGTTATGTGGGTCATCTTTTGTGTAGGGTTCATCCTTGTTGTCTTTTACCGCGGCAGTAGCAGTGTGTTACTATTGTTTAACTTTTTTCTGCACTTGTTGTCCTACCTTCTTTGGCCACCTTTGTTTCCGCCTTTTTGTTTTCTTTATGGTTTCCAGCTTTTCTTCACCTTTGTAGATATAATATATGTTAGGAATTGCAGATTGCATCACTATTAGTTTCTACTTCTGTGTGAGCCACACTTCTAAATCTCCCCCTTAGGCAAGTAATAATTATGTTCTCATATCCTCTGCAATGAGATAAAAAGTGAAAACAAGCAAAGCTAAACTTTTACTTCTTAGGCGTTCCTTTTTTTCCAGAGAGGGTTTGGGCATGATGCTGACTAATCTGGGACATAAGTCAGATTCTTGGGACCTCTTTGGGGAGAAATGATGATCTCCAGTTTCCACTGTTGTCTGGAGTCTATAAAATTGTAGCTTGGTTTAATATGATGAAATAGCTGGCTTGCATTGGTTCCATTGCACATGCTTTCCTAGATCCAGCATACACTTCATCCTAAAGCAATCTACCTCTTGCGTTAATGAGAATTAAATGGCCACTCCAAATAAGGACATTTATTAAAATGTTTTTGAATTGCTACTGTTTTTTGCTACTGACCTACTTATCATTCCATGCATATATATGTGCCATTTTTTTGACGTGACATATCTTTAACATGGTGCCCTGCTGGTGTACATTTTTCATATGTCCATATGGAAATCTGTTAATTAATCAAGGTAGCTCCAATAGGATTATATTAATTAACTGGTTCAATCTAGACACATTTGCATTCTATATTCTGCAAAGGAGCATGTAAATGTCCAGTGTGTCCTGCAAAAAAACTGTCTGGCCTAGCAGTCCTACCTGTGCAACTGAAGGAAAGATTGTGCAGATATTATGTACGACAGACTGAGCAACAGTGCCCAATGTCAGTCAGCAGCTGCTAAGGCCAATAGGATATTGGCATGTACAAAGAGGGGTACTGACTTGCAGGAGGAGGATATCATCTTGCGTCTTTACAAGATGAGACTTCACCTTGAATGTGCAGTGCAAGTTTGGGCATGTGTCCATAAAAAGCAGGAGGAAGATTTGTTAAAAAAGTTGAATTTGATGGACTAAGGTCACTTTTCAACCCAAATAACAATGTTACTATGTGTGCTTTGTGCTTTGCATTTATGCTCACATTGCAAGTTTAGTTATGATTTGGGAGATTTTTCTTTAAATTGATTTTACTTTTATAGCTCGCGGTGTCATGGAGGGAGTAGGTCTCTGCCAGGAAGAGGCAGAGACCAAGCGGCTACCTTCACAACAGGGACCCAACAGGGCTAATAAGCATAATGTGGACTGTAGTTCATAGCTAATATCTGTATCTTAATTTGTTCTTGACTATATTTCCCATGATGCTCAGCCAGCATTGCCTAGCTGAGCCTTATTGGAACTATGTTTGACATCAAATAGTGTAACAGGTGGTTGTTGTAAAGTGTGATTCTCATGATGCCAAGCCTACCAAAAATGTCAGTGACGTTGGACAAACATTGTAGCCAATGTAGTTAATAGTACATGCATGTTGTCACACACCCCACATTACAGAGCTTCACATCAATAAAGCTTACAGTAATTTACAGTGTGTGAATTACAGCAGTAAAACAAGACAGTTTGTTTAGGATCTACCCCTGGTTACGGAGATTACCTCTACTTCTCCTGCCCACTGCAACTTTCTAAGCAACATTATATTTCTTTAAATTGACCCATCAGACCCAGCTCTGTGGGATAAAACTTGTGGAGCTTTGGTTGGTTTAAAGTAGGTTTAAAGTAAGTTGTGTGGATATTAGAGGGTGGAGGTTAAAGGGTAGTGGGGGGTGTCAAACATTGGATCCACTCTGGTAAGCTCACAATCTTAAACCCCTATTGTGACACATGGTGCTTTGGTCCCAGATGACGCAAGCACCAAAACGCTGTTTGTTTTTCCTGGCCACCCATTACAAGGTGATTGATAGCCACAGACACAATAGCAGAGACCCGATCAGGGTCTTAATATACCCTGTGGGTCCCTGCAAAAAAAACGGAGACCTCTTGATATCACGTGTGACATCATGGAGGCGGGCGCGATTCAGCAAAATGTAGCCAGTGCTCACTCAATGGGGCCTCATCTGACAGGTGGAGAGCCGCGATGAGCTGTTAAAAAACACAGGACGTTCTATGCCGTCCTTGCCTATCCTTTTAGTACCTTTAAATTAGGATGGCATTGAACATCCTAGCGTCACAAAGGGGTTAATAAACATTTTTAAGTTGGATTGGTTCTTTAACGATGCTAGAATTAATTTTTTAATTTACAGGGTCCTGCTTTTTGGTTTTGGAGGCATTGCAAAAGACTAAAATAAAATTTATAAACAAACCAGAGACCATTTTTAATTGAAAAGGTGCCACATTATTCCAAAATTAAATTTTCACTTTGGTCAACAAAAGCTACCCATGATTGTCTTCTGGCTTTGATATTATTGGGTGGTACTTGTAAACAACAGCTACATGTTACTTTTTAAATTACTTTTTCCATCTGTATCTTATTACTCATTGCACAAGATAAATGATTTTTATTGTTTTGGATTGCATACTTTAATTTCACAATACTGCCACTTGAACTCCCAGTGGATGTGTGAATATACATTTCAATATTTTATTTGTAATATCATTTAGTGACTCATTTCAGTTTTCCAATAATATTTTGTCAGAAGATTTAAAGTGAACTTGTAACTTAAAAGGACTATTTTTTCCCCATTTTCCTTTTTCTCTGTCTGCTATCTTTTTCTCTCGTTAAATAATTAGCCATCTATCATCGCTCCCCTCTGAGCTGGCCTCCTATTCGACCCTTCGGCACTTGATTGTCCCCTACAATGTATGTAGGGTTTAGTTTTTCAGTAGAGCTTGGTCTTATTACTGAATATGGTATGAAAGTTTTTCCTTCTTTCCTTTTCTTCTGTTGTCTTCTATGTTTAGGGGCGCGGGCGGGTCCACGGGGGGACATGGGAACACTAGCGATCTCGATACTGAATAAATCGATGCCAGTTAGATTCATCTCTCTAAACTCTCAGGGTCTTAATTCCCCACAAAAACGGGCAAATCTTTACGAGCTATTAACCCACAAAAAGATAGATGTTTTCTTCGTCCAGGAATCTCACTGGAAGCAATCTCAATTAAAACTTTGGAAATACCGGAAATTTTCTTATCTATTTGATTCCTCGTTACCGAAAAAATTGCCTCCTCCATTAAATTTCAACTAATTCATTTTGAATCCAATCCCAATGCCCGCTTCTGTATCCTGGTCTGCCAACTTAATGATGTATTATATACCCTGGTTAACGTATACGCTCCTTCATCTTGGACTATCAGTTTTCTTAATAATCTGATGGAAAGATTGGAGCGCATAGAAAAAGGGATCCTTATACTTGGCGGGGAAATGAATTGCATCCTGGATCAGAAGTGGGATAAAAGCTTACGCCCTGGCCGCAGAATCGATCAAAAGACCAGATCCGCGGCCCAATCATTTACAAACTTTATCCTAAGTAATCAACATTTCGACATATGGAGACTTCAAAACCGCCAGGGTAAAGACTTCACCTTTTTTTCTAATCCCCATAATTCGTACTCACGAAGTGATTATTTTTTTTACCAGGGCCTCTCATCTCCAGAACATTATTGGATGTAACATTGATAGTATACCGTGGTCCGACCATGCCCCCCTGTTCTTGCTAATGAAAGAAAATCCAGGATATGCTGCTAGGTCAGCGTGGAGACTGAACGAAAATATCCTAAACATAGAGAAGAATAGAGCCGAATTATGTTCGGAGGCAACCAACTTCCTTGAAGCTAATGATAACAGACAGGTCTCAAACCAAATGTTATGGTGTTCCCTTAAGTGCTTCCTGAGAGGAATTCTTATAAAAATGGGTACGAACATGAAAAAAGCGTATGGTAAATCCCTTTCAGATCTCTATATTCTTCTAGCCAAAAAACAAAACGTTAATAAACTTGCTCCTACTCAACATATTGCGGATGAAATCAGAGATATACAGTCCTCTATTATGACAGCATTAGAACAAAAGACTAAAAAAGCAATGGCCCGTTTAAAACAAAAGTGGTATTATTACAACGCTAGGCCCGGAAAGATGCTCACTAGGAAGCTAAAAACAATGCCTTTGCCGCATATTATAGCAAGTTCTATAACCTACCTGAGAGTGTAAGATCTGACACAGAAATGCTAAGTTTCCTAGATGGTTTATTCCTCCCCAAACTTTCACAAGAAAAACTACAAATCTTAACACAACCCATCTCAGAAGCTGAATTAAAAATAACATTAGATACTACAAAAAAAGGTAAAGCTCCTGCACCTGACGGCTTCTCAGCAAGGTTTTATTGTACACTTCATCCAATCATCTCCCCCTTACTCCTGAGAGTATTCAGTGAGGTGGTGGCTGGTACCGGATTTATTTCTGAGATGCTGGAGGCTTCAATCTCCCCTATTCTTAAACCGGGTAAAGACCCCACGGTCATTTCCAACTATAGACCTATCTCTTTAATATATCTGGACTTGCAGAGAGGCTGAACCGTGTTATCACAGATCTCATTCATCCAGACCAGACTGGGTTTATGACGGGGAGGTCGGGAGCAGACAACGTCCGACGTATCCTCAATTTGATCCATAGGGTAAAACAAAACAGAGTTTCATCGGTCTTTCTGGCACTTGACGCCGAAAAGGCCTTTGATAGAGTTGGTTGGCCGTACTTAGCGCATACCCTTGAAACCTTCGGTATCACCGGCCTATTTAAAACCTATACGATGGCCCTGTACTCCACCCCAAGGGCTAAAATCACTGGTCCCTTCTTGAATTCGGAATTCTTTCGGATCAAGAACGGGACCAGACAGGGTTGTCCTCTGGCTCCATTGTTGTATGCGCTGAGTATGGAGCCCCTGGCGGCCCTAATCAGACAATCTCCTCAGATCAAAGGGATAGAAGGGAACGAAACATCTTATAAAATAGCTCTATACGCGGACAACGTTGTCCTCTCCCTGACCTCCCCCGAAACCTCGATTCCCGAACTCATTAGGTTACTAAACATCTTTAGTACTTATTCGAATTATAAACTAAACCTATTGAAAACTCAAACCTTAGTGTTTTTTCTCTCTCTTTTACAAACGATAGAGCTACACAAGATTGCCCATATAGATTGGCATAACACTGTCTTAAACTATCTAGACATAAAAATTAAACCAGATCTAAGGCAAACCGTCTTATATAATTTCGAGGTCCTTACTCAGGAACTTAAAGATCTTTTTATTCGATGGAGGAGTCTGGAGATGTC
The DNA here is from genome assembly GCA_036172795.1 of Pelodytes ibericus. NCBI lineage: Eukaryota > Metazoa > Chordata > Amphibia > Anura > Pelodytidae > Pelodytes > Pelodytes ibericus. The sequence goes on from CM069858.1 coordinate 164,805,660, forward strand.
ATGGATGGGACGGATACACATTTTGAAAGCATATGTGCTTCCAAAAAATTTGTATTATATGAGAACTATCCCATTGAGAGTCCCTAATTCATATCTGACGCAACTTAGTCTTCTATTCTCATCATACGTTTGGGAATCTAAGAGACCCAGAATAGCAAAGGCAATACTAAAACAAAACAATAAGCGTGGTGGTATGGGGTTTCCAGACCTATTTAAATTGGCAGACATATGCTTGTTCGCTCATTCCTTGGCCTGGCGGCATGCAAGTAATACATCCACAATCTGGTTCCAAATTGAGACAAACGATTTAAATGGACAAAATCCTAATTTTTTCTTTTGGCTGGACGAGCTCTTCCTTAAAAAGCTGTCAACTCCCAACCCGATCATAAAAGATATAATTAAAGCTACGATTAAATTTAAACACAAATTCGCAAAATTCCAGGGCATGACTCTCCTAGCTCCATTTACCATACTCTCCCAATACATCGAGAATATTAATCTGACCGAATGGTCCCGGAAGGGTATCCTTAAGATGGGAGATATCTTTCAAGGGCCCCAGATTAATATTATAGGATCAAGAGCTATTTAGCCACTAAGCAGATAATAGAACATACGGATTTGGATATCTTTATTGAATTGGTTAACAATTCTAAGAACATCACGAAACTACACACCTTACTCAATGCTCTTCCAGACCCCAGTAGATATAAGGCTTTCAATAGCTGGGAGTTAGAGCTCAATATTACCCTTTCTAGTGATCAATGGTCTGATGCAGTCTCTGCTACCAGGAAAGCTGTTAAGGGACTTAACTTGGTTGAATTGTTCTTTAAAATCGCTTTACAATGGTATTTGGTCCCTCAGAAGATGTTCAAAATCCATCCGAACAACTCTAATTTGTGTTGGTGCTGTGATCGTGCCGAGGGGAATCAAACTCACATCTGGTGGGGATGCAATTTACTAAGCATCTTTAAAATAAGATCTCCTACATTTTTAGGTCAATCTTCCACACTAACTACAACCTGACTCCCCAGGCATTCCTTCTCCATATAGACCTAAACCTTTCAAAGACGGCCAACCGTTCTCTAGCCATTCACATCTTTCTTGCTTGTAAGTTGTTAATGGCAAGACAATGGAGATCGAGAGAACTACCATCCTGGGAATGTATAAAAAAATCAGATTAATTTCCAAATGGATGCAGAGGCATTGATCATTCCCTCGGGCAGAACATCCCCTAAATTTTTGGAAGTATGGTCTCCCTGGATTAAGCATCAAGTAGAGAACCCTGAGACTTAGACGAATGAGACACCCACTTTTTCAGTAGCTTTTCACTTTTTCAGTATTCAACCTTCTACGCAGAATTGTCGCCGTGAGCCCCTGACCCTTTCTCGTGGAGCCGACCGTGGAGTGACTGCCCTCATCTCTTCTTATTCTTTGTTTTTTCTTTCTTGGAAGTTTGTTAATGCTTTAGACACCTGATCTGTAACTGGTTTTGTTTACCTTGATGTACACTTAATGTTTCCATGTTGAGGTATTGTACGTTTGTAAGTAATGCTGTGATTATTAAAAGTTTAAATAATAAAAAAAATAAAAAAAAAGGACTATTGAATAATAGTAATATCTCCTGGCTGTTGGGCAAAGGTAACCACCCCCGGATTTAATGGAAAGCCAGTGAATATCTGAATGTACCATTCCTGGTTAAACATTTTGCTGGTATTATTATTATTACCCAGCTTCTCAAACAAAGACATTTTACATCATTCTCATTAGGATTAATCAATGCCATGCAGGGTTGACTTAGCCTTTCATCCTATGCGGTAGATAAAATGAGTATTACCGTGTTTGCTCGAATATAAGACACTTTTTTTTTCAGCGCAAATGCTCTGAAAAAGTCCCCTTGTCTTATATTCGAGGTCGTCTTATGGTCTGACCTCAAATCGAGGTCGAGCTGCAGGGGAACTGGATCCCCCTCTTAAGCAGCCGGTGGATGTCTGCGCAATGCATGCAGACATCCTCCGCTGCTGCTTGGGACATCCATCCGGATTCTATGACGGAAGCAGGGAGATCATGTAACCTCTCTCCCTGGTGGCTAGTGGGGGCAGCCGGGGGATGTCTGAACCATACGTGCAGACATCCTCCACTGCTGCCCGGCACAGCAGTCTGTCATAATAGACGGAAGAGTCGTGCAGCATGGAGGATGTCTGCACGTATCGTCATCCAGCCTTGGGGGGAGGGATAGAGCCAGCAATAGGGGAGAGAGGGGGAGCCAGCAGTGGTTAAGCCTGGGGGGGGGGGGGGGGGGGGGTAGCATTGGGAAAGTCTGGGGGGTAGGGGCAGCATTGGCACATAAAATGAAAAAAAAAGAAGAAATGCATTTTTTTATATTATGATTTTTTAATTAAATATGAAAAAGCAATTTACATGTGAATATATACAAGTTAAACTTTTTCCTATAGGTTAGTCTTATATTCAGGCTTTTCGTTTTTTTCCTAAAGGAATATCCAATGTTTGGGGGGTCATCTTATAATCAGGGTTGTCATATATTCGAGCAAATATGGTAATTAAATTGGATCCCCTGGATGATGGGAAAAAAAATATGTATATTTTGATGGGGTAGATTCAATGCCAGCCGTCAACTCAATAGGGGAGCCAGGGGCTGTGCAAGTGCCCCTGGGGCTGCTATAAATAAATGGCGGGGTGCTACCAAAATTCCTCTGACACCTCGAAAATAAACAGACTCAAAAGATGTGTAAATGTCCCTGACTCCACAGAAAATATACATGATGAGGTCAACCCTTATTTTTATAGAAAATGTGGGTTATTTTTCACTTCCATTGTAAAAAAGTGAAAATAGGATGCACAACCTGACTGAATGCAAAAAGAAATGAAAAATAACATTGTGCCTGTAACCTGCTTTCTGGCAAGTATGTAACAGAAGCTCACATCTTCATACCATGGAGGGGTTATGCAGGTGAGCAGTCCAGTGTGTAGATATGGCTATTTGGTATTCCAGACTACATTTCCCATCAGAACACATCAACCCTGCACTTTTCTGATCTGGAGACTGCACTCCCCACATTACAGCAGTTTGGTATTATGCTGAACTCAGCTATATAGAGTGGACTTTATTCCAGTTCCATATAGCACTGAGGAACCCTGTCATTTTATGACTGCATCCAGGTTGTATAACCTTGGTAGTGTTTATATTATTTCCAAGTATTATTCACAATTGTACGTGTTTTTACAAGTCGTATCATTTTTGCAAGCACACTGCTCTTGTGTATTTCTGATGGTTTTCAAGTGTCCATGTTCTGTGCGGTTTGGTTAATTTGCATTTTTCTTTTTCAAATAAAAAGTCCTTGGAGCTTGCCATTCTCCTGGTAGCTGCATGGCTTATGGCTATGAAGAGGTTATGTCTATTTATTTAATTCCTGTGACATGTTTTCAAACACCAGATTACACCTTAGTTTATCATCTTATTTTCAGACAAAAACAATAAAGGTATATAATGTGAAATAAAAATAGAAAAAAAGTATCGCCTTAGAATAAAGAGGAACTGAATCCTCTAATCAGTTTTAACCAGGAAGAAGGCCACTTCCCCTTTAATTAAAAAAAAACAAAGACTAGAGGACTGCCATTCTATAGAGCATAGCTCCATCGTGGTGCCACAACCATGATCCACACCAACATCACTCAACCAACTGTTGAGGAGGACATGAAAACAAAAGACATGTTCAGTATCTCACATATTGAGCACGTGTTCGGTATCTCTCACACATTGAGCACGTGTTCGGAATCTCTCACATGCATCACGTGTTCCGTATCTCTCACATGGAGCACATGTTCGGTATCTCTCACATGGAGCACGTGTTCAGTATCTCTCACATGGAGCACGTGTTCGGTATCTCTCACATGGAGCACGTGTTCGGTATCTCTCACATGGAGCACGTGTTCAGTATCTCTCACATGGAGCATGTGTTCGGTATCTCTCACATGGAGCACGTGTTCGGTATCTCTCACATGGAGCACGTGTTCGGTATCTCTCACATGGAGCACGTGTTCAGTATCTCTCACATGGAGCACGTGTTCGGTATCTCTCACATGGAGCACGTGTTCAGTATCTCTCACATGGAGCACGTGTTCGGTATCTATTACATGGAGCACGTGTTCGGTATCTCTCACATAGAGCACGTGTTCGGTATCTCTCACATGGAGCACGTGTTCAGTATCTCTCACATGGAGCACAGTGGCGGATCCAGGGGGGGGGGGGGGGCAACGGGGCAATTGCCCCCCCCGAGAAGAGAGGAAAAAAAAAAGACACTTTAAAAAAAAAAAAACGCGCTTGCAGGCAGAGACTGAGGTGACAAGGGATCGGAAGATCCCCCTCACCTTCTCTGCCTGCCGGCAGGCTGCACGGGGAGCTGAACAGGCAGCACAGAGAAACCTCCGTGCTGCCTGTTCGGCTCCCCATGCAGTGTGCCGACACGGAAGTGCCGACAGGTCACGTGACCGGCGCGCTGACGTCATACGCGCGCCGGGTCACGTGACCTGTCGGCACAACCATCTGTGAGACGAACAGGCAGCATGGAGAAGACCATGCTGCCTGCCACTAACCACCAGGGAAAGGTAAGTGCTGGGGAGATGGGGGGAATGTACTGGGGAAAGAGGCAGGGGCTTATTAATGATAGGAAACACTGGCATATTACTGGGCAAATTGGCAGAGGATATTAAATGGCAAATAACTGGCATATTACTGTGCAAATTGGCAGGGGATATTAAATGGCAAATAACTGGCATATTACTGGGCAAATTGGCAGGGGATATTAAATGGCAAATAACTGGCATATTACTGGGCAAATTGGCAGGGGATATTAAATGGCAAATAACTGGCATATTACTGGGCAAATTGGCTGGGGATATTAAATGGCAAATAACTGGCATATTACTGGGCAAATTGGCAAGGGATATTAAATGGCAAATAACTGGCATATTACTGGGCAAATTGGCAAGGGATATTAAATGGCAAATAACTGGCATATTACTGGGCAAATTGGCAGGGGATATTAAATGGCAAATAACTGGCATATTACTGGGCAAATTGGCTGGGGATATTAAATGGCAAATAACTGGCATATTACTGGGCAAATTGGCTGGGGATATTAAATGGCAAATAACTGGCATATTATTGGGCAAATTGGCTGGGGATATTAAATGGCAAATAACTGGCATATTACTGGGCAAATTGGCAGGGGATATTAAATGGCAAATAACTGGCATATTACTGGGCAAATTGGCTGGGCATATAAAATGGCAAATAACACTGGCATATTACTGGGCAAATTGGCAGGGGCATATTAAATGGCAAATAACACTGGCATATTACTGGGAAAATTGGCAGGGGCATATTAAATGGCAAATAACATTGGCATATTGGGAAAATTGTCAGGGGCATATTAAATGGCAAATAACAGTGGAATATTATTGGACAAATTGGTTGGGGCATATTAAATGGCAACTAACACAGGCATATTATTGAGCAAATTGGCAGGGGCATATTAAATGGCAACTAACACTGGCATATTATTGGGCAAATTGGCTGGGGCATATTAAATGGCAACTAACACTGGCATATTATTGGGAAAATTGGCTGAGAGAGCCATACATGGGAAGGGAGAAGAGAGAGACATAAATGGGATGGCAGATGAGAGACAGACAAATATGGGATGGCAGAGGAGAGACAGACAGATATGGGAAGGGGAGAGGAGACAAACAGACATGGGAAGGGAGAGGAGAGAGACATAAATAGGAAGGGAGAAGAGAGAGACATAAATGGGATGGTAGAGGAGAGACAGACAGACATGGGATGGGAGAGGAGAGACAGAGAGATGGGAAATGAGAGAAGAGACATATGGACATGGGAAAGAAGAGGATACATAGACGGACATGGGAAGGAAGAGGAGAGAAACGGGCATGGAAGGAAGAGAGACAGAGGGACACGGGGAGTGAGAGGAGTGCGACAGACATGGGAAGGGAGAGGAGCGTGACAGAAGGACATGAGAGAGAGGAAAAGACAGACGGACATGGGAGAGAGGATAAGACAGACGGACATGGGAGAGAGGATAAGACAGAAGGACATGAGAGAGAGGAAAAGACAGACGGACATGGGAGAGAGGATAAGACAGACGGACATGGGAGAGAGGATAAGACAGACGGACAAGGGAGAGAGGAAAAGACAGACGGACATGTGCCCCTCCAGAGATCAGACTCTGGATCCGCCCCTGATGGAGCACGTGTTCGGTATCTCTCAATCACATGGAGCACGTGTTCAGTATCTCTCACATGGAGCACGTGTTCGGTATCTCTCACATGGAGCACGTGTTCAGTATCTCTCACATGGAGCACGTGTTCGGTATCTCTCACAGGGAGCACGTGTTCAGTATCTCTCACATGGAGCACGTGTTCGGTATCTCTCACATGGAGCACGTGTTCGGTATCTATCACATGGAGCACGTGTTCGGTATCTCTCACACATTGAGCACGTGTTCGGAATCTCTCACATGCATCACGTGTTCCGTATCTCTCACATGGAGCACATGTTCGGTATCTCTCACATGGAGCACGTGTTCAGTATCTCTCACATGGCGCAGGTGTTCGGTATCTCTCACATGGAGCACGTGTTCGGTATCTCTCACATGGAGCACGTGTTCGGTATCTCTCACATGGAGCACGTGTTCGGTATCTCACAATCACATGGAGCACGTGTTCGGTATCTCTCACATGGAGCACGTGTTCGGTATCTATCACATGGAGCACGTGTTCGGTATCTCTCACACATTGAGCACGTGTTCGGAATCTCTCACATGCATCACGTGTTCCGTATCTCTCACATGGAGCACATGTTCGGTATCTCTCACATGGAGCACGTGTTCAGTATCTCTCACATGGCGCAGGTGTTCGGTATCTCTCACATGGAGCACGTGTTCGGTATCTCTCACATGGAGCACGTGTTCGGTATCTCTCACATGGAGCACGTGTTCAGTATCTCTCACATGGAGCACGTATTCGGTATCTCTCACATGGAGCACGTGTTCAGTATCTCTCACATGGAGCACATGTTCGGTATCTCTCACATGGAGCACGTGTTCAGTATCTCTCACATGGAGCACGTATTCGGTATCTCTCACATGGAGCACGTGTTCAGTATCTATCACATGGAGCACGTGTTCGGTATCTCTCACATGGAGCACTTGTTTGGTATGTCTCACACAGAGCATGTGTCCAGTGTCTCTCACATTGAGCACCTGTCTCATTAAGACTTCCAAAGAAAAGCAAATCAAGCAGAATAGCAGACATTTAGTCTCCTCTCACTAATAAAGTGATGGTTTTAAATGTTTATTGACATGGATAGAACTATTCACCTATTTTTGAAATCGAGCTACCATGAAACTCAGTGTAAAAGTGATCATCTTACAAGAATCTTCAGTTAGATCATGGGCATCCACAGGGAGGGGATAAGCGGGGGCACATTCCCCCCATCTCATTGTATCTGCAGCAAGGGAGAGAGAAGCAGTAGGCTGCTTAGGTTAGTTTAACTTGATATATAGATATAGTTTTTTTCAGGGCCATCTTTGCCACAGAGCAATAAGGGTAAACTGCTCTGAGTTGACACACCGCACGGTCCACTAGTTCTGCTATTTGAGCCCTATAATTTGGATGACAGGTTGGATGACATTATGCTGGTTTAAATGATTATTAATTTTATTTTACCTTACCCTTTCCCTAACTCACCACTAAAACCCCTTTCATTATGGTATTGCCCCAGTTCCCTTAGCTACTTCCAACTACCATTGACTTCATTCACCCCATTGGCTATTAACATAACCTATTGGCCAGCTTCCCTTAGATCCCTCCTTTCATCCTATTGGTCTCTCTCCCATTCACTCTGACTTCCTTTACTTTGGGATTGGCTGGTTTTTGTTTATTCCCTCCACTTTATTCATGTTTCTTCTGTCTGTTCATGCTGTTAACTGGTAAGAAGATCATTATTTTGTAACCCTTTTCATGCTACACCAACCAGAGATTGGATTCTAAAATAAAAATGGAGTTAATTAGACTACATTTCCCATGACTATTAGCCAGTATGTTAAGTATCATGGGAAATAGAGTACTCAACAACTAGAGTGCCAAAGGTTAGGTATTATATAATGTGCTGTGGAATGCACATCACATGATTCTCAGCAATCCATGTAATAACAGCACCTGTAGTGCCAAAGGTTAGCCATTATTGCTGTATAACTACCAGGTTTTAGTTTTTAACCAGATCTTTATGTTCCTTTTTAATGCCTCTAAATTCCCATTTTGTAATACTTCCCAGTGTTTGCTGTGCATCACAGAGCTGCACTACACAACACAACATTAACATGTGTTGACTGCAACTTCCATTAAGTTAAGCAAGTAACATTGCTAGTTGCTAACTGTGCAATGGGGTTACAGAAAAGTCTACAGCACAAACACAAGCTTTTGTTTATTGCATCTTCAATAACATTCAACCAGACATATTTCTAGCCTAACTATTGGATTTGTAGTTACAGACTGGGATTGTTACACTGCACACTAACTTCTTTATTGTTGAGCTCAGCTCCCATGACATACGGCCAGCCCATTACTGGCTGAATACCATAGGAATTTTAGACTAGAGTAATAGTGGCTAATCCTTACCACCCCAGCTACTGTAGACTTCCCATGAGGTATAATCTGGTCTGTTAGCTACTACTACCATGGTCATATAATTGTCCTAGTGATGGCTAACTTTTGTAACATTTGCCTCCCACCTGAACCAACAAAGGTAAACAATGGGGAAGAGGTATGAGGTATTGTGGGTACCAGGCAGGATATTTTGTTCTAATAGCGTGAAATGCGTTGACCTGTCAGAAGTTGAGTTCTGCCCCCCCACGATATCGCTTTGACTGTTATTGATTCCATTTCTCTCACCAATTTTCTTCAATAAATTGCTGATTTCCACACACCGTGAGTCCATTCTATTTATATTCTCCGCCCCCTCCCCGGAAAAAAAAAACCTGTGGACGCCCATGATTTGGATTATCACAGGTCCGACCTAGGATGGATGCATGACTCGCATAAGCACATGGCCCAGCCTCCTAATCTCATGCGCAAGCTCTTTTACGGATCTGACCAAAGATTCTGCCAACATAAGTGACAGCTCAGTAGCAAGGCAGCCTGGACATCTTAGAATTCCACAGAAACACAAATATCTTTTGAATGGTGCAGCAGTGTTCCACTGCCAGTTTTGATCAGGCAGACGGGGGCTTTTATTAATATGAAAATATTATTAGCCACCAGGGAATTTGGAGACTAACCAAATGCTACATACACTTTATATGGCATCTCCCTGGGGAAAAAAAATACTACTAAGTAGGATTTAGGAATAATTATAGACAACAGTATGAAACGTCAGTCAGCAGCTACAAAGGCCAAAAATAGATTGGCATGTATAAAAAGGGGTAATGATGCACAGGGGGAGGATATCTTCTTTCTTCTTTACAAGTCACTGGTTGGACCTCACCTTGAAGATGCAGTGCAATTCTTGGCACCGGGCATTATGAAACTAGAAAAAGTGCAAAGCAGGACTACAGAATTAATAAGGGGATTGGAAGATCTTAGTTATGAACAGAGACTAGAAAAATTGAATTTGTGTACTCTAGAAAAACGGTGTCTTTGAGGGGATACTATACATACAGGGCCAATATAAAGAGTTCTACAGTGACCTGTTCATTATCAGAAATGTACCAAAAACAGTAGGTCACCCTTGATAAAGGCTTTTATTGCCGAAACGTCGGGTCGACTTCCGTGTGTGCAGTCCTCTTGTTGCTGGTCTTTTTCATGAGTTATTTTTCTGCTGAGATTGTGTGCTGATTTGATCAATCTTTTTGTGAAACTTCCACTTCAGTTTCTAATACCATTGTGTAAGTACATAATTCTTTATAATTAAAAGTAAGTTTGTGCTTTTTAAAAAAAATAATTATAACAAATCTGTGGCTCATAGCCCGTAAAGTAAACTGTAGGATTCTCTTTGGAGTGATGCACCTGGATGATTAATTGCCTCTTTTAAGGTGTGACTCTCTAATATCTCATTTACATTAACAGAAATGTACAAAGAACTGAATTTAAGAATAATTTATGGCCAAGAGAGGTGGTGCTTTCAAATGATAGCTTCAACATTAATATTTTAGAGCATGATGACCCAAAGGGAATTCTGATTACCTTTTGGAGTCACAAAGGAATTTCCCCTCTATGTGTCAAAATTAAAAATGAAAGTTTTTGCTTACTTTTGGTTCGACAGCAGGTAGAAGGATAGGTAGAGAGGTTGAACTTGATTGATATGTGGTATTTTTTTCAACTTAAATTATTATGTTACTGTCTTATAAGCCTCTGTAGACTAACACCAATAAGCAGTAATGTAATACACAACATAAGCTACCATATGAGATATTATGATTATCATAGTTGTGTTTTTATTATAAAAGCTGTTATTACTAGTACCGCTATATTCCATATGAAACAATAGAAATACAAAGAAAACCATAGTGTAGTACGTATAATTCAAAGTGATAATAAATTATATGTGGTATCACACTCACAAATACAATTGAATGTCCAAAGCAGGGTTCAGAAGATGAATAGCCTCTCTACGCATTTCGCCAAGCACTCTCGGCTTCAGGAGAAATGGCTCTGAGGCCATTTACTACTCTATGTGCCTTTTACTTCTTTGCATAGAATATCACCCCCAGGATTCTTGAAGAAGGTCTGGACCAACTATTAATTGAGGCCTGACGTTCACTTCTTTTGTAGTGCGATACCACATATAATTTATTTGAATTATACGTACTACACTATGATTTTCTTTGTATTTGTATTGTTTCATATGTACTCTAGTGCAACTTCACCTTTCAACCTATTTTTACATACATGTACTGTGAGGAGTGCTTTGAAGCAGCTGCATTTTCACATGTGCACTCATTTGAAAGTGTTTTGACTTCACCTTTACCTATTGTTATTACTAGTATGTCAGCATTGAGCTATTCAGTTGTCAAAAAAAACAGGTTAAATGTACCTACCACATAGGTTGCCCCCCAGCAACTATTTTACCAGCAAGCTGGTAAAATAGGCTGGTAAAAATGGCTTGCTGCCAATGTTAAGTCAGTGGAGGCAATAGCAGGGCTGGTATTTGTGTGTGGAAAATGTGGCAACCCTACTACCATATGTAATAACATTTACACAAATAAACAGATCCTTAAAATGAGTCTGTGCATTTCTTTTAAAGAGGCATATTCCACATCCACGTTGGTAATTGTGTTACTGTTTATTACATATAAAGTGCCGTATACTAGTCTCCAGAAACTCAGTATCTACAAAAACATACCACCATCCATTTCCTGTGTGTGTTTTTTACTCAATAATTTACATCAGACATCTTCATTTTAACATTGACAGCAGTGAATTGTCTGCTGATTTATTTTGTAAATTTAATGGATTGTTACTTCTTCACACATATGAAAGACAGTTTTTTTTCCTAGTTATGCAAAATTGAGTACCACAGGACAGTGCAAGAAAGCACACTGTCTTGTTTCTTTTCCGCTATCCATCAAGGTTTACACTACATATACAGTAATAGTTTGTTGTACGATAAAAGTAAGCATGGTGGAACCTAACTACTGTGAGTTGGTCGAGAAACTAAACAAATGAAATATTAAATACTACAAACACTGTTTTTAAAATGTGACATTTATGACACAGAGCCCTTTGTTTGCATGCCTCTGGGTACTCTTCATGTGCAATGCATGTCATATTGTAGGATGGCACTGAATTATATTTGATAAACCTGCATGGTCAGTTGACCTCAGTGCATGAACCTAGTCACAGAAATTGCACCACTAGGTTTGTGTATACATTTAACAAGTAGTTGGTATTTTTAAGCACCGTCAAAAACCCTTTCATTTCAAGAGTTTTCATCTAGTTTACAAATGCTTCAAGGATAAATAAATGCATGGATACAGTATACACACGTGTCATTTACATGACGTATAAAAAAAGATAACTGAGATAAACTAGAGCTAACGTTGGTTGTTTTTTTTTTTTTGTAAATGAAAGAGAGTAATTGTTGGCTTCTATTGTGTGTAAATATTACAGTGCATTCATAAAAAAAAAATTCTTTCAAAAGTTACTAGCACCAAAAATGGAATCATAAAGGTCTTATTGGAATTGAAGGTGGGAAAGCAAATAAACCGGAGAAGTCCATCAAGAAAGTAATATTCATGTACCTCTGCTGAAATGATTGAATGTCTCAGCATCAATGGTCAACGTTCAATGAAGAGTTCCCAAGTTTAAATTGTCGCATATCAAGGCAGCTCAGTTACATACTATATAAGAAGCCTGAGAAAGTGGTTGTATTGAGCTGGGTTATTGATCCTGTACCTTGCATATGTCATGAGAAGAAAGTGCTTTTTTTTTTTGTTTAAATTCATAGAAAAATATTTATGAGGGATTGTACCTATTCTATGGGGATCAGTGAGGGGAAAACATTCATGTCTACCTATCGATCTTTGGCTTCATTTTGGTTGGTCTTTGGTCGGTGAATTAATGGAGTAGAATTTTTATTTTCATTTTAAGAATGTCACCCAGTTCACCACTGAGGTAGTCTCTGTCGTGTCTGTCTTCAAGCTGAATAAGCTCTTTCTCCTTGTACAGAGGGACACTGCTGATCTGGAGAGAGTAAACACCAGCCACTGGTTTCTTCTTGGACAGGTGAAGATAGCTTACTCCATCCTTTTGGTTGATCCTAAAGAGGCCATCTTCATTTCCAGAGTCAATTAGGTATCTATTGTGGTTTGTTAGTGTTGTGAGGGCCGGGGTGAGCTCCAGAATTCGTTCTTTGGTGTTCAGATGTGACATGTTGAAGGAAAGGATTACAGTCTTTTCAATGTCCCAGCTTGCCAGACTAACTGGGGATTCCAGCTGAAGTTCCTGGAAGAAAATACAATTGCAAATGATTTGAAATGAATATACTTTGCAACTCACTGTACAATCTAGGCAAAGATATGTATCCTTAATGTAATGTGAGCAAGACTGCCCCCATGTAATATATATTACAATGTATTCATCTTACTGCTTTTGATACAGCATCATTGTTTCTGATGTAGCTGATCTCAGTATCATTTTCACTGGATAACTCTACTCTGTTGCTTGATGTTATCTATACACATGCCTATTTTTACACCCATAGCTATGCATATATGTATATATACACACACACTATATTGACAAAAGTATTGGGACACACCTCTTAATTCTTAAATTCAATAATTGTCACAAGTGTATAAAATCAGTCATTCTAAAGAACTCAGTGAATTCAAGTGTGGTACTGTGATAGGATGCCACCTTTGCAATTTCAGTTAGTGAAATGTCATCCCTGCTAGAAATTCCATGGTCAACTCTAAGTGTCACCGAGTGTTGACACATATGGTGTGTAAAAGTGGTTTATGCTATGCTGATTCCATGCTGGTTCCAAACTTCCACTGGCATTAATATCAGAACAAAAACTGTGTGGCGGGAGCTTCATGGAATGGGTTTCCATGGCCATACAGCTGTATGCAAGCTTCACATCAACAAGTACAATGCCAAGCGTTGGACTAAGTGTATAAAGCATGCCACTAATGTATTTATACCTTTTCAAAACTATACATCTTTTTACGTTTAACCATATATATTGTGGCTAATAAATCTCTATTAAGAACAGGTAGGAGTTGGTAAAACAAAAGTAACTATTTGGAACTAATGGAACATATTTCAGTGTAGAGGTTTGTACTGATTCTCACAATCAACAGTAGCAATGAGAGAAAAGGTTAAGGTGGATAAAAACCAGGATTGTTATTGTGTTGCATCTAGCAATGTATTTGCAATGAAGAATGCGATTTAAACTGATTCCTTGTGATTATTAATGAACTATAGAGTACTTAACATTGTATCCGTTGCAATAACTGTTCCATGGATCAATTAATTTTAGGTGTCACAAAATGAAAGTCAGCCTCCTCAAGCTATTCTCGAAATGTAGTGAATAGAACCAATTACTGCATAGTCGAGAAAATCTGTCATCTTCATAAAAGAGATCCACGGAAAAGTTACTGCAAATCGATGCAATGTTTGTACTCTGAATGTCGACCCACAAAGATGATCCTCCTCAAGCTAGTCTCGAATTTTAGTGAATAGGCCCAATGACTTAACATTGTAAGATTGAGCTTTGCTCTGTGAGTGACTTTTATAAATGACCCTCTTTGTTCCATGAATAACTAACCCATAGCTTGCAAAATATTCCATGTTCCTTTATTTTCCACTACATTTATTTTATTTCAAAAAATGAAGTTTGAGGTCAGATTTACCTCTGCATCACTTGGAGCTGTGTCATTCGCACTCCTCCGCTTCCTGCCTCTCTTGGGATAACCATTGACTTTACAGTCATAGCAACCTTCAGGGGAAAGAGAATTGTCATCTATTTCGCCACTGACTGCATAATCCTGTACTCTGCTGAAGCCAGCTCCGGTCACACAATGTCTAGAAGAAAAAAAAATACAATATAAACATGAATTACATTCTCACTGTAAACCTGTTGAACTGTATTATAGCAATTAAAATACATTACAAACACTAAACATGTTTATTTTCACTTGTGCTTCTTATATGGAAGATATCAATGTTTTTGTTGAAAACATTGCTTTCACATTCTTCCAGAATTTTCAGCAAGTTCCGACATTTAGCAAAACACTGTATCCGTCCATGCTTCTCACACTCAAGTAAATCTACATGGTTCAAAGCCTGAGACTTTCCCTTCTTGTGATGCTTCATTTCTGATTTTAATTGGAAATAAGGATTAGGTGTTATTTTTTCATGAGTGCTCAGTAAACCTGTGTGTTTTTCATATTGTTATGGTCACAAATGCACAATAAAAAGGGACTGGAGTTTAAATTAACATGCATTAATATGTGATTTAACTGCAACAACTTTAGTATGATGATTACTGTATACATTTGTGCAAAGGGACAAGTGAAAGTTGGGCCATACATTTTTACATTTTGCGCAGTGCTTTCCTACAAATGATGGTATCTCTACACCCAGTCATATTGAGAAAGCAAGGCTTTCATATCAAGTATTTGCAGTTCTTACCCTTGTCCTATTCGGAAGTATCCAGGTGGGCACCCACAGACATAGCCTCCTTCTGTGTTAGAGCAGCCATAGCTGCATGGTGCTTGGGAAGAGCATTCATTGACATCCTGGCAAGAACCAGCAAATTGCTCAAACTGAAATCCTGTTGGGCAGATACACTTAAAACTGCCCAGTGTGTTATGGCAGGATGCCCCTCCACAGGCATGGCTGCTCAGGCACTCGTTTTCATCTGTAACAAAGCAGTGTCATTTGTCGTTACATAATCATACATTAGTCATAAAGTAAATCATTAGCTCAGAGCAGTGTTAACCAAATGTTTATTGTGGAGTTCCATATAGACTTATAGGTTAAGAAGTCGGACATTATTAACGTCATACAATAGAACCTGTGGGCTTGAGGGCTACATCAGGCCGCCAGTTGTACATCAATGGCTTAGAGTATAATATTTCTCTCTAGTGGTGCTTTTCCAAAAGAGCACTTAGCTGTCTTACATCCCCTGCTAAAGAATCATGGAGCAGCCAGCTGTTTGGGACTCAAGCCAGATTGACGCACCACATTATAGTTCAGTTCATTTTTTGTTTGTGCACTGTTTAGATCATTTTGTAAAAGAGCTGTATGTAAGCTGCAGATGCCTTGCTCAAAGAAAATAATTAAACATGAATTGATTCAATTTGTCTTGTATTTTGGCAAGTAGGTTACTGAGAGTAACAGAAAAAAAAAACACTTTGATTTTTTGCATCATTGTGAACCAATCAGAACAAAGCTGGAATTCAAATCATCAACAGTAGCCAAAAGTTTACAGAAAGAAAAAAATAATGGTACCCTCCTGTCTCCCTGGAGCTTTATTAGTAAATTAACTCTTATAGTTTTTCCACATTTATTTGATCTTTTTTAAATAGACTGTATTACATAAGCTGCCACAAAGCTGATGCATCACTGTCCTCTTAAAGTGTCCTTACTACAGATTAATATTTCCATCTCAGAAAAGCAGCTGGAGCCAATTGCCAATGCCTAGGGTGAAAATTTAGGGTATACGAAATGACATCACCATTCACATAATACTCTGAATGCCACATAGCTGCTTCCTGATTCATAACACTGCTCCAATCTGGCGAGTAGTTCTTCTCAAACCTACATGGAAAGATGTCTAGACTCTTTGTGAAATGATCTTGATTATACATCTAACTGACACCTGCCCACAGCCCCCAAGAACACAATTATATGCTTGTTAAGGGGAAATGGGGTGTAGATAACACAAGCTGTATATTATTAATATGTTATAATTATATATATATAATGATATGTAGGTGATAGAGCCGAGTGTACGGTGGTGACAGAGCCAGACATTTCAAGGAAGTCAGAGGTTGTGCACCTCTGGTAGTTTTCTTTTCCTTGGTTGTCAAGTGGCAGGAAGATGATGATAGCTACCCCACAATCATCAGAGTGGAGGTTTACCATGCAATGCAAGAGAACAGACACAGAGAGAGTCTGCCTTGTTCTTTATAATGTATCAGTGAATCTGTAATGCCTTAGCAACTTTAACAGTAAATGATAGGGATGGGAAATAATGAAGGAGCACGAGTCTTCTCACTGCTTACTTTACTCAGTATAATGTATGACTAAGCTGAGCAATTATATGTCAATTCTGATTAATGCCCTTTTGATCTTAGTGCTTGGCCTTTTTTTCTGTATGCATAGCCATGTTCTTTGTGTTTGACTTATATGCAGCCATAAGCTGTAACCGAAAGAGTAAATTGTACTTACCAACACACTGATTCCACTGGTAGTGCTGTTGGTAGCCCTGTGGGCAGCTACATCTATAACCTCCAATGATGTTTTGGCATCCATGCTGACAGCGATGGCTCCCATCACACTCATCAACATCTATAAATCAAGAGGTGTCATCAAATCTTTGCTTTCTACCTACTATTCATAAACCAATTATTTTACATGTGTACTAAGCTAAAAAGCAACAACACACACAACCATCATTTCCTGATCATTTCCCATAATTTACCCATAATTCAGGATATTTTGTATTTTATTACAAACTCAAATCCCTGTCTTCACATGCATAATGAAGGGATGTATTGAATAAAGTGTAACAGATACACATTGTAGTGTCTGAACAATTATACAACTATTAGAAATAACATCTATGCTACAAACTAATGAATGACACGGGCTGGATTTAGTTATCTTTTTCATTTTTGCTTATTTTGCATTCCATTAACCTTTGTTGTAACTTGTTACCTTCCTGCATGTTTATTAGTCCACTACTCTCCACCACTGGAAAGTATTACTTTAAATAGTATAAAACCTTTATTTTGCTGTCATTAAAATCATAAAAATTGCAAAAAAGGAGCTGATTCAAGGGATATCAGTGGCTAATTAGCATATGTGCCACATACGCAATGAGCACATTTTTAAAGGAACTCTGTCATCAGTCCTCACCCTGTGAATATAGAGCATGTACATGTGTCAAAAATGATCTATACATTGTGTTAGCAGAATTGCCCCACAAATGCATATAATAAGCAAAAAAGGTCTTAATATACCAAATAACATCTTTCAATAAGAAACGTGTAATTTGCATATCAAGCCACAAGGTGACACCACAGACACACCTTTCTCTTAATTTGTGCTTTTGTGATTTTTTAAAATCATATTCAGTATAATAAATGTTTAGATGACTGAGTCTCTTTAAATTAGCAATAAACATATATTTTAAAAATGAACAGACAATGGTTTAAATGTACATGTTGAACCAATGCAAAGGAAGATAAGATGTAGTTTTGCACATATGAGGCTTTGTTAGAACCTAGACTTGTGTATATATATATATATATATATATATATATATATATATATATATATATACTTATACTACAACTGCCTACAAACAATAAGAATTAAAAAAGAATGTTTGGTCTGGCAAACCTAACAATGCTAACCAGCTCTTTAAATGTATGCACATAGTTGTAACTGCAAGCTCAGGACTTCAGGAAAGATAAGCCCTGGGGTATTGTTTTGGCAAGAGTAAACTGACACGGCTAAAAAAGAATACTGAAAGATTCATTATTCGAAGAAAAAGACAATTAAAAAATCTAAAAGAACATTTCAAGTGTTAAAAAGGAACAACTGGCATTAAAAGACAACTAAACTAGCCCTACACATTGCAGACCCCGGTCAGTCAATCATGGCAAGCCCACTGTGATTGGCTGTGCATGCGCTAATACTGACTGTCAGTGTGCGCCAGTTTCCATACCAACTGTGTATTAGCTGTGAGACTCAGCTGAGAGTAAACCGAGTTTTCTTGAAAGCATGTGTTTTAACCATCCTTTTAGAGATATTACATGGAAACGTTCCCCGTCTAAATATAGACAAGCTACCAAATAGTCTCTAAGAAGTAATATTTTGATCTCTTATTTATGCAGGGCTTACAATGGATTACTCAGTATGAATTGAGCAAAGAGGAGCAATTAGATTTAGTAGTATAATTCGAATACCTTCACATGCTGCTCCACTCGGATCCATAGAAAAGCCACGCTGGCAATCACATGAATAACTTCCAGGTGTATTTTGGCAGACACCCTTTGCCCCACATAGGTTAATTTCTGCGGCACACTCGTTATTGTCTAAAATGCAAAGAATTTAAAAAAAAAACTTGTTATCTAAAGTAAGGAGAAAATACTTTGTTTTTAGACACACATCTCCAAACCAAGCTTCGGTGGCTATAGCCAAGCCTTACTGTAGCAAAATTTCTTGCAAATATATAAAATGAATTGTTATTTTAAGTAAACCTCAAGGAAGACCATCATTTAATTTATGTGTTTGCAGGAGATTTTTTTTGCACAATTTACTGATTAAATAAAATGTATTCACTCCCTGAGGCAACTCTGTGTTGTCTACACAGATGGGATGGCACAGGTTTACGTACACTACTAACTAATTAATAAAAAGTACTAAAATTAACAAAGATGAGTATCACCAAATAAAACAAGTAACTCGGGCTTTCAGTCTGGTCAGGGGCTTCCTCTGTGTAGTTGTAAACAGAGTAGGGTGCTTCAGAGTAAACTCTGTGCCTCCAAGATAGCACAGCTTGCTTGCTTTAGTGATTTATTTTTAAATATGAAAGGTGCTCAAGGGAACATACAGTGGAAATAGCAAAACAAAGCTAGCAAAAGACGCGTTTAGTAACCTTATAAGTAAGTGCCAGCAAGAAATGCTTTAACCTTTTGCTGGCTTTGTTTTTCTATTTTCACCACAGTAGTAATGACTAATCTAAACCTATTCTTTTGTCCATTGTTTTAGTTACTGTTATTTGTTTTTTCCTTTTTTTTTTTTTTTTTTATAAAATAAACTGTTAGGGCATTTAAAAAGAACAAAAAATGATAAAGAAAAGTCTCTACGTCAGAGCTTACTATTAGGAATTCTTTGCAAGTCTGCATTTTCCACTTCATATTTTGAATTTTCTGAGATGTAAGTTATTTAAAGGACCATGTTTCTATTGGATGTACTCACCGATACAGGCAGTATGATGCTGTGTGAATCCAGGGGGACATTTACAAGTAAAGCCACCCAATGTATTAACGCAAATAAACTGGCAATTGTGCTGCTTAGTGGCACATTCATCAAGATCTGAAAAACAAACACAGAAACTCATAGTATAAAAATAATTATGTGAATATGTAAAATTAAACTTTACCAACACATACATACCATACGGGAGCATGTCCCAGGATGCAGCAGGTGGAACCAAAAGGGAACAGGGTTAAGTGACGTCTGGTGAAGTCACAACATTGCTCTACGCAGCGAGACTGAGCTCCAGCTAGCACGGTACAAATACCAAGTGTCTGGAGCTCACTACTTTGTGTTTACACTCTATGGAGGTAACGAATAAAAAATCCTGCACTGCAAATTGTCAGGAAAGGTATAAAAAGGTTAAGTTGCTGTTTTTTATGTATAACTGCGATTGCGACTTTTTTTAAAATCCTGACACTTGTCAGTGCGGGAGAGGAAGCACCTCCAAACTGTGTTAGGTGGAGACTCCATGACACTAATAAGCCACTTTTCAGTGCCTGATTTTTTTTATACATTGGCTGTGCCGACGCAATGAGTGCCGACACAACCAAAAAGTAAGTGACCACCAAATGCTAAAGTAGTCTGCTTTAAACATAGGCACACATGCAGATAGCACCATTATTTGGAGCTATCTAAGTGTGTGCCGTGTTTATACATGACCTTCTAAATATCTTAAATAGTTTAGATGCAATGCAGACCCAAATTTGACAGGACCAGACACTAAAAACGTACCAATTTAAATTTCAATACAATTTTTTTTAAAAATGGGTTTTCTTTACTTCCTTCCTTTCTCTTTCCATTATTAAAATAATGATTTAATCATATTTTTTAAATAACAAAGCCTCTGTTGTTCTTTGCTGTTAATGGTAATATTTTTAATAACTACAATAAGCAATGGCACTTTAAATTATTCTCTAATGGAATGGATTTAGCCAACCAGATAACAAAATAAAATCTAGATTGTCTGTTTACCATTATAAATACAGTGCGATAAATAAAACTGAGTAGGAAACAGTAGCATTCCTTCATTATATCAAATTTGTTATTATATATATTTATTTACAATATAGCAATTTTTTAAAATTCTTCTACCCTTATCTCCTCTTCCCATTCACACCTACAGTCTCTCGATATAAAAGTCCCATCAACAGAATCTTCAGCTATCTCCCTTCCCTCTCAATCTCAAGTCCTCTATAGTGATGATGTATTATAGTTAAATAAGACACATCCCTTTACTTTACTAAGTACTGCATACATTTACTCAGTAAATATTGCCACTTTGTATTTTCACACACTTAACAATCATTTTATTACTGAAAAGAGACGATTGGATCTTTAGACCAGCAATAGGTAATCAAAGGTTAATAATGTTCCCAAATAAGAATGATAAGTTAAAAATAAAAAATGTGAAAAACTGTTTAAAAAATTCCACAAGGAATTAAACTATTTAATACAAGTTATGTATTTTCATGTTATTTCTCTTCAAGTATCGAGACCACAATTAAACCTGTTCTGATTTAAGCTTTTTCTTCCTAATTTATTAGCATACATTCATAGGCACAATACTTCACCTTTGCAGCTTCTTCCATCCTCTTGCAGAATATAACCCCGAGGACAAGAACACTGGAAACTTCCATCCGTATTTTTGCAGATAAAGTTGCATGGTTTAGGAGATTGATTGCATTCATCGAGATCTGTAATTTTATCAACAACACATATCAACACATCTCATCCGCCATGTAACGATTAAAGAAACCTTGTGTCTGTAAAAAAGCTGCAACTTTGTCATATATGGAGTAAGGTCTCAGTGATGGTACTAACCTCTGAGACTTCACTCACCAATGGCATTAATAAGGATACTTGATGTGAACTAAATTGACTGTGAATTTTCTCCATTCTCAAAACATTTTCATGGATTGGCCATAATATTTTTGTGTCTTAGATCTATTGACTTGTTTCCAGATTTTCTGAATATACTTCTGACTTGTACTTGGGTCTACTCCCCCAAAGTATAAATAAGCTTTATAGAGAAAAATAAATCAGGTTTTCTGAAATAATGATGGTGGATCTAACTATATTCATATTATCAAAGGCATTTACCTGAGGACCCCTGTCCATGTATGTTGTATACTTACCAATACATGAGGTGCCAGTTATATCTTGTGTGTAGCCTGGGTTGCAGTGACATTTGTAAGTTCCTCGTTCATTAACACATTGTCCATTGCGACAAATACCATGAAGTACCTCACATTCATCAATATCTGTACGAAGTGACAGAAAAACATTTTTTATTAATAACCAGAGAAATCACCAGCCATTCTGTAAGATTATCTCCTCCAATATGTAACAAAGTTAGCCTAGTGTCATTTGTTGCTATACATTTCAGAGGGGTTACAAATCTTGAGTTTTGTACCAACTCCCTTCAGATATAATTACAAGTCAATCAGTTTGGAAATCAGGTGATTTCCCTTTGTGGGATCGGAACTGCAAATTAAAGTATATGTCCAAACATGCTTGCAAGGAAAACTGTCTCATGGCTGATTAGTGGCAAGTAATTCATTAGAGGATAGGATGTAGGATGGATGGTAGGTTTGGTGCTAAATTTGTCGGATGGATACAGGAGTTTTCTTTGCATATATTGTTATATATATTCATTCTAATGTAGACATAACTTGATATGTGTATGTTACATGTTTTTCTCCATGCACACAGTAAACAATTACCTTCTCCGCCTGTTGTGAATCCCCTACCATGAGGGCAGAGCTTTCTATACTGCACAGTTCCTTGGAACGGGCAAATCTCACAATTTACACTCCATCCTCTGCCAGAGCTGCAGCAGCATTCAGACTTAGTGACAGAGTTTCTGGTGGAGGACCCCATCTGACACATGGTATGCAACACGTCGGTGAAGCAATAGCCCAATCTGTTGTCTGTAAAATAAACCACAATGCATAAATAAATAGGTTCCAAAGCATTAAATTACATTATGAATATGTAAACAACAAGGCTCTAGATATTGCAGATATAGTTAACTAAGTGGAAATACCTCCGTAACGTTCAACCTTTTTCAGCATCTGTATTTGCTTATTGAAAAAAGGCAATGTAAATCAACTTGATATATAGTCCCTTTTTTTTTAATTATTATTTTTGCATTCAAAAACATTTTCTTATAACATCAAATAGTCGTTTTATAACTAAAAAATGTTTTAAAAAACCCATATCAATTCTGGCAAGATGACCCGCAAAGACATAATAAAACACAAATAAAGCATACAATACAATAAATGTTCAGTTACCGGGTCATTTTCCTAGCTCTGACCCTTCTCATATGTATTATATTTGGTATTTTTAAACGCTTTTGTAGTATATTTTGAGGCCTAAACGTTTCTATCTTCTAGTTCATTCCATTCATAATCCATTCCTTCCATATGTGTAAGTCTGCAAACCTCTCTGCGTTTTGAATTGATAGAGGAGCTGATGTTTCAGGTGTAGCCATAAAAAACTTTGTTTGATATTTATTGAATTATCTTATTGTTTTAAAAATGAACTGAATTCTAAAACTGAATTTATGTCCACTAATTATCTTATAGGTAGACTGCAAGCACTCTGTATTAGTACTTGTTAATTAAAATGCAGACACATCTAAACTTATGAAAACAATTCTCCTGTTAAAATACTATTGCATTTTTATGAAGAATAAATAAATAGTTAAATAAATTTTAGATGGCTTCTGTTCTTATTGGATGTGTGGGCTTCCCGACTATGAATAATAAGTAATGTGCACCCACATCATTTAAAGGCAGAACCAACCAGGATTTGCATTTCATCGAAATTATATTTGTATTTACAATTTTATTTGTTACAGGTACTATTGATACTATACATCCATGATACAGTTAGAAAATAATTTTAAAGAGAAAATAAATAGAATGAAATGCAGGACAATAACTACAAACACAAACTAATATAAGGTTGTCTATGTGTGTTAGTGGAGAACGTTTTTGTATATGATTTTGTACTGTATGCTAAAAATCTATTGATGGGACAGCAAAGTAAAATGTAAGCACCTTCTAACACTGTTTGAATCCTACCATTAATTATCATTATCATTACATCTAAATACCTTTCATCTCAATATCTGATAAGCTTAGTGCATCTCCCCTTAAACTACCAAGTGATTAGAATACTTCCTAAACAGAATTCGGTCTATATATGAAAAACTAATATGTAAAGATCTGTGGTTCTCAGGGCAGAATCTGAACTGATGAAACATCAGCATAGAGTAGAAATGCCTGTACTTACCGACACACTCTGTCTCTGTAGCACTTGTATTAAATCCTTCAATGCAGTCACATTTGTAGCTTCCAACGGTGTTCACACATCTTCCATTTTCACATATATTTGGTTTCTGACATTCATTCAGATCTAATGTAACAAGAAATATGTGATTGTTTTAGTAAATAGTTTTATGTTATGTTGCTCATCAGGTAAGTGTTTTGTGGTCTTATTACAGTAATTAAGGTTATCCTACAAAATGATGAGGGCAGGATAAATACAGTTGCCATTGTTTGCCGAGATGCTAAGGATTCTTGGTAATGACAAGCACATCAAACAATACATTTTCTGGGGTATCTCTCATTATACAGTGCCACTTTGATTTACCTGTACATCCTTCACCATCTAATCTGCGTTGGTAGCCTGGTCCACATATGCACATATATGTCCCAACTAGATTTTTGCAGGTCATTTGCTTTGATTCACAGTCATGTGTTTCTTCTTCACACTCATCTTGATCTGTAAGACATTACACATCACACAGTGTTCAAGATCCATTGCTGGCCTGCATAGTGCACTGTACCTGGTTAATCAACTGAAATTGCCTTTCATTTTAACATTAGGAGTATAGAAATGAAGGAATGGGAATTACAGCAAAATATGAAAAGTAACATATTAAACATGTATTAATGAAGCAATATATTACAGTGTTTGAAGTGCAAATAAAATGAGCCAGATGGTTCTTATTTAGAGCATCATTGCCGTGACTTCCTATTTCTCTGGAATAACATGTCCCGAAAGTCTGTTATTCATTAATTTTAGTGTTTACTAGTTCACTGGTTGATTCTATTATGAATTATGCAATATAACATTATGACTCGCTTTAAGAAACTTGTGGAGTGCCGCTTTGCACAACTCACCTTTGCACATTCGTTTGTCCTCTCGAAGAACATAACCAGATGGGCACTTGCATTCATAAGATCCATATGTGTTGACACAGCGGAAGGCACACAACAGCGGGTTTTGGGCGCATTCATTAACATCTAAATGATTAAAAATAATATTATCAATGTGGAATGTGCTACACATATTTTTATACAAAAGCTAATGTTTAGAATATTGTTCTGGATTCTTACTCCAACCTTCTAAGCAATGTTTATTCTTGAACAGCTTGAACAAAATACATGGTCAAAATATCACTCAGTGTGCTGAAACTTCCTATTTAATCTACAAGGCATACTGAAGTTGGGTGAAGGTTGATTTAAAGGGACTGGCTAGTGCCCAAAATGTATCTTCAAAATATTAATGAATATTAATGTGCTTGAAAAGTACTTTAAAATGCATGTCTTACATTTTGCATTGCTTAAAATATAAAATACTTACAGCTAGAAGAAATTGTGAAATTACAGCAGTTTGCAAGAAACAAGGACTGCCCACACTAGATGAGTAAAAGTCATTTCCTTTCTTTTATTTTTTTTTTGCTGCAGGAACCAATGAGAATAATGCCATTCAAATGAATGGAATATCCTGTCTCTCTAGTGATGTCATCAGACAATGTGTTGCAATGTTTGGAGATCCTACTGTATACAAGAGCAAGGTCACTCATAGGCCACACAATAGACTCAATTTGAGGAGTAAAGGAAGTGACTATATGAAACAAAACTTTATATCTCCAGTGTCTATAGAATCAGTGCTGCCGCACCTGCAATAAACATGCAGAGTAATCACTGGGGAGGGCTTGAGTAAAAATGTAAAAATGTGATTTATACAGAATGCCTGCATCAAATCACATAGGGATAAAGCCTGTGCATTATACAAGCAGTGATCTTCATCTTGGACCAAAGTGAATTTGGGGAAAAAAAAAATCCTAGTTATTGTGTTTAGAACCACTGCAAATAGTGCATTAAAACTTAAGATATTAACTTAATACATAGTGTTCATAGAAAAGCAAGCTATCCTAGACCTTTAACATTTCGATTTGATGCCAAGAACATTATTGGTCCTTCCTGGAAGTGGTTTAGGCAAAAGCAATACAACTTATTTTAATAGAATTTCTCTCTTTTTTGTATAATGATATCATATTGTGTTAATAATTATAACCTTTTTTGTAGACCATCAAAATCTGGTCCTTAAAGAACCTATGCCAATGTAGAATACCAAACTCATGTAGTATCATCTACTCTACAGAGCCCTACTGGTTATAAATAAATAGTGAGAAGGAAACCTCCATCAACCTCCTCCCTAGAGATTATGGGCCCTGGCACTGAAAAGGGGTTCTGTTTTTGGGGAGGTGGGTACAGTAGGTAAGTTTGCACATTGCATTGACTTTATTCATGTCCCCAGATTGTGCCCTCCGTCACCCTGACCCTTACTTATGTGCTATAACTGGATATTTAATGTTGTTATAGATTCTGTAAGTATATTGGTTTATGTCCAATGCATAATTCTGAGAGGAGACCACTCTGAAGGATTACAATGTGTTACAGGGGAGTGAGGGACAATGATTGATAGTTTACTCCAACATCCATTGTTCTGTGTTAATTGAATTTACTGTTAAACTAATTATGATGTGTTATTGTACATCTGTAGCAGGTCTGGTTATTTGCTGTTTAGCTCCAGTTGTTTTGAATGTTAATATGTGGGTTTAGTTATGTTAAGTTGATTATGTTTCTATATAAGTTTGTGATGTTTTCAATAAAGTGTTTCTATTCTTTATCCTGCACTAAGTCTCGGCTAGTGATTTTAATGGCTGGAGAGATCAGGAGATCCCGGGGCTAAAATTACTGTTCTTAGCCCTTGTGAGAGGTGAAAGTCCCTAGGAAGCACAGACTGATGGAACCCCCTGGTACCTCGGCTGGGTACCTCCATCACAAGTAGGATATTACATATCAGTACTTACCTTCACATGCCATCATTGGTCCTGGTTCAAAGCCTTCTTCGCAGGTGCACTCAAATCCACCAATAACATTCTTACATGTCCCATTTCCACAAGGGTTTCCGACAGTGCATTCATCAATATCTAGAATATAAAGAGTGTTGATTTTATTCTTTTTTGCTTAAACATTTTTAATAATTTTCACGGACATACAACATTTTTGTAGTAGCGAAATTTACTAGTTTAGTACACAAATACATATCTGATTGTAGTAACTGGATTTGTGCTTTACTGTGTATATTTACACAATAAAACAAGCAATATATGAGTCATAAACAAAAGTTAATTAAAAAGCCGTCATTTTACTGACATGAGTACAATCTAAAATACATACCGTGTGAATTGGCATACATCGAGAGAAGCATGAATTCTGTATATCTTTTAGGTGTCACCTATTTTTTAATGTTATCAGTAGTTTTCCAAATCTAGAAGCTAGATTGGGCGAAGATTATATTCAAAGCAACAGAACAAAAGCTTATACAATTGTAACAAACCTGTACATTCATCTCCTGAAAGTACATAGCCAAAAGAACATTCACACCGGTAGGAACCATCTGTGTTGATACACTGCCCGTTTTTGCATTTGTCTGGATCGGTGCATTCATCCATGTCTGTAAATTCGAAAGAAATGTCTCAAGGACTAAGTTCTGGATAACAAGCTTTCCAAGAATAAGAGAATTTAGTATGAAATGGCTTCAGTCTTACCAACTCGTTCATCACTTGGTCCAATAACCACACCGCTTCCATATGGGCAGATTTGACGGAATGCTTCTGTAATTATTAAAGCCATAAGGGAAGTCAGACAGGCGGAGTCAGACTACAAACAAGTCATACACAAATGCTCTACACTACAGTTTTCCAATATGCTGTATGTGAGGCATTCAAGGTATTTCTAACAGGCCCAGGATCGTTTCTTATTTAATTTAATGACCTTGAGTAAATAGCTGTTACTATTATACTTCTTTAAAATATAGTATTGGACATAGGCTAACAAATTAAAAAAATGGACTTAAAAAAAATAGAATTTCTCAGGTTCATCTGCTGTACATATATACAGGCACCAGCCAGGTCACTTGGGAGGTATTCACTGAAAGGAGTGTTGCAGGTGAGTCAACTTAACTATGAATTATAAAGAGCCACGCTTGGTGAGGTTCTACTGTAGGAGAGCTGATCCTGCAAAATGCATTGTTTAACCAGTGATAGTTCTCAAATATTTGCATTACAATAATAAGTAGTAATTATATTGCATCTTTCTCCCAGTGGTATTTAAAGCACTCTTTTGCTCACAATCTCATAATTAACAGAATCGGCAGCTGAAATAATACACATTATTATTACCCAATTGATGGTACTCATTTATCAACCTCAGGAAGATGAAGGGCAGTGTTTACCCTCCCAGGAATTGAACCTGCAAATTGAGATTTGAACAGGTTGTGCAGTTAGGGCATTTACCATCTGCGCTATCTCACTATGCAGGGCCAACTCTCAGGAGAGATATTGCATAGTTACTCCAGTGAGATTAAATCTTCATCTCAACTCAACTACAGCTCATTGTTAGTGAACGTCTGTCTATGAATTCCATGACAAACCATGAGAAAATAACAGACAAGACCAGTTGTCTGTGGCCACCAGAATTTGGATGTGGCTATAGGACGAGCTACAGGGAAAACAAAATTATCTGAAAACCACAGATCTAGTGTAAGGAATGTTTGATAAATTATAAATCCTTCTTCCACTATCCTATCATCTAAGTTTGGTACTTTCTAGAAACTTATAATGACAGGGTTAAAATAATGGTGGTTTTTAAACAATTTGATAAAACATGAATAGTTTCTCTCTCCTGCACTAACTTGGCACCGCCTGTAACAGTGTTTCTCATGATTTCCTTTGGAATTAGTTCATTTGGACATCACATCATGTACATCTATAAATGTTCCCTCCAAGCTCGGCTTTCAAGTGCGTTTGAAACGACTGCCTCGCCAGCTTTTGGTGGGTGGAAAACTGTTTTGTTGTATTGAGTAATTGTTTCCCTGTGGGATTGTCTGGGAATGTATTCTAGTTTGCTTGATTGCAGTAGGATACACATTTGCCTGTGGCATTGTATAATAAATATCTAATACCCAACACCCTCAAAATAATACAACAGGAAGAAGGAAAAAACAAACCATCATTTACTTTCTAAATGTGAAACAAAGTTATTATCATATAACTTTTAGTTATGCCAAGAAAGTTAAATGTTTAGGTATAATATCATACCATCTCCCTCTACTGGGCACAGTTCACAAGGTAATCCCCATCCTGTTTCCTTCAAGGCACAGCAGCATTCCTGTTTTGTGTGATTTCGAGTCTTGGGTGATGTACACTGTCCATCCTCAAACTTAGCAAAGCAGAAACTCACTCTTAAATCTGTGAAAAGCATGTTCGTGTATTAGGCAGCATCAATGCCACATCTAAGACAGACAGGATTTAGAGAAGCAATGCTAGAAGAATGTTGAAAACAATGGAGGCATTTATTAATTTTTTTTTTGAAGCTGTCTACAGCTTGTAAGAGGTCATTAGAATGCATTACCTTGACACCTTCTTCCAGTTGATGACAACACAAATCCGTCTGGACACAGACAGATGAAGGAGCCATCAGTATTCTGACAAGTACCGAGGGCACAGATTTCTGGATCCTCTACACACTCATCGATATCTGCAGAAAAAGAAGTAAAATAATTGTAAAATATGTCTCCATCACACTAAACAGCCTCAGCCGCTGCATTCTTCATCTGATTTACCTTTACATGTGTCATTCTTCAAGAGGTATCCAGGAGGACAGATGCACCGGTACGAGCCATCCAAGTTTTGGCAAGTTCCTGGAGCACACTTCCCAGGGTCAAGAGCGCACTCGTCAATATCTGAAAAGAAAGAGAAGATATGAGGTCATTTCCTGTTTGTTTCAGAGACCAGTGCAATCCCCATTGACACAAGCAATGATACCATAAGCCCACTGAGAGCTTGATATTGACTGTGAATCCTATCTTTAACCTAAGGTATGCTTTTAAATTCTTTGGTACCTTCTGCATAAGGGACTCTGATTTCGGAGTAGTAGAGTGAATGATGTTAAAAGTTTCAGAGAAGGCTACTGGTTTAATCTTTACCAAACTAGCAATGATCTGCTTATCCATCTTATACTAAAACGATTAATGGTCCAAAGCCTCGCAGTGAGAGGACACTGCCCTAACATTAAAAAATATAATTACCTAGGCATGTTCTCCCATCGGATGTCATGTTAAAACCTTCATTGCAGAGACACTGGAAAGACCCAATGGTGTTGGCACAGTGTCCGTTTCTACATAACTGTCCATTTAGGGTGGTACACTCATCAATATCTGTAACAAGAACACAACACTGTTTAAAATAGCCATACCTGGAAAAGAACTCTCTCAAAAAAAGTGAAATGCATATTAAAGCTAAAAGGATTATTGAAATAGCTTAATTGGAACACTTACTATCCCACTGTGGGGATCCTATTAGTGGGATTGAAATGTTATATTATGAATCCTAAGCACCACTGTTCTGAGCACTGTTCTATAACTGTAACGCATGCATTATAACTGATTCTACCTCTATATCCAAATTATCACT
Source organism: Pelodytes ibericus (assembly GCA_036172795.1). Lineage (NCBI taxonomy): Eukaryota > Metazoa > Chordata > Amphibia > Anura > Pelodytidae > Pelodytes > Pelodytes ibericus. The sequence goes on from CM069858.1 coordinate 164,836,315, forward strand.
GCTTTGTCATTTGCATTCAACATGTTTAATTATTTTCTGAATCACTGGAAAAAATGGCATGGGATATTTATTGCATTTCTGAGTAGTCAAACTACTTATTACTTACTACTTATTAAGGGATATTTCCGCTTGAGTACAATTGCATCATTTAGGGTGGTTTTACCAATATCTGATCATTTGAGCAGAGTGAGTTCCTTAAACCTCAAGCACAGGTAACCTCAAGTGGACAGGTAAATGTGATAACCACATGGCATGATCACGAGTCTTACCTATGCAGTCATTATTATGGGACAGTATGAATCCATCAAAGCAGCGGCAGTTGTAAGATCCGATGGTGTTTCTGCATGTGCCATTTCCACAAGGATCCCTTTCACACTCATTAATATCTGCAACAAGAGAATCCATTGACAAGACTTAACAGGTGCTAGTGCTATACATGTTGCAACCTTTTTAGAGGTGGGATAAAACCCATTGACACAAGAAAGTTTATATAGTAATTACTTGATCGTGTTACTGTGTCAGTCAACATTGTATTTGTATGAATAATTGAAGCCTGACCAGGTTTTGGAAGTAGCACCCCGCCCACAGGTGCTCTATATGTTTCACTCTAGTTTAGGATGGACCAATAGTGGAGTCCTTATGGCCAAATGATGTGACTAAATCTCCAATTTTTGCATCTAGGATGGGATCTTATAAAGTAGCTTTAAAAGAGAATGGCAATTTTTGGTTGTGCGCTGATTTTTCTATGTATTGTGTATTAATTAGGTCACTTCAGCAACACACTGTATTAAATACGCTGATTTAGGCCTGTGCTCCCCATTCCCTTGTTTTTGTATGAAAAGGAAAGTGTTAGTGAAATAGCTTTAATATCCCTCGTTTGGCTTGGAATTCATATAAACTGGTACTGATATAATAGGCATCGCCAGTAAACTAAGGGCTTTCTGTTTTCAACATGGAGGATGTGTTATAAATGAAGATTAGGATCTTGCTGTAGAGGGAATGGAGAGGAACCTTTGACTTTAAAAAAGCTACAGTGACTGAAACTGAATACAGTGATAAATGTATTATTATTGATGTCTGGACTATGCTATAATTTACCGTACTTGTTTAGGCGCTCATAAAACTGGTAATGACACAGAACTCTTAGCCAGAAATGGCCCGTGGGATGGTTTAGCACTAAAAGTAAGTATCTAATGTGTTCTTTAAATTGGTCCCAATGGGCCAGATCATTGGGGGTACAGGTTCTTTAAATAAAACATTGATTTACTTATTAACATACCACATAGTGTTCCATCATTGACTGGTTAAATATGAACAGTTTATATCTCTGTGTCGGGTCCTGTTTAGAGAGACCAGCCACACCATAGTTATTTATTCCTTTTAACCACTCCCATTCTCCCATTCAGTGATTACTGCTCTTTTTTCATTTGTCTTTTGCTTCTTTTCTTGTCCCCCATTTCCTTTAATCTTATGTATCCCTGAAGATAACTTCAATAGCATTTTAAATAACCAGAAAATACCACAGTGCAATTAATGAACTTGGCATTTACCCAAACACATTGTCTCATCGTCGTTCGTTTTGAATCCATTGTGGCAAACACAGAAATATCCGCCAGTCTTGTCGTTGCATTCTCCATGACTGCAAACGTTTGGAATTTCCAGGCACTCATTGCGATCTTTATGGACAGAGAAAATTGATGAAAAGATGAAACAACAACATAAAAATATCTGCTTGAACAAAGAAATCCAAACAAAAGTCAAATAAAATAGCTGCTTTGGGAAGATGTTACAGCCAGAATGATGGACAAGAGAAAAAAGAAATCAAATTAAGCATCCTCATTTGATTTCTAAATGAATATAACATTTCATTCATTTAAACAACATTGGTTCGCACAAGATGTTTACAATGCCCTTGGGTCTTCATTAGTGATTACAGAAGAAGAAGTGTGAAAAAGCGCAAATCTGATTTGTTTTTGTTGTTATTCTCATTGATGTTATGAAACAATTGACAACACATAAAAAGGTTGTTAGTAGTTAGTTTGCACAGTTATAAAAAAAAAAAAAAAGCCAAAGATCTGAAAGTTGAAAAAAGGTAACAAGAAAGCACCAAAAAACTGCCTTTTCTTGCTTTATGGCCATCATTGGTATCAAGGGGCAAAATGTATTTAACAGTATCCATACTGCTCTGGCAAATATATTGGATGCTATTAAAGGGGCAGTTCCACCAAGCTAATTTTCTGTATGTTGTACAATGTTGTACATATATGTTCTTATATATGTGACATGCACTTGTTTTTACATTATACTGACAGCTATCCTTTAGCTTTTAATTGAAAATAATAACACTATATGAAGTTACACTGGTGTACACAGGAGGTGCTTCACTCTGAAAAAATTGTTATTGCTAGCCATTACTGTGAAATCAACCTCTCTCTGTTGAACACAATTGTTTCATGGGCTTGGAATGGAGGGATGAGTGGTTTAGTCAGCATTGTGTGCTGTGATTTATCACGAATAGCAACATGAATACCTATTTGTTTGAAGTTTTTATCAGTGTTGAGGGAAAAATCAGACACGATACAGTGGTGATCAAAGAATATTTCATGGTAGGTGGGACTGCCCCTTTAAGAAATACTTGTTTCCACAAATAAGCACGAAGTATTGTCACAGAAAGCAACATAAATGTCTTATATTGCCTCCATTTTTTCCAGGACGAAACACCTAAATACTTGAAAACCCAGTTCAGAACCAGACATCTGGTAATCTTAAACTTGTCAGTTTTTAGACAGTTCTATTTATCTGGAAATATTGACTGAATCATTATAGTTGTTACTCATACAGGGCATTTAGAAAACTTTTATTGCACTGGATAATTTCTTTTAAACAACATATAAAAAAACAAATACATAGGCTCAGGGTTACCAGAAGCATAGGTTCTTCTAAAAAATGCTTGGGCATTTAGCAATTGGGAAAAGCTCCATCTATCAGGCACCCTTTCACTGCCAAGCTATTGTGCACTCTCTAATTGTTACTGCTTGGGTGATCATTTCGTAAAACATTTGGAACTGGAAAAGGAGTCGGCAAAGTTGTTTCTTTTTTACACTTATCAAACAAAGATGCAAATAATTACAGGAAAGTGAGAAGTTTGCCAACATGATCACCAATATTGTTTCTTAAATCTGATATTCCTGCAGCTTTCCTGTTCTGCCATTCCATTGAGTTTGTAACAATAGCTGTTTTAAAAGTAGTGGTAAACATCCTCAAAGGGCTGCCTGTAATTTAACACTAGTATAGTCCAAATCTTGTATACCATCAGCCCACTCTTGTCCAGAGGGTTTTGTGCAAGCAAAGGAGAAAGTGGAGAAACAACTGACTTCCTTATTGGAACATACTGAATAAACAAGTAAAATAAAGAGCAGAAAGAGAGTTTACGGTATATTCAAAGTGCAGAAGAGGGTTAGTTCTAGTTTTTAAACATAATATTAATAGGGGTCTTTTTTAAGAGAATAGTTAGATTTGATTGTACACAAGCTTGCTAAGGAACAAAATAGATTTACACAATATATATATCATTATATTTAAATAACAACAAGTATTTTTAAAATAACTGCTTGGCCAAAAAATCACCTCAACTCAGATGAGTCAACACTGCACTAAGAGCACCTTGCTGCTGGACAAGGATTCAGAAAAGGAGTGTGTGATGTCTGTAGCTATAACACATAGTGCTCCATGTGGGTTCCATGGATGAATTGAGGTCGTAGTCGGCTGCCTAAATTAAACCATGATGGTCCTCCTACTGGTGCAATAAGTTGTGAGCTTTAAATGTTGCTTTAGGAGTTTACATAACAACTTATATAGTGCATTTTGCTTGTTTGAGCCTTGATATGCTTATTGAGAGAGGTCCTGTGTGATCATTTAGATAGAGAGAAGAAATGCTTCCCTAGCCAGGTAAAGAAACACGTATGCCAAGTATATGATCTTCCAGTTGCATTGTTTGTGTGTTGAGAGGAGCAAGTCTGAGCACGTATAACTCAAACACTTATGATAATACATTTCAGATGGTGGACATGTCACAGGCACTTTTCTTAACAATAAACATAACAAGAAAGTAGATAAAAGATGCATCAGTAATGTGGGTTTTTTTCCAAATAATTTACTTCCCTAGATGATTTGAATATGTGCCGGCTTCTATCACATGGTGTGTTTATAGAAATATGTTCAGTATTCCTTTACTATAAGAGCCTTTACAGTTTAATTGGCTGTGCTTTGTTCTGCCATCCAGGGCTGTATACAGTCAGCATTGTCAAGGAAATCTAAAGTAATGTATTAGAATAGAGCACACACATATTTTACTTTCAACATCTCCATATGAGCTTTATTATTGTCAAAGCGCAGAATACATTTGCAGTGTGCAGTGCAGAGATTCATATAGTCTTTGATCTCATGTTGTTCACGCTTTATCCAACACTTGGAGCAAACTAGAAATGGGCTAACCTTGCATAGCTTGAACTAAAAGGAGCTTTAATGAATTTCTCTAGAGCTGGCACATAGGCTGCTTCTGATGACCAACATTAAGTTGGGCATGTATTTTAGGAAATAATGCAGAGAGGTGAAGGTTTAGTTGTTCTCTTGTAAAATATTTTTCAGTTGCTTAGTTGAGAAAATGTTTATTTTATGCCGTTTGTAACCTTACTTTACTGTGGCTCCTTCGATCAAAATAAACTTTAGTGTCACAGTAACACCATTACTATGATGTTTACTATAATGAAAACCACATGGTTGGATGAGTTTGGTGTGGAAGAACTTGACTGGCCCGCACAGAACCTAGACCTCAACCCCATCAAACACCTTTTGGGATAAACTGGAACAGAGATTGCAAGCCAGGCCTTCTTGTCTAATATCAGTGCCTGACCTCACAAATGTTCTAATGGATGAATGGGCAAATATTCCCACAAGAACACTCCACAATCTACTGGAAAACCTTCCCACAAGAGTGGAAGCTGTTATAGCTGCAAAGGGTGGACCAACTACATCTTAATGTCTATGTATTTAGAATGCAATGTCATAGACGTCCTTGTGATTTAATGGTCAGAGCTCCAAATACTTTTGTCCATCTAGTGTATATTAGTCTGTCTCTTTGTCTAACCTTGTAAATCGTCTTTGAGCGCTGTACCAAGTATTGTGTAAAACTGTTAGCATTATACAAATATATATGAATATAAATGTAGTGCACTGACAAATGAGCATGCAGGAGCGGTTCTTACCGATACATTGTCCAGTAGATGTGAACTTGTAGCCTGGTTTGCAGTCACAGCGATAACTGCCTGCTGTGTTAACGCAGTCTGCATTTCTTTGACATACTGGTCCATTCTGACATTCATCAATATCTGTGAAAAGGCATGGAGATTTTCTAAGAGTTGTATTCTTGGTATTTGAATCTTGTACAAAGTACCAACAAACAAGCTAAATAGTGGAATGTATTTGCAAACAAAAGCATAGCACAATAACTAGAGATATAACAGCTATAACTATATGTTTTTTTTTATAAATCCATGCAACCTAAATAGTACTGTACTTATAACAGTATGAACGCAAACAGACACCACAGAACTTGGGCATCACACCAAACCTAGTCCTCTACCCTTTGCCCTTGAACCAGAAGTCCCTAATACATACACTGGGCCATTAGAGTTCCAAGTCTTTTCAGCAGCAGCAGGATATATGTTTACCCTGCTTTGGAGTCTTGTTTATTTTTACAGTTGGATATGTTTTCTTATGTGACTGCCTCTCTGTCTATACAGAAACATTATGAATGGTAATCTTACCCCCTGTAAGACTTCACTGTGTTTACAGTTTGGCCCGAAGGTCTACCAGGTTATTTACAGCCTTGAATTTTTGAGTTTTAAGTTTCGGATTCGCACAGCCATGCAGTTGTTGATGTGCTGAAGATAGGAAGGACACTGGAGGTCTTTGGTCTGGAGCACTGTGCTTTCATTCATTCACAACTGTTCCTTTTACTGCTCCGCTAAGCCAAAGCTTGGAAACCAGGTGATTGGTTCAAAGTACTGCTTCGATGCCATGCATCTACAGTTTGTAAGAGGTGTGAAAGTTGCATGGAACTCTTGTCTAGCTGACCCCATTTTATAGATAAGTATAGTGATGAGGCTTGTTAAATTATATTTCCTGAACTAAAGACAATTTTAGGTGATAGGAAATTGTTATATATATTTAGAATATGTATAGATTTATAAAACAGTCCATGTCATACTGGTTGTTATATGCACATTTGAAGTCTGGAAATGTAACAGCCAGTGCACTTCATGAAATCAAAATGATATTCTCTCGAAGAGGAAGTAAACACAAACAATTAATTTTTATACATGAAAAGCTATTTCTTTTTTTTTTATATGTTTTTGGAGAGTATTTTTGTCAACACTTAGGAAGACTAACATTAAAGTAGGAGTGAGCGGGTAGTAAAGAGAGTAACATTTTTACTTCAACGAAATTAATTATTAATTAAACAATTTCACCCTCCATAAGAAAGAAACAATGTAACATGCTATAGAGACACTAGTGAATATGCTTTTGCTGTGTTATACTGAACTTATCTGGTGATATACTTTTGACTACAATAAACAGTAATTTCTTATTGACTTATTGACTATTGTGAATTGGGAAATGTAAATTAAAAACTGGCATCATATGGGACTTTCATATTATATTATTTCTTGATCATTTATAAACCTGCAAATCACTATCTTTTACAATAATTGTGCATCTCACAGTATTTAATGTCATAGGGTTGGATAGATCTTTTTTTTGATACAGAGAATAACACTGACAGATTTCTTACCTTCACAAATCAGCAGCTTGTCATTGTAAAAGAATCCCATCGGGCATTCACACCTGAAGCTTCCCACCATATTTATGCAGACACCATTCTCGCAAACCCCGGGAATTTCCCTGCATTCGTCAATGTCTGGAAACAAATATTTTACAGTCAGTAATAGCTTCAGCCTACACGCTAGGTTTTCACTAGAAAGTCTACATAAAACAAATACAGACCTACTGGCAGCCCAGTGTAAATATCGATCACAAAGCCCGGTCGGGAACTTCCACAAAGACTTGCAAAGTCATCTGCAATGAACATATTAAAGCTATTTAGTTGCATTGGTGTTGTGTATGGTTAATGTGACACAATGCAGTGGTATATTACAGTATACACATCTTACTATTAATTACACATTTGACTGTCATGCTGTTGCCTCCATAGACCTAACTTTGGCCTCATCCGGCCTCATACTGATCTGCCAGCAATATCCTGTCAGGGTGGCAACCCTAGTCACGTAGTGCAGTGTTATGATAAAGGTAAGTGCCAATGTTACATTGCTATCACATTTCTAAACTGTACTACTAAGCACTTTTAAGCACTTAAAGGACAACTGTAGCAAAAAATGAAGTTCTGTTTAATTGAAAGATGGCATCAAATCATTTGATTTTATATAGAAATACTTTAATGAAAGAATACAAATAAAGTACATTATTTATCCATCTTTATTCCATATAGCTCCACCAGGAGACAGACATTTTGTTTAGAATCTTTGGTGATATGGGTCATCTGAACCAAGGTGAGTAAAGCTCTGACCCAAGATTCTCAACAACATGTCTGTATAGCAGTTTTAAAATGCTGACTTTTTTGGGGTCTTCTTTTGGTTCAACAGCCGCAAACAAGAAAAATAGAAAAAGGGTTGAAGTCTATGTGTGCCCACTGTGGCATGGGTTCACCATCACTGAGTTAATGCGTTTGATTATCATTTACAATCAAGAGGACCTGCCTCAGGAACAGACCACAGAAAAAGTGGCAGAGCATTTTTAAAACACATAGATGCTTTCAATGCATTCTGTAGGGAGTTTGATATTATCTCAAGTACTAAGGGTACCTATCAAATTTAGCTGATGAGGTGCAAAGAGTGAATTGACACATATGAAACACAAAGTGTACAGAACATAAAATACTGCTCTTGAATGACAAACAAACACTAACTTTGAATAAAAGGTAGAAAAGATTTTAACCCATTCAAAGCACTGTTAATGCCAACTGATATCTCGTTTGGTTTTTTTAGTTGGATTTTTTCTTATATATAGAGTAAGCATGCCAAGCTACTCCCATTATATAACATCAGATGCATTTACCCTTTTGTACATACAACACTTACCAGTACTAGGTACAGGACACTCCTCACAAGGTCTGTTCCAGGCACGTCCAATGTTGTATGAACAGCAACACATCTTTTTTGTCATATTATAAAGCAGTTCTCCATCACAGGTTTGATTGTCAGTATAATAATTTCGGAAGCATAAACTCCGTCTCATGTCTGTATAGAACAAAATCAGATTCATCACATGTTCTAAATGACACAGCTTGCCTATTCACACCTTGTGTTCATTAAATGTGTTCTTAGAATGACAATTTCTACTTAAACTAAAAGTAGTACACACATAAATAAAATAATTGTTAAAATAAGAGCTAAATGGAAACATTTTAAAATAACAGCTAATGCAAAGCACATGGACACAGTTTTCATTCCTCTTATTTTCACATATTTCTATAGACTCTGAGATGCTGCAAATTAATGTATTTCTTTTAGAGCAGCTCTATTTATTGGTAAACGTCTCTTTCAGACATGATTGTTATATGTGCTGTGTAGCGATGGCCTCAGGCTTGACCAAACCTCCCGATGACATGGCCACACAACATGTCCCAGATCAGGCATATGGGACTCAAAGCATCACATACTGGACATGTTACTAATTACATTTTTTTACATGGATGTTTTTTGCTCTTAATATCATAGTCACAAATAAGGCGATGTATTAAAAATAGCAGACACATTTTATGTGCAAAACTATTTTCTTTTTGTGGTTTTTGCAATTTACTACATTTCTAACAGTCAGATAGTAAATAGGAGCAAATTTTGAATATTTTGTGCATGCAAAACTCTTTAGCATGCACAAAAATAGTAATATATTACCATAAATACTGGGACAATGCACAAAACGGAAAAACATGCAAAATTGCTCATTGTTGCTTACCTATTATTTTTCCCACTGCACTGATCTAATATTTGAAATTAACAAATGCTTAAAGAGTCACTACACTTTTTTCCAATTGCAATGCTACCATAGGAGCACACATTAATTGTTCGGTGGCCATAATATGACCATAAAATAGTATGTTTTAAGTTATATGCCATTACATCACCTGACCAGAAGCCTCCATGGCTTGCGGTAAAGAGCGTAGTGTGCAAAAAGTGTACAGAGGTCACCACTTACCCATACAGTTGTTTCCTCCATTCACTTGCATGTACTCAGGTGGGCAAATGCATGTATAGTTTCCAACAGTATTGTAACAGGTTCCAGGCCCACAGATACCAGGCTGCTCGCATTCATTGACATCTTTAACAGAAAGAAACATTTAAAAAATGCAAGTTACTTAGCAAAGTGACACTCTGATTTCCTTGGTAAGGCCTCTCAATGTAATCTATTACAGTTTATTGTGGGAAAGAGAAAGCCAAACGTTTTGCAGCAGTTAATACACTTACATAAACATCCTGCTTGAGCAGCCTATTCTCTTGACGTATTGGAGACTCAGAGAAACAAAGCTTTATGCTAGGCCGTAATCTGATCTAATCTACAGTCCATCGTCTGTACATACCATCACAAACCCGTGTTTGTTCATTCAGATAGTAGCCAACTGGACATCGACATTCAAAGCTCCCGAAGGTATTGATACATTTTCCTCCCTGACAAAGCCCTGGTAACTCCAGGCACTCATCAATGTCTACAAAAAAAAAAAAAAGGACAGCGTGGGTTATGCATGTTGAATATCAAAAATACACAGAAGATTAATTTATTCATACACGTGTGTTGGTACAATGATGTAACTCTGGTTATTAATACACAATTGCCTATAGGGGGAGCAGAGCACAAGGATTCAAAGGAACTGACTGAACTCGTCCCAAGATAAACCCAATGCACATGAAACACACTTATCTATAGGAGTGTCAGCAATGCTCTTTTAGGGATAATGTTTAATGTTTTGGCACCAACCTATGATGAATGTGGGAATCAAAATGTATTGAACACTAATACAGGAGTAGTATTTAGTATTATTTTTTAATAGTTCAGTCATTTTCTTGGTTTTATTCTATACATGTGTAAATGTTTATGTTTAGTGTATGGCTATAATTAGGAACGCTATAAAAAAAATCTACATAAAACTCCACTGAGAATATTTACCTTCCAAGATAACCGTGATAGGATTTGGTCTGAAGCCCTCTCCTCCTGGACACAACAGCTTGTATTCACCTATAAACACAAAATATGTTTACAATTTGGTTCACAAAACCACAGATAATGGTTCACAATATATATATCCGATATACATATACAATTAAGAAACTGTGAAGTTACTGGTAAATTGAGCTTTAAATTATTAATGAATTAATATGGTCCTTACTTGAGTTTACAGGAGGACACAGCTCACATGTGGTTCCCCAGCCTTTCCCAAGGGAGCAGCAGCAAGAAGCCTTTGAAACACTAACTCCGATTTCATTGCTACAGGACATGTCTCCATTATCTCCTCGAGGTTTGACTTCCAAGTAACAATTGCCAGACCTGGTATCTTTATAGAAAGAAGATACATTATTATACCATTCGATTGTGTTGTGGCTTGGAAATCATGCACTGCGGTTGCAACATGGAGCTTTACATGGCTTAACCTGTACTGTTCACAACTCCACAATATGTCAGCATATTTGGTCTGTTCAACTGTTTTATCAGCAGGACCTAGTAACTATCAAGGATCAAATGCAGCTTGTTACTCTGTAGTTATTCTTAAATGTAGTATAAGAAAAAACGAATGCAGGCGTAAAGCAGAAAAGTTCTAGAAATTAAAGCTAGCCATGGAAAAATAAAACTTCTCTCAAAGAGAAAATAAAATAAAAACAGTGTATGCTAAAGAATACTATAGCTTGATTAAAAAACATATTCAGAATCAGGATAAGTTGATATCTATGTTTTATTGCCTATATGAAAGGTAAAAAATGTTTATACCAACACATCCAACCCCAGTTGGGTTAAGCTCAAAATCTGGAGGACATTCACACACGTAGCTGCCAGGTGTATTTTCACAAGTGCCACTTATACACGTAGTTGGGTCAGCACACTCATCCACATCTGAAACAAAAAAATGTAAAGAACCTATGAACTCGGACAATATTCTTTGGCATGTCAAATAGGCAACAGCAGTCTTACGCAAGGAGACAATGTCATGCTAAAAGATCAGGTGACATTATTGAGCATAATTTTGACTGGGAAAACATTTTCTGGTGAGAGAGGCAATGTTTAAAGTCTTGATTAATTAACACAAATGCTCTCATCTTTTTCATACTTTGGAGTAGAGGAATAAGTAAAGGGGCCAGACTGAACAACTTGACCTGTTCAGAGACTTAAATAGTTGCATGGCAAATGCCACGCTCATTATAAAATAGGTTGATAAATATGTGTGGGCATTTACCTGTGCAGTTTCCTCCACTTCGGTCCAACTCATACCCTGAGTCACAGTGACATCTGAATAATCCCGGCAGATTTTTACAAGTACCATAAACACAGATACTGGGGAGTGCACACTCATCAATATCTGCAATGAAACAGTGTTGGATGTAAACCAAGAACATTACAACAAAACCAATGACATATAGATAATCTATAAAGATGGACTTTTAAACTGCAATATCTGAGGTTACAAAGCAGGTGCTGTCAACATAATATGTAAACTCCTTGGAATACATAACATTGATCTACATAGGATATTAATTGTAGGTACTGACTATGCACTTAAAATCAAAATCAATATGTTAATATTAATTCATACACTGTAATTTGTAGCCCAGTGTTGTTCTCAGAAGGGGCTAGCTCTTATCCTAGGAATCACTAGTGAGCAGGAACCAAATCGGTCATATTGGGCAGCCGAATTTTGGAAAAATCAAACATTTTGCTACTTGATGTGGCCATTTGTAAATACATTAAAAGTACTGGCATTTACAGTAGGCAATGTGTCTGTACATGGGCACCCGTGTCTGTGACACAGTGTGTATCATTAAATACTGTAAATGTCTACCATGAGCAATGTTGGTGCCTAGCCCTGTATGTCTTATAATCTGGTCAATCCATTATTGGAATATGGTATTGAGTATGATGATTTACCTTCACAAGCTTTTCCATCTAGGCTTGGTAAGAATCCCATGTCACAATCACAGCGGTAACCTCCGGGGGTGTTTAGACACTGTCCGTTACCACACAGATTCAAGTTCTCTGTGCACTCGTCAATATCTGTTCAGAAAAAGCAGACAAGTTAATTAACCAGCTCTCTTTTAATTGCAAACCATAAATGGTATGTGGATTCTATTCTGTGTACTTGTCCATCGTGTACTGTTCACAGTGTTCCATGAAAACGAATGTTTTGTTGGTGTGATTAAGGATGACGCTCCATTCTAATGAAGATTTTATTGGCAGTCGTAAAACACAATTACCTACCGGGTCTAATTCTCTGCAAATTCCTCCCAATAACCTTATAATAACTATAGGCTGCCATGAAAATAATGAAGCTACAACCAAATTATAGGAAAAATTGTATCAGTCCAGTTGGATTTATTACACGCGCTTGTATTGTGCAACATAAGTTAAAGCATAATTTTCCACAATGAACTGGTGAATTAAATTTCTTACGCGAAAGAAAATGATTTCCTATTTACTTTCCTAATGCTGTGTAGTTAATTAAGGTTCAATACGTTTCTTATTTACTCACCTGTGCAATTGAATCCATTCCCACTGTAGCCTTCTTTGCACAGACACCGGTATGATCCCATGGTGTTCTTACAGTCTGCGTTCGGATTACATAAATGCGTTCCATTCGAACATTCATCGAGATCTGCATACAGTGAGATGGATAGAAGTGAGCAATCATTTGGAAATGTCAAGAGCATCAGCAGCAGTCAATCAAATAAAGGGGTGCTTTACTAATCTAAAAGGGACATTTCTAAATTTATGATGTTGCAGTTAATTCAATTTTCTTATGTTTGCTAGCTGCTATTTTCTTTTTAATATCATGTTGATGTTTCTGATTTTGTGTCTATGCTAGGTGATTTTTAATTATCATACACTAGTAAACAGAGTTATACTGAGGCTGGACAAAGTTCATATCCAATGTAATCGGTTTAAAGGCCTTTGGAAATCTCAGTGAGACTGCCAGTAGCCAAGTCTGAGACTCTGAACGTTTCTTCTCATCGGCTATTGGTTGTGTGCGGCGTGATTGATGTGCCCATACACACTAATGTTAATGAACTCAATGATCAAATGGCAGTCCACTAGTCTTTGCTTTTCTAAAGACTTAGGAGCAATAGCATATGAATGGTGTAAAACTGGAGCACTGTTCAAACCTAGCTTTAATCAGGCAAAATTGTCCTTCTGTCTGGTTAACACTCACTTGCTGGTTTTGTCCCTCTTTAATAACACATTTACAACGGTATTCATTTTGATATGTATTTAAAAATGGGATTCTATTCATTCTTCATGATATTCCAATGACTATATAATAATACAGTACATAAATGGCATAATGGCAGTGTTGCTGGTATTTTTCTTTTACCAGTGAGTAATCAATAATTTATCATTCACACAACATTGTTTGCTTGTGCATGTTTGCGCTACTCTCTATTTAAACAGAATCATGCATCTTGGTGAAATGTCTTTTAAGATATGTTCCCAATATTACAAGCAAATAAATAAAAAGGGGTTTTAAACATGCATCATCAAGGAATAACGAGTCTGAATTGACATATGTATGGCATATGTGTGACTTCTATGTCTGACTTCTTGAGTTAAAGCACTTTTACTGTTTTTCTGTTTTTGTTAGGAATCCATTTATCTTCAATTATTTGTCTAAATCTAATTGCACATTGAACTTTTGTTACAGACAAACAAAGCTGTGTTGTTATATAAGGAATGAGAAGGCTTTTGCTATAGTTTAGGGGTGGAAACTTACCTGTGCACTTGAGTCCATTTCCTACCCATCCAGGGCTACAGCTACATTTAAAGCTTCCTGGCGTGTTTGTACACATGGCTTGTCTGTCACAGTTATGGGCTCCAATCTCACACTCGTTGATGTCTATGCAGATGAGAAAATGAGTTACAAATAAATACATACAAGAAAGACAAATCCATCAAGTACAAAGCCCTTTGTTGACCTGGAGGCAAAATCCAATAGCATCACCTTCTTAAGCATCAAAAATGTATGTTTGATGTAAAACTATAGGGATCCGGCATATGTTGTACTGAACTGCAGTAACCCTATTGCTGAAAGTGATCCGTTTTAGAATGATTTTCCAAAGTTTTTCATCGAATAGAAATACAGAAGAACAAACTGGTATTGGTATTGTATCAAGATCCCTATACCTATTACCTGTCCAAGAGTTTACTAACAAAGAACAATGAATGAACGTTAATAATTATAAGCGTAATAATAATAATAAAGTACTTAATTAAGAAAGGTACATTGAGAAAAGTACAGCTCTTGCTTTCAAGAATGTTGCCATGTTGCTTGGGACAAATCTTTAACATGTTAAATTAAACAATCTCCAATTAAATACCAAAGACCAAATCAAGATATCATCTGACGGCAGTAGGCTATAAATATCTTGAGATGTGGTTAGAGTCCAATCTCTTGTTTGGTCTTCACACTGATAAACTTTCCTCCAAACTCAATCCTAGAATTTGTGCCTTGAATCCAAGTAAATCTTACATAAATCCATCCCCTTGTGAGAAAACAGATCATGCAGCAATTGCTAATGCTGATCATGGATGTAATTTATTCATCTGCACCTCATAGCCTTCTTAATAAACATACACTGTATAAGTCAGTTTGCCACTTTATCCTGCAATGCGATTATATTACCCGTTACTGTGACATGTTAGAAGAACTAAGCTCCCTTTCAATGGCCTACCTCATCCTTCACCTACCTTTTCACTGAAAAGTTCCCACCCTACCTTAACAGTACACTCTAACTCTTTATCCTGTGTGTTGTCTCCAGAACATATTTGTATACATAAATATTGCGTTTTTAAAAAAGTTGAAATGCGCGTAACATTGTTTTGGAGTTGCTCCCGGGAAGCAAAGAAATCTCAATATACCGTCCTGGTAAAACTCTTTATAAATATAGTAAAATATTGTGTATATGCATAGAGAATATATATATATATATATTTTTTATAATTTTCCTTGAAAATGTCAGTACAAGTCATTATTATTCTTTTTTCCTGCAACATTAACCAGTTAGAAGAAAGAATCTGGCTGGACAGCGCCAGGTATGATTAACTAATCATTTTGCAAACCAATGTGCCAAGCAGGCTGGCACCAAGTTTCAAGCAGTGTGCTCCAGGCATATTTGTCACTCAAACATTATATTTTAATGTTTCTCAAAATGAAAATCCTTATGGGCAAGACTGTCTAGATATCGGTATAATCATAATAACAAGCTCATTTTTTTCATATAATTCTTTAATGAGTAGCACATTGAATGCACTGCTTGCTGCTATGAATATATTGTGTTTAAAAGAGGGGGGGAAAAAAGACACAATATTATTTTGTAGCCAAGATGATAAACATCACCCAAAGCAGGAAACCAGTATTTAAGGAAAGTCAAAATATCTATTTTTGGCTTCAAATGCAGAGAAAAACTAGGAGAAAGCAAAGATCACTTGTACAATGACATGGTGAGTGATCCATGCAGTTTAGACATTCTGCGTGATATAATAGTCATTATAGTTAATGTACAGATCTGCCATGCATTGCATTGTACTGTCAACATACCTGCTCTTAATGGGCAAAAAGGAAATATAATGGGTGTTCATGGTGGCATGCTTTTTAAAGTGTCAGTTCCACCTATTGTGTCCGAATACATTTTAATGTTCACGTAAACAAAAAGAAACAGATCTGTTTAATAAGTTCCTTCCTCAGCTCTTCCCATCTCCTAACATCTGCAAATAAAGTGTAACATATTCATTCCTGTTCCTGCAGCAACACTCCTGCCTATCTCTCCAAACCCTCCTCAATGGATGTTTTTCTATATAAAACTGTAAAGGAGAAGTAACAATAAGTACCCATCATATTCACTACCATTTAAAAGTATGGGGTCACTTAGGATTTTCCTTGCTTTCTATGAAAACATCCATCAAAGGAATTGCAAAATAAATAGAAAAAATGGTCTTTAAAATGCTAAACGTGAGTGGTTGCTGATAATGGGCCTCTGTCCGCATGTGCAGATATTCCATTAAAAATCAGCTATTTCCAGCTACCATAGTCATTTACTACATTAATAATGTCTACACTGTATTTCTGATCCATTTGAAGCAATTTTAATGGACCAAATTTGCTTCTCTTTGAAAAATAAAGAAAGGACATTTATAAGTGACCTCAAACTTTTTAATGGCAATGTATACTAAAAAAGATATACTTGGTGGAACTACCTCTGTTAAGTATGCTTAAAGAGCAATAATCGACAGCTAAAAAGAACTTAAACCAACTTTTGCAACAAGTCACCAGTAAACAACAAATGGAATCAGATATTGATGGTTATGCTACAAAGAAGAAAACTAGTTATGTGTTGCTACACAGGGCTCTTAATGAAAGTTTTAGTTCCCAATGTTTTATCAATTTAGTTTGTGAGTCAACATGGTGAATAGTTGAACGGTTATCAAATAACACACCCACATCACAATGGTAGGGCTAAACATGAAACAATTATTCTTTTTGAGTTTTCTAATTTTTTCCAATAATACTTTTCCTTTATACAAAAAAAAAACTAATTGTACAGAGAACAAAAATCCAGGGAGTCTCAACTTTCTCTGCTCACACTCCACTCCAACATTGCTACTTAGCTCATTAATCTCCATGAGGGCATTCCTTTACCATGATTCAAGCAGCACAGAGGTACTTACCAAATCAACTTCCCAACTACAGTGTTTTCTATGTGAGCCAGAAGAACACCATGGATTCAGTTTGTTTTGTTAGTTGCGTATAGAAGTAGATGTATATCCCACAATGCACTTGAAGACTGTTGGTGACAGACTGTCGTCTTTTCTAGGGATTGTCAAACATGCTACAGATAGCTCAGACAGGATGATGCATGCATTATTTTACTCATACTTAGAATACTCTGTCGACAGCCATGCACAATGTGCTACACATTCTTCTACACGTTACGAGTTAATGCTAATTAATTCCAACTCAGTTTATTTGCATTGCTCCCACTCTGATCCTTTGTCCCACCTTTCCCAAAGAGCCATAGCAGAACCTCAGACATTACTGTTCTGCGCATTATGTGTTGAAATTGTGTAGCACATTATGCTGAGAACTGAGAAAGGTTCTTATTATGGCTTTGTTCAGTTGCTAGTGAGCATATGATCAGGGGATTCCTATTCCCACTTCAAATACCAAAAAATACTGAATGCTTATTGTCATCTCAGGGATCTAGCTTATTTTCCCCAACTACAGATTATCATTATCCTCTTGTTTGTACATGCATATAAGATATAAAGTCATCAGGAATTATATTATGTTTCAATCAACAAAGAGTTTTATATTGTCTTTTCCATTTATATGATACTTAAAGGTCCACTCCAAGCTCTGTTTGTTTCTTTTGCTTGGTTTGGTGGTGCATACATTAAGCATGCTCTATTTATTGCTAAGTTAGACATCATTTTTGCATAATAGAATATTCACTATAAACTGCTCACTACTGCAGATGCCCAGAAATGTCCACTGGGGGTGTCCATTTATGAAGACAGCTGGAAAGGATCATTCCCCTTTAGAAGTCTCCAAAACCCACATATACTAGGTATTTTTTTTAAATTAAACACATATTTATTATAACAATGTCAGAGTCAATAAGCATTATTATTATTATATTGTTTCCATGTCACACTGGTTCTTTAATGTAAAATGTCTCATCCAAATTTACGATAAAGTAAAAATGAATTTTCAGCATGACTTGCAAATACAGAAGGAAATACAAAGCTAACGTTAAGTGATAACATCTATCTATGCAGTCTACTGATAGATATTGGTCCAGTGCCCATTTATAATATATATATATATGTTTTGGTGAATGTGGATATACAACATATATGTTTACTATGTGATCATTACAGGAGATCACTTGAGAGATATTTCTATACTTGGTAAACCCCACCCGCATAGCTTGAAATCAGGTACCACAGAATAATGGACGTTTTTGATGAAGGAATATTTCTCCTGTTTGTTGCCATTTTCAGATCACCCTCAATATGTATGCCACAGATAGAGGGAAGAGGCATACAAATTGATCTGGACAAAATGATGTTATAGAGGTGCTGAGGATGGAGATAATTTGCTATGTGGTTTGGTTCAGACCATAATAGGATGTTTATAAGAATTGATCCAAAGTCATTCTTCCCAGGGAAAATTTTATTCATGCAAATCTTGGCACAGTGTGTGAGTTTCACATTGATCTGCTGCCTAACTGTCACTCACCCAAGTAATGACTCCCTGGGAACAAGTTAGTGTAGGAAATGCAACTGTGCATAAAGCTTGCTAGCAAGCTAGCAAGGGAAGAGATATTTAGCAATATACAAAAACACTATTCCTTTTTATAGGTTTCCTGTGGCTACTAGACTAAAAGCCTACTGCCGTAACATTGTCCTTTCATTATGTGGGCATGGAATGAAAGAAACACTTACATGCCATAGGCAATGGTAAGACTTCCTTACGCATCTCATGCCACCTTAGGCTGCAAATGATATTAGCCTTCCAATATGTCTTACCTGAAACTTTTTTATTCATAAGATAGGCACTAGGCACTTGAATGAAAATTGCCAGTACCGGGCTCCTCAATACTCACATTTCCAGTTTTTCTGAGTTTTAAGAATTTCATTCAAAGTCAAAGGTTTCAGAGTTTTCCTTCACTTCACCACAACCAGAAATACAACTTATGTGAATATTCTTTTTCTAATGAGAGCTGCAAATTGGTAACAAAAGAAAGCACTAGCACCTCCCCATACAGCTCAACCTACCCAAAGATGTGAACCAGTAGACTACAAAGACTACATCTACTCCACAGCTTTAGTAATGACAATCAACTTTTATCCTCACCAACAGATGTGCAGTAGGAGTGTCACCGTCAGCTTCATGTTATACCACATAAGCCACTCAGACCACACTCAGACAGTATATTTTGTGATACCAGTGCCCCCTGATCCTTATCTATCAGCATGTATATTCCCATCACTGTTTTTCTGCCTAGGGTAAACCTTTGCACAAGGCTCCTTTCCATGTCATGAGTCTTCCAATACTCAAGCCTCATGAGCATTCAATAAGCAAAGCAAAAGGATTAATGGGTCTGCTCTCCGCTCTCTCATAATTCATATTTCAGAAATTGTCAGGAATTTAAATGAAACAGTTTATTAGTACATATGTTATTAAATTACACACAAGGCATTCGCTGTTATCTATAGTTCCTTGTCATGTTTGGCATTTTTTCCCATCCAGTTTTCATGCATATTACTGCAGGAATTCCATCTGTAATGGAGGTAACATAATCTGGTCAAGGAGCAAAGCGCTTGTCTGAACTCTACACTCCGTTCTACTTACAAGGAGAAAATAACATCTGTGTGGGATGGGAATGCACTGCATGATAGTGGGTGGATGCAGAATGCCGAGTGTTTAGGGAAATAAAACATGTTTATTTGTTAAAATGGAAACAATCCGTAATGACAAGGGAGCTGAAATATTTAGACAAACGCTAATGGAACCCTGAGGACACGACAGTGGAGCGTTTGTGAAACAACGTCCATGATCTTTGGAATCCTGCAATAAAATTGTGTATAATAACCTTTACACTCTTTACTGGTGTAGTTCTGAGTTTCTAAACTTGTACTTGAGTGACAATAACAAACCGTATTTTAAAGATTTTCTTGCTTATGGTTAATTCCTTATTCAGTCATGTTCTTGTCAGAACAAGGATTTGCCTTAAATCTGGATTTATGGGAGAACCATTTGAGCAATAGCCAGTGAGCATATACAAATATTCTAAGTGCTTGATGGGTTCAGAATTGTCATTCCAAACGTCTTTAATATATACTGCTATTATTTATAGTTCTGTAGAACTACAGATGACTGACACACTACTGTGTATATGACTGTATTAAGAATATTTATGGTGCATGAAATATCTGGTAGTCTTTTTTTCAATGGGGAAGCACTGGTCATAGCCAATTCTGCAAAACTATGCCAATAGGATATGATTAATTAGTCAAGTGGTAGAATTTGGAATGTTTGCCATCCTTAGGACATGAAGTAATAATTTACAAGTATTTACGACCATTCCCCAAGCAAATAGATTTTCGGTGATTTAATAACATATGTAATATTACAATAATTAATTTCTGCAAATTGAAGCATGACTTGTTGCCTGTAGAGCATCTATTTTAACCTTTTGCTTCTGTGCTATTATCCATGATGCACACACAATTAAATTGACATTTCTGATGCTAGGCTACTCAATACTTTCTTTTCTAGAATGGAAACCAGGCCATTGATTTGAATCTTTCTGAACTCATTTTAGGCATTTAATAAAAGGTTAGTGCACGTCACTAACAGAGCAATTGAATCCACCAACTGACTAATTTACCACTCAATGATAAATCTCCATTGCTTTAATTTCTTCCAGTCTTCTGGATTCAAAATGGCAGGTTACCTGTGCATCCAGTAATTCCTTTCTTTCCTGAATAACCAGGGTCACAGTGACAGATGAATGACCCTTTGGTATTTTCGCAGCTTCCACTGAGACATATATTTAAATGGAGATCACACTCATCCACATCTGGAATAAAAAAAAAGAAATGGATGATTGAATTATGAATGGTGCAGGTGACGTAACTCCACCAATATGAGTGGCGAGCCAGACTGCTAATGGCTGAAATCGGGGAATCAATTTGGGACGAAGTTGCATCTTATTTATGTATATAGTTTTTTTTATGTAGAGGGATTTTAAACAAATTAAATATTTAACTTCATATATCATGAATTTAAAGCCATGCTCAATAGAACAAAAGTTCTGTATACACAATATTCCATGCTGATGAGTTAAGATTTACATTTGTTTATATATTTATGTTTTAGCTTCTCTTTTTAATCAAATATATATTTTAATATAAAATGTTTGTAGAGAGTTATCATTGTTTACAGAAGTTTTCATAATTAAGCATGGCCTATTTTATTAACAAATGTTTAGCTGTAGACATTTCTTACTAAGTTACCGAAATCCTGTCTACTCTGCAAACTGAATAGTGTTGCCTCATGGGCATGTTACATAATCAACATAAATAAAACCTGTCTCATGGGTGGAATGCAGCTAGGGTTGCCACCTGACCAGTATTTTACTAGCATGTCAGTAAAAAATTGACTTCATGCTAATGTTAAGTCTATGCAGGCAGTAGCATGACCGGTATTTTTTTGTAGAGAAGGTGGCAACCCTAAATACAGCCCTAAAAAGCACATTTTCCTTATCCATTCCCTTCCATTATGGCGCCTTGAGTGGCAGTGGGCTGCGCGCTTATCTAACACTTACACGTGTTTTCCCTGCAAAGGGGATTTATATTTTGTGATAGCAAAGTGACGTTGAGATGACTCACCTAGACAAGCCTTCATATCTACTGATGCCATGTAACCGTCAAAGCAAAGACACCTGTATTCTCCAGGGATGTTTGTACACTGTCCTCCATCACAGATGTTTGGATTATTCTCACACTCATCAATGTCTAAAAAAACAAAACAAAAAAAAAACAAATCCAGCCACTTACTGTGTGCACAAGTTATACAAGAAATACAACATCCCCATTTTAATATGAATGAATTACTAACTTTGAATTAATAAACTCTGCCTTTCACCCCTTCAGTGGCAGAAGAGTGAGCATTGATTGGGTTAAGTTTTTGGGACAAACTCCTCAAAATGTTACCTAATATATAAATGATCACATATATGACAGCTGCATGTGTTCAGCTTAGCATCCTAGTGCATACTGTAAACAAAGAGAGGCAGGGTAAATGTGCAGTCCCAAAAGCGGAGACAAACAAGCTGAGATTTTCCTTCAAATAATTCAAAAGCAGCACAGATAGAATTGCCTCCCATATGCTTGGACTGAGAACTCACTTGAGACTTACTTGGTCCTAACTTCAAAATTCCATTCCAAATAGAGAAAAGGATTGCCAGTATTTGCACAATAAATCTATGCTTTTGTAAATATTCTATTCTGTTGAAGGCTTGATCTTGGCAGCAATATTGGCTGCTTCGCCCCACACCAGTATGGGTCACTGATTGTCTTTTAATCAAGGGAATGCTTCATAAATATCTCTGCTTTCATTCTGCTGCTAGGAGATACTATAATAATAATAATAATGTTGGTTAATATTCAATTACTATGTCATCAATGTGGTATTTCTAAATTACACTGATCCATTATAAAGTATAATTGCAAGGTATAAATCTAAACGATGCTGTACCAGACTTCACCCTATTCTTGATTTAATCAGTCAAGTTATACAGTCGTGACCTGGAAATGTATCACTTAAAATACCTTACCTAATATTATTGTGTCTGTAAGAGTTTGCACTAATGATATTCAAATATATAGCTAAGCTATTTGTTATGATCAGTTGAGTTCTTGAGTCCTGATGATGATTTAGCTGCTAGTATTCTCTAATGTTCATACTAGGAAACTTTACATTCCAGACCTTTACTTATATGTATTTAAACCATGTGACCTGTTGAACCTTGTAAGTACTCCAGCAGTTCGGTCCAGGTCTGTGACCACAGTCCATGGCCACCACTTTTAACATGTAATAGCCTATGCTTTTCATATCAAAGATACAGCATCCCTTGTGTCTATGCTATATACTACTGTTTTAAACCAGGAGTAAACCAGGGGTAGCCAACTGTCACTAGCCAAAACACTTCCATTAGCTTCTACAGTTGATGAATTACAATTCTCATTGCAATTGTGGTCCATTGACAGGTGGACCACAATTATATAAACTATATCTATAGTTAAGCTTCCACTGATTTATACATTGCGAAAACATAAAAACTTGTGCAATAAAAAAGCAACTGCAAAACATATAATCAAATAAAAAAAAAAAAAAGTCAAGTGAGAAAAAGACATATTGCTTTCCACAAAAAAAAAAAAACATGCCAGCTTTCAGTCCTAGAAATATTGCTTATGGAGCTGTTGATAAATGTATATGACTTAATTATATTATGTTGTATATAAACACAAAAAATCTATGGTGCTCTTGATTTCAACTGGTTGTTGGTTCAGTTATCCATATAAAGCTCTATATGTATACATGGAAAAATGTTGTGTTCCAGTAAATTGTATGAGTTGCCTATAGAAATAATTGAATGGTAATTATGAGAATAGGGCCTAGAAGTAAAACATAAAAAAAAGGATGTCATTTTCAAAACCTCTCCCAGAAGAAAGGATATTGAATATGTGGTTTTCAAACTATGAAAACATATACATTTTATTTGATAACACCAATCCTGTTTATTGGCTACTCTTTAAAAAATATAAGGTAATATTAGAATTAGAAGGAACTAAAATATATGAACATTTTTGTGGAATTTATAGAAACAATTGGGTGAAAAATTAATTAAAAACACTATTGAGATGAAAAAAAAGTTCCAACACCTTCACATTTACCATGTCACTGGATATTCATGTCACAAACTCAGACTGAATGCTCTGTTCCAGACATGCAAATCAAGTTGGATACCCATGTAATCAATTCAATGGGCTGTGAGCTTAATGAAGTGACTGATAAGAAGTCCTCTTTATTAGCATAGATTTATGTTTCTTTGTAGTCTGCATGACAGGTGCGTTTGCCCCAGAGGAAGATGGAACTTCCTCTGTACCAAGCGCTACTAGAATTGTTGGCGCTGAACAAATAAATGTTAATGTAATGTAATGTAACTTTAAAACCTGTACCTCTATTTATATTTTATTGTAGCGCTCGGCCTGTACTGCTATATGCACCCCAATGGAAGTCCCTGTTAGGTGGATAATAAGATCATCATTATTAGGCATATACATAGACTTCTTTAAAGTTTTGGAAAATGCTCTTGTAAGTGCCCTTTAAATAAACGTAATTAATATAATAGCATATACAGAGAATAATATCATTATTTTTCGTTGTACCAGTTTAAACTAGTTGAAATCATGAACACAGCAGATTCTTTGCTTTTATATCTTATGGGACGTTGGGACATCCCTGGCATGAATCACAGAGTATACATCTTAGGTTAAGAGGATATTTTTATATTTTACCAATACAGGTTCTTTGATCGGGCATTAGCGCATATCCTTCTTTGCAGCTACATTCGTAGCTTCCTTCGGAGTTGGTACAGAATATGTCACATCCGCCATTGAAAAACTGGCACTCGTCAATGTCTAAACAAATAAGGTCAACATGTTAGCAATGATCACCAAGCTTAATACCATACAATGAAATGCAACCTGAACCCATTAGTTCTCATACCAGTACTAGTTTCATACTGGTATTTACTATGACTGTATTATCATATTTCTATATTGCTATGTTAATCAGTGTTAACAAGTAACATGGCGATAATAATGATGTCCCGATAAAAAGTGGATATCCAACGTGTAATATTATATGAGTTGGAAGCTCATTACCTCAACTAAACCTCACTTGTCCTCAATACCTACCCACCCTTTGCCCTTCATCTACAGGTGCCAGCCTACATCAGCTTCCAATTAAAGGATAGGACAAATTCATGCAAGTTGGGGGAAATACAAATCTTGTACAGGTTCGTGACCTCTAATGACAGGTTGTAGTCATGTCTTCTTATAGGTTTTTCTTATTGGTACAGAAATGCACACCCAGATTAAAATTCCACATATACTACACAGTCAGATCCCTACACACATATACTTAATTCATATTAACTAGAAGTTACAGTAAATAAGTGAGACGCTACACTGCTTGCAGTTCCCCTTCCCAAATGATTTGTACCCTGGGTAATAACATTTAGCATAGCTCTCTCAATAAATATCTATATGTATATAGATGTCTGAGAAAACTAATAGCTTGCACAGACCAAGGCATACTCTGAAATGGTCAGTCATCTTAAAATGCAATCACTTTGCCAGTGTGTTTTTCTCAAAAAAAACTCTCATTACATTTCATAGATATGCAGTACCCAACTTAATCGGCTTAGCTAGATTTAGAATTAATTAACTCTGACATTTACACTTTTTTTAGATTCAATAATATATAGTGGTATGTTTTTCATTTAATTGACATACTCAAAATCTAGACACAATCTAGAACATTTTCCTGTAATGATTGTCCTATTTAAGTGTTGAAGCTGCTAAAGTCAACTTATAGAGCTATCTTTTGGACTGGTTCATTTGCACTATAAATGACCTTCACATTATATGTATAAATTACACGAAAATATTGTACTATTATTAAACTTACCAATACATGACAATTTATCATCTGTCAACTGGTATCCAGGATCGCAGGTACATTGGTATCTACCAATTAGGTTTATGCAACGGCCGTGTGCACAAAGGCCTGCACTGAGTTCACATTCGTTGATATCTGGAACCAAAAATAAAACAATCACAAAACTGTCTCCAGGAAGTAGTTAAATACCAATTTCCTGCATTATAATAACAAAATATTACATAGTGCTATAATATGAAAGGGAATAAACATGTATATAGAAGATATCGAGAAACGTGTTTCTCAATACAGTAGGATGATCGTGCCTATATACCTGTACCGCTGTTTGTCTTTAGTTAATTCATTTATTTTTTATAAATTGAATTAAAGTGCACCAAGAAAAATATATTATCATACTAACAAATATTTCACTCATGTTATTAAAATGGATCCTTCATCTATGCAGGTTTAATCCCTAAAAAGTACACTTGTTGAAACAACATCTAGCGTAATCATTCTGTCATACTGCTGCTCTCAGACTGTTCCACACCTATATCTCCCATATTCCGCAGCCTGTCTCGAGGCTAACAAAATATTATTGAAGATGCCACCATTTAACAGGCCCAACCTGGAGTGTTGCAATTTGTTTTTTAATCTACACTAGTTTAAAGATACTATTTACTAGTTAGGTACTATTTAGTGCCTACTGAGCTCCTTGGTATACAGGACAAGATCTACAAATCTAATTGACTTTCTTCCCTTCACAAATGAACTGCTTTCAACCCTAGACTACATAAAGTGTCAGAGATAATTACTTTTTCTGCAAAAAAGAGGAACATATTAATAATAATGGAAATCCTCTTATTAAAATTGCTGATCTTGTGACCTGTGGAAATGAAATACATCTTTTCCCACTACATGGAGTTATTAAGTATACTGGATTTGTGAAACCGATAGTACCTGTTTACGAGGAAATCAATTTAATGTATTGATTTATTATTTCATATGGAAATCAATCTATTATGTATGTTACATATAGATACATTTATATCATACCTAAGCAAGCAGAGTTATCAGGTGCCACTTCATGCCCAGGGGGGCACTCACACTTATAGCTTCCCTCCGTATTCAAACAGATACCACCCCTGCACAAGAGAGGGTTTCTTTCACATTCATCAATATCTGAAATGCAAGGAGAAACTCAATCAAACGCCTGTGTTGAAAAATATAAATGGAATAAACAACAATACAAGTTACATGAAATCAGAACAAATATTACACAGATGGAAAGCAGAAATCCTGTGCTAGATACAAACCAATGGTAGCAAGGTACAAAGTGGCGTCATAGAAAGAGCCATCAGTGCTCTCCTAACAGAAATCTCAAGATCCCCTTATCCTTAAACTCTATTAACCAGACTATTGGTTAAATGTAAAGTCAGGTGGACTTCATTACAGTATATAGGCTGCCATGCCCTTCTGCATCTTCAGCGAAGCAAGCTGATCTTCCTACTAGCTCTTGTAATGAATGCACAACAGTAATATGACAAACTTTATTATAACTTCATTATACTCTGCCACCCTCATTATACCGAGTTCAGCAACAACAGGTTATATATGTAATCAAACATAAAGACGAAAAGTACTGCTATATTATTACGCACCCATGCAGTTCTTCATCATCATAAAGCCACTTTCATATCCTTCAAAGCAGTCGCACTCAAAGTCTCCAGGAGTGTTAACACAGTTGCCTTGTCCACAAACATCAAGGGATATTCTACACTCGTCGATATCTGCAAAAATCCAAGAGGTTTGATATAAAATGTAAAGCATACAGGACCTGTGTTTGTATGAATGGGATAACAGGTTTTACTTGATACCTGTGCAATTCCTCTCTTCTGAATCAAGAGCAAATCCATTGTCGCATCTACACTTGAAGCTGCCAATAGTATTCCGGCATTTTCCATATTTGCAAAGGCTTGGGATCATCTTACACTCATTGATATCTGCAGGAAGATAAAAAAAGGAGTGATTGCATGGGTGCTCTGGAGAAACCGTATTTGACAAGACAAGAACAGGGAAAAATATAATTATGTTTTTGTTGTCAGAGGATCTACAGTCTATTTGTGAATATCTGGCTTTTGCTAAACTTCCATTATTTTCAGCAAGCCGCTGACAACTGGTCGTCTGACGGTTATTAAAGTGGAAAAAAAAGCTGGAGGGTAATAGTTTGCCTATATAAAATGTTGTGTAATATTTAAAAAAAACATTTGCCTGAATATTATTTATCAAATTGACGGTGTCACAGTGCTCACGTTGTAATATTTCCATAATATTATAATAGTTTGCTTGGGACCTGATTTTTATTGATCTATTTCTCTTAACTCTCTTACTTCTATTATAAAGGAAATCAAATATTTACAGTGTACAAAACAGTACCATTGTATATATTCCATCATTGCCTTGCACTGCAAACACCTGTGGGGGCAAATGGTGCAGTGGAAAGGGATGTGGGTAAATTTTAGCTCACAATCTTAAATACACCACTTCCAATGTCTAATTAACAACCCAGAGGCCCCTTTGCTAAAGTTAATCTTACCTGAAGTGGGAAGTGTCTGTGGGTTGATCAAAATTGGAATAAAGGGAAAAACAGGGGAGAGGTCATTTAAAAAATATGGGTTTGAGTATTAATAATGAAAAATTTGACTTGTCAATAAAATGTCATAATGAACTTAAATGCCACTCAGGTAAAATATTATGTACCCACTGTTATTAAAATATTTGATCCTCTAAACTGGAAGAAGCCTTAAATTGCCATATGTCAACTGTCTTTCCATGTTTTTTTATTTAATGGTAAGGTTATAGTGCAGTGGTACCTTTGGAGAATGTTTTTCCTGGGATAATTTCCTTAGTTGCAAAGCCTGGTCCTCTGGGGCACAGACTCTCAAATTCTGGTGTTCCTTTAATGGGGCATTCATCACACTCGGGGCCCCAAGCAGCTCCAACAGAGCAACAACATGCATCCAACCTGTGACGTCCAGCAATAGGAGCAGTACATTCTTCATCTTCATGTTTCAGGTAGCAAACCTCCAGGCGGATGTCTGGGGTAAAGGAGAATACGTAAAAAATTTCTTTATCTGCCCATTAAAGAGAGACAAACAACGAGGCATCTGGCAGCTTGCAGCACTGACATAACTGTTTAATATGAAGTAACACATTCCATGGACTTTCTAAGTTGAAGGATATAAGCAGATTGGACAAGCTTAGGAAACACGTATCTTTTCTAGAAAAATACATTATGGAACTAGAGAAAGTACAGCTGAGGATTACTAGTGAATAAGGGGAATGGAAAGTTTTAGTTATGAAAAAAGGCCTGAAGAGTTAAATTTGTACATGCTAGAGAAGTGGCATCACAAAGGGCTTTCTAAAGGCCTGTTCATTAACAGAACAGTACAAAGGACTTGAGGTATGACTTGAAGAAAGGAGATTTAGTTTACGACAGCAGAAAGGATTTTTTACGGTAAGGACAATAAAGTTATGGAATTCACTGCCTGAAGAGGTGTTGCTAGCAAATACGTTACATGCCATTACAATGGGCCTGGTTACTTTTTTTAGTGAAGCAGAACAAAGAGGGTTAGACATTAATAATTATTTAGTGCTTGTTGATCCAAGGAG
Source organism: Pelodytes ibericus (assembly GCA_036172795.1). NCBI lineage: Eukaryota > Metazoa > Chordata > Amphibia > Anura > Pelodytidae > Pelodytes > Pelodytes ibericus. The sequence goes on from CM069858.1 coordinate 164,865,611, forward strand.
AAATCTGATTGCCATTTGGAGTCAAGAAGGAATTTTTGCCCCACTGGAAGCAGAATTGTTTTGGATCAGAGAAAAACAAGGAATGGAAAAAGGGTTGGACTTGATGGACGCAAGTCTTTTTTCAACCTAAACTACTTTGAAGTAAAAAATAAAATACAATCTTCTTTTGGGAATACATCACTTTGTGTCTGAACAAATGAAAGCTGCAATAGTAACATTTTAGTCTACCACTTGTTTATAATTATTACAGTTTAATAGGTAATGTACCATATATTTCTAGTTATATATATATACATTTCTGGGATAAAGTTATATATATATATATATATATATATTTATTTTTTTGTAGAGTATACATATATGAAATGTATACTCTACAAAATCAGCAATGTTGCTGGGTGCCTCTTAAGCAGTACTATACACATGGGTCTTGCCAAATAGTGTATATTGGTGTAAAACTGGTAGAATCATACAATGCACCAAATTATAGGATCCTACTATAGTTTAAGAGTTTTTTTCAAAAGGTGGCTTTACCCACATCATGATAAATTAATACTGTTTCTAAAGCCCTGTGATTTAACAATGATGAAAATTATGCAATGACCCTCAACATCATGTTCCAACAGATGTAGCATTCAGCAGTCCAGCACTCTACAATAATTAACAACAGACACCATAATCTTCAAGAGTGAAAAATAAAAACTTCTCCATTTTAAGAACTGCTCATTTGTAATCTCTTACCGATCTCACTTCTAATACAGTATCTCTGCCCACCTGCGAGTCATTAAACTTGGCAGGTCCCCAGTTTAATGACTCCCAGCTTCTTCAGAGGTTCTCAGATCCAAAGTTCTAAAGCTTTAAAAACCGTTGCATGAAACAGATAATGCAATTTTTGTGGCGTGTGTCATTTTTATGTAACAGTTTAAAGAACATGCCATCACGAGGGAGGCCATGTAATGACTCAAAACAGATACTTTTTTATGTAAATGTGCAAGTCAACAGAAATTTGAAATCATACCAAGACATGTTCGTCCAGAAGCATCGAGTGTCATTCCGCTGGGGCATTGACAGACAAAGGATCCCATTGTATTGACACACTGTGCATTAATGCACAACCCAGGAAACACAACGCACTCATCAACATCTGCATCCAAAACAAACACAAGAATTACCTTAGAAAGACAAGACAAACATTACAATTCATTATGTATTCTTGTTCCACCCAAGTTTGTGTGTGTCTTAATTCCCTATTGTAGCATGGGATGTCCTGTCATGATCAATATACATGATGTACAGAAAGACAGATAAAAAAGACATACAGATACAGAGTCATGGTCCTCTGGAATTCTATAAGAAAGTAGATGTTTTCTGTTCGATCCGATGGTCTCCCATGGCCAATAATTAGTCAATACAATGCAGCAATACAGAACCACCCAATAGAGGAAGATTACTTGTGGTCTGTTAAATGTGGACCTCAACTCAACATAGGAGTCAATCATATTCCAAACCTGTAGGACATACATACACAGAACTTTTGAAGTTGTTGTGGGGCACTAACCTTGCACGCTGTGAATGTGATATTATAGAACATTTTGATTGTTGTTATTTATTACATAACATAATTTGCTGTCAACACACGTCACAAAATAAATTTAATTACAAGACAAACTCATTTCACAGGATTGTGGCAGAGAAAGAATGAGTTCCTGCAATGTTATTTATTGTCATGCAAATCGATCCAGACAGTGTTTGTTGGTGACATAATTCTCATCTGGAAAAGGCCATTAACACATAGAAAACAAGTCACATTTTTGCACTGTTTTAATTGAGAGTGAGAGACGTGTAGGGGCCACCCTTTTTTATTGGTGTTGCTCTTGGCGGCATTGCTCCAAGGCGTTTTCAGGTTAGTCATGGTGAACATGAGACAAATGTATGCCAATGTATTGGATCATGGGGTGTGAGCCCGGTAATGGACAAAAGAATTAGTTTTGCAGAGTTAACATCTGGGAAGAGCTGTTTTCACCACTCATCAACTCTTTGAGTTTTCTAGGTTCGAGGGACTTTCTGGAAGACGTGAGGGACATAGTCGCTAACTAGCTGAGGAGATATCCAGTAGTAAAATAGTAATACCATGGGGTGCTACTAAAATACAGCTGCTTCAATATATCAGTGCCAATAATATATTTAGAAGCCCTCTAACATATTTGCTTATTCGTTTCATAAAATTTGTATCAACAAGAGGTGCAAGGATAGGCAAAGGGTCTTTTTTTTCTACCTGAATTAATATTTCGCTAAGTTTATCATGATCTCTAAAAGTAGCGGCTATATTTGAAACTAAGTTGCATAGTATTTTGCTGTCAACATTCTTATTGCTGTTTTAAAGAGAAGGAGGTGTCAACATTTTCAACAATATGGTAGCGGATATATGAAATTATCTTCTGATGTTATCAACGGGCAGGATTTGATAACTTTTGAGTTTTGCCTTGCTTGTTCCGTAGTTTAAACACCCACTAAATGTAATTTCAAGAATTGTTGAAAAATCTATGTGTGCAATATTTGTTGCCGTAACCTCAATTCACTAAGAGAGCAATACATGTGCTTACTTCTTCACAATGTGTTGTGTGTGCGTTTATTAATTCGTCAGCTATAGTACCTTCACATACTGTGCCTCGGGACCTTGCAAAACCTTTTGCACAGACAGGATCTGTTTAAAAACAAACAAACAGAAAAAGTCAATTTAATTGTAGCTATGTTGAAAAGAAGAGCTTGATCAATAAATTATTTTCTAAACAAAACATAATAATAACATCCATGTTAGTGAACATGCCACCAGAAATAATGCCTGTTTAGTCATTTATTATTTTGATTACCGGGTAGACGAGGCTTAGCAGCAAGGCAATAGGTTACAATGCAAACCAAGAATGTGTTAATTTATAAGGTGAAAGGATTTGTGCTGCAATATTACCTTGTTCACAAGGGACGCATGGACTGCCCCAGGCCGCTCCTAAAGTTGAACAACACTGTGATCTCAAGGTCGCTCCATTTATATTGATCTCGCACCTTCCATTCACTATGTTCTGCCAGCAGGTCCCTTTTACAGTTTCTAAAAAAATAAAAAAAATAGAATTAAATTGCAATATAGGTGCAGACAGACTAGAAAACACATTCTCTATCTCAAAAGAAATAATAACGTTCAAGATTTGGGGGAAGGCAGTACTAAAAAATGTGGGCAGAGCTTTCCCCAGAACAGGTGGAAAAGAGCAAACGTTTTGTTCCTAGCTGGCCAATTGCATGTTAAGATTTCTTTTACTTTAATTATTGCTTTTCTCCTTTGTAATGCACACCCAATCTCCACTGTTTCCATAATATATTGCTGCCTCACTTCCCATCCATAAACTCTACCCTATTTCCTAATTCTTGGAATGTTTCTCAGACATCACACTTTCTCAGGCACCACACATTCCCGTGTGTGAGCTACATGATGTGCAAATTATTATACATTATTATATTATTATTATATATTATATATTATTCAAAACTCCTATTATATACACTGCAGAATTATAAATGAATTACATTTTTATAATTAAAAAAAAAGGATGTGTACAGCATTAACAAGGAATAATCAATTTAATATTTACTTCTATAGGAAAACAAAGTACAAATACATAATGTATTGCTACAATAATTTTCATGAACATGTAGTACATGGACTTTTATCATGTTCTGGCAGTTATTAAGCCATTACATATTACAGATTTTATCTTAAGTAGCTGCACAGGACGATGCTTGGTGGGCACTGCTAATCCCTTCCTGAATAACACTGATTACATTAAGTACAGTATGTTCTTCCTTAAATGATATAAATAACCCCATTGTTGTATCTCATCAGAAATCTTATTTCTCACCGACACAAATGGTGTTTGTTGGATCCAAGGTGCTCCCAACAGGACATTCACATACGAAAGAGCCGATAAGATTTTTGCACACTCCATTAATGCAAGGATTGGACTCACATTCATTAATATCTGAAAAAAATCCATTTAATTTAATGTTTATTGAGAATTTTAAATATGAAAAAGGGAATGATACAGAAAAAAGACAGGATTAATTATTGAATATATCAATATTTTATAATTACATCAGGTTTTGTAAAGTTTTTTGGACAATTTATATATATCATACAATTTAATAAATAGGGAAAAAAATGAATTTGGTTGACATTTTATAATAACACCAGGTTTTATCAAGTTTTTTTTACATTACTCAGACTATTCTTACTATATCTTTCTAGTATATATATATATATATATATACACACACACACACACACATATATATATATATATATATATATATATATATATATTTCCATATGTAGCATATAACATCTCTAAAAATATAATTTTTGTATTTTATATGCTCTGTATTAAAATACTATTTTATTAATGTAATAAATAGTTACGATAAAATACACTAATAATATATTAAGACTATTTGTCTTACATCGTCACAAGTGGTTTAGTTGTAGATGTGTGTATGAGCAGACAGTCATGGTTACCATATTGTCAGATAGTTTTGTGTTGTTTCATTTATATAGGCTGTCAATCTTTCTATTGTTAATATATTCCATATTTTGGAATCTATATGTTTGTTGTGTTTTTTAAGTCAGAAACAATTTTTGGCCACCAATAACAGATGTATTATATACACAATCATCAACCGATCCACCAAAGGAATGTATGATCTCCAAAACAATATGAGATCTGTTCACTAAAGGGTGAGTTGCTAATGAGTTGAGGTGAGTTGAGGTGAGTTGCTAATGAGTTGAGGTGAGCTGAGGTGAGTTGAGGTGAGCTGAGGTGAGTAGAGGTGAGTTGCTAATGAGTTGAGGTGAGCTGAGGTGAGAGTTGCTAATGAGTTGAGGTGAGTTTCTAATGAGTTGAGGTGAGCTGAGGTGAGTTGCTAATGAGTTGAGTTGAGGTGACCTGAGGTGAGCTGAGGTGAGTTGCTAATGAGTTGAGGTGAGCTGAGGTGAGTTGCTAATGATTTGAGGTGAGTTCAGGTGAGTTCAGGTGAGCTAAGGTGAGATGAACATTTCATCTTGACAGTTTCGATATACATTGTGCATGGACAATCCTGGTGAGTTTGTTTAGCCACTCACCAAGTTTGTACCTGCATCATGTATAGTTAAAATGGTAAACTGAAATGCTCAACTCAGCTCATCTCAACTGCAACTAACCTTTTAGTGAATAGTGTAAGTATACAACATATCCACCAGTGGTTGGATATAAATCAATGACAGCGGTATGAATAGCCATTTTCAGCACATACAGGATATCTATAATGCGCAGCAGATGAATAGTAGGTTATCCACAGAAAGTAGTAATAGAGATATATAGCCACCAATATGAGACATAACATTCACCAAAAGAGGCAGGTAGCATCCTGATATTGTTGCCACTTTCAGAAGTGCTGATCTGGATAAGGTGATATTACCTTCACATGTTTTAAGTTCAGGTTGAAAGATATATCCTTTCATGCAAGTGCAGGAATAGCTCCCCGGAGTGTTGCGACATTGTCCTCGGTCGCAGAGTAAGCGGTTTAATGCACATTCATCAATATCTGCATTTTGAAAGAAAAACATTGCCGTGTTAAACATCACTTAATAAATAGCACCTTTAAGGGTCTCAATCTTCATTCAATAACTCAACAGGGCAACGCACATGCTTTCTGGCAGGTCCATTGTCACCCAGAAGGTATTGTTGCTGAGGTTATATACTGACAGGGAAGGACTGTAAACAATTTGGGTAGCAGAATAGATTACTGTAATGTTGATGAACTTCCGTAGGCAGATGATTCATCTAATACATCATTTAATACATGCTTTAAACTTGAATTAATGCGACAACGTTAATCGCACCTTTGTGGTGTCTAAGAGATCCTCATTTTCATATGTGATCACTAGAGGAGACCTAGTTAGGATCCCTTCTGTTGACTATATACTGTATAAAACCAGGGTCTCTCATTGCACTAATACATTAAGATAGATTGGTGTTTTTGTGGAGCATGATGCTTTCCCTTGCTCAATTGAGCCCTGGCTGTTATTCGATAATACGTAACCACAGACCATGGTTAGATAATGTTTGCTAGAAGAGAAATAAAAGCCAGTAGAACCATTGTAACACAACTATAATTCCAATTATTGTTACTGACCTGAGAATATGCAAAGGATGATAACAAAATAACATTTATTATAAACAGCACACTTTCTGGAGCAATAAAAACTTAAAATTGGCAAGATGCATAAATGTGCTCTTTTACATGATTTCAACTTCTGTTAATGTATTACTATCCCTTTAAATAAGGTGCTGTTATTAGCTCTGTTATTAGCAAGGGTGCAACAAATACACAGAACATACCAGCTCATAAATAACAACTGAAAGATTCCTACCATTGCAATTCTTCCCAGTAGCATCCACATCATATCCTGAATTACAGATGCACTTGTAGGTTCCCCGGAGGTTTTCACAAATTCCATTGGGGCAGATCTCAGGGTCCAGAGCACATTCATTAATATCTGATGAAAGACAAATATGTAATTTGGTATTAAAACGATCACTTTCTAGAAAAATGAACAACTTTTTAGTCAAAAAAATAAAGTGCATCGGATAAATTATTGCTTAGGAAGCCTGCCCTGTGGACTACGGTTCCCATGATGCACAGTCAAAATGGGGCCTAGCTGTGCATTATGGGAACTGTAGCCCACACAGCTAGATTGCCAGAGATTGACTGTGCATGTGTGCAGATTGAATACGGTATGCAAGAATTGAATTTATATTGCTTTCCAATGTTGTATCTTCCCAGCTAACCAAACAGACATTGTTCTGAGATATTACTTCTGGCAGGTTTCCTAGATCCAAGAATGTTATTTATATACAGTATGTAATTACATTGTTTTTCATTGGTTGGGTTGTCTAATTGATCCTTTATAATTAATGTCTTATGCGTTATGGAAAAAAGCTGCAAACACCGTGTTTACATAAATAAAGCAGTGGCTAGTTAAAAATAAGGACGTAAAAGCTGCATACATGTTTTTAATTAGCAATGGGTATGGTAAAGTTAGTGAAATAACAGGGCAATCCCTGGGTGACCTGTATGTACACAATACATGGCATTGTGATCAAGTGTATTGAATAGGTCACTCATGTGGTGTCATTCTGTGTATACTTACTCTTTGCATACAGTATGTTTATAAATAAATATGTAGTTTGCCCAGGTAGAGGGCAATGGCTTGTACTCCAGCTGTGTGCACTACATTTCCCATTTTGTTCAACCGGCCAGAAGGTGTCGGACCATAAAGAAAATGTTAGTCCATTTGGCTGGAGTACCAATAATTCCACCTCCTGCCTGCCTACCAGGAGGGAGAGTAAAGAAGCTCCTTCCCTGGTGGTCCAGCCTCCTTAGGTGTAAGTCTGTGTCATACTTCTTCTGCTGTTAATGGCAGTGTGTACATTCTGTGACATTACACACTGCTTAAAATGTCACTTTGCAGCATGTTGAGGGACAGGAAGGATGTGGGGAACATATTTTTCCTTTTCGGTGGGGAAGTTACTATCCATGGACTTGTAGTGGATTGCAGCATGTGCAGTTCCATCCCTGAGCTACACACAACATAACTTCTCAGTTAAAGATTGACTTTCAACTTTGACATAACACTGCCACAGTCTGCCATCTTACATCAAATTGAGTTGGGGTCCTTATCAAAAATCAGATCTGGGGTCAACTAGCTCTACCTACTTGTCCCATCCCCTTACACATCTCCTCTCCCCAGCAATCACTCCTCATCTCTGCCAAGTATTTTGTCCACCTCCCTTTATGAGGCGGGATTGTTACAAGCAACCAACATCCACATATCATTGCCAATTTCCCCACAACCATTGTTTAATAAGGACATACAGCAGCACCACAGTCATAAAGTAATGTCCTTACACTTCTTCCCCCACAGCCACCTTGACTCTCACATCAAACAAACTGCTTGTTCTCATACTTCATTCATCGGCCCTCCTTTATCACATTCTGTACACAAGCCACCAGTACCCCTACACTGTCTCCTTCCTCACTTCAACAAATGCCAAGGCTTCACTCATACATCCGAATCTCAATCATACTGCTTCCAACATACGCTTTCCTAACCTGACTTGGCCCCAGAAATATAACTCAGTTCCATCCCAATTTTAATAATTACATTGTTTCACCTGGGGAATGAGGGAGTTACAGTTTGTTTGCCAGTATAATATTACATTAGTTAGACATACCAGATCCCACAGATGTAATTCCAGGGCCACTGCTGCACAGAGCTTGATACTCATCTGAAACACAGGAAATACCATTACAGTCTACTATTAAAAAATAACAATGGGAAATCTTATCCCAGAGCATTAATACATGAAGGATGCAAACAAAGTAATCAAGGACGGCAATATCTGCCTAATGGTGTAAAATCAGACTCTTTCCTATGTATTGAAGCTCAGAGATAAATGTGCATGGCTTTAGAGTTATATTGCAGTTACAAACACCACATGAAAACTGACACTTTGTAAACTGGAAAGTCCGCAGCACAGTTAAAGGCTGTCTGAAAAGGGCAACAAATGAAACAAGAAATGCACTTTCCAATTTAAAGAGATGTTAATATTTCACAATGTGGTCTATTCACTAAGTGGCGAACAGCAAAAAACTGGCTTTATAGGCCATGTTGGAAAAATTCTCCATTATTCTCCACTATTAATGCAAATAATTATAGTAGGTGAGAAAAATCGTAAGCCATATTAAGCCTAGTTCAAACCAAATTGGAAAAGACTGGTGAACAATCTAGTGCTGCCTTCTAGTTGCAGCCCCCAACTATGAAGAACTGGTTGTGTTTGTGCCATAACGAAGAGTCCTAATGTATTTCCTCACCTACAGTCTGATGGGGGTTTAATCTAGCTTCTTTTTCCAACTCCCCTTACCTGAAGTTTTTGCAGGACAGGGTTGACATGGTTCTCCAAAACCAAATTCCGTGCTGGCGCAACAGCACTCGGATTTTGTGACTGCTCCTAGCAGTGGTCGGACACATTGACCTCTCTTGTAACCACCATAGCATGTACTTCTCATGTGTGTGTCTATGGATGAGAGGCACATCATTATGAGCTTGTGATAAAACACAGAAGGTGAGATCCATATGATGAAACCTTCAAATACAGTTACATTTTACACACAATACATATTTCAGCAAACCTACAATACTACAAAGTATCAATCTCTAGTCTATAGATTATGGCTAAATATGAAAGGTACAAAAGTGCTAGTTTTAAGATAGAGTTTTTGGAGAACACATGTGTAGAAAAAACATATAGTTTAGTTTACACAGTGAATTTATGACCCTTCATCATATACCAAAAGTAAGGTGAAAGGAAGGTTAACCATTACAAAGTTTTGATTTTGGGCTAAGCAAGCTATTCATTTTTCTAATGTAAGGTTAACGTAATATAAGTTTATTGTAATTTCACAGGATCCACCAGAAAAGTCACTTGGAGAAAAAAGGGGACAAGAATGGTAGAAGTGAGATAAACAAAGAAAAATACACATTGAAAGTATTATGTCTTACCGACACACACACGTCCATCAAGTCCAACTGCGAGGCCTGGGAAGCATTCACATCGGAAGGAGCCGTCAGTGTTCACACAATGGCCATTCATGCAAATGCCATTTGTTTCACATTCATCAATATCTGAAAATGACAGAAAAGCATTGGTCAGTTAACCTTAAGGGCATTTACTTTACATTTCAACCACTAACTCTTCATTGACATTATTCCTAAACACTTATTTATAATGCCAGTATCAATTTAAATGAAAAATGTTACTGATCAAATAGGTTCCCTATAAATGGGAGCAGTTCACTAAAACGAAGGTCCAGGTGAGATGACCATTTCATCTGACTGACAACTATATTTTGTGTAGGGTCACTGGTGATTTTCCTCTGCTAGAAAAGCTCAACTGTATAGCTAGATCTTAAAATAGAGAAGAAATATTTGTCCCATCGCAACTCATCTGCACCTCTATTTTAATGAATAGCTCCCATTATTTAAAAATGTACACACTATTCTCAAGTGCATTTGCTATTCCAGGATATATTGCGTCCCTTGAATGCAAATATATTTCTAACTGAAGTTGTGACAACTGAAATATTGATGGGACAGCCACAATTCACAAATAATGGATGTAAATTATAAACCTTCAACATGTTTCATATCATTTTATCTGTTGCACAGATAGCACACAGGGACACTGAATAATACAACACAATGAAAAGGTTGTAAAAAGTTATAAAGAAGATCCATTATCTGAAGATCTAAAAACTGTGTGTAGACAAAAGCCATCAATATCTAGCCACAGGGGTAGAGCATTAGATGACCTTTAACAAAGAGGACAGCCAGGTTCTCCATGCTTCACACTGTGTTCCAGAAGTTTTTGACACTGGATTCAATAGTCACTTTCATGTTTGCAGAGAAAGTCAAAAGATACTGTAATAGCAGTAAACTATGTGTACAGGGTTGCCATGCATACCAGGGAACCTTAATAACTTTAAAACAAGCACAATCATGAATGTACCATATTCTGACCTTAAATGGACAAACTGAGAACGAAACACCTTCTACAATTCCTTTTGTGTGGCTTTTGGCCATAATATACACTCCCAAAATCCAAATGCCATTGAAGCCGGGTCTCTTTATTAACACATTATAAAAACAATGCAAATTCTCTCAAACGAATGGTACTTGTTTAATATCATGTATTTAATGTAGCAATACAAGAAGCATTCACTGTATATCACTCAAAAATAAAGGATGAATAGGCTCTATAGAGGTCACATTGAAGTCAGTAAATGTAGCAATGATAACTGAACACAATAAATAATATTCATAAACATTTACAGGACAGCTGCACCTTTATTTTCAATTGAAATATAATGAATATGCCATTTTTTAATTTTTAAAATATAACTACCCATCCATTATCCCTCCCTAACAATGTTGTCTCTATACAGAGGGAGCAGCCAGTTTGCTCACCTTTCAGTCAGTACTATGTCTAGTAAAACTGTTTGATGCCGTGCTCAGTGCTCAGCATCACAGTGCCTTAGATCTCAGTGTGCGCTTAGAGCACTACACACAGTGAAAGCCTGCACGGCTCAATCTCCATTCAGGTATAATCATACTATAAGGTAAAATAAACTGCTGCTCCGTCCCTCTCCACACTACAGGAAAGGGAATAGATGAGATGAGATATTTTAGCTATTAACAATCAAATCATTTTATTTGTGAATACTGAATAAAAAAAGAACTACAAATGTCCTTTAAGGACAAAAGGAGGATGAGGTTCATCAAGCAATAACAAACACAATGGGGGCTATTCACTAAAAAGGAGTGAGTTGCAGGTGAGATGATCATTTAATCTCGCCAATTGAGCTATGCATTGTGCAGTGACAAACCTGGCGAGTTTGCTTAGTATTGGAAACCTACTAAGGTTTATCCCTGAAAATTATATAGTTAAATTGGTGAGATGAAATGTTCACCTCAGATCACTTCATATCACCTCAACTCACCTGCTACTCACCTTTTAGTTAATCTGTGGAATCTATTCACTAAAAGGTCAATGCAATAGCAAAAATTGTACCATTATTGTTGGAAAGATGTTGGAGAACACACAAAACAAAACAAAAAACTGAGCGGGCTACATGGCTTCTTCTGGAGTTGTATGTAAAATTATACTCTACAAACATGATTGCATAGACACTGCTGGTCACTGGGAATAATTTGTGACAAAGAGACGAATGCATTTTGTTCTGCTAGACAGTTCAATGTGCTTTTGTTCACCATATCTCAAAAAACAGAACGAAATAACAAGACAAAAACCATATAAACCACAATTAATTTGGCTTTGCATGTGTTTTTGCTCTTGTGTTGGTTGGCTTTTATGAGAGTGCTCGAAAATATAAAACAGTTTGCACGAAACCATGTTCCCAGCGGATTGAAAGCCACAGTCTTACACACTGATGCAGAATTTCCTTTTTTACAGACTGCCCTTAATTCATGACCTGTTCAGTAATAACAAATGCAAGTGGAAATGGCATGGGCAGGATATGAGCAAACCTGGCACTTCACCCACAGGGAATATGAAAGGTTCCCTTAAGCACCTCTGTTGTGGTATTTCTCTTATTTAGCACTGAATCATAAAAGAAACTATTCACCTCATTAGAACTAGAACTTCGCTATACTTGAATATTCTTGTATGGGTTGTTAAAGGTTTATTTAAGTACTGGTGAACCCAGTTATAATGCTGTGCTCTGATTCCATGCAGAGGGCACCTTCTGTATTAAACCAGAGGTTTAGCGAGATTTCCCAACTCACATCGTGATCCTGTGTAAAAGCAGGGCTCACTTGTATACAACAATGTATTCCATTATACATAACTAAATGTAAATTTCATTATTATTAGTGTCAGAAAAAATAGCCCCGGTTTCACTGTGTGTGCCTTTTATTCAATGCCTTGCCCATTAAAATTAGACTGGCTTGATAGAGAAATGGCTAATACTGTTAATACAGCAAAACCTAAAACTGTTCAGTAAAGCTAAACCCACAATTCGGTGAAAATATTAACCACTATGGGAAATTAACAGTCCACGACAATATCAGTATACCGTAGTAAATGGTCCTAGATCAGCACTGCTTTGCAGATATCGGATCTGTTGATTAAGTGGTTTTCTATGTTGTGAATATATATATATATATATATATATATATATATATATTTATATATATATATATATATATATATATATATATATATATATATATATGTGAGATCTACTTATATTTACTTTACTTTACAACAATTTACAGCATCCCTGTAGTTTTTACTTCGAAAATAATAACAGCAATGCCTATTACTCTTTAGAGCAATTTAATATGCAGGAGCTTGTGTTCAGGGAAATACCAGAGAGATATGTTTCTTTTTCTTAACTTTACATGATACAGTACTCATTTAAAAAAATATTGTTTGGAACTGTCCCTTTAAATAACAGATTACTGTGATGGCACAGAACTGCCCCGTTAAATAACAGATTAATATGATGACACAGAATTGCCCCTTTAAATAACAGATTACTATGATGGCACAGAACTGCCCCGTTAAATAACAGATTACTATGATGGCACATAACTGCCCCTTTAAAGACCAGATTACTATAATGGCACAGAACTGCCCTTTTAAATACCAGATTACTATGATGGCACATAACTGCACATTTAAATACCAGATTACTATACTGGCGCAGAACTGCACCATTTAAATACCAGATTACTATAATGGCACAGAACTGCACCATTTAAATACCAGATTACTATAATGGCACAGAACTGCACCATTTAAATACCAGATTACTATAATGGCACAGAACTGCACCATTTAAATACCAGATTACTGTAATGGCACAGAACTGCCCTTTTAAATACCAGATTACTATGATGGCACATAACTGCACATTTAAATACCAGATTACTATACTGGCGCAGAACTGCACCATTTAAATACCAGATTACTATAATGGCACAGAACTGCACCATTTAAATACCAGATTACTATAATGGCACAGAACTGCACCATTTAAATACCAGATTACTATAATGGCACAGAACTGCACCATTTAAATACCAGATTACTGTAATGGCACAGAACTGCACCATTTAAATACCAGATTGCTATGATGGCACAGAACTACATCTTTAAATACCAGGTTATTATGATGACACAGAACTGCCCCTTTAAATACCAGATTACAACGTGGTCTTTCAGGGCGTAATGCTGACACATTATAATACTAATTCAGAACAAAATTGAATAAAAACAACTTAATCAACTCAAAGTTGATATTGTGTAGTACATACCTGTGCAAAACCGTCCATTTGGTGCAAGCTGGAAGCCAGGTTTACAGATGCACTTAAAACTTCCATCTTCATTAATGCACATCCCGTTTAAACACATGTTCCTCACACTGCATTCATCCATATCTACAGAACACATTAAATCACATTATTTGGATAAGCTGTATACCTATTCCATGTGTGTCTAAAGTCTCTTTGGGGTGAGATTCCCAGTGCTTTTATTTGCAAATATGTTCTCATTAAATTGATATATTTAAAACTCTTCCCATCAATTTTATTTAATTCTTCATTTTCCTCTACATCTCTATAGTATGTGTTAGTTTAGGATGTTTATGTTTATATATATTGCCATTTAATTTAATACTCTTCAATATGCAGTCTATTGCTATAACACAATACTTATCACAGAAATATAGCAAAGTACAAAGAGTTTCCAAAGATGAACTATCACTGTCATGGCAGGAGAACAGTGTTAGTAGCAACTATTGGCACATTCCTGTTATTTTGTTGACAACAGAGCAAATATGTTGTTGACCAAGCATGTAAAACTCGCACCCACGGGCCGCATGCGGTCCACAATGAATATCTTTGCGGCCCAGCAGTGGCGTCCTAAAGGGGTGAGGACTGCACCGGGTGACACTCCCAGCAGGGGTGTCACCTGGGCTGGCATCCTATTTTCAGCACATAGCACTATTGAACTTTTTTTCTTCTTGTCAGGCCACATTCATGCCCCAAAAAAACCCTTTCTATCATTGCCACCGGATATGACAGCAAGTCATATACGGCGGCTTTATTTCCCTCCTCCGTGCAGGAGGGACGACTGCATGTAGGAGAATGGCCGGGGACACGGAGCTGTCAGGAGTTAAGTACTGGGGAAGGTGGGAAGAGGGTGGTATATAATGGGCACAATAACTCTGGCATATTAATTGACAAAGTATCACTGGCATATTGATGGGCAAATTGTCTGTGGCATATTAATGGGCAAGCTGGCTGTGGCATATTTATGGGCAAACTAACGGTGGCATATTGATGGGTAAACTAACAGTGGCATATTAATGGACAAATTGGCTGTGGCATATTAATGGGCAAATAAACCTTGTTTATTAGGCCCATGTTAGACTTTGAGTTTGACATGCTTGTTGTAGACTGTCAGTGTGTGGAAGCCAAAGTGGAGACAAAATGCCAGTAACAAAATACATTCCTCACTAATCTAATTGTTGTTTCTTCCCCTTAGTGAAAGTATTACATTAACTGTTGCTTTGGGGTATGGCATTTCCCTACAATAGCCTCAAACAGTACAGCAGCAAACAACAGATTGCTCACTGAAACACTAAGGGAAGTAAGGCTCAACATTCCCAGCTGTTCTAAACTACAAAAGCTGACTAAGAGCAGAAGGTTGCCGCGGTGTAGACAATAAGATTTTTGAGAAACATTGTTGTGTGCTGTAGGTACTGTACAGACATGTGTTCACTAAGACATTATTGTACAGTTGGGCAGAGGTCAGTCTAGCACAGCTGCAAATGAAAGGAAGCACCTGTATAAATCAAGATGGCCTATAGGCAGTGATGAGGACATTTAAACCAAGTTAGACAATAAGTAAAGCAATGGAGCAATCCTTTGGACTTCACATGGAATTGGACAAAGAAGCAAGTTAGAATTAGAGAAAAGTGATGACAGAATAGATTTAGTCCAAACAGCTGAATCCACTGAAACAATTACCTTGACAATTCTTCCCATCGGCTGACACTTGGAAGCCTGCATTGCACACGCAGTGAAAGCTCCCATCTGTGTTCACACACCGTCCATTGTTACAGATCCTGCCATTTTGTAAGCACTCATCAATGTCTAACAAAATAAAAGCACAACAACGGAAAAATCAGTTCCTCTGTAATAAAAACAGGTCACAATGTCTGCTTTAAAACCATGCTGTCCTATGGTTTATAACAGCTGCCGAATTTACCAAATCTTTTTTATATTGTAGAATTCTCAGTAATTAAAGGACGACTGTGGTAAAGAAAAATGTTTCTTTACATAGGCTAGGGACCTGAAAAAAAGTGTATATTGAGTGGGTCAGCAAACCCAGAGACTGCCCCGGACACTCAAACCCCTAGCTGCACCACTGTTGGGCAAGCTGTGTTCCACCCTTGCTCCCTATTTCTTATATTACATATGGACTTTAGAGATACATTATGGTTTACTCTCAGGTCTTCATCTGAGGTGAAAAGGGAAAGAAAAAGAAAAGGGAGAGGGAATAAAAACAACTCCAGAACACCCTGTAAATAAAATAAGGATCAACAGATCCTGTATAGATATCTAGAGTAGATTTGAATGGATACATATATAGAATAGGTGAAAACTCCCTGAACTTGAATGGGATGTCCGCTATGGATGATATTTTAACTGTGACATTTCAATAAACCTCAGTGAGCCGGGTTCATATTTTCTATACTGGAATGTACCATTAAAAATACATTTGAGTTGATCCCGATACTAGTACAAGTGAAAACGAAAAGTGCCACTACCATAATGTATTTGTAACTAGATTGCTAAAACCTACCTCTGCATTCAGTCCGTGTTGAGGTACTCATAAATCCAGGATAGCACTGACAAATATAGGATCCTGGTGTGTTAACGCAAGTTGCATGAAGGCAAGGGTTTGTTTCACACTCGTCAACATCTAAGATGCAGAAGGATGGCAGAAAGTTTTCATTATGCTTGTTCCATAAAGGCAGAGAGCAAACAGTTACTTTTTAACTCATGCAGGTAAAGCAAAAAAAAGAAAAACAAAATTAAGTGAACTTCATTTAACCAAACAAACAAACAGCAGCACCGTGATGTAAGATAATATCAATAAATGTTTATAATGTCTTTTACATTTTGACTTCCCTATATATTATGACTCAAAGTTATCCTTCCACATCAGCTACAAAGCAAGTCATAATGGGATATGCTTTAAGCACATCTTAACATCTCACCATCTTTTAGTAAAGCCCCAACCATTTGTTTGCTTTATAAATACATGTTTGGTAAAATACCAATAGTATATCTAACAAGGAAGTATTATTATGAACATATGTAACGGTAAATTGCTTCCCCCAGGAATGGTGACATTTGAAAAAAAAAAAACACATAATAGGTTAGAGAATATGTTCATTACCCATAACACAGCAGGGTTAGTGTCAGTATAAACTACAAATAATTTCCATTGAAGATTGAAATACATGTAGCAGTAGGTCATACGTTTCAGATGTAATTGACGGTGAGGGGAATACCATTATGTATAGACAAGAAGGAATGCCAAACCAAGAGATTAAATGGATTTTTGTTCCATATTGTTAAACTCTCATCCTTTCAAACAAAGCACCAAAAAGTAGTCAGGGTTAAGATGATATTTAAACTCATGAGAATAACAACTCATGAGAATACAACATTTGGAAGGGCTTGGTACACTGCATTTTGGATGTATTAATTGCTTCAAAAATATAAAGAACACATGAAGTGGTTTTTAGAAGCTAATTTTGTATGCAATCTGGAGAAAAGATTAGGAGTCAGCAAAGACTAATGCTCATTCATAATTCTAGCCTTGAGTAAACACCTTTTCCTAGTCAAACATCCTTTCCTAAAAGTGTTCTGTCATAAATGTGCTATGTGCAATTTAATGCAAGAGAGCTACTTCGACGTTTGTTCAGCACCAAGTTACTACTTCACTCTATCAGTGCCGAAGGTTTATGTGACGGCTAATAAGTGTTCACCATGGACCATGTTGATGCCTACCCCTGATGATATACGAGTCAAGGATAGGCATGAACAAGGTTACCGGTGGACATTTATGAAACTTTGTAATGGATAAGCTAATGATGTCCTATGGACCTTCACAGACCACTGACACTACGGTTCGAAGCACTTTACTAGCACTTTACTACGCTTGTGGTATCACTTATTACCTCCTGTGTGACTACAGCAACCTTCATGTGACTAACACTCTTTTTTATCTACCTCAACTCCAATTCACACAAAATCCTGCTGCCACACTCATCTTTTGCACTAATCAACTGTTACCAAGTTTGGCCTTCACTGTCTTCCCATCCAATCTACACTAACACATACACCTCTGAAACCTCTGACTTACATAGTCCTTCATGTCAAACAGAGTTGACAATAATACCCTTTACTGACGAACTGAGATTTTGATTGCTATTCATCTTTAATCTACTACTTATATCTCAATGGCTAAAAGTAGTAGTATTCCTTTACCCAATATATCGGGAACTCACTACCTCCATCTCTCTCCATCCACCAACATTATCTATCTCCTTAAACAATTGCATGTCACTAAACCCAGCTCTAGCATATTCATGACAACTGATCACTACTGTAAATAACAAATAAAGGTGTTTCCAACACCTCTTAAGCTTCCAGTGTCTTTATTCCACCTACCAAATAGTGAAACGGGAAACGTTTCAACCCACACTGGGGCTTATTTATGAATAGTTATCACTAGTGGATCTTTAACCATAGATATTTATTTTTTACAGTGTAAAAGGGTCAAGGGGATTCAATGTGTTTTGGGAATGCAAACAAAACCGTTTATAAATGAATGTTGACAGGCAAGCAACATCCCAAGCATTATTATGGGAGAGAAAAAAAGCTGTAAACAGTCTCAAATAGAGATAGAACATTTGAGGTTAACTTAAGGAACATTGGCCTTATACTGCCAGTAAGTTATACAAAGGGAACTCCCCATGGGCAAGAGTGAGAAACATTGTTTTAATGGGATGGAAATACCTGAACAGGTTATGCTACGGAGCTAGAATCTTGCTGGTAAGAAAGGTAGCTAGCAAGTGAAACTCTGCCACAATAAATGGTCGTAACGATAATAAAGTAAGGGAGTGCAAGAATCAAAATGTAAAACAGAGGATCAAATGCTTTGTAACATTTAAATAAAACATATAAGGCTGGTTTGATTACCCATTGCATGCCAAACATGCCGGCAATACTTTATGACTTAGAAATTCCAGGAACATGGTCTAAACACAGAAGTACAACTAAGGCCTTACCGGTGATTTGTAGTGAGTAGTACATCTGTTCAGGGCTGCAGTTTTAATACTGACAGTGGCTTAGCAAATACTACTGTATACATTATAGAAATGTGCTGCCTGTCAGAACTTTCCATTTGTGTATATTCTATACTTCTATTGCTTTTGGCACCACATCACTGCTAACAGGAATATTTCAAACATGCATAAATGACTTGCATCTGTTTTGGCCTTCGTAACCCTAAGGAGTGATATAGAGACTTTGTATAACAACAGAACGTCTGTAGTGCAGTTACAACTGTACACACTGTAGTGTGAAGGCTACTGAAATGATAAATTAACTCCATACTACTGCGGCTCACAACCATGTAAACTCCAGCTCCCTGTCTCAGCAAATGTTCCCTCAAAAACCATCCCTTCAAACTGATTTCCTGCCCTTTAGTAGCTCCAACCCTCATATTAAGTTAACTTGTTAACATAGATCTCTCCTCTTCATATAGACCTGGTTCTCTCTATGTATGTAGTGGTTGGCAGTGGAGGAGGCAAGATCCACCATAACAGTTTATTTCTGCTTGTCAAGTCTTGGAAGTCTTATACTTACTATCGTTCCTAATAATTGTGAAACAGCAACTCTTATTTCTAATGGTTTATATACAAATAAACATATTCACATAAACACCTTAATATATAAAGAGGAAATAAATCATGTAATGGGGCCTACGTCAAACCTGATGACTTCTTAGCCTGCAGCATCCCAAAATGTGATTCTTCTAATTTTAATAATTGGGAAACCACTGGACTTCCGTGGAAGTGAAGTCACGCATGTCGATGTGCATGCCATCCACAACACCGATGAACTGGGAGTAACAATGCGCAAACACGTTATACTGATGCCCACGCACATACCTAATGAGCATTCACTTTCATCTCTGTGTTCTAAGTGGATCCTAAGCTAATGCTGGAAATGCACATGTTATGAAGGAGAAAAGGATCCCCAGGAGAGAGTCTGGAAAAGGTAATTGTCTCCTCTAATGTGCACTGACTCATTATTTTTTCAGCTTGGAGTGGTCGTACTTGTTAAAAGGCTTAGTACTACGCGTATTCCTTTCAAGGACATGGTCTGAGAATGCAGTCACAAAGCAATTATCTAAAGGGAGGCCAGACCGAGACAGGGCAAGTGCAAAGGATCCATCAGAGGGACACTAGTGAACTAGAAGGAGACAATCCACACATTTTGAAGTAGTCCACTGACACCGACATCCTCACTGCTGTGCAGCTTGTTGGCTTCTAACCAGTGACTTTTTATATTTTACCAGTTAGAAGCCAACACGCTGCACAGCAGTGAGGACGTCGGTGTCAGCGGCAATCTTATGACTAGGAGTCAGAGGACTCGAAAAGCGTAAAGTGTTGCCTATCCATCTTTTCTCTGCTATACTATTTCTATACTAATTGCATATTAAAATGTATCTGCACTGAAGCTCCATTTGCCGGACCTTTTCTTTTATGGATCTTTGAGCCACTTAGTACCCTAGTTGTGATAAGAAGAAGGAATTATTCTACCCTTAATAGCGCTCCTACCACTATCCTCTCTGCATTTTTTTATACTGTTTGAGCTTGAGTGGTCACAACTTAGCACTTAAGGTAGCAGCTACATATACCACAATAGCAATATAGGGGAATCTATATATGCTATATATGCGATTTTAGTACAGATAGAGTGACTAAAAGATTCTTGTGACTTCACTGCGCAAGCTTTTGTCCAGTCATGCAGCTGGTAAAACTAGATAACTGTAATGCAAGCCTGAATACATTAATGGTGGAAATCAACTTATCACTGATGTTCCAACAACAGCAAAAAAAACATCATTTCAACTCTGGTAAACATGCAGTTCAGGGAAACCCTGGATTCATTTTGATCTAAGTGCAGGTACTCTATGAAAAATGACGAAACCCCATTTTGCAAGAGAGGTTACTTAGGATAACTTTTAAGAGTTTGCATCCTAAAATGCAGAGCATGAGTCACCACGAAAGGTTTGGATTTCCCAAGCCTGTTTATAAAGAACTGTAAATTCCACACGCTTTAATGTGCGTTAGAAAAAAAGCATTTTACCAGCCCAGAAAACATACTCGCTCCCTGAGTTACAACTCGGTAATAATCTAAATGTCTTTTCTGTCAAGGTAACTTGTAAATGTCTTGGCATACTCTAATTTTCCATTTGCTCAGAAACCATCAAGAATTCCACTGCTGGTAACATTGGCAACTATAACTAAAGGGATTTTCACTTTGCTAACATTCCTTCTGTTCAGTCTCGCTTACCGTCATTTGCATGAGTGAGAAAGGGAGGGAATTTATGGGTGCATTTTGTCTGTCATTAAAGTCTATAGGGGCTATTCTCACTAAACAAGACTTGCAGGTGAGTTGAGGTGCAAACTAACCAGGTTGTTCCCTGCACAATATATAACTACATCATAAAATGAAATGTTCATCTAACCTCAACTCCCCTTTGAGTGAATACCCCCAATGTACAGAGCGGTATTTACCGCGAGGAATCCTAGGCGGATGCCTAGGGCGGCAAATTTCTGGGGGCGGCCCCCCAACAATGAGAAAAAAACCCAAGATGAAAACGCTCAAGATGATCGGGCTGCCCGTGCATTCTGTTCTTAGGGGACGGAGTGATGACAGGTCACGTGACCCGGCCCTCTGCCGTCAGATTCGCGCCAGGTCACGTGACCTATCTACACTTACCGCGGGGAGCTGAACAGACAGAATGGTAGGACACCATGCTGCCTTACACTAGCCACCAAGGATCAGGTTAAGTCCTGGGGTAATGTTGGCATGTAATGGGGGTAATGGGGGCATGCAATGGGGGTGATGAAGGCATATAATGGGGTGATGGGACATGTAATGGGGGTGATGGAGGCATGTAATGGGGGTGATGGAGGTATGTGATGGGGTCATATAATGGGGTGATGTGGGTTATGAGGGCATGTCGTCCATAGGTAAGGGGGTGCAAGAATTTTGTCTGCCTAGGGCAGCACAAAAACAGGATACACCACTGCCTATGTATCTGTTTTTTAGCACACTATTAGGCCAGCCGGAGAATGATGATATTCTCATGATACAGGTTAGTAACATTATTGAACTTGTGCTACAAAGAGCAGTACGCTCACTAGGGAAGATATCAATTAAAAAGTGAGTTGTAGGTGAGTTTCGTGGGACTTGATGTGAGTTGAACATTTCTCCAATCTTTAAAGATTTAACAATGCATTGTACAGGAACAACACTGTTCTTCTAGCAGGAGAAACTCACCAGGTGTGTCCTTGCATAATGCACAGCTAAATTCACAAGTGTAAGTTAGGAAATAGCTTGTATTAGGTAACAATGACATGTAATAAGAGGTCCATACCGATGCATTCTCCTCTGCCATCAAGATGGAAACCTTTGTTGCACTCGCAGCGATAGCTCCCAGGAGTTGGGATACAGCGCCCATGTAAGCACAGGTTCCGAAAAAGCACACAGTAATCTGTCACCTGCTGCGTCACATTAAATGGTACAACCACTGGAAATAAACAGAGGTAGACAAATTAACCTAGATGCAATACTTTACTAACAAAAAATTCCAAGAGCAAAAATATTTACCTGGTAATGGGCGAGTCGGAAAAGGCTGTCCTGGAATGTGAGGTGGTGGAAAAACAGGAGGATAAATAGGTGGCACCTGTGGACCAATTGGAGGACGGTAATCTGGGCCTCCAGGAATGATTTCGGGCCCTGGACCAGGTAAAGGCAGTTGGCCTGGTAATAAAGCTACGCAGAGTTTGCGATACTCATCTGCAATTAAAAAGAATCACAATTTTTTTTAAAATGTAGTCTTTAAAAATGAATTAAATATATTTTTAGAACTCAACAGCTGAGATAAATAAATACAAACCTGTTCCACGGAATGGGCACATATCAGGTGCTGTGTTTGCTCCTGATGACCAACATCGTCCTTTATCACAGCAGCATTGCATTTTGGGTAAAAGTTGGGGGAGTTGATTAGTGCATCTTCCATTGGCTAAGGAGGTGAAGCAGTACCCAGGACGAAT
This sequence comes from Pelodytes ibericus, assembly GCA_036172795.1. Taxonomy (NCBI): domain Eukaryota; kingdom Metazoa; phylum Chordata; class Amphibia; order Anura; family Pelodytidae; genus Pelodytes; species Pelodytes ibericus. Next base: position 164,888,714 of record CM069858.1, read on the forward strand.
ATCTAATAGACAAAACAAATTTTTTTTTACTACAAGGATTGTGTTTGAAAGAATGATTGAAATTGGGAAGATTTAAAACTAATATGTTATATATAATAATTATAAATTGGCAGAATACATTATAATCATCGCAATTGAATCTGAAAAGTGAAAATAAAGTGCTGCACATTTGAAATTCTATTTTTTTTTTTTTTGCTCAATGTGTACATAAAATGAAAATAAACAAATATACAAACAAATGTGTGGCTGTATTACAATACTGATAATAGAATATCGACAACCCCCAAAGGACTTCACTCACATATTCCAGAGCCCTAATATGTGGCTCTGGCTTGTAGCACATGTGTAACATGCCTTTCAAAAATGGGAAGAGAACTTTCCAAGCTCCACGTATAGGAATCTTTCCCAAAGCAGGTATCCCTAGTCCGGTTTATCATGGCCCTTTTAAGTTCTGCTTACATAGAATAGAAGAAACATATGCTCATCACGTTAAAACACAAGATGCCGAAATCCAGGTCCTTCTGGAGCTTTTCGATTTGTGCACACAAAGTATTCCACGATCAGCCTTTATTTTATTTTCCCTTTTGATCCAATCGTGTGTGTTTTAAGGGAAAAAACACTAGTGGTTTGCTGCACTTTGACGAATACAAGAGCACAGTTCACTTCTTTTTTTATGTTATTTTTTTTCTTGCTTTATCACTATTTCATCTTACCTACACATCTGGAGCCATCTGCTGATGTATAAAATCCTGGTGGACACTTGCAGAAGTAACTCCCCACTGTGTTAGCACATTCACCAGATTCGCAAATCCCAGGAATTGTGATGCATTCATCAAGATCTATAAGAAAATGACAGTGTCAGAGTTTTGGTAACTTTCAGAAGTTTGGGTTTTAGGGTAAAACATTGGTTTCAGGACAATGTTATGTCTATGGAAGCTATGGTATGGCCGATATTTTTGGGACGAAAAGGTGGCAATCCCATTAAGTTTATCAATTTCATAATATAATACCATAGATCATACAGAATTTTTAGCCAAGATAGGAACAGCCCAAAAAATCTTAGAAGTCCACAACCAGCCCATAGGCCATCCCTCCATGGATCCTGGATAACTCTTCACATGCATTTTTAGTTGTTATTTTTTCAAATTTCCCGGACACATTTATAGCTTGGCACACTAAAGATTACTGACATTTTGCAAAAAGCTGCTGCTGAATACAAGATAACAAAAATACTGTATTTTCTTTGGGTACATTGCCTTTTACAGTTGGCAAGAACTACAAGTGCATGAAATAAAAGTCAAATTAAATCCCTGTAACCAAAAGTTCCATTGTATTGCCACTGCACTCTTGTGCTTGTTCTTAGCCATGATGATAAACTGTTCCTTTCTTAATACATGTTTTCATACTTACCTTCCATTCTAAACTAGAATATCCTCAGAGCAAATCATAAATCAACACTACAGTTATAGTCACTACATTACGCTAAATCCTCCATGTTGTCCTGAGTTATTCATCGAATTTCATGTTATAGGTGTTAAGTTGTATGTAATCTGGGAAAGACACAGCCCTAATTCCTAGCTTTTTACTGAAGTGTAAAGTCTGAATGACTGTTTTCCCCTATATTAGGAGCGAGCTCTAAAAAAAGGCCTTGGGGAACTTCTGTGGTTTACAAAAATACGTCTATGGTCTGTGTTTGGCTTGTGTAAGACTTCTGTAGAAAATAAAGCGGCATATGTATTCCTTTTCAATGTTCCCGACTCATGTACACCTCTGTTTACATAACACTCTGCAATCAAGCTTTCTATATGGGGTTTGCGCAAAATCTGAAGTTCATGCTTTGGTTAAAGGTGAATTAAACAGCACTAACCTGTGTAGATCTTTGTGGGTTAGGAAACTATAAATAAAAGGTGCAGTGTTATGTCTGCCAATAGTACTATTTTTTTAAAGGGGGGAGAGAGGAAGAGAAGTTGGGGTGGAAGAAATTAATGTATTCAAAGGGACCTGACAACAAAACGAAAGTATTAATACAATGTGCAGATCCCTGAAAACTTCAGTGGGAGGATTTATACAAATTTAATAAATATTGAAAATGTCCAAGATGAAAGAGAATACCCCGCTCTTCAAAGAATGCCATAGTGCATAATGAAAGAAACTTTTGTTTTCAACAACTTGAGAGGAAAACATGTGTCTCAGTTAGCATCCAAATCATGAAAAATAAGTGTGTAAGTGAGTGTCCTGTTTGTTACTATATTCTAAACAGCATGGACCAGTAGGATTGCAACTAGCGTGTAATTTACCAGTAAGTTCCCATGGTTTAATGAAGTGTCACTAAAAGTCACGTATGAGCAATAGGTTATCAATCGCATTTTCTCAGAAGAGATGTAAGTTTAAATGCAAAATAATTCTAAATTCATATATAATGTACAGTGAGATCTAACTGTACATTATGTCAATATGGCATAAACAGGAAGGTATGTGAAACAGTCTTAAGGCAATTGCTAGGTGTCAGGACCCACAAAACTTTTATTTTACAGTTTTTAGGAAAAGTGAATGGTACAAGTGCTTTTTAAATGGACAGGAATTTATAAGAGTATACATCTTTTAATATAAAAATGGGCAATACACAAAACAATACAACTGATGTGTTCAGAAAACACTTTTCTAGGAAGTTAAAAGATTGATAAAAAAAAAAAACGTTTAAATCCTTATGTGTTTTTCTAGGAAATTAAAAGATTGATGGGAAAAAAAACAACGTTTACATCCTTAGGTGTTTATAGTTTAAATATCAGAAACATTTGGGCAATGGAATCATTAAATTATTACTGCCTGGATTAGAGCTAAGCATGCAACTAGCACGAGATAGTTATAACAAAATGAGTTACACACTTTTCATTAAAAATACTTTACAGAAACACCGTGTATTTCTGAACTGCACATTCCACCAAACTTACCGACTATGGTCAGCTGGTAAACCACTGTTTCCTCTAAATAATTTATTAAAGACAAAAGAACTTATTTAACATTAGTTTTGGACTCTCTTGCTGGATATTGTGTTACAGCCAATAGCATTTTAACATAACACAATCTTAAAGTGGAAATGTCACCTTAGAGATCTATATGTTAATCAAAAGAGCCTAGTAATCAGCATAATTGTTTTGTTTTAAAATACAGATTTCAACCTACACATTTCTTCTGATTTTAGGCTATAAAACATGTGACAAGGATTTGAGACAATATAAAATGAATGGTTTGAGTGGCTGAGAAGAACATCAAGGGCATATATGTGAAGGAATAGATGCCCGATGGAACAAAAGAGGGCCGAGACGAACAATGGAATGTAAAAGCGAATAGAGCATGTTAGGAAGGAAGATTTTAACTACAGGTGAAAGTGATGATTTAATTGATACCCAATAAGTGTAAATACAACAAAAGCGAAATGCGTCAAACCTGAATTGATTTTGCCTACAATTGCCCTTGCATGCCGCTGTTGTTGTATTTACAATTACTGGATATCAATGAATCACCACTTTCATTTCTAGTCTGTCAGTGCCGCTTCGGCTTTTTTCCTTCTTACCGAAAGCTAAATTCAGTTTCAATAGAAAAGCTAAATGGACAAAAAAGGGTTTGAAATTAAGAAATGATTACCTTCCAGTAGGAGCACTAAGTACAATTTTAGAATATCAGGTAAATGTAAGTGCACACTTTACTTTCAATACATAAATCATCCTCATTTCGTTTAGTACAATACGTTTTAATATTTGTGTGACTTTAATTATTTCACAAAGAGATTAACATTCATTTTCATGAAAAGCATGACTATAAACCACAGCACTCTTTTGCTAGGGATGTTGCATGTCAAGTTTTGCCGTGGCTTTTAAAGCAATGTGTTTGTTCACACATTTGCTATATGTTGCATAAATTATTTAGTAGGTTGTTATGGAATGAAAAAAGTAGCTTCTTTGTCCCACATATATGCGCAATACATGTCTTTATGGGATGTATAAAGTTTTTTTAAATGAGAAGTCTACCTGTGAAAAATTCTAAAAGTGCAAATGTTTTTGCAGTAGAAATAAAGCCAGAATAAGATTGTGGAGAGTTTCAGTTTAATACATTGATAAAAATATGATGCACTTTTGTGACATTTAATTCATAGCCTGTGCCATCTTGTTAAGCAACAATCAGATTATTTTTCTACTACTTTTTTACTACTGGTACTTTTGAATAAACCACAATTGTGTTCTCAGGCAACTAGCGTTAAGAGCCAACAAGAACAAATGATAATAATATCATTTTACAAACTGTTTGGTAGGTTGTTATTTAATTATTTTAGGAATACATACATTTTCCTATCCCTTTATTTATTTTGAGTACAGTCGTAGATTGCTCTTACCACTTCGAATTCTTCTTAGGTCTGTACCAAATTGTTTTCTAAAACTAGTATTTTAACATAAAGCCTGTTCAGCTCTGAGTATTGAAGGGATTTTTTATTTCTATAAATACTGGTGTGGACTCCAAGTTACTGGACCAATATCTATGCATCCCAACACAACCATTCACTTGTTTCTTACATTTCATGTTGCCAAACACGTCCTATCTATTCAGCTCAGCCACAGCATAATGAAGAATTTAAAAAAATAATAATTAAAGTCCATTTTAACAATAAAATTATAAATGTAAAGTGGTTCATGGTGTATCGTCTTCAAGGCTTGTACAACTGCGGAGTTTAAAGGAACATTAAACGTTATATTTCACTTGTGCGTCTAATGTAGAAGTACAAGTGAAATGTTAGTTGTTCCTAGTGTTATGATAAAGTGGCATCTACTTTTGATGGTACATGCCAGTTTATCCTCTGACCGACAGCTGCCATGCTTCCCTCGTTTTTGCATGGGATCAGCAGGGGGAACCTTAACTAGCCCCCCCCCCCCCGCTTATGCTATGCAAAAACAAGGGTCTCTCTCAGTGACAGCAGCGAGAGACCCTTGCATTCAGCAAGCCCCCGCTCTGATTGGCTGTGCGCGTGCTGATGCGGCCAGTGTGCGACAACCAGGAACGGCTGTGTCCCTAGATGTGAGACACAGCAGAGAGTAAATCCGCGTGTTCAAGGAAGCAAGGGTTAGAAATGATTTGGTGTTCCTTTAATCATAAAGTACAAGTCAGTTCAAAAGGAACATATGAAAAAAAGAAAGTTATTGCATTAATGTCCAGGTGATCACCTGTGGGCCATTTGTCCCCCCAAATGGGATTGGTCTATGCCTAATGTCTGATTGGTATGTAACCCCCACACTAAAAAAAATGGAAAACAAAAAGAGAGTGAGCAAACCAGGCTACACTAGCTAATGTGTTCATGTGTCTTTAAATGTTCTGTATATGAATGATCCATTTATACAAAGTGATGGTACTGACTGAAGATATGGGAAAGGATAATAATTTGGGGAAATAGTGAAGTGCCTATACTGTACTACCTGGATATTCTTTCTCCTTTGAGTGTCCCCTTTCAGTGGCAGTTTTTGTATTAGTGTTACTTTGGATAATCTGTATGCATGCTTTGAACTTGATGGTTAATATGTGTGTTCCAGATATGCTTTAGTTACCACTTTTCCCGGGCTAGTCACCATTTAAAGAAATTAGGAAAATGTCAGCTTCCCTGTTCACAGTATACTAAAACTATGTTTATTTCTCTATGGAACAGGTAAAAAAAAATAAAAACATATAAAACATAGATGCTCTCAGGATGTAGTGAAATTTGGTTGAAGGAGTTTTACCTTCACATTTTTGTGATATTTCATTAAACTTATGTCCTGCTGGGCACTTGCACTCAAAAGATCCTACAGTATTAATGCAATTTCCTCCTTGACACATCCCGGGGATTGCTTGGCATTCATCGACATCTGCCAAAAGATAGAAAAAGAAAATGAGAGGTTGAATACATCCTTCATTACAGTTAATCATTCTTAGAAATCACTGACTCGTTAAAAAATGTATGTTATGTAAGAACAGCTTCAAACTTCAATTATTCCCCTGCCTGGTATTCAGAAACATGTAAACCAAGACGTTTTTTTTAACAACCGTTTGACATGCAATACCAAACACAAAATATATTGAGCTTAGGTTAATGACCTGAGTTTTCCAGGTCACAAAATACTAAAGACTGCAACAGAAGATCTTGAGTTATAAACCAGTGATAAGTGACAACTCACGGCATTGTATAGAGCCCATTATGTTACACCATAAACAAATGAGGAATATTGGGAGCAGGTCAGAGGGACAACTTAAATATTATTCACTTAATACAGGTAAACTATTTATCCATGATATCATAATTTGACCAATTTTCACCAATATCATAAACTATTATGAGAAAACAGCCTAGAAAGAGTGAAGCCACGCTGACTCCAACAGAGAATTCTGTGCACTCAGAATGGACCGTGTACTAACAAGGCAAAAATGCTATGCTACTTGCTTGAAAATCACTTATGATTAAGCGTGCATTCACGCGAAACGCGTTACGTTTTCCACCCCGTTTCTGCTGTTTCACATGTATCTTCATTTCTGCAAATAAACATCACCTATTTTTTAACTTGGATTCCTGAGTGCGGATTCTTCCCTTCACCATTTCTTCATTTATGGAAAATTATGTGGCACACAAGAACTGTTGGGGGAACATGAAATTGGCTACATGTATTGAACATCAGAGCTCCTGGCATTAGTAGGTCCACATTTCTATTCCAAACACACCTTGACAGAGCCTTCAGGAGCACCCCCAGAACCTCCCCTACCAAAAGTGTTTGGAAGGCCTACACTTTTCCTCCCGACAGCATCTCTAATAAAAAAAAAACAGTCACTCAAGGCAAATGACAAAACTGGTCCTGTCAATTGCTGTACCCTTCCTATGATTACTGTATGTAAAGATTATGGCTTGCCTGACCACAGCTCAAATTCATGCCCACTAAATCCATACACAGTCGGCATTACATGTGTTTAGCCCTTCCAATCTGTGGAACCAGCTTCCAATGCCAGGTATGTGAGCAATGCACTACCATATAAAAGGATGCAGCCTAATGCAATGCCTCATAATATGTCCTTAATCAGATACCGGTCATATGAACCCACTAGTCAGAAGGATGCTCCATTTATCCCATAACTGCACATATTCACAAAAAAGAAATCCAAAAAGTTACAAAAAAACAGGTCTGTTGGCAATTTGTCTCTGTCGTCCCCCCCCCCCCCCCCCCCCTGGTACATATGTTGTATTGTGCCTTCTGTGAAAGAAACACATAAACACAAATATGTGCTTGCTTAATGTTATATGTATACCTCTATATAAAAGGAGCTTAGCAAAATTCCCCCACAGTGCTGGAAAGTTAGATTACTCAACAGTATATGGCTGCCTCTGTTAACTTTTTTTCTGCTTCCTGTCAGACATCCAGACAATAAAAGAATTTATACAGCTGGAAGTGGAGGAAAGAAAGCCAAAAACTGTGTCAGACCTTTCTATTGGGAGGCGTGCTCAGAAATAAGCAAGCAACATCTGGGTGGATTCAATGATTCAAACCCACTGAAATTCGAAGGGGGGAAAAAAGAAGAAAAAAAGTGAAATGGAGCAGGTGTCGTTATGAGTTACTTAATTCCAAAAATTAGTTCAAACCAGCCAACAAAAAGGCAGTGGTGAAACAGCATATGTGCTGACTTTCATACCGTACTCTTTAAAATAAATAAATTGACGTATCTGAGGTCATGTTAACAGATCTTCTGCTTGATTGGATGAGGGAGTGCTTGGCAGCATGAAATTCATTAAGGTTTTTGGCTTCTCCAGCTGACCTGTGTTGTTAACGGTCTTAGTTTTACATCATTCGCTCGCTCAGTCGTTAGGTAATGTAGCTGACACGCACTTTCCATTCCCTGTGTATATGCTGGAGAATGAATGATCGCTGGAAGCCCACACTTAACCCATTAGCAATTTCCGTGGGATTGCATACCTTGACATGCTCCTGTTCTGATGTTTGGAATGAAGCCACGGCGACAAGGATGTGGTTGGGCAGGGCACATTTCACAAGGATGGCCCCAGGCTCTGCCGACCGTGGCACAGCACAATGTCTTCGTACACACGATTCCACTGATCTGTCCCTGGCACATCTGGTTGCTCACGGCTGAGAAACACGGTCCTGTCCTGTAATCTGTCAATGAAAAAATAAGAGTTCAGCCATAGGAGTCATGAGTAAGGATAATTCCTCTAACACTTCAGATGTAAATTGTGGTTAGTTTGTAGAGCCCGTGATGAGTATATGCATGTTCATTCTATATAATCAGATAAGCCAATGCTAAAGCAACAGGAAAGGTAAGACTTCTTAGAATATAGACATAAGCAGCACACAAAGCAGTTTGCATTGCTTATACTATGATAGATATTGGGATAAGAACTGCTTTACACAAATGTTCAATAATGTATGAAAGACAGTTCAGGTACAGTGCCAACAGACTGGCGAAAGGCGGATGTCATTCCAATATTTAAAAAGGGATCAAAATCTCTGCCAGGTAATTATAGGCCAGTGAGCTTGACATCTGTAGTGGGGAAACTATTTGAAGGATTGCTAAAGGTATACACTCAAGAATACATCTTGAACCAGAATATAATTAGTAAAAGTCAACATGGTTTTGTGAAAGACAGGTCTTGTCAAACAAACTTAATAACATTCTATGAAGAAGTCAGTAAAAATATAGATCTAGGTGTGGCAGTTGATGTGATCTATTTGGATTTTGCGAAAGCATTTGATACAGTTCCACACAAAAGGTTACTCTACAAATTGAGAGAAATAGGTTTGGGGGCAAATGTGTGTATGTGGATTGAAAATTGGCTAAAAGATAGAACACAAAGGGTTGTTGTAAATGGAAAATTCTCAAATTGGACAAGGGTATTAAGCGGAGTACCTCAGGGGTCTGTTTTGGGCCCTCTTCTTTTTAATTTGTTTATTAATGATCTGCCACATTGTGCTGAGAGCCATGTCTCAGTGTTTGCGGACGACACTAAATTAGGTAAGGCAATAAAGACTAATCTTGATGTTTTTTCTTTACAGGAAGATTTGGACAGAGTGGGGGACTGGGCAGTAAAGTGGCAAATGAGGTTCAATATAGACAAATGTAAAGTTATGCATTATGGGAAAAATAATAACAAAGCAACATATACGTTAAATGGTTTTTCCCTGGGAAAAACTACTAATGAAAAGGATTTAGGAATAATTATAGACAACAAACTTGGCAACAGTGCCCAATGCCAGTCAGCAGCTGCAAGGGCCAATAAGATATTGGCATGTATAAAACGAGGTATAGATTCACGGGAGGAGGATATCATCTTGCCTCTTTACAAATCAATGGTAAGACCTCACCTTGAATATGCAGTACAGTTCTGGGCACCAGTCCTTAAAAAGGATATTAAGGAACTAGAAAAAGTGCAAAGGAGAGCTACAAAATTAATAAGGGGTTTGTAGGATCTTGGTTATGAAGAGAGACTTAAAAAATTGAATTTATATACGTTAGAAAAAAGGCGCCTCAGAGGGGATATGATAACATTATATAAATATTTGCAGGGCCAATATAAAGAGCTCTCCAGTGACCTGTTCATTAACAGAAAGGTACAAAGAACAAGAGGTCACCCCCTCAGACTGGAAGAGCAAAGATTTCATAGACAGCAAAGGAAGGGATTCTTTACGGTTAGGACAATAAAGTTATGGAACTCACTGCCAAGAGAGGTAGTGCTAGCAACCACAATAGATGCATTTAAAAATGGTTTGGATGTTTTTTTAGGAAAGCAGAACATACAGGGCTATTAATAATAGAATAAGCATTAATAAAAGAGCTTATTGATCCAAGGAGAAATCTGATTGCCTCTTGGAGTCAAGAAGGAATTTTTTCCCCCAGGAGGCAAAATTCGAAATAGCTTCCTTAGGGGGTTTTTGCCTTCTTTTGGATCAAAAGCTGTAATGATAGGTAGAAGGGTTGAACTTGATGGACTTGTGTCTTTTTTCAACCTAAATTACTATGTTACTATTTTACTATGTTACAGATTAATAACAAACATTAAAAAAATTGAATAAAGTGTCTCTGTTTTATTTATTTAAAGGTACTTTGTCACCTAAACATTGTCTATACTGTAATTCCATATAATAAAAAAAGATTAAAAATTATCTATACATTGTTTTAGCAAAATTGCAAGCAAATGCATAAACTAAGAGAAAAGAGTGTCTTATATGTTTATAGGACAATTTTAAAACATTTGAAACACCTTTTTCTCCAGATAACTTTTCATCAGTTTTTGTTCTCTAGATTCACAGTAAACTATAATGTCTAGTCAATAAAGAGAGAATTGCAGGGAATGGAGATGGGAATCTTTAACTTAAAACCAATGTAGACAAGTTGGACAAATTCTCCAATGCTACAGAATTGGAGAATTTGTCCAACTCAGCTACTTTGGCCTTATGTTTGAAATTCCCATCTCAATTCCCTGTAATTCCATATTTATTGACTAGACCCTTGAGTTTAGGCAATGGAATCCTTTGTATCCCTATCACTAGTTAAGTAGAAAGTAGAAACCAAGCACTAGCAGATTTGCTTCTATTAATCTGTACTAGCATATCTATCAACAGAAATGTCCCCTATTAGTTTATAAGACTTTAATTGAAAAGCACTTGCACATGGAACTCAGTACGAGAGCACCACTACAGACCCAGAAGCAGATGATAATTATGTTCTGAATTTCATTTTCTTTCTTTTTTATTTGCAGAACACTATTCCTAAATTGATGGTTAGAGCTACAGGAAAGAGGGAATTGACAAGGGAATTTCAAACTTAAGGACAAAGATGCCAAGTTGGAAAAATTAATCTTTATTGGAACATTTTTCCAACCTACTTTGTCTGTAAGTTTGAAATTCCATTGTTTCATTATAAAAAGCCCAACATGTCAGATAACATCATCTTAAAGACATATTTCCCAACATTAAAACGGGCAAATAGGGTCACTTTGGTTTGAGTGGGCTTGTGGACACAACATTTCTAAAATATTTAAGGCAACTTTATAAATTGTAGATCGCAACTTATGTAATTAGTGAAATGAATTAGCACATGAACAAAATAAATAATTCATGCATTTACTGTAGTTTAAATACACTTTATAAAGTATTATGCCATAGTTGGATGGGACAGTCTTGTTTTTGGGTGTTTGACATTCATTATTGCCACCTATGCACAGTGCTTTGCATAGGCAGCATTGAGTTTAAAAAATGTATGTCTATAAGACATACATACATACATAGATTAAACTGGGAAGAAATGAGCTCCAGACAAGCGGTACATGTACAGAAAAGGCTGGAGCTCACTTGTTTGTGTCATGCAACATTGATGACATCACGTGATATCACATGAGTCTGCCCTTTTTTTGGCTCTGCCACCACGATGTCCTAGGCCCAAAAAGTGGGCAAATAAGGTTTAACTGCGATGGCGCTCTCTAGCACACTTACACACATTCTGAGTTTCAATAGCTGGATTTACATCCAATGCCGAGAATCAAACTTCAAAATCTTGACAATTAGGAAAAATGTTATAGATAGTAATGTATAAAACCAAACTTTATTTAATGAAGTTCAATTTTTAGTTTTATTGCTCAACAAAAAAATCAGTGAAAGCTTCTGTATTCTACTCCCCTTGGGGGCAGGAAGAGTAGCAATCGCTGGCAGGTGGAGGCATGGCCCCAAATATTGGGTTACTCCAGACTGACAAAAAGTGGATCTGAGTGGTCAATCATTTTTACTGCCGTCCCAGCAAGAAGCTGTCAACCCCAGCAGTTTTATTTGTATCTGTGAATTTTCTGCTTACTGACCATGATTTGAATATTAGCTTAATGCACCAAGGAGCCAATCAAAACACAGTTTTGATTTTGAATGTGTCAGTTTTTTCCGTCTGCCACTTTGCTACTCATTACCTGCTAAAATGCAGGGCTTTTTCCAGCAGCAACAGGCAGAACAAGCCAGCCTCACATCTTTTACATACATATTTGAATTTCTAATAGTGTTGTACTTTATATAAAAGCCTTTTATACTACTACATTACTTGCCCTTTAAAATCAAGTCAGCCACATTTCACCCAAACAATTCACCCCTAGTTATGTGGATGTGAAGCCAGCAGGAGTATGCATGACTCAGAGCATAAACAAGAATTTGGGAAAGGGACAGAAGCAGAGATTTGAATTCAGGATTGCAGGTTGGTAGGCAAATCGGTTTCAGTAAATAAAACCCTCTCTTTTCTACAGCAATGTTCCGCCTAATGTTAAATCTTTTACAATTCCCTTCCAGAATAGTTTGAAATCTGTTTTCAGTCTTACAAGGATAAAAATGGAAAATAACAGTGAGTTGTGATGTTATTGTCCCAATCATAAAAAAAATAAAATGAAAGGCCTAATTAAAGCGGAGCTGCAATCAAGAAGCTTGGGTTTTTTAAATTAGTGATGGAACACATGCACATACAGTGCCATTCACTAACATTGGTGCCCTTGGTAAATATGAGCAAAGAAAGCTGTGAAATAATGTATTTATTGTTTAACCTTTTGATCTTTTCTTCCAAAAATAAACAAAAATGCCCGGTTCTCATGGATATCAAACAATTGCAAACACAACACAGTTTTATCAAATAAATAAACGTTAAACATATGTGTGGCACACATATTGGCACCCTTGTGTACACCTGGGTAACAAGGAACACAGAATTGTTCAACCATTACTTCCTGGTTCACAGGGGTATACATTTTAGGTAACACATAGGCCAAATTCCTATTCATCACAATTGGTAAGAACAAGGAATATGGCTGTGATGTGCAGCAAAAGGTCACTGAGCTTCACAAAATGGGAAATATCTATAAGAAAAAAACAAAAGCATTGGATGTTCCAACATCAGGGCAATAAATAAGTTCTAGTCATCTAGAAATGTTATGAAACAACCTGGAAGAGGATGAGTGACTATATTGTCTCAACACACTGTGAAGAGGATGGTTCGAGTCCAGGAGAAATAGGATTATTTAAAAGTTGCTTTACTGAAGGTAATAGAAAATTGCATTATGCTTGTGTATAAATGCGAAAAAATAATAAAGAAACCACTATGGTACTCTGCAGAGGTGGCCAAGATAGTACAAAAATAAAACATTAGCATTTAGTAATTGTAAAAAAAAAAAAACAGAGTGAGGAAGATGGACAGATCTATATCATTAGGCATAAAGAGGCACATTAAGTTGCATGTGCCTCCAAAGCACAAGCAGAAGAGGAAAAAGCCCAGTCAGTAAAAAAAAGGGGGATAAAACATTTTTAGATACATAAATTAGAAAAGCAAACTAAAACAAGGATTAGTTAGGACACTGTGTAGAAGAGATAAAGGTAAACAATGAAGACAGGTTTTTTTGGTAGCCTTCTTTACTCATATTTACCAAGGGTGTCAATATTATTGGAGGGCACTGAATATATATATATATATATATATATATATATATATATATATATATATATATATATATATTTAGTGCCCTTCAATAATATTGACACCCTTGGTAAATTTGAGCAAAGAAGGCCACCAGAGTAGGGCTGGCAATTGTTTGCCCAGTGGGGGCACAAAACATTTTAGTTGTCCTTGGTGCCACTTCAACAGCCCACCTCAGAGATGGACACAAATAGGCATGTGAGACAGATTTGCTGACAGATAATGTACAGAGAATGATAGGCGGACAAAAGAGCAAAAATGTTACTGACTGGTCTTCCCCAGCCCTTTGAGAAATGATAGAGTAGCCCAGGGGGTAATTGTCCTACTGCCCCTTTGCCAGCCCTTTCCTGCGTGCCACAAGATTATACACTACTTTTACAAAAGAATGACATGTTGCCAACGTCACACTTTACACAGGAGAGTCCCAGTTTGCGACCTCTATTTGATAGTGGTCTCCAAATTACAGGACTGTGACCACATATGGCACGCAACAAGATTTTATCCGGCCTGCACAGAGTTGCATTGAGGCTATTGGGGGCATCACAGTTTTCAGGGATGCTTCACAAGTGAGGCTATCCAGGAAAGCAAAAAACAATTGCTGCAAAAACGCCCAATCGGGGGGAGAACCAGTCACAAAAATGGGTGGTTAAAACTGGCCTGTGGTCATCAATGGCCTGTTAATCATGTCCCCTCACTCGATGTAAATTGGAGGACGGGTTTTCCAAGATGCCTCTGGATTGATATGGAGGCATCTTGGAACACGTGATTTACACTGGGTGAGGGTACATGATTGACAGGTCATGATTAGGGATGATTGTCACAAACCACTTCCATCCTCCCCCAAATTTAAGGTGGTGGCAGATAGGGTGGTTTCATCCTGGTTGCCTTAAAACATAGAAAGACCACGATCAACCGTTATTTTTTGGTATTCATTGATGAATACCAAATATTTGAATACATGAATATTTTGGTATTCAACCAAAAAATGGTCCCAAAAGAAATACCTACATGTGGTCTTTGTACAAATCCTAATTACTTTTCTTTTTTGCCCCGTGAATGTGTAAAATATATATTGTGGCCCTCGTACAGAAATGTTTGGAGATCCCTGCTCTAGCCCCTCGAACAACAGTGGATACAATTTGAAATACATATTTTAAATAAATACATGTTATTTCATGTAAGAATGGCTTTTTACACAAGAATAAAATATACCTCCCTCATACTGACCCCTTTATTCACGATTAGCCCTTACTACACATCTAGGCAGATACTCTGCACTAATGAATCTGAAACACAAGCTTTTCCGGTAATCCCGCTGATTACATTATTATTACCTTGGCCTGAAAAAGCATCCACTAAAAACAAAATGTTTAGCAGTGTATTAAAAAGATTATTGTTAAGGTACCAAAAATGTTTATACTGTACACTGCAATGGTTCCTGTTTTAATTATACATTAGTACAAATCATCTGCAAATAAACAACAAAATATCCTCTATAAAAATGAAACAAAAAAAAAAACTATTGTGGGCTAATGCCAAACATAGTCCATAACTGGAGAACACGCCACTGTTTCCATGGCATTGCTCACATCTGGATTATTGTACATGTCAGTTTTGGACAGTGGAAACTTGGCCGCTAGATATCACAAACAATAATTGACACTGGCAGGCAGGCCTTGGCATTATATCTATGTATGTTGTAGAGAACTGCAATTCTGCCAGTTTGGCCCAAAAAATGCCAGGCTGGGTGAACACTGTACAAGTTTGGTCTATGTATAAGAATACAATATAGCACTGGTGCCTTAACTCATCTGGGCCATCTCTTCAGTGTGCTGTCTCTCCTTCCACCTAGTCTATTCCTTGCCTGAGAGTGTGTGCAGACAGCACAGACACAGAAAAAACAGTTAACTGAGGGAGACTGTTTTACAACTGGAATAATTCCCCTTCTTGTGGCTCATTCTGTAATTTGCCATTTGCAACTTAAAACTGAATAAAGACAGTTCTATTAGAAATGTGATTTATACAGATCATGATTAGTCTAAAGGTTCGCTAGCTTTTTAAATTCATCAGAAATGTCCCCCCTCCTGCTAAAACATTAATATGATACATGTGTACAAAATCAAAGGATCGTGAGATAAAATCAGAATTGCAATGTTATTATATCACATGACATGTAAAATGTGTGCCATTATTTCAACAATACTGTGTACCTAAACATTGCTTATACTGTGAATGTAGAGAATAAAAATATGAACACTTATCTATACATTGTGTTAGCAGAATTGCATACAGATAAATAAAATAAGAATATTATATGTTTTAAATGTGTCCTACTTTGTAGCTTGATGTGACCATTCCCCATTGAAAAGTAGTTCATTTGCATATCAAGCCACAGGGCATGTCATAAACAGAAGACACCACAGACATCTTTAAAACAGATTTTCCTCTTATTTTATGCCCAGAGTATTTATTTTTTTCATCATTTTCTATTAGCTACATTCACAGTACACATAATATTTAGGTTGACAGAGTCTCTCTTAAACATACCATTCACAGACCTGTTTTTCATATCTCCAGTATACAGTGCTCGCAGCACAGTTAATGATTCTGGGTAAATGCAAAGAAAGCCAAAACGTTGAGCACTGTAATGTCCAAACCACACAAAGCTATTTTCTAGAAGTCAACCATATGCAGAGGAGTCCCAATAAGCCTATACTTTAGCAGGTTTACTGGCACTGTAAAACTATTATATATATTATATACACAAAATTGGTAGCAGTTATATGAGCTCGGTATACTAGATATACCAATAGGGAAAACAGGTCTGCTGACCTGTCTAGGATGTGTAGATATGTTCAACAACTCTCTAGAATCTTCACTACTAACACAGAATTGCAGAAGGGAAGAGCTGGAATGGGAATCAGCTGTTATTAGATCAGAAATGCTTAACAAGCTCAAGAAGGTCATGACAATTAGTTTCTGGCAAAAGTATTATGTGATAATAATGCAGACAAGAGGTTCTCAAGTGAGGACACAAGTACAGTCCCCTTGCATCCACTACCAGTAGCCCTGGAAGAATGCCCTCATAATGAGTGGCAGACAATATGTGGCAACTAGAACTTGGCTTGCAACACTAACATAAATATTGAGAACCATGCAGTACATGGTAAGTAAATTATCAACATTTAACAGGAACCTACTGGGTTGGGATTATATTGTGGTCTATCTTCCACTGAAAGCATCATGGCAATAGGTTGTGATCATCAGAAGAATGGCAGTTGTCACAAAGAGATTAATAGAAATGTTATTCAAAATAATAAATAAACATTTAACAGATATGTGTCCTGTACCTAGTCTGCTCAACCTTTATAATTTTAACAGGTCTTTTTCAAATGTTATAAAATTATATCTAAAGTCTTTGGGGGGAAAAACGTACACAGTTGGATGGATGATAAATAGAACTCTGAAGAGAAGTTGTATAAAAACTGCAGTATATTGTTACAAATTCTAATCCTGGAGAAAATCAGCTCCATATGCTTGGAAACAGAATAAGGTGAGGAAAGATATGACTTTTTAGTTAAGGACATATCTTACATCTCTCAAGTATGAGACAGACTGAAATATGATCAACAAGCTAAAGGGTTATTGTGTATTTCTTCGACACTTTGCTGCCAAAATATTTGCAAGTGTTTACAGCAAGACAGCCTGTCCACATCTCTCTACCTCCATACAACTGTGTAATAACCAAGCCCCATCCACATAAGTAGCACTCATGACATATCATCGGTATGAAACCCAAGGCTAGTTCTCCTGACTCATTATCCAAAGACCTACAGGCTGGGTGTGGCTCACAAGGGATTTTCTATGGCCTGCATCCAGCCTGGAAACATAGGCTGTATTGTATTACATCATTGTTCCTACTATGCCCGCCTTAACAGCGAAGATCTACTCCATAAAAAAACCTAGACAGCATTAGCCCAAAATTTTAATAGAACTGCCATCATCCTTGTTCAATATGAGTAATCAAACACTTTTTGTAGCTTTAAATCTTGGCCATCGGTGGCCTAGAACATCTCTTTGTCTGTCTATCTACTTGTCCGTCGAACTCTCTATTTTTTTCTAATGTCCATCCATGACTTAAACATCTTAACAACTGTCCTTAATCATTTCACAGGACTAATTGCTTTCTTCTAATCTGGAAAATTATTTCCTTTTCCAGTCTAAATGTAAAAAACTCAGAAGAGCGTGTTCCAGATTAATCAGTCCAACAAAAGCTTATCACCTAACATTTGAGGAACTGAAACCTAATGTATACTCAGTCATATCCACTTGCCTATCCATTACTACATATTTCCAACACCGTACCAATTAATATCAGAAGAGTGGCATTTCTGGATCGATTTCATGGTGAACATTACTTCTTTACAGCTAAAGAACATAAACACATTACAAGAAATAAGTGACCACCCTACCAGAGGTATGAAGAAGTATTTGAGTCTTAGTTATATTCCATCTGGACCTCAGAGCTCCATTCCCAGAAACACAGATGGTACTTATGAATGGTGAAACTTAACAAAAAGGTTATTCTGGGTGAATATAGGGATCTCTATGACTACAAGACAGAAATCCACAAAGGGAAAACTATGTAATTTCAAACTACACCTAAATTAGTTCTGAATAAAATAAACACTTGTTTGTGTGCATTACTTGTCTTTTAAACCAGCGCTTCCATCTTGATGATGATACATATAGCCAGGCATGCATCATTATTTTGCAATTTATTGTATAGAGTTTTTTCCCTGTATGACTAAAAGCAGTATAGGAACATGCATTTAGACAGGTCATAGAGTTGGTTTGTGCTAGTCGGATGTGGTTACTGAATGCCTGATAAAACAGGTGAGCCTAGTGTTTGTTTCTAAGAGTCTGTAATGATAAAGCATATCTGATTGGACAGGGAGAGAGATCTGCAGTGTGGAAGCAGCATCACTGTATTGCCATAAATCAGATTTTGTGTTCATTCTGGGTACTGTCAAAAGCAGTTATTTAGCTAACCAAAGGCAATAACAAGGAATGTAAGTCAGCAGGAGCTCTTTCAAGTAGTGTGGACCATGACTGCTTAAAGTGGGGGCATGTGATGGGGTGATGGGGGCATGTAATGGTGTGATGGGGTAATGGAGCATGTGATGGGGACATGTTATAGGGGCAGGTAATGTGTATGTAATGGAGTGATGGGGCATATAATGGGGTGAGAATTGCCCAGGATTGGTTTGATGGTTTGTGGGGCCAAGTGCAGTATAATTTGTTGGGCTAATTTTTTGTTAAAGATAAGGGGGTGTATATGTTTGTTACTGCTGCATTGTTCTGTGATACACTGTCTGTTAACAGTTCTCTATAAAATGCTTACATTTTCTTGTAGGGACATGGAAAACAGTAGTTTTAGGGAAAAGATCAAATACGTATATCACTCCAAATATTTATTTATATTGCAAAGCATAAATATTCGACAATTGCTAGTGGGGTCTGGGATCTTGATATCCTGCCAGTCAAAAAGTAAAAAAAAAAGAAAAAGAAAACAATCCACAAGACTTGTATGTTTTTTCCCTTTTATTTTGCTTTTTACCAAAGTTTTATTTCTACCTCTCTGTATTAAACCTTTTTTTCCTTAATGGAGTATGCAAAGCTGCTTCACTTTGCTGTGCATCCTGATAATAACTGCGCTTCGTTTCTTAGTATACGGCGTGGATTGAAGCACGTGGCTGGCACCAACACAGGATCTGTATTTAATGCAGAGTTTTAAAGACAAGCCAGCTACTTTCCACAGACGATGAAGGGCACCATTCATAAAACAACTGATCATGACATTTAATGCCAGTGTGGTGCTTTTCATCCATAATACTTTTGACCAGAACTGCATTGCATCTATGTGTACTGCAAGCAAAGGAACAACTCGAAAAATGTCCACCAATGTTTGAACTAATTAGATACACGTCCCTCATGATACTGGATAGAATTCAGTGCATCTTGTATATTTGCGAGTTTTACTTAGTCTGCACTATTTTATTTACTTAGTTTTTTCTCTCTTTTTTTAGTACAGTACAGCATACACATGCCCCAGAAATCTAACAATACTGGTACAGTCAAAGGTACAACTATAAAAATGACTACCAATGTTTGAACTAATTAGACACACGTCCCTCGTGATACTGGATAGAATTCAGTGCATCTTCTATATTTGCATAGCTTTACTTAGCCTGAACTATTTTATTTTCTTAGGTTTTTTTTCTTTTTTTTAGTACAGTACAGCATACACAGGGCACAGAAATCTAACAATACGAGTACAGTCAAGCACTGCACAAATATGTTTGTTTTAAGAGCATGACATGTTAACATTTTTAAAATAATTTTACAAACGGGACAATGACATAATAAGTACGGTTTTATAAAACACCTTATCTATTAATAACAGGACAGGAGAGAATAGAACCTACTTAATGAAGGGGAAAGGTTCAAACTCCTGCATATTGTAATGGATCTTGTTGGCAGTCACATTCACAATTAACATTACAGGGTCTGCTCACTAAACTACAGTGAACTACTGTAGTGAACTCACAAGGAAACAGCAAAAACCAGGCAACAGGCAAGTTGGAGTAATTTTCCAACTCAGATATTAATGCCTATTTTTTCTATTCCTTGCCAGTTTAACATAGTTTACTGGTTACTTTATAAATCTTGATGATTCACTGTTTTCATATACTTGGCTCTATTCAATGAAGTGAGTTAGTGCTTATCACTAGATTTTAACTCTGTTTTCTATTCCATGACGTCATTGTACAGAGGCCATTATATCTAACTTTAAATATACATCTGTACAAATTACTGTGAATTGAATGTACATTGGAAAATGGACTAGTATGTTAGTGAAATATATCTATGTATAAAGCACCTGCATTTTCTGCTGAGCTGTACGATGGCCAGCATAATGGACAAATAATTGGTTATTTTACAAGTTTAGTTGGTGTGAAACCAAACGAGAGGAGCTGGCACAGGGTGATCTATAGTCCAGTGGAAAAATATCGATGGAAAAGAAACTTAAGTGCAAAAAGGATAGCTGTGGTCCAGCAGCATATTCTCATTATTAAAAGAAAGGAACGTAGCACACACTGTATTTACATGCACACACAAATATTTAATATATAGAATGAGCAAATGATGATTGTATCATTACAATAAGCAACAATGTCTAATGCTGGGTTAATTGCAGAGGTGAGAAACAAATAAATGTCCAGTTTTAGGTATACTGATGTCTTATGTGCACCTGCCATCCCAAAAAAAAATATGGGTTCACTTTAAAGAGAATAAAATTTTCTCTGTATGTTCTGTTTGCCAAACTGTTAGCACTGATAGATGAAGGACAAGTATCATTTGACTTTTCTGCCCTGGGGACAGTTTACAGATAAAAACTAAATAAGTGTGGCTCTACAATGTTTTGTGGCTCTACAATGTTCTGTGGCTCTACAGTGTTGAGTGCTAGCACATACACAGATCCGCTACAATGCTAAGTGTTCAAATCCGGAATGCCATGCATATCTGGGGATTTAAGACTGACAGGTGTGGGTTTGTATGTGTGTGAACTCATCACAATGAAGATCTCCAGATAAGAAACATATTCTCTACTGAATTAGGAATGTACAGATAGACAGCGCTTGAACCATTAAAACTAAACTCACAAAAGTACCAATATTTTAAAAAGCATTTAGTAAATATATGTACAAATCAAAATAAACCTTTTTTTTATATATTGATAGCTTTGTGTGTTTATTTTTTCTCTTTCAAGTGCTGTCTATCTGTATATTCGTAATTTGTGTCCTTTCCCTATAGTCAAGTCTCACTACATGTTTTTTTCAAGACTAGCCTGCTTGGCCATTATATAAGAAAATTGTAGGTTCTCCCTTCCATTCCACTTTATTCATTGGGTTTGTATAAAATTGTTACTTTTGTTTGTTGGAGGTATCATTTCACATTGTTTTTATTATTATCTATATAATAGCCCTGTGTAATTTCCTTTTTATTTTCTTTATTTTTCATATTCTCTACTGAAGGAGTTCCTGGTCACCTACTCTTGCATAAATAATAGTTCCATTTTAAGTAGTGGGGAGATATGTGAAAAAACATTGAATAACAAAGGTCACAGGAGTAAAGGTATATTTGGGTGTTACCAGAATAAAGATGTAATGCAATTTTAAATGAAGTAAATGTTTTCCAAAGACAGAATTGCAGAGAGAAAGAAAGCTGCCAAGAACTAAAAACACTAGGGCACGCTGACTGAAAGACGAGGTTTAATGTGTGCTAGAAAATAAGATAATGAAAGCACGGTGGGCTAAATACCTAGTCGGAAAGAAATCATGGGAGCTAATCTTGTTGTTTGTGTGTAGATTGTCAACTGTGTAAATAAACATAAAATGAACCAAAATTATCAGTAATGAGTAGCCACACGTTAATTTAAATTTGAGAAAATCATTTCCTTTGAAGGGTACCTACATTTTTCAAATGTAGAGAGTTAGAGAAGAAAGCTAGATAGCGGAGTACAGATTCTGGAGACAACGGCAGATATTGGCCTTGGAGTTAAAAAAAATAAAAAATAAATAAGCTTTCTCCTGATCCTCCAGATTTTCAGACCTTGATAGTTACATAATTATGTTGTAACTATTAAAAATATCACGGGTAACTTTGGAGAAAAAAAATTGTCATTGGAGCAGAAAAACTATCACCAGGAAAAGGAAGTAACTCCTGATCTATAATGCAAGCCGCTGTGCTTTGGTCAGATTAACGGATCCTCCCCCATGGTTCCTGGCCACAGATCAACACAATTTACCTAATGTCTTCTTCTTTTTTTTTTCTTTTCTTTAAACTTGAGTCTTTGAACAAGAAATTTAATAGAGCAGCTGAGCATTTTACAATCTTTTGGAAGATGTAAAAAAAAGGGATGTGAACTCTAGCACACCCTGTAAAACATAAATTTCTTACCAAAAGAATATGTTATTCATGTGATCTGTACATTAGGTCAATTGTTACTCACTTTCTTTGGAAATCTACCAGCAGCTCCACCTTGTCAAACAGTACTCACTGTTTCAATGTGTAGCCAGGGCCTGTTGAAGCTATCTTTGTTGTATCTTAAACCCAAATGCCTTTGGCATGCAGGCACGAAACGTTTAGATCTGATGTCTCAACATTTTCAGAAAAGGTTAAACAAAAAAAAAAGATGTTTGCAGAAACGAAGTTAGTAACACATATCTAATATAAATAGTATCATGCGCTGTAGTTTTTAATTGGTCTTGATTTTAAACAACCCCGTTAGTTAATGACAAGTTGAATAAACACTGTGATACTAACACCTCTGTGAACTGCACTTCTCCGTTTAATGTAATTCAACCTCTCAACATCTTTCCAGGCTGTAATGTGAAGCCATAAAATATGAACGTTAGAATTTAGTTGACAAGCAGCCGTGAACAATCTCTGAGGAAGTCAACCAATGCAACATACCGAGTTCTAATTAGCCATGTGTCATTGCTAGTAGTGGAAGCTGAGTGATTAGTTATTTTGTACTAGTAGCATTACACAAAGGCAGGTTATATCTAATAGTAGGGGGGGGGGGCATATAAAGGTAGCAAAATACAAAACTTAGTGACATATAGATAGCATGTCCATCCTGTACACCAAATCTGAATTTCACACAAAATTTACAATTGAAATGTCTTCAAAAACCTGGCATATGGCACTCATAAAAGAAATACACAATTTTGCGCCAAACATTCACTATTAAAAGTACGCCAAACCACTTTAGCAAAATAAAAAAATATTTGACATTAGGATAATTTACAGGTAAGCAACATCTCTGGAATGTATTAAGCCCATGCTTCTATATCTATAACAATTTGGCATGCTCCAGAGGGTTGTAGAATGGCATCAAGGAATGTAGTGTCCATAGCAAGGTCTGTGTAGTCCATAAAACATCATTACATTTTCCACCCCAGACACCATTAAATGTCCACCACGAATAGTGTTGGTACCTAGCCCTAGCTATATGGCTCCAGAATGAACCTTTATAATGCAGCGGCCACTTTTGGAAGACATAATACTGTTTGTGTGTTCAACAATTGAATCTGTTCATTGGCTCACTACATTACAACAGACAACATTTCATGTTTTTAGTTTTAGAACTGTATAATAGTTTCAAGTAAATCAGAAGTATTCATTTGTAACTAGTTGCTATTCTATAAACCGAAATAGAGTCACCATTCATATGAATAAGTCAATTGACCTACTCGTATGAATTTGGGACTCTATTTCGGTTTATAGAATAGCCAATAGCATTACATGTATTCTATAAACCGAAAGTCTATAAACCGAATGTCGTTCGGTTTATAGACTTTCGGTTTCTAGAATAGCATAGAATTACATGTATTCTATAAACCGAAATTCTATAAACCGAACGTTGTATAGAATAAATTTTTTCAAGAGATACTTATGACTCATAAGTATCTCTTGAAAACATTTTTTATTTTTCATCACAATAATTATTTATTATTGTCTCTTTTCACATATTTATATTATTATTTTTTACTGCACAATTGTTTAATATACATTTGCGCTCCTCTCTTTTTATCTTCTTCCATGTAATACTATTGGCTTTCTATAAACCGAACTAGAGTCCCCATTCATAAGAAATTCTTATGAATGGGGACTCTAGTTCGGTTTATAGAAAGCCAATAGCATTACATGTATTCTATAAGCCGAAAGTCTATAAACCGAACGACATTCGGTTTATAGATTTTCGGTTTATAGAATAGCATAGAATTACATGTATTCTATAAACCGAATGTCGTTCGGTTTATAGACTTTCGGCTTATAGAAAACATGTAATGGTGTATAAACCGAACTAGAGTCCCCATTCATAAGAATTTCTTATGAATGGGGACTTTAGTTCGGTTTATAGAAAGCCAATAGTATTACATATATTCCATAAGCCGAAAGTCTATAAACCGAAAGACATTCTGTTTATAGACTTTCTTTTTATAGAATAGCAATAGCATTAAATGTATTCTAGAAAACGAAAGTCTATAAACCGAATGTCTTTCGGTTTATAGACTTTCGGTTTATGGAATACATGTAATGCTATTGCTTTTCTATAAACCGAACTAGAGTCCCCATTCATAAGAAATTCTTATGAATGGGGACTCTAGTTCGGTTTATAGAATAGCAATAGCATTACATGTATTACATCTGAGAGTCAAATCGAACCGTCAAATACTGTGCTTACAGTGCACTTTGAAAAATTCTAATAGTTTTGGGTGCTAAATAGTACAGTATTTTTAATTTGTATGTATTTTATGTTTTTTTAAGTTATTTCCCTATCCATATTTGTTTTCAGGGCACTTGTCCTACTCTTACCCACATTTTAATTCCTTTTGAAGCCATCTAGCCCTTCAAGTTCGAACCCTAACCCAGACTTTTTTTCCAAAGTTCGGTCGTACCTCTCAAACCCGAACATCCAGGTGTCCGCTCAACTCTATTTGTAACCTATTGTATCTTTTTTGCAAATGCAGCTTAATGTTTCAGTCTTTTGTACTGAGCTCACCGCTGTATCACTCACTCCTCCTTCTAAGAAGTGAGAAGACAACGTTGCTTTTGTCAAAGTGGTCTATTTACAAAAAAGGGGATGTAGGTAAAACAATGAACTTTTATTTGACAATGGTAAGCAGTTATTACACGTTATGATTGGAATCCATTGGATTTGAAAATAGATAAGTAAGCAAATAAGTAAGATTATAATTTAATAATTATTAAATTATTAAACAGAAGGGGGGAATTGGACCTGTCTTTTTGACCTGATGTACTTATGTATTTATTTTGTTTCACCTAGCAATAATTATGAAGAGCCATAACATGAAGCCAATGAGTCACATCTGCCCTTAGTACTACAATCCAAGAATTATCTGTGTCAGTAGTAACTGCATCCAAGCAATGATGTACCAAAGATTAAGTAATTGCCATGGAACAGATGCTGTAAAGAAATGGGTGGCAAAATAATCAAATGGTAGTATAATGTATCCAATAGTTTTGTGAACAGGGTCAGAATACGCACAGAGCTTCTGTAGCGCTGTCCAAATGATGTCACTTCAATGTTAGCAACTGTTTGTTCAATGTCAGTAAATGCGCTCACACAACACAGATGTCATTATGGAGCTATAGCAACAATGTACAAACAACAGATGTTTTCTAAGAGAAACAACTTGAAGAATGTTTCTTATAAGCTATCTAAGCAGGGACAGGCGAGTTTTAGCACTCCAGGTGCTGTGAAGTCCAACTCCCATTTAGAGTGATCATATGTAAGAGCCAATGCCTGAATTAGTGGGTGGGGCTGAAAGTCCTATTTGCACTAGGACAGCTATGGCGAACCTTTTTTGGGCCAAGTGCCCAATTTTCTGCATAAACCAAGTTGCAGACCTCAAATTGCCAACACCACATATTAAGGAAAGGAAGTTTGTTCAGTAAAAAAAAAAAAAATATGCACACAATAGCATACACTCCCTCATTGTACTTCGTGACAATAGCTGTTTTAACATTTCTGCAGTGTTTGTGTTTAGCTGTAATTTTTCTCTTTCTCGTTTTAATGTACCCACACATATTATAAATTGTTTTTAATGCCATAAAAATTTGTTTTCTTTAGATACCATTAGTTTTATCATCTCAGAATTTACTGAAATATGATGACATTTTTTGGGGGAAAA
The DNA here is from genome assembly GCA_036172795.1 of Pelodytes ibericus. Lineage (NCBI taxonomy): Eukaryota > Metazoa > Chordata > Amphibia > Anura > Pelodytidae > Pelodytes > Pelodytes ibericus. The sequence continues at coordinate 164,915,011 of CM069858.1, forward strand.
ACACTTTTTCCAACCATAACCTGAAAAATCTTTTACACAATTACAAATGGTAAAAAAGTCTCTAACTTTTGTCCTGAGTTTAGAAATATGCATGTCTGTTGTTTTTTGCAAGTTATAGGTCAATAACCGAAACTAGGGCAATAACCAAAATCACTGACCTATTGACCTAACCCTAATCATCACCTTAACTGTAACCCTAAATCTAACCATAAGCCAAGCATCTAGGGTTAGTTTCATCCTTTTTTCAATGCAATGTTGCTGACTGCCTCTAGGGACAGTCAAACAACAGAGTGACAGAAGTTATTTCTGATCACTTCCTTCACTCTTGCTGGACAGGCATGCTGTTCTCCAATATGGCGTCTGTAATCACAGCAATGGGTGATCTCAGTGCCCTGGTGGGGGCAAATTGTGGTGTTGTATGAAGCTTCGATATCAAGGCCACATAGCAACATACTGACATTTTAATTATTGTTTCTTTGTTGATGTTATGTGCATATGTGTTTTGTTATTGTCAAATGTATTATATTTTTATAATGAAAAATGTTGTATGAATAAAGAGATAAAAAAGAAGACCTGTGCGATGCACAGTATAGTCTTATGCTTCTTTCTGGAGAGGCAAATTGTCACATTGTGTATGTGTATGAGATAACCATGCTTAGTGTTCCACACCATTATTTTTATTGTGGAATGTGCCAGACATGTGCAATTCTTAGAATACAGCTGCATACTCAGGACCTGGAGCATTATATTCCTATTGCATTCCGATCAATACAAAAATGAGCATACAAAAAATAGAATATGCTTAAAGGATGCTTTTTTTCTACATTAAATAAAATAAAAGCTTTTAGTTACCTAAATTGGTAGTGTGTTTTTTAAAAAAAATAAAAACATACACTTTCTTACCATAGTTCCCTCCCCAGCAGTTTTCACTTCCTGGGGAGGGAGCATCCATTTTCTCCACCTCTTCAGTCGCATCTGACCAAAGTGTATTCCTGCAGTTTGCTGTTGTGCATGGCGCGCTAAGCGTTCTCAAGTGTATGATGTTTTATGCCCGCTGAGCCTCAGTGGTAATACTGTGCTCATCGCACATAAAACGCCACCTGTTGTGTGTGTGAGCGTTTAGAGTGCTATGCACAATGGCAGGCTGCCAGTATACCTCTCCTTTCAGTTTCAGAGGTGGAAGAAATGGATGCTCCCTCCTCATGCAGCCAGCGCTGCTGGGGAGGGAAATATGGTAAGAAAGTGTATGCCATCATTTAAAAAAAAAAAACCACACAAGCAAATTTAGGTAAATAAATGCTTTTATTTGATTTATGTTGTCCTTTAATGCAGCATGATCTATCAAATTAAAGCCCTCTCAAAACAAAAAAAAATTTTCCCACAGTTTTATTACTTAGTACCCTAAGCAAACATTTCTCTCAGACTTCTTTCTTTCTTTCTTTCTTTCTTTCTTTCTTTCTTTCTTTCTATTAACCAGCAAGGTTAGACCTGGGTTCATATTGGCTGGTCTTTAACCATCTAACCGCAGTGACCTTTATTTTAAAAATCATTGTAATTCTGATTACACAGTCAGTGTTTGTACTCTTTTCTGGCATCCTGGACTTCTAGGTTTTGCAAAAAAAAATGGGCACTGAGGTCAAATCTCTCTACTTTGCCTGTCTTTCCAACTCGGCTAATAATGCCGGATGTCTGCACTTCCCTTGCAGTTCACTTCACATCTGATTTACAGTATACAATCCATCATGTGATAATGCTTCAAACAGCTGTATATATATTTTGCTGTTCCTTAGGTCATTTGTATATGTTCCACCCCAAAGATTTCCCAGGCTTCTCTTGTCCTTTTCCAGTGATGTCTCAGACTCTACAGAAGTATTGTAACACTGATTTTGTTGTGATTTCTACTTTCAAAGGAGGGCATATTCTTACTGCATATGGTATGAAATGAGCATTAGTCTTGCTTTTTTCTCTTATCATAAATCTTCATATATCTGGCACTATGCCAGGTGGGCCTCTTGTCCTGCGGGGAAAGACAAATCTTCCCCAGCTAAAGATTCACTGGTGTTTTTTAGACACATGAATCCCATGCATGCAGGTCATAAATCTGAAGCACAGAAAGCACTTGAGCTCCCACGTAATAAAGCCATTACATATATGAGCTGTACAATGTGTCTATAATCCAAGAATTATATTTGGTGTTTGAGATTCAGTGGGGAGGAAGTTCTTGGAAAGGTTAGGAGGTTACAATCACTTGAATATAAGTAAGAGGCTTTAAAGGCATCCCACACTGGGATCACATCTAACCGCAAAGTGCAGACATATTATGGAAACAATGCAATCTCTAAGATGAATTTGGTTTGAAAGGCAGTCCTGCATCATGATTGTGTTGATAAGCTGAAACCACATTAAATACGCAGACTGCCAGAACCAGATAAAGATGTAAAATACCTCTATAACAAGAGTCTTCAATACACTAATTATACAGGACACAAAATAACATTGTGTTTATTATGGTAAATATGAATACTTCAGGTACATGCAGGTGTATAGTAATGGCAGTGCTGCATTTCCTGCAGGTATTAATAAGTCTAAACTACTATATTTTAACCATATTTGTGTTTTGGAGCAAGTGTAAAAAACATCAAACATGCAATGTGTCATTAGCAGGTCAGTAGTGTCCTAAGTGTTTTGTTGTTGTTTTGAGACAATAGTTTTTTTAGCGTCATCTTCAGTTTGTTACATTGCATGAGGAATGCTACCTTCTGCCTACGCAGATCAAGAGAGCGTCACTAGGATCTGCTAATTCCTCATAGTTTTGCCTGGTTATGCACAATTTCGCTTCAGCCAAGTACACAAATCTTTAATTAAACAAGTAACTAAGTAACTATAGTAAAAACAAAACCAGAGTTAGCAATTTATTAAAAACGGTGTTTCACTAAATGATGAACAGGCACCGTACTGTAAAAGTTGGCCAGTGCTTTGCCTAGTATGAAATGTCTTTCACTGTGATGACAGCAGCTACTGACCCTACTAACTAAACATCTAATCATAGGTTGCTCATTTTTATTGATCCACATGTTGTTAATCACCCATTCTATTACTTTGATCTTTCGTATAGATAAAGAATTCCTCTGCGTGGACATTAAATCTTTTTTTTCTTCTGTATATTGACAAAATCTTTTATTTTCTCTAATGTCCTCCTACATGATTACACCAGATCATTCAAATAAACTACAAGTGATGGACAAAAATCTGGTCACAGTAAACATAATACCTTTGCAGCTGAGAGAGGAAGCAGAATGAGAGCATCTCCAGTCCCATTCTTTGTGATAACTGAAAATTCAGCAAGCACAGATAAGTTGCAGGGAGCGAGGCATTGAGAGTGTCATGCAAAACCACAGGCGTGAGGAGGACAAGAACAGAAAACACAGTGAAAGGCAAGTTAGCAAGACAGTATAATACATATCCAGCATGTTAATTCTTTGTGTGTGTACTAGAAACTAGGAAAGCCTATTGGATTGCATGAGGTGATTTGTCCTACACAGCTAGAAAAGTAACAGCAATGTAAATGCATATTCGATTATAAGAACTGAAAATAATTCAGCCAAGAAAGGTTCTATGCAGTCAGGGCAAAAGTACGATTGTGCATCCGTTGCTGTAGATAGGGGCCTGTATCTGAAGGTAAAATAAACTTTTTTGGGAATCCACATCCTCCCTAGCAACATCTATCTCCCATAATCTTATAACCAGCTGAGTATCATAGGGTAGTCCTATATACATACATAAATGTAGTCCACATAGCTGGGATACTCAAAAAAGGCAAACTGGAATAGACACCCAAAGAAACTAACAGTCTCTAACCCCCTCCAATTCTCAAAATACAAATATAGGAAACGAGAGATTGAAATCTGAAACAAAATACTACAGTGCTTAACTCTGAACAATAATGTGAAATATATATACTGAATAGTACATAGTACTGCAGGGCTATAATAAAACAAATGGAGGAGAGAGTTGGCCATGACGTCCCCTGTGGAAGTTGGGTTACCAAATGATACCGTCTTGGGCAACAGACTTCTCATTATATGATGCTGTAACATGTTATTGCCACTGGCGTGCTTGGAGATTCCCTAACTAAAAGGTCTGTGCCATGTTGCTTTTGTTTCACCTACGCTGTTCACCGGAGTCATGGAAGAGCATTTAGAGCCGACCAGAGAATGTAATCATTGTCAGATGAATGATTACTGCTTACCATCTAACAGGACACGGTGACTGGGAACACTACACTCCTTTCATAGAGTGTCTATGGTATTCATGGCTAACCATGGCACTCTTCTTCTAAGCTACATTTCTCAAAATGCTCAATCAGCATTCAGCCAGTCGAAGATCACAGGAAAAACAGTTAAAAATGCTGAACTTACATAATATTGTCTAATAGGAAGAGGGTCCAAAAACATTTTTTGCCCGAGGGCCCCTATTGTTTTGTTCTGCCACTGCATGACCTATGCATATGTGTATGCCTATAAAGAGACTGGTGTATATTATAGCTATATCAATGGAAACTAGGTTTTGCTCGAATGAATATCACTGAAACACATTTTTACCATGCACAGCTCACAAAAATCAGGAGGTATATTTTTGCACGTTAGCAAAGAACTTACCCCTTTCACACTGAGGTCCAGTAAATCCATATGTGCAGGCACAGCGATTTGGGGCCACACATCTTCCACCATTGAGACATCCGTGTTCACAGACAGCTGTAACACAGCAAACCCACAATGTTTCTTTTAAAGACTCTTATAGAATGTCATGCCAGGTACAGTAAAGTTGAACAGTATATCTAATTGTTTTATTGCAAATAGACCAATCGGATATGGCAAGATTGGGCAGAACTAGGAGTCAGCAGAATATTGTGAACTATGAGTACCAACAGGCTGGTCCAGCATTATGGTAATTGTAGTATACAATAACTGCCTTGTTTTATTTTCTGTGGGGTTGTCTTTTTGCCTTGTCAAATTATATTGGCAAAATTGAACTGTTTCCAGAATTGTGAAACTGGTTGTTAGTGAATGTCATGCAATATGATGCAGCACAATACAATAGCATAAGGTTCAACAAAACCTGACATCCAGTAAATGTTCCATAAAGAATCTGCTCATGAAAGCATGGACATGGGATTGGTACAAGTTGCTTCTACACTTTTCTACAGGTTAAAATAATGTAACTGACTGACTCAAAAATAGGTTTCTACGGAATGGTTGAGACCATAAAATCTAGGGGGTGATGTGGGCAGAACACTTAATTAAAATGACTTATATGAGAATGTACTTCACAGCCAGGGCATCCCTATCCACCGGCCAATGTGGCATTTTACCAGGACTCATGTTCCATTTTCACTCAATAGGAAAGTAGAATAGATAAAAGAGGGACACAACTATTTTTTAACAGGGCAGTTCCACCTATCCTATTTACTGTATGTTGTATATGTGTTTAATATATGTTAAACACCTTTATTTTTTTACTTTTAAACAGTTTATAGTTCTCCTTTAGTTTTGGATGGGAAATAAGTTCACAGGGACCTCTAAATGCAATGACATCCATTACGGAGGGTTAGGCAGGACTGTTGCTGTAGCAACAGCAGTAAATCCATCTATAGAGACAGAAAGATTTGATCTGAAACAAATAATGCAGAGCTTATGTAACAAAAAATGTTAAGATATTTTGGTTGGAACTGCCCCTTTAATTTGGCCCTGGCTGTTCTATCACTGGCCAAGCTGTGTACTAGGTAGAACGAAACGAGTGTCTGTTAAGGGTTCAATTTAGAAAGAAATGGCAGGAGGAGGGTTAAGGAGGGGTTCTTCGATCAAACATTAATTTTCAGAATGATTTGATATGTTTGTAAATATGGCCATGTGGATATACATTTTTAATAACAAATCAGCTCTCCATGTACATGCAACAAAAGTTATCTTATTATAACACAGCTGTACTTATCCGGCTTGCATAGAATTCTATGAAGCCACTTGTAACAAAAACTTACGCTGGCCACAATGTGTTCCGATGTATCCCTTCTGACAAAGACACTGGTCCTCATTACATGATCCTCCATTCATACATCTGATGTTGCATTGCTGGACTGAAAGAAGAATCATACAAGAGCATTAATGTTAAAGGATAGAGTCAACGCACTGTAAGTGTTAGGATTAATAAGCGATAAGCAAGGAAAGTATGGCTGGCTATGAATCATATTATCTGTAGTTCATGGCATCTGGGTTACTACAGGTTTCCTATTAAAGTCAGTTAAATAATGAAATAAATAATCTGCATACTCCCAAATGGTACAAATTGGCTGGTACTATCCAATGATTAACCATTATACCCCATGCGTCCAGAGTTTCAACATCCAGTGCTGCTAACTCTTCACTTGTCTATATTAGTAACTGCATATAGCGTGCCAGGTTGCCACACTAGGGTGTGCTAATGCAAGATCCATCTGCATGAAAACTAGTGAGGCAAATAAGGAATATAATACACTTGGACCCACCAATAGTGTAGATTTCCTCAACTATTCCTTGATTTAAATACATCAACATCGAAACATGTGAATGTGTCAGCAGATAAGAATCAGTCGGCCCATCTAGTCTGCCTATATATATGTTTTTTCAAATCGCAATACTATCACAAGGCTATCCTAGCTATAAGACCGAGAATGGGGGACTAACAAAAGTACTCAAAAAAAATTGGGCAGACTAGATGGACCGAATGGTTCTTATCTGCCGACACATTCTATGTTTCTATGTTTCATTAGTTCCTGACCTTATCTATATCTAAGATAGCCTTATACCTATCCATTGCATGCGTATACTCCTTCGCCTTATTGGAAGGCTATTCCGTGAATCCACTATACTCTCAGTAAAGTAATTCTTCCTGATAATATATGTAATCCTTCTCCTCTCTACTTTAAGACTATGTCCTCTTGCTGCGGTAGTTTTTCTTCTTTTAAATATACTTTCCTCCTTTACCATGTTGATTCCCTTTATGTATTAAAATATTCTTATCATATCCCCGCTGCTATGTGTGTTAAGATCCTTTAACCTTTCCTGGTAAGATATATCCTGCAATCCATGCACCAGTTTAGTGACCCTTCTCTGAACTCCCTCGAAAGTATCATGTTTTTCTGGAGATACTGTCTCCTGTCTCCAGTACTGCAAACAATTCTCACCAGTGCTCTGTACATTGGCATTAGCACTTTCCTCTTTCTCCTCTTTATACCTCTCCCTTTACAACCAAGCATTGTGCTAGCATTTTCATGGTGGCCTGGCTGTATCAAATATTCTATTCTCTTTTTATGCTCAGTGTGCATCAGCTTGCGCTTAGCCAAATTAAACGTCAGTTGCCACAGCTTGGACCATTTTTCTAGTTTACCTAAATCATTTGCCATTTGGTTTATCCCTCCAGGAACATCAGCCCTGTTGCAAATAGTTGTATCAGCAAAAAGACATACCTTACCAACAAGACCTCTGCAATATAACTAATACAAATATTAAAAAGAATGGGTCCAAGGACAGATCGTTTAGGTACCCCTCGAGGTACCCCACAAAACTTTTCTTTGAAAATACTCCATTGACTACAACCCTCTATTGTCTGTCACTCAGCCACATCCTAAGCTCTTTAACAGTATTGTAATCCAAACTCAAAGATTGCAGTTTATGTGGGACAGTGTCAAAAGCCTTACTGAAATCAAGATAAGCAATGTTTATTGCCCCACCCTAATCTATTATTTTAGTCACCCAATAAAAAAAAAAAATCAACAAGAATATTTTGGCATGATCTCCCTGAAGTAAACCCATGTTGTGTCTGATCTTGCAATCCATGTGATTTTAAATATTTAACAATCCTATCTTTTAACATGGTTTCCATTAATTTCCCCACTACTGATGTAAGACTTACTGGCATATAGTTGCCAGAGTCCTTCCTTCAGGCATTACATTGTAAAAAAGCGAATACATCTGTTTTATAAAGGCACACAATCCATCCTCTAAACATATCCAGCAGATATTGCCAAAGATTCCGAGCAGTAATGTACACGCTTATTATGGATAAAGCTGCTTACACAGAATTTGGTATTTTGCCAATATTTTGGTATCAAGACATGCATGTTTGTGTTGCTGACATTTACCAAATGATCCATCTGTGTAAATGTGACAGTTTCAATTACACAATAGGCTATGTATATTTTGGAGCTGCTCTCTTGTTTACTCAATGAAATAAACTCCATCCAATATCTCTTCTTCAAAAATATCTTGGGTTTTGCTTAACAGATTTGTTTAGAAAGTAGCACATCCTATAGGTATGTGATCAGCATCACAAATACATAGTCAAATACTATTGTAACTGATTTTATAACCATTAATACCGGTAAGTCAGACAGTTTAGGAGAAGGCTATCTATGGATGCACCCAATCTAGATCTATAGATAGATTCAAGCCCAATTTAAGTAAAGTAGTGATGACATTCAGTTTAGATGAAAAGGTATTTTGTATCTTACTAAATACACTCACATTATATTCCATTATTTGAATTTGGCAAAGAGAGACAGGCGCCATTCAATTGTATCACCACATGGTGAGTGTACTACCTGGTTTTGTAATGGGATAATGTAGAACTGTGGAAGTATGAAGGTGTATTACTTATGAATAATAGCACTCCTCAACTAACATAATCAGGTGTCACTGCTTTCATAAAATCCCCAATATCAAAATTAGAACCAGGTATTAGGTCACTGAAGTTAAGAATTCTGGAGTACATAATGTAGTTTTATGAGAAAAATTGTTTCTTTTTTTTATTTTTATTTTTATTAAACAGTCAACTCAAATCTAATTTTAAAATGGATACACAAATAAATATTACATTTTGATGGCCATCTATTGTTATCAGGATTTGTTTTAAATCCGCTTGTGTGGTATTTCTTTAGCTTAATTGTGGTTCCTTGGGACACACTGTATCAGTGGAGTGTATGACATTTATTTTCAGTTCATGGTTTACTCTGTACCTGCAATGTAATTATTACACTGTAGTGTGCAATTCTGACCATTCTTTTAATCAGAGATCTTATCAAACCTATATATATGAAAATAATAGAGCTTTCAAAGCACAGCATGCAGGGGTGTTCAGCGAAGAGATCTCACAGATGGTTTGACCTTTTGGGTTTCTCAGTATGAGGTTGCTTTCTGGTATGCAGCATTGTTCCAGCTTTACACAGCAGAATCAAATTCGGTTTAGTAGTGATGAAATCCAGAAGGATTCCAGATTTTCAATGTTATCACATGAACTGTGCTAAATATGATACACTATGAGATTTAACCAGAATATTTTACATGACTTGCTTTATGTCAGACCCTGTTCACTTCATTACCCACTGTAACACCAGCAAAACGACCAGGAGAAATGTTTATGGTAACCTGACTGTACATGTGACACCTTTCAAGTTCCTACGGACAACTATGAGCTCTCATGATGTCATCGCATCGGAATCCTTGATCCTTATTGGTTACTAGAGTCCGCAGAGCTTTGTTACATGTCTACACATCCTAAACAACAAAACAGATTTGTTCATCCCACAGATAGGGACCATGGCTAAGGACATGCAAATCATGATTGGTTTTAGCCTTCATCTATTCATTTTAAACATGGGCTTATATCTATGCTGTGCAACCCACTCATGCATAACCTATTGTGTCCTTAATGGGGCTCATCAGGTTGAGGTTATTTTCAGGAAAACCTGCATTGTGAGATGTGGGTGAGGTGTGCTATGTTAATTGGTTGGGCACTGATTGGCAGAATTCAAAATGCCACCATTTTAATATAGTATTAATTGCAACATCTAATGTGAACTGCAACTGGCAGAATGTGGGGAAAAAACTGCTTCGATCAACTAAGGACAACTAACAAGCAACTTTCATAAGTAGATCTTGCAAGAAACTATATTTATTAAGATGTCAGACAGCCATTATGTTATTTTCCCACACTCCAGTTTATTCTTCACTTACACTGTTTTATAAATGAATTCAATGTTAAGACAGTTTAGATAAAAATCCATCACTGAAAAGCACAATGACAAAATATGTTTCTGAATTATATCATGCAAGTTAACACTATTTTACTCCCCTACACAATATTGTTATATAAGTGATATTTGCTAGCCTCGATGTAGGAATCATGCACATAATTGTGCCTTAATTCTGAATAAAGTGTAATCAAAATCTTTACAATGAACCGAGACCAAATGAATACTTTAGTCTAGAAAAAAAGCAAGCATATTAGTATTAGTATGCACCAGACTGCAAATGGCCTTTATTAAATACATAAAAAAAAATTAACCACCAGTGGTATATTATGCCTAAAACAGCCGGTGGAGACATACTATGAATTCCTATGGTTTGTCAGGGAATTAATTGCTGAAGACTAGATTCAGTGAAATAGGATTATAATAAATGGCATGGAAGGATGTTTGGCTTTAACAACTGCAGGTCTCTGTGTTTCCAGAATGTTTTAACCTAATATTACTAGACAATACAAAATCTGAATCACTGCCTGTATTACAACTATAATAAGACAGCCATAGACTGTTCAGGAATTCTTGTACCAATTTTTGCAGGGATTCAGACACGTATCTTGCAAACCACAGGGGAGACACACTAAAATTCAATTATGATTTTGTCTGGTGATTCTGGAAAAAAAATCATATGGGGGGAAAAAGGTGGTGTGTGTGTGTGTATGTATATATATATATATATATATATATATATATATATATATATATATATATATATATATGTGTGTGTGTGTGTATATATGTTTATATATGTATGTGTGTGTGTATATATATATATATATATATATATATATATATATATATAAACATAGAAACATAGAATGTGTCGGCAGATAAGAACCATTCGGTCCATCTAGTCTGCCCAATATATATATATGCAGCACTGTATTTAGCGTGAGGCAAACAAGGCAAGTGCCTAGGGCAGCACTTACCTTGTATGCCTCTAAGGGGCGGCACAAAGCGCAATTTAAAAAAAAAAAAAGCCTTTTTCCCCTTTAAGAAATAAACCCTGCTTGCCGGCAGAGACAGTGGCTGGGGAGATCGGAAGATCTCCCTTCACCACCGCTCAGCCTGCAAGCATGCTGTATGGGGAGCCGAACAGACAGCACATGCTGCCTGTTCGGCTCACCGTGCAGTGTGACGGGGAAGTGGCAACAGGTCACGTGACCCGGTGCTCTGACATCAGACACGCAACGGGTCATGTGACCTCTCTGCACACACCTCTGGGGAGACGTAAAGGCAGCATGGAGAACACCATGCTGCCTACCACTAGCCACCAGGGCCAAGGGTAAGTCCTGGTGTTATGGGGGCATGTATTGGGGGTGATGGGGACATGTATTGGGGGTGATGGAGACATGCATTTGGGTTGATGGGGGCATGTATAGGGGTGATGGGGGCATGTATTGGGGGTGATGGTGGCATGTATTGGGGTGATGGGGACATGTATTGGGGGTGATGGGGACATGTATTGTGGGTGATGGGGATGATGGGGACATGTATTGGGGATGATGGGGACATGTATTGGGGGTGATGGGGACATGTATTGGGGGTGATGGAGACATGCATTTGGGTTGATGGGGGCATGTATAGGGGTGATGGGGGCATGTATTGGGGGTGATGGTGGCATGTATTGGGGTGATGGGGACATGTATTGGGGGTGATGGGGACATGTATTGTGGGTGATGGGGATGATGGGGACATGTATTGGGGATGATGGGGACATGTATTGGGGGTGATGGGGACATGTATTGGGGTGATGGAGACATGCATTTGGGTTGATGGGGGCATGTATAGGGGTGATGGGGGCATGTATAGGGGTGATGGGGGCATGTATTGGGGGTGATGGTGGCATGTATTGGGGTGATGGGGACATGTATTGGGGGTGATGGGGACATGTATTGTGGGTGATGGGGATGATGGGGACATGTATTGGGGGTGATGGGGACATGTATTGGGGGTGATGGGGGCATGTAATGGGATGATGGAGGTATGTAACCACAGTGATGGGGGCACGTGATGGGGACATGTTATGGGGGCATGTAATGGAGGTGATGAGGCATGCACTGTGTGTGCAATGTGGGTTATGGGTCATGTCGTGGGTGTTCAACATGGGTAGGGGGGAGTGCCCAAATTTTGTCTGCCTAGGGCAGCACAAAACCAAGATGCATCACTGTATGTATGCACCACCATGTTTTTTTTTTGTTAGTTAAGAATTAGCATTTTATTTTTTAAGCTGTATTGGAGAATTTTTCCAACTCCGCTACATTGGCCTAAAGTTTGAAAGTCTCACCACCATTCCATGCAATTCTCTCTTTACTAGTTGCTTACTCTTAGTTATTCTTCATGCACCTTGATGAAATACAATCAATTTGGTTGGGTGAGGACCACAGCTACCGCATTGTTATACAGAAACAATCATCTCAGTTTGAATTTTGTCTTTGGAATAACGACAAAAAAAATAAACATATCCTACAAAATGCTGTGGAATTAGAACCAAAGGGGAACTCAACAAGACAGAGTCACCAGTGGCCTCAACAGCATGGTGTAAGTTTATTCTTGTGTACTGCCCGTTATCTGGCCAATATCAACTGAATAGGAAGAATGGTATATTGCCAGGAAAATAAATAATGCGGATGCAATTTCACATAATGTGAATATAGCAGTCTCATTTAAAACAAAGTATACAGTAAACAAGAATCTTTTGTGTTCAATAAAAAAGAAATGTTTGAATTCATTAACATAAACTTCTTTAGCTATGAAAAGAAAATATGATTAAAAAAATACTATAAAGCTGTGTTGTTCTGTGGAACCCCCGAGATTCACTGTGAAGAGATCTACAGAACATGTAAAAGTTAGCGGGTAAAAAAATTATCCAAGAAAAGCAGGCGTTAAATGTGCAGGCTGCTTAATGCACATTTTAGCCCTTTCAGTGCTGTAGGGAACACAAACAGTGCTAACTACAGCATTTAAAAGGTTCAATTGTAAAAAAAAAAATATTGGAGGAGCCCCAGGAACTTACCCAATGCTCCCAACCTCTCCCCAAAAGAATAAAAAGCATGGCACCCAGTGGTGTATTTTGCTTTTATGCTGCAGACAAAATTCGGGCACCCCCCCACCCTCGTTGCACACCTATGACATGCCCCATCACTCATGTTGCACACCCACGACATGCCCCATAACCACATTACATGCCCCATCACCCACACTGCAAACCCACTAAATGCCCCATCACCCCCATTACATGCCACCATCACCCTCTTTTCATACCCCCACCACGTCCATTACATGCTCCCATCACCCTGATTAACTGGAAGAAGCTAAAACTTGCTGAACGGTGGGGGAGGGAGCGAAAATGTTTCAAGCACCAGAAGTGTGGTTTAACACCATCTGGCAAAGTGCCACCCTAGGCAAGTGCCTTGTTTGCCTTGTAGAAGATACACTACTGATGCCACCCTGGGGCCAGCAACCCCCCGCTGGCCCCATTAAAAAAAAATCCCCTAGTGACTGCGGAAGCACCATGTCTTCAGTCACTTAAGTAATTAAATATACCCCCCGGGACCACAGGCTGGCATGAAGCCCGTGGCCCGATTAAAATGAAAACATGGACCCCTGGGACCTTGTGGTCGCTTTGCCCCAAATCCCATTTTAAATAAAATAATAATCCCCTTCAATCTCCTTTTATGCAAGGGGCTGGCCAAATTCCCCTAGTACAATAAATAAATTAAACTAAATCCCATACCTACCCCCTACCTCTAAATTTATTGTGTTTCCTTTTTTTTTTTAAGTTTTTGAAAAGTCATCAAAACGTATTGAGTAGAAAACTGAGTCAATCCCTTCATGCCCAGAGTGTCCCTCTAAGCTATGGATAAACTGCGGATTTCACAGAATTTGGCTGTACTAAACAAATGAAAGATAAATGATTTGCGTAAAATAAATTATTCCATGAATGTTTATCTTATATAGGCATTCCACGTGGTATGGTAATCAATATGGAAATCCAGGAATAAAGGGGATAGAGACATATTGAGCCAATAAGTGTGGAAATCCCAATGGTGTCTTTGTGCACGAAAAAGGTCAACCACAGGTATTGAAATTCTGCTAACATAATGTATAGATCAGTTCACATTCTCTACCATCTGACTAAAACTTAAAAGCTGAAATTGGGTAATGCAGCAGGACAATGATCCCAAGCACACCAGCAAATCTACAACAGAATGGCTGAAAAAGAAAAGGATCAAGGTGTTGCAATGGCCCAAAGCCCAGACCTCAACACAATTGAATAAACAAATGCCAGCAGGGGATGGGAAAGTTCATCGTGGCTGTATTAACGCAGCCGTTTCACCGCCACCTCTCCTGTGTTGCCAGTTCATCGCGCGAGAGGTCATCGCGGGACATTTCATCGCTAAAGGTGAGTTTTGGGGGTAGCATTGGTATTAGGGTTAATTTTAGTATTATAGTTTGGGGGTTAATTTTAGTATTAGGGTTTGGGAAGTAGCATTAGTATTAGGGTGAATTTTAGTATTAGAGCCGGGGGTTAATTTTAGTATTAGGGTTTGGGGGTTTAGCATTAGTATTAGGGTTAATTTTAGTATTAGAGTTCGGGGGTTAATTTTAGTATTAGGGTTTGGGGAGTAGCATTAGTACTAGGGTTAATTTTAGCATTAGAGTTCGGGTGTTAATTTTAGTATTAGGGTTTGGGGGGGGTAGCATTAGTACCGCATTTGCTCGAATTTAAGACGACCCTGATTATAAGACAACCCCCTAAACTTTGGATATTCCTTTAGGAAAAAAACTAAAAGCCTGAATATAAGACTACCCTATAGGAAAAAAGTTTAACTTGTATATATTCAAATGTACATTGCATTATGATATTAAACAAATGCATTTATTGTTTTTATTTCCTTTTATGTGCCAATGCTGCCTCTCTCTCCCCCCCCCCCCGCGTTGTCTCTCTCTCCCTCCCACGTTGTCTCTCCCTCCCCCCAAACTTTTCTCCCTCTCTCTCTCTCCCCATTCCTCATCTTGTCTCTCTCTCCCCCCTTCCTCCCCTTGTCTGTCTCTCCCCCTCCCTCCCCTTGTCTCTCTCTCCCCCCCCCTCCCTCCCCTTTTTCTCTTTCGCATCGCGCAGACATCCTCCGTCTGCCTCCACTAGGCACCAGGGATATTTGGCAGCCGGGGGATGTCTGCACGATAGTGCAGACATCCTCCATGCTGCCCAACACTTCCGTCTATTATGATGGCACCTGCTTTTAGCGAGGGGGATCCAGGTCACCTGCAGCTCTGCGGGGAACCTGGATCCATGTCTTATAATCTGACCTCGATTTGAGGTCAGATTATAAAACGACCTCGAATATCAGACGAGGGGTCTTTTTCAGAGCATTTGCTCTGAAAAAAACCTTGTATTATATTCGAGCAAATACGGTATTAGGGTTAATTTTAGTATTAGAGTTCGGGGTTAATTTTAGTATTAGGGTTCAGGGGTTAATTTTTGTATTAGGGTTTGGGGGGGTCACTTTTGGGGTGTTTCATTTATTGGGGGGTTAATTTATTTGGTGGTGTACGTTTGTAAGTTTGAACTGTCAGCCCTTACATTGCCACGTTGAAGTGGCCGCGTTCATCTTCACCGCTGACAGTTCAGCGGTCAAACTGCCGCGCTGAACTCTCAGCGGTGAATCAGCCGCGCTGAACTGTCCTAGTCGGTGCCAGCAAACACTGAAGCAACGTTGTAAAGAAGAGTGGGACAAGATTCCTCCAGCACCATGTGAGAAACTGATAAAGTCATACAGAAAAAGATTATCAGTTATTACTACTAAAGTTGGTCCTATAAGCTATTGTATCATAAGGTTTTTCACACATGGCTTGTACATTTTGTCTTTGTTTTTGTTAAATAAGAATTGACACGATGCAGTATTCCATGTGTTGTTGTTCATCGGAGGTTTTATTTACCTGATGTTAAGACCTGCTAATGAACAGATGATGTCCTGATATGCAAAACCTGTATGTCGTGAATTTAAAAAGGTTGGACTTTCTTTTTCCCAGGACTGTATATCAGCAGAGATACATGGGGTCTTACTGTCCACTGTGTACACTGTGAACTGGCAGCACACACTGAGCACATACTTATTCACATCATGTACTTGTTTTGCTTTTTACTTTCCCTTCCACTGTGCTTGTTTATTGCACTCCCATACTAGGGTCACACTTTTATGTAAATTTTGTTTGATAAAGGACATCTGTCTGCAAATAAAATAAGATATGGTTATTTCAAAGACAGCATCAAGTGTAGTTATTTCAAATGGAAATGCTTTAATGAAAGAAAATAAATAAAACACCTCTTTGCTCCGTATCGCTCTGTCGGGGGGAAGACATGTTCTTTAGAATCTTAAGTCAGATCTTTATCTTCGGTCAGTTAAAAAAACATGTCAGCCCCTAACAGGGCTATACGGACCAAAGAGGAGCCCATATGGTACATTATTTGTATTCTTTAATTAAAGCATTTCTGTTCAAAACTGCCTACACTTGTTTTAATCTTTCAATTAAACATAACTTTTTTTGTTGACAGTTGTCTTTTAAATCATTTTCTCATTTACTAAAACAAGGGGTTTGATTATTATAAGTTGGGAGAGTATCAGAGACAACCCACAAGCTAATATTCATGGTGCTGCAATTGATAATTGTTTGCATTCAGACACAATAACTGATACTATTACACTTGTGACACATTGTATGTAATATTCAGATTGACCTGTCTGTGTTATTTGCTGTATATAGGAAAAACAACCCAAAACATTTAAAGTCGTTTTCTAAGCATAAGTCCAATATTAAAACAAAGAAAACAGACTTACCGGTCCCCCAACAGTGTTGTGATCTGAATTACAAGTTAACTGAAATTTCATATAATTGATCACATACTTGAGTAAAGGAGGGGCACTAACAGGGGATACTTACTAAAAAAGAAAGAAGCTTGGTGGATCTACACATTAGGGTGTTTGTTCCTATGGGGTCTCGGTAGAGACTTTTATTTTACCCCATACTTGTAAAGTTTCTACATAATCTTTAAATTCCTTTTTCCATCTGTAAATTGCTCCCTAAAAAGCTAAAATTCCTGTTATGTTCCTCTTACTTTTGGTAATCAATAAATGCACTATTGCAAAAATGATAAAACTAAGTATATAAACTGTGTATTATGAAATTTGCTATATTAATTATTACATTTATTTATATTATTTTCTTATCATTGTGGATCCCCTTCAGTATGTGAATATGTGGGATACCTTGGGATGCAGCTGTAGATATTTTCTCTGGTGGTTTTTTTCCATTTTGTTTTTGAAATTTACAGATACGGACGGTGCACATTCCAGATAACCACTTAATGGAAATGGATACAATTTATGATTCTGATATTGCTTCAGGTGAAAATATATATTTGTTTAGGTGACGTGTTGTTTTTAAGCATGTGTGTATTAAATATGTGTATATTATAAAAATGTGTATTCTTGTGTTCACTTCTAATTTGCTTAGTGAAAAACACTTTTATGGTAAAAGTGCCTTAAATTTATTGCACATTAGATATTATTGTTAGTAATCCATTATATGTACTGTCTGTTTAAAGTTGGTGGTGCACCATTCTAATTGAGTGTGCGGTGTATAAAACCACTTTGTTCACACATGCTTTTATGGCTTAAAAAAGACCCTATGTGGAAATGTTGCCACCTGGTTGATATAACAAGTGCTGAGCATCCTTCATTCTTACAATAACTGGTACAGTGCCTTTCGTTCAGAGAATGGTGTAAAGAGCTGCAATCTGTGCTGCCTGCAATAACTTTATTCAACTTGAGAAAATATTAAACAATGTATAGAACATGTTATCAGTCAGCAAGCAGGATAGGAACTTGATTTAATAAATCAATTTCAATTAAAGTAAGTTATATTAAACACCTAAGCCATGTAATAGAACCTAATTTATATTCCCAGAGTAGGAGATGTCCATGTATTTCTTTTAGTCACATGAGCAGTGACAGCATGATGTTAAAGTAAATTGTTAGCAATAAAAAGGTTAACAAAAGATATAAGGATTTAAACATGATATTTTATTCTCCCCCAAACCAAGTATATATTTCTTGAATGCTCTCTGTTATTCTTCGAATGGGAATATCTTCAGACATGTTGCTATTACATTTTAATTAGCAGGGTTGCTGTTAAAAGATACATAAAATCAAATCTATATTAAGGCTGATACAGCTATAACACATGAAGCAATATTAGCACCAGCATCCGTGTGGGGACCAATGGGGCTAAGCTTAACTATATCCTCAGTAAGCACTGATTCTGGGCTTTGTAAATGAAAACTCCAATTCTGCCATTCACATGTGCTAGAACAGATCTCCCTGCTTCCTAATAGGTCAGAGTGCCAGGGTGTCATGTAACATGGAAACTTGAAGAAAGGTATGAGCGGATAAGAGAATGTACAAACCATACTGGGCAACTCAACTGTCAAAAAGGTAGACAAACAAAAGGATTACCTAAATATTTAACAAGAGTAGAATGGAACAGGGCCACTAGTGAATACTTCCTAGACTTTGGCACCCCAGGGAAAGGTGACAACATCATCCTGAGCCAAAAGTTTTCAAAGCAAAACATCATAAATAGTCTACATCAGCTGGAGTACCAAAAGGATAGCTGTAATATCTTCTTGCCCAAATTAAGTGATGCCTGATGTTTAGCACCAGATTTGGATTTATGGCTTAGCTTCACTTAGACTTATCTTTGCAGGATAAGTCACAACAAACGATGTGACCATCATATAAGCTCACCTGATTTGGATCCACATGATGGAGCTGTTTGACCAGTTGGACATGTACACATATTTGGCCGGGAACAGAATCCATCCCCACAGGAATGCCGACAAATGGCTGTGTATGGGTAAAAAAGACACCTTATCATATAAGTCATCTGGCAGGGAAATATGGTACAAGCATAGTATGTGCTTTATCTAGATTCCACCTAATATGACAGGCATAGGTAGTTTTGGGTTTTATGAGTTGGTCTCCAAAAATCATGGCACCCCTAAAAAAAGAGGGACATATCGAATATCTCTCTTGAGCATTTTTAATGACAAGTGAATAAACTAAATTTACACATGGCTAGAATTTTAAATTATTTCCCCAAATAAAAACAGAAGTATCAGCTGGCCCACTTGGATCAGTATTGTATGCACCCTCCTTACGACTTTTTTTTTTACGAGGCTGGATAACACACTGGAATGAGCGAATACCATTACTCAATATATCATTTTTCAAGATTCTTGGGATCCTTCTTTCGGCCCTTATGGACTTCAAATCAAATGACGTTCAATAGAATTCAAGCTTATATCCAGAGATTGGGATGGCCATTACAAAATGTTGATTTTCTTGCCAATTAGCCATGTCCTTGTAAGTTTCAATGCATGTATGTAAAATTACCTGTTACCTGTTACATGGTAGAGTTAATATTTACTTGTTAATGTCTGTTGTACTAGTGGACTAAAGCAGCTGCACAACATAACTATATTTTACTTTACATTGTTCTAATAGTTTAAAACGTCTTAATTATTGAGTGGTGAGTAGTACATGTAGTCATTTAGTTATAAACAACAGGTTGATAAAAGAACTAAGTCCCTCAAGTTCAACCCTTTGCTGTTACCACAGAACACTAAAAATGTAAACAATGAAGGAATAGAACAGATGTTGACCGATACAATCAGAGTGCTAAAACTAATAACAATAAATGGGAATGTATCCTTTATGATATTATTTGATATAAAAACATATCTCACGCAAATCCTTTGGTGATTTTATGATGCTTCATAAATCTTTTGACTGTGCAATCATACTGTCTCAGCAAATTTATATTACAGAGAGGTTACACCCATTCTCATTATAATCTCCAAATGTTAAACAAATGTATGTGCATTCTATGGTAGTCGTGTAAAATGGATCACTGTTATATATTTATTTTTCCCCTGGAACTCAGAAAAAAGGCATAGGGTGTCAAAACACTGTTAATAAGTGGGTTAAGCCCAAAAAACATCATTCAGTTGGTCATAAGTCAACATCCTATTTTTTAACAAAAGGGTTACCAAAATATAATAAAAACACCTATATAGACATTTGGAGATTTATATGTAAAAGTTTTCAGACTTGCCTAGCATTTCTTTTATTGCTCCAGGAAAGCTGCATTGTATAGCGACAACAGTTTATGAGTATATGTGCATTTTTTTGGGTCAGTGACCATCATCTGAATTCTATGTATATTGTGATAATTTATTCATGTCCATTTGTTTTTAAAATTCTGTAATGAGGGTGATTGAGCGAGGTAGAGAGATCCAGAAAATAGCATTGTATAGAAAATAGCTCTACAACCTCAGCTGATGTGTATTCTGGGTACTGACAGAAGCAACTTTCTGGCTGAATAAATGGATCAAAGAGGAGTGTACCTAATGAGAGATGAGTGCAGAAATCTCACCCCATTGCCTGCACAGAATTTCTACAGTCATTTAAACATTTTACAAGCTATATTTTTTTTTTCCTGGAACAGAAATATATATATATATATATATATATATATATATATATATATATATATATAAAACATCATTTTGATATTGTACTTTTTTGCTGTTCACTAACACTTGAATGCATGAAAACATGACCATGAAGGTAAGCATCTTAAATTACCTGCTAGAAAATTAAAACAAGCCTCTAGTACTCTGTAAAGCTATTTAATCAAGATATAGGTCTACACCTGTACTGTAAAAACATTTGCTCAAATGGCAACATACTGTAAAAAACGGAGACATGAACTTACGGACAATGCATTGGTTTCCTCCAGGTAGGGTTTTCCATCCAGGGCAACAGTAGACATTGTAACGAGATCCGCATACATTGGGCCTGAAAAACAAAATCAGCACATTACACCATTCTGCTTAAAAGGTATTAAAGCGTTAAGTATAGAAACAGATGTTCATCTTTTTTTTTAAAGCCATTGGAAAAAGCACTAAGCTTTTTATTTAATCTGGTATCATTACTCATGCTAGAAAAAAAAACAGGTATGTCTGAGGGGTGGAGGGGGAATCCATTTTCTCAGTGTTATGTAACTGTCATACGTTATTTGGTTAGTGAAATACAAGAATGGACACTGTAGATCAAATTCAGTAACAAAAAAATAGTGATTAGGTATTAACGGTGACCATGGCCCAGATTCTGTCCAACTCAGCAGTATTTTAATGACTCCGGGACGCTCTGGTTGAGTTAGAACGTTAATGAGCTGGATTCTCCCCAGGCACATCAATGTCCATTAAAATATTACAGACAAATGGTCACATATTGGGAAATTTAACACATTGTATGCAACACAAGCTTAGCAATGACAAGATGCTTCTTTTACATTTCATGATTCAAATAACAGAAGATGTACATTCTTTAGAATCACTGTTCTGTATCTGGTTTATAAAAACCACTGTTACTAATATCAACTGAGCTTCAAACTACAGTTTTGGATGGATACTTACACATGGTAGACACATACATGACAGCCTGTGTCACCAGTGACATTTTTTATACTCTGACACCTCCCACTAAAATAATACAGGGAACAAAATAGGTTTTCCTCAAAAAAGTAATGTGTCTGTGTTTTAAAATTAGTACTTATGAACTGTTTTTATAGAAATAATACATTGGGGATTTATCATTAATATGTCAAATGTGGTGACTAAACTAATAGATCAGGGTGCTGCAGTAGACACTGCGTATGCAGATTTCAGTATAACTCTGACATTGTCGCACATAAACGGCTTATCAATAAACTGCAAGATAATGAACTTTACGTGTGAAACCCCACTCAACTTTACGTGTGAAAAGGGCAGAGTATGGTGTCAGTGTATTAATATTTGATAAATTGGCCTTGTCAGTGTGGTACAGCTGATGTCCCTCTAGGTGCAGCAAGCCAGGGACCCATGGCCATTTGGGTATACCCTGACAACTCACAGGCCAAATAGTTCTTATCTGTGGGCACATTCTTTGTTTCAATCAACATCAAAAGTAAACTGCAAAAATCAGGCATTAATAGAAATATTCTCTAACTAGCCTATCTTTTCTTTTTTTAAAGTTCAACTGCAGTCTAAGTCCTGGACAATAAGGGATGGGACCATAAAAATATACCTGATCCTAAAAATTAGTGTGACATGAACGGTCTAATCCCATAAGTGGACAGACCACCGAAAAACAAAACGTCTTCTGCCTGTATGTTTAGAAAACTTGAGTCTCTGAAACCAGTGACTTAACAGTATACAAATTTTTGTTGTGATTTTATTCTTTCTCATGTTAACCATTACACCATGTACTGTTATCAAAGAGGGGAAGAAACAAATAATTGCACTGATCATAAAGAACAATATCCTTTCCTTTTAATTCCACAAAACGATAATGGTAATATGTTTGATTGAGCAGATTAATACTGACCAGCCGCAGATGCTTTAGAAGGAGAAGAAATTCATAAACTGCACTTTGGTGTTCACTGAGGATTAGTGTTTGGCAAACAGCAGTCTAGAGAGGTTTCTTCAAAAATTAGATCCAGATTTTTCTAAGTGCCTCTATGGTCTGTGTATTTAATTGGTCTAGGGACATACCAGTCCAACATAATCAGCTCAAACCCATGAAAGACCTAAACTCCAGGCAGAAAGTGCAATTTACAGTCTGTCTGATTAGACCCTAGAGAAGTGAAGGAAAACCACATGATGTTCTCCATGTCTATGTTACCTTCATGTTGAATTGGTCTGTATGTTAAACTTAACATTTGAAGCTTCCTAAAGTGATTACTTTTGATACTATTGTTTGATATATTTAAGGGGTTTATACTTTATTTTGTAGATAAAAACTGAGCCAAAACTAAAGAGCATTTAGTAGGTCATCAGAAACAAAGTGATTTCAATTCGACACAGATAATAAATCCACACATGATCTTTGAGATATATATTTAGTTCAGACCAATACAAACATCATCCTCCAGAACTCGGAACACCAGAGACAGTGTGCAGAAACAAGCAACTAGGGCATCCCTTATGGAGAACCAGCATTGTCAGAAGGACCCTTTTGGATCACAAAAGGTTTGCGTCATCATTCTCCACTGTTACTGGATCCCCAGATAGGAAAAAACTGCACACAAGAACTTTTGCTTACTGCAACTCCCATGATATTCAGCCAGACGTACTAATGGCTGAACATTATGTAATTATAGTTAAATGTAGGTTGGGGCACAGCGGGAGGCAATTAGAGAGGGTGTAAAGAGGAAATGCTAACTGATAGCAAGCTCAAGTGTAATGAAGCTCCCTTTTCTCCAAGATTTATCATATTGGAACATGTACCTGCTGTAACCACTTAGCACTGTGTGAGAAAAGCCGCAACATATTAAATAAGAGGGGGTGCAAATAAGTGAGGAGTGCTCTTTTCATGTGTATCCCTGTCACTATCCATGGTACTGATGGATGGTGAGTTAATCCAATTATAGGACCCTCCCATGAGCCCCTCGGTGATAAATGCACCAAAATATTTCAGTAATTTTATTCCACTACCTGTAAAGCAGCAACTCTATGATAACAAACCACAACCTACTATTTTGGTACCCTAATAACGATTCGATGATGATACAAATAAATAGATGTGCGCTTTACTTGGACATCTCTTCATCAAAAAAACAATATATCATATTTATCCCATCCTCCCCAGTGTAATCTAAACCAACACCTGTAGGTAGGAAGTGAAAAACTTTCTATTCTGTTTTGAATATTCTTAGGTCCTCTCCACAATAGAGAAGGCTTGATCGAGCCGTACCTAACGAGGCCTATTTGAGGCTGAAAAGTAAATCTGAGTTTGCTGTGTCCTTCGTGCTGATGGGGATTAACTGAAATGTTGGATCTGAAATATCTGCTTCTGTTGGTTTGATCTGATAAGTTCCAGGATATTCATGCTCAGTAATGGCTGACAAATGTGCGCTATGTTAACTAAGGGCAGAGTACTAATAGAGTCTGAGCTGCACACACTCTTTTCTAACATACATCTAGGCATAGGCACTAGTGTCTGTAACAGGGTCTGTGAACGTCCATAGAAAATCTTTAAATCGTCTATCACAAAATCCAGAAAATATCCAGCATGAACAATGCTGGTGCCAATCCCTGCACACATCCATAGAACCCATCCGTACATTGTTTCCCAAACTTTCTAGCCTATCACAATCTTCAGGTAATTAACGCAGGTGTCTGCACGGTCCTTCTAAGTACATATTCCTCCACCTCCTGCGAATCCACATGCCTCCATCAATCAGTCAATCGAGCTGGCATTCTTATTGAGGAAGGCACTCGGGCAACAAGAGGTGGGTGGAGGGACAGTGATGATGCTGGAAGAGTAGTGTAGACAAGACGTGAGCTATGTTAACATATAATAAGCAGTAGTTATAAATAAGTCAGTGATTTATTTTGGTGCTAACAGTAGTTGTTATGTGATGCTGAACAATACAAATCATTTGAGTATACTCCCCATGGTGCTCAGCCAGCATTGTGCTGAGACTCATGGGGATTGGAGCTAACAGCAGATAGAGTGACAGATGTTACCTTTCACAGTTCCCATTATTCTCAGACAGAACAAAGTCTCCATTTATGATAGATAAGCATCATAGGAAAGGTAGTGCACAAATATACTGCTTACAATAATGTAGGAGTGTATCAGAGAGCTCCCTAACAATAAAACTCACAGTAATGTGCAGTTTGTGAGTCTATCAGCAGTGTGTGAGCTCCACAACAACAATATTTACAGTAATGTGCAGCTATGTGATCCTAAAATCTCTACTGCTAGAACCCTGGCTCTTATAAATAGATGGGACTCATTTAATCACATATTCTTTGGGAACTAGTATGGATAGACATAATTTATTTGTATTTTTTATTCACAGATGTCCTATTTTGTTTGACCCCTTGTCAAGTCCCCTAGATTTCCATATGCAGATTTTTTGATTCAAATACAATGGTTGCATCATTTGCCAAGGAGTGTTATGTCAAGGTTTGATCTAAATGCAGAGATAAGTCAATTTAACAGGATAGACAATCATCTGGTGTCAGGAAGTGATTAATAGTAAACGAGACCTTAAAAGACGCTGAACTGAGAATCCAGATTAGGTGAAATTTGAACAGATCTGTTATTTTTCTACATTTTTATATGATAATTAATTGTTTTTCTTGGTTTGCACTTTTGGACATAGCACAGGATGTTTTACGGTGCAATGAATCTATAACTTATTTTAAAAAAGCTTTTTTTTACATGTTAAACACTATTTTTGTTACATTGCTTGCAGTCAAACATCTCTTCATCTAGAGATTCTCCAGCTGTTGGAGAGGAAGCCAGAACATGAAAAAACATTGCTTAGCCCTTTTTTATATCCCTCCTGAGAAGACATATGACTGTCCTGAGTGCCAAACGTGCCAAATGAATGGGTCCTAGACTTACCACAATTAAGAGAGGAGTTAACCCATATTAGAGATCTGGGAATAAACCCTTTCTGAAAAAGGTTATCCAAGGACAATTCAGGAAATAGAACAAATCGGTACACGTGAAACATTTTAACTATCTCTGCAACTGTAGGACAGTTCATCTGTGAATCATTATCTGCAGATTTTGTATTTGTATTGTGAAACGGCTTTAAGACCCTCTCCTTTGAAACCCAACAGCAGTATGAAAAAAAACATGAGGACAAAGTACAATCCTATTTGTTTAGGGCAAATAATAAACATAACAACCAAAGGTAGAAATATTTTTGGAAAATATAAATAGAGTGGAACAATAGCCTCCTATGAGTTTCACTTTCAAGCTATGTAATTAAAAAATTATTTTTGTTGAGCATGTTACACAACGGTCAGGAGTAATTCTTGACCATTCCTCTTTACAGAACTGTTTCAGTTCAGCAATATTCTTGGGATGTCTGGTGTGAATCGTTTTCTTGAGGTCATGCCACAGCATCTCAATCGGGTTGAGGTCAGGACTCTGACTGGGCCACTTTAGAAGGCGTATTTTCTTCTGTTTAAGCCATTCTGTTGTTGATTTACTTCTATGCTTTGGGTCGTTGTCCTGTGGCAACACCCATCTTATGTTGAGCTTCTGCTGGTGAACAGATGGCCTTAAGTTCTCCTGCAAAATGTCTTGATAAACTTGGGAATTCATTTTTCCTTCGATCATAGCAATCCGTCCAGGCCCTGACGCAGCAAAGCAGCCCCAATCCATGATGCCCCCACCACCATACTTCCCAGTTGGGATGAGGTTTTGATGTTGGTGTGCTGTGCCTCTTTTTCTCCACACATAGTGTTGTGTGTTTCTTCCAAACAACTCAACTTTGGTTTCATCTGTCCACAGGATATTTTGCCAGTACTGCTGTGGAACATCCAGGTGCTCTTGTGCAAACTGTAAACGTGCAGCAATGTTTTGTTTGGACAGCAGTGGCTTCCTCTGTGGTATCCTCCCATGAAATCCATTCTTGTTTAGTGTTTTATGTATCGTAGATTCGCTAACAGGGATGTTAGCATATGCAAGTGACTTTTGTAGTCTTTAGCTGACACTCTAGGATTATTCTTCACCTCATTGAGCAGTCTGCGCTGTGCTCTTGCAGTCATCTTTACAGGACGGCCACTCCTAGGGAGAGTAGCAGCAGTGCTGAACTTTCTCCATTTATAGACAATTTGTCTTACCGTGGACTGATGAACAGCAAGGCTTTTGGAGATACTTTTATAACCCTTTCCAGCTTTATGAAAGTCAACAATTCTTAATAGTAGGTCTTCTGAGAGCTCTTTTGTGCGAGGCATCATTCACATCAGGCAATGCTTCTTGTGAAAAGCAAACCCAGAACTGGTGTGTGTTTTTTGTAGGGCAGGGCAGCTGTAACCAACACCTCCAATCTCATCTCATTGATTGGACTCCAGTTGGCTGACACCTCACTCCAATTAGCTCTTGGACATGTCATTAGTCTAGGGGTTCACATAATTTTTCCACCTGCACTGTGAATGTTTACATGGTGTGTTCAATAAAAACATGGTAACATTTCATTATTTGTGTGTTATTAGTTTAAGCAGACTGTGATTGTCTATTGTTGTGACTTAGATCACATTTTATGACCAATTTGTGCAGAAATCCATATCATTCCAAAGGGTTCACATACTTTTTCCTGCAACTGTAAGATAATATCAAAAAGAGTGGGTTCAATAAATCTTACATATTTATAATCTATCAACCAAACTGTGTCCCAATCCCAAAATTTCTGTTCAGGAACAAATCCAACTTTCCACAAAAATGCTAATGCTGGTCATTGACTATGAGTACATAGTAAATGATACAGAGCCATCTCAAAAAATGCTACACTCTTTATATTACTTTATCCCACTCCTTCTCTTGATCCTACTGTGATATGTTAAACCGTGACAGCTTTAATGCTAGATGCATCTTTCATTTTGTTTGCATTGTTTATAACCACTTCTCTGATAAGTTTCCATCATTCACTTTGCCTTTTCCAATAACTTCCAGTCCATCTACCACGCTTTTCTTCACATACCATTTTATAGAAAGGATGTGCGGAATAACCTTCTAAAAATCTTCCACCAGTCAAAAATCCCTACATAGCCTCACTGCATTGCAACTGCATTACAATCACATTGCAACTGGAATTACTTTCAAGGTGTAAATGCATTATTTATGAGTATATTCTATTACTATATATAATATTATGTATCACTCTTATGTATTGCTTTTCACCTTGGATAACTGAAACTCAGAATAATTTAGTAATTTTTGCTGAAGCATACATCATCTTGGAAGGTCTCCAAAGAGTAACATTTCTTAATATGAAAGATTTTCATTTACCTTTTCCTACAAAAAAAAGCAATAGATTCCAGGAGTAACCTTCCATTGGAAGTAGCAAAGGCTAACACTGTAAAGGAATGTAAAAGATCATTCTAGTCTAAAAAAAAAAAAATGGAAAAATAAATGCATATTAAAGCTGACGTTTTAAAATATATAAGCATTTATTTGTTCCAATTTTGAGTTTTACCAATAATTAACTTGAAAATGTATCTTTGGCAAACTTTAAATAGCTCAAGCACTGACATCTCCAGTTCAGGTAAAATTAGGCATCACCAGTATCTCCTGGGAGGGAGCTCCCATAGGAGCACACAGGCGAAAACAGAGCAGCAGTTACAAGCTTGAATAAGCTATCACATGTCAGACTAACTGTCTGTTGCAATGTAAACAACAGCAGGGGAATAAATGGAGCAGAAACTATGAAAAAAGATCCCTAATAAATGCGGGAGAGGAGATCAGACTTCATAACTATCTATTTTTGACTGATGCTCTCTAGGAATATCGCTTAAAAGCATTTTAATCAGATAGGAGTGGAATTCTGCCTGATTAATATTTTCTACAGACTGCTGGATCCCTCGTTAAGCAAAAGTGATGTCACCCAGAATTCTTTTAATAAAAGAAATCAGAGTAGATTTGTTTATTAAAAACTGATACTTATTCAGTATATATTGCTTTTTGGCTGGCATTGAATATAGAATAACAAGGACAACATGGGCACCAGATGGAAAATCTGTCAAAGAGAAATTATCTGCAACACTCTTACTTCCAAAACGGCTGTGAAGAGAGCAGATTGTTATTCTTTGGTCACAATGAACTAATTTATCAGGAGTTATTTTTGTTTCTAATTATCACCATAGTATGGGGTCTACTAAGTAAACAGTGAACTGTGGCGAACAGACAACCAAATTACAAACCACAGGCCAAAATAGGTGTGGGAGAAAATTCCCAATTCAGCCATTTTAAACCTTTTCTTTCAAACCAGTTGCAATACACCCCAGTTAACTGTTTAGTGAAGACTCTTCCAAATACTTATCCATACCTTGTAAAGGTATCAAAAATCATGTAATTGAATTAGACGGGCAAAGATTTAAAAGTAATATCAGGAAGTATTACTTTACTGAGAGGGTAGTGAATGCATGGAAAAGCCTTACAGCGGAAGTGGTAGGGATAAACACAGTGAAGGCGTTTAAGCATGCGTGGGATAATTCTTAATATGATATAGGGAACTGGGGACTAATAAAAGTATTAAGAAAATTGAGCAGACTATAAGGACTAAATGTTTTTTATCTGCTGACACATTATATATTTCTATGTTTCTATTAGGCTCTGTCCACTAAATATTGCTTATATTGTGACTGTAGAATATAAAATATGATAAAATTAACTATACATTGTGTTAGCAAAAATGCAAACAAATGCGTGAATTAACCCCTTTCCAACACTAGGACGTGCTATGCCGTCCTGATTTTCAGTGGTTAAAAGATGCTATGATGGCACAGTACATCCAGCATTAAACAGTTCATCGTGGCTCCCCACGGTGAGCACAGTTGGGAGGCCTCACCGGTATTTCATTCCAAAAGTGCGAAGATGTTCAGTCAGTGGTGACATAGACTTTCTCCATGTGAGAATTTCAGGCGGGATGTCCTCATATGTCTGTTGTTTATCCTCTCCATAAGAGATGGAGTGCTGGTTACGGGAAGCGGCCAATACCGATGTCTTGTCATATGTAGTGTTAAGACGTACGATAAGATCCCGGGGTGAGAACTGTGGAGCCTTCCTAGCTTTCTTGACTCTGAACCTCTGTTGTATAGGCTGATAATCAGCAGCAGTATCAGGCAGTAATTGTTTGAATAAACCGGATAGGTAGGTGCAGATTGTTAGATTGCCTCGATTTGACTTCGAGCAGCAAGGTCTGCTGGTGAGTTCTGTAGAGTTGCTGAGTTATGAGATTCAGCTGCTGAGTTTTGTCCATTTGAGTCTGTTGGAGGCTCACAGTGATTGATTCCTGAGTGGAAATCTTTGAGTGGAGCGAGGTGACCTCCGAGTGGATGACCGACATTTCCTCACTCACCATAGATTGCAGGTCTTTAAAAAGTTTCCGTAGGTCTCCCCTAGTCACCGGGTCTTATCAGAATAGATATCAGGCAAATAGACAGGGTTCACCCATCTTTCAGAGGGATCAGAGTCTTTCCAGGAGTCCTCCGGGTCCGAGGAAGGTTGTGGTATCGAGGCCTCCGTCACTCCAGCTGCAGGCTTTTGCTGCCTAGATAATAGAGATCCAGTATCTCGGGACACCGATTGTTGGATCAACTCAGACTTTCTACTCTTTTTCCCCATAGCATCAGCCGGACGTGGGATAGATTTTCGGGCCAATTTGGTCGGTGAAGCTATCCGATGGTCCCGTTATAAGGTGTATGAGCTTGGATCTCTGCAAAAAGGTGTCTGCTCGCAGCCAGTGCTAGCTCCGCCCCCCAAATTAACTATTTTTTTAATGGGAACTGTGTTCTTCAGCTGAGCTAAATTCTCCCAAATTTTCACTATGAAATAAAAGGTAATTAAATAATATACCTTGAGAAAAAGGACATAGGTTTACCAAGGAAAAAAAAACAAATCTAATTTTAATTAAAAATGAAACAATCAATATCAATTAAAGCAGTTATTCAGTTTTACATGATGATGGGGAAAAAAATCTGATGACGGGAGTATTCATCCCTAGACTGAATAAAAAACTTAACTTAAAATAAAGAAGAATTATTGGCTCTAATAAAATCTAAACCCCAGTTTGCTAAATAGCATATAAAAGGACAAATAACCGACATGTAACATAACACAGAACTAATTATATGCTTGTATATATAGCTAAATTGGTACAAAAGCAGTGTATGTGTCTAATAATAGTTTACCAGAAAGTTATGCAATGTTATTTGACACGGGGGAAACATACTTTTTCTTTGCACTTTACTGCTAACAATACACAACTGTACAGTGTTTCTCTTATGTAAAGTGCATTGATCAGTAATGCAGCAATGTCATCCAGGAATGCAAAAAGATATGCATATTTTTAAGAGCACTTCCTTACAAGACCAAGACACACACACAAACATTTCAACATTTCAGAAATGTCCAAAGGCTAAATGTTTGAGAACAGGACATTTTGTCTGAAAACTTGTAATCATATTTCAGTAAAACTTTAAAGGCCACATCTCTTGTTGTGTTTGTTTGTTTGTTTGTTGGCAAAAATACATGGTTCTTCTCTGTCTAAAAGAGTGCATAGTAACCAGCAGGGGCGGGCTGGGCCGGGGGGCAGGGTGGCAATTGCCCCCCAGGCCGCCCTAAGGTTTTTAAAACACGGCCGCTGGGCCAGTGTTATTAAAAAAAAAAAAAAAAAAAAACGCGCTTGCAGGCAGAGACGGAGGTGAGAAGGGATCGGAAGAGGGACCATGCTGCCTGCCACCAGGGAAGTCCTCCTGCCACTAGCCACCAGGGAAGTCCTGCCACTAGCCACCAGGGAAAAAGGTAATGGGGGGGGGCAAAAAAGACTGGCATATTATTGGGCAAATTGGCTGGGGCATATTACATGGCAAATAAGACTGGCATATTATTGGGCAAATTGGCTGGGGCATATTACATGGCAAATAAGACTGGAATATTATTGGGAAAATTGGCTGGGGAATATAACATGGCAAATAAGACTGGCATATTATTGGGCAAATTGGCTGGGGCATATTACATGGCAAATAAGACTGGCATATTATTGGGCAAATTGGCTGGGGAATATAACATGGCAAATAAGACTGGCATATTATTGGGCAAATTGGCTGGGGCATATTACATGGCAAATAAGACAGGCATATTATTGGGCAAATTGGCTGGGGAATATAACATGGCAAATAAGACTGGCATATTACTGGGCAAATTGGCTGGGGAATATTACATGGCAAATAAGACTGGCATATTATTGGGCAAATTGGCTGGGGAATATAACATGGCAAATAAGACTGGCATATTATTGGGCAAATTGGCTGGGGCATATTACATGGCAAATAAGACTGGCATATTATTGGGCAAATTGGCTGGGGCATATTACATGGCAAATAACACTGGCATATTATTGGGCAAATTGGCTGGGGAATATTACATGGCAAATAAGACTGGCATATTATTGGGCAAAATGGCTGGAGAATATTAAATGGCAATTAACTCTGGCATATTGGGCAAATTAGCAGGGGCATATTAAATTGCAGAATAACACTGGCATATTATGGGACAAATTGGCTGGGGAATATTAATGGCAAATAATATTGGAAATGTGTATGTAATGGGGTGATGGATGCATGTAAATGTGGTGATGGGGCATGTCCTGGTGTGCAACGTGGGTTATGGGTCATGTCGTAGGTGTGCAACGTGGGTAGGGGGGGGTGCTCAAATTTTGGGATATTGGGTGTCTAAATCCTGGCATGTTGAGGGGCATAATCCTGGCATATTGAGGGGAAAATCCTGGCATATTGAGGGGAAAATCCTGGCATATTGAGGGGGCATCATCTTGGCATATTGAGGGGAAAATCCTGGCATATTGGGTGTCTAAATCCTGGCATATTGAGGGGCATAATCCTGGCATATTGATGGGCATAATCCTGGCATATTGAGGGGAATAATCCTGGCATATTTAGGGGGAAATCCTGGCATATTGAGGGGGCATCATCTTGGCATATTGAGGAGAAAATCCTGGCATATTGGGTGTCTAAATCCTGGCATATTGAGGGGCATAATCCTGGCATACTGAGGGGCATAATCCTGGCATTTTGTAAGCGAAATTTCTAGTATATTAAATGGCAAATCCTGGCATATTGTGGGGGAAAATCCTGGCAATATTCGTTATAAAACAAGGAAAAGATGGCCGTGGATGGGGAGGCGATTCGATGGTGCAATGGGCCACTTGACTGGATTTGCCCCCCAGGCCTAAGGCTGCCAGCCCTCCCCTGGTAACCAGCGTACATCTGTATCAAGACCTTTAACCTGTCTTTTAAAATTTGTAATAGTTTGGAAAAAGTTTAAGCACTTCTGGAAAATGTATGCTTTTTGTCTGCAATCTTTTGATATATTTATGTTTATATGTATATGCATGAATGAATCAAATCACCTTGCAAACATGTTTGAAATTTCTAGTTACTTTTACTCATACACACCCACAGACATAGTCTCATTCACTATTCTATTCCAAACATACCCTTTCTTCTCTATCATGCTACCATGTAAATTACCAGTGCCTGCTGGTCAAATGTAATCCATTTGTATAATATCATTTTTAATTGACCTTTTGATGCATGAACTAATGCATATGATTCTGAGAAGGGTGATAAGCCATGGAATAACTTTTTTATGCCGTGGTTTAAGAGAGATCTATGGAGATACTTATTGCACATGCGCAGTGATTTTAATAGTGACACCATGTAATTCTCCTGCCCCACCAATCACTGTTGTAAAAAAAGAAAAATCTGTGATGCAACAGTTACTGCACAAGCTCATCATAAAAAACCCTACTGATCTGCATAAATACTCCTGCAGTGTTTACATTTACTTTTGTGTGTATGATCAGTAACCATTCAAATACATTCCCAAAGATTCATTACATTGTATGTAAACCAAAACTATGCAATCCACAGGCTAAACACTACCATTCGCATTAACCTCAGCCTATTGGCAGGAGTGTCACTTGAAAAGGTAAAGATCAGGAGGATTACTAACACGTGGGCCCTATAAAACATGTAAGCATACAAAATATGCTAATGGTGAAGTGTAATGTGGAGTTTGTATATTGTCATCAGAAGCAATTTAAACAGTGGAGGTTCTCAACACTTGCCTATCAACTCTAATATAAGTAATTTTAAGTGTGTTTTATT
Source organism: Pelodytes ibericus (assembly GCA_036172795.1). Taxonomy (NCBI): domain Eukaryota; kingdom Metazoa; phylum Chordata; class Amphibia; order Anura; family Pelodytidae; genus Pelodytes; species Pelodytes ibericus. Next base: position 164,948,946 of record CM069858.1, read on the forward strand.
TATCCAAACTAATCAAAAAATACTTTTAAGCCTTCTGGATATCAAGCTGAATATACATATCTAATATATCTAATCTAAGACCAATGTTGTGCCGATTCAGTTGAATCCAATGAAATACCTGTCAATGTAATCAGTGTCCAGTCTAATAACTTTATTAATGTTCTATCTATAAAGTCAAAGCAGGAGGCCTGGATGGCTGGACACTGGTCTGTCTTTCCTTCTAGTGCATTTTATCTCCCAGTGTAGAATTTACTTGTAAATAATTTCAAACTGTTAATTCCCTATTTAAAAAAATCATATCTCATTTTTTAGTTTCACTTCCTACTCAGGAAGACAGACTTCTCAAACTCCCCTGGCAATTTAGCGCATACACTGCTATCAGTTTCAGAATATGTCAATTTCATTAATGAATTCAATTGTAACACTTTATAAAAAGCACAGCTCAGTTGCATGAGATCTGTCTGCTCTAGGATAAAATTCTAAATTCTATCTTTAACCTACAAAGGGACCACTCCTCGACCCCTCTATACATTGCCTCCCTCATTAACCGATACTTCCCTGCATGACTCTGTGCTCCTAAAATGGACTAAAGCTCTTCTCCAACCTCATCACCTCTTTCCACTCACGCACATTTTGCCTGAGCGTCCCCCTCTCTCTGGAACTCCCTTCCGCAGAGCATCCAGTTCTCTCATTCCTTCACACATTTTATAAAGTCCCTCAAAACTCATCTCTTTAAAGAAGATTACTACCCATCCCATCAGACTACCAGTTAATTTACATCCAGCTAAACCCACCTAGCTCTCACTGTCCTCAATCACTGTTAGGATCAGGTAGCTTACAACTCATCCAGCTAGAACACACACAATTAATCTTTGGCCAAACCCACCTAGCACCAACCATCTACATTACTGTTACCACCACTACCTTCCCTCTGACCTCTTCATTCCCTTATGTGTTTCATGTACCCGATTCCCTGTATGTGCTGAAGCAGCTTAGTTACAGGTAACTTGCCTACCATGTTGAGACATCTATGTATCAACATTGGATCTGTTTTTCAATGAAAAAACTCTCAAAATCGGTGGATTGCATTGACCCACAGAACTGTTATCTTTGTCTGATATTTATTTTAAGGACCCATACCCTTACTTTGTTTTAACCTAACTGCATAAGTTGTAGTGTAATTATCCATTATTAGTTATCTGTGTTCTAAAAAATATTATCACCTAAATGTCTTACCAATTGCATAATTGTTAAATATCCATAAAATATTACCATTAAGGTCACAGATAAAATAGAATTTTTAAAAGGCAGAAATTATATTGTCAACCAATACATGTGAACATAGTGTTTCCACAGACTAGTAAAGCTCCACATGTAGAAGGATTTATCTATTATATCACTGCTTTCAATTGTGAGCAATCAAACTCCATGTTACTTGTTACAGTTCCAAAACATGAACATTTCAAATTTCAGTTGTCCCACACAAGTTATTTAAGTGGCAAAACTGTTGCAATATACAACTGCATTTTCCAATAGTTGAATCATGGTACCCCTAATGCTGGCTACTGAATTATTTGATAAAATTAATTAACTCTATGGAAGTGCCATTTCCCTGGCTCCTTAAAACAATTAGACTGGCTCCTAAAATAGTATTTTCAATTACAGAATGCATTTTACCTTATATTGGTATTTAATATTTGATGTCATAAAGTAGAATGACAACATCATGTTCATACATTGGCTGTTTTTCTTTCCTTGGAAGCTAAATAGTGTCCAGTGATCCTTTCTATGACATTCCCTGGAGCAACATTATAAAACAGTTCTCTTTTTATTTAAAAAAATAGGGGGGGGGTGCAACTTTTGGCATTACTTCCCTAATTTATTTTAACAACTGAACATAAATTAGTTCAAGTAGAACTTACTGATCTAAATATTTATTTACTAACTAGGGACATTCTTTTCTCCACCCTTCCCAGAGAGAATTAATACTTGTATCCATGAAATACAGTACGTACATTACACAATTCATTGTTGTTAAGTGGAAAATATGTTCAGTGCGCCACCCTGTGAGACCTTCCTTGTTTCATAAATGCTCAGTGGTGATCAAATTTATATGCCTTGTATGTAGAAACACACCCTTTTATATTATCAAACACAAATAATGTCTGGCATAACAGCATATTTAAAGGGTCAACCCAATATGCACTGATAATCGGCACCATAAATCGTGCCTCCGAATTGCGGACGGATTCGGTTTACATCCATGGCTCATCAGTACCCAAATGTCAAGCTTCTGAAAACACTCAGAATTCGGAAATCATTACCAATTCCACACCGATATCTGACGAAACCGAATACATCTGAAATAAGCCTGAAATGCACTGAACTCAAAATAATCAGAAATTCAACAGAAACAACCCGTCACAGCAAATAGGCCTAGCTTGAAGAAATTTATACAAAATATTTCTAGAATCGAGGAATTACAGGATATAGATACATCAGGCAGCCAAAATCAAAAATAAATTTGGTCACCCATGGCAAGAAAAAAAAATGGCGGGGGAGACCAGGACACTGGTAACAGGAGATGAGGAAGACAAAGGCAAAACGCTATATCCAGAGTTTTTTGACGAAGCAGGAAAAGGCACTGGTGAGGAAGCTGTGCCAGAACTAGAACTGGGAGATAGGGGCAGCAGCCAACAAGACAAGCCTGAGGAGGAGGAATGATATATATAGAGAAGGTCATGTATTATGTCAATGAAATTGGTGGGAACAACCGACCCATCGAGGTGGTGAAGAAAAGGTAAGTTCATTTAATATCCTCAGCACCAAAGTCCACATTTAAAATTTCACTACACACATAGCTCACACACACCTGTAGTTCATGTAGCACATATTATAGCTATGTCAAGGATTGCTAGGAATGTACGGGTAGGGAATGTTGAATGTGGCTGCACATGTTAAAAAAGCTGCCACACATGGAAAATCTATAGGGGGAGTGTGTAGAGAGCTGTAGCAGTGTAGAGATTTTCAGATGGAGATAGGGTGGGCAAGCACATTGCAGAAATTAACATGTACAAACAAATGCTGCAAGTAGGTAAGGGTAATGGGTGTTGCAGGACATATCTATGTCAGTGTAGTAGTAGATATGTGGTAGCACATGTACATAGGTGTGTGTACATATGTAGATACAATGTGCACATGCAAAGATAGATAGAAAGATAGATAGATGAATAGATAGCTAGAAGTATATGTGTTATGTATAGGATAACATTCACAGATGACCATTTGTTGTAAACACATAGCAATGTTCTACTCAAATCTTTCAGATATCATGAGGCAGATGAAGAGGAAGTTAACTAGGGCAGCTGCTGCTGGTGGCTCTCCAGAGCCTGATGGACTTTGCGAAGGAGCTACTGCACGCCATGGGGACAGAAGACATTGTGGGGGTTGAGGAAAAACTAGACCGAGAAATAGCTTGTCCTAAGTATTAAACATCCATTCATGTGCACTGTGTTTGATTTCATCATGTATTACAACTTCTGCTGTGCATCTTCTGCTGTGTCTCCTCAACTACCAGCACCAAATGACTCCATGACCAGTACAACGACACAACAACTGGCAGCTCCTACTTGAACTTCACCAGATCTCTGCTGGCCTTGGTGGCAGCTTCATTGTCACAAGCCTCTGGTATGTAAAATATACAAATGCATGTGCATGCATTTTCAAGTCACAGTACAAACATGTACAACAGACAGGGCTTCATTCATAAAAAAAGGGAATTGCTTGGAATATCCATATCTCATGCAATTCCCTCTTTCATGAATGAATCACAATGCAAATGTTGATGTGATTTGTTCTGCACTGTATACACTCAACACTAACAAATGATTCTTCTCCATCTTCTCCATCTCCACCAGACGTATCTTCACCACCTCTTGGACATGATGATTCCCACCAACTTCAGGCTCCTGATCCACCACCCAGGGTAGATAGGCATTTATACCACATCATTCTAGTTAGATATTAATGCAAATGTGGCTTATTCTAGTAGAACAATATCTACATACATACTTTTGATTAGAATTAGAAGCATAGGAACATTTTATGTAACCAGTACCTTATATAGAAAATATCTATTATAAATGCAAAGACAATGTTAGATAAAACATTGTTTTTATTAGTATTGGAGCAATGTCAATGTACAATTGTTCAAGATCTAGCTAACATGCATTTTAACTGTACATGAATGTAATGAATACAATCTGTATTGCAATTTTCAAATTATCTTCCTTTTTTCATGCAGTAACATCAGTTGAAGAGGAGGAGGAGGAAAGCATTCTCCTCACAGTGGTGGATCCCAGCTTTGACAACACATCAGGAACCCATCCACAACTTCCTACCCATCATCCAATGATGGTATTCGAGGCAGCTGTCAGGGCTTAAGTCATGGGCTTTAGGGGCTGCAGCCCAGTGGCCTCGGCATAATAGGGCCCTCAAGGACTGCAGCTCGAGTCCCATGCCTTAATCCACCCAATGAAAAGAAAAGAAAAAAGCTTTCTGCAGAGGCACTGGCGGGGGAGATTAGAAGATCTCCCCTCGCCAGCTCCCTGTCGGCAAGCAGGCAGCATAGAGTCTGTGCACTGCCCAGGCGCACAAACAAGCCTCCATGCTGCCTGTCTCGTGCACCCCGTTGCTCTCAAAGTGATGGATCACGATGGATGCGGGTCACGTGATGGACGCGTGTCACATGACCTGCCAATGAGAGGATGTAGGGGGCACAGGAGATGGCTGGAGACAGAGAAGCAGGAAGGTGAGTACTGGGGAGGGGAGTAACAGTTGTTTTTAGTGGCATATTATTGGGCATACTATTTGTGGCATATTAATGGGCATACCAATTGTGGCATATTAGTGGGCATACTAATAGTGGCATATTAATGGGCATACTGATAGTGGCATATTAATGGGCATACCAACTGTGGCATATTAGTGGGCATACTAATAGTGGCATATTAATAGCCATACCAATTGTGGGATATTAATAGGCATACCAATGAAGGCGTATTAGTGGGCATACTAATACTGGCATATTAATGGGCATACTAATAAGGAAATATTAATGGGCATATTAATAGTGGCATATTAATGGGCAAATTGGCTGTGGCATATTAGCTAGCATATTATTAGTGGCATATTAATGGGCAAATTAGCTGTGGAATATTAATGGCCAGACTAACAGTGGCATATTAATGGGCATAATAACAGTGGCATATTTATGGGCAAATTGGCTGTGGTATATTAATGTGCATATTGGCTGTGGCATATTAATGGGCAGACTATCAGTGGCAAACTAATTGGCAAATTGGCTGTGGCATATTAATGGGCAAATTGTGGTATATTTATGGGCAAAACAATGAATACATTTTCTCAATCATAGGTTTTATTAAATATGGGGAAAAAACAGTTTACATGTGAATTATTAATTACTAGTAAAACTTTTTTTCATGAAGGTCATCTTATATTTAAAATCCTTTTCCCTTTTCTTTTCTTTTTTCTTTCATAGCCATCAGAATTTCGCCTTTTGGAGTGATTATTTGTGATTCTAACATCACCTCTCCTTCAATTCCGTATCATCCTTAGGCTTTATCAAATTAGTGATTATTATCTTCAACAAAGCTCTCTTTATCTATTCTTTGCACTCCCTCCTGCCCATTTCTCCCGATGTGGCTATATTAGAAAACTAGAAATATTGTACTATCAACGTATGTTCCTAGAAATTTATAGTGTTCCCCCTTACCCTCCCTCCAACTACCCCGCGGTTGGACCAAACAATTATCTGAGGGTCCCCCTGGAGAACATGTCCCTCTGGCCTGTAATCTAACGTCACAGACCAAAGTGGCTTCCTAATAATTATATGGATTGTCAACCCCAAAGAAGAAAAAAGAAAGAAATGCTTCTTATACATACACCCTAGTGACACTATACCCTAGAACAGAGTTCTCAAAACTACCTACAGCTGGCCCTATCCATCACAAGATTTTATCTGGCTAGCAATGATTATAGCGTGCGACACTGAGACTGTAAAACTCAGCAATACATATGAGAAAGGTTATGACTTACTCTACTATCTGACTGGAAACATTAGTAAATAACTCTACCGGTAGCAAGAAAAAAAAGTAATTTTTCCACAGATAAGATGGCTGATTCAGTGGGGGATGGGACACTTAATCGCGGCTGCGATTTTAGTTGGTTTAGAATTAGGGTTTAGGGAGTTAGAATTAGGTTTAGTGTTAGGGGTTAATTTTACTATTAGGGGTCGGGGGTTAGTATTAGGGTTAGTATTAGGGTTAGTATTGGGATTTAGGGGGTTAACTTTAGTATTAGGGGTTAGTATTAGGGTTAGTATTAGGGTTAGTATTGGGGTTTAGGGGGTTAACTTTAGTATTAGGGGTCGGGGGTTAGTATTAGGGTTAGTATTAGGGGTCGTGGGTTAGTATTAGGGTTTAGGGGGTTTATTTTAGTATTGGGGTTAATTTTAGTGTTAGTATTGGGGTTTAGTGTTTAGTGTTACTATTGGGGGGGGGGATCATTTATTAGCGGGGGTTATTTTCGTTTTACTTTTACATTTGTAAGAGCTGACAGTTCAGTGCTGAACTGTCAGCTCTTACATAGCTGCAGCCACGGTGAAACGGCCGCGTTATACTTCATTGCTGACAGTTCAGCGTTCTAACTGCCGCGCTGAACTGTCAGCGATGAAAATGCGGCGAAGAAGTGTCCTAGACCCGATTCAGTGCCCCACGACACTTGAGATTCTAGCCCAATGACTGGCTAGTCAGTGACGTAAGAGCTGGTATTCTGTATAGGCCTGCCCCAGTGTAAAAACAAGAGGAAAACAAGTGAAAAAGAATGAGAGAAAGAGGGGGGGGGGGGGAATCTTCTGAAACCACCAAATCCTTAGAGAGAGTACGGTTGGTCAGATTGGTGACAGTACTAAAAGATAAAATACATAAGGCTAACAAGACTGGGCTTATATTAATATAAAAATACATTTTTAATTATTATATATAAGTAAAACAATACATAAAATATATAATGTAAAACAGACATCTGGTACAAATAAAATATGCTTGTAGTGCATCTGATACGTTTCGCTGACAGGCTTCCTCAGAAGTGGAATTTAGACATTACAGGCAATAGCCTGCGCGGAGGCACCAGAGATGAGCCACAAAATTGTTGGAGTTTGTTCAACCTTCACTCCAGAGGTCTGAATTCAACAGGGTTGTTTATGTGTTGAACTAATATTATTTATCTCATATACCTGGCCAGTTCTGAATGATGTAGATCAACACAGTTTGTAGCTATGCACGATCAGTCCCTTTAAATTATAAGTGCTAACTTAGGTGAGGAGAATCAGTGCACAGCAATGTTAGATATAATGGTGATTAAGTAACGAGATCTCCCTTCTATGTTTTACCACACATATGTGCTCCCTCTTTTATAATGGCTGTTATGTTTCACCACTGTCTGGTTCCGTATATATATTTATGGGAGTTATGCTAAACGTTTTCATTCATTTATAAAACTGATAAAACATGTATAACATATATAATGTGGCCCTTCTACTGAGGGAGACCCCAGCCTTAGAAGATAGCTGTCTGCAGCACTAGAGGTGTTATTAATTACAACATGTGTTCAGGTCATAGGATTTGTAGTTTGTCTTACAGATATCCTACTCTTGCATTAAACTAAATGGTAACTTCCTAAATATTGCTTTAATACCAGTCAATAGCTGAATTGGACAATGGGAGTTTTAGTGAAATAACTGCTGAATGAAGCAAATTACTGTATTTTTTTATTGAATAACAATGTCATCTGTATTACTACCTGGCCCCAAAGGTATCGTGCAAATGTATTTCATGTTACCGTACTATTGTCTACTACTGGTGCAATGTACTGCCTTGCTGTCCTCTTCCAGCACCATGTTCATACTCTTTTGTAGATCATTAACGTAATAATAGTTGCCGCCAGGGTGAATGTGGCCCTCAAAAGTTTTCCTATGGTTCTATTGGAAAGGATAGTCCATGCCAGCAGGGGTTCCATCTGTTCAGTTCTACCTCTTCCATAATGCTCAGCCTGCATTATCCTGCATTCTGAGATATAGGTATCAGTAAGTGAAAAACAGGTGCAATGGCTGTTTGTTATGTATAGCAGTGATTGAGCCTTTTTTATACATCCTGACTAGAGTTGAGCGGACACCTGGATGTTCGGGTTCGGCGGGTTCAGCCGAACTTCGGAAAAAAGTCCGGGTTCGGTGCTCGAACTTGACCCTAAACTTGACCCCGAACCCCATTGAAGTCAAAGGCGGACCCGAACTTTTGGGCACTAAAATGCCTCTAAAAAAGGTTGAGGAGGCAGTGAGCGTGGCGGTGTAGGTGGAAGCGGCGCTGGAGGAGGAGGAGGTAGCCAGAATTTTTTAAAGTGTGCTGTAAGCACAGTATTTGACTGTTCTATTTGACTCTCAGATATGAAGTGCACCGCAAGACGCATATGTACTATTTACCACCCAAAACTATTATAAGTTTTCAAAGTGCGCTGTAAGCACAGTATTGGACTGTTCTATTTGACTGTGAGATATGAAGTGCACCGCAAGAAGCAAATGTACTATTTACCACCCAAAACAATTAGAATTTTTCAAAGTGCGCTGTAAGCACAGTATTGGACTGTTCTATTTGACTCTCAGATATGAAGTGCACCGCAAGACGCAAATGTACTATTTACCACCCAAAACTATTCGAATTTTTCAAAGTGCGCTGTAAGCACAGTATTTGACGGTTCTATTTGACTCTCAGATGTAATACAGGTAATGCTATTGCTATTCTATAAACCGAAATAGAGTCCCCATTCATACGAATAGGTCAATTGACCTATTCGTATGAATGGGGACTCTATTTCGGTTTATAGAATAGCAATAGCATTACATATATTCCATAAACCGAATGTCTTTCGATTTATAGACTTTCGGTTAATGGAATACATGTAATGCTATTGGCTTTCTATAAACCGAAATAGAGTCCCCATTCATAAGAATTTCTTATGAATGGGGACTCTATTTCGGTTTATAAAAAACCAATAGCATTACATGTATTCCATAAACCGAAAGTCTATAAACCGAAATATATTCAGTTTATAGACTTGCGGTTTATTGAATACATCTATTGCTATTCTATAAACCGAAAGTCTATAAACCGAATGTATTTCGGTTTATAGACTTTCGGTTTATGGAATACATGTAATGCTATTGGCTTTCTATAAACCGAAATAGAGTCCCCATTCATAAGAAATTCTTATGAATGGGGACTCTATTTCGGTTTATAGAAAGCCAATAGCATTACATACAATGTAATCGCCGAACCCCGAACTCCAACACGAACATACAGTGGAATGTCCGTGTTCGGGTCCGGGGTCCGAAAACCGTAATGTTCGGTACGAACCCAAACAGTGCGGTTCGGGTTCGCTCAACACTAATCCTGACACTTGACAGGAAAGAACCTCCACCAAACAGCGTTTCATGCTGGCTCTCCATCACTAATCAGGAGCTGAAAAGCCCCTGATTCTGTATATCCGGGCTGTGCCAGGCACACTGAATCGGTAAGTTTGAGACTGGTGGAGCTGGCACAGACTCCCATTACCTGTCAGAAGGCTGCATAATGCTATTAACATAGAAACATAGAATGTGTCGGCATGTGTGCCTTGCTTATACATCACATCCATAGCTCAGAGTTGGAGTGACAAGTCAGTGTGCCTCTCAATAACTACTGCTTTTGTGATTTTCCTTACTGCTAGCTACACATATTGGGAAATGCAGTCCATAATAGCATGCCAAAGCGATTTTGGACTACCTTGCGCATGATTCTCTGCTACCATTATGCTCGTTGGGCATTATAGAAAGGTAGTCGACTACCGCTTTAGCGTTGACTAGTGTAGCTATTGTGGACTAAATCAGGGCTTGACAAATTTAATTTGATTCTAGGAGCCAGCAAAAATTTTTAGGAGCCAGACAATCACGCAAACATACACGCAAATCATAAACACACACACCAACCCACTTCACATATACACACACACACACACACACACACCAACCCACTTCACATATACACACACACACACACACACACTTCACATATACACACACACACACACACACACACTTCACATATACACACACACACACACCAACCCACTTCACATATACACCCCCCCACTTCACATATACACCCCCCCCACTTCACATATACACCCCCCCCACTTCACATATACACCCCCCCCACTTCACATATACACCCCCCCCCCCCACTTCACATATACACCCCCCCCCTTCACATATACACCCCCCCCACTTCACATATACACCTCACATATACACCCCCCCACTTCACATATACACCCCCCCCCCTTCACATATACACCTCACACATACACACCTCACAAATACACACATCACACACATATACACCTCACACATACAAAAGTTTATTTTTTTTTCCCCCTGTCTTAACTTGTGAGTGCTGGGTGTCGTCACTTGACAACCCAGCACTCATCCGAAATAGCAAGGAAGAACGGCTGCAGCACGAATGTTCCTTCCCTGCTGCCTTACCTCATTGCAGGGCTGGGGAACATTCGTGCTGCAGCCGTTCTTCCTTGCTCTTTCGGATGAGTGCTGGGTTGTCAAGTGACGACACCCAGCACTCAGACACACGTTGCGCGAGGGGGCGGAGCTTACTGTCTGCGCGATCCGCACAGACTTCTCCCCCTCGCGCTGCAAAAATCCACTAACACACGAACGGCAGCAGCAAGGGGGTCATGTAGGGAACGGCACCCGGGCGCCAGGCTTAATTTCCAGGTCGCCATGGCGACCTGGCGCCCGGGGTTTGTCGAGCCCTGGACTAAATTTACCATCAGTACCCTTTCTCCGAGAACAAATCACTGGTTGTTTATAATGAAAAATGTAAAAAAAAGTAATTTAGGTTGAAATGCAGACAACTCCTGCTGTTGATTCAAATGAAGGCAAAAAAACCTTATTATGATTTCTAAATGAAATTCAGCTAGACTGAATGCTAACCTTGGGCACCAATAATGCTGCAGACTTTATCTCAAATAGTGTTAATGTAGCAAGAATGCCGCATGTAAATGAGAAGTAGGTGATTGTGATGGTGGCACCACTGGGATTAGAGGGGCGTGGGCCTGTAAAATTGAATCAGTACTATCATTTCCCATGACAGCTGTGATGATATGCAGTTTGAGCATATTAAAAGCTGCTCAAAACACTGAATTGCTGGGCAGTAAGAGAGATTGTGATTTATTTGAATGATCCAAGCAAAATCAAACACTGGCCTAGACCTTCAAACAAGGGGTTTCACCACCTGATAAGTTTTCATAGACATATATAATGATTTGAGAACTCTAGGTAAATAACACCAGCAGACTGGTAAAGAGACTCTCAGAGTCACTGTTATTTTGCAGACATTTCCCAAATATACGGTGTTTAGTACTGACTAATTTATTCTAAAAACAGTGCGTCATGCATTTGAACTTGCAAGTATATTAACACGAGCTGAATGTTAGTCTACTGACTTTGATACTTTCCTTCCCCAAAAGTGCCTCACTTAAAAAGTCATTCCAAATGTTTTGGTAACCCGCAGTTTAAAGTGATGCAATAACATGTCAAAGGAACTCTTAAACTATTACTGCAAAAATATGTTTAGATATGACAATCCTGTTGTTCCTTAACATTTAGTTTAGAAATATGTGCTCCTCAAACCATTCATGGATGTTTATTATCTGTTAGCAAAGATTTGCACATAGCTGACATATTTTTGCATTGACTCATATTATACGGTCAACTAGATGTTGTCATACGGACAAGAATCTTCGAAATGTCATAATCCAGGTGTTAACAAATGTTTGTAGAATTTAAGAGCCAACCGGATATTATTGAGAGCCAGGGAAGAGGTACAACCATACATTTATATATAAAAGCCTCACAAGATCTTAGGACCCCACAGCTCCCTGGTAATTGCCATTTCATAGTCTGAATACCTTGTAAATAAGTGGAGAACAGGTCTCCTAGGGAAAAACCTACTAAACAGTGCTAATTTGGAAAGGTGTAATGGAAAGCTCAGATAGAAGTTATTATGTTGTAAAAAGGCATCCATCACTTGCAGAAGTGCCAATTGACTTTAGTAAATCACAGGCATGATAGATGACATCTAGCACTATTACATATAACACACAGATTCTAAAAGGAAAACTGTTGAATTCTACATTTTAGAAATTGTACACATAGTGCATATCCCTGGCTCCTAAATACAGCCTCACTCTAAATGTCAACAATTATTTGTAACTACTCAATATAATAATTATAAGATTAGAGGAATAGACATTATTTCTAAAGAGATCTTAAATTGAGTGCATTTCTAGTGAGAATTAGGTCAACTAAGAAAATATTATTTTACAAAAGAGGAGCAGATAATTGAAATAACCTTCCAGTGGAAGTAGCAAAGGCTAACACTGTGACAGAATAATTAAAAATGGTGTGAGATGCACACATAAGGCTATCTGCAAGAACAAGTGAAGGTTTTGTGCATCTAAAAGTAGTCTGTTAAGTAGTCTTTGTTTCTACGGTTTTTAGGAGCCACACGGTTTTACTACCAATGACTCAATATTAGTTGCTTTTGACATTTAGTCAGAGGTAGTGATAATAATGTTAATGCAACACATTCTCAACAGACTGATAGAAGACAATTATAAGGAAATATTAAATATGCTTGATTGAATATTTAACATATAATACCTATATAATAAATAAATAGATAATTTTATATAAATAAATATGCATTTATTGCATAGTATGTTAAGGGTACTTTTTAAACTATGTCCTGGGTATACATTTCCCATATGTTATAAAATATGCTGAATTGTATTCACTAAAAAACTGTTAACTGTGTCTGTGTTACACTGACAAGTGAACTGCAAAAATCAGGTATTAATTAGCTGTGTTGGAGGAATTCTCAAGGTTACCCATCTTTCCAAATCGGATATTAATGCCTGAATTTTGCAGTTCAGTTGTCAGTTCACCACATTTCAGTCTTTTTTGAATAGACCCATAAGTGTGCAAATTTAAAAGGCCAAACGTTCAGTTGATGCATCTAGCTTGTATCCAATTGTGTGTGCTGTTTTATGGAGCTGCAAACTCTCTTTCAAACAGTCTTTTCAAGACTGTGCATTATCGAGCTGGAAATCTCTGAGTAATACCAATGCATTTTCTAGCAGAATGTGAACATGTTTTATCTGTAACATTCCAGTGCTTGTGTAGTCTATGCATCACTATAGTAATTAAAGATTAAAACAACCCATATTTGGGGTTTTTGTTTAAAATCTCTTAAGTAGCTCTCTGCTGTAAATTACAATGGTCCTCTTTTGTCTGCCAGACAAAACTGAGTGATAATGCTATGTGGCAATACCCTGTGACCAGTACTAACCACATTTATTCTCTTCATCGCCAACATTTAAATACTGTGGTCTCTGGGAATTATGTATAATGTTCCGGTCAACATTATATAAACATTGTGTAAACAAATATGATAAACTGAATTCGCTTTTGTTATACATTCTAAATATTTGCTATATTTTTTTTATCCATTTTGCATTCTCCCTCTTACTGCATCCAACACATTCTATAAGTCAAATAAGCTGACATCAATACACCAACACTAATGATTAAACTGCAATATCATTTTAGGATCATATTTTAGAGCACATAGGGAAAGTGCGATAGAAGACATTTTCAATCATACCAATGCTTATAAAATGACTCAACCTATAATGTCAGTTTTAAATAATAATGATCAGTGGTTTACAGCTATATACAACAGTAGTAAAGTTGTAAATATATATGATAATAGCATTTTATGCTGGCTATTACAGATTACATATTGGTTTTGGTCTAATTAGAAAGCTATATTCATGGAAAGATATAAGCCAATATCTACTTGTGACAATATTGCCATCAGTTAAGTAGATTGTAGTTTTTACATAGATCAACTATTTGAGAGTACTAAGAAGACAGCACAACTACAATAGTAGATAAAATTAAGCAATAATTGTTCTGTTCACTACATCAAAACAAATGCAAGTGCAAACATGGATGTGATTTATTTTAACTACACCTATACTCCAGGTATAAAGCCATGGTCTATCTCTGGACACTAAAAATAGGGGGAGAACAACAGTATTAGTGTATTCATGATAACCCAATCATGGACACATAAAAATATTCAGAGGCTTTTATAAGAATTTGCCCTAAAGGCATTATAGGAATTTCATTTATAATAAAGGAAGTTAAACAGAATGCTTAACAGTTTAGAAAATGGGGGGAGATTAGACTTGATGTAAATTGTTTATATAAAATGTAAGCATTACAGACAAACAATAGAGTTTGGAGACATGTCAGCTAGCTCAGGCATGGATAGCGATTGGCACTCCAACGGCTGTGGACTACATTTCCCGTGATACTCAGCCAGCCAAAGGCCATTATTGATATAGGTCTCTAGCAAAGGTAAACTGCGACTTGAACAATTCCCAGAATGAATAGGTATGTTGTACTGGAACTGCATTGACAGATGCTGGATAGTAACGAATTGGAAATAAATATCAATACATTACCCTTTGAGTACATCGTGTCCTATTCCTGCACTGCCACCTCTCCTCTTGGCTCTGCTCACTCTGGCTTCCTTTGGGCTCTCAGCTGGAGCATCCTTCTCTGCACGTTGACTGGAACTGATGGACAGGAACAGTATAAATCCTACGGCCAAGCCAGGCACACGCTCCAGCCTCATCCTGCTGCTGCCTCGGCTCACAGGAGCTCCTTCTGATTCTCTTTACTCTCACTCCCCCTTACTCAGATCTGTTGCTTTCCAAGAGGTCCTGTCCAAAAAAAATATATAACAGGTCTTCTAAAATTAGGAGGCAGCTGAGAGACTACAAAAGTGACCCCACGTTTCTCTCTCTACCCCAGACAAAAATATTAACTATCTTCCATATAGTTAAAGAAAAATCAAAAATTGGGATTACGCAGGCAGAATGCTGCACTGCCCTACCCCCAAAATGTAGACTTTTCAAGCAGTTTTCAAAAACAAATAAGATCCCGGTATACCTTTAGTATGCACTCAAGTCAGCACATGCTATTCTCCTTGTGGTGTAGGGACAGATGTATTTTAGAATTTATAGAACAAAGTGGCCGTCAGGGACAATAAACAAGGTCCAAATCTGAGTGGACCCAGAAAACCCGCCCAGCAACATCATGCAGACATAAGGCGGGAGCAGCAGCTGATCCTTGGCAGGCTGAGGTTCAGCCCTTCTTGGCTGAAGTAACCTGTGAGGCTGGGCTGGGGAGATGTGCACATAAAATACATGGGACTCTGACCTTCACTAAGCATCCCGACAGAGAATGGATTGTGATAACCTAACACTAATAGTTCAAGCATAAGTATTTTTGTTGAGCACTTCATTGCCTATGATGCTCAGCTAGCCTTATGGGCTTTACTTGTGGACTGCATTTACTATGAAGGACAGCAAAAACATGGGTTGTGCACTACATTTCCTAGGACGCTTGGCCAGCAAGGTTTTTGTAAAGTAGTCCACAAGAGCCGGAATCCAAAAAATGAGCCATTAGTGAAATAGCCATTTGGATGTCCTAACAGCAATCCATAATAAACTAGAATAACCCAGATTTATAGTCACACCTGCAACCCAAATAGCTGCTTGTATTCAACTGCCTTTAGGGGCATCATTAGCTATAATGCCATTTTTTCTTAATGTGAACAAACAAAACATGTATATGCTCATACTGCTGTCTCCCTCTATGATAAGAATAATGGTACCAAGAGTTGCCTCTTGCCTGAGGTAAATTGAACCTTCTATAGGTAGATGATCTTATACTGACACTCATTTGTGAACAGGGACCTGATTTTTGTTTAAGGTCGACTCAAATATTTTTTTTGCATATGGTGAAGCATATTGCATAATTTCCATGCAAAAAAATTCACACTTTTGTATACATGTATGATCACTCTGAGTGCCACTTGTGTGGTCCATAAAGCAGGGTATTCATGGGTAGCACATTTATAGGCATCCCCAATTTAAAAGCTTATGTTTGCATCACTGATGTTGCAAACATGCATACTGGGCAAAAATATTGTCTTAATTATAATGAATCCATACTTCTGTTAAAAATCTCAACTGTATTAACTAACTCATGTTTTTTCAGACTGAATTGGTGCTTTAACAAAATGTAAAATAAAATGTCTTTCTTCTGTAGTGGTCAGTGGTTTTACATAGCCTCATTCTTCTTCTATGAACTTCCATGGATGCAAAGTCACCATTTTAGCAACCAGCTAAGTTAGGTTTAAAAAATAAAAAAGTTGACTGTTTTTTTTCACATTCCAGCAGAATAGGGTTCTTGCATATTTTGAAACATAAAATAGCAAGTAGCGATTTTATTTAAATGTCATTCACAGTTGCAAAGACATTTAAACGCTTCAGAAACTTGTAAGAGGATTTTTCAGGCTACCACAACAACAAAGCCTTTCAACCTGAAAGTGACCTCTCTTTGTGCCTCATGACCAAGACGAGAATTCGTGTGAAAAAATGTGAATGGCCTAATATTTAAAATGGAATATGGTAATTATTTCTGTGGAACTTTTTGGCATTCAGGAATAATAGATATGAACTTTTAAATACCGATTTTAACCGGTTTTAGAAGAGCTTTTGGCACCTGTAATCCTTGAAGTTACCATCAGTCTGTACTACACTCATAACTAGAGTTCAGCGAACCCGAAACACAAATTTCGGGTTCGTACCGAACATTACGTTTTTTGGACCCCTGACCCGAACACGGTCATTCCACTGTATGCCCGGGTTGGAGTTCGGGGTTCGTCGATTTCGTGGCGTTTTGAATGGCTGCAGGGCAGCCATTCAACAAGCGTCATTAATAAATGGGAGGCTAAATCCTCCTGAATGCCCCTACTCGTGCATATCGCCTAAACAAATTTAAAATTATTGCTGCCCAGTCACTAGTGCAATAAGGGGGGGGGGCTGGCACAGGTCAAATCCTGCTGCCCCTACCTGTGCCAGCCCCCCCTCCCTGCAAATTATAATGAGGGGGGGACCTAATGTCCCCCCCAAGTCCCCACCCATTGCGCGGGTGGGGACCCTATAATAATAATGAGGGGCTGACCTAATGTTCCCCCCCAGGTCCCCACTCATTGATAATGAGGGAGGGACCTAGTGTCCCCCCCTGGTCCCCACCCATGAGTAACTAGTCACCCCCCCCAATAAAAAAAAAATTAGGTCCCCCCCTCATTATTATTATAGGGTCCCCACCCGCGGGCAATAGGTGGGGACCGGCGGGGACACTAGGTCCCCCCTCATTATTATTTTAAGGTCCCCACCCGTGGGCAATGGGTGGGGACTGGGGGGGACATTAGGTCCCCCATCATTATTATTTTAAGGCAGCAAGATTTGACCTTTTTTTTTTTTGCGCTCGTTTTTTTTTTTTGCGGTGCGTATTATGGTTTTTTATTTGGCCTTTTTTGGGGCTGAAGAAAGAAAAAAGAAGAAAGAAAAAAGAAGACATCAAATGGTTAGTATAAAATTGTTATTTTTTACAGGTTAGTTTATTGCCCACCCCCCTCACTATTAGGGTGAGGGGGGTAGGTAGGCATTTTTTTTATTGGGGGGGGGAGTGACTAGGGGCTGGGCACCCCTAGTCATTTTATTTTTGGTCCCCACCCGCCCTCAAGGGTGGGGACGGGGGGGGGGGACACTAGGTCCCCCCCTCATTATTATTTTAAGGTCCCCACCCGCGGGCAATGGGTGGGGACTGGGGGGGGACATTAGGTCCCCCATCATTATTATTTTAAGGTCCCCACCCGCGGGCAATGGGTGGGGACTGGGGGGGACATTAGGTCCCGCCTTCATTATTATTTTAAGGTCCCCACCCGCGGGCAATGGGTGGGGACCTGGGGGGGGACATTAGGTCCCCATCATTATTATTTTAAGGTCCCCACCCGTGGGCAATGGGTGGGGACTGGGGGGGACATTAGGTCCCCCATCATTATTATTTTAAGGTCCCCACCCGCGGGCAATGGGTGGGGACTGGGGGGAACATTAGGTCCCCCCTTCATTATTATTTTAAGGTCCCCACCCACGGGCAATGGGTGGGGACCTGGGGGGGGGGCATTAGGTCCCCCCTCATTATTATTTTAAGGTCCCCACCTGCGGGCAATGGGTGGAACCTGGGGGGGACATTAGGTTCGTGTTCGGGGTTCAAGTTCGAGCCCGAACCCGCCGAACCCGAACATCCAGGTGTCCACTCAACTCTACTCATAGCACATCACCATTTCCTGAGATGTGAGCAAAGCTGTTTTCTTTTCTTTTTTTTTTTTTTTTGACTGCAGCTTCCATGATTTACAGCAACCATTTTGCTGGCCAAACAAAATAAGAATTGTAGTTAATTGCTTGCACCCACACAATTTGGCATGCCACAATGTAACTTTATCCCACATATCATGCCACAGTGTCCATTTGCCACACAGAAAATACCATAATGTCACCTTGCCCCACAGAACTGTCTATGCAGTACATATCATTATGTCACTTTGCCCCTACTACATGTTATTTTGCCCCACAGAACATGCCACAGCATCACAGCCAATTAAAATATGCTACAGTTAGTTTGCCTATTAATATATTTCCCAGCCAGATGCCCATTTATACCATAGCCAGTTTGCCGATTAAAATATGGCACTGTTAGTTTGCCCATTAAATATGACACATTTTGCCTAAAAACATAATGCCCAGCCAGTTGCCAATTAATATGCCACTACCAGTTTTCCCATTCATATATTTCCCAGACAGGTACCCATTAATATGCCACAGCTGGTTTACCGATCAAAATATGTTACTGTTAATTTACCCATTATATAAACCACAGTTTTCCAATTAACATTTGCCCCAGTCAGTTTGCCCATTAAAATATGCCTCTGTTAGTTTGCCGATTAAAAATGGCACAGCTTGCCCATTATCCAGGGCAGGTGCAAGGATTTTTGTCATCCTAGTCGAAGATGGACTTTGCCGCCCCCTCCACATAGTTTGACCATTTCAGGGGTGGTATAGTCAAGTTCAGTCTATAGTTAGCAACACACAGATGTGGTACAGTATAACTTCCATTAGTATGCTGTTAACTCACAGTCGGTTCTACAGAACAGCTTTAACCAATGTATAGTTAGCCAGACAAATAATTATCCTTTAAGTGGTACAGCATAGCTCCCATTAGTTTATAGTTAGGCAGACTTTGATAAGGTATAGTGTAGCTCCCACCAAAATACAGTTAGGCAGTAGAGTTGAGCGGACACCTGGATGTTCGGGTTCGGCAAGTTCGGCTGAACTTCGAAAAAATGTCTTTGTCTGTGCTCGAACTTGACCCCGAACCCCATTAAAGTCAATGGGGACACAAACTTTTGGTCACTAAAATGCCTCTAAAAAAGTCCTGGAAAGGGCTAGAGGGCTGCAAAATGAAGTAAAATGTGGGTAAGAGTAGGACAAGTGCCCTGCAAGCAAATGTGGATAGGGAAATAACTTAAAATAACATAAAATACATACAAATTACAAATACAGCAGAACCATAAAATAGCACTAGATGGATTCTTTGATTTTAGCTTTGGAAGAACATAAATCTAAATCTAAAGCATGGCTGCCAGGAGGATCAACAGAATTATCCATTTGAGAGAGGGTTGGAGTGCAGGGTATTCTCTTTTAGTTTATACTAAGTGGCCCATAGGTTGAGGAGGCGGTGACCATGGCGGTGTAGGTGGAAGCGCCGCTGGAGGAGGAGGAGGAGGGAGCCAGAATGTTTCAAAGTGCGCTGTAAGCACAGTATTGGACTGTTCTATTTGACTCTCAGATACAAAGTGCACCGCAAGACGCAAATGTACTATTTACCACCCAAAACTATTAGAATTTTTCAAAGTGCGCTGTAAGCACAGTATTTGACGGTTCTATTTGACTCTCAGATATGAAGTGCACCGCAAGACGCAAATGTACTATTTAGCACCCAAAACTATTCGAATTTTTCAAAGTGCGCTGTAAGCACAGTATTTGACGGTTCTATTTGACTCTGAAGTCCTCCAGATCTCCTCTGTTAGAGTGTTGGGGGGCCCCCTGCGTTTCTGTGCCCTAGGCAGTCACCTACCTTGCCTATAGGTAGCACCAGACCTGCCATTATCATATTCCCCAGCCAGGTGCCCAATAAAAGATGCCAGTCAGATGCAAAATAAAAACATAACAGTATTCACACCCCTTCCTCAATACTCATCTGGCTTCTGCTCTATCATGTGCCCAGCCATTTTGTTCACTATTCACCTATGCAATCTTCCCTTCTGCATGCAGCGTGCAGGAGGAGGTAAATAGCTGGTGGATATGATTTGCAGTCATATCCGGCTGCAATGACAGCAAGGCTGGGACCACATTCGCTGGATTGGGGCTACTGACTGCTGCCCTAGTGTGAATTTTTCTGTGTACTGTAAAATAAAATTTTGCAGGCCCATGAAGCCTTGGGGCCCCCAAGAATAACTGCCCTGTTTGCTATGCATTGCATAGCACATAGCTACATTCCTGGGGAAAGGGTACAAGGGATTAGGCTCTTTAACAGTGCACCATACATGTAAAAAGACACAGTTAGCACAGGGGAAAACAGGGACCATTCTGAGGGAAGAAATGAACACAGTTCGGATTACATTTCGGTACACATTCGGTTTAAGGACCAATCAGAGGCTGAGCTACATTTAGACCTTTAAACGGGCGACCAATCCGTATGTGAGCTACCAGCAAGCTGGTAGGCGGGCTGTTTGAATCAGCCAATGGGGAAAGCGCCTACCCAGCAATTGTCCCCGGAGTCTGTAGCGGGCAGACGGATTCCTGCTGTACTCTGGTTAGACGGAGAAAGCAGTAGCGGGGGAAAGCACAGTCTGTGCTGGGGCCAGTGATTATAGTTCTCGTAGGAGCTTCTGGCTTTGGCAACAGACAAGGTCCATAATCTCTCGGCAGGCAACTAGCCCCTTGTGCCCGCCAGGGGTAAGAGTCACAGTGGGTACCGTGACATTTTGTCACAGCCGTGCATGAGCAAAGAAGGTTGTGAAAAAATGTATTTATTGTTTAACCTTTTGATTTTCTCATGGATGTTAAACAATTGCAGGATAAAAAAATATTTAATATATGTGTGGCACAGTTATTTTCACCCCTTTGAATTCATATTTGAAGAATATTCCCATTGATATTTTACATTTTTAGTACACCTGGGTGACTAAGAACAGGGGTATATATATTAGGTAACCAGTGGTGGACTAAAGGAGGGATAGGGGGAGCGGTCTGCCCCAGGTGCCACTCATTGGAGAAATGCCATTGGCTGGGGTGCCTAGGATCTAATAGAGTCTATTAGACCCTGTGCATCCCAGCCAATGACACCCCCTCCAATGAGGCCTGCTTGAAATTGAGATGCGGCCCGGGTGAGGTCTTAAGCCCATTAACCACAACTCCAACTGCACGTGTCGGGAAACTAAGCTTTCCTTATTCTGCACACAGCACCTCGCATAAACCCACAGCCCGGTTAAAAAAAATCTGTGTGGTATGTGTGTGTGTGTATGTAAGTGTGAGTCTGTGTGTTTAAGTGGGATTTTGTGTCAGTCTCTGTGTATATGGGACTCTGTGAAAGTGCAAGTATCTGTGTGTAAATGTGAGTTTGTGTAAGTGTGAGTCTGTGTGTATGTGTGTCTATTTGTGTGTGAGTCTATGTGTTTTTGTATGTGTAATTGTGACTCTGTGTCTAAGGGTGACTTTGTGAGTCTGTGTGTGTAAGTGTGAGTAGGCATGTCTACATGTTAGACTGTGTTGGTAAGTGTGACTGTAAGTGTTATTTTGGGTCTGTGTGAATGTGTGTGTAAGTGTGACTCTGTGGCTGTACATGAAAGTGTGAGTCATTGTATGTGAGTCTGTGTGTGTAAGTGTTAATCTCTGTGTGTAAATGTGAGTCTATGTAAGTGTGAGTCTATGTGTGAGCCCCTCTCCTGGTATGATGTGATTACAAGAATAAATAAAATATGTGTAAATGAAAAGCTATCGAGTATTGTGAATGACAAATATAAGAAATTTCTGAAAATATGGACACCGTGGCTTTCTAGCACTTATGGTAGATCTGTTAATACTAATATCATCTAATTATTGATTAAGCTAAGCTAAGTATTTACATTGCTCTATTTTATTTATTCCTGTTATTGATATTAAGTTGTATATCTCATATCATATACTTTGTAAATAATCCCGATAAATTCTATTTGTTAAACAATTTGATAAATGACACACTGACACAATGTAATATTTAGATCAGTTTATAACTTAATAAAATCAAATAAAGGTATATAATAAAAAAAGTGTGTAAGTGTCACTCTGTGTGTGTAAGTGTGACTGTGCGTGAAAGTGTGAGTCTGTGTATAAACTTCAGTGTTTTCAAGTTTTAATTTATATTCTTTTATTATACAAAAAATGTTTCCCATCTCAAAAATATACAAACAAACAAAAGTCGGGGATCAACAATTTACAGTACTATATCATTCCTAAAGCCCTCCCCTATCCCTCCTCCTATAAAAAATGTATAAGCATACATGAATATAGGATCAACAATTTACAGTAGTATGTAATTCAGCCAACCCTCCCTCCTCTTTCACACCACCCACAAACATGACATACAGTTTACAAATTTGTGCAATAAATATTCTTGAAAACATAAAAAATTGTGGGTGTTCTTTGCATTTAAAGTTGGGGTGGGGGATTTGGGAAGTGGGTGCCACATAAAGGATCTGTCCTGGGTGCCGAATGCTATAGTTACACCCCTGTAGGTAACACACGGGCCAAATTCCTTTAGTCATTCATCACAATGGGTAAGACCAAGGAATCCCTGTGATTTTGTTTTGCAAAAGGTTGCTGGGCTTCACAAAATGGGAAAATAGCAAAAGCATTAAAAATTCCCATTTCCCCCACCAGTGCAATAATTAAGTAGTTCCAGTCAACTGGAAATGTATTAGAATCAACCTGGAAGAGGACATGTGTCTATATTGTCTCAACACACTGTGAAGAGGATGTGCAGTGGCCAAGAAATCTCCAAGGATCACAGCTGGAGAATTGGAGAAGTTAATTGCGTCTTGGGATCAGAGAGTTTCCAAAACTACAATCTGATGTCACTTACATCACCACAAGTTGTTTGTAAATGTTTCAAGAAAAAAAACTCTACTCAACCGTCTTCAGTTTGTAAGACACTCCTGGAACTTCAAATGAGATTGAGTTATATGGTCAAATGAAATCAAAATAGAGGGGTTTTTTTTTTTCAATAAACACCGGAGGTAGGGTTGGCACAAACAGAAATCCTACCAGTGGTATGGGTTTAATTCAGTGTTCACAGTTACTATATTCAGGTTTCCAGACATGGAACTTGACACTGTAGGTACAGGTACTTTAGCTGGCTTTACTGGGCAATATGAAATTCTGTGGCCTTTTTTGTGTGAGGTGTGAGAGGAAGTGTGGTACTTGTTGATGAAAGATACCTTGGTAAACAACAGCCTTCTTTTTGCTAGTTAAAATAACGTCCCAGGGAAAGATGTTGGGTTTGCAAACATTATTGGTAATTTGCAAAGCATGGGAAGGGTTCCTGGGGCGGTGCATCTGAAGAGCAGGGTGTGCCAATGCTCAAACAGCACTAATTGCTGTTCAAAACCCAGGCCTGAACCTCTATTCTACCCAGGAGCTCCACAGGAGTGGACTGATTAAACCTCATCTGTGGCTAATCAATTAGCAGGCAGTTTGTGTAAAGGAGAGATTAGTCTGATGCATTTCGAGAGACACCAATGGGTAAATTGTCTGTGGCATATTAATGGTCAAATTGTCTGGCGTATTAATGGGCAAACTAATAGTGGCATATTAATGGGAAATTGGCTGTGCCATATTTATGGGTAGGTTAATAGTGGCATATTAATGGGAAGATTGGCTGTGGCATATTGGCAATCTGGCTGTGGCATTTTAATGGGGAAAATGGCTGTGGCATATTAATTGGCAATCTGGATGTCTGGCTGTGGCATATTAATGGGCAGGCTAATAGTGGCATAATGGGAAAATTGGCTGTAGCATATTAATGGGCAGTCTAATAGTGCCATATTAATGGGAAAATTGTCTGTTGCCAAAGTGATAATGTGGCATGTTCAGTGGGGCAAAATAACATGTACTATGGGGGAAAGTGACACTGTGGCATGTTCTGCAGGGGCAGTTCAGTGGGACAAAGTGACACTGTGGTAAGTTCTGGCAGGCAAATTGACACTGGCCAAATGCCAAATCGTGTGGGTGCAACATGAGTACAAGCCAAATGCTGTGGGTATGGCATACATGCGCATCCGCAGAATTTTTTTCGTGGGGGGGGGGGGGGGCGTTCATATTTTTACCGTTATTATATGCCAGGATTTAGCCATTTAATATGCCAGAATTTAACCATTTAATATGCCATTATTTAACCATTCAATATGCCAGGATTTTGCCATTTAATATGCCAGGATTTAGCCATTTAATATGCCAGGATTTAACCCCTCAGTATCCCAGGATTTAGCCATTTAATATGCCAGGATTTAGCCATTTATTAAGCCAGGATTTAACCCCTCAATATGCCAGGATTTAGCCATTTAATATGCCATGATTCAGCCATTTAATGTGCCAGGATATAGCCATTCAATATGCCAGGATTTAGCAATTTAATATGCCAGGATTTAGCCATTTATTATGCCAGGATTTAGCCATTTATTATGCCAGGATTTAGCCCCTCAATATGCCAGGAATATGCCAGGATTTAGCCATTTAATATGCCAGGATTTAGCCACTCAATATGCCAGGATGTAGCCATTTATTATGCCAGTATTTAGCCATTTAAAATGCCAGGATTTAGCCATTCAATATGCCAGGATTTAGCCATTTAATATGCCAGGATTTAGCCATTCAATATGCCAGGATTTAGCCCCTCAATATGCCAGGATTCAACCCCTCAATATGCCAGGATTTAACCCCTCAATATGCCAGGATTTAGCCATTTAATTTTCCAGGATTTAGCCATTTAATATGCCAGGATTTAGCCACTCAGTATGCTAGGATTTAGCCATTTAATATGCCAGGATTTAGATATTCAGTATGCCAGGATTTAGCCATTTAATATGCCAGGATCTAGCCATTTAATATGCCAGGATTTAGCCACTCAATATCCCAGGATTTAGCCATTTAATATCCCAAGATTTAGCCATTTAATATGCCAGGATTTAGCCACTCACTATGCCAGGATTTTTGCTCGTTATCCACCTTCCCCCCTTTCCCAGCACTTTACTTGCTGTTCTGTCTCCCGCTCGTCTACTCCTGCACGGAGGAGGGAAACACAGAATGTGACGTAACATCATATCCGGCGTCAATGTTTTTTTTTATTTTATTTTTTTCGGCAGCCGCATCCAGATGATACGGACTGCCGGCTGCTGTCCGCATTACTGTCTCCGTGTGATATGGGCAGCGGCGGGGGGCACTTTTTTTATTTCTCGAAAATCCAGGGTGGGGGGGCCCCCCTTGCCCCCTCCTGCGGACACCCATGACTGCATAGTGCTGTGGTAAGACCTTTCGGTGCAATGTGGGTGCAGAGGAACGTAATAAAAATAAGAAATTAACAATTTTTCAATAACATTTTTATTACATATGAAAATAGTTGAATATAATATAAAAACGTTCATATAAGTATACATGCAACTAGTTATATACATATATATGGGGTCCACCTCATGCTTTTTAAAAGGCTGGAAATATTTTAATTTTTTTGTGGTCAGAAAAGCAATATTACTTTGCTGAGAGGGTGGTGTGTACATGGAATCGTCTTCCAGCATAAGTGGCAGAGGTTAATACAGTAAAGGAGTCTAAGCATGCATGGGATAGCATATGGCTATCCTTGATATACGATAAGGCCAGAGACTAATGAAAATATTACTTTACTGAGAGGGTAGTGGATGCATGGAATAACCTTCCAGCAGAAGTGGTAGAGGTTAAAACAGTAAATGAGTTTAAGCATGCATGGGATAAGCATAAGGCTATCCTAGATACAAGATAAGGTCGGGGACTAATGAAAGTATTACTTTACTGAGAGGGTAGTGGATACATGGAAGAGTCTTCCAGAAGAAGTGGTAGAGGTTAAAACAGTAAATGAGTTTAAGCATGCATGGGATAAGCATAAGGCTATCCTAGATATAAGAAAAGGCCAGGGACTAATGAAAGTATTACTTTAATGATAGGGTAGTGGGTACATGGAATGCCCTTCCAACAGAAGTGGTAGGTTCATACTAATGTATGTTTTATGGTGTAGACACAGCTCTCTGACTGAAGCACATCTTACTGTATTTCATGTAAAAGTGATAAAATGCACCTTCCTGATGTAGCTGTTGTGCTGCAAATGTATCTGTTGTATAACAAGGATGCATGGTAATGTTGGTGGGAACTTGTTGATATAATCTACACTGTGACAAGAAGGTGGAGTTACAATATGCTAATTGTGTGGGATAGATAGAGCTTTTGACAGTAGGTGTGGTCAATTTTAAAGTAAGTAATTGGAAGCTGAACTGCAAAGTGTCGCTGGATTTTTTTTTTTATATGTTTCAACTATGAGTCTTGGTTATATCGATGCCCTGACTGATTAATCCCTTCTTGTGTTACACTAATATCATATGTCTGGGGTGTGTATAACAGCATATAACTATTGTGCCTGTTTAGCACCAGGTTGAGCTAGGCTGACCTAACACTGCTTTTTATTTGTCACCTCATGATTTTTTTGTGTGTGTATTATACACTATATCTTGTTTTTCACTATATTTTTTTAATATGAGAGACTAATAAAGTTTTTTTTGTTTTAAAATCAATTATGCATAATACTGATGTTGATTTCTAACAACAACTAACACAGGTTGGCAGGACAGCGGAATAGCCTACCAAAGTCAGTACTGTCCTGCACAAAGCGGAACAGTTGGGAGGCATGTAAGTGGCATTTCTGAGGTGGAGTTGCATGGTGGGGTCGTGGGGCCCCAGGGCAATTTTTGCACCCGGGCCTGGTGTTTTCTAGTTACGCCTCTGCCCACTGGATTTATAATGGCACCGGAAGAGATATTTCAAGACACCAAAATGCGTGCATTATTGGGAGCCTTTAAAAGCATTGAATCAAGAATGCCCATTAATTTACTGCTAATGGCAGTTCTTCACTTAACAGGCACAACTGATATCCTAGCCAACTCATAAAAGCTCATTAGAAAAATGTCCCACACATGTATATTACATTTAACACATTTTGTGGTAATCATACCTGTATTTTCACATTATGATCATACTGTCATTTTTTAAAAGTTTTTTTACATTGTTCACATATGTGTTATTCATAAGTACATTCATTTAGATATTGGAAATGATTTAATAATACATCAGATTGGTATAAGTACCAATAATGTGTCCATAATATACTTTATTTGTATTTGCGCTTCTTATTACTCAATTGATCTGTTACAATATGTGTTATTTATGTTGTTCCCTTTTTTGTACACAAAGTAGAAACACTGGACTTGCTGTGTGACGTTTGATCGTAATCAGTTATTGTAATCACAGTGGGAGTGTCCTGCCTCTCACATATTTGCCACTTGGGGCATATTTATAAAAATCCATTCTGGTTCGAGAAAAAAAAAAAATGTTTTCCATTAGAATGGACCTATAGTGTCGAACACCTTTATAATTAACTCCCATTGGGGCAGATTCAATGCCGGAAGATAAAGGCGGGTAAAAGTTGAAGTTTTAATACCAAATGTCATTCTGATCGCAATAACGTGTAATTCTATGGCAATGGGGACCACAAAAATACTGTGTATTGCGTTAGAGGAATAACAGAGTTTGACAAAAAAATTATTATTATTATTAATTAAAAACCTGTTAAATTAATACTAGGAGTACTGAAAGTGTAATAGTCAATGCCAATTCCCTAGCGTCCCCCAAAATGATACTGGCTCCTCACTTTCCTGAATATTAGGGACATTTAGTCAGACAAATACTCTAAGTGCCCCAGCAGGGGGCCAGTGAAATGCCAGCTGACCCCCATCCGAAAAGATACTGAGCACCGGGGCCATCGACCCCATGAAATTAAAATAACTTGCCCCCTGCATCAAGCCATGCCTTAAATATACATTTTATGGGACCACAGTGGCCATAGTCCAGTGCGATGCCACAGCCAATGCCATCTGTTGTGGTTCATCTGAGGTTGTATTTACTTCATTTTAAGACCTGCTAAGGAACAGACCATTGTTATTATACCTGATATGTAAAACCATAGAATTCACAGAGGGTGTACTTTCTTTTTCCCATGATTATATATTGCATATATATGGTAATAAAGATTGTACATAAAAAAACACCTATATCCTATATGAAAACAGTAACATATATTATTTTAGACAAAAATGTAAGTAAGAATGGGCTAGAAAAATCTAATATATACACGCAAGAGAAACAGCGTGTTAGATGGGATATAATAACGTTATTAAAAATATCTACAGGGCCCATACAAAAGACGTGTTTATTAGCAGTACAGTACAAAGGACAAGAGGTCATCCGCTAAGACTTGAAGATTTAGTCTACGACAACGGAAGGGATTTTTTACGGTAAGGACAATAAAGGGATGGAATTCATAACCTGAAAAGGTGGTGCTATCAAATACATTAGAATATTTTTTTAAAAGGGCCTGGATACTTTTTTTTTTAAAGAAGCAGACCATAGAGGACTATGTATGTTAGTATAGGCATTCAATATATTTGATGCTTGTTGATCCAAGGAGAAATCTGATTGCTATTTGGAGTCAACAAGGAAATTTTCCCCATTGAAAGCAGAATTCGAAATGGATGAAATAAGCTTTTTTTTGCCTTCTTTTATATCAACAGTGGTAAACAAGAATAGAAAAGGGTTGAAATTGTTGGACGCAATACTTTTTTCAACCTAAACTATTATGTAATTATGTGTAACAGCTCCATAACAACACTGGTGATATTGTATCAGCTATAGGGTAGCATAAAATAACTGGTTACACATGATACCACCATTGCAATACACTCTTACTACCAGCTTTGTCAATATATCACTTGTCAGTGCAGGGCTCCACTCAGGCCACCTATAGACCCCTGAAACCCCTACACTTACAATTGATGTGTGGACAAAGCTTGTACAATGCTGGTACAGTGGAAAGCGGGGTCTATTGCACGTTGGAATTTTACACCCCACGTGATACACATGATGGCAGGAGGATGCATACAACAGCTGTTGACAATAAAGAATACCAAATCTCATCGCCAGTATTTTTTAATGCTTTGTACAATAGATGGGAAAAAGACCACTTTCACTGAGTTTGTATGGCAGCAATACAATCAGGGCCGGCACCTGTTATAGATGAACTAGGTGTTCGCCACGGGGCTAGCTTTGTAGGGGATTAAAGTGAGAGACACCAGACATGGGGTGGGGGAGGGATTAAAGAGAGAGACACCAGGCATGTGGTGGGGGGGAAGGGTTTAAAGAGAGAGAGACCAGACATGGGGAGGGATTACAGAGAGAGACACCAGACATGGGGAGTTAAAGAGAGACACCAGACATGTGGTGGGGAAAGGGATTAAAGAGAGAGACACCAGACATGGGGTGGGGGAGGGGTTAAAGAGAGAGTCACCAGACATGGGATGGGGTGAGAGAAAGAGACACCAGACATAGGGTGGGGGGAAGAGAGACAAAGAGACACCAGACATGGGATGGGGGAGGGAAAGAGAAGGAGACACCAGACATGTGGTGGAGGAGAGAGACATCAGACATGGGGTGAGGGGAGAGAGAGACAACAGACACGGGGACAGTGAGAAAGACAGACTTGGGGGAGAGGAGAGAGAGATATACATGGGAAGAAGAGTAGACAAACATGAGGGAGAGAAACAAATAAGGGGAAGATAATGGGGGAAAGGAGAAAGACAAAAGAGGGAAACAGATTAATGGCATGGGGGAGAGTGTGGCAGACACTGCTGGTATGGGGACAGCAAGACAGACAGGGATAGTGTAGAGGGAGAGCGAGATAGACATGGATAGATTGTGTGTGAATGTTTGGATAAATGTAACATTGTATGTGTTACACTGAGTGTACGTGTAGCTGCATCTGACATGTGCCTACATATGTATGTGACACTGAAAGTGTTACTGTGGGTGTAAATGCCTGGGAGCAGCACAATATATGTTCGCAAAAGGGCGTCAAAAAGGTTTGCAACAGCCCTGCCCAGTTGAACACCAAAAAATGCAAATACCAATGTACTGACCTACTAAATGACACATAATGTCCCGTATCCACCACATTTTAATCCAACACAGGGCCACGTCTTGCTGTGAAAAATAGTAATTGAGCAGAGCACCCATCTACATTATACAAGAGATGTTTACATAAAATCCCAATAAGACCAACACATCAAGGCTTTCATCTCACAGAGCTGTGCCCACACAGTGTGTCAATCATTGGTGTGTAAATGTGTCAAACAGGTATTGATGTGCCACACACAACCTGCTAGGTGAAACCCAGCTCCACTCAGCTATAAGATGTGTTAGGAATATCATACTTCTCTAAAGTGCAGCACACAGGTAGCTTTGTACATGTACAGCAGCAAATTATTTAGTTTGGATGTACAGCTGAAATCCCTGTATATTCACAAAAATGTGGACATAGGTGTACAATGTATGACATCTATGTACTTGTGCCCTAGAGTGATGAGGATTTTTAACTCTTCATAGGTTCAAACACCGGTTTAATGAGCAATAAGTGTAGTATAGGTTAATTTGATATAACAGGTAATTTATTAAGAAAATATCCATGATAAATGCAAAGATAATGTTAGATAAGGGAAAAAGGGATTTTTATTCATATTAGTGGAATGTCAGTAGTTCAGGATGTAGATATTCCTGCATATTAACTGTACATGAATGCAATGAACAAGGGTAATCTAAGAATAATATCAGTTATATATAATGTTCACTCAAACGCATGGAGAGTGTTTTAGAATATACCAGTATTTTCTTATGTCATACATAGCTGTATGTCAGGCAGTGGTGTATCTTGGTTTTGTGCTGCCCAAGGCATAATACATTCTGGCACCCTCACCCATATTGCACACCCAGGACATGCCCCATCACCCCCATTACATGCCCCATCACCCCCATTACATGCCCCATCACCCCCATTGCACACACACTAAATGCCCCATCACCCCATTACATGCCCATTTACCCACACATTACATGCCCCATCACCCCCATTACATGCCCCCATTACATGCCCCATCACCTCCATTACATGCACCCAGTACCCCAGGACTTACCCTGGAGAGCGCTGTTCCCTGGTGTCTAGTGGCAGGCAGCATGAATTGTCAGTGATAACACAAAATGGCTGCACCACCAGACACAAATTTTGAATAAACCCTAGTAGAGTTTAAAAAAATCTCAGGAGTGAGTTGAAACGTTGCCTTTTACAGAATAAAACCACTTGAAACACAGAGTGCTGGTGAATTGATTTATATCTCATATTAGCAGAGTTTTAAGTGGCCAGTTACTTGATCAATTACAGCAGCGGGTCCAGGTCCCACAACAAGGACAGTCCTACATCCTCGTGCAACCTGAGTCCTGCCAGCGTCTCGTATCATGGTAGCTGGTACACCTAGCAATTTGGCTTGCCTGTAAAGTCCAAGCAATTCAGGTTCGTCCTTGGCCTTTAATACCACTTTGGTTTGGCCACATGCTTCCCAAAGCTTCAGCAGTTCTTGGTCTCTCTTTACGAGTTGCTTGTAAGCTGTCAGTGCAGCATGTACGCATTGTCCTCAGCCTCAGATGTGATTGTTGGCGATCGCCTGTACCATCCACGCAATGTCCATCCTACATAAACTCCACACGCTATTCCTGCTGCTATCCTGAGACTTTTAGAATTCAATAAATAATCCATTTGGAAAGAACCTACAAATTACAGAGCGAATGACATTATTCTTCTGACTTTGCATAAACATTAATGTGAATCTATTAAAACAGAATAATATGGTCCAATACTGAAATAAATCTAATTAGTTTGTATAAAAGATTAAGTCCTACAAATATCCAGTAACTTATCTGAACTGGTTATGTGGCCCACTGACTAAAATTGTTTCCCTGACCTGAAATGCCTTTTTGTACAAAGGGTTAGATTAGGATAATTGTCAGTAGTGTTGCTTTTTCTTAAAAAAATTAATCGGACAGCACCAGTATCACCCAATGAGAACAAATTGTGCTTCACTGTTTGCAATAAAATATCATAGGTACATTGTCCATTTTCAAGACAATATGCACATCCAAAAATGCACATCCCTTTTCTATTAGCTCCTGGGTATATTGGACACACAAATATTCTAAAAAGTGAACAATAATCTAAAATATTTAGAAAATCTAATTTATATGAAATACACATTAGTCTCACTATACTTGGTTGAGTTTTCTACATGTTTGCTCCAAATGTGCAGATAACTCAAATCGGTGGTGGTAGTAGTAGCAGATTAGTAGGGGGAGGTTATCATCTTGGAGGTACATTTGGTGGTTATCAGGTTCCCCCATACTAGACATCTTACAACCTTTAACAATAGAGGCATGCTAACCATACTTATCCTTAGTGTAAAGCTCACCTGTTGTCAATCTAACAGTGACTGTGACTTCCTGGCTTACTATCACTATAAGTTGCTGGAATTTGACATCACAGAGGAGCATCATAATAAATCTCTTATGGTGTCATTAGAATTTCAATAAAGAAACATCACAGTTATGTCAGAACTTTTTCTAAAGCCATTTCAGAGAAAATGTAATCTTTCCCAACAAAGCATTAACTGGAAATATGTTCTTTCAAGATTAAGGCTAAAACAAGTTCAATGTATTGGGACAAACACATTAGGTTTTCATCCATCTTTTAAAGTCTATTCTGCACAAATCAGTTGTATTGCTTTATGTACAACCTATTTTTATATCAAAAGATTTTGATTGTTCACTTATAAGTCCCTGACCATTTAAAAGGAGCTTAAAGCCTTCTTTGTAACCGCTGAGAGAAGGGGGCAGACCTAATCTATATTGTGTTGCAAATTAGCTGCAACTGTACCTTTTATGTCAGAAATAAACATGCTTGTAACTTTACCTGGTGAAGACGATCACACCTAACTACCTAAATACTCATTAGCTCAATGTATTGAGACATCGCTGTGTGCTTATGACATCACAGAGCCTCAGATGTTCCTGTTGATATCAGTAAACATCATGAGCTTTACATCTTAGTTTGTATCTAATCGGCCTGCATTATCATACACAAAGGTCCACTACACCCATATATGATTTATTTATTTATTTTTTATTTCATTGTTTATCAAAGATTAAAATTTTAACCATTACAGTGATAAAACCAAAAGAATACATACATTTCCCCACACAAGTAGTTGGTAATGGTATTTACAATAAATTACACAATACTTGCCTCATAATATTTTGTCAATATATATCCTATATCCTTAGGTGCATTTTTATTTTATAATTAAATATTTATTAGTCTGCTGCGACTAATACATTTATCTCATCTACACACAATCAGTCATACATCAAAATCATTATCAAAAATTAGACAAGGGTGGAGATGTGGTAGTCCAAGATCTGTAGGCATATTTGGTGGAGGCAGACTGTCAATTATCAGATGCAGAAACCTACACCTAATTGCTTTTCGACCCCACACAGGACTTCAACCAGTCCCTTAAAGATTTAGTGACGCATGGGTTCGTATAGGAGTGGTGAAAGAAATAGAATCAAAATTTACGATTTAAAGAGTTCCCAGTAACACCGACCTTTTACCACATACCAAAATTACAGAAAAAGATCAATCCACCACCAGGATGTCCTATTGTTTTCGGGATTGGATCCCTGGGGAGGGTTTAGCTAAATGGGTTGATATACGTCTCCAAACATTGTTAGTGATGTTAAAAGGTTTTGTTAAAGATGCTACACATGTTCTTACACAATTGAACTGGGTTGGCAGTCTGATTATACCTGGCTCACTTTGGATGTGTCCTCTTTGTATTCGTCCATACCACACCAGCTTGGTATTAGAGCAGTTCCGTTTTTTGGGGGATTATTTTTCCACAGAAGAGAGAGAGTTTATATTAGATTCAATCAATTATTTTATGTTCAATGGGTCTTTTTTTCCTTCAATGACGAGGGACAGGAATGGGAGCTTGTTTTGTCCCATCCTATGCTAATTTGTTTATGGGGTGGTGGTAACGCACATACATTTTTGGTGATAGCAATCCCTATAGATACAAGCTGGTGTGGTATGGACGTTACATTGATGACCTCCTTTGCATATGGCAGGGGGATGATGCCCAGACATCTAACTTCTGCAAATTCTTGAATGATAATGAATGTAATTTATCCTTTACTTTTACTATTCAGAAAAACAAGATAACCTATTTGGATTTGTAATTAGAAGGAATAAGTGAGAAGAATAGTATCATAACCATGAACCATAGAAAACAAACAGCAGGCAATATGATATTGCAGGCTAGTTCTAGTTATTTTTTTTAAAAGAGGTGCTTTTAATTCAATCTGCTTTTATCGCTTTCCACTCGCCCTGGCCTTTTGGCTGGTGAGTAGGATATTTTTTTTATCATCGGCCGAAAGGCTGGGGACTTAAATGGCACTTTTTCTTTGATTGCGCACTGTTTATTTTTGGCACAATCACTGTGTGGAGCACATTATTTTTTTTGTGTGTTTGCTCACGTTTGTTTTGTACGTCACTCAAAGGCCGCAGTGGGGCATTAATTTGCCTTTGGTGTGCTTGGTGGCCTTTTGGCCTCCACCAAGCCTCATGGTGGGTCGCTCCTCCCCGGAGGAAGGCCTTTTGTAACCCCAGGTGTCCGGATGGTGGCAGCTGAAGGCCCTGGGGGATGTGTTCGGAACTCCTGCAGGCCTTCTGGTGGGGGAGGGAAGATAAAGGGGTCCCCTAGGCCGTGAGGCAAGGGGGACCTGAAGACCCGATCCACCCCTCGGGGTGGGCAGGGAGCGAGGGGTTCCCAACCCACCAGAGAAGGGGCCCGAGCACAACGGCTCCATAGTGGCCCCTAATTTGCACATGCACTATAGGCGGTTTGGCACGGGGGCACTAAGACTTGACAGCATGGTTTGGGCTTCAATCCTATGGGTCTCTCTGAGGAGGCAGAGGCTCAAGGGGCAGAGGCGTCACTAGGGTTGGTGTCACCCGGTGCGGTAACTCATGGTGTCACCCCCCGGGATTTCCTTCCAATTCCATGCCAAAAAGATTCCTTAGTAATGGCAGTCAGATGACTCCACAAAATATGCCACATACAGGAGCTCATTAACTATGCCACGCACACAAGCCCCAGTGTCAATGATTTTTTTTTTTATGTTTTGTTTTCTGGCAGCCGAATCAAGTGGATGACTAAAGCAGGAGCACCCTAGAGAGGGTGACTAATGTAGGAACACCCTAGAGAGGGTGACTAATGTAGGAACACCCTAGAGAGGGTGACTAATGTAGGAACACCCTAGAGAGGGTGACTAAAACAGGAACACCCTTGAGAGGATGACTAAAGCAGCCAACCCCTGAGAGGGTGACTTAAGCAGGAAACCCTTGAGAGGGCGATTAAAGCAGCAAAGAGGAGTGGCCCCTTGAAGAGGGCAACTTAGCTGTAGTAATTATGCTATAGCCAGATAGAGTGGGTGACTAAACAGGAGTGACATTAAGGGAGCGACTTAGCTGAAGAAATTTTGCTGTAGCCAAATGGTCTCAGGAGGTGCTGAACAACGTCCCCTGGCTGGTTGAGCCTTCCAGGTTCAGTTTCTCAGTTCCTGGACAGGGTAGAAATTCAAATGAGCTTTAGCAAAGGATCAGGAATAGAAGAAGCAGTTTTCAGAACTAAGGCATCCAACTGCCATGTAGAAACATAGAAACATAGAATGTGTCGGCAGATAAGAACCATTCGGTCCATCTAGTCTGCCCAATTTTTTTTTTTGGAGTACTTTTATTAGTCCCCCGTTCTCGGTCTTATAGCTAGGATAGCCTTGTGTCTATCCCACGCATGCTTAAAATCCTTGACTGTGTTTACCTCTACCACTTCTGCTGGCAGGCTATTCCATACATCCACTACCCTCTCAGTAAAGTAATACTTCCTGATATTACTTTTAAATCGTTGCCCCTCTAATTTAAGACTATGTCCTCTAGTTGTGGTAGTTTTTCTTCTTTTAAATATACTCTCTTCCTTTACTGTGTTGATTCCCTTTATGTATTTAAATGTTTCTATCATATCCCCCCTGTTACGTCTTTCCTCCAAGCTATACATGTTAAGATGCTTTAACCTTTCCTGGTAAGTTTTATCCTTCAACCCATGAACCAGTTTAGTAGCCCTTCTCTGAACTCTCTCCAAAGTATCAATATCCTTCTGGAGATACGGTCTCCAGTACTGCGTACAATACTCCAAGTGAGGTCTCACCAGTGCTCTGTACAATGGCATGAGCACTTCCCTCTTCCTACTGCTAATACCTCTCCCTATGCAACCAAGCATTCTGCTAGCATTTCCTGCTGCTCTATTGCATTGCCTACCTACCTTCAAGTCCTCTGAAATTATTACTCCTAAATCCCTTTCCTCAGATGTTGAGGTTAGGACTGTACCAAATAGTCTATATTCTGATTTTGGGTTTTTCGTTTGCAATAAACTGCAGGTATTTAACAGGCATGTGTTGCACATGTTAACAAGCCCACCTAACACCAACAGAGGAGAAGAAATACAAGCAGACAAATGTAGGGAGGACTCTAGAGGAGAAAGGAGGTATATAAGTACAAAAATTAGGACTTTTAAATGCATGTGTCAGAAGGTCCGGCTACAACCCTGACAGCAGTTATTGGTACCATGTTATAGTTTGATTAATTCTTGATACTAATTTGTGATTATTTATTTTAAGTACATGTACATCATTTTTTCAGTTTGTTATTTGTGGTGCACTTTTCATCTGTTGAGAACTATTAATGTGTATACCTTCTAGATGTGATAGGCTTGGCTTACTCATATCAATGGTGGTGTCAGCTGCAAAACTGTGAACAGCTGAAGCATTGAACATTATGACATGTTTGGAAAAAGGCGTACAAGCCGAAACGCGTCAACGTCACCACACAGAATGGAAGGGAGGAGCTAAAAATATACATCTATCTGTGACAGAGACTGCTCTGTGTTTCATGTGAAAAAATACAGGCTTGTATTCAACAGCATCTGATCCCCAAATGTAAGCGGATTGTTTGTTCTTCTTCTGCCTCTGATTGCTCTGTCTCTCCCTCCCTGTTTCTCGTTTTTAATCCAGGAAATCGTTCTTATACTCTGAGAATCAACTACAACGCCACCTGCTGTGATATTGTTCCTGGTGGTCCACTTTTTGGTGATTATACTCTCAGCCTGTTCACTATAGGCTCACAAGATTGTGAGTTTCTTTCTTTATGGGGGAAATATCCACATCATTGTACTTGTGTTTTGTTCTGATTGTACGTATATCTGGCTACAAGTCTGATACAACTGTTAACAAAAAGCTGAGTGCATTATCATTTATATTTATATTTTTATCGTCATATATCACTTGCTATCTTGTTTTTTTCATAATAGTATCTTGGTGTGATAGAGGTTTCTTGGCTAGAGTGGATTTCTTATGAGCTCCTATTATTCACAGTTTTTTTCTTCATTTAACATTTCGAGGTCATTAATAAATTGCAAAAAAAAGAAGTAAGGAACACAATTTGTTATGTTTAATTTAAAACCTGTGTCATCTTCCTTCATCCATTTCCTTGCTATTATTATTTGTACCGCCATGAACACAGGAAGTACTAATGCTCTATTTTCTCTAGGAATAAAATCACGGTCATAATGAAGAAGAGCTCTTTCTGTTTTCGGCAGCACAATACAGATAGATCAGATATAACTGCAAAATCTTTTTTCCATTTAGTTTGGAAGAGAGATGAGACAGGGGGATATGATAGACACATTTGAATACATAAAGGGAATCAACACAGTAAAGGAGGAGAGTATATTTAAAACTATAAAAACTATCTTCCAACACATTCTATGTTTCTATGATTTGTTCTCATCTCGTTACTATCACGTCCATCATCAATTCTTATACCTTTTATATTTCACCAACAACGCAGATTCAAGGTT
The DNA here is from genome assembly GCA_036172795.1 of Pelodytes ibericus. Classification (NCBI taxonomy): domain Eukaryota; kingdom Metazoa; phylum Chordata; class Amphibia; order Anura; family Pelodytidae; genus Pelodytes; species Pelodytes ibericus. The sequence goes on from CM069858.1 coordinate 164,987,414, forward strand.
CCTTACAGCAAACGGAGCTGATGGAAGAATTTTCTCTTCTATAAATGATTTATTTTTCAAATGTAACCATGGTGGCATTATATTTTCAATGAGTATAGTTATTATGTCCCTATGTTAATAGCCTGTTTACATCTATCCAAGGCATCCATGATAGATATTCTACATTCAAAGCTTGTTGATCAATCAAAAACCAGTATTTTTTCCTATTAGTTTATATTTAAATAGCATGTAAATGCATCAATATATTTGTTTGTACAGTTTGTTGGCTTTTCTTAACTCAACAACAGCCAGGTCTGTTTCTGGACTAGCTACAGTATGCAATATATCTAAATGCTTGTAAAAGAGCAACCATAAGGAGGTTCATTCTGGTCTCTCCCTGCTCTGCCGATATATGTATTCATCATACATTGTAAAGAAAGAATGTTATTCCTTGAACTGACGCCTCTTGTGATTTGTGTGGTTCATACTGAGGTGAGCTGTTCATTGCTAAAAATGTTATCTACTTTATCTAGAACAAGTAAGGGCTTTAGAAAAAATAAACTTGTGCCAACATTTCTATAAGCACACATAAGAGGGTTCTTCACTGGCAGGATATTGCATAGTTCTCTCTAATGTAATTCCAAATTTCCCTACGAAAATCAGAACCTTGTATATATCAGCCTGATTTGGGTCATGTCAGTGATCTGAATGACCCTTGAAATCAGCCATTCAGGTATCACCGAAGTGACCCCCAAATCACCCCATAAATTGGCCATTATGGACAATTTCGTGGCCGATATTTCGGGGGCTGAACTCATCTGAAGTCCTTGAAAGTCAAGGAAGTCTATGGGAGGATTTCGGCTATTTCCACAATGAAGTCTATGGGAGGATTTCGGATATTTCCGCAATGAAGTCCATGGGAGGATTTATAGTTCACATAAACAAAGAAAAATTCTTGTAAGTCAAATACAAGCCGTCTTAGTTGAGCTAAAAAAAACTCCAGTGTTCTCTTGATGTTCATTCGAGATAATAGCATAGAAAGGGAAAAAATGGAAGAACACACAGTACTTTATTATTGACTTACATTGTGAGGCTCATCATCCAAGGGTTACCTTTGGATGATAAGCCTCACAATGTAAGCACTAGACACTATGGCAAATCTGGAGCTGCATTGGCAAGTTGGGGGCATATTGGAAAGTCTGGGGGCATATTGCAAGTCTGAGGAGACATTGGCAAGACTGGGGATGCAGTCTCTGTCTCTGTCTGGTTCCTGGTGTCTAACACTATTGCAACATGACTGCCTCAGTGCACAAAGAAGGGTCCATAAAGACATGGTTGGGTGAGTTTGGTGTGGAAGAACTTGACTGAGAGCCCTGACCTCAACCCCATCAAACAGCTTTGGGATGACCTGGAACTGAGATTGTCTATTTATCTACTACTGACGTATACCTGCTCTGAGCAGAAAAGGGACTGGCTAATAGCAGCCAGGGGAGTAACCATGGTAACAGTGTTGAAGGGCTCTGGTTGTTAATACCAGCTGCTTAACTCACTGACGGAAAGGGTTTCTATTTAAAAAAAAAACCCAGCAGAGAAACCCTGACAAATAAAAAAGGGTCTTCCCCAAGCAGTTCCCACAAAGTTGGAAGTATATCATTGTACAAAATGTTTTGGTATGCTGAAACATTAAGATTTCCTTTCACTGACAGTAAGGTACCTAGTCTAGCCCCTTAAAAACAGCCCCATGCAATTATCCTGTCTCCACCAAACATTACAGTTGGCACAATGCAGTCAGGCAGGTATCGTTCTCTCCTTGCATCCACCAAACCCAGACTCGCCCATCAGACTGCCAAATAGTGCAGTGTATACAGAACACATTACCACTGCTCCAGAATCCTGTGGCAATGTGCATTACACTTCTCGATCTAATGCTTGGCATTGTAATTGATGATGTGAGGCTTCCATGCAGCTGCTCTGTCATGGAAACCCATTCCATGAAGCTCACATTTTTGTGCTGATCTTTATATGTAGAAGGGATGAAATTTAATGAATTGACTTATTGCACTGAGCTCTGCAGAAAAATCCATTGTTTTCACATATGTTTGTAAATATAGACTTCATGGCTAGGTGCTTGATTTTATACTACTACTGGCAATAGATCTGAAACACCAGAATTCAATCATTAAGAGGTGTGTCCCAATTTTTTTGTCCATATAGTGTATATACGGTCAAAACTACACATGCCCAAATATATTTGTAATGCACATCCCCATTCATCTTATTAGGAGCCCTCTGATGGGCTCCCATGAGAAGTGGGAGACACCCATTTTTGAAGAAGTGGACCAGGGGAGTATTGATCCCAGAGAGAAACTGGCCCAAAATAAGTTTATAACATATGTTTGTTTTTGTTTTGTTTTTTAATTAATGCTTATTCTTGTCAGTGTGAGCTTTCATTGCCCTTGCATACTACAGTGATCCTTGAAAAAAAATATTTAGACCAGATAAAGCAGTTCCTATACTGACACCTGTAATGTTTGCCTAACACATGAAAAACACCATGAAGTATACTGTGTACCAGAGGTTATTATAGTATAAGGGTATTTTGTGATCCTTAAGTTTATAGTCAAAAACCTGAAAGCATATTTAAGCAGGGAATTAGGTAAATCAAAATTATTTAAAGGGACACTCCCACCAAAAAATGAATTTATTTTTTTATTTTTTTTATTTTGATTATACGAAATATTAGAGAGGCACCACCCAAATAAAATAAATGCAAAAGTAAAGGTGCATCACTCCATAGGGAACTCCATTGAAACCCACAAGGAGGAGCACACGAATCAGTTAAAAATTCTATAAATCACATATCTGTTGCAACAATATAGTTAAGGCACATTAATATACAAACATTGTACAAAAAAATGTACTTACAGAAATATATAAATACAGTACAAACAAAGGACAAACAACACACCAGCAAAAAAGGAGAGCTAAACACAAGGAAGTCAACCCGACCTTTCTGCCCCAAAGGATTTTCTCAAGGCTGACTTCAAGTTTTTGTATATTAATGTGCCTTAACTAAATTGTTGCAATAAATCAAATCACAAAGCGGTGGAGTTATGATCCTGTTTGATCAGGTCAATCTCCTCTTTTTGTGTTGGAAGGCAGTATAAAGGATTGTACACAGCCACCTAGTCCTGCCCACTATGAAACACAGGAGCCAGTAAGAAAGCATGGGGATATCTAATGACATCATCATGTAGGCTTTGGCCACAGATGTAAAGTGAGACTTGCTGGAAGATTTTGTGGAATGTTGCATCGTGAGTGATTTTCTCAAAATGGATGCTGACGATAAAAACCTAATTTTATTTTTACTTTTATATGCAATTAATTGAAAGATAGAAGAAGAAAAAAACAGTGGCATATGTCTTATATATGTGTTTTTTTTAAATGCACAGGTAATCTAGTTACATCTTATGTAAGTGGTAGTGTGCTTTAAATTGTATTTAATCAGATTTACCAGAAACTATTGCTACAAGGTGAGATGAAAATGAAAGCATCTACTGTGACTGCAGAAATGTTACTTATCCGCTTCAAAGCAAGTTTATGTCTGATGTTAAAGAGGACCTGCGAAGTATTAATACCCAGATACTCATCAAAAGAAGTCAGTATTAGTGTGTAATACAGGTAAGCAGGACTCTAGAGATAGGGAAATCCTGTACTATAAATGGTGGTATAAATTATAGATTTTCTAAATCTCAAATCACCACAATTCACTCTTTAGCGAATAAATCCTCACAAGTTTTGCAGATCATCCTGTGCTAATAGAAATGTATCATTTGCCAGGCCTGCTTCTTTAATACATCTGTAGCAATTTATACTTTTACAAGTAGTGACATTTAGTCTAAATGCTGTGAAGGAGCACAAACCATTGGCATGAAGCAGATTCTTTGAAGCACAGTTATAACAGATTTCACTGTTTTACAGCTAAATATTGTTTACTTTACCATAAAAGGAAAGATGTGCAAATGTTGGCCGTACCTTAGGATTTTAAGAAAAAGCATTCCGCTTTTTTCCCCCCTTTCTACATCTATTGTTTGTAACATGAGCGTTCAAACGAAATGCTCTAGTCTTACAGAATGGTCCTGAAATATTTCTTAAACATAGGACTTTTTTTTCATGAAAGAAAGTCCAAAGTGGCCGAGTTGTAAAAATTCTCCCATTCATTGAGTTTGGAACTCTCGTCTCAGTTACCCACAATTCTCTGCTTTATGAATAAAGGCCATCGTTTTGGAAATGTTTTTATAAGGCAGCTGTAATTTCTTTAAATCATGTGCTTTGAATATATTCTCAGCTCACACTGGCAATGAATAATGTATATGGTTTTAATCCATTGTAGAAATTTGCACTGATTGATGCATAAATTTATCTTGCACAAACATGTATAGTTTCTGCACGTTTGTGAATGCAAAAAAAGGACAAAAGTAGAATGGAAATCGTCACTCCACCTACTGGCCTGTGTTCTTAAATTTTGACCATACAGTTGTACGCTCAGTTTGCTTCTTGACCGTGAATGTGCAGCTCACAATAATTTCCTAGAATTTCTACAGAGGCAGCCAATGCAAGGGGGAGCAGAAATGACACTATGCACAAGAGCATTGGGAGTTTATATTCAGCCCAGTTTCACCTTGTGATTACTGGAGGAGGTGGATATATCCCTGCTAAAAAATGGAAGGTACATTTTTCAGAGAGGATTGAAAAATAATTGTTACATGCATTTTTTTAAATGTTAACTTCATTATGTGTGAATCAATGTAATATATTGTTTTTGGCCTGGAGCATCCCCTTAGGATCAGCAACTAAAAGTTGATTAAGTGAATGTAAGGATCCATGTTTAAATGAAATACTGGTTGTCATATATTCATGTCATTATGGATAGTATGTGATTTCTGCTCACAAATAGAATATATTCATGGTCAATGGTAATTTCAATGGAGTGTTTTGTGTTACATCCTTGGTGTATTTTGGTTTTGTGCTGCCCTTGGCACTATTATATTTGGGCACCCCATGCCCCCAATAAAAGGTTCTATTTATCCAACTTTTTAATTTGTATTCTGCATGATGAAAACGTGAATAAATAGAACCATATTTTAAAAATACAGTATGGTATTAAACCTTATTAGGGGTAATCATGGTTGGGTTCAATAGCCTTTTAAAGTTTCAGGGGAGTCTGAGAGGTAATTTGGGGGCAGGGCCACCATCAGAAATTGTGGGACCACTAGCATGGTGGTGGTTTGGGTCCCCACCTCCCCCACTCCATTTCGCATATTAACCTTACATGCCTTGTTATAGCACCACTTTGCACACCCAGGACATGCCCCAGCAACCTCTTTGCACACCCAGGACTTACCACAGTCAGCATCCACTTTGCATTCACTGGACATGCCTCATCACCCACATTCACATCAAGGACTTATCCCAGCACCCTAAAACATACCCCATCACCCAAATTGCACATTTAGGACTAGGACTTACCCCCAGCACCCTCGGACATGCTCCATCACCATCATTGCACTCCCAGGACTTACCCCAGCATCCCAGGACATGTCCCATCAGCAACACTGCACAGCCAGGCAGGTCATGTGCTCTGACATCAGACACATGCAAGGAGCACGATAGGCAGCTCATAGACACAATGCTACCTGCTCGCCAGTAAGGGACTGGTTAAGGGAGAATTTTTTTTATCTCCTCAGCCAGTGTTCTGACAATATGTCCAGGAATGCAGTACTTACCACTGAGTGAACCGTGCATGTGCACAATCACGCAAACCACAGATTTCATAGGTCAGAGGAAATGCAGACTACCAGCCAGGGTCGTCTTTAATATTTAGTTGTAAATCTCTTTCATCCAGACTAAAACAGAGAGGTTATTCTCCAGCTCACATCAAAAAAAGGATACCATACTGCAAAAGCAAGATCAAGAGAAAGTCTTCTTAATTTGGACCCACATACAGATTTTAAACACCTCAATTATAGAAAAAGATTAAAGGATATAAATAATCAGGGCAGTGAACTAAATTCGGATCAGGTAGTTTTTTGTACAGGATATAGCGTAGATTTTGAAGATTTAAAAAACATCTCCCAGTTCTATGCCTTGATCCAGTATATAAATCTACAGGTACCAACAACATAAAAATTATTGCAAGAAAGGCAAAATCTCTGGGTAATAAACTTTCTCCCAGTCATTTAACGGATAAAAATAGTGATAAAAAAGCAGCTTCAGGTATCTGGCTTAACTTAAAGGGAATGTTCCAATGAGCAGCAAGAATTTGTAAATGTTGCTGTCATGTTAAAGCAGAAAGTCCCTTTATCTCTAATGTCACAGGTTTAAATTACGTATATAATGGTTTTTATGACTGCAACACCAGTTATTTCATATATCTCTTAACTTGTTCTAAGTGCTCTAAACAATACTTGGGACGAGCTATACGCCCAGTAAAAGAAAGAATAAGAGAACACTTATCAGACATTCTAGATGCAAAATCTAATACACCTAAATGCAAACACTTTTTTGCTTGTTGTAATTCCAATCCTTCCTTTCATAAATATCAAGTGATCGAGAAAATAAAAATGCCACAGAGAAGAGGTGATATTTTCAGAGTTTTATGTAAATGTGAGGTGTATTGGATCTTTACCTTATAAACTCAATTTCCAGATGGATTAAACTCTAGTCATGACGTTACTGCATTTCTAAACCAATAGACGTGTGTACTTTCTAAAAAATGTATAGGTCAAATATTGCTACTGTGTCTTTAAACCAATAGATTTAAATGTCTTTTGCACAATATATGAGTTAAATATCAAAAACACAAGAGTAAATCAAACTTATGACTAAAAACTTAATATCAACAAATAAACAATATATATCTCTAATTATGATTTGCATACTGACACAACATGTCTATTGGTGGTGAAACAAACTTCATTTCTGCTTTAAAAATCAGGGCTCTTCATTCACACAACAAATTACCGTATTTGCTCGATTATAAGACAAGGTTTTTTTCAGTCTTATAGTCTGACCTCAAATCGATAACATCTTGCGCACAGACATCCTCCGATGCCGCCCAGCACGTCCGTCAGGACTTCTATGATGAAGCCGGGACCTTCCGGCTTCATCATAAAAGTCCTGGTGGAAGTGCTGGGCAGCAGCGGAGGATGTCTGCGCGTATCTTGCAGACATCCTCCTGCTGCCTCCACTAGCCACCAGGGAGATTTGGGCAGCCGGGGGATGTCTGCATGATAGTACAGACATCCTCCTTGCTGCCTGTCACTTCCATCTATTAGTGTCAGTCAGCATGGAGGATGTCTGCACATATATTGCAGACATCCCCCGGCTGCCCCCACTAGCCACCAGGGAGAGAGAGACAAGGGGAGGGAGAGGGGGTAGAAGAGAGAGAGAGAAAAATGGTTGGATGGAGGGGGGGAGAGAGAAATGTTTGGAGAGAGATGGGGGAGAGAGAAAAGTTTGGAGGGAGGGGGGAGAGAGAATAGGTTGGGGGAGGGGGAGAGCGGGACAACGTTGGAGGGGAGAGAGACAGCTCTTGGGGAAGGGGGAGAGAGAGACAAAGATGGGGGAGAGGGAGGGGGAGAGAGAGACAGCGCTTTGAGGGGGAGAGAGGCAGCATTGGGCAAGGCTGGGGGTGGTGAGAGGGAGCATTAGGCAAGTCTGGGGGGTAGAGGCAGCATTGGTACATAAAAGGAAATAAAAACAAGAAATGCATTTTTTTATATGATAATTTTTATTAAATATTAAAAATCATTTTACATGTTAATATAAAAATGTTACACGTTTTTCCTATAAGGTAGTTTTATGGTCAGGCTTTTATTTTGTTTCCTAAAAGAATATAAAAAGTTTGGGGGGTCATCTTATAATCAGGGTCGTCTTATATTCTAGCAAATACGGTAATCATCTCCCCCTTTTATCCCTGTCTACCAATTCTGGTAACACATTGAAACATTCTGTGAATCAATCTGTTAATACTACTTGTTATTTGTTACATTTATATAAGCTTCAGATTCCCTTCAACCCAGTCTAAATAGAAAAGACTGGTTTTAATTCACATTGTACTATTGTAATTTTATATTTTGTATGTCATTTTGTGTATTAAAGTTCTTTTTAATCACAGTGAACTCCACTCATGTTAAACCATTTTATCAATCACTCTTTAGATTGGTATATAACATGGGTGGTAACTTCACTATGCATGCTTATGATTAAGTGCTGCTGAGGCACGAAACGCGTAAAGCTGATTTCACTTGTTCCTAACTGTGTCCTCTCACCATGGATTAAATATACATTTTTTTACTTTGGCATACCAGTCTGCATAGTTGATCCTTTCCACAAAATCCACACTTCTTCTTTTGTTTCATTGTTTACTATGGGTATGGATAACCCAGCATAGAGAGAAACCCAGCAGACAGAAGAGGAGCTTTACATTACGTATTCAACCGTTGATAGCCTAAGGTATATCTTTTTTTTTTTTATATTGATTGGACCCTGGGCAAGCATTTGCTTGGGGCCCCTGGCCCCTGCCCCCCTCCCCAGCATGCAATCATGCACTCCATCGCAATATTCCCCTACCAAACTTTTATTGCAGTAAGTACTTTTATTGTATTGTATAAAATGTGTAATTCAAGTGTATAATTGCAGTGTATAAACCGTATATATGGATCAAAATGTGTATATATAGCTGCAATATGTGTACCTTCTTACTATGCAACACTGCAATAAAACTACTCATTGCCTAAGTCACAAAAGTATACACAGATATTAGAGAGCACTTACATATGTTCATATATATTTATAAATATCCATACAAATCTCACCCTCTCTCACTAGTTGCATTTATACTTATATGAACTTCTTAATATTACATTCAACTATTTTCATATGTAATAAAAATGTTATTGAAAAATTGCATTTCTAAAGGACTTAACACAGAACATGCCACAGCATCACTTTGCCAATTAAAAAAGCCACTGTCAGGTACCAATTAACATGCCACAGTCACTTTGGCATTTACATATGCAACAGCCAGTTTGCCTATTAAAATATGCCACCTTCTCTCCATTAAATATGCCACAGTTTGCCCATTAACATGCCACAGCCAATTTGCCCACTAACATGCCACAGCCAATCTGCTCATTAAAATACCATCATTATTTTGCCATTAAGATGCCAGTATTATTGTGCCATTAAGATTTTACAGCCAGTTTGCCCATTAAGATGCCAGTATTATTGTGCCATTAAGATGCCACAGCCAATTTGACCATTAAGATGCCAGTATTATTTTGCCATTAAGATGCCACAGCCAATTTGACCATTAAGATGCCAGCATTATTGTGCCATTAAGATTCCACAGCCAATTTGACCATTAAGATGCCAGTAATATTGTGCCATTCAGATGCCAGTAATATTGTGCAATTCATATGCCAGTATTATTGTGCCATTAAGACGCCACAGCCAATTTGCCCATTAAGATGTCAGTATTATTGTGTCATTAAGATGCCAGTAATATTGTGCCATTCAGATGCCAGTAATATTGTACCATTAAGATGCCAGTATTATTGTGCCATTCAGATGCCAGTATTATTGTGTCATTAAGATGCCATAGCCAATTTGACAATTTAGATGCCAGTATTATTGTGCCATGAAGATGCCACAGCCAATTTGACCATTAAGATGCTAGTATTATTGTGCCATTAAGATGCCACAGTCAATTTGACCATTAAGATGCCAGTATTATTGTGCCATTAAGATGCCACAGCCAATTTGACCATTAAGATGCCAGTATTATTGTGTCATTAAGATGCCACAGCCAATTTGACCATTTAGATGCCAGTAATATTGTACCATTAAGATGCCACAGCCAATTTGACCATTTAGATGCCAGTAATATTGTGCCATTAAGATATCACAGCCAATTTGCCCATTAAGATGTCTGTATTATTGTGTCATTAAGATGCCAGTAATATTGTGCCATTCAGATGCCAGTAGTATTATACCATTAAGATGCCAGTATTATTGTGCCATTCAGATGCCGGTATTATTGTGTCATTAAGATGCCATAGCCAATTTGACCATTAAGATGCCAGTATTATTGTGCCATTAAGATGCCACAGTCAATTTGACCATTAAGATGCCAGTATTATTGTGTCATTAAGATGCCACAGCCAGTTTGACCATTAAGAAGCCAGTATTAGTGTGTCATTAAGATGCCACAGCCAATTTGACCATTAAGAAGCCAGTATTAGTGTACCATTAAAATGCCAGTCAATTTGACCATTAAGATACCAGCATTATTGTGCCATTCAGATGCCACAGCAAATTTGCCCATTTATTTGAGAGTAATATTGTGCCATTCAAATGCCAGTAATATTGTGCCATTCAGATGTGAGTATTATTGGGCCATTAAGATGCCACAGCCAATTTGCCCATTAAGATGCCAGTATTATTGTGCCAATAAGATGCCAGTATTATTGTGCCAATAAGATGCCAGTAATATTGTGCCATTCAGATGCCAATATTATTGTGCCATTCAGATGCCAGCATTATTGTGCCATTCAGATGCCACAATCAACTTGCCCATTTAGATACCAGTATTATTTTGCCATTAAGGTGCCAGTATTATTGTGCCATTCAGATACCAATATTATTGTGCCATTAAAATGTCACAGCCAGTTTGCCCACTAATATGCCACAGCCAATTTGCCCATTAAAATATTAGCATTATTGTGCCATTAAGATGCCAGTATTATTGTGCCATTAAGATGTCACAGCCAGTTTGCGCATTAAGATGCCAGTATTCTTGTGCCATTAAGATTTCACAGCAAGTTTGCCAAATTAAGATGCCAGTATTATTGTGCCATTAAGACGCCACAGCCAATTTGACCATTAATATGCCAGTAATATTGTGTCATTAAGATGCCAGTATTATTGTGTCATTAAGATGCCACAGCCAATTTGACCATTAAGATGCCAGTATTATTGTGCAATTAATATGCCACAGTCAATTTGACAATAAAGATGCCAGTATTATTGCGCCATTAAGATGCCACAGCCAATTTGCCCATTGAGATGCCACAGCCAATTTGCCCATTTATATGCGAGTAATATTGTGCCATTCAAATGCCAGTATTATTGTGCCAATAAGATGCCAGTAATATTGTGCCAATAAGATGCCAGTAATATTGTGCCATTCAGATGCCAGTATTATTGTGCCATTCAGATGCCACAGCCAATTTGCCCATTAAGATACCAGTATTATTTTGCCATTAAGGTGCCAGTATCATTGTGCCATTCAGATGCCAGTATTATTGTGCCATTCAGATGCCAGTATTATTGTGCCATTCAGATGCCAGCATTATTGTGCCAGACAATTTTCCCATTAAGATACCAGTGTTATTGTGCCAATAAGATGCCAATATTATTGTGCCAATCAGATGCCAGTATTATTGTGACATTCAGATACCAGTAATATTGTACCATTAAGATGCCACTATTATTGTGCCATTCAGATGCCAATATTATTGTGACATTCAGATGCCACAGCCAATTTGCCCATTACGATTCCAGTATTATTTTGCCATTAAGATGCCAGTATTATTGTGCCATTCAGATGCCAGTAATATTGTGCCATTAATATGCCAGTATTATTGTGCCATTAAGATGCTGCAGCCAATTTGCCCATTAAGATGCCAGTATTATTGTGCCATTAAGATGTCACAGCCAATTTGCCCATTAAGATGTCACAGCCAATTTGCCATTAAGATGCCAGTAATATTGTGCCATTCAGATGACAGTATTATTGTGCCACTAAGATGCCACAGCCAATTTGATCATTAAGATACCAGTATTATTTTGCCATTAAGGTGCCAGTATTATTGTGCCATTCAGATGCCAGTATTATTGTGCCATTCAGATGCCAGTATTATTGTGCCAGCCAATTTGCCCATTAAAAATACAGTGTTATTGTGCCAATAAGACGCCAATATTATTGTGCCAATCAGATGCCAGTATTATTGTGGCATTCAGGTGCCCCAGCCAATTTGCCCATTACGATGCCAGTATTATTTTGCCATTAAGATGCCAGTATTATTGTGCCGTTCAGATGCCAGTAATATTGTGCCATTAAGATGCCAGTATTATTGTGCAATTAAGATGCTGCAGCCAATTTGCCCATTAAGATGCCAGTATTATTTTGCCATTAAGATGCTAGTAATATTGTGCAATTCAGATGCTAATAATATTGTGCTATTCAGATGCTAGTAATATTGTGCCATTCAGATGCCAGTATTATTGTGGCACTAAGATGCCACAGCCAATTTGCTCATTAAGATGCCAATATTATTTTGCCATTTAGATGCCAGTAATATTGTGCCATTCAGATGCCAGTATTATTGTGCCATTCAGATACCAGAAATATTGTTCCACTCAGATGCCAGTAATATTGTGCTATTAAGATGCCACAGCCAATTTGTCTATTAAGATGCCACGGTTGGGTTTCCTATTAATATGTTAATGTTACAGTGCTTGTTTTATGGCACCCTCTTCCCCCCTTCCCCGGAACTCACCTCCTGGCTGCTCCGTGTTCCCGGACATCTCCTCCATGCAGTCTTCCCTTCCTATGATGTACTGTCAAATCCGGTGGAAATTATTTTTTTTTTTTTTTTTTGAATCTTTATTCTTTATTCCAAAGAAGTTTTTTCCCCCACATTCAATACATATACAAACAGAGAGAGGAGCATATAATACACAAATCCAATATGCAAAAAAATGGTTCAGGGAGCACAACCAGTAAACATATAAAGTGCACAAGGCAGCTATTGATGATGCTCATCTCATCTAAAGTGCAGGTAATCAAGGTTAGCAAGATCGGCCCGGAAAGTTATACCGCAATTCCCCGTAGTTAATTAGCTGATTTGCTATATCTTCTCCTATTTACCCTTAGTGGCTTTGGGTAAGGCCCTCATATTATATGGTGACCACGTAACCTCTCTCTCAACCTCCCTCTCTCTGTATATCACACAACATGAAACAGAAAATACAAAAAATAAAAAAAACAAACAGAAAGAAAGACAAAACAGAACACTGTGCATTGACATGGTGATCCAGGGCTGACCCCACCCCTATGTCAGCCCTTGGGTCAATCTTAAGATCTCTCACTGATACATGGGGTTGGTCGCTGATCACGGGAGCAGTCCCTGGAGGTTTCGATCTTGGGGCCTTTCAGCTCCCACTGTCTCAAGGTATGCTCTAAAACTCAAATGCTCAACTGGGGGCAATCATCTGAATCCATAGATCCCATTCCTCATTCTTTTCAGGGGAGCCAGATTGATATTTAATAATTCCTTTTTCCATCCTCATTTGATATAACAGTTGGGCTTCTACCTGCGTCAAACTAGGGACATGGGGCGATCTCCAGTTTCTTGCTAGAGCCAGTTTAGCCGCTAGTAAATTATGTACCATAAGATCTAATTTATGACTCTCCATTTTAGGAAAGTTTAAGTGAAGTAGGAAAACCTCCGGTTTAAAGGGGAGCTTCATCCCACTAAGTTCAAAGATCGTCTGATCAACAATCTCCCAAAATATCCTAATAGGTTCACACTTCCACCATATATGTGCCATATCGCCAATGTGAGTTCCACATCTCCAACACTCTTTAGGTTGATCCGGGTACTTTTTTTTTAACCGGGAAGGGACCAGATACCACCAATTCATTAGCCTAAACAGTAGTTCTACCAAACTCAGGGATCTTACTCGTTTATGGAGCGTCCGCAGGGCTCTTCTCCATTCATCCCGGGAGATCTCAAGAGCCAACTCTTTCTCCCATCTATTTAGGCCCAAAATTGGGAGGTTGTCTTCTTTAGTGTTTATCAGATCTATACATAGTGACAGTGTTCCCCTAGTTTTTTCCCTATCTAGAATATTCTTAATTCCAACGTCTATGGCTTTAGGGTCTCTATATAGATGGTTAATAAGGTAGCCTTTGATACGCAGGTAGGTAAACACTTCTGTTTTTAAAGGTCTATGGGATTCGGCTATTTCAGAGAAGGGTTTAATCCTTCCTTCCTTCAAAATGTCCTGAATATTAGTAAAGCCATTTTCTAGCCACCTAGTCATGCTTAGGTCCTCCATGTTATATGTTAACACTTCGGTTGGGAGAAAGGGTACCACCTTCCCCTCTAACCTATGTACTCTTTTAAATTTAGACCAGAAATCCATCAGATTTTGCAGAACTATGCTATTGTAATGTTCCCTATCCTTTTTTACCTTTTTTGTTCCCCAAAACAGGTCTGATAAGTCTTTGGTATTAGAAAGGTCCTGTTCTATACCATACCACTTCTCCTCTCGTGCTCCACTCTTTTGTGTAGTGAGAACATGAGCGAGCAGGTTGGCACTATACAGTTTATTTATATCTGGCATTGAAGCTCCCCCATCTTTTTTTTTTTTTTTAAGGCGTTGTAAACTTATTCGAGGCTTTTTCCCTTCCCAAACAAACTTATTAAACAGTGTTTGTATCAAAGAAAGCCAACTATTGGGAACGGTCAAAGGGATCATACGAAACATGTAAAGCCACTTTGGTACTATATATGATCGTAAGATATTAATTCGACCCCACCAGGAGAAAAACATCTTGGACCAGTCTCTAAGTTGTTTACTGGTTGTTTTCATAAGCAGCAGGAAGTTAGCTTCCACTATCCCCGAAGGTTCCTGGACTATCTCTATACCTAAATAATTCATACCTGCAGACCAAGTAAACGTATAATTATCTTTTAATGAAATTTCCATCTCAGGCGGTATATTACACATCATAGCCCGGGACTTACTCTCATTAAGCTTGTAACCCGATATCCTTGAGAAGGTAGACAGTTCCAATAGGACTTCTCTTAGGGAGTTGACCGGGTCTTCCAAAGTCAAAATGACATCATCTGCATACAGATTAATCTTTAGTTCTCCTGATGAGGATCTGAAGCCTCTTATGGCCCTATTCTCCCGGATATGTATAGCCAGGGATTCAATTGAGATGATATACAAGAGGGGAGAGAGTGGGCACCCCTGTCTTGTCCTGTTAGAGAGTGGGAACCATTCCGATGAAAAACCTCCCCCCAGAACCCTTGCTGAAGGGGAGGAGTACAGAGCCATAATCGAATTCAGTATTCTACCCGTCATTCCAAAAGCTTTCAGGGCCTCTCGAAGGAAACCCCACCCAACCCTGTCGAAGGCTTTTTCGGCATTAAGCGACAGGGCTAGGTGGGGTATACCTCTCCTGTGGACCGTGTCTAGTACATCTATCAGTCTTCTGATATTATTAGTCGACGACCTCCCCGAGACAAACCCTACCTGGTCCGGATGGATCAGAGATGGAACTAGTGATTTTAATCGGTTAGCCAATATAGAGCTGTATATCTTTATATCTGTGTTTAACAGAGAGATTGGGCGGTAGTTAGTTAAGAGATCCGGGGTTTTCCCCTCTTTCAGTATGGTTGTGATATTAGCTTGAAGCATCTCTGAGGGCGCCCTAGCCTCCTCTGCTATCTAGTTAAATGTCCTAGCCAGATCTTGTTTCAGGCTATCTTTAAAGATTTTTTAAAACAGGTTGTTAAATCCATCCGGACCTGGGGTCCTTCTCGGCTGTAAGGCATCTATTGATTTAAGCACTTCATCCTCTCTAATCGGTTCATTCAGTAAGGCATGTTGCTCCCTGTCTACTTGTGGATATGAGATCCGAGAGAAATATTCTCCCAGCTGATCTGTAGATGGTTGGTCAGGTAGGTTGTACAGAGTTCTATAAAAGTCCCTAAAAGCTGACCCTATTTTCTCCGGGGACAGTAGAAGCTCCCCCCGCATTCTAATAGAAGTCACCCTCCTTCTGGCATTACGTTTCTTTAATCTGTTTGACATCATGGTGTTTACTCTATTCCCTTCGTAATACCATCTCCTATTTAACTGATCCAGATTCCTGTTAACCCTTTCCAATAGGGCTTCATTGATAGCTGCCTCTGTTTGCTGTATCTTCCGTGTAGTCTCTAAATTAAAATTTTTAATGTTCTGCTCTGTAAGGGCGCGTCTAAATGCATATAGAGTTCTTCTAGACTTTTATTAAACTTCCTCTTTTCTCTGGTGACAATTGTAATCAGTTCCCCCCTCAGAACACATTTAAGTGTACACCAAACAATCGCTCTGGAGGTCCCTCTATCACTATTTTCGTTGAAAAAGTTTGCTGCTGATAGATCTTTTTGGACAGCAGGGAGCTGTTTAATCTCCAGTTAGACCTGCCCTGAGAGCCTCCGCCCCCAAGAGTCATGATCACCGCATTGTGGTCAGACCAGACCACCTGCTTAATATATATGTTTTTAACTATCTTTGTCAAGTATCTATCTCCAAAGATCATATCCAGTCTCGAATATGCTAAATGGGTTTTTGAGAAGCATGTAAAATCTGACTCTCGGGGGTGGAACACCCTCCATAAATCCAGAAGCTCAGAATCTCTAATAAGCTCCCTTAATCTCCTGGAATTGTTAATATCCTGCCTACTATTCCCATTCCCTCCGGCTATCCTCCTATCTTGATCAGCATTCATAGTACAGTTGAAATCCCCCAGGAGAATTAAGATTCCCTGCCTCACCCTATCGATCTTTAGTAATATCTTCCGTATATAGCGGACTTGGGCCTGTTTGGGAACATATAGATTAACTATTGTATGCAAAACATTGTTAATTTTACAGATCAGAAGCAGGTATCTGGCATCTGATCCCCTCTCAATATGCACCATCTCAACCTCTAGATCTTTGGAGAACATCACTGCCACTCCTCTTTTCTTTTTATCAGTTAATGAAGAGCCAAAGATCAATGGGTAATTCTTTGAGGCCATTCTTTGCTCATCTCCACATTTCCAGTGTGTCTCCTGCAATGCACATAGGTCTACTCTTTCCTGCCTCAGGAAGTTATGGACCAGGGATCTTTTTTGCGGCGAGTTAATACCCCGAGCATTTATAGTACATACTCTATACATATCTTCTAACTCCCCCCAGGACTGCTCCAGCGATGCGACCAAATCCAATGCACATTAAACAAGACAAAACATAGACTAATACGTGAAATCCCCCAAACCCCCCATCCCTAGGGCCTACCCCAAAAAGACCTCTCGGGAAATTGGCTGTGCACTCCATTATGAGATTTCCAGCCAACTATTGAGTCCGAATTACCGGACTCCTTGCTGGTGCCGTACCTAATCCCTAACCCTATTGCAGAGAGAAAGAGAGAGAAGGGAAAAAAATAAATAAATAAATAAATACACAAGTATAATATGCCTAAAATTGCGGCCTCCTTCAAATACGTCATAAAAACTTCCATCTATACAAACAATATCTATATTAAGAAGGATACAGAGGAGGAAAAAAAAAAAAAAACATTATCTCAAATATATGTGGGTAGATAGGTCGCAGTACCAAATAACTCTCATGCATAATAACATCAAACTTAAAATATCTATGTAGGTAAATAAGTTCCCCAATCCAGATATTAAACCTAGTGACTCAACCATCCCTTCCCCCCCGTCCTCCACTCAAAACTTATATACTATTCATACATTTTATCAAACCGTGAAATAGGGGATTTTCTACGTGTATTCAGATTAATACTTGGTGTGCTCACTTCCAATAAATCTACTACCTATAAATAACCTTAGGGCTATTCCCCAAGGAGTTAATCCTTATTTATCCTTTCTCATATAATCATAATCTTTGTGCTACCGTGCTAACAGGGGTATCGTGGCCCTCCCTCCCTCCACTCATTATCCC
The DNA here is from genome assembly GCA_036172795.1 of Pelodytes ibericus. Classification (NCBI taxonomy): domain Eukaryota; kingdom Metazoa; phylum Chordata; class Amphibia; order Anura; family Pelodytidae; genus Pelodytes; species Pelodytes ibericus. The sequence continues at coordinate 165,005,248 of CM069858.1, forward strand.
CCGTGGGAGAGAAAAGGAGGGGGAAAAAAAATTAAAAATCAATCAAATCAAAATGAATAAATAAATTGACCACTACACAATTATTGGAAATTATTTTTTACATTTTTTTATTCGGTCGCCGCATCCAGTGGATGCGGCTTTCCGGAAAGAAAAAAAAAAGTTTAAAGTGCGCGCAAGGGCAGGGAGCCCATTGGGAAGCTGCTTTTGGCCCACCAGGAGTAACTGGGCCCAGGGCAGCTGCCCAGTTTGTCCCAGGTTAAAGAAGGCCCTGCTACTGGTCACCACATACGCACAAGCATGTCCAGAAATGCAGTTCTTACGCATGCGCATGCATGAGATCCCTCAAATTGATAGCCTCACAAATTGGTTGGAGGGGGCATATGGGGAGCCCTTGTGGCTCAGCCAGCAAATTTTTTTTATCTAGTTTTAACCCATTCTGTGCTGTAGGCAGCACTTTCTATTTCCTACAGCACTGAACAGCTTATTGTGCAAATATCAACTGCACAATTAAGTTGGTTTTCCGGTAAATTAATGGGCAAAAACATATAAAATAAAGGTGATTTAAAAAAAAAAAATATATATATATATATATATATTGGGCAGACTAGATGGACCAAATGGTTCTGCCGACACATTCTATGTTTCTATGTTTGTGTGGTCATTTTTTAAACAGGTGATTTTATTGCACCTGTTAACTGCGTTAGTGGTGGTTATTGAATCAAAAATGCTTGTTAATTTACCGTTAATGGCAGTTTTTAACTTAATGTTGATTCCAGACCAATAAGTGTTAAACCTGATATAACCTCACAAAAACATGGGATCCAAGATTAGTACTTCCCTTTTTCATTTCGCATTAATTTGTCTATATTATTTACCAAATTATTTATTTTCATTGCTTTCAATATTTAGTTCTTTGTCTAAAACTATATATATATATCCCCTTCAATACTTGAATTACCTTAGTACAGACCATGTGGACTATTTCTAATGCCATAGTAATGTACAGAATTCAGTGGAGAAGTATAAGGTGGATTATTTGCTATGAGATTAGATGGAACACTGTAACTGTTGATTTCACATGTTCTACCTTTTCTTCTCTGCACATCCCCCCTGAAGTGGAGAACAATGGGGCTGGCTGTTTTGTGGGATAAGCTAAGTCTTGCAATTCTCACATACGTTCTTTGAACATTGTTTGAAGGAGCGATTTAGTCATTTGGTTTCCGTGGCAAATGTTAAATGAAGTCCTATTATGTGGCAGTTTTCCTGTGACATACCCATGCAACTAACGTGAGAAAACATCAGAACATGGCTTTCCTTTCTGTAAATTCCATGAAATATTAACACTGGGATTAGTCCAGTGCTAGCATGTAACGTGCTGAGTTTGCAGGTCAGAGAACATGAAATCCATGTGCAGACTTCCTTGTGACATGACTACATGAAGGATGAGATGGCGCATGTAAACAATTTTCTATTCAGATGATTATATCCACCTCCGCCTCCCCCACTCCATTTCTTTTTTTTTTATTACTCCCACATCCCCATCACCCACATTGCACACCCATGACGTGCCCCATCATTCACATAGCACACTCAGAACATGCGCATACACCCACATTACACACCCAGGACTTACCCCAGCACTGTAGGACATGTCCCATCACCCACATTGTACACACAGGACTTACCCCAGCACTGTAGGACATGCCCCATCACTCACATTGCACACACAGGACTTAACCCAGCACTGTAGGACATGACACATCACCCGTTATGCACACCCAGGACATGCCCCATCACCCACATTGGACCCTCCGGACTGTCACTTACCCACGGGACAGGCTATCAAACTTATTTCATACTTACTGTATGTGAAATGCACCTTTTTCATTATGAAAACAATTACTGGTCCTAGATTTACATTGGAAAGATTTGAGGAGATAGCAAGTGGACAAAACTGAAATGACAGATATTTATTTTTCCTGACTTTTACGTGATACAGCCTTTATCTAGATAAATATATTCGGACACTCCAGGTGGAACCACATGTAGATAACTGACACTTCTTCAGGATAACAAAATGTGTTTCACTGATTGTATGTATTAAATCAGCTACTAAGTTCACATTACAAACATGTGATAACCAATAAATAAATGTTAATGTAAAGACAAACACTATGTTATTAAATCATTTCCTAGCGGGCAACATCAACACTTACTACCTACTTTTTGGTTTTGTGTTTTACTTGCTCTCCCATCATAAAGATAATAAAAACAGTGCCAGTGGGACTCAAAGCGCTATACAGGTATAAATATATAAATGTATAAATGTATGATAGGAAATTAGCTGAAAAATTTAGATAAACGTTACATTTTAATAAAAAAATTTTATTGTCTCTAAAAATGGGGTCTTTCTGACTGAATGCAGCAGAGAGTTCCAGAGTGTGGGAGCAGCATGGCAAGATGCATGGGAGCCTGATTGTGTGCACACTCTGGGCACTGAAAGAAGCGATAGATGCACTGATCAAAGTTGGATGATCATAGCATTTTTGAGTAGCAGGGGCACTGTCTGATCTTGCTGCCCCAGTAATGGATGTTGATCTGTTGATGTTATGTTCTTAGGCATACATTATCTCTGATGTAAATAAATGAAAACAATATCTAAGTGTGGTGGTGCCAAATACAGACTATGGTTTGGTGCCATCTGAATGCCTGATGCAAACAGTGTTAGATTTCCAATAGCTCTATTCAATAGAATATACCGGATCTGAATTTTGTAAGGTGGCGGAAATCGGACTCAGTAAACGTTATCTGGTGGGACTGTACCCTGATTAAGCCAATTTGGAGAAAAGTAATAGAGGAATTGGGAAGGTTGGTTAAGGAGAAGATTGACGACGCACTGTCAACCATGCTTCTCCATCTCAACCTAGATAGATTTCCAAATACGAAACGGCAGTTGATAATGCATCTTGTGAGGGCCACCAAAGTGGTCATCTCTAGGTACTGGCGAAAGACAGACATTCCGATATGGAATCAAGTCCTAAACCAGCTTAAATATCAATATAACATGGAAAGAAGTATAGCATTGCAGTGGGGAAATATTGAATATTCTAATAATTATTGGTCTCCGTGGCTGGGCTCCCTGGTTTGAGGGTTCAACAAATTGCCATGCCTCTACATAGAGGGATTTGCATCCACTCGAACAAAAACTAAAGGTAAATCCTTCTAGTAATAATTAACTGCCTGTGCTTGCTCGGTGTCTGGTTCTGTTCTCGTCCCCGTCCGCATGTCTCTCTTTTTTTTTATGTTTTTTTATCTGTTTGTTTACCCCCAAGTCAGTGAGTCTACTTGTATGTAACTATTTCTATTTGTATATTTGAAACCGCTGATCTTAACAAAATGTGTTGCTTTCTTTTTGTCTTTTCTACCTTTTGAAAACTGGAAAAAATATGATATTAAAAAATATATATATATTATTGAACTTCAAATAAAGATTATCTACAGATGAAAAAAAAAAGATTTCCAATAGCTCTCCTTTACAAATACAATACTATTTAAATTCCAACTCATGAATTAGAACATGCAGTGGGGTATATTGCAGGATTCTTTAGGATTTTATATTGAAAACTATAAAATAATAAAGCATCACATCAGACATTTTTCATTTGATATGGGAGTATCTTCACATTCCACTTCACCCACTCTTCAGGGACCATAATGTTTTAAGATCCAAAACATGAAATCAGATACACAAGGAGCATCACTGAATGCCACATTGGCGTGACTGCAATATGGTTTGTGTAATAAAAATCTGTCTCCATGCATTTCAACACATAGACCACAAAGAACAGAACACAAAGCTACTCATTATACAAAAGGTCACACTTAGATAAGGCTTTGTATTTGTTCAACCTGAAAAAATAAATGTATTGTTAATATACTGCTCTTATGGGTAATAAAGGAGGTCTGGGTCTGCCAATCCTTGGTTTTGGATCGAGCAGGATATGATAGGGCCGATAGCATTGGAAAACAGCCTTTGGCTAAATAGATCTAAGACCCTTTCCTTAATTTCTGCCTCCGATAACAGCATATTGAAGGGCACGCTGGGCATTTGGCTCGCTTTTAAGCGGAGAGTAGGTTTATCAAACAAGATCATTAAAACCATCCCAGTTAATGTTAGTATGGATCTAATTGATGACATCTCCTTTAGTGAGTCCTTTAAAGAAAATAACTTGACCTTTGCTTATTTAATACAAGGCAACGGGACTAAACCATTAAAACAAGTAATGGAGGAATTGGGGCTCCATTGGAAAGAAGCCTTTGGTATATTAACCCCTTAAGGACAGAGCCTTTGAAACATTTTTGTCCTTTCTGGACAATGGCTATTTTAACATTTCTGTGCTGTTTGTGTTTAGCAGTAATTTTCTTCTTCGTCATTTGCTGTACCCACACATATTATATATTGGTTTTATCGGGACAAAAAGGGCTTTCTATGGATGCCATATTTTTGATCATATCTTATCATATTATTAAAAAAAAAAAAAAAATATGGTAAAAAAAAAAAAAAATACACAAATTTCCTGACTTTTATTTGAAACAACTTCTCCTCATCGACAATAGCGAACGAAAAAACATGCTAAATAGATTCTACTATTTCTCCTGAGTACAGGGATACCACCCATGCATAGGTTTGTTGGGTTGTTTGGGGGCTAAAATGCCAAATTTGTGAGGTGCAGTTTTTTGTTTTCCAACTTGAAATTTTTACATGCAGACAGCCTGCACCCATGTCCCATTTGGGACATATTTTAAACCAGCCAGTGTATTTTACCTCATCAACCGATATATTTTTTAAAAGTAGACACCCTAGGCTATCTCAAATGGTGGTATTTTAACACTTTCCATGCACTAATTCTACCACCAGCCTTTGTCAAAGTTTGTGGTAGTAATTTTTTTGTGTTTTTTTTTCACAAACCTTGTACTTCAGACATGAATTTACAGATTTTGGTATGTGTCACTGCCAAATAACACCCCAATAAGTGTTCAGCAACATCTCTTGAATACAGGGATACCCCCCATGCATAGGTTTGTTGGATTGTTTGGGGGGTAAAAGGCCAAATTTGGGAGGTGAAGTTTTTGGTTTTCCAAATTGAAATTTTGACATGCAGACTGCCTGCACCCATGTCCCATTTGGGACATATTTGAAACCAGCCAGTGTATTTTACCCCATCAACCCATATATTTTTTAAAAGTAGACACCCTACGCTATTTCAAATGGTGGTATTTTAACACTTTCCATGCACTAATTCTACCACCAGCCTTTGTCAAAGTTTGTGATAGTAATTTTTGTGTGTTTTTTTTTCACAAATATTGTATTTTAGACATAAATTCACAGATTTTGGTATGTGTCACTGCCAAACAATAACCCAATATGTGTTCAACAACATCTCCTGAGTACAGGGATACCACCCATGCATAGGTTTGTTGGGTTGTTTGGGGGCTAAAAGGGCCACATTGTGAAGGTGCGCATTTTCAACTTGGAATATTGACGTGTAGCCAGCCTGAGCCCATCTTTCATTTGGGACTTTTTTTAAAGTAGGACAGTGTATTTTACCCCAAAAAGTATATATTTTGTAAAAGTAGACACCCTAGGCTATTTTAAATGGTGTTATTTTAACACTTTCCATGCACCAATTCTACCACCAGCCTTTGTCAAAGTTTGTGGTAGTCATTTTATTGTGTATTTTTTCCCACATACATTGTACTTTAGACACAAATTCACATATTTCGGTATGTGTCACTGACAAACAATACCACAATATATGTTCAGCAACATCTTCCGAGCACAGGGATACCACCCATGCATAGCTTTGTCAGCTTTGTTGGGTGTTGAAAGGCTACATTTGAGAGGTGCGCTTTTTGATTTTCAAACTTGGAATTTGAACATGTAGAGCAAGGAAGGGGTTAATAGCTCTTATAAGAGCCTTTGTAGTACTGTACAAAAAAAATTAACCCCTAAAAATGCACAGACAAGAAAAAATGTTCTGCTGTGCAGTGATCAGTGGCAGGGAAGGGGTTAATACACTACACTATACAAAGGGTATGGCTTTTATAAAAGCCCTTGGGACTCACAATTTTTTAACATTTAATTTAATTTATTACAATTAAAAAATTATGTTATACAGATCTGTCTCTTTCCCTCACTAAAACTCAAGTGAGGAGAGGGAGGCAGATCCATATGGGTCAGAACAATATTTACGAACCAGACGAATGGTGATGCTCATCTGAGAAATCACCAAACCACCTTTGCCACTGATCGGCTGTTACTGATCGCTATACACGCGTTCAGACAGCTTCAAAAGGAATACACGTAATCCCCTAGTGGGTATAACTAACCCCTAGCGAGTCTGACAAAAAAAATGCTGATAGCAAAAAAAAATCCTTCTGCGACTAGATTGCTCCATATGCGCTGCTTAGGCAGTGACCATATGCACTGCTTAGGCAGTGACCATATGTGCTGCTTAGGAAGTGATATACGGCAAGGAAGGGGTTAATAGCTCTTAAAAGAGCCTTTGATATACTGTAATAAATCAAAGTAAAAAAAAAAATAACCCCTAAAAAAATGCACAGACAGCAAAAAATGTGCTGCTGTGTAAGATCACTGCGTACACAGCGATCAATTGCAGGGAAGGGGTTAAATTCTGGAAACGGCTTTTATAAAAGCCTTTGGGTCTCAATTCTATTAAATATATTATAATTAAAAACTTACATTATACAGCTCTGTCTCCCTCCCTCACTAAAACTCAAGTGAGAGGGAGGCAGATCTACACGGGTCAGATCAAATATTTACAAATATTGATCTAACCAGACGAATGGTGATGCTCATCTAAGCAAACGCCAACCCGCCTTTGTCACTTATCAGCTGTTACTGATCGCTAAACATGCGGTCAGACAGCTAAAAAAAATTTTTTTACATTAAACATAGTCCCCTAGCGGGTATAATAACACGTGACGGGTGTAATAAAAAAGTTAAAAAAAATGTAAAAATGCTTCTGCAGCAAGATTGCTGCATTTGCGTCAGATCGCTGCTTAGGCAGTGATCTACAGCAAGAAAGGCGTTAATCTCTCTTAAAAGAGCTTTTTTTATACTGTAATGAATTACAGTAAAAAAAAAATGAACCCCTAAAAAATGCACAGACAGCAAAAAATGTGCTGCTGTGTATGATCACTGCGTACACAGCGATCAATGGCAGGGAAGGGGTTAAATGGCTTTTATAAAAGCCCTTGGTGTTTAAAATTTTATTAAATATTTTTTTTATTATTTTATTTAATTTTTTTACTTTATCTGACCGCTGGTCGCTTTCTTTACTCAGTTTAGTGCATGACGTGCCAGGCACATCACCTGTCGGCAAGTCCACGGTTTGCCGTGACGTGCCTGGCACGTCATCTGTCGTTAAGGGGTTAAGGCTCCTCCACTTTACAAGGAAGCAGGTGGTTAGGCCTAAAGAAGAACCAGGGCTGCCTTTACTGGAAAAAATATTTGAGAACAACCCCAAAAGGGGCAGATTGAAGAATTGGTGCCATCTGTTAGACAACCTTAATCCTAGTACTTCGCCAAAGGCCTGGGGCAAATGGATAACAGATCTTAAGATGGAGGGAGAGAAAGAGCTATGGGAAAAGGGATGGGTTCATACAAAACAAGCTACTCACTGTATCAATATACAGGAGATGCAGTTTAGGCTGTTTTTTAGATGGTATTGGGTCCCTCTATCTCTGAACAAATTTGATAAATCGCAAACCCCCCAGTGCTGGAGATGTCAGAGCAAAGAGGGGAGCTATGCCCACATCTGGTGGGAGTGTAGAGGAGTTGAGGAGACATGGAGAGAGATCTTTCAGGTTCTATCTTCCCTCTTCAATCGCAACTTACCTATGCGTGCAGATCAGGCTCTCCTCCACTGTAATATGGAAGACTTTTATGGGGATGGCAGAAAATTAACTATTCAACTATTTTTGGCAATGAAAAGGTGCATTGGCCAGAAATGGAAAAAAAACCGACAAGATTGGATGGGGAATTGTAAGGGACACCATGAATCACTTTGGTGAGATGGAGAAGGGATATTTCATAAACAATAAACGACTTCCGGCATATTACAAAATTTGGCAGCCCTGGTGGAACCAGTTCCCCCCATAGGGCCCTCCCTCAGAATAAATAGATTGAAAAAGTTTAAAGGCTACACCCGCTAAGAACCAAACAAAGCTGAGATACGATCAACCTCGAACTATCCCTGGCATAGGTGTGTAATTGTAAATGTATGTTTGAATGTTTAATGTTTAACTTATTTCACTTGCCGGTATATGGGAATACGGTCGCCCTAAAACACGAGGGTAACGTTTAACCGCAGAACTCCCAACAAGATCATATGAGGGAGAGAGATCCCAGGGTGACAGATAAATTAGAAAAGAAATAGTAGGCAAAGACATAATGACACAATGATGGCAAATCAACTCTTGTGAGTATCTAAGACAAACTCGCGCTACTGAGTGTCAAAAAAAATAAATAAAAAATATATACTGCTCTTATGGTGTGTAGCATATATAATGTATATTGCTATTATCATAAATTATTTAATTAGTGCCAACAGCAGTGTTAAGAATAAGCTGACTTCAGAGTTATTAATGAAGCATTAATGCTGTAACTTGCAAAATAACTGGTACATTACTATGAGTAGCCAAAATTCATTTCACCATAGCAATGTAAGCACACGAAGATCCCTTAGCACTTTAACCTGTGACCAGTGACGTTGCTAGGGGTGGGCTTCTGGGGCTATAGCCCTGAATCCCCAGAGCATAGCCCCAAATGGGGACCCTCGGGGCTACTTTAGCCCCGAGACTCCAGGGTTATCATTGTAAAAAAAAAAAAAAAATCCCCGGCAGAGCTTTGCTCAATCTGCAGTGACCTCCTAGCCATACTGAGCACAGTGAGATAGGTCAGGATTGTCTGCTCGCTGTATGTCAGGTAGCATCGGCAAAAGAGCCTGAATGTCAGTGTTCTGCAACTGCAGACACCGTTTGAAATGTCCTCCGCCCTGCAAATAGAGGTAACGGAGTGTGTGAGAAAGAGAGAGAGAGACAGAGTGTGTGAGAGAGAGAATTTTTTTTCTATACCAGCCCCATAGCACATCTTTATACCAGCCCCATAGCATAATTTATTATTTTGTTCATAAAAAGGAAAATGCATTTTAACTGCACATCTGAATAGTGTATTATTTATAGAGAGATGTATAGACATATATCCTTGTTTAGGGCAATATATAGCCCCAGTTTGTACACAAGGTTATACCCTACACAATGCCCTAATATATAATCCATGCACAGGGCAGTACATAGGCCCCAGTATGTACACAAAGTTATATGAATTGCCCTGTGCAGAGGTAAATATAAAGGCAGTGTGTGAAACATATAATTGTTTACATACTGAGGGCATATATATTGCAGGGATGGATATATATCAGTGCAGTGTGTGAGATATAACCTTGCCGCAAAGAACCGTCCCATCCCTGTACATACTGGGTGGATTGATTGATGTACCCCAGCTCCCAGATTGCACTCAAAGGGCTTTCCCCAACACTCAGGTTGCCCTTGCAATATTTATCACAGTACTCAGATTGCCCTCACAGGACTTGACCCAGCACAGATATTGCACTCACAAGACTTGACCCAGTACCCAGGATTTACTCCAGCACCGAGATTGCCCTTACAGGGGTGGATCCAGAGTCTGTTTTTGTGAAGGGGACTGCCTATGTCTGTCTGTATTTTCCTCTCCCCATGAGTGTAGTCTCTCTCTTGCTCTTTCATCTCCTTTCATCTCTCCAGTGTCTCTCACTCATTAATTTCTGTAGTGTCTTTCGCTCTCTCATTTCTGCAGTGTCTTTCTCTCTCATTTCTGTAGTGTCTCTCTCATTTCTGTAGTGTCTCTCTCTCTCTCATTTCTGTAGTGTCTCTATCGCTCATTTCTGTAGTGTCTCTATCTCATTGCTGTAGTGTCTCCATCTCTCCCTTCGTAGTATGTCTCTCACTCCCCTTGTAGTGTGTCTTTAGCTCCCCCTGTAGTGTGTATTTCTCTCTTGCTCCCCCTGTAGTGTCTCTCTCTTTCTCTTGCTTCCCCTGTACTGTTTGTCTCTCTCTCCCCCTCAGGGCTGGTGCAAGGATTTTCGTCTACACATGTGAAGGTGCATTTTGGTGCCCCCTCCTCTGACCTGCCACGCCTCCCACACCACCAACCCTCCATACATTTTACATATATAAAAGTATAATGTATAGTGTGGAAATATGCCATTTAATATGCCAGGATTTTGCCCCTCAATATGCCAGGATTTAGCCATTTAATATGCCAGGATATTGCCATTTAATATGCCAGGATTTTGTTCCCCAATATGCCAGGATTTTGCCCTTGAATATACCAGGATTGTTCCCCTCAGTATGCTCGTTATGCACCACCCTCCTCCCCCTTTCCCTAGTACTTACCTCCTTGCTGCTGTCTCCCGGTGCTCTGCAGGTCCGCGGCTGTGAGGGAAGCATTGTGCTCTCCCCTCCAGCCGGGCAGCTTCAATAAAGTTTGGTTAAACAAAAAATTCGACCAGAGTAACTCCAGTCGCATTTTTTTTAAATCAAACTTTATTGAAGCCGTGCGGCTGGAGGGGAGTGCACAACGCTTCCCTCAAAGCTGCAGACCGGCTAAACCCCTTTATAGCGGGCCTCTTGTAGCGGCTGCCTGTGCTGCCTTAGGGTAGCGCCGGTCCTGCTCCCCCTGTAATGTCTCCTCTCTCCCTCTAGTAATGTATCCTTCTCTCCCCCCCGTAATGTCTCTTTTTTCTTCCCCCCTGTAATGTCTCCTTTTCCTCCTGCACCCCTGCTCCGTACCCTGTAATGTACCCCTGCCCCGTTCCCTGTAATGTCTACTTCTCCCACTAATGTCTCTGTCTCCCTCCCCCGACCCCCTGCCCCCATGCCGGAAACTCTGCTCATTTGCCCTCCCCCGGGAAACATCCGGCATCAGTGGTTGTTCGCTGGAATGTTTTAAAGCGGCAGCGCCACATGTATGTTCCAGCGGCCCCAGGGCAGACGGTATTTTTCCCGGTATCCCGGAGGGCCAGTCCTGCCCTGATAATGGGTCTTGATGTTCTAAATTTTAGCAAAACAAAAACTAAAGATCTAAAAATAAATATGAATAGAACAGTCTGACACTGGAGTTGTACATCCCATTCTACTGATAATGGTCCACAGCTGTCAGGAAAGAGAGGATTTAGGAAATCCTTGGGCCTACAGTTTAGACAGATTAACCTAGTTCAAAGAAGTAAGGAGTAGTTAATTCAATGTTCATTTTATATTTTTTTCTTCCTTCTTTCATGAATTACACTGCACATATTTATGATCCTGTTCTCGGCTAGCAAAAGCTATTTTTATCTATTCTTAAAAGTATGTTTTACTTTATATAGTGGAGCAGCTTTGGGACAGTTTTAGTCCACTGTACACCTACAATATTAGAAAAAATAATAATAATACATACATATTAGTAGCCTTGGAACTAGGAGAAGTGATTAGGTCACACTGCTTTGCTAGCTCTTATGGGAGTGTGGAATTGGAACAAAGTGTCATAAATCTAGCCTAAAACTTTATGTAATTACAGATTTTATGTCAGCTCCAGTACCAAATGATCACTCAGTGCTTTTAGAATATCTCTGGCAAGTATGGGGTATTATTGATATAGGCATAGATATGTTTAACCCATTTGTGTTAATCATTCATGAGTATTTGGAAATGGACTTTGAATTGGGAAATGATAATTCTATTTACCTACTTATTAAACACTGAAAGAAGAGGGTGTGTAACTCATGGCAATTGCATGTGCTACCTATCTGGTATGTACTAAAAAGGATTTTAGAGTACAATTATGCTCATACATGGGAGCACAAGTGAGAGCAGAATTGCACTGCAGGATGGGATGTTGTCATAGTAGATTACATTACATTACATTAACATTTATTTGTACAGCGCCACCAATTCTCGAAGTGCTTGGTACAGAGCAAAGAAAGGAACTACATCCTAATTTAGACACAATTAAGGGATTGAAGAGGTCAGAGATGTGCTTCTACATAAATAAGTGTGCACTACACTGGTTTTTATCCACATATTAATAAATAAAGATGAACACTTTTATCTTGCGAACTGCGTTGCGTGAGATGCCAAAATGGAATTGTTCGGGGGTAGAGTCTGGCAAGCCAGAGAATCTAGGAGCAGAGTCGTGTCCAGCATGTAGAGCCGCAACGCTCCCCTGAGCTTTTAATCTATGTGCAGTTCCCGAAAAAGGATACTGTTCAGGAATAGTTGATGTTAGTTTATTTTCACTGAGTTTACTACACCCCCTCTTTTTACAAAAATATTCGATTTTTAATAATTTGTAATAGAAGTTATTTTTTTATGACTCTTTTTGTAATTTGTAGCTTACATGCATATAACTCACAAACACAACATTTATTAATATGATGACCCAAATGTATTTCAATTAAAAACATCTCTGTTATTCTGCAAGTTATGCTTTTATTGTATGCCATAGTTTCTATGATATTGGTATTTGGAACTGGATTATAATTAAGTTCAATACATTGATCCTAAAGTGACCTCTAGCATAGAAGGATTTCATTTAAACTTGTATTCTCTTTTACACCCTTGTTTATGGCATTGCATCATTAGATATACATGGTTGAGATATATGGGTGTGTATTTTTTTTACATATTGCAGAATATATCATTTTGTTTTAATTGCTGAAAAACTCAAGTTAGGGAGGAAACCCTTATCCCCTGATACAATGAATTCCCCAGTACAGTGAACTTTTCCTACAGCTAACAGATGTTCATTGTAGGGAAGGGTTCCATAATATCCTAGAACATTGATCTACAATATAGTCTTAAAACATAAGAAAGAAGAACAATACACAGAGGGGTGCATTTAATAAATTCACATGACATTGGCTGTTAATGCAATGGTTTTACACCTTTGTATTTAATACCTTAATTTGTCTGAATTTCAGATAATTTACCAAACTGTAAATTGAGCTGGTAATTTGCTCATAACAAAAACTGCTGATGTAACCATCAAAGTAACTAGTGATGTCAATATGTAATGTAATATTTGGATTAGCAGGTTAGAGTCCAGGTACTGGTTTGATGGTTCTACCTTAGTAGATGTTCCAGGTGACATAATTTAGGGACAAAGGGGGGAATTTTGAAAGCACATTCTAAGGTACAACCAGGACATGAGAGTTCAAGCAAGGTCTTACGGTAAAGCCAAGTCAGTATCTGGAGTCAAACAGCAACAGGATCATCACAACTAGGCCAGTTAGGAGATTTCTTCATCACAGGAAGCTGGCAGGAGGGGGTTTATGTAACCAGAGCACCTGTGACTGGAGTTCCTTTTATGTACTGGAATAGTTCTGGACAGGGCCGGCCTTAAGTGTCCCGGCGCCTTGTGCGGGCTTCCCCTGTGGCGCCCACCCCCCTCTTTTTCACCCCCCCCCCTTCCCCGTCTTTTTCACCCCTCTATGTATGTGTCCCTTACCTCTTCCTTGCCATGTCTGTCTCTCTCTAACTCCCCCATACCTGTTTTCTCTCTCTCTCCCTCTGTTCTGTCCCTCTCCTCCCCTTCCTCTGTTCTGTCTCTCTCCCCCTTTCCCCCTGTTCTGTCTCCCCCCCCCCCGCCCCTGTTCTGTCTAACCCCCCCCCCCCCCCCCCCGTTTGGTCTCTCTCCCCCCCCCCTCCCCCTGTTCTGTCTCTCTCTCTCTCCCCCTCCCCTTGTTCTGTCTCTCTCTCCCCCCTCCCCCTGTTCTGTCTCTCTCCCCCCTCCCCTGTTCTGTCTCTCTCTCTCCCCCTCCCCCTGTTCTGTCTCTCTCCCCCCTCCCCCTGTTCTGTCTCTCTCCCCCCTGCCCCTGTTCTGCCTCTCTCCCCATGCTTAATGCAGGCTTGGGGAGCCCAGCAGCACTTTCTTTTGCTGCCTGCAGCTTCCCGTGAAGCAGACGCTGCTCTGCTTCACAGGGTGGGGGCGGAGCTACACCTCTCAGCCGGTTAGTGCCGCCCCCTCCCCGGATCCACAACTTTGCATTGTGGGAAAGGAACCTCCCACCAAACAGTGTTTGGCAGAGGTTCCCCAACACAAATCAGGATCTTTACAACTTGTTATATATAGGCTGCGCCGTCGTAGCCAAAATCAATGTATTTGGCGTACATAGCGCAACTCCTGAAATTTGTCCAGGGTGTCTGCTTTATACCTTGGCGCACACGCCCATTGAGCCAGTATTTGGTGCAATCTGCGTGTGCGTCGTGCTTACACATGACCCCCATTGTACTGGAGTCAAGAAGGATATGTTTTACCTTTGAGATGAAATTATAAATAGTTATGAAAGTTTTACATTGGATTATTTATCTTCGGGATCAACAAATACAGGTTTGTTTAAAGGTTGAACCTGATGGTCTACTTGTCTTTTGTTAAATTTAAAGTGAAAGACCATTTGGAGGATCAAAGTGTCATGTTCTATTTGAGCATTGTTTTTATCATTTACAGACACATTTGGTGTTTTGGATTGTGCTACACTTTTCATGAGATTTTTACCTGATTACGTTAATATGTATTAGAACCAACTGCTTTTGCTTTACAGCTTTAAAAAAAACAATTCAGTCATTTCCTATGTAAAACCAAAATTACTGCACTTTAAACCATTACTACATAAGACTTGCAGCTCTTAAAGTCATTAGTGGACCTTCCATTCACAATAAGAGAATCAGGTAACTATATAGAGTTGGTGTTCGTGAGACAAGTGCCCTTTCAATGCAGGGGTAGAAAAATCTCTGGGATGCTCTATACTTTAGTAAAGAACAAGTTAAAATGGTCTGCTAAGCAGATGGAGAATATTATTTTGCCAACAATTGTTACTCATTTGGAAGCAATGCAACAGTACATTCCAAAATTTAAGAATGAGCAAAATAATCCCACCAAGTTCTTGGTTATGACACTTAAGCAAAAATATAAAGAGATAAAGTATTTTATAATGTACCAATGTACACCATTTGGACAAAAGTATTGGGACAGACCATGTAAATACTGCAGTCAGGTGTTTCAGTCATGTCCATTGCCAAAGGTGTATAAAATCAAGCACCTAGCCGTGCAATCTACATGCTCAGCGTGGCACTATGATAGGATGCCACCTCTGCAATAAGTCAGTTAAAATATGTCATCCCTGTTAAATATTCCACAGTCAGCTGTAATTACTGAGGTGCATGGTGAGTAAAAGTCACCAGTGCTTTGCTGATTCCATAGCTGAAGAGTTGCTTCCACTTCCACATCTTCATGGGATGGGTTTGCATGAACGAGTAGCTGCATGCAAGCCATAACCAAGTAAAATGATGAGGGAGTCACAGGGGCTCCCACAATGCCCTCCACCTCCCCCCCAAATAACCCCCCCCCCCTGAGGCCAGCAGCCTCCCCTTGACCGGAATAAATAAAATAAATGTGGCCCCTAATGACTTTAAGGCTATCGCAATGTCCGTGGTCACTATGATAAAATCAATCATGGCAAGTGGGATATGCCTGCATCCTCCATTAATAAATAATTATGCCCCCCAGGTGGCCCTCAATATAATAACTGGCCCATGGCCTTTATATAAATAAAATAATGGCCCTGATTCAAATAAATTATATTTCCCCACCACCACATTTGTGCCAGTGGCTGGCCAAATTCCCTGGCCCAATAAATAAATATAATTTATTTAAATCTGGGTTTCGCCAGCCCCCAGCGCCAGGGATGCCATTATTTTATTGATATTAGGGCCACGTGGATTGCTCCAATGGGCAATTATTTTAGTGAGGGCTGCAGGCATTCTTCGGCCTGTGGCCCCAGGCGTGTCATGATTTATTTTATTATAATGACCGTGGGCAACACATTAACTTATGCCTACCTTAGCAATCGGCATTGAGTCAACTGCAATGACTCTAGAAAGACACATTTATTGACCTGAATCTACTATCAGCTTGGATGAAATCATCACTGTAGGATACAGAGACATACGAATATGTAAGTCATCAGCGTGCAGCTGTTCTTGATGAGTCCAGAGAATTATATGGATTGTAATGTATGATGTCTATTCAGTCAACTCCCTGACTATTGACTAAAGTACAAACTGAATCCTGTTCCCTTCAATTAGTCATAAAAATGTGTGAAGATCCAAGGGAGTTAAAATGTTCTGTATCTGGACACAATCCCTTTGAGTTCCCCTGGGATCCCCTTGCTGATACCAAACGTTTTGCCAAGATTACTTTTGTGGTCCTAAAGAAACTAGCTTAAACCACCTAGATGTTTAGGCTTGAAAGAAGTGTAGGGTAACATCATGTGGCCTAAAAAAATCATGTGCATTGTTTGAACCATCCACTTTACATAACTGTTATTGTCAGTCTTACTTTACTGTACTGCTAAAAGCAACGGTCCTACTAATTAGCTTATACTGTTGAGAATTACTTATTTACTTTATGTGTTAATTTGTATACCAATTAAGCATCACATTTACTTGGATTGTTCAAAAATAGATTAAGAGTAATTGATGATATAAAATGCTCACCATGCCCAAAGGACAGAGGGAGTGTAGATTTTCTTTTCTTATTTCATAACACAGCCATACTGTCCCATTACTTCTCTTTCTGGCTACCATCACCCACAGCAGAGGGTCCCATGAAACTGTGTCATCCTTGGATTATGACTGAATTTGGCTTTGTTCATCCGGATCTTCATTCAAAGCTTTCATGTAAACCATTATATTGCATAATAAATTGTGCTATTACTTTGATAATACTGATCTGAGTTCTCCGGTATTTTGAGGTTTCTTGGGAGTGTTACTCTATGTAGATTCATCATTCATTCATGAAGACCTGGCTGCTGGGAATGGTATCAACAGAAAAAAAACAATCGGACTCCAGGCGCACAGCTTGCCTGTGCCATCCTTGTCCCACAAACAGCTTACGTGTGTAATCCTTGTACCCAGATTAGTTTGCCTGTATCAGCCCTGCCACCCAAATAGCTTACCAGTGCCATTAGTGTCCCCCCCAAATAGCTTACTAGTGCCATACTTTTCAACCAAACAGCTTACCAGTGCCACTTGTCCCCCAAACAGCTTCCCAGTACCAGTGTCCCCCAAACAGCTTACTAGTGCCATCCTTGTCCCCCAAACAGCTTACCAGTGCAATTCTTGTCCCCTAAACAGCTTACAATTGCCATCCTTGTCCCCAAAAATAGCTTACTAGTGCCACATTTTGTCCCCCAAACAGCTTACCAGTGCCGTCCTTATGCCGCAAACATCCTACCAGTGACATCCATCCAGGCTGCTGAGTGTAACACAGAGCTTGCACTTAACGACAGGTAGTAGCACACAGGAGACTGTAGCACAATGTCAAGGGAGGTGCCAATAGGAGTAGTGAGGAATAGCCAGGGAAAATACACAAATCAGGTAGTTAGACAATCCAGGAAATATCATAGGACCATAGTCAGACGAGCCGGAGTCATAAACAAGAAAATCATAGTAAACTCCAAAAATGCAGGATACACAAAAACAACAAACGGGAGCATAACAGCTGAGATGATGGGCATTTTTACATGCCATCCACAGAGGAGACCTGGAATAGCAGTAAGAGGCTGTTGGAGCGAGTATCAGCCTGATTCACAGGGAAACATAGAGGCAGCCATTTAAAGGACAAACTGTCATGTATCTTAGAAAGTACATGCCAGTTCATACTGAGACCATTGGACCATCATTGCACTATCACAGGCACCATAGCAGTATAATGTGGTTTAACATCGGAAATTGTCTGTGGGCTTAACCAGGGGTGTCTATAGGAGAATTCATAAGAAACAACACAATATGTGCAGATACACACTTTATATAGGCATAGATCCCTTTGAGATTTATGGACAGCATTTTTATGTGTATAAGGTGTAAAGACTCAGAGAACAGGAGAAAGAGAAAAACAGGGGAAAGAAATCTTCCAAATTGTGTATGAGATGGAGATTACAACTGCATCTCATATGGACAGATGTTTGAGCGAAGTATGGATGTAAGTAAATAATTATACAGATAATTAACCCTTAACCGGCAACAGGAATGTGAAACATGCAGCAGAGAAATGTGACGTGTAATTCCACAAATGTAAAGAAGATTAATCAAACAGCCGCTGCTGTAAACACTGTACTAAAATTCAGTCCATGTTAGGGATTGAGAGGCGATCCCTCCCAGTTTGATATGTAAGATATACTCCAAGAAAGTATTAAGACTATACATCTAAACACAATTTGGCCCCTCCTGCAACAGCACACACTTTGCCAAGTACAAGGGTAGCCAGTGATCCAGATGCTAAGGCGTGGGAAATTTCTTTGCAATGACAAAATACAGCTTGTCTTAATGATGATTGTGGATCTGTGAAACAAACAGTCCTATCTAAGTGTAAGAAAGCACATATGGCTATTGTTTGTTTTAGTTAAATAATACAGTCGGCATATTTTAAGCTAAAAAATGTGCATTTCTTTTAAACACTTGTACTTAAATATGTTGTTAGTTTGTGCAACAAATATTTTCATAATGTTTGCAAGTTTGAAACAGACGTACAGAGATTGCATGCAAAGAGATTAGAGTACTTCATTTCATTTTATGAGCTTATCTGCAGCTGTATTAGTACAGCTTTGCTGTACGACTGGCTAACTGTAACCTTCAGTATAGCAAATGTTAGAATTAAGAAGGGGGATATGTCAGGCTCAAACATTCAGCATGATATGGAATGCTCATCCAGGCTGATTATTCTGTATCCAGTTTCTCCTTGTCTCTCTCGCTCTCTCTCTGTGCTTTCTTGCTTGCTGTGTCCCCTTATGCGCAGGGCCGGCGCTACCGTAAGGCAGCACAGGCGGCTGCCTTAGGGCGCACCAATGGGGGGGCGGGAAAATCGCCCGCTCCCCCAGACCCCAGTACTTACCTCCATGCCGCTGTTCAGATCCGTGGCTGAGAGGGAAGCGCTGTGCGCTCCCCTCAGGCCGTGCGCATTCAATAAAGTGTGTTGAAACTTTTTTTTTCAACACACTTTATTGAATGCGCACGGCCTGAGGGGAGCTCACAACGCTTCCCTCTCAGCCACGGACATGAACAGCGGCATGGAGGTAAGTACTGGGGTCTGGGTAAGGGGGGAAGAGGGAGGTATAACGAGCAATTCCTGGGCATCTGGCTGGCATAATATTCCTGGGCATCTAACTGGCATAATATTCCTGGGCATCTAACTGGCATAATATTCCTGGGCATCTAACTGGCATAATATTCCTGGGCATCTGACTGGCACAATATTCCTGGGCATCTAACTGGCATAATATTCCTGGGAATCTGACTGGCATAATATTCCTGGGCATCTAACTGGCATAATATTCCTGGGAATCTCACTGGCATAATATTCCTGGGCATCTGACTGGCATAATATTCCTGGGAATCTAACTGGCATAATATTCCTGGGAATCTGACTGGCATAATATTCCTGGGCATCTAACTGGCATAATATTCCTGGGCATCTAACTGGCATAATATTCCTGGGAATCTGACTGGCATAATATTCCTGGGCATCTGACTGGCATAATATTCCTGGGCATCTAACTGGCATAATATTCCTGGGCATCTAACTGGCATAATATTCCTGGGAATCTGACTGGCATAATATTCCTGGGCATCTGACTGGCATAATATTCCTGGGCATCTAACTGGCATAATATTCCTGGGAATCTGACTGGCATAATATTCCTGGGCATCTAACTGGCATAATATTCCTGGGCATCTAACTGGCATAATATTCCTGGGCATCTGAATGGCATAATATTCCTGGGCATCTGAATGGCATAATATTCCTGGGCATCTGAATGGCATAATATTACTGGGCATCTGACTGGCACACTATTCCTGGGCTCTGACTGGCATAATATTACTGGGCTCTGACTGGCATAATGTTCATGGGCATCTGAATGGCATAATATTCCTGGGCGTCTGAATGGCATATTCCTGGGCATCTGAATGGCATAATATTCCTGGGCATCTGAATGGCATAATATTACTGGGCTCTGACTGGCATAATGTTCCTGGGCATCTGACTGGCATAATATTACTGGGCTCTGACTGGCATAATATTCCCATTGAAATACTGGTAAGTTTGTTGATTTAACTTTACTTCATTTTAAATATTGTATTTGTTCCCATTTTGTTTCTTCACTTCAAAATAAGATATATTCAGTGTGCATAGGAATTTGTTCATAGTTTTTGTTTTTACTATAGTCCGGCCCTCCAACGGTCTGAGGGACAGTGAACTGGCCCCCTGTTTAAAAAGTTTAAGGACCCCTGGGCTAAATACTGGCATATTGAGTGGCAAAATAGTGTGTCTCCGGTTATGTGTGAATTGGTGTAACTGTGTGTGTGTGTAAGTGGTAAGGGTGTCTGTGTGTGTGACTGCAAGGGTGTCTTTGTGTTTAAGGGTTTCAGTGTGTGACACATTTAGAGCATGCGAGTTGAATATTTAGATGTATTTATTTTCTACACTATACATTATTCATATATATATATATATATCTATATATATATAGATATATATATATATATATATATATATATATAATGTAAGGAGGCTTAATGGTGTGGGAGGCGTGGCGGATCAGAGCAGGGGGGCACCAAAATGCACCTTCGCCTGTGTAGACGAAAATCCTTGCACCGGCCCTGCTTATGCGTGCTGTGTCCCCTTCATATTATGCTTTATGCTTGCTTTTGCCCTATGCTGGTTTTGCTATGTTCCTTCCTTTGATACGTTTCTGGTTTTCCTTTTACCTTATTTCTCTACTCCTATAGAATGTACCCCACCTATCGAGCTGATCCTGCCCTGAGTATCTGAAAAAGAGATGACTTCCTTTGCCTGGATCCCTGCTTCCTGAGGAAGTCAAGAGGATTTCACTGGTATGGTCTATTGCTTCTTGAAGAAGTCACTCTGAGAATCTTTCTGTTGGTCTTGGGAAGGGGGTCTGTTTCTCAAATATGCTGGTCCCTGGGTCTCTCCTGTGTCTGCTGCCTGGCTATTGATTCTCAGACTATTTTTCTATGTTGCTGATTGTACCTTGCCCTCTGACCCAGACTGTACCTTGACTAGGTTCTCGTGTCATCACTTCTGAAAAAAAGTGTTTGCCTTATCCCCTATCATTTTGTTCAGTGGTGCTTGCAAGCTCGCCTACTCTTTTACCTGCTCCATTCAGAAACCTTACAATGGCATATATAAACTGTTAGCAGAACTGCAAACAAATGCATATACAAAGAGAAAAAATTTGAAATGTGTCCATGGGGACCCAGGGAAGGGCTGGCAATTTTTGACAAATAAAGGACAGAGAATGATAGTCAAACATGGCAAGTGGATAGAAAGTTTGTCACACTGGTGCCTATAGATGTGAAAAGTGGGTTAGAGAGAAGCCCAGGGGCCAATTGCAACCTTAATCATCTTGCAATTTTGCTAGCCCTCCCCTGAAAAGATGAGCTGAACATTTCATCTCACCAGTTTAGCTACAAATTATTCAGGGACAAACCTGGTGAGCTTCCTTAGCAGGGGAAACACCAGGTTTGTCCCTGCAGAACGTATAGCTATAATATTGAGAGGAAATCCTTTCTCGCCTCAACTCACCTTGAATGTTTTTTTAAATTAATTTTCCTACAAAAAATTCCTTTTGACTTGTGTACACTGTTTTGAGCAAAGGAGTAATATGGTCATCATTCACCTTATTTCCTACAATCACCTGGATGGCTTTATGTGTGGATAAAGGCCAAAGTATGTCTTCAAGTCACAAGGTCCGCTGCCAACTCACCAGGTTTGTCCCTACACAAGATATAGCTAAACTGGTGAGATGAAAGGTCCATCTCACCTGCAACTCACATTGTAATGAGCAGTCTCCAATTTATGATATTACAGTGCGGCACCAAATGCTGCTACTGAGTATATGTAATTTGCATATGCTAATGGTTACCATAAGACACCAATCCCAAGTTGTTTAAAATCTTTCTCATTTAATCAATAAATGTAATGGTAAATGTGCCAATGCAATATATATTTATTAATTTCATGTGTTTTTATCATATTTTTAACGTTATATAGTGGACAAGTTTCATTAATGATCTAGCAGGAGGCATTAAAAACCATATCTCAGTGTTTACAGGTTGAGGGATTGGTCAAGCAAGTGGCAGATAAGATCAACATAGATAAATGCAATGTTTTGCATTTTTAAAGTAAACTGATAAATTAAATAGACTTGCATATTGAGGTCATTAAATATAAAGGATTTGAGAATATAAATTGCGGAGAAAAGTCATTTTGCAGCTGCAATGTTTAGTAGATATTACTATAAATAGTTGTATTGAGTCTTGGGTACTGAATGTTATTTTGCCTATTTAGAAAACAATGGTAAACTCCATGTGCTGTGAAATGTTGGGCATCGTTTCTCAAAGATAAATAAAGGGAAGATTTTCACTAGAACGCTAGAAATGATTACACTAGATCTGTGGATCCGTACTTGAATAGGCTGTACAAGATGCACATTCAGAATTATATACTAAGACATGAAGAAAGATTTTTACATTAAAACCACTTTGCCTAGCAGGATTGGAATTGTGCTTAAAATTATAATCCAATTGTATTAATAAATGTTTGAAGCAATGGTGAAACAGTTTGAACCTAAGAGCAAATCAGACATGCGTGGCCCTTGTTATTGTCCACAAGTGTTAAAACCTAGAATCTGGATGTGTATTCTGGAAAAGGCCTATAAATGCATAATATACTAGTGCCCATTCCCTTTCTAAACTAGAGCACCTAGAAACTTTCCTCTGATCGCTAATCCCTTTATTTACACTTTTTGGTTTTGCATATTCACTTTTGCCAGATTGGGAAAAGTCAACATATGTTTAGTCTGGATTTGTTTGTTTCCCTTTTCTATGAATTAGGCCTCAAACTGTTCACTAGCACGGAGCATGGAATCCCAAGGTGTCCCACACCCATTTGGAATCACAATATATACATAAACTGGGCAAAACGGCTGCCCTGGAATCTGTGTCTGGGTTTTCTGGGTTGGAAAAGTGCTTGGGTGGAGACCAAATTACAAGCAATTGTTCCTAGTTTATGAGAGAAGTGTGTACAGACCAGGGAACACAAAGCTGCAACAATCCAATGATGTAGCCCTTAAAAAATATGATAAAAGGCATTAGAAGGATAATGCAAACCCTACAATAAAATGATTGCCAACTTAATACAATGCATATAGGGAGTCCTCATTTAACCTTGTACAAACTCAGTAATGATTTATTTAAAAAATCAACTATTTCTGTGAATTTACATTTCTGTTCACTTCCAAATGAAGTATTTTAGCATTTTTTCAGGTCTGTGATGCACATATTAAGCCTTGCTGCATGGGTGAAGACCATAGGCGTGCGCACGGGGTGTGCCGGGTGTGCCTGGGCACACCCTAATCCAGGGCCGTCTTTAACGCGGGGCAAACGGGGCAGCTGCCCTGGGCCCATTTACTCCTGGGGGGCCCCAAGGCAGCTGTCCCGTGGGCCCCCAGCCCTGCTTGCCGCGTTCACAGAGCATTGCGCTTGTGAACGCTTTTTTTCCGGCAAGCCGCAGCCGATGGAAAAAAAAAAAAACTGACGCCGGATGTGACGTCGCGTCACATCCGGTGTCTGTTTCCCTCCTACGTGCAAGAGGGAAGACTGCACGGAGGAGACTTCCGGCGGGCTCACGGAGCAGCTTCATGTAAGTACGGGGGGGGGGGGGCTGGCTGGCACAATATTCCTGATATCTGACTGGCACTATATTACTGGGTATATGATTGGCACTATATTACTTGGCATCTGATTGGCACTATATTACTGGGCATCTGATTGGCACTATATTACTGGGTATCTGACTGGCACTATATTACTTGGCATCTGACTGGCACTATATTACTGGGCATCTGATTGGCACTATATTACTGGGTATCTGGCACTATATTACTGGGTATCTGATTGGCACTATATTACTGGGTATATGATTGGCACTATATTACTTGGCATCTGATTGGCACTATATTACTGGGCATCTGATTGGCACTATATTACTGGGTATCTGACTGGCACTATATTACTTGGCATCTGACTGGCACTATATTACTGGGCATCTGATTGGCACTATATTACTGGGTATCTGACTGGCACTATATTACTGGGTATCTGACTGGCACTATATTACTTGGCATCTGATTGGCACTATATTACTGGGCATCTGATTGGCACTATATTACTGGGTATCTGACTGGCACTATATTACTTGGCATCTGACTGGCACTATATTACTGGGCATCTGATTGGCACAATATTCCTGGGCATCTGATTGGCACTATATTGCTGGGTATCTCATTGGCAATATATTACTTGGCATCTGACTGGCCCTATATTACTGGGTATATGATTGGCACAATATTACTGGGTATCTGATTGGCACTATATTACTGGGCATCTGACTGGCACTATATTACTGGGCATCTGATTGGCACTATATTACTTGGCATCTGACTGGCACTATATTACTGGGTATATGATTGGCACAATATTACTGGGTATCTGATTGGCACTATATTACTGGGCATCTGACTGGCACTATATTACTGGGCATCTGATTGGCACTATATTACTGGGTATCTGATTGGCACTATATTACTTGGCATCTGATTGGCAATATATTACTGGGCATCTGATTGGCACTATATTACTTGGCATCTGATTGGCACTATACTACTTGGCATCTGTTTGACACTATATTACTGGGCATCTGACTGGCACTATAATACTGGGCATCTGACTGGCACTATATTACTGGGCATCTGACTGGCACTATAATACTGGGCATCTGACTGGCACTATATTGCTGGGCATCTGGCTGGCACAATAATACTGGGCATCTGACTGGCACAATAATACTGGGCATCTGACTGGCACTATATTACTGGGCATCTGGCTGGCACAATAATACTGGGCATCTGACTGGCACAATAATACTGGGCATCTGACTGGCACTATATTACTGGGCATCTGGCTGGCACAATAATACTGGGCATCTGGCTGGCATAATATTACAGGCATCTGGCTGGCACTATATTACTGGGCATCTGGCTGGCACAATATTAAAGGCATCTGGTTGGCACTATATTACTGGGCATCTGGCTGGCACAATATTACTGGGCATCTGGCTGGCATAATATTACAGGCATCTGGCTGGTACTATATTACTGGGCTCTGACTGGCATAATATTACAGGCATCTGACTGGCATAATATTACAGGCATCTGACTGGCACAATATTACAGGCATCTGACTGGCACACTAATACTGGGCTCTGACTGGCACAATATTACAGGCATCTGACTGGCATAATATTACAGGCATCTGACTGGCACAATATTAAAGGCATCTGGTTGGCACTATATTACTGGGCATCTGGCTGGCACAATATTACTGGGCATCTGGCTGGCATAATATTACAGGCATCTGGCTGGTACTATATTACTGGGCTCTGACTGGCATAATATTACAGGCATCTGACTGGCATAATATTACAGGCATCTGACTGGCACAATATTACAGGCATCTGACTGGCACACTAATACTGGGCTCTGACTGGCACAATATTACAGGCATCTGACTGGCATAATATTACAGGCATCTGGCTGGCACTATATTACTGGGCATCTGGCTGGCACAATATTAAAGGCATCTGGTTGGCACTATATTACTGGGCATCTGGCTGGCACAATATTACTGGGCATCTGGCTGGCATAATATTACAGGCATCTGGCTGGTACTATATTACTGGGCTCTGACTGGCATAATATTACAGGCATCTGACTGGCACAATATTACAGGCATCTGACTGACACACTAATACTGGGCTCTGACTGGCACAATATTACAGGCATCTGACTGGCATAATATTACAGGCATCTGACTAGCACAATATTACAGGCATCGGACTGGCACAATATTCCTGGCCTCTGACTGCACACTATTACAGGCATCTGACTGGCATAATATTACAGGCATCTGACTGGCATTATATTACAGGCATCTGGCTGGCACTATATTACTGGGCATCTGGCTGGCACAATATTACTGGGCATCTGGCTGGTACAATATTACTGGGCATCTGGCTGGCACAATATTACTGGGCTCTGACTGGCACAATATTACAGGCATCTGACTGGCATAATATTACAGGCATCTGACTGGCATAATATTACAGGCATCTGACTGGCACAATATTCCTGGCCTCTGACTGGCACACTATTACAAGCATCTGACTGGCACAATATTACAGGCATCTGACTGGCACAATATTCCTGGCCTCTGACTGCACACTATTACAGGCATCTGACTGGCATAATATTACAGGCATCTGACAGGCACCATATTCCTGGGCTCTGACAGGCACAATATTCCTGGGCTCTGACAGGCACACATTTCCTGGTATCTGACTGGCACAATATTATTGGTATCTGACTGGCACAATATTACTGGTATCTGACTTGCACATTATTACTGGGCTCTGACTGGCACAATATTGCAGGCATCTGACTGGCACAATATTGCAAGCATCTGACTGGCACAATATTACTAGGCTCTGACTGGCACAATATTACTGGGCTCTGACTGGCACAATATTACTGGCATCCGAAAGTTACAATATTATTGGCATCTGAATGGCACAACAATTATGGCATATGTGTGTGTGTGGGGGGGGTAACATTGCGATGGATGGCGGGTTTGCATGCAGGGGAGGGGGCAGGGTCCAGGGGGCCCAAGCAAATGCTTGCCCAGGGTCCAATCACTATTAAAGACGGCCCTGGCAATGGGATCGGGTTTTTTTTCTTTATTCCTGCAGCGGTGAGCGAGGGAGCAGAGTGAGTGCACCGGCTGCACAGACTTCCTGCTCCGCCCCCTCGCGCACCGCGTTCTAGCGCTGATCACTGGGGAGCATAGCATGGAAGCTGCTCTGTGCCACCGGGCTGCAACGGATACCGCCCCCCTCTCTCTGCATTGAGGTGTAATCGCAGGGAGGGGGGACACTGATAGGTGAACTTTTAATTTTCTTTTAAAAAAAAAAACGACAACCAAAAAAAACCCTGCTGTCTTGTGTATGTCTGCGTGGATGTGTTTGTGTGTATATATGTGTGCCTGGATGTGTTTGTGTGTGTGTGTGTATATGTGTGTGCCTGGATGTGTTTGTGTGTGTGTATATATGTGTGTGACTGGATGTGTTTGTGTGTGTATATATGTGTGTGACTGGATGTGTTTGTGTGTGTATATATGTGTGTGACTGGATGTGTTTGTGTGTGTATTAGACATGTGCAAAACTAAAATTTTCGTTTCGTTTTCGTCCATTCGGACGAAAATGTTATTTATTTCGTCTAAAACGAATTTCGTTCATTAGTGCATTCGTTTCAGACGAAATTCGTTCATTATTTTCGTTTCGTTAATTTTTATTCGTTCGTTTTATAGAATACAATGTAATACTATTGGCTTTCTATAATCCGAACGAGAGCCCCATTCATAAGAAATTCTTATGAATGGGGCGCTCGTTCGGTTCATAGAAAGGCAATAGTATTACTTGTATTCTATAAGCCGAAAGTCTATAAACCGAACGACTTTCGGTTTATAGACTTTCGGCTTATGGAATACATGTAATCCTATTGCTATTCTATAAACCGAACGACTTTCGGTTTATAGAATAGCCATAGGTTTACATGTATTACATAAGCCGAAAGTCTATAAACCGAAAGTCGTTCGGTTTATAGGCTGTCGGCATTTAACTAATAAGAGACAGAGTCTCCATTCATAAAATTATGAATGGAGACTTTGTCTCCGTGTAGTAAAATGCCGACAGCCTATAAACCGAACGTTCGGTTTATAGACTTTCGGCTTATATAATACATGTAATCCTATGGCTATTCTATAAACCGAACGTTCGGTTTATAGAATAGCAATAGGAATACATGTATTCCATAAGCCGACAGCCTATAAACCGAACGTTCGGTTTATAGGCTGTGGGCATTTTACTACATGGAGACAAAGTCTCCATTCATAATTTTATGAATGGAGACTCTGTCTCCGTGTAGTAAAATGCCGACAGGCTATAAACCGAACGTTCGGTTTATAGGCTGTCGGCTTATGGAATACATGTATTCCTATTGCTATTCTATAAACCGAACGACTTTCGGTTTATAGAATAGCCATAGGTTTACATGTATTACATAAGCCGAAAGTCTATAAACCGAAAGTCGTTCGGTTTATAGGCTGTCGGCATTTAACTATACAGAGACAGAGTCTCCATTCATAAAATTATGAATGGAGACTTTGTCTCCGTGTAGTAAAATGCCCACAGCCTATAAACCGAACGTTCGGTTTATAGGCTGTCGGCTTATGGAATACATGTCTTCCTATTGCTATTCTATAAACCGAACTTTCGGTTTATAGAATAGCCATAGGATTACATGTATTACATAAGCCGAAAGTCTATAAACCGATCGTTCGGTTTATAGACTTTCGGCATTTTACTACACGGAGACAAAGTCTCCATTCATAATTTTATGAATGGAGACTCTGTCTCTGTATAGTTAAATGCCGACAGCCTATAAACCGAACGACTTTCGGTTTATAGACTTTCGGCTTATGTACTACATGTAATCCTATGGCTATTCTATAAACCGAAAGTCATTCGGTTTATAGAATAGCAATAGCATTACATGTATTCTATAAACCGAACGTCGTTCGTTTTAAAGACTTTCGGCTTATAGAATACTATTGGCTTTCTATAAACCGAACTAGAGTCGAGTCCCCATTCATAAGAAATTCTTATGAATGAGGAGGGACTCTAGTTAGGTTTATAGAATGCCAATAGTATTCTATAAGCCGAAAGTCTTTAAAACGAACGACGTTCAGTTTATAGAATACATGTAATGCTATTGCTGTTCTATAAGCCGAAAGTCTTTCGGCTTATAGAACAGCAATAGCATTACATGTATTCTATAAACCGAACGTCGTTTGTTTTAAAGACTTTCGGCTTATAGAATACATGCTGCTATTGGCTTTCTATAAACCGAAAGAGTCCCCATTCATACGAATAGGTCAATTGACCTATTCGTATGAATGGGAACTCAATTTCGGTTTATAGGAAGCTAATAGCATTACATGCATTCCATAAACCGAAAGTCATTCATGTCGGTTTATGGAATGTAGTACAATGCTATTGGTATTGTAAACCGACTCTATTTCGGTTTAGAATGCCAATAGCACGAATGGACGAATGGACGAATGAACGAATGATTTTCGTTTATTAACCATTCGTTCATTCGGATTTTGTTAGTTAAAATTTTCGTTATTCGTTTTTCGGACGAATGGACGAAAATGCTATTTTCGTCCGAAAATGCATTCGTCCGAAAACGAATGCACATGTCTAGTGTGTATATATGTGTGTGACTGGATGTGTTTGTGTGTGTATATATGTGTGTGCCTGGATGTGTTTGTGTGTATATATGTGTGTGCCTGGATGTGTTTGTGTGTATATATGTGTGTGGCTGGATGTGTTTGTGTGTATATATGTGTGTGGCTGGATGTGTTTGTGTGTATGTATGTGTGGGACTGGCTGGATGTGTTTGTGTGTATGTATGTGTGGGACTGGCTGGATGTGTTTGTGTGTATGTATGTGTGGGACTGACTGGATGTGTTTGTGTGTATATATGTGTGTATATATGTGACTGGATGCGTTTTGTGTGTGTATATATGTGTCTGGATGCGTTTTGTGTGTATATATGTGTCTGACTGACTGGATGCGTTTTGTGTGTATATATGTGTCTGACTAGATGTGTTTGTGTGTATGTATGTGTCTAACTGGATGTGTTTGTGTGTATATATGTGTCTGACTGGATGTGTTTGTGTGTATGTATGTGTCTAATAGGGTGTGTGTGTATGTATGTATGTATGTGACTGACTGGATGTGTGTGTGTGTATATATATGTGTGACTGGATGTGTGTGTGGGGGGGTGTTTTGTATGTATATGTAGAAAAACAAGGTGTAACAGGTTTCGCGTTCAGAAGTGGAGGGTGCACAGAGAGGACTTTCACCCTAGTCATCTAAATCAGAATAAAGGATCCTTTATTCTGTATGTATATGTGACAGACTATGTGTCTGTGTGTGACTGCTTGTGTTTGTGTTTATGTGCCGTTGTCTGGCTCCTAGATTTTTTAGCTGGCTCCTAAAACTCAGATCAATTTGTCAAGCCCTGCCCTAATCAAGCCTCAAAATTGAGGCTCTCTCACCTCCGTGCTGCACTGCCGTCTGCCGCCCGAGTTTGTCTCCTAATCCGATCCTTCACTATGCGAGCGGAAGCGCCGCATAGTGAAGGACGTACTTTCTCCTCCCTCAGACCTCCCCTGTAATGTACGCGTTCGCGTACACGCGTTCCGTGACGTCACGCAGAGGCGGAGTCACGGCAACGCAAGGGTGAGGCCCAGCCGCAGTGCCAGAGGAGAGGGTGCAGAGCGGAGCACAGGCACATCGTTTTTTCCCAGGAGGGGTTCTGGGGCGGCCGGCTGGCTGGTAAACTTTAAGTAAGTGTTTTTTTAAGTTAAAAAATGTGAAATGTTTGTTTACATTGCTAAATGCTTAATTAATAAAAAAAAAAGTTTTAATACAGTTTTTAAATGTTTGTTTATATTGATAATTATATGAATGCGGGTCTGTATGTAAGTATGCAGAGTGCATTTGTGTATGTGTGTGTGTGTGTATAGATATATAGATAGATATATATCTATCTATATATCTATACACACACACGTGTGCGGCGTGTGTGTTTGTGCTTTAGGGTGCACACCCTAATGCAATAGGCTGCGCACGCCTATGGTGAAGACTGCACATCTGTTTCTTTCAACTGCTCTTCAGACTAATTATGAAAAATTGAATTCAATACCATTTGCTGCTGAATTGAGTTGGAATTAAACAACTAAACTTTATTTTTCACTTGTTAATCTAATCTCAAGTACAAATGAACAATTAGTAGCACCTAGTGTGAGGATACAATGGCATGTACTTTTGACAGTACATGAAAGTGTATTCTCTTAATGGCAGCTGTCATGCTTCCCTGGGTAGCACGCAGCCCAGTCTGGTCGACGACTGTGGTTTTCTGTTAATGCAAAGACCTTAATTTTTGCATAGGATCAGCAGAGGGGACTTTAAGTAAATCATTTCTGATGATCCCGTGTGTATTGGATATGGCTTGCAAAGTCATTTATTAGTGATTCACGTCACAGAAGCAGCTTGATAAGTGCATATTAATGATGGGAAGTACCTCCCTTTAGACAGACCACTCCTTTGACTATGGCATCCATTGATACCTGATCTATGTAGCATTGTAAGAAGTGCATTACTCCTACCAACAGGTGTCACTAGGGCGTGAGTGATAACTCTTTGTTCCACCAGGTAAATCCTGGAGGGGGGAGGACAATAGCTGGTGTGGGGGATGAAAAACACATGTGGAAGGACTAGGTCAGAAAAATGAAGAGCTCTGAAAACTATTTCTAGTTAAAAGTAAAGCTTTCATCTTGGGCTAAGTTTAGGTGCCAAGAAGCTGGGTTTAGTTTAATGCCTAGTATTGTAACTGAAAGTAGAAAGTAACTGCTGCAGAACCTCTTTCAAAATCATCCTTATCCTCCTGGAATCAAGAACCATTTTGGACACAGCCATGTGATATCTAATTGATACAATGCTATATAGAATATAACAGTTGTATGTTTGTAACTTTGTTTGTGATATCCTTTTAGATATATTGTTTTTACCGCCAGAGGTATAAATAAAGTATGTTATATATATCACAACGTCTTTTGGTATTCATTTTTACATCATTTATCTGTATTCTCGAATCAAAGAAATTTATTGTTGTACTGTTAGTCTTGTTTGTCTAAATAAAAATGTATTAATTATTTTATTAATAACTAGAAAAGCTACAGTTTCTGGGGAAATTGTGTGAAGTGTTCTTGCCTCCACCAGTAGTCTACAACTGGAGTGGGAGGAGTAACTGGGTGGAGTGGCTTGAGTAACTGTTGTGTGGTTGGAGTGGCTGGAGTAACTGTGGAAAGGTTGGAGTGCGGTTGCCATCTTTAAACGGTCGTATTTTAAAAACTATAAATCCTACAGCGAAGAACTTTATATTGTGAGAATCACAAGACCCAGACCTACATTTTAATGCATAGTATGTCTCTGAAATATTAAAAATGAAGGCACAGTCAAAGTTTAGATATTGCCATTCAAATTTGAGGTGGCTAGAGTGGAGTTTCAATGAATGTCAATGGACGGCGTGAGTTGTAAACAAATGGTCATATTGTGAAAACTATCAGGACTATGGCTTAGCCGAGGACATGTTTAGTGGCAGCAGGCATAGCTGAACGTTTTGATATAAGATTTGTGTAGGTGGGCTTGAAAATGAGGGAGTGGTGGCAGTTTAGAAATCATGTCCTGATTTTTCAGCTCACACTCTAGCTTTTGTCAGCACCCACTCTAGTTTTGAACATTCCGCCATTCATTCCTATGGGACCAATTTCGCCACAAAAATGACAATATTTCTTGAACCATTCAGCAAATGTTCCACAAAGTAATAGCACACCAATCGGGAACAATCCGCACATTTCGGTATATTACTGTCTATGTAGTGTAAAAACTGTGGGAGGAGTTAGGGTGGTAAATTTGGCTATAATAAGAATAATAATATATATGTGAGATAATATTAAGTGTTCTTGCTATGCAAGAGCATACAGCAGGCCACGACCACAACACCATGCAAAAAAAAGGGTCTCTATCTGCGACAGCAGCGAGAGTTCCACATACACTGCAGACCCCGATCAGATGGATTATGCCTCCTGACCGGCTGTATCTCAGCTGTGTGATACAGCCGGGTGTAAACCCGCATGTATCTATTAAGATATACGTCTGGTTTACTCCGGAGAAGCAGGACATGTTTTTTTTGTTTTGTTTTTTAAGTTTAGTTGTCCTTTAAGTTAAAGCTTAGTATCTATACCAACCAGTATTTAAAGTCATTTGAGCCACAGTGCCATACCTAGCTATTCTGGCCTAGTTCTTGATATTTCTTGCTGTTTCTTCCTGTAACAGACCATTGTATCTCCTGCTTTGTTTGAGCCTGTCCTGTTAGACTTCTCCTTGCTTGTCATGTCAACAACACTTGTAACTAGAGTTGAGCGGACACCTGGGAAGTAAAATGTGGGTAAGAGTAGGACAAGTGCCCTGCAAGCAAATGTGGATAGGGAAATAACTTAAAATAACATAAAATACATACAAATTACAAATACAGCTGAGCCATAAAATAGCACTAGGTGGAATCTTTGATTTTAGCTTTGGAAGAACATAAATCTAAAGCATGGCTGCCAGGAGGATCAACAGAATTATCCATTTGAGAGAGGGTTGGAGTGCAGGGTATTCTTTTCAGTTTATACTAAGTGACCCATAGGTTGAGGAGGTGGTGACCGTGGCGGTGTAGGTGGAAGTGGCGCTAGAGGAGGAGGAGGTAGCCAACACTGTTTTTTATTTGTATTTTTTTTGTTTATTGGACTGCAAAAAATGCATCACAAGACGTAAATGTACTATTTAGCACAACAATTATAATTTTTCAAAGTGCGCTGTAAGCAAAGTATTGGACTGTTCTATTTGACTCTCAGATATGAAGTGCAGGCCGTAAATGTACTATTTAGCACAACAATTATAATTTTTCAAAGTGCGCTGTAAGCACAGTATTTGACGGTTCTATTTGACTCTCAGATATGAAGTGCAGGAAGCAAATGTAATATTTAACACCAACAAATTGCAGTATTTAAAAATGCCTAGATGTTGCCCACTGAGCTAACAGAACCGTATTAAAGTCATGTGCCTGGCACACATGCAGTTGCAAGTGCACTGCACTCTCTGTGGCACTGGGCTCAGGGCAGGGTACAAATATATAGTATAGCACCCACTAAAATAATCACTGTAATTTGAATAATCGCTGTAGTTTGAATAATCGCTGTAGTTTGCAGATTCAACACCAGAATTTTTTTTAATCTGTCCCTCACAGCTGCAGCATCCTCTCCCTACACTAAGAAGAGCTCATGTGATGTGCGAGTACGTGACTCCAGCTTATACTGTATTTGCTTGATTATAAGATGACCATGATTATAAGACGACCCCCCAAACTTTGTATATTCCTTTAGGAAAAAAACTAAAAGCCTGAATATAAGACTAACCTTTAGGAAAAAAAAGTTTAACTTGTATATATGTAATTTTTAATATTTTATAAAAAATTGATATTATACAAATGCATTTCTTGTTTTTATTTCCTTTTATGTGCCAATGCGGCCTCTCTCACCCTCCCTCAGCTGTCTCTCTCCCCCCAAAGCATTGTCTCTCTCTCCCTCCCCCCAAACTTCTCTCTCTCTCTCCACCTCCCTCGTCTCTTCCCCCCTCCCCTTGTCTGTCTTCCTCCCTCCGCTTGTCTCTCTCTATCCCCCTTGTCTCTCTCTATTCCCCTCCCCTTTTCTCTCTTCCCCCTCCCTCCCCTTGTCTGTGTGTGTCTCCCCCTCCCTCCCCTTGTCTATGTGTGTCTCCCCCCTCCCTCCCCATCTCTGTGTGCCTCCCCCCCTCCCCTCACCTTGTTTCTTTCCCTGGTGGCTAGTGGGGGCAGCCGGGGGATGTCTGCATGATATGTGCAGACATCCTCCATGCTGCCCGACACCTCCGTCTATTATGATGGACAGCTGGTCCGTCATAATAGACAGAAATGTCGGGCAGCATGGAGGATGTCT
Source organism: Pelodytes ibericus (assembly GCA_036172795.1). NCBI lineage: Eukaryota > Metazoa > Chordata > Amphibia > Anura > Pelodytidae > Pelodytes > Pelodytes ibericus. The sequence goes on from CM069858.1 coordinate 165,040,249, forward strand.
GCATGTATGATGCAGACATCCCCCAGCTGCCCGATTCTCCTGGTGGCTAGCAGGGCAGCGGAGGATTTCTGCGCGATGAGCGCAGACTCCCCCTGCTGCTGCCTGGCACGACCGCCGGGACTTTTATGATAAAGCTGGAAGGACCCGGCTTCATCATAGAAGTCCCAGCAGTCGTTCCGGGCGGCAGCAGGGAGGTCTGCACTCATCGCGCAGACATTCCCCTGCTGTTAGAGAGGGGGATCCAGGTCCCCCGCAGCTCTGCTGGGGACCTGGATCCCAGTCTTATAGTCTGACCTTGATTTGAGGTCAGATTATAAGACGACCTCGAATGTAAGACTCCTTCTGTTTTTGCCATTTTTTGAGCCCTTTGTGTAACCACTTCATCTTTTTCTTTTCCATTTTTCTATTTTTTGTTCCCATTGTGCTTTTGACAGAGCACTGAGTACAGAAGAAATCAACACACTCAGCAAAGGTCTCTCATTCATCCCCACACCTAACACCAACTGGCTTGAGTACGATATTGCCTTCTACAAATTTTCTCGCAATCTGAGACTTAAAGCCTTCTTCTCTACTACTGATTCGGACATACACTCCACAACCACCAATGTTGACAAAACCCTGCCCATTGACAACTCACAGAGATCTATTAGATCATACCTTACCAAACCCCTGACCTCACAAGCTACACACACAGCCATAACAACCACAGACAGTTCTAATGAAGCACCCAAACATTTACATGTGGCAGTTAAACCTAAGAGCAAATTTCAACCCCCCAACACCAACCATTCTGTTGAAACATATATCAACTTCACTAAGAAAGAATTAGAGCGTCCCAAACATACTGAGATCAGCAATAGGTTCAAAAGAAAGTACCACAATGAACCCAACTTTACTAAGGAAGAATGTCACATAATCAGTCACATATTACAGAGACTGATATAAACGGCACCTTAAAGCAGGAAGTTCAGACGCCTGGTTGAGGCCTGACGGGCGAAACGCGTAGCGTGGACTGGACTTGCCTGCTAAACTCGAGTTTTATTGTTTTTATTTTGTTTTATGCTAGTGTTTATTTTAATAGCTCTGCACTTTATTGTTATTGAGTTCCTGCATATACCGCCGTGCTGGCCCCACTGCGCTTGTTACAGGATACCTTACATGTAAGCAGATGCTTCTTTCTTATTAAATACTTTTTGTACCACTACTTATTGGATATCTTGTCTATCTTTGGAGTCTTCCATATAGAAGATCAACTCCTTCAAGACCTCCTTTTGATGTGCTTTCATTATCTCTGAGTCTTGTGAGTGTATTACCATAAGGGAGACACAGCTTTTCCTGGATCACACTTTTGCTCACTGGAACTCACTTTTATTATTTAAAGGTTGACACCATTGTATTTTCACAGTTTGTGTATATAGCGCACTTTTGTTTACTTGTTTTTTTGTCACATAATCAAAACCCTTAGATCATATAAAAGCATATGCATCAAGCCCGCCGATAAAGGTGGTGCACTGGTAGTTATGAATCGCCATGACTACATTGCAGAAATCCACTCCCAACTACAATGTGGTGACACTTACAGCAAACTATACACAGACCCAGAACCTAGGCTCCAAGACATATTACAAAAGCTCAATAACCAAGCCCTACAAGATGACATTATCAGCAAACAACAGGCTAAATTTATGCATACCCCATTTCCCCTTACACCTATACTATATACCCTCCCCAAGATTCACAAACATGCCACCAAACCCCCTGGTAGATCCATAGGGGCTGGCTCTGATTCAATCTTCCAACCAGTTTCCATTTTTTGGGATAAATTATTGGCACCTTACCTCACCAACCAATTATCACAAGTCAAAGATACCAATCACTTCCTGAACATCATTAGCACTTTAACCATTCCGGACTCTAACAACTTCTATCTGGCTACCTTAGATGTTCAAAGCCTCTATACATCCATACCACATGAAGGTGGCATCCAGGCTGTGGCTTGGACCATAGACTCTGATTCAACAGGTCTTTGGAACATGGCGAAAAAGAAATAAGTCCTTGACCTTCTCAGATTTATCCTCACTGAAAACTAATTTCTATTTGAAGATCAACTATCTACAACAAGTTGGCACTGCGATGGGCTCTAACGTAGCCCCCACATATGCCAACATCTACATGGACCACCTGGAAGTCACTGGCATCTATAAAACTCCTCTTTTTAAGCACCGTCTAATCTGGAAGAGGTATATCGATGATGTATTCGTATGTTGGGAAGGCACACAAGGTGAGTTCACCCAGTTCGTTACCGACATAAACTCTATCAATGCCCACATCACCTTCACCAGAGAACTGGATGCTCAAAAAGTATCCTTTTTGGATACTACCGTCACACGAGTAGGGAACAAATTGGAAACAGATATTTATACCAAACCTGCAGATAAAAATAATCTGCTGCTTTACAGCAGCTTTCATCTGGAACATTGCAAAAAAGGTCTGCCCTACAGCCAACTTGTCCGCACCAAAAGGATTGATAGCAATCCTGAACTGCTAGAGACTCGGCTAGACGAAATGTCTAAAAAATTCTCTGACCGCGGTTATGACCACAAGTTATTACATACCCAGAGAAGCCGGCTATCTACCATCTCCAGGGATAAACTCATGACACCCAAAACTAAGAACACATCCATGTCCCATGTACCATTTGTTTCACCTTACACCAATGCCAGCCCAAGAATCAAAAAGGCTATTATGAAAAACTGGCACATCCTACAAGCCGATTCCAATCTTCCTGCTCCTCTCCACAGCCCACCACTCTTTTCCTACGCAAGGTCACACAACCTTAGGGACTCCTTGGTCTCAGCTGACATGGGTAGCAAAAAACCCAACAGCAGATTCCTCGCAGATCCTAAATTTGGAACTTTCCCTTGCCTTAGCTGTAATCAATGTAACAGTGTAATCAAAGGCCACTCTTTCCTGCATCCCCACCTTGGCACGAAATACAGAATCAATGACTACTTCACATGTGACTCTACCTATGTGGTCTATATTCTGAAATGCCCCTGTGGACTACTATACGTGGGTGAGACAACCAGACAGATCAAGAAAAGGATCTCTGAACATCTTCCTGCTCAGAGAAAATTAACCAATCACAACACATACGCAAATACTGTTCCTCCCTTTATAAACCCCAACTTGCACCAACTCCTCCTCTATCTTTGGTGCGAAGAAGAAAGTCCAATACAAAAGTAATCCCATTCGTGCGTAGGAATGTAACAGAACTTGTAGACAATTAAGACATCTTCAACTGGAACGTGGGAACGAACAAAATTAATTCAGGAAGTCGATAAGGATAAACACAGTCTACATACTAAAACAAAGGGAGATAGTGAAAATGGGTTAATAAAGATTACGATTCCAAATAGCGTATCGCTGAAGTCAATGCAAATGATATGATATAAGGGTAAATACTAAAATTCATTCATAAATAAGGGATGGGAAGAAAATTCCAAACTACGTATCAGACAGGGTGGGTAAATATTAGTCTCCGTGTCTTTATAAATCATGACTTAGTCATGACTTAATAAAATCCTTCAATTTATAAAGACATGGAGCCTCATATTTATGCAAGTTCAAAAGCTAATCCAATAATGTCGCTGTAAAATGTTTGATCGGTCTGAAATAAAATTCTTTGAAAGTGGATTCCTTCGACCAATCGGCGGCTTTCATAATATCTTCCAATCTGCTTCCAGCTAATAAAGCATTTGATGCCATGGCTCCTCGTACAGAATGGGGACCAAAAATTGCTGTATCGACTCCGGCTTCATCCAGAATCCATTTGACCCATCTAGCCAAAGTCCCAGTGGACACTGCGTGATGAGGCTTACGAATGGCTAGGAACAAATTAGAAGGAGATGACAATCGGAAGGTTTCCGTCCTATATTCATATTCTTGTAAGCAAGCTACAGGGCACAATTGCGGGTGATCCGGAAATGATGGATAAAAAACTGATTTTATAGCAGTTTTCGTGAGCCTCGTAATGTCAAAAAGTACTCCGTCCGGAGTGAAAGAACGTGCTGATGAATCCAAAGCCCTTACATCAGACACACGTTTACAAGATACCATACATAATAAGACCACAAGTTTTGCTGAAAGCTGTTTCAGGTATAAGTCCTTGTTAGGAAGCCAATTGTTCAGGAAATTGAAGATCAACCTTACGTCCCAAAGATTAGAGTATTTGGGTCTTGGAGGTCTGGCCATCCGTATGCCCTTTAGAAGTCGGCATACCAGAGCATGCTTCCCGGCTGGGTGGCCATCGAAACCAGAATGACCCGCTGAGATGGCCGAACGTAATACGTTCAAGGACCGGTACGCCAAACCAGTCTGAAATTTTGCAGTTAAGAACTGAAGGATATGTATTACAGGTGTTGATACGGGATCCAGGTGTTGTTCCATGAACCAGTTAGACCAAGACCTCCAGGCAGTAGTGTACAATCGTCGTGTTCCTGGGGCCCAAGCTCCCGCCAAGAGATCTCGAGTCGTCTGTGAAACGCCTGGGATACACCAAAGTCCCTTGAAAGTAGCCAAGCTAACAGTTTCAATTGTCCGGAAAGTATGAGGGGAAGGACGTTCCCTTGTGAGTCTGTTACAAGGTCCGGTATTGAAGGAAGGAGACGAGGGGTGTCCATTGTCATTTCTAACAACGTGGGGAACCAAGGTTGTGATTCCCACCATGGGGTGATTATCACTAGGGACCCTTGACGTTGGCGTAGGTGGACCAAAGTGCGTGCTATTAGACAAAACGGCAGGAATGCGTAAGGCCTGTGGAGTGGCCAATCTTGAAGGAAAGCGTCCGTTGCCATTGCTTCCAGATCCGGACACCAGCTGAAGAACTTGGGAAGCTGAGTGTTCAATCGGGACGCAAACAAATCCATGTCCATAGGTCCCCATACAGTCTGTAAGCGTTGGAATGTTGACCTTTGAAGGCGCAAATCGCTTCAGTCCTTCAAATATCGTGAACTCCAATCTGCACCATAATTGGCCAAACCTGAGGTGAGGGTAGCTTGGATTGAGACATTGTGAGCGAGGCAGAATTGCCCAAATTCTATCGCTAGCCGTGAGAGAACTGGTGACCTCGCGCCTCCTAAGTGGTTTATGTATCGGACTTCCGTTCCATGCCTCCATATGGTGTAAGCACCAATTTAATTCTTCTGTCGCTTCTAAATCCAGAGGAATGACATGGTCGTATGTCCATCCTTGGTGGAGAGAACGCGTTTTCAGGCGTTGTAGAGCCCGGTAGTGTAAGGGGCCTGGAAAGATAGCCTGGATAGAGGCTGACAGTAGGCCGATAACTCTTGCCAAATGGTAAATCGTGATTCTGGATCATGACAGAGTCTTCCTGATTTCCCTTTTGATCAGTTTCACCTTGGCCTTGGGTAAGTGTAGAGACCCGTGAACCGAGTCTATGGCAAAACCCAAAAATTCTATCTTTTGTGTGGGTTGTAGAAGGGATTTTTCCCAATTGATGAGAAAACCCAGGTTGTGAAGGAGCTCCACTGTCCAGGTTATATGTAGTCGTAGTGTATTTTCGTCTTGGGACATGATTAAAATGTCGTCTAAATAGATGATGAGTCACACCTCTTTTCCTTAAGTGAGCTACCACTGGCTTCATGAGCTTGGTGAAGCACCATGGTACGGACGATAGGCCAAAGGGAAGACACGAGAAGTTCCACACTTCGCCTTGCCATAGGAAGCGTAGGAACCTCTGGTGATCCGGGGCTATAGGCACTGTTAGGTACGCATCCTGAAGATCTAGTTTGACCAACCAGTCCCCCAGGAGTAATAAATCCCTCAGGCAATGAATACCTTCCATCTTGAAGTGATGATAACGTACGAAGGCATTCAAGGGGCGCAGATTGATGACTGGCCTTACACCGCTATCTATCTTGCGTACTAGGAATAGATTGCTTACGAAACCCATGCTGCTGTCTAGAGCAGGAGAGATCGCATTTTTCTGTCGTAAGGACTGAATCTCTTGGTCTATCATATGATGATCTGATCTTGAAAAGGTTATTGGGCGAGGGTGCCACCTTTGGACATGGTGAGAAATGAATTCTATGAAATAACCCTGTACAGTTCTGAGAACCCACATGTCTGAGGTCACTGAGGCCCATGTGTGTGTGAAGAATCTGAGACAACCCCCCACTTCTGACGGGAAAAAAGGGTGAACATAAGTTGAGCATACCATAACCGCGTTTATGTTGCAGGACACCTCTGATCCCTCTTGACTGCCACGGCCTTCCTCTCTGAGGAAAGAACATTGGGCTCTGAACTCTGAAGACTTGGACCGTTGTCTAGGTTGCATGAGGCCTCGGGGCCCACGAGGTTGACCCCTGAAGGTCGGCCGGCCAGACGGCCCCTGGATCTGCCGGCCCCAACGAAAACCTTCTGGTTGAAGACTTTCCGCATGCTGGACTGTGCTTTATCCAAAGCTGTATAGGTCTGGACAAAAGTCCCTAATTCCTTCACAAATGTCTCGCCAAACAAAAGGCCTTTCGCTTTAGGGCCCGGTTCTGATTTAGCCATGTTTATCAATTTTGGCTCTATCTTGAGCAAAATGGCTTTCCTTCGTTCCGTAGCAATTGAGGAGTTCGCGTTCCCAAACAGGCAAATGGCTCTTTGAGCCCATCCCCTAAGGGTATTGGGGTCTACTAGTGTGTTTTCCGCCATAGCGGCTTCTGCTAATTCAAAAAAATTTGTGATTGGGCCCAAAATTTCCAAGATCTTGTCTTGGCAATTTTTCAGGGAAAAATCCAGACCCTTGCGGGCTTTCCAGCCTGTTTTGCCAAGGAATTGGGCGATTTTTGGATCTACCCCAGGCGTAGTGCAAACGGCATTAGGCACTGTGGGCCTTGGGCACTCCGCTCTTAATTTATTTCTAGTGGCCTTATCTAGGGGTTTGCGTAATCTAGCTGCTAAATAGTCAGCAACATGGGCCACAGGAGTCCATTCTGAGGAGCAAGGGTGCCTTAAATCCTCAGGAGTAAAGAGGGGTTCGCCTTTAGGGTCGGTAAGAACGGATGGATCAGAAACAGTGGGTGTCAGGGCAGAGGAGCTACCCTCCTCAGGGTCCAAAGGGTCAGTGCATAATTCTGGTATATCTTGGTCCAAAAAATCGGAACATACTAATTCCTCTTCGGATTCAGAAGTAGAATCTGATCCTGATAGGGCTTTTGCCCGTTTCCACTTGCGCACCGATTTTTCCCGGTGGCCGGCTCTTTTGCGCGGTAACTGAGCGCCCTCCTCGACATGACGTAACATGTCCGATCTCAAATCTGTGGAAATATGTTTGGTCTTGGCTAATGCCTTGCGACCACTAGTCATCCCTTGTTGATCTACACCTTGGGTGTCAGCAACTTGGGATCTCTGTAGAGCATAGTTTATTGATAAAGCTAAATTTGCAAATAAGGCCCAGAAATCATTAGGGTCTAACAGGTCAGATGACAGATCCTGTTCCTCCAATAGAGAGGGATTGGGTTGAATAGACTGTGCCTGCAGAGTATTATCAGTACCAGGTTTTGCTGTCTCCTTAGATAAGGAAAAAATAAAATAATTCTAGAGTAACCACAATACTACTTTTGTAGTCACAATGGTAACAGCACCCAGTGAAAAAATATATATTAAACAAAGGTAACAAGGAGAATTATCAATGAATTAATGGAAAAGCCTTAGCTTTTAACGCAAGTAAAAAACAGAAAATATCATAAAGATAAACCTGTAGGAGAAAAAAACAAATCTGGCCAGTAAATACTTTCCAGCCGTCCACCTGCTTGCACAGAAGTGACAGAGACAGGTGGGCGGTATTATTATTGTTTGGACACGAAACGGGGTTTAAAATGGCGCCTGTTTTGGCCAGTAAACAAAAGGAAAGTAAAAACTACTAAAATGGCCGTCGCGCTGCAAGTGCGCATGCGCGACAGCCGAAAATATACATCCGAAAAAATCGGAAGGACGCTAGGGGCGCTAGTGACTTAAATCGCCCCAAGCGTCCGAAAGCCGAAACAAGTAAACCGAATTACATTGGAAAGAACTGAAAAAACTTAACTCTAGATCTACTAACCCTATATCTAGGGTTAGAGTTACAGTTATCGTTAAAGAAGAGTTAGAATTATGATTAAAGTTAGTGCAAGGGTTAGCTCTAGGGATAGGGTTAAATTTAGGGTTTGAATCAAAAGGTTACTGTAGGAGAAAATGGTTGACGAAACAAATTAAACACTACTGATTTATTGCCCTACAACTTGCAAAAAAAATAAATAAACACAAATACATGTAAACATTGTTATTTCTAAACTCAGGACACATTCGAAAGTAATTTGCCCTGAAAAATCTTTTATGCAATTACAAAGGTCTAGACCTTTCATGTCTAAATACTATAGAAAAACTATTTCTTTGCATATTTTATAAAAGAAAATGTATAGTAAATTGTATGATACAATGGTATCTTAAGTGGGAAAACTACAGCTAAACACAAACACTGCAAATATTTTAAAACAGCCATTGTCTTTTAAAAGTTATTCAATAATGTCTATAGCATACAGGTGCCAGATAGTACAGCTGGGGTTAAATTTGCCATTAATTATAGACTGCCCTTTCCATGTCTTGTCCCAAAGGATGGGTGGCGTCTGAAAGTTTGTAGGTGTTCCTAACTGGGTGTAGAAGCTTTGAGTACATGGTGAAAACTCGTCTTTTGTTGCTTTTTTTGTGTCTTCATAGAAATCAAGTTTCATCTTCGTAGTTATTTTAGATATTGTACACACTCACATTTATTTTTGTTTGTTTTTCATTGTGGTTCATGAATATTGATCACACGTAAATTAGTAGTTCAGGCAACCAGCATTAAGCAGAGTTTTTCTGGAACCCATTCATTATACACAAGTTTATTTATATGATTCATTATAGTTTTGCTGGCGGGACCAAACTCAGGGGCAGGAACCAAGATTGCTCATGGTGGACATTCGCTGGGATGTGTGATGGACAATTTAATGATCATCTATGGGCCATCAGAGACCAAGACACTTTGCCTATCCCTGGACCCAAGCACAGGCATCTACCATTAGGCATTCTCTATGTTGTCTTTTTTTTAATAAATAATCCCCTAGGCAGGGGCGTTGCTAGGTCTCCAAAAGATCTGGGGCTGGAGCCCATAGCAGGTTTGATAGACGTGAAGTAAAAGAAGCTCACATGCTTAGGTGGGCATATGAAGCATTTATATGATGCCAATGAGCAATAGGTATTTGGATATATATAATATTAAACTATAAATACATCTAAATGATTTATGATGATTCCAGTGAGTAATAGATATATAATATAAGCAACAAGCAATAAAACATAAATTATGTATTTGATGCCAATTAACAATAACATTATCTGCAAGGCTTTATACCAATGTGAATATCTAAATAATGTATTTGATGCCTATGCGCTGTAAATGCACATTCTCTCACACACACGCTCGCTGTCTCGCACACACGCTCGCTGTCTCGCACACACATACCAGCCAACAGAAGAGTTTGAAAAATAAAATACACGTTTCAATAAGGTCCCCATTTCTTTTTCTTTTAGAGAGAGAATAAACTGACATTAGCGCAATGCATTTTAATACATGTTCTTCAACACATACTCAAGGATGTTTTTTGCAAAATATACACAAGGGGACAATTAACCCCTTAAGGACAGAGCCTTTGAAACATTTTTGTCCTTTCTGGACAATGCCTATTTTAACATTTCTGTGCTGTTTGTGTTTAGCAGTAATTTTCTTCTTTGTCATTTGCTGTACCCACACATATTATATATTGTTTTTATCGGGACAAGAAGGGCTTTCTATGGATGCCATCTTTTTGATCATATCTTATCATATTATTAAAACAAATAATAAAATATGGTAAAAAAAAAATAAATACACAAATTTCTTTGTTTTTATTTGAAACAACTTCTCCTCATCGACAATAGCGAACGAAAAAACATGCTAAATAGATTCTACTATTTCTCCTGAGTACAGGGATACCACCCATGCATAGGTTTGTTGGGTTGTTTGGGGGGTAAAAGGCCAAATTTGGTAGGTGCAGTTTTTGGTTTTCCAAATTAAAATTTTGACATGCAGACCGCCTGCACTCATGTCCCATTTGGGACATATTTGAAACCAGCCAGTGTATTTTACCCCATCAACCCATATATTTTTTAAAAGAAGACACCTTAGGCTATCTCAAATGGTGGTATTTTTACACTTTCCATGCACTAATTCTACCACTAGCCTTTGTCAAACTTTGTGGTAGTAATTTTTTTGTGGTTTTTTTTCACAAACCTTGTACTTCAGACATGAATTCACAGATTTTGGTATGTGTCACTGCCAAATAACACCCCAATAAGTGTTCAGCAACATCTCTTGAGTACAGGGATACCACCCATGCATAGGTTTGTTGGGTTGTTTGGGGAGTAAAAGGCCAAATTTGGTAGGTGCAGATTTTGGTTTTCCAAATTAAAATTTTGACATGCAGACCGCCTGCACCCATGTCCCATTTGGGACATATTTGAAACCAGCCAGTGTATTTTACCCCATCAACCCATATATTTTTTAAAAGTAGACACCCTACGCTATTTTAAATGGTGGTATTTTAACACTTTCCATGCACTAATTCTACCACCAGCCTTTGTCAAAGTTTGTGGTAGTAATTTTTGTGTGGTTTTTTTTCACAAATATTGTATTTTAGACATAAATTCACAGATTTTGGTATGTGTCACTGCCAAACAATAACCCAATATGTGTTCAACAACATATCCTGAGTACAGGGATACCACCCATGCATAGGTTTGTTGGGTTGTTTGGGGGCTAAAGGGCCACATTGTGAAGGTGCGCATTTTCAACTTGGAATATTGACGTGTAGTCAGCCTGAGCCCATCTTTCATTTGGGACTTTTTTTTAAGTAGGACAGTGTATTTTACCCCAAAAAGTATATATTTTGTAAAAGTAGACACCCTAGGCTATTTTAAATGGTGTTATTTTAACACTTTCCATGCACCAATTCTACCACCAGCCTTTGTCAAAGTTTGTGGTAGTCATTTTATTGTGTATTTTTTCCCACATACATTGCACTTTAGACACAAATTCACATATTTCGGTATGTGTCACTGACAAACAATACCACAATATATGTTCAGCAACATCTCCCGAGCACAGGGATACCACCCATGCATAGCTTTGTCAGCTTTGTTAGGGGTTGAAAGGCTACATTTGAGAGGTGCGCTTTTTGATTTTCAAACTTGGAATTTGAACATGTAGAGCAAGGAAGGGGTTAATAGCTCTTATAAGAGCCTTTGTAGTACTGTACAAAAAAATTAACCCCTAAAAATGCACAGACAAGAAAAAAAATTCTGCTGTGCAGTGATCAGTGGCAGGGAAGGGGTTAATACACTACACTATACAAAAGGTATGGCTTTTATAAAAGACCTTGGGACTCACAATTTAACATTTTATTTAATTTATTACAATTTAAAAATTATGTTATACAGATCTGTCTCTTTCCCTCACTAAAACTCAAGTGAGGAGAGGGAGGCAGATCCATATGGGTCAGAACAATATTTACGAACCAGACGAATGGTGATGCTCATCTGAGAAATCACCAAACCACCTTTGCCACTGATCGGCTGTTACTGATCGCTATACACGCGTTCAGACAGCTTCAAAAGGAATACACGTAATCCCCTAGTGGGTATAATTAACCCCTAGTGAGTCTGACAAAAAAAATGCTGATAGCAAAAAAAAATCCTTCGGCGACTAGATTGCTCCATATGTGCTGCTTAGGCAGTGACCATATGCACTGCTTAGGCAGTGACCATATGTGCTGCTTAGGAAGTGATATACGGCAAGGAAGGGGTTAATCTCTCTTAAAAGAGCCTTTTTTTATACTGTAATGAATTACAGTAAAAAAAAATAACCCCTAAAAAATGCACAGACAGCAAAAAATGTGCTGCTGTGTATGATCACTGCGTACACAGCGATCAATGGCAGGGAAGGGGTTAAATGGCTTTTATAAAAGCCCTTGGTGTTTAAAATTTTATTAAATATTTTTTTTATTATTTTATTTTATTTTTTTACTTGATCTGATCTGTCTCTCTCACTTACTATAACTAGTAAGGTGAGGGAGGCAGATCAATACTTGTCAAAGGCAATATTTAGTAATCAGAGCACTTACCATACATGCCTGCACACAGATCACATAGATCTGCTGTGCCGGCATCGATTGGCTCCCCCTAGAGCATCGGAAGTGAAATACTTTCACTTCCGATGCTCTTGCCATTAGAAGGGAAGCGCTGCCTGTACAGGCAGCGTTCCCTTCTACTGAGCCGATGGGGTCGCTCAGGAGAGCGACCACCATCGGCTCTGGGGAGCAGCATGGTGTTGTTAAGTGCCTCGCTGGCGAGGCACTTTAACAACACCGGAGATGCTTAGAAAGCGAACGATCGTTCGCTTTCTAAGCACATGTGTGCAACGGGCGCAGCCATTTTTAAATGGCTGCTACGATCACTCCGTGGAGTGATCGTAGCGCGCCCCTGCACATTTGGGGGGTGTTGCACAATGCCTCTACCTAGAGGTATTGTAGCAACACCGTTAGAGTAAAGAAAGCGACCGCTGGTCGCTTTCTTTACTCCATTTAGTGCATGACGTGCCAGGCACGTCACCTGTCGGCAAGTCCTCGATTTGCCGTGACGTGCCTGGCACGTCACCTGTCGTTAAGGGGTTAAATGACTTTTTACGTGGTTCTGCGCATATGCAGATTTTTAAATGGCTGCTACGATCACTCCGTGGAGTGATCGTAGCGCGCCCCTGCACATTTGGGGGGTGTTGCACAATGCCGCTACCTAGAGGTATTGTAGCAACACCGTTAGAGTAAAGAAAGCGACCAGCGTGCATGACGTGCCAGGCACGTCAGCTGTCGGCAAGTCCTCGATTTGCCGTGACGTGCCTGGCACGTCACCTGTCGTTAAGGGGTTAAATGACTTTTTACGTGGTTCTGCGCAAATGCAGTATACTATCCCTAATCGTTGGGCATAAGTTCTGATAAAATATATATGCATGGATTTTACACAAACTCCACTATTGCACTCTAGAGGAAAAAGGATTCCCCATCCTAATGCAAAATAGCACACAAATTTAAGCCATCAGATGCTTACACAATAGAGCATTTTGTTAATTATTTTTGTTTTGTTATAATTAATATTAGCAGCAAGGCTAATGGATTTCCATTTGTACAATGTGGCACACTAGCGCAAGAAACAAACATGCTATATCCCCAGTTAAATTGAAAATGTATGTATAGCTAGGGGTGCTAAAATGGTGGGCACATATTGCAAAATGACATGTGGCTCCCCTCTTGTAATCCACATCTGTCATCAGGTCACTTTTATTCCTCCAGACACACACAGCAAACACACACTTGCAGACACACTCACCCAGCACACCCTCGCAGACACACTCAGTCAGCACACACTCACAGACACACTCACACTCAGCCAGTACACAGGAACTCACAGACACACACAGCCAGCATACACACACACTCATTCAGCAAGCCCAAACTTTCTCACACAGCACACACTCACTTTCTCAAACAGCACACACTCACTTTCTCACACAGCACACACACTTTCTCACACAGCACACACACTTTCTCACACAGCACACACAGCCAGCATACACACACACTCATTCAGCAAGCCCAAACTTTCTCACACAGCACACACTCACTTTGTTACACAGCACACACACTTTCTCACACAGCACACACTCACTCACACACTCAGCCAGCACATGCTCACTCACTCATACACTCAGCCAGCATATGCTCACTCACTCATACACTCAGCCAGCATATGCTCACTCACTCAGCCAGCACATGCTCACTCACTCATACACTCAGCCAGCACATGCTCACTCACTCACACACACTCACTCACAGACACACCAGCAGATTATTATTTATTTTTAATGACCATCATTAGAGCATTAACAGTCACATAAAGAGCATCGGGGCTATGGGGAATGTACATTCAGAGTCCCCAAATGTCCCCCTCCTTCCATACCTGTCATGGAGAAACTCGCATCCTTCGGGAGCAGTCGCTACCACTGCTGGCAGTGGGGGCCGCGCGGTATGGTCCTTTTCACAAAGTTATTAGCGTGCGGTCCATGAGAAGCTGAGGACCGCACGCGAAGAGCAAATTAAAATAAAAAAAAAACAGAACGGCATGCGGAAGGAAGGAAGGTGGCATGCGCCCCTTAAAGTGCCGACGCCGAATGTGTGACAGGTGGGTTAACGCAGGAAGCACCCTGTCTCTCAAGTGCCGGCTCACGTTTTTCACCTATTCGAGAGCTTACACTTCCACAGGAAGAAAAAAGCTGTGCGCGTGGCTGTGGGAAACCAACAAATAAAGAAAAGCAGGACAGCAGCCTCAGAGATTCGGGGCTATGGACTGGATATTCGGGGCTTTAGCCCCAGTAGCCCACCCCTAGCGACGCCTCTGCCCCTAGGAATACATATATTTTACCAAAAATACATCATCCAAGGATGAATAGAGCTATGATATAGTTACTGAAACATGCTGCAATAGATTTGACAGATTACAGGAAGCAAGGTATAGGTTATTACATTTCATAACATGTTTATTTCAACCTTATCCTATAAATTAAAAGACATGAGTGAGGGCTCCAGCAAATTTGTTAAATATTTTTTTGTCCCCAGCTGGGATGGAGATGGAAGATTGACTGTTCCACCCTGGTTTATAGAGATCTTCCTGATGGTCACCTTTGATCACCTTTTATTTTTTTCCCCAAAGCATTTCTTGTGAAAGTGTTTTATCAGAAATAATACATTGGAGATTACGCTCATATTCAAGTATGTCCTGCAGAGTTTCACATTTAACAGCAGCTCAAATAAAACACATAGAAATGTATGTTTGCTATTTTCTCACACAAATCTAATGGATTCACCGCTTGGTTAATTAGTCTCCAAGTTGTAATGCTTATAATTTGATTAAAACTATTCTATGAATCAACTCTGCATGATGCAGTCAACTTGCCAAATTTATCAACTATCGACTTCATTCATTTTCTTGTTCCAAAGTACCGTATTTGCTCGAATATAAGACAAGGTTTTTTTTCCAGAGCAAATGCAGGGGACCTGGATCACCATAGCAAGCAACTGGTGGATGTCTGTGCAATATGGGCAGACATCCTCCGCTGCTGCCCTGCACGCCTGTCGGGGCTGCTATGACGGAAGGGATATTGGCTACCTTTGGGGGAGGGAGGGGGAGAGCAAGCATTGGGGGAGGGGGCATAGCCAACATTGGGGGAGAGAGGGGGGAGCAAGCATTGGGCAAGTCTGGGTGGTAGGGGCAGCATTGGCTAAGTCTGGTGGGGGCCGATGGGCAAATAAAATGTTAATAAAAACAAGGAATGCATTTTTATATCATAATTTTTAATAAATACAAAAAAGCTATTTACATGTGGATATATACAAGTTAAACTTTTGTTCCTATAAGGCTAGTCTTATATTCAGGCTTTAGTTTTTTCCTAAAGGAATATCCAAAGTTTGGGGGGTCATCTTATATTTGAGCAAATACGTTATGTAAGGATTTAAAAACGGCATGTGCTTTGACCCATTTCACTAGTTTACTCCCAATCACTCCTTACAAAAACTGACTATAACATGTCAAATTATTTATTTATTTAGTAGATAGATGATCTTACATGAAAGGGTGAAGCTATTATAACTCACTACACTCCCTTATCAGTATACGTTCAGAAGGGACCACAGCATTATAAAAATGATAAACCAGGTCGGAATTGGATAGCCTTCCTGCATTCATTTGTTTAGCATTCGCTAAAATACATAACAGGTTTGTTTCTGATGAAAGATGAAAACTATACAGACCGTATTCAGAAAGGGAATAAAAAAAAGAAAACACACACAACTCACCAGGCGAAATTTGAGTTAGTCATGATTCATGCAGCAACTTCTCCCCTTGTCTTGAGCTCTACTTGTCAGCAAGTATGCCAAGAAATATGGGAAAATATGCAGATATTTGGGATTTTTTTTTAAGAAGCATATATTCAGCTTGAATAGAAAAGGAATGCATATTTTGCTAATTAAGATGCTATTTCCCATTGAAGTACATCATGTATTTTTGCATGGTGCGAGTTTTGTTTCTCTCTCCTAATTTACAGAAAATAAAAATAAACATTGTAAAATCCCGTCCTTCACGCGAGGATTAAAACATAGAAGTAGAAGAGGCTGAGAAAATTAACATTAGAAAGCAGCAAAGTAAAGCCTGGGAAAAACGACTGCTGGAAAATTCTGATTTCAGTTTTTTGGCCGTTCCACAATGTTCTGCCTTTGGCAGCTCCTTTGTTTAAACCTCCATTGGGGCCCAACTCCAAGCCAGTCTGTTTCACCTTAAACTGAAAACTCAATTTAAGATGGAATATCAGCCTGCAGGAAGGATATTTAAATCAGATCTCTTCTAGACACAAGGGAGTCTTTTCAGGCCAATACAAATGTTACCTGTAGTATCTGATCTGCACGATTGTAATATCGGGACTAAGGAATAAATTACTAAAAGAAATTCAGAATTATTGGAGAGGGGTTAATGATAAATGCCTCCAGTCAGATAAAAAGAGATGAAGACAAAGCCAAAGTTGCAGCTCTACATAGTTATATTACAACCAGTAGGGAACCATTCCATATGAATCAGATCTTCTATGGCCAAGTAACTCATCTTCTAGGGGCAAGATAATGGATCTAGGGCATAAAAACCCAAGGGCAGAATATAGAATATTTGATATGTATGTAATAGAGCAGCAGGAAATGCTAGCAGAATGCTTGGTTGTATAGAGAGAGAGGGTTTGGCATCAGAAAGTGTATTCTGGATAGTCTGAGGTCAGTCATACATAATCTAGGGCTGCAACAGGCACTCCCTAAAGCTGCACCATGGTTTGCAAAGGCAATCTCAATGTGAAGTGATGGATGCTGATCTCATATCACTTTTCATTCACCGATATCAAACAATCTGCATTAATTCTGGTTAATTGCACGCAGCCAAAAAAAAAATACATAAACATGAAACATGTACAGTAAAAACAGCCTTTGTGAACACATTTGGACTGCATGTATCTTGCAATGATTTTTGATTGCTTACACTGCTTGTTTTAAAAGAGGAATATTTATAGAATTGACATGGGAATTTCAAACTTAGGCCAAAGTAGCAGAGTTGGAAAAATTGTCCAATGTTTAAAACGCCTGTCTCAATGCTGTGCAATTCTCTCTTCATTGAGTAGACCCTTAAAGAGAATAAGCAACATCACTTGCCAAAGTGCTTTAAGTGGTTTTTGTAATAACAAAATTGTTGATTAAAGACGGATAATACTGAAATTAGCGAGTTAGTCTATGATGCAGACGTCTAATATACGAATATGATCGATGGTGTCTGGAGCGCTTGGACGGGAGAGTACAACATGCTTGGCTGCAAAGTCATGATATTTGTTCAAGTATTAGAATTTGTTATAATGTTAATGAGGAGTCATTGGGAAGAAAGAGCAATCCATCACATACAAAACAGGGACTCCTATCTTCCACATGAATGGCTGCAAAGGCCTGGGTTTCAATTTAATTTTAAGATCCAAACAGGGCGGAACTTATAAAAGCAGCAGTTCCTTTGCCAGTTGAATTTAAGTAACTATATGTCATTCACTATGCTCCGGCAAAATCTTTGGTGGTATTATACATATCTGAATGTGCCATTTCTCTTACCCCCCAAAAAGCTTTAATGTACATAGCAAGCACACTAGTGCATTTCAATAAGTATTGTTGGGTTGTGGCAATGCACAGCCATACGTATGAATGCCAAGCATAGCACAGGTCATAAATAGGTGCTCCATTGAATTACCTGGTTAAAACAGAACACAGTTTATATCCAAAATAGAAAATAATCTTTATTTTTTTTTAAAATCATCATATAAAAGTCATAAATAAAAGTATAAAAATAATAATTTGGATAGAGCAAACAAATAAAAGAAGAAGAAAAATAGACACCACACAAACACACACAAAGGAACATGTATAAACTGCAAACACACATTCATGGAACAATTATTAGTTCAATAAACATTCCAATTACTATTCGGTTATAAATATTTAGTGGTGGATCTTACGCTCCTTTTTGCAGCTTTGAGGCTCCATGTAGAGTAAGTTAAAATGTCACAGTGCAGCTGAATTATTGACTTTAAATTATGAAAAGTTATAAAATGGGCTGTCAAACCCACTGTCCTGCTTTGGAGATACATCATTATGCAATAGTTTCCTTGACAGCAGTTTGCTAACTCGATCTACATCTGAATATACCTTTGACTCTGGATGGTTTTCCACAGCTGGATAAGAAGGTCCAATAATTTTATTAGCATGCCGTGTATCTTTTTTTCTCACAGTGTGTGCAGAGTAATGCTGACCTTCAGATCCACTGCCAAAAGGATCATGTCTTGCCTGTGCAAGAGAACAGAAACCTGCTGCTGGAAAACTCTCAGGATTATTACACGTCTGTGGCTGCATTTGAAAGCTGTTTGAAGAGGTCTGTGCAGAATGGAAGGGAATCAGACCCTTACCACCGACACAGCTCCAATCATTACTAGCATTTTCATCCCGCACAGGAGTTTCCTGAAGGTCAAACCTTTGCTTATCCGATTTAGTCTTTGATTCCTCATGGTAATAATCCTTAACGTTCTGTAAAAAAGATGGTTCATCCTGACCCCGATATAATGCCTGGTCAGACTGTGCTTTGGATTCAATACAGCTAAAGGTATTTGCTTTTTCAAATGACGTATGGGTGAGAAATGGAGACGTCACAGAATACAGGCACTGCATTTGGCTATTGTTAGGGTATTCCATTTGAAGCCGTTTTATACCATTGTCATTTCTAGCGGCAGATGCTTCATCAGGGTTGAGGGCATTACTTCCTTCGGACTTCTCTCTCACGTGTCTTTTGATGAACTCGTCCATGGTGTTTTGCTCTATGTTTTGATCCATTTGTCTGTTATTTGCCAACGTTTGAATGGTTTTCAATGAATCATTCTTTTCCGGTTCAGTCTCAGGCAAAACAACTTTTCTTAAGGACAGTGCTAAAGATAAGAAATAAAAAAAAAAAAAAAATATATGGTTACCAATTCTACTATAAAAAAAACTCACAAATTCATAGATGTTCAGATTCAGTGCATTGTATTCAGATGGTTGTTGTACCTGTTTGTAGGTTTTTACTCTGACATTTCTGAGAGATGGGAGTTTCTAGAACTTTGGCCATGGTTGCAAGTTTGCTTGCAGCATTCATTATTTTCTTTTCAGCACTGTAAAGAAATCTAAATATTAGCGTGTGTGAAAAACACCTTATAAAAAATAAGACTAATCCTAGAAAGTCATACTTTTTTGAACATTAAAGCCCCTGGTGACAGTTCTCTGCTGCATTTGATATGCCTTGAAGACCAGAATTCCATTATTTTTGTCATACGTTTGCTTAACCATGATTTCGCCCCCTTAAGCTAACCCTTGTACTAACCCTAATCCACCTGTAACCCTAATAATAACCCTAATTGTAACCCTAGATCTAAGGTTAGTAGATCTAGGGTTAGCTTTTTTCTCACTGTAAATGTTGCCAAGTGCCACTAGGGGCAGTCAAGCAACAGTTTCAGCGGGACAGAAGCGATTTTTTTTTATCACTTCCGTCACTCTCTGTTGGGCACAGGGCATGCCTATTGGAGGAGCATGCTCCTCTTCAATATGGCACCGGTGCCCTGGGGGACAGAGATGGTTGTTGCATCATTGCAAGACCTTTAACATAGGCAGTGACAGCTGATCCCTGCCTATGCGAGTTTGAACGCATACAATCATATTCGAGGGAATAGTATGCGCAGGGGAGGGAGCGGAAGGTGCCGAAGGCACTATTAGAGGCTGCTTTCGACAAGAAGCAGCCTCAGAGAGTAACTGCCGGCATGTAGCATTGCTCTAAGGCTACATTAAAACTCAGGACGTATACATAGGTCCTCATAGTTCTCAAGAACCATGCTCTGCAGGACGTATATATATATACACATCCAAGTGGGTTAATGGGTTAAGTAAAAGCAGGATAGCTGCTGCTGTTTTTGTTTGTGGTTGGAACACTTACCCCTCATTTTTCCCATCATCCTTTAATAGTTGCTGTAGACATGTCAAGTAATATTTGCGCATTTTTCGTGCAGTTTCTTGGCGTTCTCTCAAGACCTCAGACTTCAGCATTTCGGCTGCTCTCCCTTTACTTTCATGAATATAACGAAGCATGTCATCTATTTAACGTGTGAAGAAAGTTTAACACTGGTTAAACCATTTCCAGCTTGTGTTCAGTGTGTCCCATATTGTCATATTAATCATCATCATTAATACAATGGTTACACAAGGGAGTAATTACACATTTTATAAAGTTATTACAAATTGTAAACTGTAATTAGTAAAGTCTTCCGTTTCTGCTAATGTAATCGTATTTTAAAATTATTTTGGATACGTCTTATTTAGAAAACAGCACTGGTTTTATAGTGGAGAAACAAAGAAGTAGATTTGTGTCCATAGGGGCATAACTGGTGGTATATAGACCTATATAGGAAGCGCCTACAAGCCAACAGAGCCATACCAACAAGAGAAACTGTAGGAAATAAGTGTCCTAGTGCTTAGTTTCTCCCCTACTATATCAGGAATATACTCTAAATGAAGTAAGTTGTCATTTTACTGTGCACCTTCAATAATCCCTCTTTAACAACACCATCTCGAACTGACTTATTTTCTGTACAGCCTATTTTAAATTTTACCATTACAGTGCAAGTCCAAAAGGCCTTATAGCACCACTAAACTTCTCTCATAGATGCAAAGGTTATTTTTTGTAATGAGCTGGGAATAAAATGGTCTGTAAAAAGAATGCATGTGAATTGCTTTAATGGAAGCATGCAGGCCGATCCTGTGAAATCACTGTACTTGCAGCAAGAGACCCTTGGCTATTTAACACAGAAAGCACTCAGAATAAGGGGATAATAATTTATTTAAAAACAAATTAGACAGGGCATGTTGGCCTCGGCATTCACTTTTGAATCAGGAGAGATATTATACATGTAGTTATTAGTTGTAAGCATACTGGAGATCTCTGCTAACAGTGAAGTATGCAGTGCTTTCAGAATCTGTGTCATGGAACCAACAGAAATCATTGTACAGTGTTAAGAAACCAGCACAAGAGTAAAAGCTGCATACATGGACCAGATTAACCCTTTAAGGACCAGGGATTTTCCTGGGCCAAGGACCAGAGCGTTTTTGAAACACAAATTTCCTCTCTCTCATTTAACATACCCATACAAGTTATATGTTGTTTTTTAGAGGACAGTTAGAGCTTTCTTTTGATACCATATACATAAAAATGATTTACATTTTAGTATTAAAAAATACATATAAAAGAGGAAATTTTTGAGGAAAAAAAAAGTTTTTCCCCATTATTTTCCCAATAATAAGCTACATAACTAGTGCAACACTAACCCACTTATCCCCCCTAATTAACTAACTAATAAAAAAGAAAAATATTGGTTCCCAAATCCACCCATTACAAAAAAGACAGAAAAAAACTCTGAAGAGTGCGATGTCAGATCAGTAAAAATCATGCAACAGGCATGCAGGGGTTAAATTTTATTAAATAAATATATTAAAATTACCTTTATTTATTCAAAAAAACTTTATAAATTGTAAAAATAAAAAAATCTGTTAAAAAAAAAAACTAAATGAGGGCCATAAAGTGGAAGGAAACTGATCACAGTTAAAAACTGTGATCAGCAATGAAAGGGTTAATTTTTTTTTTTTAACCTATGTGTGTATAATTAATTTATTTTTACTTACAGGTCACTCTCTGTGCTTCACTATAAGAATGTGAAGCACAGGGAGTGAATTAGAGGCAAAGTCAGTGTGTGAACACACTGACTTTTCCATCT
This sequence comes from Pelodytes ibericus, assembly GCA_036172795.1. Lineage (NCBI taxonomy): Eukaryota > Metazoa > Chordata > Amphibia > Anura > Pelodytidae > Pelodytes > Pelodytes ibericus. The sequence continues at coordinate 165,062,333 of CM069858.1, forward strand.
AATTTGCATGTTATCTCGGTGATCACGTTATCACCGCGATCACATGCCCGGAAACTGACCGATCGGGTCCAGGAGCTTTGCCTCGGGTGCGAGGCTTAGTCCTGGACCCGTTGCAGACTAGCTGGCGGTGCCCACGGAGCGCACCGCCGGCTAGACTGCATGACGAGTTAACTCGTCATAAGGTCGCTAACGCTGCGGCTCTTATGACGAGTTAACTCGTCATAAGGTCGGGAAGGGGTTAAAAAAGCCACTGTAAACAGTAGAAAATAAACTTTGAAAAACAAAGTAGGAACAGGTTGGCATGATAAAAATAAATATAACTAGTGCATTGTGTCTTTGATCTGAAGAATGACTCAAGTCATTGTACTCACTTTTGATTTTGTCCACAGCTTTGATGTACTGAGCACGCATTTCTTCTAAAGCATTTCCTTTACAAACAGCACAGCCACTTCCAGAACCCTCTTCTGGCTGCAAACTAAAATTACAAACAGCACAGGGAAATATTTGAAACTACTGCAGCAAACAGAGTTATAGAGGAAGAAAATCAAATATTGCTGTAGAATGCTTCAAGACTGAACCTTAAAAACAGTTTCTGACTTTTGAATGGTGCTCTGATTGAGCACTGTTTAAAAGTTATTCCACCTCAGTCTTTGCAAAAGCATATACTAGTGGGGCTGCCAATTGATGGAGCAGCACTCTGCATTATTGGTGTGTGTGTGGGCACATCACTGCCAATTGATGGAGCAGCACTCTGCATTATTGGTGTGTGGGCACATCAATGCCAATTGATGGACCAGCACTCTGCATTATTGGTGTGTGGGCACATCACTGCCAATTGATGGAGCAGCACTCTGCATTATTGGTGTATGGGCACATCACTGCCAACCCTGCACAACATTTATATTTTTCTTGTTTAAGATTTGTAGTTATTGTCACACTTATTCCACACAGCTTTGTAATTTTGTATTGTATTCCAAACAAGCATTCCTCCAAAGTAGGGTTGCCACCCGGCCAGTATTTTACCGGCAGGCCGGTAAAAAAAATTGTCATGAAGCCAATGTTAAGTCTACGGAGGCATTAGCATGGCCGGTATTTTCTTTAAGTAAAGGTGGCAATCCAACTCAATAGCTTGTTTCATCAGAAAGAAGAGGGCTTCATCCTGATTTAAATCAGCTGTTTGGGGAAGGAGGATTTGTACCAGTCATAGGTTATGTTGTATCACATAATTAATAACTGAGCCATGGTCCATGCTTCAAAAGAACCTCAAATATTAGTTACCTTGCCTGAGCTTGAATAACTTTCATTTCTTCCAGCTTTTCCAGTAACGCTTTATTTTCTTGCCTTAAAGTTTCTACTTTGTTTTCATTTTCTGAAGGGAAAATAAATGTACATCAGTAAAAAGTATTTCAATATATATAAAACTTCAAACTGGCACGGGTTTCTGGTAGAATTATATTTTGAAATCTTCTTTGACATTTTGTTCTAATGCCGAATCATTTCCAAGAACATATCACACTAATCCCATCATTAGATCTGAAATTCAAGGCCTTGGCAGGAATGTATATTGTCACTTTGAGCAAAAGGTTCAGTTATGTCCATGAAATGTATGTTTAAAATGGAAAAAATAAAAAGTTTGGTTAGAATCTGGGAGATGTAGATTGCCTCACGTCTATTTCACATTGAATTACCTTTCCATTCAAAAACAAAAAATTTTTTACGTGGCTATACATACCTGAATGTGAACTTTTCATCTAAATTCACTGGCAAATCTGTTAAGAGACATACTTACTTGAACGTGGCTATCGAATGCGCCAAGTACAAAATGCAAGTCACTAGCACACAAGTCACTAGTGCTTAGGCTGCCGATAGTTGTATTTTTTTACAAAGGCATTAGATTATATTTCTTGCCGTTATGCCTCACAGAGGTGAAAATGATTTATGCATTTACTAGCAAAGTGGCTGGCAAATGACAGGACAGGTACACTTTTTTTTATAGAATACAGTTCATCCCTTGAAACACCTTAAAGTGAATGGCTTTAGGAGAAACAACTGAAAACACCAGGTGGCAGATCATGTTACTAGCCCATATAGTCAATCCTCCTGAACACAGCCGCAAATCATGACACAATAAAGAATAATTAAAAAAAGGGTCTAAAAGGAGGAACTAGAAGAGATCCTAAGGAGTGGTGTTACATATTCCCATTTACACACCCATTAAACATTTATGGATTTTCAGCTTGAAAAATATGCCACAACGCAGTTCCGGACTTTTGTCTCAAGTTGGATACTAGATATGAAGCAGACTACGTTCCACTAACCTTGGATTTGCTCTGCTTTGAGCTTTTGCTCCTTCACGGCCTGCTGAAGGTGCCGACATGCTTTGTCCAGTTTGCTTCGGAGTTCATGGCACTCCTTTTTAGACTTCTCAATTGTCTGGGAGCAAAGCTCACAACCTGAATCTTTTCTTCCAACATTTGGATCATGATTTGTTACCATTTGAATGCTACCTGCAAAAGTATAAAGGTTTGAGATATGTAATGGCGTGTGTGACACACTCCATAGAGTATGATTAGGATTAACACTGAATACAAAACAGATTTAGGGATCATTTTTCAATAGCTTTCACTTACTTACACAATTTCTTAAATTAGAAGCGAGGAGTAAGTCAGCACAGTCATGGTGATCCAAAGTGTTTTCCATAAATCAATCCGTTTTGGTCCCCAGTGAGAATTACTAGCTGAATTTACAATCTACATATATAAAACTTACATTTTCTGTCATTGCCATTTTTAATTTACGTAAAAATATATTTGAAATTGTAGTTGTAATATATAATAGACATACACACCATTGCTTAGCTTATCCAAATGGCTCTTCTTGGTCATTTTGGGAGCAGATGATCTCTCTCGCTCACTTGAGGTGATGCCCTGCTCCTTAGTGTTTGGTGTTGAGTCAAGTTTCTGGAGAAAAGAAAAAAAAATTGAAAAAAAACAAACCAAAAAGGCATTGTGCTAAGGAAAAAGCCATCTCCATAAATAAAAGTTCTAGCATGGCCTGACTGTGTGAAAGGTCACGCAATTGTAAATTCATGTATAGTAAATGTAAATGTATGTAAAGCAAGATATGCAAGTTTCATATTAAGAATCAGTGAGTTTTCAAACTTTTCATATTGCTCATGCTTTATTATAAGTAATTACCTGATTCCACTCTTGCTTGGCATTTGCCAGAACTTTGTAAACAATACCCGTTATGGCTCTCCGAAGGCAATCTCTTAGCCGATTGAGAAATCGCAGGTCTGGATTGTTAGAAACACTTAATCTGTCCTTTGCAACACATTTGTCAACCAGTTCATCATGGATTTCGCTCAAAACGAGTTCCATTTCTGCTAAAATATTATTTTCATGTTCTTGTAATTGCTGAGATGCTTCAGATGCACATTGTTTCAAACTCTGATTTAATCGTTCAGTCATTTCAGCCTCTTTTTTAGCAATCAGTCCATTATTTTGCTTTTCGAAATCCCCTTTGGCTGTAGAGAGAACCTCACTTATTTTACTGCGATGTGCATCTAAAAATGTCCGATAATCTTCTTCATTTTGGGCCTGGATCTGTTGGATTTCGTCTTGCTTTTCTTTGTTCCACTGGGCACGTGCCTTTGCTAGCTCAGTTCTTATCATGGCCTGACATTCCTCATTTTTCAGTTCAAGCTCCCGGTGCACAGATGCAAGTTTTTCTTCAAATTCTTTTTGTTTTATAATAAAATCAACTTTTTCACCTCTTATTCTCCAATTGTCTTCAGCTGCAGAAAGAGCTTCAGATATCTAAGAAAGAAGTGCTCTATTAGGTTACGGGGATGAAAGATACACACCCCTGAATCAAATGAAAAATCACAAAATATTTAAGCAGAGCTAAATGTAATCTGGAGAGCGCACCCATCAAAATCAGAGTGGGAGCTTTCAGGTGCAGACGATCGTTCGGTTACTGCACTGAAACACCCTCATTTTTACATGCATGCGTTTAAGAGGTTAAAATAGCATGTAACATAAAAAGTACATGCCATTTTATCCTCATTCTTTGGCCACTGGATTTTCCACACATGCCTTTAAATAAGAAGCACAAGCTCAAAGTAAAATGTTGTGGGTCTTTACAAATAAGAAGAATTCCATGAAGGCTTGTTCCAATGTATACATTATTTCTATACATGAATTTATATACACACACACACACACACACACACACACACACACACACAAAGGAATTTTAGACAAGTGAAATACCAGTTTTCTTAAAGGCACTGTTTGGTGCCCAACATGCATCTTCCAAATATTAATACATATTAATTAATGTGCTTTCATAGTAGTCTAAAACGCATGTTTTACATTTTTTTAAAATATAAAATACTTACAACTAGATGAAATTATAGCAGTTTGCAAGAAACCGTAAAGAGAGAGAGTAAAAGTCAATTTCCTTGTTTGTTTGTTTTTGCTGCAGGAATAATATAGTATTCTATTCCAGGAGCACATGAAGTGATTATATGAAACAAAACGTTATAGTCTACAGAGTAATCACTGGGGAGGGCTGGAGTTAAATAATTATGCAGAATGCCTGAAGCAAATTACACTGCACTATACAAACAGTAATCTTCATCTTGCACTAAAGTGAGTTTGGGGACGCTGTACTTTTACTCTCTTATATACAGGTTTTGTTGTTGAATGTGTGCAGTTGTTTCTCTTCAGAGTGCAGCCATTTCTGAGCTGTATCTACAATAGTGCTCAGATTTATAGCACTTGATTTTGTGAATAAATACCTGTTTTTTAACATCAATCTCATTTTGTTTTTCCCATTTCTCCTGTTCCATTTTTAAATTCATCTTGTATTCGGAGAGACTGGTAAGTTCTTCTAGCCATCGTGCGTGAGCTTTTGTAAGAGCCATTTCCACCTATGAAATATAAAAATAGGGGGGGGGGGGGAGGGGGAGATCATTTACAAATGTACATTTATCTCAAGTGGCATACCAGAGGGGGAGGATAAAACACTCAGAGTGACAGCCTGACAAATTGATAATCCCATATGATCATGAAGAAATGACAAAAAGAAAATGATTCTCAAATAGGGTGCAATATCGTTATGGGAGATTTTAATTAGCCAGAAGTAGATGGGAATAATGGAACTACTAATTCTGCTAAAAGTAGTATGTTTCTGAACTTGTTGAATTACTTTTTGTCTCTAGCTAGTACAGACACCAAACAGAGGGATAGTGTGCCTGGATCTGGTAATAACTAACAAGAAGGAGCTTATCTCTAAAACCCAAGTAAGGGAGCATTTAGGGAATAGTTATCGTAACAGGGCATTCTTTGAGAGTAATGCAAAAAGGCAAATTGTAGAGTAGAATTTCTTTAAACGAACACTACAAAAATATAAATTTAAATGTATGCCCTTTGTTAACAAATATAAACTAAAAAACAGTGTGGCTAACCAGTAAGGTAAAAATCAGGGAAAAAAATAAAAAAATAGCATTCAAACATTATAAAGCTGAGGCATTTGAAAAATATAAAGATGACAATAAAGCCTATGAAAATCAATGAAATTCTCTAAATTGTGAGATCGTCTGTGGAGATTTGGAGAAATCAGATATTTTCTTCTGTTTTTACCAAGGAAGAAAATCACTGGACAAGAACCTGTAAGCTATTTTTACAGAAGTCTCCACAAGCATGTGAATAGCTGATGCAAGAAAAAGTTTTAGCACCATTAAAGTGGTGTTAATCTAGACAAAGCCCCGGGGGCCAGATGGTATACACCGACGGGAACTTAAAAAGCTAAATCAGGCCCTAGCCAGACAGCTGTTTTTTTATTTTCAGGGATTCGTTTATTTCAGGCATGGTGCCCACAGAGTGGTGTAAAGGCAATGTGGTGCCCTTAGCTAAAAAAAAAAAAAAGAGACCAAAATCCCATCCGGGGAATCACAGACCTGTAAGTTTGACATCTGTCGTTGGGAAATGGTTTGAAGGATTGCTAAGGGAAGATTGCGTCTTGAACAAGAATTTCATTAGCACGAGATGCGGTGGATGCAATTTATTTTGACTTTGTGACGGCATTTGATATGGTTCCACACAAAAGGTTACTGTACAAATTGACTGTAATTTGACTTAGGGGCAAATGTTTGTGGATTGAGACTGGTGGTATATGGGAAGTTCTCAAACTGGACAGATGTAGGTGGCGTACCTCAGGTAACTGTTCTAGGTCCTCTTCTTTTAAATTTGTTTATTAATGACCTCCCAGGGAGATATGTCCCAATGTTTCCCCAATGACACACAATTAAATAGGGTAATACAGTCCTGCAGGAGGATTTGGACAAACTGGGTAACTGGGCAGATAAATGGCAAATCAGATTCAGTGTAGACAAAATGTAAAAATTATGCGTTTTGAGTAAAATGATAAAAATGTAGTTTAAATGGTTTCTCCTTGGGGAAATCTAGTAAAAAGAAAATTTGGGAGTAATTGTAGACTACAGACTTAGGAGTAGTGCACTGTGCCTGTTGGCAGCTGCAATGGCCAGTAAGATATCGGGAGGTATTAAAAGGAGTATTGACTCACAGGAGGAAGATATTATCCTGCCTCTTCATAGGTCCATGGTAACAACCCACCAATTCTGGGAGCCATTTTTTTAATTCATGGAACTAGAGAGCAGTGCAGAGCAGGGCTACAAAACTAATAAGGGGAATGGAGTTTTAGTTATGAAGAAAGGCTAGACAGGTAAAATTTGTACACACTAGAGAAATGTCAGCTTAGAGGGGTTTATTATAATGTTATTTAAATATGCACAGCGTCCATACAAAGGGCTTTCTAATGACCTGTTCATTAACAGAACAGTACAAAGGACAAGAGGTCACCTGCTAAGACTTGAAAAAAGGAGACATAGTCTAGGACAGTGGAAGAGATTTTTTTTATGGTAAGGACAATAAAAGGTCGCCCATTTTTTAGTGAGCCAAAACATAGAGGGCAATGTATGTTAGTATAGGTATTAATATTTATTTAATGCTTGTTTAACCAAAGAAAAATAGGAGTGCCTTCTGTCATGATTTTGCTGAAATAAGGGTTTTGTTTTCATATTCCTTGTTTACTGCTATCGATCAAAAAATAGACAAAGGGTTGAGCTTTATGGACGCAGGTCTTTCTTTCAACCTAAACTACCATGTATCTATGCAAGTACCTGTTTGGAAATATCATTGTGGTACTGTCTTTCAAGTTCCCTCCGCTCTTCTCGAATAGCTCTTTCTTTGTCTTGCAGAGCATCCTGGAGTTTTGTTTTCAATTCTTCTACATGTGTGGTATCCACTGCAATCATGCTTTGTTCTGTCTGAATAGCAATGTCATCAAAATCTTGTGTAGTCTTCGATTTCGTATCTTGTAAAACTTTATCCAGCTTGTGCTTCCACTCCTTTTCAATTTCCTGGATGTTTTTTTCAGTTATCTATTAAAAAATAGAAGCTGTATTGGCATAGAGAAGAAACGAATGCCTGCTTTACATATTGTACAGTCATTTAAATAGAGTAGGCCTGATGCCAAACAGAAAACTACCTTCAAATATTATCATTGTAAAGAAATGTTAAACACAACTGTGCTTGTTTAGAATAGGAAGAAAGACAGACAATTAATCCAGTTAATACAAGTTTAGGAGCATCATCCTGCTCCTCCACAGCCGTCAGCTTCCCAGCTGTCAGAATGCCACCTTCAGCCATTCAGCTGTTGGAAAGGGACTCTAGCTTGTCTACTGCACTAAGGTAATCATCTGTAATAGACTTGGACCCCAGGACATACTTGAAAACGAGAGAAACGTCACGTATTCTTCCTGGTAAATAACATGCTAAATAAAATCGTATAATGGTTCTGTCACAGCAGTAACAATTGGCAACCAGACCAGAATATGCTGCAGCATCAGCCCCACTGTAAGTGCAAAGTAAAATATCCTTTGTAAATGGATTTTGCTCCTTGTACAGAAGCAAAGTATAGTAGCAATTAATTGTTATCACAGACTAACAAGCAGTTAAGCTACCAAGCTACATTAAAATCAACATCCCCTATCATACATAAACAATGACTTCCTGCATACAAAAGTATAAAAATAGATAGTGAATTAAAACAAAACAAAAAAAAAGTTTGTAACAAACACATGCATGTCCACAGTCATGGATTTGGTGTAAAAACAAATAAATGTACCTGGCTCTGTTCCTTGATCCAGTTTTCTTTTGCCAAGGCCACATGAGCCTCGATTTGTTGCTTGAGTTCAAATTCTCTTTCCCCCTGCCACCGAGCCTTTGCCTCTGACAGAGCAGATTGGTGTTTGTCCGCAAGGTCTGCTTTTAGCGCTTGCATAGATTTTTCAGTCTCTTGCAACAATTTTTCTTTGAGCTAAAACAATATAAGATCCTAATTAGAAAAACACACTTCATTATACTTGAATATAGAGTGAATAACTTATTGGAAGATGTCTCTTTATATTAGAAACATTACATAAGACCACCATGTCAATTCATGTATCCATATCAGGATTGAAATATAGACCACTTTTCATATGGAGATGGTTGCTTTTTCACAAAGTATAATCCTGCAAAATGAAGATTTACTAAGAGAAGATGATCTTTGTGTGGGAGCCAACACTTTACACAGCATTTTAATTCAGTTTGCGTAAATAGCATGTTTCACATTTTAAAGAGCTTTTCATAGAAGGGCACCTACTTGAAGCAGTTCAATTGTGTAACAAATTTCATTTTTTCAATTTACATTAGTCAAAAAACAAACTACAAAAAAAACAAAAAACACATCCCACTTGATGGTTGAAATGAAAACATGTTCATGCTGAAGGCCTCCACAAGTATCATCATATACAGACTGTGAAAGGCTAAAGAGGAAGTGAGAACCTATTACAACAGTGTACCTTCTCTTCATTTATCTGAAATTCCGATTTCACGCTCTCTCGTACAGTATCTTCCAAAGTGTCCTTCTCTTTACACACCGTTATATAACACTCCTGGACAGCAGTCAGTTCACGAGTCATTTCATCAATTTGGGACCTGAAAGGTAATTGTAGAAATTCATAGGAAATGCTTTTGTATTAAATGTAACATTATACGTCGACTCAGAACGTCCAGATAGGACCGGACCTCCAACCTGCCAGTTTAATTCGCCAGATATTAGCTGCCGCAGTGAACTTCCAAAAAAATGTTTTTTGTTTTTTTTTATATTGAGTACATATTTTAAATAAAAATTAAAAACGCAATATAAATGTCCCATATGGGACTGAAACGCTGATCCTTTCTCTAAACTACTATAGTGTCTGCCGGGATAGCACCGGGATTTCAACGTTATTATGTCAGGAGTGCACGGACCAGGATTTGGCATGGTAATCGTTTTAATATGCCATAATAGCATATTTATTACTAAAAAATAATAATAATTAAAAAAAAAATATGAATGATTGCAATTATTGAAATATGCCAATAGGGCATAAATGGTACAATTACCACATCAATGAACACATTATACAATATAAAATACACATACCATTTCATGGCCACAGTGTGGATGGCCACCTTGCTTGGCAGTGCACCACTGCAGACATGAAATGGTAGAGTGATACATGTGGCATGATGGCAGAAGGGTACATATAACCCAACAGCTGTTAACCAGAGAGCACTATATATTATGTACAGCAAAATATCACACAAGAAAAATATATAAAAAGCCCTTACTGTAACTGTGATATTTGTTCTTCATAACGCTGGGATAATTGATCCTTTTCGGACTCAAACCTCTCTGAAAGATCCATTTGAAAATGTCTCTTAATATCGTCAGTGTGCTGTTCATATGTTCTCTCACACCTGAAATCACATCAAATACTTTACTTACTAGAGTATATGTCGCATGATGTAACATTAAATAGTCACTTCCATACTTATTTCCAGATGATCTACATGATATAATTTTTGTATTAAACAGGTTAAAAAATGATCCAATTATTACATTTGAGAAAAAAACAAAACAGCATCTGCCTTGTGCCAACTATTTACTAATGTTCTATTTGAGTTCCCCCCCCGCCCCCCCCTTTTAAAAAGTAAAGTTGGGATTCATCCAGCTAAGAAAAATAAATTGAGCAGGAATTGGATAGAAAATTACAAATCCCATAGATAAAAAGAAACTAAAGATTTAAGGAAGGCTAACTATTTAAAAAAAAAAAAAACAGCATGGAGTGTAATCTATCATAAGGTTGACTAAGCATCATGGGACATTCAGGTTCCAAACACCTGCAGTGCCAGGGTCAGTCATCACAGTTCTAAAATAAATAAATGTAGATAGCGCCTTCAGTGTAGTGGCAGAGATGCATAACCTTGTGACATTGACAGTGGATTATCTCGGAGAGTGACAGGCTTGGTAGAAAAGATTGGAAGGGTGAAATCAATTTGGGCACATAACCTACCGTTTTGAGATTTAGTATAGCTCCAGTGATAAGTGAGAAGGGCCATTTTGACAGAAATAGATTTATGGGGCCACAATAATTGATTGTCTGCTCAATTTAGCAAAATAAAAATCAACCTGATGAAAACTGCACATAAAGTCAATGAACACAGGTCCTCAAAGAGCTCAGAGCACAGAAAACTCCACTGTCTTAACTTGTTGAAGTGATATCTATTCATAGAAATGTTCAGACATATAATTATCATCTATGGCATCATGAAAGGTTGTTCAATGGAAATAGATCAACTGGTGAAGAAGCTTATCATTAATTTATTTATGTTAGTAGTTGAAGCATTAAATCTAGGCATAGATTCAAGTTTAAAGTATCAAACTGACCTCTCTATGGCTTCCTTCTTATCTCGGTCAAAGTCCTGAATCATTGCTCTCATTTCATTGCAGAGTTCTTGGTTTGCCGTTTTCATTTTATCCTCATTTGCTTTGAGCTCTTGAATACACAACAAATATTTCTAAAAATAAGAAAAATACAGATAGAGACAAATTAAGCGTTTGAAGGACATGCATTTTCAGACTAATGTCTGGTTTTGCAGCTGCAACAAAAGGATAACAACTTTATTATACCTGCTGAGCAGTCATAACAAGGCGTAAAAGGTTTTTTAAAAAGGGTTCTTTAGTGTCTATAACCCTGCAGGCACAAACTACGTTGCATGCAGATAACTTACGATCAATAAAGACCCTATTCGGAAATAAAATATCCCCCTTTTTTCGTGAAACCAGGGTTTACTATGGTCTGCTCCTGAATGTCGGGACTAGAACCAGGGAGCAGAGGGCGTGGGTGAACATACAGAAGTGCACAGCTGGGGTATAGGAGTAAGGACGGAAAGGCACAAAAAGTTAAAAAGGTACCAAGGGGCTAGGCTGAGGCAGAGTCAGATGGTTGGGGAAGGCAGACTAGGTTCATTAACGGAGAAGGACAAGCCAAGGTCAGGAGCAGAGAAAGCAACAAAAAACAATCCACAAGGTCAGAAGCCAGGAGATCTAAATATAGTAGGAGAGCTAGGACTAAAGGCAGTGACAGGGGGACACGGAAGTACCAATCTTGAAAAAAAGCAACCCACCCACCCGCTGTTAGGGAACCACCCTCCCCCGGTTTAGCCAGTATAGGGGTGTGAAGAAGGTTCTGCCTCCTATATCCTAGCAACTACATAAAGGACACAAACATGTGACAATATTACTTTGTCATATTTAACTAAACCCTACACATCAGTGATAGTAGTAAAGCAGCAGCCAAGATCAAAGCTTCCCCAATTACTAGGAAACAACTCCATTTTTGAGAACACCCCACTTGTAAAGCAAACAAAGTGATGGAAACGTGTGTAACGTCTCTCACTGATAGAGGTCATGGGCTTAATTGCAGTCTAACACTTCAATAAGATGGCAGATGAAAAAAAAAAAGAATACATTTTATTCCACACACTAAATTAATTTCATTTAATGCAAAAATATAGTCTGAGATACACAGAACATACCTCAACTTCTTGCTGCAGTAGCAGTTTTTCATTTAGATGTTTTTGAACTTCTTCCTTCAGTGCCTCACTTGATGCTTGACTATATGGAAATGCTGGATCCAACTGCTTCTCCAAGCTGCCTGTTCTAATCTAGGCACAAAAACAAACAAGAACAGTATTACAGACGGGTGCGTAACTAGAAACTACACAGCCATGGTGCAAAAATTGACCCAGAGCCTCCCGACTTCACCATGCACCACAGTGCCAGCTTTGCCCCAAACAGCTGGTCTGTGCCATATTTGTCCAAAAACAATGTTACAATGGATCTTTTGCCTCTAAACATCTTGTCTGTGCCCTGTTTACTTTCAAAAATCTTGTCTGTGCCATATTTGTCCCCAAACAGCTGGTCTGTGTCACCAAACAGCCTGCATGTCCCCCTGTCCACACCCCTTACCTACAGGAATGGTATGTCGCTTGCTCCATGCTGTGTGCAGACTGATCCAGTATGCAGAAAGTGGATGTGAATCACTTCCTGCACGCTGGATCCATCAGAATGGGATGGGTTGGTTCATTGTGGCTGCATGAATGCAGCCGCTTCACCGCCCCCACTTGCACGATGGCCAGTTCACCGCGCAAGAGGTCATCGGCGGATCTTTCATGCTGGGACAGTTCATCGCGGGATTGCTGAAGGGGAGTATTATTAATGTTTAATAGGGGTTGATATTAGTGATAGGGTTAAGGAGGATAGGTATTTGGGTTCGGGGGGGGGGGGGTTAACGTTAGTCAGGGTCAGTTTTAGGAGAGTTAATTTATTGGGGGGGGGGGTGTATGGTTGTAAGCACTGATAGTTCAGCGCTTACATTGATCTTTACCGCTGACAGTACAGCGTTCAAACTGCCCCGCTGAACTGTCAGCGGTGAAGCCGCTGCATACAACGATCATAGACTCCTATGTGATAGATCATACAATTATATGATCTTTACACTATAAAGCAGCTAGCTGCAGGTAGCCGCAGCTAGCTGCAGGTAGCCGCAGCTAGCTGCAGGTAGCCGCAGCTAGCTGCTTTAAAAAGGAGCATACAAGTGGTCCCAAGCACCCTAGAGTGGCCGGTCTGGTCATATTAGTGATCCCTGTGATCATGGTTGTTACACACCTGATTACAAGAGAACACTTGGAGATCAAGATGAAGCCTAGACAAATGTATATGGTTGAGAATAAGAAGAACCAGAAAGTGATCAAAACGTTGTACAGGCTCAGTTTTCGTCTTTTAGCCAGGCACTAACAAACGTGGTCTCTGTTACTTGTGCATACAGCACTCTGAACACTAAAGGTTTTATTCATGAGAGGGGGAATTGAGAAGAGAATTGCAATCTCAAGGCCAAAATAGCAGAGTTTGAAATATAGCTGAATAGCCGTAAGTTTCCATTTCCCTTCTCAGTTTCCTCTTTCATGAATAAAGCCCTAAGTACTAAAGTTCAAGATGCACTTTTGACATCAGAAAGCCCTGATTCGTTTAGTTCTGCTCAGCAGAAACAAGCCAGCAAGTCGACCAATCCATGAAGTACTACAGTAATCCATATCCATAATGGTGGGGATAAGTAAAATCATACAAAAAAAAAGGTAGAAGAATATATATTAATATATCTCCCTGATTTGGAGCAAGGCATTCATTACACAGTAGCTGCCACAGGGTTTACCTCACAGTCTCTGGCTGTTTTCTCTGCTTTTTCTAGTGACTTCTTCATTTCTTCCGTTTTTAAATGATTTGCCTTTAAATCAGACTGCAGCTGAATGATTTGTTGTCTTTTTGCTCTATTGCTATTTAAACAACGTTCAAGCTCGGTTTTAAGTTCATGAATAACTTCATCTTCAGAAAGATCTTTCCCAGTACCATTACTGTGCATTGCCCTGTGGATGGAATATGAGCAATTTAAACATAGTACAGGTAGCACATTGATAAAGCTATTTAAAGTATTATCTTCAAATTCTATACATGTATTTCACTTATTATAAAAACACTTAAAAGCAATAATAATAAAACAATAAATCAGGCATCGTTTTACCTTCTTTCTAGGTTTATGAAATTTGATAGGAACCACAAACATCTAAAACAGTATACCAACATGTTGTCCGCACACAAAGACAGAGACACACACACACACACACACACCTTTGAAACCGTGATTTCTGCCAGTTAATTTTTTTTATTCCCAAATCAGCATAAGAGTCAGACAGCTGGTCTTGTTCCCCACTGTTAATAAAAACATCCAGATTCGCAGCAGATTCATACATTGTAATTTGCTCCTTCAGTTCACTAATTTCATCCTGTAAAAAATAAGCTTTATTAAAACGTTAATCCAAATCAAAAAGCATCACATACAAAAGTTAAAATGTTTTCATAAAACCGGTCTATGACATCATTAGCGCAATCGCCATCAATGAATTTGTAGCGTAGAATCTGAAGGTTTGGTGTCTAACTCATTTATCTTGATCAATACATTGAAATTAAACAATGTTTAATAAATCACATAGAAGGGAATTCTCTTTTTTTCATATCAGGGACCTTATTGCAAAGTCAGGTTTACTCCAATTATTACACCGTTTTAGACCAGGCAACTCTCTGATCATTATTGCGAAGCCACTAAATAAACAATACCTTTATTTACTGCAACAGAATCATAGAACACTCACATGCAAAGCTTTGTTCATGCCATCACTTATCATTTTTGAAGACTGTACTTGCTGAAGCTGCATCCGTAACTGTGTTGCTTCCTGTATTGAGCCTAAACACAATTAGAAAAGTCAAAATTTAAAATGGTTAGGACTCCCTCTATTCACTAAAGTCCAAGATGGAAGGGCTAGGAAAAGGGAGGTTTCTGGTTAGCTGACAGATTCAGCCAATCAGGGCCATCCCCAGAGGATGGATTATTTTTTGAAAAAGCATATAGCTTTATTGTGCCATATAAAAGCAAACGCCAAAAGAATCGATTTAGGAAGCTCTGGAAAAGTGTAGAAGAATTGAAGTAAACATTTTAAATACACAAATATTTATATACAATTATAAGATATGATATATTATTGTATAATAATAAATATTTTTAAATGTTAATGAAAAATAATTTTATGTTCATTTACTTTATTTTAATGTATGACGTTATGTTGAAATTTTTTTTTAACACATCGGGCCACTGAGGCTACCAATTTGGGTGCATTTCAGCCAATTTCAGTGTCGGGAGCGTTCGTGTATAATCACTATGATTTCCGACAGTATTCGGAGGCACATCTACCAGAGCAGCCTAGCAATGGATAAAGACTTACCTGTCTGTAAAAGATTAGCACACTGATTCTGACACTCCTCTAGGCTTCTGCTCAGCCTATTTATTATTTCTGTCTTTTCAAGTTTGCTCTCTTCTCGTTTTCGTTCAGCTTGTTTTACTTCATTTTCCAATCTGCAGCATAATTCTTTCTATTGTTACAATAAGAGGGATGAAAGATAAAATTAAACAAATGGAGACCTGTTTCAGCAATTAGACATATTCCAATAAAAAGAGCACAGCAATACTAAGAGAACACTCGTGTAATAGAAAGCATTAAAAAAATAAAAATAAAAATAATATTACATAATATGTATATATGGTATTTTCTCGAATATAAGAAAACCCTGATTATAAGACGACCCCCCCAAACTTTGGATATTTCCTTAGGAAAAAAGGTTAACTAGTATATATATTCACATGTAAATTGCTTTTTATTATATTTAATAAAAATGTAAATGATAAAAACCAAGAAATGCATCTTATTTGCCAGGGTGCCCCCAGACATAGCCAATGCATCACCCCAGCAGTCATCTGCCCACCAGAATTAGCCAATTCTGCCCCCCCCCCCCCCGAATTAACCAGTGCTGCCTCCCCCTCCCTACTCAGCGTTAACCAATGCTGCCTCCCCCCGACTTACCTAATGCTTCCCCACGCCCCAGAATTGTCCAATGATCTCCCTCCCCCCCCCCCCGAATACGATACAGAGTTGACATCCTGTTGACACAGGAGTTGACAATGCTGCCTGACACTTCAGTGTTCTATGACGGACCGCTGGAAGGTCATGTGACCTCCTGGCTTCCGTCATAGAATTTCCTGGGAGCACCGGAGGATGTCTGCACTGGCCGCTAGCGAGAGGGACCTGGATCCCAGTCTTATAGTTAGACCTCTATTTGAGGTCTGATTATAAGACGAACTTCAAATGTAATGCATTTGCTCTGAAAAACACCTTGTCTTATATTCAAGCAAATATGGAAGTTTCTACATTTTAGGCAGCTATACCTGTTCCAGAAAGGCAGCATTAACATCATCCAGTCTCTGTTGTAAAGCAAATACTTGCTCTTCATTCTTCTTCGTCAGCATTGATACAACCGCTTCATGTTGGTCTCGCGCACGCTGAATAGAATCAGAGCGGCGCATATCCAGGACTTGTTTTTGCATGCTCTCCATTGCAACCTTGGCTACTTTAAATTCCTTTCTCAACTAAATGAAGAAAAGAAAAAAGTAACACATATAGTTAAAGTATGAAAAGATTAATGATAGTGGAACACCAGTTGAGTAGCATTTGTTCACAAACGTAACATGTCTGCTCCCTGTAATGTGATTGGTTCAACAGATAAAGACACTGACAGGTATTGCAGTCTTTTTCCCCTCGATCTATTCACATGATAAGGTAGAAAATGCCAAAACTGTTCTCTATGAAGCAGTGCCAAGTTCTGAAAAGACCAATCAAGGTTTAACACTCACAAAAAAAAAATTGAACTTAGAAATGTATCTTAAAATCATTTAGTTGTTAAATGATGTGTGCGTCTACAGAGAAGAGGAATCGTAATTCAACATAAAAAAAATTGACAAAGAAACAGAATAGAAACCCTTGCAACACCCCAGGCTAGTATGCCCATGTGTAGAAAATGACTGCCACAACTGATGTTTCTTCCGCTCCCCTCAGAAACACCAACAGTTCCCTGGAATGAAAGGGCAATAATCGGTACCTACATACTGTGTATAACTAGCATTTGTCTCTGCATATCAGATATGGCACAGACCTGATCTTCATTTGTGGTTAAGCCCTCAACAGTTTTCTCTAGAGCAGTGAGCTGTCCTTTTAACTGGATCTCCGTCTCCTTTGCATTCTGAAGCAGCACTTGAGATTCCTGCAGGCTAACAGTCAAGCCCTCCTTCTCATCTACATCAAAATGAGCACAAAGAGCATTATAATGTAGGAACGTGATTTTACTAGAAGCCCAGGTGGTTATGGAAATACCAAATAATTATACCTTTGACTAATACAAGTTGATGATTTAAGTATCTCATTTGCTGTTCAGTTTCCTCCAGTTTCTCATTTAGTTCTTGAAGCTGTCTCCCTCTTGCTTTGTAGAGAACTTGAAGTTGCACATACTGCATATTGCTTGCAGAACCTTAACAATATAGGACATACATGTTTGAAATCTATTGCTTTAGCAATGCATTTAAGAACTACCAAATGATGTATACTAATTGGAACTTACTTTCACCAGTATCCAAAAATTGCCTTTGCAGATCATCAAAATGATCATCTCGTCCTGATGGATCCTGATTGACCAAGTCTTTCCTTACCCCATTTGGTTGGTATGGATGGTACGTGACTTGAACAGATTCTGCAGGATGGTTGTTTGTGATTTCGGATGTAAGGAATCTCTGCAAAACAGGCACGGAGAAAATGACATTTATATCCTGACTAGTAGTAACTCACATTCTGCTCCTATGGCTTGCACAGAAGGGAAAAAAAACTATATGAGAAGAACAACTCAGATTTTAAATTAAGCATGAGAGAAAAGCATAGCACACTGCAGGGGGGCTCAAAAGATAAAACTAAATATAAAATCCCTTATGTTCACTTTTAACTATTTCAGTGCGTCAGCACCCATTTTATTCCATCATACTGCATATAGAGTTCCTGCGTAGTTTGGTTGTGCCCAAACAATCAGAAGCACATGTACTGTTTCAATTATAAACCAACTTCAAGCACATAACGTCCTAAGAGATGTAAATAAAAATTAGAATATGAATCACAAATATATAATATGTTTTCTGTTAGACATTTACATAAAAATGCAGCTTACTTTTAATGAAAAGTATAGTCAACAACTAGTTAAGGTCCGCCCTGCTGATCTTACACAAAAATGAGGGTCTCTCTCTGTGCTTGCAGAGAAAGCAGGTCTCCGAACAGACGGCTGGATAAACAGAGAACAAACTGGCGTGTACTATCCAAAGTACACCCCAATTTATCCTCACAATAGGAACAACTAAAATAACATTTAGCGTTCCTTTAACAAAATCAAATTTATTCTATAACAGTTATAATACTATATACTACAGCCACAAACCTGGAAATGTTCTCGTTTAGAGTCAGGGAAACTGTCAGTCTGCTGGTGACCATTGGTATATGGCTGAAAGTCCTCGGGAAGATGATACAAGTCACTATTCGAACAAGGACCCGGCGCATCATAATGATTGTCATGATGAAACTCTTCAGCATTAGATTCATTAGTGCCATGCTCTTCTGCATAGATGTAATTAACGCCATACATGTTCTCTTCATTGTCACTGGGTACAGTACTCCATCCATTGGACAGCTTCTCCCCTACGGCCTGGTTTCTAGGATGGTCTTGTTTTCCGACATAGTCGGAGCAATACTGTTTACCCGTATAACCATGGTTATAATGCTAAATAGGAAAGAAAAAACATTATACCATTAATACTATGACTTGGCATTAGAATACTAGAATAATAACATGTAATTAAAAGCATGTCACTTACAGGTACTTTTGCTTGATTAGGTATTCCTTTACCAGATCCCACACTAGTATCAGGATCCCAGCGTGAATTTCTTGGATGTCAAAAAAAGGGGTGAAAAAGAATAAAATGCATGTGTGATTACTAAATAAAAGATATCCATGCCCCCTGTCAGATGGAGCATGATGGTTTAGCAGCCTCAAAAAGTACTCATTTCACATATTACTTTGTAATGTACTGATTGATTTCTAATGTGACATGCAAGATGTTTATAATATGAGTCAGGGAATCCATCAGACACACTAGCCATATTTTTAGATATACAAATACAGATTGAGTTTCCCATATCCAAAGCACTTCTGGCTCCAAGCATTTTGGATAACGGATCATTTTCATTAAGATATATTAAAGCCTCTCAGCACTCATTAAATACAGTAGTATCAATGCAAATACTGTATACCGTGACAGTACGTCAGGCCTGCCATTGTATTACCCTTTTGGTCATGCTTGTGGTGGGGGAATCTTGGTATGCATAGAGAAGCTATAAGACAGTTTAAGGGGGCAGGGCACTAAAACACTTGTACACTTGTGTTCTGACAGGTGTGTGTGGAATTTGCAACTTGTGGCAAAAATCCTAAACACATTTTGGCTAACTGATTATTTTGGATAGGGGATATTCAACCTGTACAAATCAGTGAAGGAAAGGAATACCATCACATATTCTATTTTACATAAAGATGTAACTACAAAAGGGAACAGTCCTGCACAGGTGCAGCACAGTTACTCTTTGTAGTAGTGTACTATATTGGTAAACAGTGGTGGGGGCTGTTTATAAACAGTTCTTTTTGCACCTATCCAATAACCTATTAGTGTTTACTATTGCATCTTTTTCTTGATATAAAAATGCAACTTAATTCACATGCAGCATGTGAAGCAAATATTCTGTAACATACAATCTTTTTCACTTTGTTCTATTTGTGAGTTACCAAAATTCAATATGAAATAGAGCCGGGGGTTGACAATCCCCATAAGACAGGCAGACACACTGATAATTTGTTTTGATTAGCATACAGAACTCTGGATACGTACGTCTTCTATATAAAATAAAAAATATATAGTTCCTTGACTACACACACCTAAGCTCTAAAACGTATCTTTCTTACTGCACATTCTTTAATAAGCCATACGTTGTATTTTGTGCTCCTACTTTGATTACAGCGCCAACATCTTGTGGGTCTCACCACCTGCCTTCTCCCTTCCAGTACAGTCATACTGCTAGTTGTTTATATAACCAACACACGCCTGCCTACACATTTACTCCTGCTCCACTGTCATACTTTCAAACTATTCACATTCCCATATACTTTCCTTCCCATCATACATATTATACAATTTAGTGGAGCATTTAAATACACACACGAGAATATTTCACTAAATTATAGAATTTGAAAAAAATATCAAAAAGCAAAAAAAAAAAAAAAAAAGGGTCTATAAACATTAACAAAAATAGCATCTTCTACCAATATCCTATATAGCCCATCAGAGAAAAAGATGTCAATTTTCCGGCAAAACAATGCCCATTGAACTGAATAGCAGGCTAGTGGCCAAAATAATTAAATCAGTAACACTCTTCAGCAAATATGATCTCTGCAGGTTACACTTAATGCTGACAAGTTAAGTCTTCTTTCCAGTTGATACTTTTTTTTACATAAAAAGAAAAAAAGGTTTTCTTACTGTTGCAATATTTCATGATCGCTGCAATCACTGTAGTTGGGCTCTGGAGAGGATGACAGGCTATCATCAAGCATATCATGGGGGAGATCGGTTAGCAACTGCTGGAGCTGTAGACAATGTAATAAAAATAACATTACCAGGGTAAAAATGCAGTAATTACATACCCAGTTCAAGGATGTCATAAAATAGTCCAATGCACAATCAGGGATGATTCTTCCAAGAAGACTTCAAAGAAGTAAATGCACATATTTTCAATGTGGAATGGACATGAACTAATAAATTAAATTAAACAAAATGCTCTATATATTGTATGTAAAAAGTACATAAAATACAGAATTAACATCACTTATGGGGCTTTATTTGTATTAAGTACTGTAGAACATATTTTTCAGGAACATTACTTTATATTTAGTTGTACGGGAAACAAATTGTTTTTTAAGAGGATGTCCAGATACCATGAACCTATGAATCTTCCAGGCATGATGGAGAATAGAAAAATGGTTAAATGCAGCATCCGAGCTTAAGGGTACCAGCTGGACAGTACTGCTCTTGCTTAAAAGAACTTAATACAGGGAATAAATCACGGAATAATGTCATCAACTGAGCAACTTTCCTTTTCATATTAATGTGGTGTAACATAATCTAGCTCCCTGAAGGCTTGAAATGTTGTGGCCTGGATTTTGGTTTGTATTTATCAATGGAAAAATATATATCTCACAGTTTAAAAAAAAAAAAAATAACACACACACACACACACACACACAACACAATACTAATTAAGTTTAGTTATACAGGTAAATCACATTGACTTGTCCCACAATTTCTATTCAATGGATACCATTTTTAAAAAAAAAGAAAGAAAAACAAATAATACAATTCTGAAAGGCGTGGTTTAGAAATCATACATTGACAACATAATTATCATGTGGCAGATGGCATTTGTAAATTAATCTCTAGTGTGGTTCTATCAAAAGGTGAGAAAAGCTGAGCGGAATATAATTAAATAGGAGATATATGACACTTTCTTTTGATTGGATTTACACCCTAACCTATTGTTCAGTGTTTGAGCAAATAAAAGACACTATAATATGTTAAACCCATGTTAACAATTCTTTACCACATGCTCACCTCTTGCTCTCTGGCAAAATCCTCTTTATCGTATTCTTCGTCATCTTGTTGAGTCTGTAAGGCTCCGCTATCAAAGTCGATAGACATTGTATATTATATTCCAAATCTTTACAGGGTCCAACCTAAAACAAATACACACATAGTAATAATAACAGCAGGAACAAATAAAAGAAACTGTTTGCTAGTTTAATTATATATAAAAAAAAAAAAATGTTCAAAGATTGTCAAAAAAACACTTATTATGGCATTTACTGCATCCGTTTTACTATATAGAGTATATTAAAGTGGTCATTAATTTAAGTTTGTAAACATTTAACTATTTTAGGTACTCACCAGGAAAAAAAAAGTATGGTCTCTAAAAATTTATATTATAGTTCTATGATGTTGCAGAATTCCTTATTATGGGAAATTAGCAGGATGGGCAAACAACACATAGTTCAATGTTCACATGAAAGCATGGCATTTAAAAATAAGTAAGAAACAGCCAGACTTTAATAACAGAAGAAAAAATGTATTTTGTAAATAAAAAAAAAAAATTAAAAACTACTACACAAAAGGAGATAATATAAAACATTTCAAGTGATTAAATTATTATGCATATAATAATTATACCTTTGGCACTCCAACTTTTAAATGCTATATTCCCCATGAGGCTCAGACAGACAGCACATATGAACAAAATGGGAAATACAGTCACTAAAAAACACATCACTAATATCAAAACACACAATACGAATAGATTACTTATCTATGGCAATAGAGCACACACACGAACATTATGCACTCTGGAAATTACAATTTCCATTTTGAACAATAAGCTCCTTACTTTACCTACTAACATATTCCCAGATTGCAGATTTCTATTTTCCTGTATTTCATACATAGTGGGGGGGGGGGGGGGGGGGGGCTGTGACTCTATTAAATGCTGCATGTGTTATACTGAATAACTCAAAGCAATACACACAATCTCACAAATGACAGGTGGGAAATAGATTATACATTCTCTCTCTCTCCGGTAGTGGTATCAGGGAATAGGTCAAATTAGCTGCTTTGCGAGAATCACAATTAGCCTGCAAAACATACTCACCGACTTCTTCATCAGCTTCATGCACGGCACCAGGTCCAACAGCACGACCAGTACCGAAACACCCCGAACATCAACACAGTCACTTCCCTCTTAACAGTCAAAATGGGCACCAAGCCTCTCATTGGCCAAACGCATGTAAGACTGATAGGGAAGACAACCAATGCGCTCTTCGTAGTCCGGCTTCCTTTCGGCTCCAATTGGTGGGTGGGCGGGACTAACGAACTCTCTCTGCTTTGGTTAGTCAGAGATGAGGAAGTGAAGTTGTGCAGAGCTACCAACCGTTCTGAGTTGGTTGTTGGAGTGGGCGGGACAGTGGCGCGAACGTCGGCGGGAAGCATGTAGTGGAGGACTCGAGCACTGTGGGAGGAGAGTCTTCCTTCTGTGGCTGAGCATCAAGGGAAACGTAGTCTACATCAGATGGGTGTTACACGTTCTACATCATGATGTTTAGTTTTTTAGTGTTGCTGCTATCTATGTAAGCAGGGATAGGCATAGTGAAGGTGCTAGAACACCAGTGTCTGTCACAATGTCCAGTAAATGTGTGGCATGGAAATAGTAGGTGCCTACCCCAGTATGTAACGGGTACAAGTATATTTGCTAGAATTCAGCTTTTAGAATTAACCCCTTAGTGACTGAGGCTGTTTGTACGCACACATATTGCACAATGTTTTTAATGTGAGACGCGGGACTTTCTTAAGATACCATTATTTTCATCAAGTCATATAATTTACTATTAACAAATCATAAAATATAATGTAAAATTTAAAAAAAACAAAACTTTTTCTAACTTTTACCTGGAAAATCTTTTACATATCTACAAATAGGGTTGCCACCTTTTCCTCCCCAAAAAAATACTGGCCATGTGTGGGCGGAACTATAAGAGGGAGGGGCCATGATGGGTGGAGCTACAAAGGGGGCAGATTATCACTGAAATTATATATATTATTTGTATGTCATGCCAGTGAGAAGCTTGTGTGTATATATATTTAAAAATATATATTTGTATATCATATACACACACAAGCTGTCTCTCACACTCGCAAATAAGCCTTCTCGCACACACGCTTTCTATCACAATATGCCAGTTTATTGCCCCCAATATGCCCGGATATTGCCCCTCAATATGCCAGGATATTGCCATTTAATATGCCAGGATATTGCCCCTCAATATGCCAGGATATTTCCATTTGATATGCCAGTTTATTGCCCCTAATATGCCAGGATATTGCCATTTAATGTGCCAGGATATTGCCACTTAATATGCCAAGATATTGCCATTTAATATGCCAGGATATTGCCCCTCAATATTCCAGGATATTGCCATTTAATATGCCAGTTTATCGTCCCTAATATGCCAGGATATTGCCATTTAATATGTCAGTTTATTGCCCCTCAATATGCCAGGATATTGCCATTTAATATGCCAGTTTATTGCCAACCGGGCCGTGCATTGCCGGTATATTAGATATACCGGCCCCAAGACCCTAAATACCGGCTATGCCGGTAAATTACCGGCCAGGTGGCAACCCTATCTACAAATGGTCAAAAAAAAACCTGGCTGAATAGTTGCTAATATCATCATGAGGCTTGATATGCAAATTACACATTTCCCATTGAAAATGTATTCATTTACATATCAAGCCACAGGTGATGTCATAAACAGGAGACACCACATATACATTTTAAAACCTTTTTCTATCATGTTATGCATTTGCATTCAATTTTTGTCTGTACTTTTACAGTATACACAGTATTTAGGCTGTCACTTTAATAAAATCTTATCCCCATATATAAATTAGGGCAGCATGACACATTTGAAGGTACCCCTTGAACATTGCTTTGGAATACATACCTCCCAATTTCTTCCCCTGGGAAGTTGGGGGCAGGATTTGGGAGGGAGAATGTTAGTGTTAACACAGGATTGCACTTCCAAATCGGATAAGCAGATAGTTGGGGCATGAGATTATGATGGAGGTTTATAAAATAATATAAATATTGATTTGTAAATCCTAAATGGTTTACTTCCAAATGTAAAACACAAATAATTGTCAGCATACAGGTATGTGAAAGGGGAGGATGTAACGCTGCACTATGTCACGCTGTGTTGTGTGACCTCACAAGATTGAGCTCCAGCACAGATAAGCCTCTGCATAGTTTAAATGGCAAGTTGGGAGTGTCCCATGTAATCCAGGACTGTTGGCTGAGAATATAACTGGGCAGAGTGTTGGATGAAAAAACACATACTTTACAATGTAGTTATTCAAAATCATACTCCCAACTCTTCCATTTAGGCGACATAGTTGTGATTTCAGACCCTTGTCTGGAGGTCACAGATTGTCCTGATTCTTTGAGGGTGCGATTGGTTGCCCTTTGTGTGACAGCGAGTTCTGGCCCCTACTGTCACGTGCCATAAAGGTCAAAAGATGGGAGGTATGCAAAATAAAGTTTGAAATTCCCACCTCAATTCCCTTCTATTCTCTTTTTATTGAGTAGACTTCATATGTTCAGGAACATGGCCGCCATCATCAATAGCCCACTGATAATTTGTCCATTAATAGCCAACTGATGATTTTTCCATTAATAGCCCATTCATAATTTGTCCATTAATAGCCCACTCATTATTTGTCCATTAATAGGCCACTCGAATTTGTCCATTAATATGCCACTGATAATTTGTCCATTAATAGCCACTGATTGTCCATTAATAGGCCACTGATAATTTGTCCATTAATATGCCACTGATAATTTGTCCATTAATAGCCCATTCATAATTTGTCCATTAATAGCCCACTCATTATTTGTCCATTAATAGCCCACTCATTATTTGTCTATTAATAGCCCACTCAATATTTGTCCAATAATAGCCCACTCATAATTTGTCCATTAATAGGCCACTGATTGTCCATTAATATGCCACTGTAATTTGTCCATTAACAGGCCACTGATAATTTGTCCATTAATATGCCACTGATAATTTGTCCATTAATAGCCCACTCATAATTTGTCCAATAATAGCCCACTCATTATTTATACATTAATAGCCCACAATCCCCCCTTCCTCCTTACTTCCGCAGTACTTACCTGGATGCTGCTCAACGGCCATCTCCCCCGCAGGGTTTCTTCTTGCACGCACCCTGCGTGCAGGAAATACAGCCACCGGATATGACATGACGTCATTTCCAGCAGCTGTGACAGAAAGCCAGCTGCTGCCCGATCGTGACTGTCTCTGTGTGAGACAGTCACACGGGCAGCTGCCCCATTTGCCCACGTTTTGGGGGGGTGTATTGCCCATCCCACCGATGACAGCCCTGTAAATAAGAAATTAGGTCAATGTTATAGAGCAGGGAAACGTATGCATGGGTACCAACACAATTCATACTCTGTAAAGGTCCATAGGACATCATTCTATTGTCCATAACAAAATCAAGTAATTTCTACCTTGAACAATATTTGTTGCCCTTCTGGCCTTGCTCACAGAAATCATTTACCTTGGCTGGTGTTCCATGCCCTAGATTAGTGTTCTTCAATTCTGGATCCAAAGTTACACAAGCAGTTCAGGTTTTTAGGAACCCCTTATGCAAGCACATCTAATAAGCCATTCTGCCGTAATGCTCACTGATGAGAAACGCAGGCATTTTGGGGATAACGTTATTCTGTTGGACTGCATTTGAAATAGACTGCCCTGGTAGCTTTTTATTTTGCTCCTGTATAGCACTGAATGCACAACTGAAACCTGTTGGTCTTCAGAAGATAAAACCCACCGTATTTTATTCTTTGGGGCATATAAGACCACATTTTAAATCTGACCATTGCATATTTCAGATTACTTATTTCACTAGCAATTGTTTATTAGAAAATTGTAATGTTTTTTGAAAATAATAGTCATATGATTAGGTAAGCACAAAGCAAGCACATTTATTTACATAAATATTCCAAATCTGTTTTTGAAAGCTTGGGGATTATATATCAATTCTGAGGTAAACTTTATTTTATTTTTTTATAAATGGAACAATCATTACTGAAACCAATGGTATATAAATGGAAATTGCTCCATTTGATGACCTTTGCTGTAGAAATTATGTTAATATTTAACCCCCATGCTGTCCATGTACATTTAAAAAAATATTTTATACATGCCTACTGTATCGGATGTGTTTCTAACAACTAAAGTACTTTCCAATATTGTTATAAATTGTAAAATGAATTTAACAAAAATAAACCTATTTTAAATAGAATCTACATATTTTCGTTAAAAGTGCTGATAATATGTACAAGCAAAAATAAATGCATACAAATTGATTGTGCTAAAGGATTGCCACATTAGGATTTATGATAAAACAATGGAACCCATGGTGGCATTGAGTTATAATAGAAATACATTCAAACATGAATGGCTGTAATTTACCTATTTTTTTTATCTGCAATCATATTAAAGTTGATAATATAAAACTAGGTTTGCCACCTTTCCTTTAGAAAAATACTGGTCTTGGTACTGTCTCCATAGCCTTAACATTGGCCTGATTTCAATTTTTTACCGGCCTGCCGGTAAAATACCGGCCAGGTGGCAACCCTTAATATAACTTATATACAAGTATACATATAAGTTATGTAACACGCTTGCTGTGGTAATACAACTACATATACATAGTACAAGTCATTCCTCGCACCACATGTCGAGTCCTGCTCTGGGTAATTAGTAAGATGACCAAAATGTTTTTTTTGATAAAGGTTGAATATCCCTTATCCAAAATGCTTGGGACTAGAAGTATTTTGGATAATGGATAATTTTCTCCAATTAAACATATTAAAGCCTCTCAGCACTCATGGAATACAGTAGTATCAATGTAAATACCGTATTGCTCGACCCTGATTATAAGACGACCCCCAAACTTTGGATATTCCTTTAGGAAAAAAATTAAAAGCCTGAATATAAGACTAATAGGAAAAAAAAGTTCAACTTGTATATATTCACATGTAAATTGCTTTTTCATATTTAATAAAAATTATGATATAAAAAATGCATTTCTTGTTTTTATTTTCTTTTATTTGTCCACCTGCCTGCCACAGCCATTTGCCCACCAGACTTAGCCAATGATGCCCCTACCCCCCAGACTTGCCCAATGTTCCCTCTATCCCCTTCCTCCCGAGACTTGCCCAAAGCTGCCTCTTCCCCCTCCCTCCCCCAGTCTTTCCCAATACTGGCTCTCCCCCAATACTGGCTCTCCCCCAATGCTGGCTCTCTCCCAATGCTGGCTCACCCCCCTCTCTCCCCCAATGCTACCTCTCCCTCCCCAATGCTGGCTCTCCTCCCCCAATGCTGGCTCTCCCCTCCATCTCTCCCCCAATGTTGGCTATGCCCCCTCCCCCAATGCTGGCTCTCCCTCCCCCAAAGGTAGCCAATATCCCTGGTGGCTAGTGGGTGCGTACGCCCTCCATGCTGCCCAACATTTCTGTCTATTATGACTGACCGCCGGAAGGTCATGTGACCTCCCGGCTTCCGTCATTGAAGTGCCAGGCAGCAGCGGAGGATTTCTGCGCATATGTGTAGACATCCACCGGCTGCCCAATCTCCCTAGTTGGTAGTGGGGGCAGCCAGTGGATGTCCGGCACTTCCGTCTAAACTTCTATGAAGTCACATGACCTCCCGGCGTCCGTCATAGAAGTCCCGACGGACATGCTGGGCAGCAGCGGAGGATTTCTGCGCGCATTGTGCAGACATCCACCAGCTGCTTGCAAGGGGGATCCAGGTCCCCTGCAGCTCTGCGGGATACCTGGATCCCAGTCTTTTAGTCAAACTTATATTTGAGGTCTGATTATAAGATGAACCTCGAATATAAGACGGTACTGTATAGAACAAATAAATCCCTTTTACAGTGATATAGCTGTGATGTGAGGTATCATTGGAAACCTGTCATTGGTGCATCAGACCTGCTAACGTGCCATTTTATTACCATTTGTGGGTGTGGGGGAATCTGAGCATGTATGGAAAGGCTATATCACAGCTTAAGGTGGCAGGTGTGTGCAGAATTTTCAACCAGTGGCAAAATCCGAAAAAAGTTTGGATAACGGTTGTCTGGATAAGGGATACTCAACCTGTATTTACACTGTCAACAGAAAACTGCCTTTGTTCATTATACTTTACAAATTGTTTTGTATTTTGTTATAGTTGAGAAAATGATTTCTAAAACATACACAGACTATATTTTATTTGTTGGATGTTGGGGCTAATCAGAAAAACCTCGCCAGCCAGGAGGAGAGTACTAATGGGCAAATTTGCTGTGGCATATTAACCCCTTCCGGACCTTATGACGAGTTAACTCGTCATAAGAGCTGCAGAATTAGCGACCTTATGACGAGTTAACTCGTCATGCAGTCTAGCCAGCGGTGCGCTCCGTGCGCACTGCCAGCTAGTCTGCAACGGGTCCAGGACTAAGCCTCGCACCCGAGGCAAAGCTCCTGGACCCGATCGGTGCATTTCCGGGCATGTGATCGCGGTGATAACGTGATCACCGCGATAACATGCAAATTAGATGGCAAAGTCAGTGTGTTCACACGCTGACTTTGCCTCTAATTCACTCTCTGTGCTTCACATTCTTATAGTGAAGCACAGAGAGTGACCTGTAAGTAAAAATAAATTAATTAAATACACAGGTTAAAAAAAAAAAAAAAAATTTTTAAATTAACCCTTTCATTGCTGATCACAGTTTTTAACTGTGATCAGTTTCCTTCCACTTTATGGCCCTCATTTAGTTTTTTTTTTAACAGATTTTTTTATTTTTACAATTTATAAAGTTTTTTTTTATAAATAAAGGTAATTTTAATATATTTATTTAATAAAATGTAACCCCTGCATGCCTGTTGCATGATTTTTACTGATCTGACATCGCACTCTTCAGAGTTTTTTTCTGTCTTTTTTGCTATGGGGGGTTTGGGAACCAATATTTTTCTTTTTTATTAGTTCGTTAATTAGGGGGGATAAGTGGGTTAGTGTTGCACTAGTTATGTAGCTTATTATTGGGAAAATAATGGGGAAAAACTTTTTTTTCCTCAAAAATTTCCTCTTTTATATGTATTTTTTAATACTAAAATGTAAATCATTTTTATGTATAGGGTATCAAAAGAAAGCTCTAACTGTCCTTTAAAAAACAACATATAACTTGTATGGGTACGTTAAATGAGAGAGAGGAAAATTATGTTTCAAAAACCGCGTATTAAAAATTGAAAAACGCTCTGGTCCTTGGCCCAGGAAAATCCCTGGTCCTTAAAGGGTTAATGGCCAAACTGGCTATGGCATATTAATGGCAAAATAATACTGGCCTACTAATGGACAAATTGGCTGTTGCATATTAATGGCAAAATAATACTGGCATATTAATGACATTGCATGTGTGTGTACATGAGCCTACATATGTATGTGACACTGAAAGTAACTGTTTGTGTGTGTAAATGCCTGAGGGCGGGATCAGGAAGGGGCAGCAAAATTTATGTTCGCCTAGGGCAGCAAAATATCTTTCACCGGCCTTGAGCTACAGGTAGCTCACATGTTGCCTCTGAGTAGCTTGTGATGATCATCCTTTTGGAGCTTCAGGCTAATGCCTTTTCCAACACAGACCTTCTCTTATACTGCCACATTAGTTCGTCCTTATCGTCCTAGGCTTGCGACCACAACTTAAGGGAGCAGTGGCAAGAGTAGGCTTTACGCTTTCATGCCAAAACAGACTACCTGGGATGAGCACCCAACAATCTAAGGACCTGTGAGGGAGGCATTGGTTTTTGTTTTACTTTTCCCACAGAGACAAGCTCATTGCATTCAGAAAGGAGTGTGTTGATGTGAAGTCCTGCCCACAGCACTACGCATGGTAACTCAAGGGAGCAGTGACAAGTGCATGCCATCACCTGCCTTGCCACAACAGTCCAAGCAGGTTGTGAGCCCAAGCAGGCAAAGAGTTAATCCATCATTAACTATCTATTAACAGTAGCTGTACTGCACCACCCTCTCTGAATGGCTAACTGTAATTCCGAAAATAAATATCTTGATTATTCTTAACATGTTCGATTGTACATAGCACTAATCATAGACTATATTTGAGACCCCTAGAACAAATTGATATGAATATTGATTGAAATTATATTAAAAGGAGCAAAACGGGAACAGGAACACTGTGCATCCAATATCGTGTGTTTCTTTCTGTCTCCATAACGGATTTGATATATACCCAAATTTAACAAAATCCCTAGCTCCACAGCTGGGTCAAAAGAACAATATTAACATGGTATTATATAAACATAAAATCCTGAATCCAAGACAGATAACGTTCATTGAAATTCAGTTAGACAGTTGGACTGTTTGCACCTTCTAAACTGAATGCATCCTGTCGTGGTGTATGGATTGCTGTATGGGTTCTGATTTCCAGTATAGAAAGGACACATATAGCAGATCTATGTACTCTTAAATGTTTATTTACCATTCATGATGTTTTATGATGGTCTTGTGAATTGTGTTTATAACATTATATTTACATTCTTAAAGTTCCAAATACAATTATTTCTTGTCTCAAGAAGTAAGAGGGGGTCAGATCCACACATGGGGCGTTATTGAGTTTGTATCATCATTTCAGTCCTTTGGAAGACAAACCCCCTGTATTGTCACTGGATGCCTGAGACACAGTTCACTTCCAGAAGAAATGATTGGTAATTTATTTTCCACATGATACTTGATTAGATGACTCACATTTTCAAAGACATGGTCCTTGGTCCTTACCTAAAAACAGATAACAAGATCAGACAAAATGATGCACATTTTATATACATAGAACAATGTTTTATTCAAAGCAATGGCAAGCAATATGTATCAGTTAAGTCAGAAAGTTACACATGGGCATCTACTTCATATCATCTAGACAAAACACTATTGACAGTACTCTTCCTGGGCAGCATTGTAAATAATAATGGTCTACACAAAATAGCTTGATTTGATCAAAATTTACTGATTGATTTACTGAATCTACTGAATTGGGAGTTCAGAAACGGAAGCATCGGAGTCCTTAGGATCGGGACTATTTCACCTAGAAAACCATAGGTTTTCTACTACACAATATGTGTTGATCACCCCCGAATACAATTCAGATTCGGGGATGAATGCCACATTACAGACATTTCATTTAGCCTATTCTGAGAAGGCAAAATGAAATTTCAAAGTTAAATGAAAAAAAAACACTCCTCCAGGGGCAAGCGGCAAACACCTGCTACAAAAGGATTAGGGGAATGGGGGCAGGACAAGTAGCCATGACCCCCATTAAAATCAGGGCTGGAATACCTTGGGAGATTTCAGCAGCCTCCTGACCCCAGGGGAATATTTTTATTAATTATGGGGGGAATCTTTTTTTTTTTTTGCATGGGTGCTAGGGCAATTTGGGTGGCTCCCAGCCCAGGCAATTTTATGAGGGCCAGGGCTAGTAGCTAATGTATTTTTTAGGGGGCTGGGAGCACTTGCCCAGCTTCCAGGCACATTTTGAGGGCTCCCAGCTCAGCTAGTTGCCCTGGCCCACCATGTAATTTTTAGTGGGCCAACTAGGGCTAATTCTTTTCATTTAATTAATTTTGGGAGTAATTTGACTATTTCCATAATAGCCAAATTTGTCTTGAATTGAGTCTCTATCATTTCATATAAGTCTATGGGGATGATAGAGGCAATTTGGGTACAGTATGTTTCGTGCTGCTTTCGGTTTCGGAAACAATTGGCGTGTAATCAGCCTTGCGCTGTCACACAGTGGCAAATTGTGTGTCTCGAAATTCGGCTTTCGATATGTCCGATATATTCTGAACTTCGGGCCCAGAAGTTCGGCATATATTGTGTAGACACTTTTAAAATAGCTCTCTAAGGATCAAACATGGTTTTAAAATCGATTTCTAGAATTCAATATCTGTTTTACATGTAAATGTTTAGCTTTCTTCACAGTGTATATACAGTCTGTACACGTTTATAAAATAAAATGTAGGTTCAAGCCACAACGACATGAAGTAATCTATTTCACACACATAAATGTAAGTGTTTTATTATTTTCAAGTTTTACTATCACTTGAACCTAAATAATTAAGCTGTCATTTAATATTCTGAAATTATTTGTTTCTTTTGTCAAACTGATCCTGTAAAAACCACCAACATATCCTAGCCTAGATAGAAAATTAGTAGTTATACCGGTAAGGCCGAGGTGTCCAACTGCAACCTTTCAGTTGCTGATGAACTACAAATCCCTTAATCCACCAATAAAATGGCAGGAAATGATCATGGTTATAATTTACTGACAGCTGGGCTGGGCACCTAGGATGTAAGATTTGACAATCAAATACCATAACTTGGCTGGGTTATAGTTCAGAAGCATAGACAAACTCATTGAGTAGTGGCCAAAAAAAGGACCCACTTGCATCCTTGAGAAAATTATAGTAATATACCAGTTTTTATAATAATATGTTGTATATCATTTGTACCTTTCCCTCTGGATCCACTAGAAGCAGATGTTTGTGCTGACCTCCATGGAGTCCACTTAATACATACTGACAGGCAGATGTTATACTTTCCCGAACAAGAAAATCTCCATTATTAACCAGCAGGCTTTCTGCAACCTTCCGGCTCATTTTACCATGATACCATTCCTCTCTTTGCATGGAGGTGCACAGAGACATTCTGCGTCCTGGGTTTTGTTTCATAGACTCTTGAACCTCTAGGATATTAATTGCATACATAAATATTACTCCAATATCCACACACTTGATTGCTCATCAATATTTTAAAACACAATATAACAACAGACAAGCGCTCTTAATGCAAACCATCATTAGAGGACAACTCTACGTACATCTTGTAACAATGCAAGGCAGATATTTCCAGAATTGGTGGTAGAAGGTCAGTTTGACATTTTCTAATAAGCACGTTACAAATATTGTTATAATTTTTATAGATACACTATAATTAAAATGTTTGGGCCGGAGTGCCCAATTTTCTGCATGGAAACATGGAAAGTTTGGTCAGTAAAAAAACAAAAAACACATATGTCTAGTAGGAAATAACTATACTGAATAGTTTATCAAGAATTGTGTAACTTGATACATCCAAGTTTAGGTTTTGATACAAAAAAAATTCAATATACAAATTTCCTGGCTAACCATGGCAGCAGTTACGTATGGGTTAGCTCCACCCTCAAGGTAGGTAGGACAGAAACAAACTTATAAGAGAGCCCCCGCCCCCTGTCTCCTCAGTCTTTTTTCTGTCCTCATTGGTATTAGGACGGGGCCCTTTGGGCCTGAGATTTTTATTATTTTTTTCTGTTTTACACTTTTTTACTCACCTTCCGGAAAGTTCAGCCTCTTTCTTTCCGAAGCCCGGTTCCTGTCATTTCAAGGTTCCCTGGGATATTTATTCCTCCGCACCCTTACATCTGAATGGTACTGGAGATGATTTGGATTTGAAGTTTGGACCCTGTTCCTCCGTAAGCTTACTGCAAGTGGTACTGGAGATGTATGGGATATTAGCAGAGGTCTCCATTCCTGCTGTTCTTCATATGGTATGTATGGGATATTTTTCTCCCTTCCTTTACATTTTTTACACTTGGGCATGGCTGTTTTTCCCCCCTGTGCCTCTCTGTTGTACTCTGGGGCGCTTCTGCGTTCCAGCCCTACCTTTTTTGTGCCTTTTTTCTTCTGTTTTCGGGCACTGGAACGCATTTGCGTTCCAGGCCTCGTTTTCAGTGCCGTTTTTCGGCGTTGGAACGCATTTGCGTTCCACGCCTCGTTTTCAGTGCCGTTTTTCGGCGTTTGGAACGCATATGCGTTCCACGCCTCGTTTTCAGTGCCGTTTTTCGGCGTTTGGAACGCATATGCGTTCCACGCCTCGTTTTCAGTGCCGTTTTTCAGCGTTTGGAACGCATATGCGTTCCACGCCTCGTTTTCAGTGCCGTTTTTCGGCATATGCATTCCTAATCATGTTTTCTTTCCCTTTCTAGACAGGTGGAACGCATATGCGTTCCACCTCTTAATTTAGGGAGTTTTTTGTACTATTTAAGGGCTTCTGCTTCAGCCCTATCCTTTCAGGGTTCACACAGAACATTTTCCCAGGACCTTTGTTCCCTGTGCCTGCCTTACTCCAGCCTCAGGTATTTCCTTTGTATTCTGTGAGTTGTTTTTCCTTACTTTTAATATGTTTCTCTTTTGGGTACTTATGTATTTTTTCTTTCTCAGCCTGCCCTTTATATTTTTGCATTTAATATGTCCTCCTCATCCAAGAGGTCTCGTTCTCGTCACTCTAGGTGAGTTTTTTATTTCTATTTTTATTTTTATTTTTTCATTTTAAAGAGTGTTTTTCGCCTACTCACCCTGGTGTTTTTTCCAGCCCCAGACCGGAATCCGATCATCCCAGGAAGAAAACAGAGAAGCGCCCTCGCTGTTTTGCATGTGACGCTACTCCTTTAGAGGGCAAACGCCTTTGTGGGGACTGCTTGACTCAAGCTGCCGGCCCCCCTGATCCCTCTCCGGATCTGATACACCTAGTTAATCAGGCAGTTGAAAAGAGCCTGAAGGAACATTTGGGTAATCTGGCCCCTGTCCAGCATACACCACTTACTGAGGAGTGTTTGTTTGCTGATCGGCCCGACTCTGAAGATCCTTTGGATTTTGGGCATTGCTCTTCGGCTGAGGAAGACGTTGATTCAGGCGTTCTTCTGGACCCTGCCCTTATTGACCACCTTATCGGTGCTGTTAAGAATACTTTGGGTATTACTGAGTCTCTTCCCGAGGTGGGTACGGCGGATAAATACTTCACCAGTCTACATAAGAAAAGGCCATCCTTTCCGGTTCATAGCTCCATTGAGGAATTGATTTCTACCGAATGGAAGAACCCTGATCGTAAAGTTTCTTCCGGCAGGAGGATCTCTAGATTGTATCCCGTGGCTGATGAAGATGCCTCTTCCTGGTCTTCTCCTCCTGTGGTGGATGCCCCTGTCATTCGGGTGGTCCGGCGTTCGTCCCTACCCCTGGATGGTCCGGCACTTTTACATGACCCCATGGAACGACGAATAGAGGCCTCCTTGTCAAGAGCCTATGTTGCGGCCGGTGCTATCTGCCAACCTACGGTTGCCATGACATCTGTCTCTCGTGCCCTGAAGTGTTGGATCCTCGACCTAAAGGATGACATTGAAAGTGGGGTTCCCAGAGAACGGCTTCTGGAATCTTTCTCCAACATCAATCTGGCGACTGAGTTTTTTATTGAATCATCTTCGGATGTTTTGAAGCTCGTGGCCAGGTGCATGGGCTTGTCGGTTTCGGCCAGACGTGCTTTATGGTTGAAACATTGGCATGCCGACAACTCCTCTAAGAACTCTCTGGTCTCCATTCCGTTTGAGGGCAAGTTGTTGTTTGGCAAGGTTTTGGATGATGCCATCCGTAAGGCCGCCGAAGGAGAAAAGGTTTTTTTGCCACAAGAACGCAGACGTCTTCCCAAAGCCGTTTGGAACGATCGTCGGAATTTTCGTTCCTCCTTTCGGGATTCCAGACAATACCGTCCTGGCAGAGAGGTGGCTCACTCATCAGCATGGAGGGGCGGTTTCCGCGGGGCCGCAAAGGGTTCCCGCTCCCGCCCGGCCTCTTCCTTTCGCGGGAAGTACCAGTCATGACGGCCTTCCTGTCCGGGCCCCTCCGGTCGGTGCTCGTCTTCTGGCCTTTTCGGTGGTCTGGGCAAGTTTTTCCACGGATTCCTGGGTCCGGACCATTGTTCAAGACGGTTACAGCCTGGAGTTTCGGTCCCCTCCACCTCCTCTTTTTGTCCGTACAAAACTTCCTACGGACCCCCAACGGAAGGATATCCTACAAAAATTTCTACGGTCCCTCCTCCGAGACGAAGTTATTATTCCTGTGCCTGGGCTCGAGCGCTTCCAGGGAAACTACTCCCCCCTGTTTTTTGTCGCCAAAGCATCAGGAGACCTAAGACCGGTCCTCGACCTGTCTGCTTTGAACCGTTCCATGATGGTCAGAAAGTTCAGGATGGAGTCCCTCCGGTCGATTGTTCCTTTTATCTCCCCGGGCGATTGGATGGTCTCCATCGATCTCCAAGATGCCTATTTTCACGTTCCCATCAGGATTCGGCACCAGAGATTTCTACGCTTCGCCATTGGGGAGGATCACTTCCAGTTTCGGGCCCTCCCATTCGGCCTCAGTACGGCTCCTCGTACCTTTTCCAAGGTTCTGGTGGTGTGTGTTGCAGAACTTCGCAAGAGGGGCCTAACAATTTTTCACTACCTAGACGACATTCTCATCGTGGCTCCTTCTCGAGACCTTGTCACCTCTCAGCGGGACGAGGCGTTGATTTTTCTGCAAGAAGCTGGTTGGATAATCAACTTCACGAAGAGCCAACTCCTTCCGTCCCAAACCCTGGTCTTTTTGGGGGCGTGCTTCAACACCCTCACGGCTACTGTTTCCCTGTCATCGGACCGTCAGTCTCGTCTGATTTTGGCTATCCAGAATGTCGTCCTTCCCGGTTGGCTCCCCATCAGAAAACTTATGTCCCTTCTAGGGATCCTGGTCTCCACTATCGGCCTAGTTCGTTGGGCTCAATGGCACACCCGGTTTCTTCAGTCCCTACTGCTACCCCATCTCCCAGTTCCCAGGTCCTTCTTGGACGAAAAATTGTATTTACCAGAGATGACTTCTCATCATCTGGCCTGGTGGTTGGAGTTCCGTCACCTCAGGAGAGGTTTTCCGCTGACGGACATCACTTACAAAGTTGTCACGACGGATGCAAGCGCTCATGGTTGGGGAGCCCATCTGGACGGTCACTACGCCCAAGGAGAATGGTCCCCTGCGGAGAGTGGTCTTCACGCAAACGTCCTGGAACTGAGGGCAATTTACAGGGCCTTGCTGGCTTTTCATCGAACCATTCGGGATCATTGGGTGAGGATCCAGACAGACAACAAGTGTGCGGTTGCCTACATCAACCATCAAGGAGGTACCAGGAGCCTTTCTCTCAGCCGAGAGTTCGAGCCGATTGCTGTCTGGGCTCAGGAATCAATCGAACACCTGTCAGCAGTTTACCTTCCGGGTCCAGAAAACACGATGGCAGACTTCCTGAGCCGCACCACTCTCAATACAACGGACTGGAGACTTTCATCCCAGGTGTTCGATCATCTATGTCTACTGTGGGGTCGTCCGGCCTTGGACCTGATGGCCTCTCCCACGAACACTCAGCTTCCTCGCTTTTTTTCCAGGGCTCCTCACCCCATGTCGGAGGGCGTGGACGCTCTCTCTCTCCTATGGCCCAAGGAGTTCCTATATGTCTTTCCTCCTCTCCCTCTCATTCCGAGACTCCTGGGGAAATTACGTTTGGAGAAAGCAGAAGTGATGGCCATCCTTCCTTGGTGGCCCAGGAGGCCTTGGTTTCCGCTGGCGAACAGGCTGTCCGTCCAGGACCCTTGGCTTCTCCCACCTCGCCTGGACCTCCTGTCTCAAGGCCCGGTGTTACATCCTTGCCCCCGCTCTCTTCAACTAGCGGCCTGGCGATTGAGCGGCAGTCACTGCGGTCCCATGGTCTGTCGGAAGGTGTCGTCTCTACCCTACTGAAGGCTCGGAAGCCTAACACCTCGTCCACATACCATCGTATTTGGTCTGCCTTCCTGGTTTGGTCTGAGGGTAGAGATTTGGATCCACTGTCACCTTCCCTGCCTGATATCCTGGCTTTTCTCCAAGCTGGCCTGGATCGGGGTTTGGGTCTGAACTCCCTCCGGGTTCATGTCTCTGCCCTGTCTGCACTCACATCAGTTCGTTGGGCGTTGGATCCTTTGGTGATTCGTTTCTTCAAGGCGGTTCTCAAACTCCGTCCCCCGGCCCGTTCCTTCACGACCCCTTGGAGCCTTCCTCTGGTGCTTCGTGCCTTGTCTGGACCTCCTTTTGAACCCATGCAGGATGCCTCCCTGTGGTTGGTGACCCTGAAGACCCTTTTACTGCTGGCAGTGACTTCGGCTAAACGCTGTTCCGAACTTCAGGCTTTTTCATTTGACCCTCCGTACACGGTCTTCTCTCCGGATCATGCCCTCCTTCGACCTGTCCCGGAATTCCTACCTAAGGTGGTTTCAGCCTTCCACCTTAATCAAGAGACTGTTCTTCCAGTGTTTTTTCCGAACCCCTCGTCACCTGAGGAATCCCGCTGGCATACCTTGGATGTGGTGCGCTGCCTGCACCTCTATATTATCGCCTCTTCTTCCCTGAGGAAGTCTTCCAGGCTCTTCATCCTTCCTCTGGGCTCTCGACGTGGTGAGGCGGCCTCTGTCTCCACCCTACGCCGTTGGATTGTGGCTGCTATATCCAAGTGCTACAGCTCCAGTGGTGTTCCAATTCCCCCAGGTCTCAAGGCTCACTCCACTAGGGCTGTTTCCTCTTCATGGGCGGCTGAGGCTGGTTCTTCAATGGCTACTGTTTGCGGAGCTGGGAACTGGTCATCCGGTTCCACCTTTTTCCGACATTACCGTCTGGATGTCCGCCGGGCTGATGAATCCTCCTTCTCTCACGCTGTCTTGGCCTCTGTCTCCTCTAATTAAACCTTTTTCATTTTTGCAGCATTTTCTTCTGTGTCTGTGTTTATTGGTTGTGTGTTCTCCCATCCCTATCTGTTTTTGGCTTGGGTATGTCCCATACGTAACTGCTGCCATGGTTAGCCAGGAAAATTGAAAATTGTTTCATACTTACCGTAATTTTCTTTTCCTGGTTATTATCCATGGCAGCAGTCAGTTCCCTCCCTTGTTGTTTCTTGGTTTTGAGGAGCTGGTTACTAGACTGAGGAGACAGGGGGCGGGGGCTCTCTTATAAGTTTGTTTCTGTCCTACCTACCTTGAGGGTGGAGCTAACCCATACGTAACTGCTGCCATGGATAATAACCAGGAAAAGAAAATTACGGTAAGTATGAAACAATTTTCAATTATATTTCTTGAGCAATAGCAAAACAAAAAATGTTTGTTTACATACTTGTTTTTATGTTGGATTTTTCAAAAGCCTGACTTTTGTCAGGGGTTTCTGTTTTTGTGTTAATATATCTTGGGTCATCAAAAAGTTCTTCCTTGCCAGCACATTTATTAAGTCCATTAGTTGAGTGACC
Organism: Pelodytes ibericus; assembly: GCA_036172795.1. Classification (NCBI taxonomy): domain Eukaryota; kingdom Metazoa; phylum Chordata; class Amphibia; order Anura; family Pelodytidae; genus Pelodytes; species Pelodytes ibericus. Next base: position 165,102,197 of record CM069858.1, read on the forward strand.
TGTGGGAAATTCCAAGTACTTAAAATTATTTTAGAATTTAGTGACAAATAGAGAACTAAACAACTCTGTATACAACCGATATACAAAAGAGCAATTTCAGATAGCAAACTAAAGGTTTGGTTCAAGTACACAGCCATATCATAATGAATACAATGTTAATGTACTCCCAGAGACAGCTTCTTGAGTCAGATAGTCAGGGCCGGCCCTACAAGTGGGGCAACTGCCCCAGGCGGCATTTTTGCAAAGGCAGCACATTGCCGCCTCAAAAGACGGTATTTCGGCCACTCACCGGCCGAATCGCTGAAACGCCACCTCCCTGCCGCTGCCCATACATGCGGACAGCAGCCGGCAGCCGCATCAGAAAAGGTAAGTAAAAAAAAAACCTCCTTCACACCAGATATGACGTTACGTCATACCCGGTGGCTGAGCTTCCCTCCTCTGTGCAGGAAGGAAGACTGCACGGAGGAGACCAGCATCGTCTGCATGGAGTATCCAGGAAGGGGGGGGGGGGAGGGTTGTGTAAAACGAGCAAAATCCTGGCATATTAAATGGCAAAATCTGGCATATTGAGTGACAAAATCCTAGCATATTAAATGGCTAAATCTGGCATATTAAATGGCTAAATCTGGCATATTAAATGGCTAAATCTGGCATATTAAATGGCTAAATCTGGCATATTGAGTGACAAAATCTTGGCACATTAAATGGCAAAATCTGGCATATTGAGGGGTTAAATCCTGGCATTTTGAGTGGCTAAATCCTACCATATTAAATGGCTAAATCTGGCATAATAAATGGCCTAATCTGGCATATTGAGGGTAAAATTCTGGCATACTGAGTGACAAAATCCTAGCATATTTATTGTTGTCTGTCCATTACAAACTGTTTTGCTATTTAATAAAACTATTTAAAATGTGATTTATTTTTAGTTTTTGTGGGGGGGGGGGGGGGGGGGGGCAGCATTTAATTCTTCGCCCCGGGCAGCACAATGTCTTGGGCTGGCCCTGCAGATAGTTCATCTTGAGTCAGATATAGGAAGATCTGACCCTATAATCTGAATATGTCCTCCCCCAGTTAAGCTATAGAAATATGGCTCATTAAGGTACTTTATTTGCATTCTTTCATTAAGCATTTCCATATCTACGTGTGATGTAATCTTTCAGCTAAACATGGGTCAACTTTTGCCTACTGCTGTCCTTTATGATACTTTGAGAGAGTGACTGTCTAGACAGCATAATATGGCCCTGTAATGTGAACTGTTATGTGTGATTAGTGTCCTTGTTTTGCCCCTTGTATAAGATTAGCTTCAGACCAATTGCTCATTTCCCTTTTATTTTATTTTTTATCTATATTTGGATTAAAGAACAGGTGGTTTGTTTTGAAGTGTCCTATGATTTGTTTGGTGTTCAATACTATTTAAATCAATTTATATCTCCATTAACTGAGAAGGGATTTTTCTACACTCTAAGCAAGTAATACAAACATATTTTGGGCTATTCACAGAATCCGAGAATTTCAAAAGTAGGTCGAAATGGGAGGTTGAATTTGACTTAGTACAACTAAAATTCAACCTCCTGATGCTATTCACCTCTCACTACTTCACCAAATTACATCTCAGACTCCCATCTCAAACTCCTGTGAATAAAAAACAAAGGGAGTTCAAATTTGGAGTTGAATTGGACGTTGCCATCCAACCCCACTCCTTCAAATCACCACCTCTAGAAGTAGAGAGTGGCATAAACAAATTAAATAAATAAAAAATTAGAATGGCCCTTTATTAAACATTCCACATTGATGGGAGGCTACAATTAACCCCACACAGTGAGGGTCTAGGACACTTGTTCGCCGCATATTCATCGCTGACAGTTCAGCGCGGCAGTTAGAACGCTGAACTGTCAGCAATAAAGAATAACGCGGCCGTTTCATCGCGGCCGCGGCTATGTAAGAGCTGACAGTTCAGCGCTGAACTGTCAGCTCTTACAAATGTAAAAGTAAAACGAAAATAACCCCCCCTAATAAATGATTCCCAAACCCCAATACTAAAAATAACCCCAATACTAAAATTAACCCCCGAACCCTAATTCTAAACCCCTAAACCCTAATTCTAACCACCCTTAAACTAAAATAGGTAAAATACTTACCTTTAGCGAAGAAATGTCCCGCGATGAAATCTCCAGCGACGATCTGTGTTGTGCTGCAGAGTCGAGATGAAGAGTCCCATCCCCCCACAGTGATGGGGCTAGTGGCTGGCCATGACCACCTAGCCCTACTATTAACACGTAAAGGTTGGCTGCTTAATTGTTTTTCTGGACCCCCCGCAAATGCAATTTTCTTCCCAAAGTATTTATTGATATACAAAAATTGTCATTTTAATTTTTGGATATCAATAAATATTTTGGGAATAAATAAAATTTTCCATTGAGAGCCATAATCTTTTTTCTGTACACAGTTTGTCGGGACAAGCGTCCATGGCTTGCTGGCATACGGATTTAAAGGATCGATCTACTACTGATCTACTAATACAGCAGATCTCTAAGAGCCTGCAGAACGTCTTCCAGCGGTGAAATGGTGTTTGGTGAGGGTACACTTACATTAAATCTGTGGACTGTGAGCACAATTACTACATTTGTGTTTAGGTATTGTAACGCCCTGAACAAAATGCACAAAGCCATCACATTTGAACAGTCCAGGCCCACACCCACATAAGCCAAGAGATGGCATTGAATGTATAAACCATCCCTAAAGTAAATTGGAAATACAAGCCTTAAGATATTTTGAGGCCTCCCCACTATGACCCACCCAAACAACCCAGTTCAGTGGAAACTTGAACAGCAACAAAAACTCACCAGCACCACTGATATCCAGGGTTGAAAATGCACAAATTTTAAGCTAATCCCCAGGGAATCTTAAATTGTAAACTAATCCCCATGCACCAGCAAGAGAGCCTATCTGGACATTCACCCATATATTAATGTACAGCATACTAACCTTCTACTATGTTTATTATTGAAAGTACTATGTAAATACATGCAAAATATTTACTATTGAATGTACTATTTTGAAATCGAAGGTACTGTTCCAGAATTTGGTTCACTCTCTCAGTTTGTCCATTGGTACTGGGGTGATAGGTTGATGATAGAAGACGTTGTAGATGAAGACCTTGACAGAATGCATTCCAGAACCGAGAAGTGAATTGGACACCTCGGTCAGACAGGATGGTGCGAGGAACCCCATGTAGCTTGAAGACATGTTGTATGAACAAATCGGCTGTCTCTGCTGCTGTGGGAACTTTGTGTATTGGGATAAAATGGGCCATCTTCATGAGGTGGTCCACCACGACCATTACTGTGGAATGTTGTTGTGAACGTGGAAGATCGACTATAAAGTCCACTGAGATCTCTTCCCAAGGTTGAGTAGGGGTAGCCAACGGTTGTAGCAGCCCTGAGATCTTTTGGTGTCGACCTATGGATCGGGCACATGTTTCACAGGTGTTGATGTATCGGTGGATGTCTTGGGCCATTTGAGGCCACCAGAAGATCTTACGGGCATAGTGGAGTGTTTTTTGAAGACCTCCATGTCCTGCCATCGCATGGTCATGGATAGCTTGCAAGATGGTCATACGGGCTGGTTTTGGGACAAAAACACGGTGATCTTTATATAACAGTCCCTGTTCGGCTCTTATGGTAGGAAATTGGCTAGATATAGAGGGATCCTGGGTATGTTTTCGGATCTCCTGTACGAGTGAGGTTCGAAGAGCTAGGAAATGGTCGGGTTGGAGGATAGTGTCTTTGGAGAAGGAGTCTTTAGAGGAAGTGTCAAAAACACGGGACAGAGCATCGGCTTTGGTTTTCTAAATTCCTGGCCGAAAGGTGATGTGTAGTCTGATGTGTGTGAAGAACAACACCCATCGAGCTTGACGAGGACATAGGCGATTTGCGGTGCACAGATATTCTAGATTACGGTGGTCCGTAAATTCTGTGATTGGATGATGTGCTCCCTCTAGGAGATGTCTCCATTCTTGAAGAGCCAATTTTATGGCCAGAAGTTCTCTGTCTCCAACGTTGTAGTTCATCTCCGCAGGGGAATGACGTTGTCAATAAAAGGACACCGGGTGTAGGTCCTCTTTTATCCCATATCGTTTTGAGAGTATAGCCCCCACAGCTGTTTCAGAGGCGTCTACCTTTAGGAAATATGCCTTCTCTGGGTTGGGTAAGATTAGGATGGGAGCAGAGGTGAATTTCAGCTTTAGTTGGTCAAATGCTTCTTGTGCTTTGGATGACCAAATGAAGGGAGTGTCTTTCTTGGTAAGGTGGGTAAGGGGTTGTACGACCCTGGAGAAGCCGTTAATAGATTGTCGGTAAAAATTGGCGAAGCCGATGAATCTTTGCAACGCCTTAACGGATGTGGGTGCCGGCCATTGGAGAATGGTGGAGACCTTTCTGGGGTCCATCTCAATTAACCCTGTTTTGATCACAAAACCCAGAAACTCCACAGATGTTGTTTCGAAGTAACACTTCTCTAATTTGGCATAGAGTTGGTTGTCCTGTAACCTTTGGAGAACTTGACATACATGTCTTCTATGTTCAGGTAGAGAGGAGGAATACACGAGGATGTCGTCCAGATAAACGACCACATAGGAGTCCAACGGATCTCGGAACACATCATTCAGGAAGTGTTGAAAGGTTGCGGGAAAGTTGCAAAGCCCGAAAGGCATGATCTGATATTCACAGTGGCCATACCTGGTTCGGAAAGCTGTCTTCCACTCATCCCCACGACGAATGCGGACCAGGTTGTATGCCCCTAGGAGATAGAGCTTCTTGTATATGCGTGCTCCTCATAACTGATCCATCAGTTCAGGTATCAAAGGAAGTGGATACTTATTTTTGATGGTGATTCTATTAAGTTCTCTGTAGTCGACACAGGGCAGACACCTTCATCTTTCTTTCCTACAAAAAAAGATGCCTGCTCCTGTGGGTGAGGTGGAGGGGTGTATGAATACCTTGCGTAGATTGGTATTGATGTAGTCTTTGAGCACAGCGAGTTCAGGTTCTGATAGTGGAAAGATACGGCCAAAGGGGATAGCGGCAACCTGGGAGTAGATCAATTGGGCAGTCGTAGGGTCGGTGTGGTGGTAATTGTTCAGCCTCTTTTTTGTTGAAGACTTTGCTAAACGCAAGATAAGGTTCGGGAATGAAGTGTTCTGAAGGCTCGCTGTGTACAGCATGATTGTGATGGGGTTGAACACATTTGTGAAAACAAAACTGAGACGCAAAGGTGATTTTTCCTGTGCTCCAATGAACCTGGGGGTCATGTTGGCGAAGCCAAGATAGTCCAAGTATGAGGGGAAACAGTGGGGATTGAAACAAATTAAGGCAAATCAATTCGTGGTGTTTTGTACCTATGGTGAAGGTGATAGGAGTAGTCTCTTCTGTGACAGGACCAGACTGTATGGGATTCCACCAGGTGAACAGTAAGAGGTTGCTTCTTAATTCGGGTGGGTATACCGAGGTTGCTGGCCCCGGAGTCAAGGATGGCATGGTGAGATATGGTCTTACTTCCCCACTGTAATGAGACAGGAACAGAGAGATGAGGCGCTGAAGTACCCAAGAGCCATGAGGCGTAATGAATTGCTGGCTTACCTCTGGAAGCAAGAGCAGGACAGACTGATAAGGTATGTCCAGGTTTCCTGCAATACATGTAGAGGTTGGCCTCTCTTCTGCGAGTCTGTTCAGTGGCTGTTAGGCGACCTCGGGTTGCTTCAATCTGCATAGGTTCCTCCTGGGAGGAGTTAGAGGGTGCAGAAGGTGTAGGGTTGGTAAACGGGTAATGTGGAATAGGACCTGATGATGTAGCCCGTTCTTGCCGTCGTTCCCGCAGGCGGCGGTCCAATTGTGGGACCAAATGTATGAGGCCCTCCAAGGTGTCAGGAAGCCCAACTCGAGCAATTTCGTCCTTGAGTTGTTCAGAAAGACCCAGCCGAAACTGATGAAGTAGGCTGGTTCATTCCAGTGGGTCTCAACTGCTACTCCTCGGGACTCATATTCCTCCACTGGCCGACGACCCTGTTTCAGGGCTCGGATGATAGATTCAGCATAGGAGGTCCGATGGGGGTCATCGTATAGCATATCCATTGCTTGTTGGAATGCCGCCCAGGTGTCCAAAGAGGGGTGGTTCTTTGGAGCAAGTGGTGAGCCCAGGACATTGGGCCACCAGATAATAGTGAGATAGTGGTTCTTACTTTGATGTAGTCAGTAGCATAGGTTCGGGGCTTTAGGAAAAAAAGCAGTTCACAGGCCGTCATGAAGGAGCGATATAAACTCCTATCTCCTGAGAAGCGTTCAGCGAGTTTCACGTGGGGTTCTGGAGCGGCCATTGCCCCTTCTCCCGGGAATGCAGCTGCGGCAAGAAGCGGTGGTGGGGCCACTTCTTGGGGAACCTGTTGTAACATTTGAATCCGGACATGAAGGGTCTGTTGGTGCTCTTGAATGTTCTGCACTGTTTGTGCTAATTGCGTGAGTTGCTGGGTAAGGGCGTGAATGGCATCAGCAACCCCTGCAGACTCCATAGTGGCTTGCTCGTTTTGTCAGGGTTGGTACCTGGGAGCGTAGCGCAGGGGTGTAGGCACTAGGTGGTGCGCACACTAGAAAAGTCCGGAATGGCAGCAGTCAGCAGGCAGAAAAGGTTCAAGGTAGGTACTGGATAATCCGTGGTCAGGAGTGGAGAGGTAAACGTAGTCAAAATACAGTCCAAGGGTTCAGTAGCCGTGAGATCAACAATCACAGGGTAACAAGGTACAAAGGTATGGGTAGAAAACACTGTAGAGAGACTAGCCACACTACAGTGCTTGCTGTTTAAATAGGGAGCCAGGACCTTTGCTCCGCCCACCATGCTGCAGGTCGTTGCCCCCCTCTGGCTTTAGCCATATGGTGAAGGTAGGAGTAGGACCTGCCCCCTCTCCACACCTCCCGTGCATCCTCCAATGGGAGCATGCTACCGGGCCGCAGGCCACGCCCCCTGCCATCAGATTGACACCTGCACTCGCTTTGCACGAGGCAGGTTGTACTACAGGCCGGGGATGCGGCCTACACCGCAATCGCGTGCCCCCTCGGCGGGGTGCACGGTACCTGGAGTCTGCTGGACCAGGTAGGGGGTCCCTGCAGGAGGCATGGGGTGAAACTGGGGTCTGACAGTAAAACAAATATATAAAATCAAGGTTTATGAAATTTCAAGAATTTCTGGCTATCTTGCCAAGTTCTGGTAATTGTTGTTTTCATTGGTTAGATAACAGTCTTACAGTCTGACACTTATGATTAAGCGTTGAAATGCATCCGTCCCAGTATTTGTTCACTGGTCTTTATGTACACTCATTAAATTATAAGAATTTTTCACCGAAGATTAGAGTGCCAACTTTTTTCCATTGTCTTACAGTGCAACAGTACTTTGGACATCAGTACCATCAGTAATGGTAATTATGTCATACAGTCAGTCACATGCTTAATGAAATAATAATGTGGTATAGTAAGAAATAAATTGCTCTTACCTACAATGTTGAGGTTTTCTATACAGTTTTCATATATGTTGGTACTTTTGTTGAAACCCATCTAACAATAAAATAAAAACACAAGCTAAAAATTATGTAACTTGATATTAAGTACAATGCCCGCACAGATTTTTACTCCTGTACTGCAGCTACACCAAGCTTGATGGAGCGGGCTGTTACTCACGAAAAATTGTTTGTTACATACTTCAATACTATGATATTTTGCATCTGAACTGCAGAGTTAGTTAAAATGGCGATATTAATATGAATATTGGAGACATCTATGGTTGCCACCTTTTCTTCCAAAAAAATACCGGTCATGCTACTATCTCCATACACTTAACATTGGGGTCAAGCCAATTTTTTACTAGCCTTTACCGGCCAAGTGGCAACCCTAGAGACATCTTTTGTAAGGCCGAAGCCTGCTGATTTATGTTATCACTGTGACATTGACTATATTGGTCCAGTGGGATGAGATTTATGAATATAACTAAGTAAAAGGTGGCCATTTTGTTAACTATCTGGTTTGAGGAACATTAACACAAATGCTTTGTATTGTGGATTGTATTCTAGAGAAATTCTGAAGTGTCTAGGACAGTTCAGCGCAGCTGATTCACCGCTGAGAGTTCAGCGCGGCAGTTTGAAAATTACCCACCTAATACTAAAATTAACCCCCGAACTCTAATACTAAAATTAACCCTAATACTAATGCTATCCCCAAACCCTAATACTAAAACTAACCCCCGAACTCTAATACTAAAATTAACCCTAATACTAATGCTACCCCCCAATACTCACCTTTAGCGATGAAATGTCCCGCGATGACCTCGTCATCGCATTAGAGGGGGCAGTGAAGCGGCTGAGTTAATGCAGCCGCGATGAACTGTCCCATCCCCATTCTGAAGGTCCAATTATTCCTATTTAACATTGTTTCTTTTGTCTATTCCACATGTACATTCTTTTATTACTAAACTGGCTCCATACAAACATTTATATTCACTTTATAACTTTATATTCCTGGGAGGATTCATACTGGTACACCATTATGAATTTAAAAAGTTAATACGCAAATAATTCAGATGTTGTCCTTTTAGGTCTTCTATATTTCCTTTTTTTTACTTAGTTTTTTTGTAATTATTTATTTCTCACCAAAGAGCGTTGTTCATCTCCCATAAGCATGGGTTCCGTGGACTCTAGTCTTGTCCTCTTGTCCAGTACACCACCAGTAGGAGGTACCTTTCCCGGTATCTCATTGTAGTAATCATGGCCCTCGTTCTCTTCCATTTTATGAGTTGCATTATTAAGATTTAATATCTCACTGCGTACAAACATATTAGAAATAATCAATACCTCCATTAGTATAAGTCCCATTTATTGAAGTAATAGATTCACATTTCAAAATGACCATACTATAAAGTATTAGAAGACTGTGGGTGGGTTTGTATGCTATATATGTTATTTTGTTTCTCATTCTCATAGTCCCCAACCTGGGGGGGGCATTTGATGTCTCCGGGGGTGTTGTGACTAATCCAGGCAAATTGTTAGCATGTACAATACATTCAATACATTTTATTGTTCATGGGCCAGGCTCACAAACAGAGGGAGCTAAGTGTGGGTAAAAAAAAAAAAAAGAACAGATACACCCAAGAAGTTGATAGAGGGCATCTAGCTAATGTCTAAGTTGCTGATGACTAAAAGTCAGTAGGGTTTCGGAATGCAGAGAGGGGCGTCTGACTTTGATGAAAATTAGAAGAGGGGCCCGTCATACTGCATAAATTGATAAAACATGTAAAATCAGTATCTCTTGCATCCAACTCTCTGCCCTCTTGGTATTCACTTATTATTTTATCACATTTTTATGGGTTAAATGTCAGTGTATTTTTTTCCGATTGTTAATCGCCGCATCTGTAAGAGTTCATGTAACTCTCCTTATCTTATTCCATTACAACATAAAACAGTCTCCAAGGACTTCTACATTTCACTGCTATTCTTTTTGGAAGATAAAGTCTTACTTTATGCGATAAAGGAAAATAAGATTTCTTTTTTTTGGCAAACCCACAAAAGCATTTCAAAGAAGCACTGAGCAGAAAAGTCTGTACTTTATTTCCCATAACCGCGAGGGGAGAAAAAGCATTTCCTTTCCGTTAACTGATAGACGTTTTCATCTTTTAGAACTGCTGAGACATGCTACACTTTGTTAATTGTCCGTAACGCTTTGGAAAGAAGAGAACTATTTGAGTTCCTTTAACTATGACATAAAAAGATACAAATGATCTTTGTGTGCAATGCCAATACAAGCATACAACAGTATTTCATTAAATGGATCCTGTCGCCTATACATTATAGCGTAACCGTGGAGCTTGAAAATAATTCCTACAATGTATTTGCAAATGTGAAAGAAAAATCTTAGATTTAGTGACAAGTGTTGTGTCTGGTATTTATGACATCACCTGGTGATATCATAGTACAATGTAGAACTTGGCATTTACATATAGTGCCACAGGGTGATGTTATACATGAGAGACAGAACACACAAATTGAAAACAAATTTTTCCTTTAATCTATTTGTTTTCTTGGATAAAATACTTCTTCTGTGATCTACATCGACTACTACTGTAATTTTTTAGAAACTAACACATTTCTGAGTACCAGAACAATAATGATGCATTAGGATGCACTATGGACAGGTGCAAATAAAACAATATTATTATATGGTTTGAGTGTAATTTAGTGCTTCTTCATATTGCCATAATTCCCAAGTCCTACGTAAGGTCTTACCTGTCACTGGAATCGATGAACGATGGGCTTTTCAGGTATTGTTTGAAACGTAATTCAAATGCTTGGCCAATTGTGCTGATGACTTCTTGGGCTTTACTATTGGAACATTCCAGAATATGACAGGCTAAAGATTGTAAGAAACAATGTAGCAGATTTGTGAGCTTCACTGATCTAAAAGACTAAGGAGATTTTTTTCATTTATTTTTATTTTTTAAGCAATCCTTTTCTTTATTTTTCAATTCTCTGTTATGCTTTTATTGTTTAACGTGAAGAGTCATGGTGTTGTTTATTTATTATTGGGGATCTATATTGAATGTAAGGTTTACCAGAAACCTTCTGTTAAACCATATATTTTACCAGCAGACAAAACCATTCAGTTTGTAAATCGTAACCTATAAGTGAATATTGGTAAACAGTACTATTTCCACCCATATCAACCATTTTACTCAAATGCTGTATTCTATTCCAGAATATGAAACATTTTAACCAGTAGATGGCAATGTGGAACCAGTTATCCTTGTCATACTGGATAATTTACATGGTTATCCAATTTATAGGCTGAAAGTACTATATCTTTTTTAGCCAGAGTAGTACAGTTAGGAGATTGAATAATACGTATGTTTTATAAAAATTTCTGTGCAATGCCTACATAAATTATTGTGCTGAGAATAATATTATTTGAATCTGTTAAACAAGTAAGTTGGATTATAGTAACATCCATCACAATCCCTAATTTTTCATTTTCAGTGAAGATTTGGGGCATATGGACATATTTACTGATTTTGTTTTTCACTTGTAGCATTACATTACGCAGTTAGTAGAAATTAGCCAACTTTACATTTTGGCTAATTTGTTTCAATTATTCTGTTATTGGAATTTAGGTAGTATAAAAAACAATACATTGGGGATCACAAAACTCAAAAGGGAAAACTACAAAGTAATTTAACTTTTCATTGTATGTACAAAGACTTAAAAAACATATCTTTAAGGCATATAAAAATGGTGAAATATCAATATAGCAAGTTAGTGAAAGGCTTTTAATATAAAAAAAAGCTGTTCAGTTCTATTTATTTGGAAGTGCTTGAAAGGGTAATTGCCTACACCAAAATGCCTTGCTCAGTGGTTACTTGAGGTAAATATATTCTGTGCATAATGCAGGCTTTGTTCCACTTAGCACTGAGGATTTTCTCTCTGTCTCCTTTTAATATGTCCTAAACAACATTATTAGTTATTGCTTAGCACTTGTTCTCAACTCCAAAACTTCTATTGCACTGTATGGTATCATACGGGTTCTATAGGACAGGAGCTAGTAGACTAGGGAAGCTCCACTTGCAGAGTACCACTAACTACCAAGACTGATAAGTCAGACTGACGCATGACTAGCAGAAAGAACGAGGACTTTTGTAGACACAGTGAACGGTTAAAGGCCAGGCAGCAAGATTCACACATGAAAATACAGGCAGAGGTCAGTAGCCAGTAGCCAAGATTGACAGGATTCGAACATAAGCCAAGGTCAGAACTGTAACAACAGACAATAAAGGATAACGATAGAGTACAGTAATAAAAACACAGCACCAGGAACTACTGAGCACAAGCAGGTTATCCCCAAAATAATTTGGCGGGTTGCTGAGTCCAGAATGAGGTGGCCTCGCCTTCTTCATCAATGGCTCCGTGTAGCTCAACCCCTCCAGGTGTGGGGATAGGACCAGGCACTACCCTAAGCTGGCCCTTCCCAGTATACTTTTGGGGACTGTTGGTTCTGCCCCTATCATTCGCCTCTTCCCTCCAAACCTCTGATCCACCTGCTACTCAGGGATATACATGACTGGTCAAAAAAGCAATCGCCATCTGTGCTACGGCCATATCTCAATATACAATTTATAGAATAGGCTCATACCTCTTTGGTTTACTGGATCCTTGGCTACATATGCAACGTAGTCTGTTGTATCCTAACAAAATAAACAATTTTAAATTATATTCATACATAAAATATAAATAGTCAATCAGTAGAAAAATGTTTGCCAGCTATATATATATGTTTATATGTAAATGGAATAATAAATGATGGAGATGAACAAAGGTCGACATCTATTCCACTGTATATATTATGCCAATATAAAAAAAAAAACCTCTGGTATAGAACAGCTGTGTATTAAGGAATTTTGGAACATTTTCCATATGATCTAACACAATAAACACGAAAAAAACATGAAATGTGCAAAACAGTTTAGCAGGATCTTAGACCTTTTAGACGCATGTATAACAAAAATCATGAAATTAAATTGTTTCCAGCCAAACCAATCTAATTGGAATTCTAGAGATTACTTGGCAGAGTTATAGAATCATTTATTGGCAGATATCCCAATATGGCAGTGAAATATTAGCAAAAATATTTAATATTATTGTTATAGATTATATGAGATAATTATTTCTGATTAACTCAAGTATTCACATAGGGGTGTTGTAATATTAAGTATTTTCAATGAGGAGCCTCTTTTCAACTCCAGCGAGCCACACAGCTAGATACCTAAGCTCTGAATGAGAATTACTCTTTGTACATAAAGTTCAAGAGGCTTGCTGGTCAAAGAAAATTGAGTGGGAGTGTAAAGAAAGGCTTCTTTGGGTTTTTAAAGGACAGGAAAGAAAGGATAATGAGTGGCTATCTGTAAAATGATCTGTGTGGACAGGCTGTGCATCAAAGGCAATACATCAAAGGTTGACAGATGCATACCTGCCCCTGGACTACAACTCACAGTCGTAAAAACAATTGGTTGGTAGTGAAGGCAAGTATTAGATTATCTCTGATGCAGAACACTCAATGTCAGCTAGCCTTCATTCAGCAAAAATAACATGTTATGGATGAGCCAGAAGCAAGAAAGGGAGAATTAGTGTCAAGTTAGACAAAAATAGACAAAAATGGATAATAAACTGAAGGGTGAAAGTGGCATTAAACCTTTTTTCTATTAAAAAAAAAAATTCCTTTGTAATAGAAGCATAAGTTAAAAAATCTCCACCTTCTCCTACATAAACCCATTTTAGTTAGCATTTATTCTTACAGATACACCCCTGTTTAATTCAGCTATGCCACTTAGTAGAGGCAGGACTGACCCACTGCTAGATTTTTGGGAGTCTGATAGGTTCTGTCTCTGCCTGCTTTGTTAGATGTAATGGAAATAAAAATTAACTTAAGATGATAGAATATAATAATATTATTAAGAAATATTGTTTAAAATTACAGCTACAAAATAGTAGTACTTTTGTCAAAAAAACATTGAAGCCGTTTATACTCACTGGATCTCCACCAGATGCAAAGGAAATGGACTGCATATGATGGTTTGCAACGACCTAGGAAGAAATTTACAAACAGAGATTTAAACAAATGTCTCTTTAAATTTTCTAGCAGCGGGCAGCATTTCTGAAAAGAGCAAACTAAGAAGCTTTTTTTTATTTTGGGGTGGGGGTGGAGTTCACAAAAAGCCAAAGATGCACGTCAGTCATTTAATTAAAACAGCAAAAATCTGTGAATGCTGCTTTATTACATATTCTATGATGATGTGTTAGAACATTTTTAGGTAAAATCATTGATCTACTTAGAACACGCTGTATTTATTGTGTTTTTATAGTACATGCACGCTCACTCAAAGTGTTTGAGCTAATTCTCTACTAGAGGGTTGACTCAATATGTGCTGATACTTGGCTCTGAAATAGTGGCGATTACACAGGAAAAAAATCAAAGTGGCCTCTTCTGACACTGGGGATCCCGCTGCAAGTCCCTGCAGCGGGATCCTCAGTACAGCCCATTGCGGGGTGCTGTGATGAGCTGTTACATGCGGGGCGGTCTATGCCGTCCTGCAGCTTTTTTACAGTAAAATGTAGCCGACACTCACTTTGAGCGTCAGCTACATTTTCTGTGTCATTTACGCAAATCGAATGCGCCATTGCATCTAATGTGCACCCCAACTTTGGAAAACGAATTTTGTGGTGTGCATTAGATCCGTGTAAATACGGTAGAACCCTTTATTTCTAGATACTACCTGACGTATTCATCTACAAGACTTACATTATTATAACTTCAAGCGTAATATAATTATATATGTTCTCTTACATTTAACATATAATAAATTGTTATGACATATCCATAATTATATGTCCCATTATGTCAGAATCCTCCCTATGCATGGCATACTACACAACCCATTTTTATTTAGACAGATATTGTAACATTGCTGTGTAAAAATGCATTGTAACAGACATCTTTTGTCCTGGATGCTATCCTTCCTTTACCTACCTGCTTAGTATCAACATTGGTCAGAATCAGGCTGCTTGTTGAGATGGTCAGTGCAACATTCATGCCAGAGAACTGCAAGTTGCTCTTGCCCAACACAGAAGAAAGGAATTTCATTGGTGGCTAAAAAAACAATTGCAAGTTACCGAGAATAGAGAACTTGATATTGATAATACATTTCAAAATACATCTCATCAGTGATCCGTAACCGTGCTTAAGCATGTATTACATTTTGCTGATGACACCTCTGACTGCCTGTATTAAGCATTGGCTCAACATATGCACATACAATTAAAAATGGAAGGCAAATATGCAAGACTAGTATACATATTGGTGCACATGGGGAGGTTTAATTTGCCTCTAGAACAGGGCTTGACAAATTGAATTTGATTTTAGGAGCCAGAATTTTTTTTTAGGAGCCAGACAATCACGCAAACATAAACACTATTCATAAACACACACGCCTACTTCACATATATCCAAACACACCTACTTTACATATACACATATATCCAAACACCTCACTCACACCTACTTTACATATACACATATATCCAAACACCTCACACACACCTACTTTACATATACACATATATCCAAACACCTCACACACACCTACTTTACATATACACATATATCCAAACACCTCACACACACCTACTTTACATATACACATATATCCAAACACCTCACACACACCTACTTTACATATACACATATATACAAACACCTCACACACACCTACTTTACATATACCCATATATACAAACACCTCACACACACCTAATTTACATATACCCATAAATCCAAACACCTCACACACACCTACTTTACATATACCATATATCCAAACACCTCACACACACCTACTTTACATATACACATATATACAAACACCTCACACACACCTACTTTACATATACCCATATATACAAACACCTCACACACACCTAATTTACATATACCCATAAATCCAAACACCTCACACACACCTACTTTACATATACCCATATATCCAAACAACTCACACACACCTACTTTACATATACCCATATATCCAAACAACTCACACACACCTACTTTACATATACCCATTTATACAAACACCTCACTTACACCTACTTTACATATACACATATATACAAACACCTCACACACACCTACTTTACATATACATACACACACCCACCTCACGCAGTCTTTTCTTGGGGGTTTCTTCTTGATGTGTCTCCCTGCCTGCTGCTTTACCTCACTGCAGGGGAGGGGGACATTCATGCTGCTGCTGATCTCCGTTGGTCGGCGTGCTGAGTGCCAGGATGTCACGTGACGACACCCGGCACTCAGACACGCGTTGCGCGAGGGGGCGGAGCTTGCAGTCTGTGCCATCGGCACAGACTTTACCCCCTCGCGCTGCGGAAAAATCAGATGGCAGCGGCAAGGAGATCAAGAGGCTGACAGCACCCAGGCGCCAGGTCTAATTTCCTGGTCGCCATGGCGACCTGGCGCCTGGGGTTTGTCGAGCCCTGCTCTAGAAGGATGTATACCAGCACATTGATATCCATTTCACATAATTAAAGGTTGCTTAACCGTTGCTGCTGGTTCAACATAAGAAAGGTAGTAGGGAGGAGTCGGGCAACTATAGACTGGTAAGTCTGACTTCAGTAGTAGGGAAAATAATGGAAAGCATGTTAAAGAATAGGATTGTTAAATATCTAAAATCACATGGATTCCAAAATCGGAGACAACATGGGTTCAAATTTTAAAAACCAATATATATTATTTTCTGACTCATAACAGCTTGGTATAAACACAAGTCCTATTTTAGTAGTGTAAAGTTCACCTATGCCTCAGTGTACTTTCTGAGTGGACCTAAGTATAGCAAGAAGGTATGTTCAGTGTTTCAAACATGATTTGTGCACTGAGAGATAAATCTCTGGCGCACGGTGCAGTCTAACAATGTATATGTAAGTGAGCCAAAAACATAAATGATATAAAAAGCATATAAGAAATATATATACAAATTGTATCAGTGCACAAAAAAATAGTATCACTTGAACCAAATGAAAAAGGTGGTGAACAATGAAAACAAATAATTTAGAAGCACAAATGAAATATGTGAATAGGTGAATGCAACAAAACATTCAATGTCAAAAGTAAAAAAAAATGTACAACCAAGCTCTACAGTTCACTGTTGTTTTTCTTATTCTGTGTCTGTGTTTTCTTTTCTGGCAGCAGGCGCCTATTTGACGTTTTTTTGTTAAGCTAGAGACCACTATTGGATTTCTCATCAATTTCTGTTTTACTGATAGATAGATAGATAGATAGATAGATAGATAGATAGATAGATAGATAGATAGCAGCAGGGCAGGCCCTTTAATGGGGCAGGGTGGGGCAGATGCCCCAGGCGGCCCTCTGGCAGAGGCGGCACTTTGCTGCTCCATGCAGCAGTCTTTTTCTTTTTCTCTTTTTCTGTGTTCCTTGATTGAAGGAGGTCTCAGCCAATCAGGTGAGACTTCTCAACTCTCCTGATTGGCTGAGAGATCAGAAACCTCCCGTGCTTGCAGCAGGTAAGTTAAAAACTGACAGTGTGAGAGTGTGTGTATATGTCAGTGTGAGTTAGAGTGTGTGTATGCCAGTGTGAGTGACTGTGTGTATGTCAGTGTGAGTGACTGTGTGTATGTCAGTGTGAGTGACTGTGTGTATGTCAGTGTGAGTGACTGTGTGTATGTCAGTGTGAGTGAGAGTGTGTATGTCAGCGTGAGTGAGTGTGTGTGTGTATGTCAGTGTGAGTGAGAGTGTGTATGTCAGCGTGAGTGAGAGTGTGTATGTTAGCGTGAGTGAGTGTGTGTGTATGTCAGTATGAGTGAGTGTGTATGTATGTCAGTGAGAGAGAGTGAGTGTGTATGTCAGTGTCAGTGAGAGTGTGTGTATGTCAGTGTGAGTGTGTGTATGTCAGCGTGAGTGAGAGTGTGTGTGTATGTCAGTGTGAGTGAGTGTGTGTATGTCAGTGAGAGAGTGAGTGTGTGTATGTCAGTGTGAGTGAGTGTGTGTATGTCAGTGTGAGTGAGAGTGTGTATGTCAGTGTGAGTGAGAGTGTGTGTATGTCAGTGTGAGTGAGTGTGTGTATGTCAGTGAGAGAGAGTGAGTGTGTATGTCAGTGTGAGTGAGAGTGTGTGTATGTCAGTGTGAGTGAGTGTGTATATGTCAGCGTGGGTGAGAGTGTGTGTGTAGGTCAGTGTGAGTGAGAGTGTGTGTGTATGTCAGTGTGAGTGTATGTCAGTGTGAGTGAGCGAGTGAGTGTATGTTAGTGAGTAAGTGTGTATGTCAGTGTTGTTTTTCTTCTTCTGTGTCTGTGTTTTCTTTTCTGGCAGCAGGCGCCTATTTGACGTTTTTTTGTTAAGCTAGAGACCACTATTGGATTTCTCATCAATTTCTGATAGATAGATAGATAGATAGATAGATAGCAGCAGGGCAGGCCCTTTAATGGGGCAGAGTGGGGCAGATGCCCCAGGTGGCCCTCTGGCAGAGGCGGCACTTTGCTTCTCCATGCAGCAGTCTTTTTCTTTTTCTCTTTTTCTGTGTTCCTTGATTGAAGGAGGTCTCAGCCAATCAGGTGAGATTTCTCAACTCTCCTGATTGGCTGAGAGATCAGAAACCTCCCGTGCTTGCAGCAGGTAAGTTAGAAAACTGACAGTGTGAGAGTGTGTGTATATGTATGTCAGTGTGAGTGAGAGTGTGTGTATGCCAGTGTGAGTGACTGTGTGTATGTCAGTGTGAGTGACTGTGTGTATGTCAGTGTGAGTGAGAGTGTGTATGTCAGCGTGAGTGAGAGTGTGTATGTTAGCGTGAGTGAGTGTGTGTGTATGTCAGTATGAGTGAGTGTGTGTGTATGTCAGTGTCAGTGAGAGTGTGTGTATGTCAGTGTGAGTGTGTGTATGTCAGCGTGAGTGAGAGTGTGTGTGTATGTCAGTGTGAGTGAGTGTGTGTATGTCAGTGAGAGAGTGAGTGTGTATGTCAGTGTGAGTGAGAATGTGTGTATGTCAGTGTGAGTGAGTGTGTGTATGTCAGTGTGAGTGAGTGTGTGTATGTCAGTGTGAGTGAGTGTGTGTATGTCAGTGAGAGAGAGTGTGTATGCCAGTGAGAGAGAGTGAGTGTGTATGTCAGTGAGAGAGAGTGAGTGTGTATGTCAGTGTGAGTGAGAGTGTGTGTATGTCAGTGTGAGTGAGTGTTTATATGTCAGCGTGGGTGAGAGTGTGTGTGTAGGTCAGTGTGAGTGTATGTCAGTGTGAGTGAGCGAGTGAGTGTATGTTAGTGAGTGAGTGTGTATGTCAGTGAGTCTGTGTGTATGTCAGTGTAAGTGAGTGTGTAAGTCAGTGTAAGTGAGTGTGTATGTCAGTGAGTGAGAGTGTGTATGTCAGCGTGAGTGAGAGTGTGTATATCAGCGTGAGTGAGTGTGTGTGTATGTCAGTGTGAGTGAGTGTGTGTATGTCAGTGAGAGAGAGTGAGTGTGTATGTCAGTGTCAGTGAGAGTGTGTGTATGTCAGTGTGAGTGTGTGTATGTCAGCGTGAGTGAGAGTGTGTGTGTATGTCAGTGTGAGTGTGTGTATGTCAGCGTGAGTGAGAGTGTGTGTGTATGTCAGTGTGAGTGAGTGTGTGTATGTCAGCGTGAGTGAGAATGTGTGTATGTCAGTGTGAGTGAGAGTGTGTATGTCAGTGTGAGTGAGAGTGTGTGTATGTCAGTGTGAGTGAGTGAGTGTGTGTATGTCAGTGAGAGAGAGTGAGTGTGTATGTCAGTGTGAGTGAGAGTGTGTGTATGTCAGTGTGAGTGAGTGTGTGTATGTCAGCGTGGGTGAGAGTGTGTGTGTAGGTCAGTGTGAGTGTGTGTCAGTGTGAGTGACAGACTGTCTGTGTATGTGTGTGGATAAAGGTGTTAACTCCTCTGACACTGCCTATATCTGTATAGCCACCCAATAGGTCAACTCCTCTGACACTGCCTATATCTGTCTAGCCACCCAAGGGGTTAACTCCTCTGATACTTCCTACATCTGTCTAGCGACCAAGGGAAGGGGTTAACTTATCTGACACTGCCTATATCTGTCTAGCCACCCAAGGGGTTAACTCCTATGACACTGCCTCTATCTGCTTTCACCTTATGATTGAGTTCTTTGAAAAAATATAGTATTATGTATATAAGAAGTGCTTTAGTGGGCATATAAAAATTTAAAAAAAATTGTTCTAGGAGCTCACCCATTCCTCAAAACATAATATGTGACCACTGACCTATAACATGACTCAAATATTGTACATTAAGTTTAAATGCTCAAATATGGAGGGTACACATTTTAATCATGGCCTGCCAATAATCACACCATATAATTTTGCATATAGAGGTGCTCCTGTATTAAATTATCACTTCCAGAGTTTCATTTTAGTTTAAATTATCATGACTGTGGGATTTTTTTTGGGGGGGCAGCATTTAGTTTTTCGCCCCAAGCAACACAATGTCTTGGGCCAGCCCTGGATAGCAGAGATCATTTCATGAAGATGCAGCTCTGTGAGTAGCCTTTCACCCTTTCAATGTATTGTTTTGTACTGCCTCTTTAAATACAACTATAAATGTCATTTTAAAGTAATGGTATTTTAAACATATGATGCATATATAGCACACATCGTTCATAGCCTATATAACTTATCTTTACTAATGTGATCGATTAATTAACATCATTATTACTCTTACTATAGTATAACACCTGTTACATGGCAAATAATTGTAAATAGGGGAATATGCACCTTTAAAATTAGAAAATGGAATTAATTTCATGTGAATTTATTGAACATAAAAATGTATCATCTCCAGGATTTCTTTCTAACTCACTCAAGTATCACTAATTTTCTGAAGTCTTCAAGATTCAGTAAACACTTTAGAAAACCAGACAAATCTCTTGGATGCTGAATTATATGGCAATTTGTCAATTAAAAGACTGCGTATTTGCCTGTAATATGTCTTTCCTCTTTCTGGTCATATGGAGAATAATTTCACCAAAATCAAATTCAACAATGGGGTCTTTCTAAGGCGCTTACAGATCACATGTCTGAGACGTCGTTTTTTTTTTTCCTTTTTGGAAATTGGACAGATTTGCACATTGACCTCTTTTGACCTCATTCTTTACAAAACAGCTACAATGAACGTTAGTTCTGTTGTATTCAACAGGAAGAGGCTTATGCTGCATTTCTGCAGGACCAAGAATATATTTTCAGTATTTTACCTCAAAAAGGTCATTCAGTGTTATTGCTGTGTAATACCGTATTTGCTCGAATATAAGATGACTCCCCCAAACTTTGGATAGTCTTTTAGGAAAATAAGAAAAAGTCTGAAAATAAAACTACCCTATGGGAAAAAAGTATTACTTGTAAATATTCACATGTAAACAGTTTTTTTTATTTAATAAAAATTGTGATATAAAAATGCATTTCTTGTTTTTATCTGCCAATCTGCCCCCCAGACTTAGCCAATGGATCCCGCCCACACAGTCATCCGCCCTTAATCTTTGTCAATTGTGCCCCCTAGACTTTGCCAATGCTGCCCCCAGACTTTGTCAATCGTGCACCGTAGACTTTGCCAATGCTGCCCCTTAGACGTTGCCAATGCTGCCCCCAGGCTTTGTCAATCGTGCTCCCTAGACTTTACCAATTCTGCCCCCTAGACGTATCCAAAGCTCCTCCCCCTCCCGGACCTGCTTTGAATCTCCCTGGTGGCTAGTTGGGGCAGCCAGTGGATGTCTGCACGATGCGTGCAGTCATTCTCCGATGCTGCTCCGATGCTGTTCTGTCTTCTATGACGGACCACCGGAAGGTCACCGGACCTCTCGGCTTTCAGCATATAAGAACCGATGGAAGTGCTGGGCAGCAGTGGAGGATGTCTGCACGACATCCAATGGCTGCTTGCGAGGGGGATCCAGGTCCCCTGCAGCTCTGCAGCAGACCTGGATCCCAGTCTTATAGTCAGACCTTGATTTGATGTCTGATTATAAAACGAACCTGGAATGTAAGACCAGAGGTATTTTTCAGAGCATTTGCTCTGAAAAGAACCTTGTCTTATATTCGAGCAAATACGGTATGTTGTTACTGAGCCAAAAGCAAAGGAGAGTTAATTTAACAGTGTTTGTGGTAGTGTGGAGGCGACAAAGAATAGGAACATTTGGGTTATAATAATTTTGAAGACAATGCTTTTCCTATAGTGCATCCAGACCAAAAAAATCTGTTTTAATGACACTGATTTTCACATGGTGCTCCGTTTTGTACACAATTCAATATGTTATTCCCCTTAGTCTTGGCAAAAGAAAATACAATGGGGCCATCATTTATTAGAGGGACGCTCCATGGCAACAGAGAAAAAGAAGGTCATGTGACTGTGCCTTCCTATTATATGGTGTGTGATTATCTCTTCTGGAGGTGTGTTCGCCATAGGGGCAGGCACCAACATTGTCCATTTACTGTGGTCCGGACAAATTAATGATGTTCTGTGTACACTCACAGACCCTGTAATGGTGCAAGTGAGCAAAAAAACTGCTGTTCCTATGCAGGTTACATCCTGTAGGGCTGGCTATTTCAGCATGGTCTGTTCTTGCTGTGAGGCATCCCACTTCTTTGCTTACCCTCAGAGACCATACCACAGACACTGGTGTCCTTGTAAGGACATTTATCCCTGGTTCAGCATGTTACACGCTGATAAACCATCATTGATTTTTGATTTGTCATGGAGCTGCAGCTCAGAGACTTGGCAGCCTGGTATTCAAACTTATACCACCACAAAAAATATAATCTATTTGTTTTGGAATGGTGCTCATTCAGACAGAAGTAGTTGGATTAAAAAGTGGTTAAGGGTATTTGGTCCATCTTTAATGTGGGAGTAAGGTCAAAAAACGTTTGCTTGCTTGCAGACATTTTGCCAACCCCTGAGTGACCTCTCAGTGTGTCAGGATTCACATCTTTATCTCAGAGGCACATTTGCATCTCATGAAGTCGTCAGAGTATAAAATAAAACTACTGGGAAACCACTGTATCTTTTTGTAAATAAGGCACACACTACCACAGGTATACAACTACCAACATATAATACTGGGCTGATTGGTTTACAAGTAATGCAGATTGTCTTCATTTTATTCAATGCACGCTTACATTAACTGGTCAGATAGCTCCGTTAGTTACTGCTCTAACTATTCCCTGCATGTAGGGTTTGATTCCCAGCAGAGACACTCTGCTTTCTATTCTACATAAGTTTTTTTTTAAAATGAGTACTATTAAGTTGGGTAAAAGTTATAATTATTGAAAACAAGATAAATATAAATGTATTCTTTCTAATAAAATACTTTGGTATTATTTGTTAATTCAGGAAAAATGTAAACATTTAGCATAATTCCTTCACATTAGTTAGCAGACTCAAGTAAACAACAAATAACAAAGCATTACATTACAAAGATCATAAAATGTGAGCGAATGCTTAGGTTTGTTTGTAGTTTCAACAGAAAAGTGAGAAGATAATTTTTCTGTAAAATAGTTTCTAATTAGAAATCCAATTTTAATTTAATGTTTTCTTTACATTTTTTTAAATATATGCCATAACATAGAACAAATGTAATTATCATTTACCTTACACAAGATGTGAACCAATTATATTCAAATCCTTAAATATGTATAATTACCTTTCGTTTTTTGGTGGCTCCTTTTGCACATGGCACAGCTTCACAGAGCCTGCTTATTGCTTCTCTACAAAACAAAAAAAATCATAGCATTATGATATCAATAGCAATTTTACATGGAATGTTATCTTCAGGTTAAGATAAGTAGTATGTAGTTTCCAAAATAAATAAATGAGCCATGGAATGAAACAAGCATTTTTATAATTCTTTATGTACATTATAAACAGAACGTGCATAGAAATGACTGGAGTTGCAAAATGTATTAGGTACAATTACTATATAAGCAAACATTGCCTCCTTATGATTCCAGAAATATATTTTGATTATACATATTGTTAAGTAGTTTAGCTCTATTAATGTCATAGATAAACAACCAAAACTCAATTTTGGTTGTTTATCAACCTGTTTATCAGTACTTAAAAGGACTCTATCCCCTCAAAATAGTTATTACTGTAAATGTAGAAAATAATAATGATCTATACATTGTGTTAGCAAACTTTCAAGCAAATGCCTAAATTAGGAGAAAACAATGTTTAGGTGATACAGTCACATAGGGTGCCATGACATTGCTATCACTGTGCACAAACAGCTTGCCAGCACTAGAACATGCTACAGTGTTTCTGAACATGTCATCATGTCAATTTGCCGTATCATTTTGCCCCTGAGAACATGTCACTGCGTCACTTTGCCCTTGAGAACATGTAGGGTTGCCACCCAGCAGGTAAAAAAATGGTTTGCTGCCAATGTTGTATCTGTGAAGGCAATAGCAAGGTCTGTATTTTTTTGTGGGAAAGGAGGCCACCCTTAGAACATGCCACATTGTCACACATAGTGGCACACCATCACAAGTAAGGGCACGCACGTCGTCACACATGCATGCACACACATTTTGGCACACACACACACCCATAGCGGCACACATAGTCACATATTCATGCACTCACGCACACACAGGTGGATGGACAGTGGTAAATGGAAAATGGATAGTGGTACTATTTTGTTCATAGCAGTGTATCTTCAGCTTCTGAAGATCAGATTGTGATAAAAGCTGCATATGTTCTGTTAATCAGGGACCCACACTAATAGCCAAGTTGGCCGTCATCCGGTCTGCACTTAAAATTTTTTTTTTTCTTCTCTCATTGTACCATTGGTAAAGGCATCCCTCACTGACAGCATCCCCCTGTATTCTGTGACTCGGGGCAGGCCACATTCCCCACCCCTCCCACTATGCAACTTCACAGGCTTAACATTCACCTCAAGCCAATTTTTTACCAGCCTGCCAGTAATATACCCATCTGTGTGGCAACTCTACTGACTAACTTAACTATACATTGTGCAGGGACAAAATTGTCATGTTTGTCTAGCAGGAGGAACACACCAGGTTTGTCCCTATACAATGTGTAGTTAAGTTCTTGCACTTCACTTTACTGAATAGTATAGTTAAACACAAGGGTGTTATATACATGTTACGTTGTGCTCCATTGGCTCGGTATTGTTTGCATTACATGGGATGTGTTGAGGGCAGTGACACATCTTATTGTATATTAGCTGATTAATGTTGATCTTAACAATTGTTTGTTTGGTATCTCAGTATATAATTTATTGATGTGGATAGGATATCCTAAATTAAAGACTTATAAACATATCTTCTTTCTTGATGAGCAACATGCACAATAAGCAGACTGACACCACATCCCCTTCCCATTTCTTCTTCCCTAAATATTACTTGTAATGCAAATCCACTGTATAATGTTTACAAATTGCAAAATATGCAGTATAATGTTTGTCCATGATGAGTCACCATTGTATCATTATTACCAGATGTTTTCTCCCCATTCTAAAGGATCTATCACTGCATGCTAGCATTACACCTTTGGACAGCTTTCAACCACTAAATCTTGTACAGTTTCCTAGAACAGAATCTTTCTCAGAAATCAAATGTCCATTCTACATTTTCATTCCCAGGCTACTAATTAAAAAAAAGTAAGTTTGCAAAAGTCAAAGGCAACTGATAATTCAGTTTAAAATGAATTCTCTTAAACCCAGATTACACAAGTCAACGGTCACCAAGCAGTTTAAGGGTGACTAACAGGGTAATTGTTCACAAACAGACGGATGTAGCTGAAAACTATATTTTGCGTTTTACTGTACAATGATTTTTTTTGTACATCATTTTGTTTTTTATCTTCTCTCTTTCCCCACTTCACAATCACAATAACATTGAATCTCTTTGTTTATTGTTACTTTTAAATACGAAAAAAATTATATAAGAGCTAAAGAATGTTATTGGGATGAAAATGCTTTTAATAACAAAAAGCTCTGTTGGAAAACAGAACAGACGGGCTTTTTTGTTCAATTAAAAAGGAAACGACTCATCTGAACAAAGATAGTTATTCAGCAGCTATCTGTTTAACGTAAAATCTCAGCAGTATTAGAAAGACATTATTGTTTAGTTCTTAACAAGAGCATGGAGAAAGATGTAGCTGGATGAAAATTACTTCACTTCTTCAATTACTCTGAGTTGGTTTATGCAATGGCAAAACTGAATTTAAATGTTTGGGAGCCCTTACCGTACACTATGGGACTGTTAGGTCACGAGGTTAGTTTCTTATTAATTTAGATTTCTTGTTCCAGTGCTTGATACCATCTCAAAACTTTTATAGTTACTTTTACCTTTATAATTTTTTCTTTACATTACAGAAACCTAAAATAGTATACAGTAATAAAAAGGCAGCCATAATAAGTTCTTTAAAAATATCAAACTCATAAGTAACACTAAAAATGTAAACATATTGTAAAAATGCTTATTTAGCCTGAATAATTATCTATGTTCAGAAAACACGGGACCAAACGTGGTTTCCTTCCTTACAGTATATTTGCATGTGGTTTGTGTCATTATGGTAAGCGGTACAATGTTCATTCTATAAATAGGCAGTAGTTTCATTTTTTAAATAATAAAAAAAAGAAACTGAGATAACTTCACAAAGGGGCAAACAAAGTAACAGGGATTTCCATGTTGAATAAAAGTTTAGTTACAATCACCTGATAAGTCAATGGGGAATAATTTACCAAATAATAAGATTTAATTATCATTGTGGACCCACAAGTATATATTACAGACATGCAGTAATTAATATCAATAACTGTAATGACGCGATGATTCCATTTAAAGCAAAAAAAAAAGAACCATTCATTTACTTTAGAGTACACCTCTGGCCTATGTGCATTTCTATCACTTCAAGGATGGTCTTTCTTTCGGTCAATGATTATGCTACTAACCCCACTGTGCCAGCTCATTTCCTCTGGATTCTTATAGACTCTGCCCTCGCTGTCCCTTCAAACTATCATTTAATCTCCAAATCACGGGGTGTCTACAGAATTACAGTATTACCCTTTATTTATGCAAGAAGCTCTTGTTCGTGTGCATATTATCTCACCTTTGAGACAGGCTATAGGAGAAAGAAGACACGAGCAGGAAGAATGAATGGGAAATAAATATGTGGGCCAAACAAATTTCCTGGTGGTACGAGAAGGTATCAGAGATGAGTCAAGAGAACATTCAGTCCACCTGAAGAATATAGTAACATGCTGCTGAACCCAGAGAAAAGCCAGACTGAGTATTAGGTAACAGTTACACTTGACATCATCTCCCTTCTAAATTTTACTTCCCAACAAATTACCTCATTTCTCATATACCATTTTATATATTTATTAAATGTGTTGTTTTTCTTACTAGTATTGTTGTATGTATACTTGCTCCACAAGTAGACATCTGAACGTGTTCTCTTTTTGTAGAAAAATTGCCAAATAATTTTTCTACCAATTGAGCCTGAGGAATCTGTTCATTATATGATATTCTAGATCAGTGATTCTCAAACCTGTCCTCAGGACCCCCCAACAGTCCATGATTTAGGGATTACCCAGTTGTGTTTAAATAAGAATATGTAGAACACCTGGTGTGGTTCCCTAACCATTAAGCAGCCATACCAGGTGTTCTGCATATTCTTATTTAAACACAACTGGGTAATCCCTAAATCCTGGACCGTTGGGGGGTCCTGAGGACAGATTTGAGAAACATTGATCTAGATGATCTGCCAATCTCTATGTGCAAAATTATTAAGCATGTTCCTACATTTACATTTATATTTTTTGTGTAAAAGCCAACTTCACAAAGTAAAACAATAATTTGCTGAAATTCTTCAAAGCATTAAAGATCAAATGCTTTTCAATATTTAACAGCATCACAAGTATTAAATATCTGTATGAAAACCATCAGTCACGAGGTAAATGTGATTAAAGTAATGCTCCTGGGAATATGCACATAATTCCAGTGAATGCTTTTTAGTTATTTAAGGCCTTTATTCATGTAACTTGTCCCAATACTAAGAAAATTATATTACCTTGTAACTTGTGTTCTTGTGCCAAAGTCGAGGGATCTCATTGACTGCAGCACTTCGATACAGCCCATGTACTGCAGAATAAAAATACAGAGATTCAGCAAGCATAACATTATATTCCCTCACCTGCTTTCCACTGTACACAATCTTTACATTAGAGGTTCTCAGCATTGGTCATCAGGTATTCCTCACCAATGCATGTTTATAAGATCTACTTAAATTAGCACTAATGTATTTATAACTGATGAGTGGAAATCTTGGGGGCATACAATATAATAAATTTATATTTTTGCTATGTCTATCTTATGGACTACTAAAGCATTTTGTTCTGTGTTGGCTGGTGTCCTGTATCCCAGAACGTATCCCAGCACCGCAGGACATGCCCCATCACCCACATTGCACACCGTGAACATGCCCCATTATCCACATTGGACACCCAGGATATGCCCCAGCACCCACATTGCATACCCAGGACTTACTCCAGAATATGCCCCACAGGGGCGTATTGTGCCCCTGAGTGATAGACGTGCTGCCAGTCACTCAGGGGCACAATGTATATCATGTATTTCCGGGAGTTTGTGTCCTGCGAACAGCCAGCACACAAACCCCCGGAAATACACGAGAGACATCCGAGGGGCCGATGACAGCAGCGAATTCGACAACAGAATCACTCACTCTATTGCCAGTTCGACAAGCACTAAAAGTATATGAATTTGCGTGCTGGTCAAAGTGGCAACCGAGTCACAGCTGCCATCTGTCTCCCGGATGTATTTCGGGTTTCTGAGCACACAAACTCCGGAAATAGACAGGGTGGCTCCATGCTAGGTGTGCGGCACACACCTAGCACAAATGGAGCATCTGCCACTGATGCCCCATCACCCACATTGCAGACTAGAATATGCCCCACCACCCATATTGCACACTCAGGACTTACCCCCAGCACCCCAGGAAATGCCCCATAGCCCACATTGCACACCCAGGACAAGCCCCAGCACTGACATTGCAGACCAAAGACATGCCTCATTACCCATATTTCAGACCCAGGACTTACTCCAGCCACCACCTACAGTAACATGGTGTCTTGAGGCATGATGTCTGTGAGCTGCCTAGGTTCTACAATGCCGCCTCTCATGCTCCCCGCGTTGTCTGAAGGCTGTGCACCTGACAGTGTACAGACACCATGCTGTCTGCTCGCCAGCAGGGGGCTGGCAATGTTTTGTTTTTTAAATGGTGAGCTTTGTTAGCTTTCCCACCATGCAAGTGCTGTTGCCTTTATATACACAGGATCACTGTAAGTACTTTACACCATTCTTATTATACATGTTTAGATGAACACTGGAACAAGGAATGCATATATATAGGTATTGGAATCAATGGCCAGATGCCCGCGAATGCATGTATGATGCATGCATGTATAATACAACAAGTAAAGCATTCACCTGAATTAAAATAACATGTAGGGGGGGGGGGGGGGGGCTGCTACAATGACCTAATAGCTATATAAAATCCACAGGACTCAGCACTTACACTTAATAGGCTACTTAAAAGCACCTTTCTAAGATAATAGAATTGAAGATTTAGTCATATTATATAGCCATATTCTGCTTAGCCCACCATTGCTCTTATAAATAACTATTTGGTCATTTCAGCAGCAACCATTTATGATAAATGCTAGTCCTTTTTGGATTTTAATTGTATATTTGACGATAGCTCTGGCCAGGCTTTGGGTTTAGAACCCGCCCCCAGGTGGACCGTTCATGGTGTCCTAATAAACCTTAAATTGCTGGAGTCTCTCTCTATATGTAAAATAGTCTTTGGTCCCTGGTTGGTAATATAATTGATGGGATTAAGCTCTGTATAAAGAAAAGTGTTTAGTGTATTGGAGTAATGTATCTAACGCTATATAATGTGACTAAATCTCTAATGCTATTAGTTTAGAAAGGTGTTTTTAAGTAGTTTTATTGAAAACTATCTCTTTTTTGAGTTTGTAATCTGTTTAATGTGAACTTGCTGATCCCTGTGGGTTGTATACTCTGCAGGTACTGGAGTTATTGTTATAATCACCGATATGTGCTGGAACAAATAGGAGAGCCTTTCCAGGAGAGGTCATCTACATAGGAACAGGTCTGAGAGTTATACCGACTATAATGGTATCAAGATCCTTCACCAGTAATTCAGCAAGAAGAAGCAGAAAACTAGACACAGAGTTGATGAAAGATGTAAGTACCCAAGCTCTCAGACACAATGCTGTAACGTTGAGCATAATCGTGTCTGAGGAATCTACTGCATAGGGGACAATTAACAAGACGTTTTGTATATATATGTATATAACCTCTATATTATCACGTAAAGTTTTCAACGTCAAGTAGAAAAAAGAAATATTCAGAACTGAATATGTGTAGAATAGTCTATATTACTGGGAAATCATTTTTGGAGCAATATAGGTGCCATATTTCATAAAACTGGAAGTTCATGAATGTAGATTTTATTACAAATTAGTCTAGATCTATTTAACTCCACTCCAAGAAAAGCCATTTAAAGTCGTTTAAATCATACCTGACTACTTCCTGTGAACAGATGTTTTATAACTAATATCTTCTTTAAGACAAACTGCTAATTCACAGACATATTAAAATAGTTTCTGGCATTTTTAAAAAAAACTTTTATATTTTCATAGGCATATATATATATATATATATATATATATATATATATATATATATGTATATACCCTTATGTAACATTCATGATATTTTTTTATTTACAAAAGCTGCAAGAAATAACTTTTGTTTCTAGAAAGAAAAAAAATGTCCCGGTTATTTTTAGAATTTAGTGGCCCTTTAACTTTGTCAAAGTAATAAAATTGTCCAATCATCTCAAAATGTTTACTGCATTAAGAAATAATTCTCCGATCTCTTTGCGCTTATTATTCCATTGCTAAAGCAAGCCATGTAGACTAAAAATGTGTATCCGGAGAAAGGACCACATTTTACACAGATCTTCATTATGCCTTCTAACTGTATTAGCTGTAGAGATGCTCGTAGCTGTCATTGATAAAATACAATATTCAGCGGAATAGGTGATTCATGCTCTGAGATCATATGATGATGGGTGAGGGCTCACTTGCATCTTTGGCCTGTGCGTAGGAAGCTGCTATCAACTGAGAAAATCAATATGAGAAATACCCAGTAGAGAAGAAGGGACTGATTTTATTTATTTACAGAACTAGATTGTCCCCCGCAATTAAAATAGAGTTTCCGTTTTTCCCCCATAGTGATAGAATCTGTAGTAGCAAGCAAGATCCTGATCTACATAAGTTTACATGTAATAAAACAGTTTGTTTTTTTATTCTCCCACAAGTAGAATTCTTGTTATTTTCATGTTCTAAGCTAACTCTTTCAGTGCTGGAGTATTTGGAATTATATTTTAAGATAACTGGCCCTTTGCTATCATATTTTGCCATGTAAATATAATAATAATAATAATAATAATAATAATAATAATAATAATAATAAAAGTTGTACCTATTTATAGAAGCTATGGTTGTATTTTTTTATTTTGTAAAAAAAAACTGTGATTTTGTGGATGATCACTTCCCTGCCTTGGCTCTGAACAAAAATGTAATGAATAATCAACACATTGCAAAGTGTCTTAATTAATGAAAACACGATTGCTCTGGGTTTCAGTGGGAATATCTGTCTTTCATCTATCCAGTGACGTGTTCTGCTTAATGAATACAAGTTGTTGACTCTGAAGCAGGCCCCCTCTATATATTGAGTTGATGGCTCATTCTACCCTAGGCATTTGAGGCTCTTGAAGTGTATTTCAGATTGCAGAGTGTGGTTGTGTGTATGTAGGTAGAAATCCCACCCCATCCGCAACTGTGATATCATGCAAGTTATCAGAAAGGCAGAGTAATGGAATAAGGGGTGATAAGGAAACAGATGGGGCAGTTGTATGGGGGCAAAATACATAAATTACATTGATAAATGTAAACTTTAACACATCTATTTCCTTTTACATTACTTGATATTGACTCCTTCGCAAGTTCATTCACTTTTTGTTGGTCTCCCACTCCTTATCTTGCACAACAACACAAGATGGGAGCCAAATTCAGATGAATGAATGAGTCATTTTGTCCGAGGCTTGCTCGGAGCATCTCTAGCTTGTGATAGAATAAAACAAATATTAACAAGCTCATCTATAAACAGTGTTAAAGTAAAACAAACAAAAAAAGGATTTTAATTGTGTCTTTTGCTTATGAAATGAACTTGTGGCATGAAATGCTGATTACATATTGAAAGACGACCCACTCAAAATTTGGATATTAAGGTAGGGGAAAAAAAGAAAAAGCATAAATATAAGACAACCCAAGAGGAAAAAAGTTTTACGATAAAATATCACCTGTAAACTGTTTTTGAAAAATAATTATTGTTTTTATTTCCTTTGCACCCAGGCTTGCCAAACTGCCCTCAGACTTACTAATGCATCCTCATATTCATCATTCTGCCCCAGATTTATTAATATACCCCAAACTTGCCAATGCATCCTCATACTTGCCAGTGTGCCCCCAGATTTATCAGTATGCCCCCATACTTGCCAATGCTCCTCCAGACCTGCCAATGCATCCCAAGATGTGCCAGCATGCCTCTAGACTTGGCAATTCAAAACAGCCTACAGTCTAAGAGAGCAACCGGATGATGTAAGTGCACTGCACAATGTGCATGAGTATCCTCTGATGCTGCACGACAGTTCCACAGAGCTTCTGAGACGGAACACCAGGATGTCACGTGACCCCGACATTCCGTCTCAGAAGCCTTCTCAAAAATCCTGGCGGAAGTGTCTAGCAACATGGAAAAAACGTCTGTGCACAGTAGCACACAGACATCGTCAAAAGTTATCAAACATTTTTTTGAGCCAAAACAGTTATTTGTATAACAATCCTCAAGGTGATCAACTTCATACAGATTTAAGAAATATCTCTTACATGTAGGCACGTTGCACACCTACGACATGCCCAATCACCTACATTGCACACCCACAACATGCTCCATCACCCACATTTCATACACACTAAATGCCCCATCACCCCATTACATGCCACCATCACCCTTATTTCATACCCCCACCATGTCCATCACATGTCCCCATCACCCCGATTAACTGGAATGAGCTAACGTTTGCTCAACGTTGGGGAAGGGATCGAAAATGTCTCAAACACCAGAAGTATGGTTTAACACCCTCTGGCAAAGTGCCGTCCTCTGGCAAAGTGCCGTCCTCTGGCAAAGTGCCGTCCTCTGGCAAAGTGCCGCCCTAGGCAAGTGCCTTGTTTACTTTATGGAAGATACACTACTGCCTGAATACCATAGTACTATATGGGCTAACTATTGTATAACTGCCAAATAATGAAATAGGTAAAGGAGTATTACTGTGTTAGCCATGGAAAAACAGGAAACAAGTAGGGTTAAAATGATACCATTTATTGGCTAACTGAGAGTTTGGTTGCAAGATTTCATTGCAACTTGGTCTTGAATGCTTGCAACCAAACTCTCAGTTAACCAATAAATCCTAGGAGTCCAGCTGTTTCTGTACTACAACTACCATAATTCCCTGTCATTCTAGAAAGCTGATGGGGAATTATGGGCTCTGTAGTTCTGCAGCTGCTGGAGGGCCACAGTTGGACACCTGGGTAATAAATGGTATCATTTTAACCCTACTTGTTTCCTGCTAAATAATGCACATTGACTTTGAGACCTTTGACAGCCCAGGAATAATACACCTGGAGGGAGACGTTTTGATGCTTTTCTCTCGGATATGAAGGAAAGTTTCTGCACCTTTCTGAACCATAAATGAATCACCATGCCTGTTTACTGTTTATTTCAAGACTGATTGTATGAATTAAAAGGACACTGTAAACCACTACCGCAGTGATCCCACTGGGAATTGTTTCTAGAAAATATCTCTGGAAGTATGATTCATTGATGAGACCACACATGACTCACTCAAGTTAATTCCACTTCCTATGAGACCGACCTGTTTTTATTTAATGGCAACTATAAGCACCATAAAGATTATATATGCAATGTCACAGTGACTCAGGTTGGATCCACATTCCAATTTGGTGCATGTTGACCCAGCACTGAAATGATTTTTATTGATACCCAACAGTAGTATTATCAAATATTTATATTGCATCAAAGGGTTTACACAGCACTCAGTAAAATTCACTGGATATTATATAAAAATACAGAGAAAACCCGATGTATGACAGATACAATGCTTTGCAGGCAAGTTTACGTTGTAAAAGATGATTTCTTTATAATAAATTATTATAAAGTATATAAAGATTTATTTATTGGAGTAGTGTCTCTTTCACCATTCTCAAGTCAATAAAGTGAGTACCACTTGAAAATGATTGAAGATGTCACTGTACCATTCATAGTAAAATTGTTATTGTTATTTTTAATGATCCACTACAAACCAAAAGCCATAAGGGCCACATGTGCATGCTCTGTAGGTGATGGTATAATTTGCCTGCTTACCTTGTCCTCCAGTCCCTCGAATCCCTCTTGATGTAAACTCTGTAGTGCAGCACCATCTCTATAGTTAAATGTCCATGATCGTGTGTAATGATTAATCCCTTGGCATACGATACGGAATAAATATGCCACTGAGAAAGTGATAATTTATAAATATTTTACCAGCAATAATACAAAATACTTTTTTCGTAAATTGAAATCTTCTCATATATGGAGAGCAGACGTTGGATAAATAAACAGTTGTATTAAAGGTAACAGTATCCGGGCACTTGCTAGGGATTGATAGTCTTTCCTCATCAAGTCTAATGTCCAACAACACTCTGTATTATGCAGCCATTTAGTTTGCTTCTGCTGTGAATTCATTGTGTTTTTTTGGATATATGTGTGATGGTCATTAAAACCCATGATTTTTGTGACTCTACATGTTAAGATTTTAGGGGCAGTCCATGGTTTTAGACTTTTGTCTAAAAGCATACCTCACAACTGTCCCGCTTTGCGCCGGACAGTCCCAATTTGGGAAGTATGTCCCGCTGTCCCGCCACACTCTACCTCTGTCCAACTTTTCAGGACAGAGGTAGAGCTGAGAGGGACAGCAGGAATCAGACACCGGAGAATGCTTACTGAGCATGGGCAGCATTGTGCATATGCGCAGTAGCTATCCTGGCTTCAGAAGCCAGAGTCAAAAATGGGTGACGGTGTTAGCGCACATGAGCGACAGCACTGACACCCCCATCCCCAGACTCCACCCTTGGTGTCCCGCCCCCTCCCAAGACTCCTCCCCCCGGTGCCCCAATTCGCCAGGGGGCAAAGTTGGGAGGTATGCTAAACGGATAATAAAAAAAATAAAGGCATGCAATTAAAAGAATTAGTGGTGAGGACTCTTAGATAGGTAAAGCATGTTTAACACATAACTTATATCCTTAATAATGTTTTAAACACAACTGAAAATTCTGAAAATATAAATGATGAGAGTCTTACTATTTCTGTCATATATGCACCTAATTAATGAATTCATGTGGAGCATAGGTAAATAATGTGCTGTGTGTTAGTCTGAAACCTAGCTTGCTGATTTTCACAATAGTAGGCTAAATCATACAGTTTTCAGTCACTGACCATGATCCTAGTGTTAAATTAAAAGGTATATTCTCAATCACAAATATTAAAAA
The DNA here is from genome assembly GCA_036172795.1 of Pelodytes ibericus. Classification (NCBI taxonomy): domain Eukaryota; kingdom Metazoa; phylum Chordata; class Amphibia; order Anura; family Pelodytidae; genus Pelodytes; species Pelodytes ibericus. Next base: position 165,137,601 of record CM069858.1, read on the forward strand.
AAACATTGGCAACAAGGTTGGTGCTTAGCAGTAATGCTTATAACCGCTGTGCTAGAGGTAAATCCATTGGCAAATTTCTATCATAGCGCTATGACATGGAGTCAGTGTGTGACGCTAGCCGTTTCATAGATTAGTATGCTGGGTTTTTTGTATGAAAGCTAGTTACAATATCTATTAAATAATTATGACGAATTTCATACAATTAAAAGAAATTAGTGGTGAGAAGTCTGTGGCTATGGATGAAGTTCACCTAAAACTTATAGGACAATACTGCAAAATACTTTTATAGTGTGTGTAGCATGCAGTTTTTAAAGTAAAGTTCGAGACACTACGTATCAAAGTAGTTTCTTATAAAGGACATATCTTATAATATAGTTCCAAAGCACAGTACAAGGTGTCTCATATCAGATGCCACATTAAAAGGAAAAGAAAAAAGAAAAAGACATAGCATGAACTGGAAAGGAGTTGTGATGCATCCAACTCATCTCCTAATTCAGACTTCCTTCAAATTTTAGCAGTTGAGATCCCAGATGGAGATGGATTTTGGCATGTTGGGGGGAGGTCTAGATTCGACTAGTGAATAGTGCGAGGGGGTCGACTTGGGTGACTTATTACGCTGTATAAGTGATCCCAGAAGTCAGGTAAGTAGTTATACAGGTCTAAACAATGTGTAGGCAGATAAGAACCATTTAGCCCATCAAGTCTTCCCTGGTTTTGGAAATGTCTCCACAATCCTCTGAAGCAGTTTATCTTCAGGTAATTAGCTCAGGAAACAACTAGCAAAAAAACAACTAGCAAAAACTGAATGCTGTTGGTGCATTTTAGTCCACTCTAAGTAGTGTCAGAGTTAGTTACTTCCTGCTTTCCGTTTTAAAGTTGCAGAATTCATTTGTCTCAGATTCGCTTCTGCTCAAGAGACACATGATGCAGAGATGTGAGTGAAAGTTCTAAAACTGACTTCATATCATTTGTTATCCACAGTGTCATGACACAGTCTTGTCGATAGCTGCTCGGGATGCACCAGATTCTGCATTAATAGGCATTATCCAAAACAAATACTTTCCCATTCGAAATTGCAAATATTACATCAATCTTCAGAACTGTGAAAATTTTCTTATGATCTAAGATAAAAACATTCATGATTTGTAGATTTGTAAAAACTATGTTGGCTGAAACATCGGGGATGTAACCTTTTTCTCAAAAAAAAAATTCCAGCCATAGCTGTGGGTCTGCGAGGGTGGAGCCACAAAAAGGTACAATATTATAAAAAAAAACTTCTTAGTTTTATGGTAGTGCTGTACACTTATATACTGTTTCTGACTTTCTTTCCCATCTCTCCTTTTGTCTGTCTGTCTCCCATTCCCCACTCTGTCTGTCTCTCTTTCTCATCCCTCTTTTGTCTGTGGTTCCCCCATTTCTTCTTATGTCTGTCTTTCCCTTGTGTGTCCTTATGTCTGTCTCTCTCCCCCATCTCCCCTTATGCCTTACTATTTCTCATCTTCTCCTTGGTTTCTTTCCCATCCCCCAATTTGTCTGCCTCTTTCCCATCCCCCATTTTTTCTGTATATCTGTCTCCCCCATCCACCCTTTTAGCTATCTCTCTCCCTCCCCACTTTGTTTAAATACTTAGGAGCTGCAAGTGTGATTGTTTGTGTGCTAGTCTCAGACGTCAGTCAGTACTGCTGTGCATATTGATGACTTAGAGAGTCATGTTCTGATGCTTTGATTCTTCACTATGCACTGGTAGTGCGAAGCAGTGATGACTGAGGTCTGAGACTGGCTCACAAACGTTCACACCAACACTTGCCTGTTAGGCTCTCTGCAGCCTTCCTGGGAAGGGGAGTATTGCCCCCCTGCTGAATCCACCATTCACCTCAGCACCCAACCTCTGACACAAACAAGGCCCCGGCCATTGCATTGTTGGTATTTCTGTTATACCGCCACCGGCTGTGCCAGAAAAATATCGGCCATGACACATCAGTCTATGTAGAGTAGACAGTATCTTAACATAGGGTAAAATAAAAAGGATTTTAGATTTATTCATAATATAATAAAAAAATAAAGCATAATCCAAATGCTTAGTTCACTTTAATATTTAACTGTTTAAGTGCTAGCGAGATAACTAGTACTTTGCTTATAGTCATTTAACCAAAGCTAGCTTGAGCACAATAGGTATCTGTTCAAACTACGGTGGATAAGAAATCAAACATTTGACAAAAAGATAAAAATCTCTGAAAAATACAGAGAGCTCAGAGAATAAATTTTCAATACAAGATATGATTTCCTATTCTATAATTATATGCGTGTGAGGAAGGTGGGGGCATCCTGTTGCATCAGCATATTATGAAACCCATTTATGATAGCTACAATCTATCCAGAGATATAGAAACATACAATGTGATGACATGTCGCGTTTGGTCATAATGAAACATCAGATGTATTTGTTTTCTTCAGGATAACCATATGTACATCCCAAGCATTTCTTAATTCTTTCTTCAGTACTCATGTGTTCTAACAGTAGAATATAATATTTCCCTTTAGTCTCCCCCATTTAACTTACCATTAACTACTACTAATCCTAGTACTCCTCATTTTACTTCATCAATTTCATTTTAATTATTATTTATGTTAGATGAAATCGGATTCTGTTACCTGTGATCTGTCTCATGTTTTATTGCCACAATCTCACTTAATAGAACATTTTACAGAGGACATAAACTCAGTAAAACCCATTAAATTACTGGGGTCTGTGGTGGACAATTTACTGATGTTTTATGGACCTTCTCAAACTTTGCCATGAACACAGATGTCCTTGTGCGGACACTTTGTCTGCAGTCAACTCAAAAATGGATAATCACAGGAGAAGTTATAATTCAATATGACACCTTTTAGGTTATGTATAAAAGCTCCGGCACTGCAAAGTGTTGGGAAGACTTATAAAAAGGCGCAATCGCCATTTGTTATGCATAATGGCAATTGCGCTTTTTTAGAATTCCCCGAAACTTTGCAGTGCAGGAGAGGCACCTCCGCTAAACAATGATTGGCAGAGGTTCCCCAAAACAAGTAGGCTGTGCTGGCGCAATGAGCACCGGAGCAACCAAAATCTATGAATGATTAGAGCAGACACCTAAAATATGTCAGGAATCTGCTTTATACATTGGCGTACACATTGATTGTACCAATATTTGGCGCATGCGGTAGGTGCGCATTGTCTATAAATGATGCCCTTTATGTCAGCTATGCTTGTTTAATAAGCAATGTATTTCGATCATTGTGCAGGTATGTATTTTCCAATAAAGTTCATGTTGATCACCTAGTCCTTAAAGCTGGTGTGATTTTATAGCCTTTCAAAAATAAATTATTTACACACATTTTAATTGGCAAGGTTAGTCTTTGTTTTGTTTTTGCATTTGTATGCATTTTATTTTATAGGTATGTAATTTCTTAACTCTACCAGTATAACTGTATTTTAACTTCATATGTTACTCAAATTTCAACTCACAACCTTGTGGATTTACCTTTCTATCCGAAACTCCCTCTGTCTTTGTACTTCACAGTGTTTTATTTTATAAAGAATACAGGGTGTCCCTTTAACATTGTGTGTACCCTAAAATCCATGCCTGCCTCCCTCCTTGAGTCAGCTATTCTACCTATTCTAGTCCATACACATGTAGCAGACTGAGTGTGCCAAAATATATGAGCATACAATTGAAAAAGAAAACTACCATTGTATGTATATATTGATAACATTTGGTTTACAACAAACATATAAGCAATCTAATACTTGTGGCACAATCCGTGACTTCATGGGGATTTGCTTTGTAATCATATTTACCTGCCTTATAAATGCCTATTTTATCGGTTACTGAATATAATATAAAAAACATGCCCTCTGAATATATGGTTTTTCAGGGCTTGATAAATCCCAGGAGCTAGGGAGCCTTGGCTCCTAAGATCCCTTTTGCTGGTTCCTAACTTTGTTGAGAGCTTTACATAGACATCTATGGAAGTAACATTTCCTGGCTCCTGAATTGGTCTGTTGAGCTAGTGAAGTCTACAAATATTTGTCAAGTCTTATAGCAGTTGATTTTAATATGTAATTAGTGATACTATACCTGGCTGCAGTCTGTATCTCTGAAATTATAGGTCATGAAACATAAAAAAAACTACTGCGGGTTGGAAGTAGTTAATAAAACGGATGGACTAACTGTATTGGATGCAATCAGTCACTGATTCTGTTTATATAATTTTATGGACATTACATTGGAAGGGGGTTTATTCCCCATCTTATCTCCCTTGCTGTGACATTTTCGTACATCTGTTCCCTAACTTTTTAAGGTGTATACCAGCATATCCTCTGACCAGCACCCATAACTCATCAGGGCTGCAAAGGTCCCTTCTGTTGATCCCCTTTAAAAATGGAGATCTCTCACTGCACTAGCAGTGCAGACCCTGATCAGACAAGCCCCCACAATGATAGACTGAGCATGCGCCGACTGTTCGTGCACGCCAGTCATCTGACTGGTCTGCCTCAGCAAAACCGAGTGTATCTCTAAAGAAAGTCAGTTTCACTCAGGTCAACAAAACTAACAGTTTTAACCATGTTTCCTCTAACGATGCAAGGGTTAAAAAGGGAGCTAATTTCCCTACGAAGAAATGTTTTATGGCACTTTTTTAAAATAAAGATCTTCAGATATAAAATGATATCTTGTTATTAATGTTTATTATATATTTCTATCAATATATATTTTATAAATAAGTATATAAATACGCATGTGTTAATTAACAATTATATTTTGCACTAATATGTATACAAAAAACATTGGGCATCACTGAAAAGATTTGCAACACTGTTCATAATAATATGAATGACACTCGTTTAACTCAAGGTATTTTGAGCATAAAAAATAAATATAAGCATAAAGGTAACCGTTATATTTATGTTTATACTTATATTTTTGTGGATTACTTGGCACATGCCGAGTGTTCCTCCATTTAGTATGTCTGCAGGGGCATGCACTACACAGCATGGAAATTTGTGGAGATATGGTATCTCTTAAAGCTTTCTAGCTTCATATTATATAGTATAGGTTAGAAATATGGTGTCACTATAAATTAGTGACAGGCAGTATTCTTCCCTCCACCCATTAGAGACAATGCATGTGATGCTCAGCCTGCAGCGGTTGGGAATTATAGTACTATTTTGGTGCTTACTTCGTGAATACTGTAGGGTATATTCATTAAAGAGAGAATTGCAGGGAATTTCAAACTTAAGGCCAAAGTATCTGAGTTGGAAAAATTCTCCCATTCAGTAGAAAGAAATTCCCATTTGATTAAAGAGGTTTGAATCTCAGCAGTATGCTGAAAGCCTCTGACTGAGTCTTCCAGGTAGAGCATGACATAGGTGTTAGAAGACAGCTGAGTTACTTCACAGGCATACAGCAAAGTGTGATTTAGCACACGTATTCGGGCAAAACTTTCCTACAAGTGTAATATAAGGCTTTTTTGTTATAAGGCTGTATTAACCTTAGCATGCTAGTTCTACCTATACAGTCCAATATCAGTATTTCCCTCTACAGTACACTGATGTCTACTCACTATTACGTAGTAGGAGAAACCTGTGCCCATATTGCTTTGATTGACGTTCTGGAGGCGACTCTGCTTCATAACGAGTGGCGACTTTTCAATCTCCAATAAAAGGCAGTCGTTTGGGGGTTTAGTGTTCACGTCCACATCCTGCCTCGTAGTAGACACTTTTAAATGGCTGTTGAAAGTGATTTCAGCAGATGTTGGGCTGCTCGGTGCAGTATGACTTTCTGTCAGTTTGGTTCTTGGCACTTCTTTTGTCCCCAGGGAGAAATGCTTGAAACCCAGCAGGCTGGCAGTGCTAGATAACTTAAAGTGTGACATTCTGGGTATCAGAGTGCATAATGTTGTTGCGGTGTCCTGAGTCACCAAGGTTATGTTTTCGACGGGTAAAGAGGAAACAGCAGGTGTGTGAGAGTTGGCGCAACCTTTGGCATTCACAGATACGCTCTGTGGAGCTTCTTCCGTAGAGGTTAAAGAGTCATTCCTAAATCGACTGTACTTTGCTCGTTGAAGCATTACTGGGTGTGTAGAGAAGGTTTCATGCAAAATGCCTCCACTGTATGGATTGTGTTCTCTCATAGCCTTGTCCAAGCTGTTGTGTGGTTCAAACTATATCTAACGTTAAAAAAAAAGTCAACTACTCAAACTTACCAGGCCATAATAAATCCTTAAATCACCTATATTGTTGATGCACACACCAAAAAAATTCTGTAAAATTATTTTGATGCTAAAATTAAATAATCCTCAGTAGTCATCAATTCCGAAAAATAATATTTAGTTGTCTACACTCCACTGTCCTTGTTTTCTATGCCAGCGATCTCTAAGGTTTTTAGTCATTTTAAGTTTTGCAATAGATATCACAAAAGAGTGAACTGTAGAGACGAAACTCTACATAAATATCCAGCTGTCAGAGGCAAGTGCAGAAACACAAATGCCAGATTATCAAATGAAATGTACATTCATTAATGTAAGTAAAGCAGCATGGGAATCCAGATATCCACAGCAGAAAAAAAATCCTTCTGACAGTCCTTCAGCTTCTGTAGACATGGCACAGTTGCAGCATTCTGTAGTTGAGGAGTTTGGGGGGGCGTTGCAGTTTTACATGAATGAACTCCAGTGAATGAATTGCTCCCTATGTTTGCAGGCTAGAAAACAGTGAATGGAGCCGAGAATGGCTGTAATTGACTCACAGTCCCAAGGGTGTTCAGCTTTCCTCCAATAGCAGAAAAGCAGGATGACTCATCCACCACATAAACACCAGGCTGCTTGCTGTCTCTTGTAGAAATAGTATAATTCTGGATGCATGCGTCTATTTGTATTCTGTGACTATATATATATATACGCATACGATAGATTTGTAGACGGATGGATTAGATAGAAATATGATATATCACATTTGGATCACATTTGAGTTATATACATATGTAGAATCAAAATCATATACATTAACACTTTATTAATATTGGTTGTATTCAGATTATAATATGTGTGTATATATACTATATACTATGTGTGTAATATATACTATATTACTAGGCTGTGTTTTCTGTCAGTGTAACACGTCCTGTCGACCACATCTAAAATACTGCAAAAATGTATGCCTCAGCCCAACTTATTCTGTGTGTGCAATATGGATTAAAAGGGGTGCATATTTAGGGCCGATCCTAGGGTCATGGGTGCCTGGGTGCAGGTTTTCTTTTGGCGCCCCAGGTAGGCGTGGCTATATTACAAACTCCCCTTAAGACATGTCTGTTCCAGACATGCCCATTTTCATTATTGGGGTGAGGAGGAGCACAAACTTTATTTTGATGTAAAGGACCAACGTAAACTTTTATTTTAAATAAATCTATATATTTGGCCATAACACTGTGTAGTGGTTTTATTTATTTCTATGATGCTCAGCCAGCAACATGGGAGAGTTTTTGCTGGCTAGCAGTCTCTCTCTTCCCATACCCACATGTCCGTCTCTCTCTTCCCATACCCACATGTCCGTCTCTCTCTTCCCATACCCACATGTCCGTCTCTCTCTTCCCATACCTACATGTCCGTCTCTCTCTTCCCATACCCACATGTCCGTCTCTCTCTTCCCATACCCACATGTCCGTCTCTCTCTTCCCATACCCACATGTCTGTCTCTCTCTTCCCTTACCCAGATATCTCTCTCTCTCTCTTCCCATACCCACATGTCTGTCTATCTCTCTCCACACTCATACCCCATATCTGTCTCTCTCTCTCTCCATTCATATTCAATCTCTGTCTCTCCCTTCATACCCCATATCTTTTTCCATGTCTATCTTTCTGTTCCCCATGGTAGTCTCTTTTTCTGCATGTCTCCATTTCTCTTCCTATATCCCCATGTCTGTCTGTCTCTCTCACCTCAAAACCCGCATGTATCTCTCCCGCATGTCTCTCTCTCCCTTCTCATAACCCCATGTGTATCTTTCTCCCCTCCACTCACCACATACATGCTATGTGTCTCTTTTCTCCATGATCCACATGTCTATCCGTCTCCTCTGTGCCTTCAATATGTCTGTCTCTCCCCCATATGGTTCTCCTATACCTCCTACTCACTGTGTATTTGTCTCTTCCCATGTCCCTTTTCCATGCCCCCCACTGACCTCATCTCAGGACTCAATTAGTGCTGCTCTGATCTCCCCGCACATAGTGATGACTCTGAACGTTACGTTCCGACGCTCTGAGTCATCACTGTGCACAGAAAGAGCAGAAAGCACTGACTGATGTCTAAGGGGAAACATGGCGCCGATCTGCACAGCTGAATCTGAGGGGCAGCAAAGCAGCACATGGGCAGCCCACTTGCAGAGGTGTACTTAGGGTCTCTAACACATGCCACAGTATCACTTTGCCCCATAGTACATGTTACATGAACCCGCCCAGAATCGGCCCTGCTCCTGTGTACCAGCTTGTATTTCCATTGTCCAATTCCTATGATCTGATTTTCTGTGTATGACCCAGCAGTTTGTGACTCATTTGCCACCTGAAAATTGCTTGTGACCTGTTTATCTGTAACTCTCCACTCCATGACCCAGCCTGTTTTCTGACATCCCATTTTGCCTCCTGTCCTTCGCATTCCTGGTTGGGCTCCTCTTGCTGGGTAACAGGTTGTAAGTGTTTCAGCCAAGTCCTTGATGACATACGGCTGACGGCTCAACCAAGTGTGTGTAGTCATTAAGGTGAAGACCAACACCTGCTACTGAGTGTCCCCGTACCTCATCTGCACTGAGGATTCGTCTATCCTGCCAGACAGTTACACATACCTCCCAACATGTTTCACCAATGATGTGGGACAGCACTACTATCCATGCACAGTATTCATTCAGTATTCAGTGTCACGCTAACCGGAACAGTCAGGACTGCCACGCTTTGAGTTGGACAGTTGGATGTTATGGCTATGTCATGCCTCCAGCCTATACATTTTCTTCTGTAGCTCCTATGGGTGCAAGAATTAGCTGATACACTGTGCCACCATTGTGCTCAGGGCCGTCATCAGGGGGGACAGAAGATAACCCTGTCCCGGGGCCCGGCGTGGGCAAACGGGGCAGCTGCCCAGGGCCTATTCATTCCTTGGAGCCCAAAATGGGTGTACTATGTATAGACTTTGCAATCGTATGGATTAAACGCAGACCTTGTGCTAAACAATTTTTTTAAGATACATTCTGGTAAAATGTGTATTGTTACTTTTTTTCAGACCCATTTTGAAAATCACTGCCCACCCTGTTGTTTGTGAACAAAAAATACCTATTCTGATGTCCAGTGATGTGGAGTCAGCTCAGGAAAAGACCCAGGAAAAGGGGCCCCCCTAAAATAAAAATAAATCCACCTAACACTAAAAGAAATTTGCACTGCCACAAATAAAAAAAACGCATGTGTCCTCAGCAGAGGATGGGTGCAGAATGAAATCCTTGCTAGTAGAGTGAGGATTTCCTTTTAAACAATCTGATTGGCTGAATTTCCCAGCACTACCGTAGGCTACCTGCCCTGACCGCATGTGTGTATAACGTGGGGCTGTGAGCCATTTAGCCAGCTCCCAGTCCCATTATTGAAAGGGGTCAGGAATAGTTGCCCTGGACCTTAATGTATATTATCAGTGCTGGGAGACATTTCTATTTATAATATTGTTTAAAATATATTTTAAAAAAATGTTATTAAATAATGGAAAAAAATATTCAAATGTATTATTATAAAAACATACTTAAATTAAACTCCTTTGACCTAACAAATTAAAATAATACAAACGTTTTAGTCTAAAAGGTAGGATTAGGGAACATTTGTTCCTCAGAGATGATAGGATAGCTAAATGTTTCTATCGCTGCTCTCTTGCAACATCCTGTGCCTATCAAATGTATTTCACCCTTTGTGTGCCACATAGTTCAAGAATGCCTCATCCAGCAGTGTGGTGCTGCAGCTTCTGGCACTGCACTGGTTAAGAGATTATTAAAACTGCATAAAGCTCAGCACACAGGAAGCCAGCTACTGAGTAGGCGTAACAATAATTCAATCCTGTTTAGTTAATGCAGCTCCACAAATTTCTTGACTGATAAAAAGGTATCTCCTTTTATCAATATCTGCAAACTTGCAATTTATTTTATTAAACGGAAAAAAAAAAAACACAGAACAATAACTTTGTAAAGAAAACTGCTGTATCATCCAAAAGAAATAATGAAAGAAATTAAAAGTGGAAAAAAAAAAATACTAATATACTCTGTATACTCAGTAAGGAAATACTTGCAGGGCATTGAGATGGGAATTCCATGCTTTAGGCCAATGTAGCCGAGTTTGAAAAATTCTCCAGTGCAGCTAAACGGGAGAATTCTTCCCATCTCAGTTTCCTGCAATTGTCTCTTTATTGAGTAGATCCGTATATATTTTAAGCCTTGCGGTAGCACTCACATTTTTTTAATGTAGAGAACACCTCCCATCTTTGACCCTGGAGACCAGGGCCGGACAGAGCAGGAAGCAGGTAAGTACTGGGGCAGGGGAAAGGGGGGAGGAGGGTGGCAAAACGATCATACTGACTGGCATTATCCTGGCATATTGAGGGTCAAAATCCTGGCTTATTAAATGGCAATATCCTGGCATATTAAGTGGCTATATCCTGGCATATTAATTGACATTTTCCTGGCATATTAAGTGGCTATACCCTGGCATATTAATTGGCAATACCCTGGCATATTAAGTGGCTATACCCTGGCTTATTAATTGGCAATATGTGGCAATATCCTGGCATATTAATTGGCAGTATCCTGGCATATTAAGTGGCTATACCCTGGCATATTAATTGGCATTATCCCGGCATATTAAGTGGCTATATCCTGGCTTATTAATTGGCAATATGTGGCAATATCCTGGCATATTAATTGGCAGTATCCTGGCTTATTAATTGGCAATATGTGGCAATATCCTGGCATATTAATTGGCAGTATCCTGGCATATTGTCTATATCCTGGCATATTAATTGGCAATATCCTGGCATATTAATTGGCAATATCCTGGCATATAAATTGGCTATATCCTGGCATATTAAATAACTATATCCTGGCTTATTACTTGGCAATATCCTGGCATATTGGCAATATCTTGGCATATTAAATGGCAATATCCAGGCATATTAAGTGGCAATATCCTGGCATATTAATTGGCTATATCCTGGCATATTAAATGGCAACATCCTGGCATATTAAATGGCAACATCTTGGCATATTAAATGGAAATATCCTGGCATATTAAATGTGTGCATGCGAGTTGAATATTTAGGTGTATTTATTTTCCACACTATACATTATACTTTTATATATATATAAAATGTATGGAGGGTAGGTGGTGTAGGAGGCGTGGCGGGTCAGAGGAGGGGATCACCAAAATGCACCTTCGTCTGTGTAGATGAAAATCCTTGCACCGGCCCTGAGTTCCGGCAGCGGGATGGGGAGAAGAGGAAGCAAGGTGAGTGAGAGGTAGACACTACAGGGGGAAGGGGAGGGGGTACAAGACACTACGGGGAGAAAGACACTACAGGGAGAAGGGAGGGAAGAGAGACACTACAGGGGGAAAGGGGGGAGAGAGACACTACAGAAAGGACAGAGAGGGAGACGCTACAGAAAGGACAGAGGGAGACGCTACAGAAAGGACAGAGGGAGACGCTACAGAAATGCGAGAGAGAGACGCTACAGAAATGCGAGAGAGAGATGCTACAGAAATGCGACAGAGAGAGACGCGCTACAGAAATGCGAGAGAGAGAGACGCGCTACAGAAATGCGAGAGAGAGAGACGCTACAGATATGTGAAAAAGAGGCGCTACAGATATGCGAGAGAAAGACGCTACAGAAATGTGAGAGAGAGACAGGCTACAGACATGCGAGAGATAGACGCTACAGAAATGCGAGAGAGACGCTACAGATATGCGAGAGAGAGACGCTACAGATATGCGAGAGAGAGAGGCTACAGATATGCGAGAGAGAGAGGCTACAGATATGCGAGAGAGAGGCTACAGATATGCGAGAGAGAGAGAGGCTACAGATATGCGAGAGAGAGAGAGGCTACAGATATGCGAGAGAGAGGCTACAGATATGCGAGAGAGAGGCTACAGATATGCGAGAGAGAGAGACGCTACAGATATGCGAGAGAGACGCTACAGACATGTGAGAGACGCTACAGAAATGCGAGAGACGCTACAGAAATGCGAGAGAGAGACGCTACAGACATGCGAGAGAGAGACGCTACAGACATGCGAGAGAGAGACAGGTTACAGAAATGTGAGAGAGACGCTACAGAAATGCGAGAGACGCTACAGATATGTGAGAGAGACACTACAGATATGCAAGAGAGAGAGAGAGACTACAGATATGCAAGAGAGAGACGCTACAGATATGCGAGAGAGACGCTACAGATATGCGAGAGAGATGCTACAGATATGCGAGAGAGAGATGCTACAGATATGCAAGAGAGAGACACTACTGATATGCGAGAGACAGACGCTACCGAAATGAGAGACGCTACAGAAATGAGAGAGAGACAATACAGAAATATGTATTATATTATGCTATGGGGCTGGTTTAAAAATGTTATGCTATGGGGCTGGTTTTTGTTCCCAGTCCGGCCCTGCTGGAGACTCACACTATGCTACAGCTCCACAAAACACCAAACTGAACCATGTTTTTTAACCAACACTACAAACTCACAATTGCTTCCTAACAAAATGGAACACAAATCCAGAAAATCAGGCAAAGCTTGTCTGCAAACAAAATCTACCTCACAAGGCTGTGATAATCTGGCCCAGAATATCTTAGACCTCTGGATCTGAGGACCAAGTAAACCACTCGGCTCCCAGATCTATAGCCCTATTCACTATACCAGAAAAAGAAAACTCCCAGGCCACCGATGAGGACTGGAAAACTATTCGCCAGCTCTTTGCAGGGGAATTGACAGCCATTAAGGGGTCAGTTGCTGCACTTGACTTACAAATTTAGACTGGAATAGTCCACTTATCTGCAACAGGATCACTAACCAACCGCTACTATTCCACATATATCACCCCAATTTCAACAAATACCATTCCAGTTGCAAGATCAAGAGATCCAGGGTAGAAACCGCAACATGAAGATCCGAGGCATTTGAGAAATCGTATCTTCTGTAGATTTGCCTGCCTATCTGTGAGCTTGTTCCTTTATACTCTACAGCAAGGGCAGAGGACTCAATAAAGATGGACAGCCTATTTCAGATCTCTAAAGTCCTAATAATAATAAAAAGCAGCAGATTTTCAATGCCACCAGGCATCACCCTCGGTTGATCCACAAATGTTTCCAGATCTGGGGAGCTGTCACACCCCTCTAGATTGGTTCTGCTTTCCTCATAAGATTTGATACTTCCAATACCCATATGAAGATTCAACTGTTTCTTTAGAATTATTGCAGACTTTTCCAAATTTTTTTTCTCTTTTTTCCCCTGATGAAATATACTGACATTAAGAGGAAATAGTTATGCCTGTGTTTCTGATGTTGTTCCCCATGTTGTATTGAAAATTACTCTTATGTTCTGATGCTATAGGACATTATAAAAATAGATCCACAACTCTCCTGACTCTTGCAGCATCTGCTCCAGGTTGCTGGTGACATGCGCCATAGCACTAACGTTACTGTGATTAACTTTACTATATAAACTGTATTCATCGGTCATATATAACTGGTACTTTTATTGTACTATGCAGCTTCTCTGCTTATTAGAGACTGGAATAGCATAGGAGTACCAGTGTGAATCATTATGAATGCCCTACAGTTATTCTCAATGGGGAAAGTGTTGGCCTGGCACACTCTGCATACAGCTGTACACTCAGAATCTGCACAAACATTAGGTAGGTGAAATATGAAATCTATTTTTCATGCTCAAAATTGCAACCCATGCATATTTGAGCCTGCTTTAATCAGCATATTCTACCAGACGCAAACACACATTTTCAGGACGGGGTTGGGCACTACATATGGTATCTTTCCTTCTTCCCTTGCAACTGGCACCATGGAAGTGTCGGTATATAAATCACGGAGGCATTGTAGTGCTTGTTGGATTTGTATTATTGAATGAGTGCAATAATAGCTACACAAAATGATCATGTTGTGTGACTGATTTAATAACTGCACTTGCTTTCAGTTTAGAGGGACATTGTTCACTATATGTGGTGAAATATAAAAGAGTCTCGTGTTTTGAATGACCCACTACAGACCCTGCTGAATTGCACACTAAATTACTGTGCAGTCAAATACTCGTGTATTCTGAAGGTTGTTTTTTTTTTTCACAAAAAGGATTTAAAACTAAATAAAATACAAATATCTTTCACCAGTTAACACAGCCCACCTCAGACATGTGAAATGATCATAATGGAAGATTTACCACAACTTTCTCGATAAACATATTCCCAAATATGTTTATGGTCATGATGTTTGTTATTATTAAAGCCAGATTTCTGCCCTGCAGAATAATAAATCCTCTCTTGCACATCTTTGTCAATTGCACTAAACCCAAGGTACTACATATGAATTCAGTTTCCCTATGACTTCTTTATTTTACTTTGATTGGTTTATCAGAAGGTAATTAACACACTATAGTTATTGCCATGGTACCAAATGAACTGCGTTTCTTTAACAATCATAGATTACATTTTTGTTGTTTGTTTTTAATGAGTCCCAGGGATATTTACCATTGATTATATGCAAAAACCACAGCCCAGCTGAGTAATCACTATAGATATTTACTAAATATTTTGAAGCCCAAAAAAGTTAAGGTGAAGATAGTTGCTACCGTCCCTAATTACTTCTTACTGGGGATACTTGCCAAGCCAATGTCAACTTGACTTAGTGATGTGCACTTCGAAATGGCCTTGCAAAACTTTACTCCACCTACTGGCCTGTATGTGAACAGCTATAAGCTCAGAATTGCTGTGGAAGGTGTCTGGGGTCACCTAGATTGTGTATGACAGAAGACACATCTCTAGAGGGTGGGGTGGTATTCCTAAAGATAATACATAAAATAAAAAGGTAAATGTTGCAGAAATAGAATACAAAAATAAAATGAATCTGTTTCCCCCATCAATGTCAGGTTTAAAATGAAGATGTCTAGGGTGGGGATGTCCCTTGAAAAAAGAAACATATGCAGTACTGGTTTAATGATCTGATACTTCTGTAGCAAGTTATGATGTATATCAATAGCCACAAAAGAGCACACATTGGAATTCATTTTTTTTTTCAATCATTACTCTCACTTCATTTGAATAGAAAATGTTCTCCTTTAAATCTTCTAGGCACAAAATGCAGTCTGTCTGTGGTGTTACCCATGGCTCAGTCAACCATGATGTTGATGCCTATGTGATATAGAATGACTTGAACAATCCCATGAAGTGAAGCATACACAAAGACAACTTGAATCTACAATCATTCATTTATTTATTAGATAAGGAAGAAATTGTACTAGTATTTACATAGTGCAAAAAGCTGTTATTACTTAAAAATGAACAGTAAAAATAGAATTATCCTTCATACACAAAAAGAAACCTTCATGTAGCTTAGGGATTAAATATTTTGTTTCAATGAATGGATTAGAAGATTTTGATAATAAATCATTTCATTAGAAGTACACAGTGTTAAGAAACAAGCAAAGGAAAACACATTGGAAAACATGGATGGACCTCAATACTCAGAGGTAAATACTACCAGAATAGAAAGTTTTAGGTGCTGGTAAAAAGCACAGAACGGAAAAGAAATGCCACCATTTTAAATGGTTTTTCTGCTGAGAACTTTTTCTTTTAAACTCCATACTAATGAGACATGAATGGACGTGACAGGTTGGCACTACATTAGTAAAATACTGTGCAGAGTTATGGTTCAGTAAACAGACAATGCTATGGAATCCTAAGGGGAATCACAGAAACAGTGTTTGTAGTGTGAATCTATAGCAGAAAAAATAACGTATACATTGTATGATCAGAAATGTGTGTAGATTAAATGGGAAAAGTTATAGGTTTGATCTCTTAATGATCGTGTTGAAATAATAGTTAAATAAACTGCCACAATGAAACAATTTCTGGTGCCATATGGTTTATGCTCTCGTTTTCCACTGTGAATAAAACAAATGGACAGTCCCTCTTAACATAACCTTGTCATCCTAACAGTGTCTAGGAGAAGTGTATAGAGCATAGACGGGACCCTTCACTCACACAGAATCCAACAACACCTGTAGGCCACAACTTCCCAACCACGCTTACAGGGTAATCAGCTTTCTACATTGTGCTAGCACAATAATTAGCAAATACAAAACAATTTAATGATGTTGCAGGAACAGTAGGAGATTTAAAGATTATTTCCCCCCCATATTTCTACATTTTTAGTGACAATGTATAAATCAGTGTTAAACGCACATTTCCCAATACTGTTTGGGCATCTGTATTGCATTTTAAAGTCAAGTGCCATGGGATTTTGAAGTGAAATGACACACCTTACTTCACCTAGCGCTGAAGGTTTATGTATATTATATATATATATATATATATATATATATATATATATATATATATATAATCACACAGATGTAAATGTCAAACTCGATTCATCCTTTACAAATAGGGGCGTTAAATACTTTTTCTTCTCCCTTCTTCCGAAGAGTTTAATTATGTGTTCTAACCACTTATTCTGTATATAATAGCACACATTTATCCATATTTCTTTATGTTATGCTTTATCGCTGAAAAATACATGAAAAAAGTTGGAGAATATAAGAAATAAATGTAACTATATACATCATAGCCCAGATTGAGAACATTAAATCACATCATGGTATGTAAACTTTACGGAGGACCAAACCATTAGCATTTACGAATCTGAAATATCCTGTGTACAAGATAAAAAGTCATATATGAATTAGTAAAATTATGATTTTGTAGCCGCACTGTGATCTATAACCTTCTAACTTAAAATGCCATTCTCACTCCAGGAAGATAAAAGGACTTTAAACATATTACAAAACACCTCTTTATAACTTGCCAGGTATCGTATGAACACGTCTGGACCGCAACAAAAAACACTTACTGCTTAGAACATTCACAAGTGTGGATCACCACAGGTTATGGAAGTGCTCTCCATTGTGTTAGAAGACCCACTACCTTACACTGTAAGGAGTCCATATGTTAAAATAAATGTAAAAATATGGTTTAAATTTTACCCCCCCCCCCCCCCCCCCCCCGAAAAAATAGTGTGTGTCTTTAAGATCAAGAATTATTTGAACTTTGATAATATAAAGCTGTTAAATGTTCAGAATTCTATCATGTCTGTGCACAGGCTAAGATCTGTCAAGTAACTTTCTTGATTACAAAGACCTCATTCCTTACCCTATGTATTGTCAAGCCTAAGATTCTAGTTTAGTTGGAAAAGTCATGTTAAAAAGTGAACTATACATTAAACAAGTCACAGGTTAGAAAGTAAGAGATACAAATTCTCTTAACAGGATTACCTTTAACCCAAGTATATTTAGACTGCACCATAACTTTACAAGTTTTAAACAGCTATGTAATGTAAATACAAAACAAATGTATATGAAAATGTAAAACGCGAATTTAAAAAGGATTTTTTAAAGAGGCTTTCACAGGATTTGTTAACTACATGATCCATATTTACAGAATAAAGCATGTTTTGACCACAGTTGTCAAAGCGTTGGCCTGTCATGCTCCTGATCATTGTTGGTCTATAAAGATAAAAAATTGACGTCAGACACCTTTGGTGTCAAACAATTGCATGTGTCATGTTAAATTTCTCACTGCTGATAAAACACATTCTATCCAAATCTGCACTTTACTTATTAGAAAACTAGCTTTCAGTGTGCTGCAGACTGCATCAAACATGCTAGGTTGATGATTGGTGCTAACCCTTTTCTCCTCTAGACATTAAGCCAGACCGGTTGTATACTGACCACTGAATCATTTGCTCCTAGATACATAAAGGTTCATGCTTTACTTCCTTCAGAAATCTGTATGGCTCATCCAAAGGAGAAACTCTTTAAATATAATGTAAGAATGTTTCTGTTCATTGTAAAAGTGTCATCCAGCACATTGCAGGATTTTGGTCAGCAGTTCATGTGGTAGGAGTCCACATATTTACATAGGATTATGTAAATGACCACATTGGTTGATTTAAGTAGATGCTGTCATGCAACTGTTTATATGTATATCTATATGAGGCTGAATTAAAATCTTAAGCACACCTAGGTACCTAAACTACAAGTGCCCTTCTTAAAAAATATGTTTTTAAAAAGCTTTATGAGGAAGGAATATTTATAGTGTGCCTAATGGGAAATCTGGCACTGCATCATCCAGGACTTACAGATTGGGGGGGGGGGGGGGGGGGGGGGGATCCTATATTTGGATAAATAAATGTATAGTCTGCTTTACAGGAAGTAAGACAGCTAAGTGAACCAAAAAGTGTCATCTCCTCTCCTAAGAAAAATCTTAAATAAGGGAAGATGTATATCCAGCTATTGGCAGACTGTACTATTTGCAATAAACCATAACAGTGAATGAAGGGAAATCATAAATTGTTTGTATTTATAACAACCTCAGTTGCATATTTCATGCCAAATGTTATGTCATTGGAAGAGGATATTTTATAATCGAAAAATGAAGTAATTGGAAGGGATTTTCACAACTATTTACCATACTGCTTCATCAAAAGAAATACAACATATAAAAAGCTACGTGACTAAGACAACAAAACACTAAAGAGCACAAACTAAATATAGAAACCTACTCTTTCATTATTTTATTTATAATGGTTTTGTTAGAGCCAAGTAAGAATGTGATGTGCATGGGGAAAATAAATGTTATTTAAAAAATACGTTCAGGTTCAAATGTAAACAGTTCTATTTTAAGACTTAATGAAAACAAATTTCCATTTTCTAAATGGAAACTATATAGTTGGATGCAAAAATACTTTACCTCCCCATTAGTTGATTACCTACAATGGATTGCTGGTCCTCCTTGGAGAGGAAACGCTTGTGATTACCAGGAGTAATATTAGGGTACACAAAGACAAAAATATAATCAACAAGAATTTAAAACAACAAGTAACAAATAACATTATTTGCTTGGAATTAAATATAGATTAAACATATAAACTGTGCAAAACATTGAGATAAAACATGAATGGGAACAGCTGCAACTCTCCCAATAGTTATTTTTTAGGTCAGTGGACAAATTCCTGAGGTTTTTTTTTGCATTCTATTTTAAATAAAACTGGAGCTTGAGCCATCTTTTAATGAAGATCTTCTGCCGCTCTGAGCACTAGATCCATTTCTCGTGTTCTTTTCAGCTGTTCGTTCCTTGCAGTCAACAACAGTCTCCCCCTGTTCAGAAGATTCCACTTCTTCATCTTCACTTTGTTCAAGATTATCCTCCTCTGGGCTGTTCAGTGAATTCACAAGCTGGAGGGTTTCCATAGTTCTTTGGGTTTCTGAGACCCAAGATTCAATTCTGCTTACTGAAATAGGTTCCTGGTGATAATCCTCCTCCTCCTCCTCTTCATCGTCATCTTCCTCAAGCATTTCTGGCACCAATGTGCTAGTTGTACTGGTCATGGAAGAATTGAGAACATCTCTGCCACTACCGTCCCATGATCCAGTTTCAGTACTTTGCTGAGAGGCCCATTCCAGATTGTCATCTGGCTTTACCTCTTCCTTGTCCACTGGAGTTAACTTGCCAGGGATAGCAGCTGAGGTAGTACTATTTGCCACTTTCAAAGATGGTTGTTTATGAATGCTGACCTTATCTGGTGGGGCACTAGGTATTTGTTCTGGAGTGGTGGTTTTGACAGAGCATTCCTCATTTTCTGATGTTTCAAGTCCGTCTGATGTTTCCACCATACTTCTCCAATTGGTTTCTATAACAAAAGTCAACATTGCTGCGTTATTTTTTTACCCATAATATATTTTAACAGGAAAAATTGAGCTTTTTTGACGTATGTCCCAGTAGAATGAACAATGTTGTACATGAAGCATACATAAAAAGTTAATAATTTTAATTTAAAAAATAACTTCTGATGACCACTGCTAGAAAAATAACTGTAGAAGCAACTACAAACCATCAACCTGTTTACACCATGGCTAGGTGCCCGAAACAGTTAAGTATATTAAATACAAGTTTTATGCAAACTCTTCACAATCACCAATAGTCACATTGAAGTAGTCATTGAGCCATCTTTTAATGAAGATCTTCTGCCACTCTGAGCACTAGATCAATTTCTCGTGTTCCAAATTGGCTGCAGCATATTAAATGGCAAATAATACTGGCATATTACTGGGAAAATTGGCAGGGGCATATTAAATCACAAATACTGCCAAAATATTGGTCAAATTGGCGGGGGCATATTAAATGGCAAATACTGGAATATTATTGGGCAAATTGTCTGGGGCATATTAATGGCAAATATTACTGGCATAATATTGGGCAAATTGGCAGCGAGAGATTAAATGGCAAATACTGGAATATTATTGGGCAAATTGACTTGGCTTATTAATGGCAAATAATACTTGCATATTATTGGGCAAATTGACTTGGCTTATTAATGGCAAATAATACTTGCATATTATTGGGCAAATTGGCTGGGGCATATTAATGATAAAAAATACTACTGGCATACTATTGGGCAAATTGGCTGGGGAATATTAAAGGCAAATAATATTGGCAATGTGTATGTAATGGGGGTGATGGGGGCATGTAAGTGGGGTGATGGGGCATGTCCTTGGTGTGCAACGTGGGTTATGGGTCATGTCGTGGGTGTGCATCGTGGGTGACCACGTTTTGTCAGGCCTAGGGTAGCACAAAACCAAGATACACCACTGAGGGGAGAGAGAGGAGAGAACACTGAGGGGGAGAAGAGAGAACTCTAACGGGTGGGGGAGAGAACACAGACGGGGGAGAGAAAAGACAGATGGACATATGCCCCTCCCGAGATCAGACTCTGGAATCGCCCCTGGACCATGGCCTCTGAAAATAAAAAGTATTGGCATGAGATCGATTCCACAGCACATATCGGCCTCAGTGGACTTTCTGCTCTAGAACATGCTGATAAGCCAAGGCCAGTTATCAGCTTTACTGGATATGGCATCAGTCCATTTGCCGAGACGGTATCAAATATATTGTAAAAATATTACATGAAAAGAAACGGATGCAGAATCTAGCATTACTAATGGATATATTATGTTTGAGATATATTGTATCTGTTTTTTTTTTTGTTTTTTTTTTAACATCCGTTACATTCATTCCAATGTCACTTACCATAGTCCTTCTCATTGACCTCTGAGATGGGCTCAGAGATAACACTGCAGAATGAGATAGCACTTGCTGCTGAAGGATTTCTAGAATGACCCATATGGTGAGGGATCTTTTTAACATTTTTCAAAGCCTCTTCAGCCTGCTCCTGCTCCATTGATGCCACCATATCTTTATATGCTTTCCTAGCCTCCTCGGTCAGTGACACCAAATTGTTAAATAATTTCTAGAATTAAAAATATACATATATTAAAAGGTCAATTAGAGGGTTTTAATACTAATAAAGTAATACATGCCCCCTTAAAGCAAAAAGAGTTCCTACTGAATGGTTTCATTAAAACATACATTTTGTTAACAATATATTTTTCTTCCCATGCTTGTGGATGTGCAAAAAGGGGATTCAGCAAGCACCAGCTGAGGTGAATTTATGAGGTAACTGAGAAGCTACGTGGGGATCCATTTTGTTTCTGACATGTTTTCTTCAAATTCTCAAAATGGAAAATTACATAACAAGTGCATTTAATATTTACCTGTCTGATTTAAAGAAGTTTTGATCTACGTTTTTCTATTCCCTGCAATACCCAGTCATGAATAAGGCCCTTTGTCTTTCTAACATGTCCAGCATTAGTCAGCCAGTTAGTAGACTCCCGGAACCTGGCTTGGTTTGTTCTCCACCATGTTTTCGTTTAAGACTATTTACACAAGAGTTACCAAATATCTCGAGCATTTTCTTACCTCTGCACCTGAAAAACTGAAGATTCCCACTACACTAACCGGTACCAATTTATTAACACAGCGACCAAGAGCTTTTCTTCCGAGAGCAAATACAAAGGGAATTTCTTGTTCCCTGGCCATGGCTATTACATTATATAGTGCTTCATCCAGGCCACCTGCAAAAATAAACCAAAGAAACATTTCTTCTACATTGCTAAGTATTTATAGGTATTCAATATGTATTTTTCAAGAGTAAGTTCTACAAACAGATTTGCAGGATAATTTCAAAGCCACAAGATGACCTACACATCTTGTGCATGGCAAGGTGCGCTCCAGGTAGACTATATATTAGCTAGCAAAAAACACTAGCAAATGTGTAAATTATTACTTGTACTTTCTTAAAGTGTACTTTATGGCATTCAAATGGTTAAATATTGTTATGTTAATATTCTAGTTATGTAATAACAAGAAAAGAACAATTATCCAAACTGTTTGGAAAGACTATACAACGCTATGTGCCAATTATGGTTTTCAAATAAAAGAAATGTAAAACTGGGGGCGGGGAGTGTATACTAGAACCTGAGAAAATATACAAATTAATATAAGGAGACCTCGTTTTGTATTATAAGTTTTGTTTACTTTTTAGTAGCAAGTCTGATACCTTTTGAGACATACACTGTGTTTTTTTCTTTGCTGGCTACAAAGAGGTCTAAGCTTTTTATACAATTAATTACAACCTTCTTCTATATTGTAATTATAGTTGTTAAACTTACTGTGTTTTTTTAGTATATATAGATTTTTGATCTTGCTGCTGATCCTTTAATTATAAGAAATTATCTATGGAACATTTTACAAATGAATAAAACAGTTATTTAATTTAGAATTATTATTTTTTCTTTTTTAAAGAGAGCGAGACATACAAGAATATTTTGGAAATGCAGATTACATACACAATATATCAACACCAATCAACCCCCCCCCCCCTCCTCCCAAATCACATACCTTTTGACTGAATTTTCTCACAATTTGGGGAAATAATAACACACTTTATCTTATTTAACTTCATGTGTTTGGTAACTTCCCGTAAGCCCATGACAAGTCTCCTTTTTGACTTTGCTTTCATCGGGTCTTTCTGATAAACGCGCTCTTGGAAGCTAACTAGTTCTTGCAGTAGCACAGTTACACATTCATCTATTTCCTTACTGAGCACTTGATTACAATACCTGCCAATTGCAAAATACACACAGATTAAAGAATAATCATGAAATGGAACATAAATTATTTTCTATTTATAAATATAGGGTTTTATTCATGAAATAGAAAACTGCAGCGAACTGAGATGGGAATTTCAAACTTAAAGGGACACTCCCACCAAAAAATGAAGTTTTTTTTATTTTGTATTGTTGATGTCAGATATGTCTTGTTTTTGCTATGTGACTCTATTTAATAAAATATGTAACTAAACAAATGTGACTGGGCGCTGCCATTTTGTGAAATATACGTTTTTTTGGGTGCCAAACCTAGTGACTTTACAGCACTAGTATCTCACTTGGGACACAGAATGCAGTCTATAAGTCAGCAATCTGACAGACTTGCATTGAAAGGGAGGGTAATGTAACTATTACATCACAAGGGGGCAGAGTTATAATCCTGTTTGATCAGGTTAATCTCCTCTTTTTGTGTTGGAAGTTGTACACAGCCACCTAGTCCTGCCCACTATGATACACTGGAGCCAGTAAGAGAAGAGGGGAGTATCTTATGACATCATGCAGGTTGTAAACCGAGACTGGCTGGAAGATTTTGGGCGATGTTGCATCATGGGAAATGTTCACAAGGATCCAGGAGATAAACACCTAATTATATTTTCCCTTTTATATGCAATTAATTCAATCATATAAAAACAAAAAAACAGTGGCATTTGATTTATATATGCGTTTGTTTTAAATGACCAGGTTATCTAGTTACATGTAAGTGGTAGTGTCCCTTTAAGGCCAAAAAAGCAGATTTGGACTTTGCAAAGTAAAACTGCAGTGATTTATTCAGTTAGGGTGATATACACCGAGACCCACAGAAGCTTTATTAAATAAAAAGACATAACTTTCAATTAAGAGTTGATATTTTGTGATATTTTTAGAAGACTCGTGGAAGCATTTTCCCCCACTTTGAGTGGTTAACAAGAAACGTTTGCAAAAGATAAACGTAAGTGGGAAGTACAAAGTTCTGCTAAGTACAGGGCAACTTGAAAAAGGCTTTGTAAAGGCTTCAGCTGAGTTCTGCAGTTTAGCTACAAGTGTCTGCTAATTCCAGGCAGACTATTCAATGGAAGAAGACTATAGGGTTGATCAGGTAGCTCCAATTTTCTCAAAGAAATTCAGAACTCCACGTTTCGGACCCCATCGTTGATCCAAATGACACTTAGATTCGGGCTACTTGGAGATCACCAGTGACAGATATTCGTTACGACATTTTGTAAGGACATCAGCTATTATGAAAATAGCTGAATTCCTCCCAAAATGTACCGAAATGGGACAATTTAAAAAAAAAAAAAAAAAAAATGTTAAAGTTAAAAAAGTTATATATCAAAATAGTTTTAAATAAATGAAATTAGAAAAAAGTAAATACATTTTTTTAAAAATTCAAAACAAAATTTAAAATTCAAATCGCCAGTTTGTTACTGGCGATGTGAAATGCCCACAAAGTTGGCCCTTTTTGAGTAAGAGGAATCCAAAGGATTGCCCAGGTCAAGTTCCCCAAAACAAACATGGCCGAAGATTTCCAGAAATTGGTGGAAATTGATGATTTCTGAGAAAAGTTGGCCTTTTTGAGTAGCAACCAGTTTTACAACACTAAAATAGGAGATAAGTTGCACTGGAGTGTAGTATATCAATCAGGATGCACAAGACTTTTGCCAACTCAAATTACACGGGTGGCATTATTGAACAGCGACACACAACATTGTTTGGTAGTCATTAATAGACATAATTAAAGGGACTGTTATAATGGGGAATACGAACATCCCTAGACATATTTCAACATGAGAATATCTTACTGTAACTTTCCTGGTTAAATACTTTATAAAAAAAAAAAACAACAACAGGGAGCAGAACCCATTGGAAATGCCACTGGAAATAGATCCCCTCAAATTTAATGCATATAAAAGATTTACACTACTTTTCAGAAATATATTGTTTAATGCAAAAATAAAAATAAAAAAAAAGGCTTAAGTTTGTAAATCCTTTCCTCCGATGACACCCTATATAAATGCAATTAGAGAGAAAACATAAAAACAACCTAAGTTTCCATGTTAATAAAGGTATGTAAACAGTTTCAAGCATATTCTAAACACTTACTCTCTAAATCTTTTGCTGTGAATTTTTGTGATGGCTGAGGATGCCATTGGACTGCCGATACCAGAACTAGCTGGTGAGCCCTGTGACACGGGAGTCATGCAATAGGGGGAGTTTTGACTTGCTGGCGAAAGAGATGTATCACTTTGTGCACTTAGACCAGCTTCTACAAGGAAAAAATAATTATTACTTCTTGCCACTCTCTACAATAATATTATGCACATGATGACATTACAGTCGTACTTCATTTCACAGTTTATTTTGCTACAGAACACTATTTAATATGAAGATTTGTCTTGATAAATCCTTGCTTTATTACAATACATTAACATTCATTTATTTCATCAAGCAATCAGAAGGAGCATAGATCTTAGTTGTGCTTTTTTGCATGCATTAATAAAAAACAAAATAATGTATTAATGTATAACACATTCCATACCTTCTTGAGATGCCAATTCCTCTGACTGATCATCCGTAAAATTTAACTGAATGTCTTTTTGTTCCTCTGACCCTAAAATGCTTTGATCCACCGACAAACGGCCTTTCTTTTCTTCTCTTTCCTTTAGAATAATCTGCAAAGATCGACACAGGATTAATCAGTCAGATCGTTATAGAAATATTGCATCTGCCAGTTTATACAAAAAAAAAAAAAATGAAGATTTAATATATATGTGTTGACTTAAGTTTACAATTTTTGCTAATGATGTACATTAAATGCATATATGTATATATTAATATACATGGTACTCTTTGGGCTACAAAAAACAAACAACTGAAGGCAATAAACCACAACCATAAAGAATTTAGGGGAGGGGGGGGGGGGCGCATTTAATCCTTGATGATATGAACATGGACTCAAGGTACAGTATGGTAGTTGCATGGGTATAACCAGGCATAGATTGAAGATACAGGGTAAAAAAAAATTTGTATAACAAATGATAGGTACAATATCAAATAAAGTACAAAAAGAATCCATAGAATTACACTGATGGTGCTAATACAGTGGAAATTCAGGAATGCCTGGGATAGATTAAATGGGAAGAGTAGATGCATTCATGATTTCATATCTGCCATGTAAAATTCATATCTCAGGTTAATCAACTTCAAGTGAGTGAAACAAAATAAACCAACATACAACCCCACTGCCATCACAATGACTTGAAATGGTACCACTTACGGATGAATGTCATCATTCTGGACTAAAATCATTGGGTGCTTTAATGCCTTACTCGAGATGATCGACAATCAGGAAGTGTTACCTTTTTAAGCGCAGTAGGCCGTTTTAGTTTTGGAACTTCCTTTTCTTTTCCTCTCTTAACTCTGGGAGCTGTGGAGTCCAAAGGGTTGGTAGAACACAGCGGTGACTGGGCCTTTGCAAACACGTTCCTGTTTGTGTGGTCTTTGGCATGAAATGGAACAGCACTGCCAACTGAAGAGACAGAGTTAAACTAATGTGATAATTGCCGTTTCACAGAAATATTCATTTTGGTATTTCATATAACTTTTTCATGTTCATTGGGCCTACAAATTGAACCCAGCACAATTATGGGAAGAGCATAGCACAATGGTAATATGCGACACAAACTAAACCTTTAGCTCTATGTTTAGAAATATTAAAAATATTAGGAAGATGATTGCCCATTACATTTATTAATTCAAAATACAAACTTTAATCTGCATTCTGAGGGAAGTGTAATTTGTGGTGACAAGTCAGTATAATTAACACAGACACCTCTGTTAGGGGCATCCTTCTAAATTAGACCTTTCATCCCAACTCCATTTCTACCTTTTTACAGCCCGTCTCTTACACTTTCCCTCTATGTGATTTTCTAATTTCTATTTTATAAAATACTCTAAAGTTACTTTTATAGTTTAGGAGTAACGTCTTGTAGTTTTAGAATTACCATAAACTACATACACAACATAAATTATGATGGGGTAAAGGTGAGGGAAATTCGGTGGGTACCAGAGGCATTATTAAAACAGCAATTGGTACACTCAAGACAAGCGACTTATTTTCCCACAGAAATCTCATTCACAGTGCTACCACCACTTCCAGGTATTCTGGGTAGGCATATACAAATGAGGTCAGTAATGATATGAAGATATTTACCCATCTTGTGAAGATATATGCAGAAAAGGCTATATATGGTGTCAGTACTGAAGAGTTAAAAGCAGCACTCAAAACTATGACAACCCAAAAATAACATAAAATACAAAAGAAGTTGCTAAGGTGAGCTTATTTAGTTCCCTAACCAATATAAACGAATATACTCTCACAGATGGTGGGGACTGACATCACCTTAGTCGCATCTTAACACTTCTTTTTTGTATATTTAAAAAAAGACATGCTTGAAGACGTTATGCAGAAACATGCCTTACCAGTGTATGACAAAGGCCGGGTGTTGGTGATCTGACGAGCTTTCATGGCTTGCTGCTGTCTCTCCAGCTCTGCCAACATATCTCCCAGGTCTAACTGAACAGGAGTTTTACTCTTCTTTCCAGATGCTTTGGATAATGCTTCCTGCCATTAACACAGGGATTGCAGTTACAATCTAAAATATTATACATATATCTGAACACAAGATCAATCAGTGCAACACATTGTATTTTATTTTAGTATCACACATAAGACTCTTAATGAGAATCATGTTTCTTGAACTGAAATTAGACAAACATCTCCCATCCTAGCAAAATGCAAAGTGGTGTTCTAAAATAATAATTTAATATATCATTGCATAATACAACATTCTGTATCTCAGAGATGGAGCCTCTCTATTTTAATATGTGCCACCATAGGTTGAGTATCACGTACTACACGGATTTTGCGGTGTATAACTCACCTGGAGTTTTTTCTGTTCCATGCTAATTTCAGAATACTCTTGTGCAGTGGCCAATGCAGCTGCGAGTGCCTTCTTCTTCTGACTCTTTGCACGCTTTGGTACCGAAGTGGTAATGGGGATCGGAGTTTGGACTATGTTAATCGGGGAGTTTTCCGGTAAATCATCCAACTGTAATCATAAGGTGGAGAGAGTATTTACAGAGTAAATTTCATTCACAGGTACAAATCCATTTAATGATCTGTGCAGCAGGGGAGTCACAGCCGGAGTACAAAATGTGAGTCGGATATAAACTATATGAGAGTCCTTTACCAAAACATATTAAAACCAAAGCAGTTCTACTGAAACAAGCCCTAGCTTACAACTTTAGCTGATATCTTTTGTTGTCCGTTTTCATTTCGGCTGCTTCCACTGCTGCCGTTCAGTTCAGGAAATTCATCTTCATCCTAAACATGAAAAACAGGTGAATTATAATGGTTATAATGTGGCAGTGTATAATTGGTTGGCAAGTCCTATAGTTATGCCCACTAGACATAATTACACATAATCTAGAGGTATCTTGCCTCAAAATAAAGATGCTCAGGGCTCTGCTCAGTTCTGCTTAGCTGGGTTGTGGTCCCAGTCATATTCTGTCTTCTTTCTGATGATGTGCTCTGTCCTCTTAAACGACATCCAAGCTGCATTCATAAAAACATACTGCTAACACTGAACATGAAATTAAAAACTCCTGCAGCTTTATTGCACAAACTAATCAAGTAAAACAAATATAAACAATTTATAATATGGAAAGTTTATGTTCACACAGTTAACGGGTAAGTTTTCTGTAAGCGTGGGCATACAGCTATTATGACACAGACACATGGAGCTTTACTTATGAAAGGGGGGATTGCAAACTGAAGACTATTTTGGCCTTATATCACAGCTCGCACCAATTCTGTTTTTCACAAAAAAAGCCCATAGAGTATTTTCAAATCAGATGCCAGTACTTCTAGTTAGTTGTATTTAGTTAGCTGCATTTAGCTACTGACCTTAAACATTAAGGTAACAGTTCAGAATAGAAATCAGTAAGACTTATTATACTGGTAAAAAAAAACAAATATTGTGGACCTGTACTCACAAGTCTGGTGCAGAGTCACAATTTTGTTTTTATTTTTTATTATACTGGTAAACTTTTTATTTTTTAGCTATAGCAAATAGCACAATTAGTTTAGCGCTAGTATACGTGAAGAATTCCAAGCAGATTCTGACCGGCTCAAGCCCCAAGTAACAGTGGAGTGAGTAAGATTGGCTTCCAGGTGCTGTAGCACAGAAAAGGGGTCTACTCACACCCCAGGCAGACAACAGGAACAAACAGGTAGTGCCAGCTGAAGTCATCCGGAAGGTAGAGAGCATCAATCCATAGTTGGTTTGTAAAAAGTAACTTTATTAAATCAAAAAAAGAATAAAACGATCGAGCAGGGAGACAGGTACAAAACAGAAACGACACACGGTTGACGCGTTTCGCACCAACTGGCGCTTTGTCAAAAAGTGCCAGTTGGTGCGAAACGCGTCAACCGTGTGTCGTTTCTGTTTTGTACCTGTCTCCCTGCTCGATGGTTTTATTATTCTTTTTTTGATTTGATAAAGTTACTTTTTACAAACCAACTATGGATTGATGCTCTCTACCTTCCGGATGACTTCAGCTGGCACTACCTCTGTTTGTTCCCGCTAGTATACGTGGTATGTATGATTTTGTTACTGATAATGTCATCCAAATAATGGCTTTAAGTACAAGGAATACCTGAACAAGCAGCAATCTATCACTTATACAGTCACCCAGATATTGCTGGCTTTGTGCAAATCATTCCACAACTATCCAATATCTTATGAACATACCTGAGCATTATTTCTTGTTTCCACTGGTCTCCCTCCCCTTGAAAATGCTTGACCTTTCTCACTCCATGGCCTTTTTTGTGTCGCCTGTGAAGCAACACTAGCCCACGTTCCTCCAGCTTTGGCAAATGAGAGAAAAAGCATAAATATCCTCATCAGTGGGTGAATACCAGTGGGTGAATACAAGAGTAAAAAAAATTAAGCTGTAAAATTACTAAATAATAAATGAGAGGTTTTGGTTGTATGAAATGGCCAAAGCATAATTAAGCTCACCCACCACTTCAAGGCATTAGAACCCACTCTAGTGGGCACACAAAGCAGTTTTTCCCTGCTTGTATAAGTTAGTTGTAACAAATGATGTTAAAGATGCATGATCTAGGCACATCACCCATAGTTTGTGAAATGAGTTATGGGCACAATAATGAAGGGAGAGGGGTATACAATACCTGCTGATGCTGCTGGATCTGCCATCTGCAAACATTGTAATAAATGGGATTAGAATTACACATTATGATCCAAATATAAACATGTGCACGTAACAGAGTACAAACATATCACAACTAGTTACAACAAAATTTTTAGTAAAAATATATGCCATTTCTTTAGGTGTTTAACGATCCCTTACTTTACTTCACTGTATTTTTGACTATTGTACACTTACACTATTTCCCCTTAGTTCACTTCTCTGATGCCACTCGTCTCCAACATCAAATTACAACAACATTCTCACCTTGCTGTACATGTTAAACACATGTACAAGTTGCACATGTGTTTAATATATGTGAAATGCACGTAATTTTTATCTTTTGGTTGCCCTATCAATGACTGAACCCCACAGTCACAATAAACATATATGAAAATATGGACAATGAGATCGGCACTCCCAGATTTAGTAGAAATTATTATTTAATGGTACCCTCAAAAATTGGTTAAATGAATACAGAAAAGGACACAAAACTGTGTCTAAGCACAAAATGAATAGAGTTTGTTGTCAGATAAGAACCATTCGGCCCATCTATTCACTATTAGTCCCCGGGGCCTTATCTTATATCTAGGTTAGCCTTATGCCTATACATGCTAAAAGTCCTGTGTTACCCACCACCACTTCTGCTGGAAGTCTGTACCATAGATCCACTACATTCTCAGTAAAGTAATACTTACTGATATAACTTTTAATAGTTTGCCCAACTAATTTAAGACTATATCCTCTTGTTATAGTAGTTTTTATTTTTTTTTAAATATATCTCCTTCTCTACTGTGTTGATTCGCTTTATGCATTCACATTTTTCTATCATATATGTTACATCACCTTTGCAGAAATGTAATTATAGAAACTAAAACAGAGAATAATAGTAAAGTGATACATAGTCTTAAAACATTAACAACGGATTTTATCTAGAGATGTTCCAAATCAAACAAACAATGAGACAGGTTTTTCCAACGATATTGTACACATTGGTCATTAAAGCAATTTCTCTTACTGCTAAACTAATTCACAGAGCAGCAAATCTGAATCAATGTAATCATTTCGAGTCATAACAGAATGATGTGTTTTACATACATTGAGTGCAGTACAGTCTGTGTGTCTTGAACACATTGCAGTTGCTTGGCAATGTTTTGGACTGCAGTAGCCACTGTCACTGTCAATATCTGCTTCACTTGCTCCCTGCTCACTGGACGACTCCCCAGTTGGGTGGGAGGAACGTCTACGTCTTGCTCTGGATTTCCAAGGAGAGGCACCCATGCTTTCAGACAGAGATTTGCTGGCTATTTCATTGGGAAAATCTACAGGACAAATTGTAAGATTGGCTTGTTTTATAATCAGCATCGATAGAAATGCAAATACACCTCCTCAAATTAGTAACAAATTATTTTTAAGATAGAGAGTTTACAAAATGTAATGATTGAAAGGCCCACTCCATTATGTATAATCTCAGACAAGTCACATTAATTGTACAGGTTCTAAAGCAGAGGCATAATGTAGTCATTAATAAAAAGATTGGATAGCCATACCATAAATCACACTCTGTAGTTATATAGATATATTTTTATGTCCCAATTGCTAAAATTCCTAAAATACAGACTGTATATTCAGTGGGTCTGACATGTACAGATTGTTAACACAGACATGGAATTTCATATTCTTTTCATGAGGAAAATTGGGGTCTTAACTTTTGATATTGTCAGTAGTAATTTTTGGCCTTACAGACGACAAACAAGGGGAAAAGCAAAAAGTTGTATGGATTACAATGGCGGTAGCAAGAAAAGGCGTACTACAACAATGGACCCACTCAGAACCACAGACCATAACCCAGTTTTCAAAGTGGGCTTGCCCTGCTCTGACTGGCAAATGCGAGGGTCTCTCACTGCTAGCACAGAGAGAGGCCCTGGTTTTTGCATGGGATCAGCAGGGGAGACCTAGTTAAGGTCAAAAGTACACGCCAGTTACTCCTCACAACAGGAACAACTTACATTTCACTTGTGCTTCTATATTAAAAAAACGTTTATTGTCCCTTTAAAGGTCTTTGAGGAGAGAGAGAAAATGGGAATTCCTAAAGATACGATCAAGGAATCTTGAAATATATCTGATGGCTTTATGAAAAGTTATGTTTTATGTATATCATATTTATGTAACTTGTTTAATTGTTTAAAAAAAAAAAAAAAATCTAAGTTGCTCTTAAGGCTAGGATTAGGTCTACAATGTTGTACATAAGTAATTCAGAATAAAAAATGGTTAATAAAAAGCAATGTTTATACCTATTGCCTTATAACTTGCAAAAACAAGTTTAGAAAATTAAAAACGTGGAATTTCAAAACTAAGGACAAACATTACAATCTATTTAGCTGGCTTTTCCATTTTCACCCTTCTCATCCTGAAAAAACAATATATAATTTGAGTGGTACAGTAAAGGAGAAAGAGGAAAATTACAGACATTGTCTAGAACAACCAAAACATTTTTTCTAAGTCCAGGTCAAGAAATCCATGTATCTTAATTGTTAAAGATGTTGTTTTCTGCAGACTATGTATTTATAAACCATAGCTGTGCATAATTATAGCAGATTGTTCTTTTGAGATGGTCTGCTTTTCCCAGCCAATCAGGGTGAGAGGAAGTTTTAGCACATGAAGATATCTGCACCAGTGCCTGGAAGTGAACCATGTTTTAGAAAAAAAACACACAAACTGCAGAATTACCTTCCCCAACTACAAAATCACAGTTAACCATAACAAGAAGAGCAAACAGTAATTTCCTGAGAATGCTGGATTCTCTCTGGCCAATAGCTGGTATAACATTGATTTTAATGGAAAACAACAATTGGAGGTTGTTCACTCTACAGCTATTAAAGGGACATAGGTAATATTGTTATGCATTTTCATGTAGAACAAAAACCCAGCTCATTAATAATGCTGTTGGTGGGTGGAATGTCCATTTAAGCATTATTTCCCTAACATTACAGCTGAAGTGCACTCTGCTCATGCAAGACAAATTCATTAATTTTCAGAAAAACTTTAGTCACATCATTATTGGGAATTTTGCCCTACTTGAATTGGTGTTAAGTTTTCATCAAATGGAGCTAGCAATGCAGTTTGCAGTGGGCTTGTCAAGATACCCGCTGAGAGGAAACCTCTGGAGTTTAACCATACCTCCCAACTGTCCCACTTTGTGCAAGACAGTCCTGATTTGGGAGGTTTGTCCCTCCGCACTCTACCTATATCCCGCTTTTCAGGACAGAGGTAGAGCTGAGAGGGACAACAAGACTCAGGACCGCATTTCCCGCGGTCCTGAACGCATTCTCCGGTGTCCCAGACACCAGAGAATGCTTACTGGGCATGCACAGCATTGTGTGCATGCGCAATGTATCGATCCTGGCTTCAGAAGCCAGAATCAAAAATGGGTGACAGTGTTACCACACATGAGAGGTAGCACCAACATTCCCCTCACCAGACTGCGCCCCTCGGTGTCCCAGTTCGCCAGGGGGAAAACTTGGGAAGTATGGTTTACCTCTCGAGTGTGGCTTGGAGATATTGTATGTGAATACAGGACAATTATTACCTCTTGGTCGACCATTTTAGGATTTAGCAAATAAGAGCATTGAGGAGCAATTATTATTATTTATTTATTATTAATAAAAGGTAACTGAAAAAAAAGGAGGCCTGATTTGAATTTAACAGATTGGAGATTAAAAGGTAACGTAAAGAATGTCTAGAATAGATCAATAATTTACAACAATTGGTGAGGCACGGACAAACCACACACACACACACACACACACACACACGATCTACAGCTAGCTGCTAACATGTGTGATTGTTCTCCCTAAATTATTTGGAAGTAAAACCTCCCTTGCTCCAAAAAACAACTTAGCTGGCTCCTGAATTGGACTTTTTGGCTCTTAAAGGATACAAACATTTGTCAAATCTTGAGTGTCTCAATATATGTGCGTGTAGTGTGGATCATATGATGCATTAAACATGATTTTGGGTATGTCAGCGTGTAGCATCCTAAGAATACACATGAGCCATTCTATACGCCCAGCTTTAAACATATAAAGTTTACTTGGAAAACAAACAGCACAGAGTATACGTTATGAGCTGCAGAAAATCTCCAGTCATTGTGACTATTGCTTACCAGTTTGTTGGCACGCATCCACTAAGAGAACAATTTTGGATCGTGTGTCTGGGCCAGATGCACAGGTCTCCTTCTGTACTGCCACACTTTTCATTGGAGGTCTCTTGCATTTTATTTGAGGCAGAGATTGTTGTGGCTGCTGTAGAAAGGAAAAGGGAAAATAACTATTTGCATATCCTTGTCATATTTGGGGCAAAAAAAAAAAAAAAAAACATTTTGTAAACTTTGAAAGAAAATGTTCCTCAAACACCAAATCTATGATCAATGTATGCAGAACAACCTGGTTTACCAGTGTGAATGCCATAAACAAAAATGGATTATTAAAGGTCCTTATACCATCTGAGTTTATTTTGAAGTAAGTGAACGGAAAAATATAAAATTGTTCCTCTTCACATTCCAGATGTTGGCCATATCTTGTATTTGGTATTGGTATAACAGCAAAGAGGGACAAACACATCCAAACTACTTTAAATAACAAAAAGGTCAACTTCTTCTAGATAGATCCATTCAAACAGGATTCTAGTCAGTGAAACTTCCAGGCTGCCATGTCATAGCAAAACTAACTGGTATGTGGCAACTGTTTTTTGGGTTTAGTCTCTCTCTAAATTGAACAAAGTTGCTACTTTATAAAAGTGAACTTTATGATGGGTACACTTTTAATCTAAAACTTGGTGCAGTTATATACGTACTTTGTGTATAAGTGGACCTCTGCTGCTACTTCTGTTTCTTTGACTGGATAACACACTGATCTGGGCCTGCTGGCTTGAGCGATCACTGCAATCTATGGAGACTGTGTTTATAGAATTTGTTGCTTGAAGTGGTGTGGGGTAGGTTGGGGGGAAAGGGTGGTAAAAACCCATGACTTGAGCACAGGGTGCTGGCATCAACTGATAGTACATGTACTCTGTGGACACAGGCGGTTGAGTAGATATAATAGGATAAGCAAGGTAAGGCCCAGCAGGATTGGAGTTTGATGGTTGCCATCGTACATCATTATTATAAACTGGAAATTGCCTAAAGGAAAGAGAGAATAAAGTCGTCATCGTACCAGTTGTGCCAAGTAAAAACAGTTTGTTTGTTTTTAAAACGAAATCCCAAAAAGCATTAAAAAAAACATAATAAAAATGCAGGTACATTTCAGTTTCCAACATATATGATAGGGCACCATGGTAACCAGGAAATAGACTTGGTGCCTGAGTATTGTTATCCCAGCATGGCGCCCTTTGCCGGATTTTTTTTTTCTTTTTCTAGCGGGGGGAAAGGAGCAGAGGATACTTCCTGCAGTGCTTTAGTGTCTGAACGACATGTGTCACATCACATCACATAGCTCAGTAGGAAAGCGAAGATGGTCTGTGCCTGTGTGAGTCACAGACAAGGCTGGAACAGAAATTCCCTGTTCCATGCAATGAGGTAAAGCAGCAGGGAGGGGAAACATATTGATATATGTACTGCTGGCTTGTGTGTATGTGACTGGGTGTGTGTGTGTCTGTGACTGACTGTGTGTCCGTGTGTGTTGTAAATTTGTGAAGCCCTGCTCTAAGCTTTCATTTGAAGTTTCTACACAACATTAAAATGTCAAATACAATTAAAGCTCTTTATTTAAAAATGACCGAGAAAGTGGTCTCTAGCGAAACGCAGTTAAAAGGCTGGCATGTAGAGCAGCAACTGGAATAATATACAATTCATCTCTGTGTAGATATTGATATAGTTTACAGTTATTGTAATTTATTCAGATAATTGAAATACCTTTCTTACAAGGCTATGAATAAGCAAAAGAACAAAAAAAATCACTAAGATGTAAATTTAGAAAACTAAGAAAACTTTAACGGATCTAGTTTTAAATTGAAATTTTTACAAAGAGAAAGTGTTTTGCTAATGGATATAAGCAGTTGCCAAACTGAATCTACAGGTTATCGAGTTATTATAACGGAGAACATGTAAAGGAATTTCTCACCAAGTATTTCATATCATATTGTTCTGCATCCTCTGTTACCATGACTAAGCAAACATGACTGCTCTGAAAGTTTATGACACAAGTCAAATATTTACACTGGGGGAAAAGTTCACTCATTGTAAGTGATGTGATTTCTCTCTGCCAGGTAAATGTTCTATTTATAGCGTCGATCATTAAGCTGTCAGCAGACCCGCCCACAGACATTTGCATGTTGTTATGTGTATCTCAGGAAGGAATGCAAAATACCTATTGGACTGGTTTTCTTGTACGAAGGGATAGCAAGTTATTAGATAACTCGGAATGGGTGTGGCTTCCAATCCACCCACACCTCCACTGTCGCCAGGCACTGCCATGGGGATAGCCATTGCTTCTGTTCCCTTTTTCTGAGGAACAAATGGTTCTACTTCAGCAGACAATTTGCCATTCTAGAACATAAAAACAATTAATTAAAAAGTATTCCCTTATTGTCCAAATCAATAAACACATATACTACGAACAGCTAGCACTTGGCACCCATGCGTGTACCTGATCACACCCACCAAAACAATGCTGTTAAAAGGATTAACTTCATGACCCTGTCAACTAGTGTCTCATCACTTACTGTAAGATGTGGAAAGTTTTAGCTTCTATAAATTACCACAGTAAGTATATGCTGGGTAGATTTAAACCAACATTTAGGAACATGTCTCATTTGAGTGGCTGTATGCTTGCAGGTACACAAAGATTTAGCTGAATGGATACAATATATCTTATAAGGTTATCAAGAGCATCGTGATCAATGAACATCGGGGACATCATTTAGCCAGCCATGAATAAGAGCCTGATAGTGAAAAGAAATATGAAAATACCACAAACATATTATATAGTAAACATAATATCCTTATGCACTATAATAATATGCCTGTATGTGTGTAAATGCACTGAAAGACATTTCCACTATCATGGGAAGTAAAAAAGGCTATATAATCCTTATAATACCGGTTTAACATAACATCTTTTATGGCCCAAGTTAACAAATATCTAAAAACAATTTAGGTGCCAGACAGTTATATACAAACACAATCTCATTTTTAGGAGTCAGGAAGAGGTACATCATTTAAATGCTGCACAAACTTGGACAGTGGAAGAAATATGTGTTTGGTTACATAAACAAAAGCAAAACAAAAACTTAAATAAACAATAGGAGGAGAGTACTTTGTTGAAACAAAATAACATTTAAGGGGCAGTTTAGTCCCCAAAGTCACTTTAGTGCTAGATGAAGATTACTGCTTGTATAGCTTTTTTCCAGTGTAATTTGATGCAGGCATTCTTCATAAATCACATTTTTAATATTTGACTCAAGCCCTCAGGTGCAGCAGCACTGATTATATACACACTGAGGATGTAAAGTTTTGTTTCATTTAGCGACTTCATGTGCTGCTGCAATAAAATACATTGTGTGGAATCTAAGTGACCTTGCTTTTGTACACAGTAGGATCTCTTAACAGTGCAAAACATTGTTTGATAGCCTCTCTAGAGAGACAGGAAATTCCATTCATTTGAATTGCACTATTCTCTCTGGTTTCTGCAACAGAAAAAGGAAATTTACTTTTACTCAACTAATGTGGGCAGTCCTGGTTCTTGCAAACTGCTGTAATTTCACAAATTCATCAAGCTGTAAGTAGGTTATATATTAAGCAAAGCAAAATGTAAAACATGCATTTTAAAGTACTTTGAAAGCACATTAATGTGCATTAACATTTATAAGATGCATTTTGGGCACCAGAGTCCCTTTAAGCGATTTTGCCGAGTTCCCCACTGAACGCAAGCTAGACATGTACCAGCAGTGCCCAGTGTTGTTATTCATTTTTTTTCTTCCACAAACTGTGTCATGAGACCAACTGCCAAATTATTACATAGGAAAATAATGGCCTGGGGTCAAGTGTATGAAAGAATAGCCACATTCCAGTAACAGTTATGCTTTTCTGTTTTATGACAACCTATATAGCATAGTGATGAGTAGTTCCCATTGCATATTTTACGTACCGTATAATCATTACACCAAGTAAATCGTTATAACAGTTTACCACTGCGCATCATCATAGAGGCCATTGTCAGGGACTATGAATATTTCTCAACTGAATGGAAAACAGGGTTTATTTTTATTAAATTAGAGAATCTATCAAAGTTCTACACCAGGAGCATTTACTACTGAAGTCTCAGGATACTCAATCATTCTTAAATAATATAGGTCACCTTGGCAATATTCATAGTATTAAACTAACCATACCTTTTAATTCTAAAAAAATATTCTTGAGTCAGGTGAAGGAAAATGAGAGTAAAACGTGCTCAGGAAACTATTTTATTTACCCTATTTGCTTGAATATAGGAAGACACTTTGCATTTTAATTTATGAAACAAAAAAAGCCTAAATATAAGGCGACCCCATGGGAAAGGAAAGTTTTACCAACATTTATTATTTTACAGGCAAACTGTTCATGTTTAATGAGATTATTGAAAAAGCTTTTCTTGTTCTTAATTTCTTTCCTCTGCCCTCTTTATTCTAGTTCTGCTCACAGACATGCCAATGCCGCCAAAGACCTGCTGAGTGTGACAGACCTGCAATGCTCTAACACGGTCACACACATCCTGTCCTCAAATCAGTAAGGCAGACAGGTTGTGGCCAGGCTCTGTGGATGTGCTGGGCTCCAGTAGCTCCAGTCCTGTCTGTGACAAGTCTGCACCAAGCTGCTTTTCCTCCAGGACTGGGTATGTCGATGCCCACCCAGGCCAAGCATGTAACCCTGGGTGACAGAGATTCCACCACACAACCACGGGACACCGTACACTCCCCAGGATATCAATGCTTGTCCCGCATTCAAGACCACTCCAGTGTGCGATTCAGAGGCAAGATTAGCGAGATCACTGTGTGGCCAGTCAGTCTTATGGTCAGACCTCTGTTTGAGACCTAATTATAAGAAGTCCTAAAACTTAAGACAAGGAATCTTTTTTAGATCATTTGAAAAAAAAAAAAAAAAACTGATCTTGTATTCAAGAAAATACGGTATATTCTTTCAATCATGGGGGAGGGAGAGCCTAATTGCATCATAGGTTAAGATTCCAAATATGTCAGGGCTTTTAGGACATCCAAAAGCTCCAGAAAATGTATATGATTTTACCTTCCATGTCTGACCCTATGCCTTAGACCCAATCTGTGGCACCGGTAACTGTGGTGATCATGATCCAATTGGTAGTAGGCCAGAACAACCCCTTGTAAAGTCTTCTAGGTATCATGCACCATGAAAGTGAGGCTTCGACATGAATAGGGATCTTGAAGCCTTCTGAAGCTTTGTCGTCTGTCCCAAGTGCGCAAAATAAAGTTTTGGAGAGGAAACTAACTTTTCCTGGTAAGTTTTATCCTGGAAATCCATGCACCAGTTTAGTAGCCCTTCTCTGAAATCTATGGAAAGTATCTATATCTTTCTGGAGATACGGTCTCCAGTATTGTGTAAAATATTCCAAGTGAGGTCTCACCAGTGCTCTGTACAACAGCATAAGCACTTCCTTCTTTCTACTGTTAATACTTCTCCGTATACAACCAAGCATACTCCTGCAGCTCTACTATATTGTCTGCATACCTTTATGTCCCCTAAAACTATTGCCACTAAATTCCTTTCCACAGATGTTTAGGTTAGGACTGTACCAAATATTCTATATTCTACTGTGTTTTTATCTTGCACTTAACCACATTAAACATCAGTTGCCAATATGGATGCAATGTGTGGTCTGAAAAGGAGACGCTTTTCATGCCTACATCAGCTGAAAAGAATGCGCAACAGTTAAGAGACCCCTTAAAACTCTGTTCACTGGGTGTCCAAGAGTTAATACTCACCCGCCCAAAAGGTGCATTTGGCCTGGAAAGGAGAGTTTGCCCTGGTTCTGATTAATGGAAGATGCATTCAATCTGAAGTAAGGCAGGAAATATATGGACCTTCTGGGGGAACCGATTTATAGAGATTTTAATCTTTCCCTCATGAAGCTGGAGCCCTCTCTCTTGTATGCAATCATGGATGGCAAGCAGATGTAAACAGAGTTCAGGATTAATTAAACCATTTTTTTTTCAAAAACAATTACTTTTATCCTTGTGTTTAAAATATAAACATTTCTATAAAAATGTACCGTAGTCTCTAAGCAGATACTTTTCTAAATTGTTTTTTTTTTTTTGTTTTTTTTACAAATGTGGAGCTTTTCATGCCATGCTTTGTTATTTTATCGCAACTTTCCTGGGATAGGTTTTTTTTCTTTTCTTTATTCCAGCAGCAGCGGTGCGCGAGGGAGCAGAGTGAGTGCACCGGCTGCACAGACTTCCTGCTCCGCCCCCTCGCGCACCGAGTTCTAGCGCTGATCACCGGGGAGCATAGCAGGGAAGCTGCTCTGTGCCACCAGGCTGCAACGGAACCCGCCCCCCTCTCTGCATTGAGGTGTAATAGCAGGGAGGGGGGGACATTGATAGGTGAACTTTTTCTTTAAAAAAAACAAACCAAAAAAACCTGTTTGTGTGTGTATATGTGTATGTCTGCCTGGATGTGTTTGTGTGTGTATATGTGTATGTCTGCCTGGATGTGTTTGTGTGTGTATATGTGTATGTCTGCCTGGATGTGTGTGTGTGTGTATATGTGTATGTCTGCCTGGATGTGTGTGTGTGTATATGTGTATGTCTGCCTGGATGTGTTTGTGTGTGTGTGTATATGTGTATGTCTGCCTGGATGTGTTTGTGTGTGTGTGTATATGTGTATGTCTGCCTGGATGTGTTTGTGTGTGTGTGTATATGTGTATGTCTGCCTGGATGTGTTTGTGTGTGTGTGTACATGTGTATGTCTGCCTGGATGTGATTGTGTGTGTGTGTGTATATATGTGTTTGTGTGTGTGTGTATATATGTGTATGTCTGCCTGGATGTGTTTGTGTGTGTGTGTGTGTGTGTGTGTATATATATGTGTGTGTGTGTATATATGTGTTTGTGTGTGTGTGTATATATGTGTGGGTCTGCCTGGATGTGTTTGTGTGTGTGTATATATATATGTGTGTGCCTGCCTGGATGTGTTTGTGTGTGTGTGTATATATGTGTGTGCCTGCCTTCCTGGATGTGTGTGTCTGTATATATGTGTGTGTGGATGTGTGTGTGTGTGTGTGTGTGTGTGTGTATATATGTGTGTGCCTGGATGTGTCTGACTGGATGTGTTTGTGTGTGTATATGTGTCTGACTGGATGTGTGTGTGTGGGGGTGTTTTGTATGTATATGTAGAAAAACAAGGTGTAACAGGTTTCGCGTTCAGAAGTGGAGGGTGCACGGAGAGGACTATCACTCTAGTCCTCCAAATCAGAATAAAGGATCCTTTATTCTGTATGTATATGTGACAGACTATGTGTCTGTGCGTGACTGCGTGTATTTGTGTTTATGTGCCGTTGTCTGGCTCCTAGATTTTTTAGCTGGCTCCTAAAACTCAGATAAATTTGTCAAGCCCTGGTTTAAGGCATGGATGGTTATTTGGTTATTACAATAAACAGTCTTGGGTGCTATCAAATGGTCAGTACATGCTACCATTTATAATATATATTTTTCACTTTCAAACGTTGTTTTTGTGGGGGAGGCGTTTAAGATTTTATTCCACTTTAAATTGCTACCGATTCATGTAAATATATAACTGTTCTGCTGCTCCAATTATTTATGACCACCACCTTGGTGCATCTTTAATTTGAAGTACTTTATGCACAATATAGTACAATACAGCTATTGTAAAGGCTTATTAATTATGTATTTTAACAATTACATAAAACATCTTTTTCTGTACTTATATCATCTGCCATAAGTTCACCTCTGGTACAAAAATACTAAATGGTCTTTGTCTTTTTTTCTAAACCAGCTACTGTCCCCACTAACAGCTGCACAGCGAGATGACACTAACAGGAACAGGCTGGACACATTTCCCAATGGCCCGAGTAATGTATAGTTACGTAAAAATCTTTATTTATTGTCACTTATTGTCTCTTTTCATATGAAAGTTTGCAGTCCTTCTTACAAAACAGGCAATCCCACATGCCTCAGAGGTCGCAAAAGACAAAATCAATTCATTATTTTATAAAACATTTTAAAATCCCTTGAGGAATCACAAAAGGTGCAAATAACTGCATTTTCTTTGAGAGCATTCTATATGACCCGGGTGGAAGTATCAGGAATTCATCGTTTAAAAAAATATATTAAAGTCTATGTATGGACAGAACATCCTGGCATTATTGAACTGCATTATAAGAACATAGTGAGAGTGTGCTAATAAAAGCAAAGAGATTTATAAACAAACAATATGAAACAACATTAAAAAAAATGAAGTATAAGAATAATAATACAAATAAATAAAATATTCAACATGAGATTCCAGTTGAGGTAAATGTATTTTTTTTTTCTCAATAAGCAAAGTTTTAGTGTTTATAAACGTAACATAAACACTGATAGAAGTTGTAAATGTTACACAATAATACTCTATTTTTAGCTTTTGATTATGGCATTCTTTTTCCAAATGACATATGCTGAAAGAATGACAACCATGCAGCCTAACTGGACAGCACCCAGAATAGATCTGAACTGTACATCTATTGTTATATAACTACTAGACAGACATGTTTAAACTCTTCCTTACCAACTAAAAAGATCATGTTAATGAGTTTTTACAACATGCCGAAAGTAATTATGCATAAGTAGATAATATATTCAACTGTAAGCTTTATCATTTTAAACATTATGAATGCCTATAATGCCTATGTACTCCAATTACATAGTCATGTGTTTAAACAATCACAACTAAATGTATGATAACAAAAATAGATTACAGCCAAGATCATGCAATGGTAAAAATAAAGAAAACATTTTAAGATTTTCCATTGATTATGCCAATCTGGCAGAGCCTCGTGATTATTGCAGATCTTAGCGGAGAAAATAAAAGCAAAATATTTGTCTTAATTGTGTGACAGATACATGTATGACATCATAGTATGCAGACACAAAAAAGGGTAGGGGGAGAACCCAACCCAGCAAGTTTACAAAACACATAATGGGAGAATTTATAAACAGGAGTGGCAGTCACAAGTCTTGGGAGAAAAGGTGCAATGTCTTATCATATTTATAAAGCGTCCGTGTGCCTGTGTTATACATCCCGACACTTTTTTTGTGCCTGAAATTGCTACTCCACCACCCACAGGTTGGCAGAGATTTTTTTAGCACAATTTCAAGCACACATTTGCACTTTTTTGTTTTTATTATCCATGAAAGTACTGGCGCAAATAGCACCAGCACAAACCAGAAGTTCACACAGAGATGGAGCTCATATTAAGTGCAATTTCTGTCTGCGCTACTTTTATAAATCCTCCCAGCGTTTGTTTATTATTATATATATATATCCATATATATAATAATATATCCATATTATTTCAAGGGGAAACAAAGTATATGGTATATAACTTTGTCATGACAGGTATTGTAGGTTTCATTCTACAATACTACCGGCCGAGCACCCTATTTATATGTTTCACTGCAACGAAACTCAAAGAATAAAAAAACTCAGTTTGGAGGGTCAATAACCATTTCACAAGTGAACAGAACATTTTGTTGTCAACATATTCCTGTCACTAGCCTGGTAGAAAAGATAATTATAAAATAGTTCAAGCACTCAGTAATTGTTTGATTTTCTCAACTGGCATACAGTTTTACATTTAGTATTTTTGCCTGGAAAAGATAGAGTTCTTAAACATAACATAAAAGAACAATGGGTTCACTACATCAGTTTCCCAGTAAATAAATACATTATATTAGAATCTCCT
The DNA here is from genome assembly GCA_036172795.1 of Pelodytes ibericus. Classification (NCBI taxonomy): domain Eukaryota; kingdom Metazoa; phylum Chordata; class Amphibia; order Anura; family Pelodytidae; genus Pelodytes; species Pelodytes ibericus. The sequence continues at coordinate 165,182,205 of CM069858.1, forward strand.
ACAATTATTAAACCAAATGAAATCAATAAGTATGAAGTCACTTTACATAAAATCTCTCAATGTAACAAGGTAAAATTGACTGTGTTAGTTGCCCAAGAATTTGTCCTGTCCTATTATTTAGTAAAGCTGAAAGAGAGTGGACTCAGGTGAGTGGGCAGAATATCATTCGTCCTTATAAACGACAATCATTTGCCTTTCTGGGTCACCAATTCATTGCCCCAAATAAATTGTATTATAGGACGACAAGATCGTAAAATATCCCCTCTCTACAGAGCTTGACACAGGAGGCATTCAGGGCAGTAATATTCCGTAAGGCATGGCTAACCTTTGGCATGCTGTGTGATACATGTGTCTTTCGGCTGACTGAGCATGATGGGAAGTGTACTCCAACAGTTAGATTGTGGAAGGTTAGCTATCACTGATCTGTTAGTAACACACTCCATACGATGCAATACGTCTCAGATGTTAAAGGCGAGGCTGTTTAACCCTAGCCCCTCATCTGTTATTGCACTGCAATTCGCATCACACTCAGTTTCCAAAGGTCGGATAATGGCAGTAAAGCGGCGTTAAATCATCGCAAATACGACCGAAATGCGCAGACCCTGCTTTACCTGCTCGTTGATTTCCATGGTGCGTGGGCCTAGCGGGATGGTACTGCCTCTTATATATCCGTTATAACGACTCTTTTACTCGGGCTGCGATGGGAAAATACCGGGCCCTGCTTCGTCCATCTTCTTCCTCCGTCTCTTCCTTCCCTACCTCGGCCTCTGTGCGCACCCCTCCCCAGGCCGCCCAGCTACGTAACACCCGTTGTATCCGCCACTCTGGGTGGAGCGGCCTGTGCAGTGACAGAAAGTCAGCTGCTACGGAAGCCGTGGGACGGCAAACTGAAGTGAAACGCGTGAGGCGCTGTCACTTACCAGACTCGTAAGAAACGGGTGGTAACACATTAACCTCTTCCCATTCCTTGTAGGTACCTAGCTTGCCTGGTTCTTTTTATTGCAGGACAATACAGGAAACTTGTCACACCCATGATAAGTGTACCTTGCATCGCTAAAATGGGTTTAATAATACCTAATTTCAGGGTCTCATGAATTCTCAAGGTCACTGAGTTTGTACATTTGTAGATCATTGAGTGTACCTGAGTGCCAGTGGGACTTCTTTGGAGCCCCTTTAAGGAGTGGGCTCTGGGCAAGTGCCCACTTTGCCCATTGGTTAAAGCGGCCCTGGCAGAGTCATCTCGGTAAACTTGACACTTTGTATAATAGGCTATGTCGAAAAAAGCATAAATCTCAGGAAACCATAATTATCTGCAAAAATAGAAATAATTTGTATTGATACCACAAAATTACACTTAAAGGGACACTAAACTTTATTTTTCACTTGTGCTTCTATCTTAGTACACTATATTAGTAGTTGGTAGTAAACGCCAGTTTATCCTCTGACTGACAGCTGCCATGCTTCCATAGGAAGCAGGCAGCCGTCTGGTCGGCAACTGGCTCTCTCTTCTAGCGCATAGAGAACCCCTCATTTTGTATGGGATCAGCAGGGGGACCTTAACTAGGTCCCCCCTGCTGATTCCATGCAAAAACGAGGGTCTCTCTCTGTGCTAGCAACGAGAGACCCTCACTTCCGGCGGGGCGAGCAGGACATGTTTTGTTTAACCCTTGCTTCCTTGAAGGAAGCAAGGGTTAAACAATGTTTAATGCTCCTTTAAAGGTTGACTTAATATACACCGATTTGTCCCAAAAAGGATTCGGGTCTGGTACTTTAACTGAAACCGAAGCATTTAAGGAATTCGGATCGGGATATTTTCGTCATGAAAACAATCGATTTTCAGCTATCCAATATGAGCCGATCACCCACGAAGACTACCTAAATTCAGGTAACATCGGCGGAATTCACCTATTTGACTATACATACCCTTATATAATTTCTACATGTTTGACCAAATATCCATCATTACAATATTTGATCAAAAGATGATATTTGGACATGGAGAGATGTTAGGCACGGGAATTGCCACAGGAGTAGCAGTACACTGAAAGAAAGCACGCTGCATTTCCAATTTAGTGTGCTTGTATTGCAAATCTGTGCCTGCTCTGCAACTACTGCCCCTAAGTGACTAGCCATCTCATCCTGCATCTCTGTCATCTGGGCATGGAACCAATCTTGGTTGCTTGACATCATGGCCAGTTGCTTGTCCAAGTGACCCCCATGCCTCTATGAGGTTTAACCATTTTGGAATAAAATATTGAATTGAAATGCCTGACGCATTTTGCAACATCAGAGGCTTTTTTTTATTTAAATGTACTCAACAAATGAGTATACATATCCCACTGTAACAAAATGTATAGAGTATATCCCAGATCTTATATGTTTGTAGTCCCCAGAATGTCATCATCCACTTCATAGGGATTTAGCCCACACACCAACACACAGATTATTGGCTTTAGCTGTTTTACTGGCTGAATAATATATTTAGTGCAAAAGGGTAATCATTCCGGTGGTTTTTATTTCATACGGTGTCCACAAGTATTTGTACACAGCGCTTCCTCAACATCAAACATAATGCAGCAGAGCAGCAAATTTGGAACCAACTTTAGTCTGACGCAAGGCATGCAACATCTATACTTTAAATCTTTTTGTTCTTGATTCTTTTTATATATATGCTATATTATATTTGTATGTACCCAATAAATTATCACTGTTATTGATATTAATTATTACAATAGTGGTAATAAAATTGTTTGATCCCTGCCATAACACTGATTATTAATGTGTAACTAACCATCCTCTGGTTTAAGCCAAGCAAATGTTGGGTGCTTGTTATCTGAAAACGGGTGAGATTGTCAGTGGAGACAGAGAGAAAGCAGATATTTTAAATAATTTCTTTTCTTCTGTTCTTACTAAGGAAGAACCAATGGAAAAGATCCTGCCAGCTACGTTTACAGGACAGTCACAGCAAGCATGTGATTGGTTGACACAAGAAAAGGCGTTAAAACAATTAAATGGTGTTAAAATAGACAAAGCCCCAGGGCCGGATGGTATACACCCATGGGTACTTAAAGAGCTAAGCCAGGTCCTGCCAGACGTTATTTTTGATTTTCATGGATTCTTTTATATCAGGCATGGTGCCCACTGATTGGCGTAAAGCTTCTGTGGTGCCCATATTTAAAAGGGGATCAAAATCCCAGCTGGGCAATTACAGACCTGTAAGCTTGACATCTGTGGTGGGGAAACTCTTTGAAGGGCTGCTAAGGGAATATATTCAAGATTTTATATTGAACAAGAATCTCTTTAACAGAAGCCTACATGGCTTTGTAAAAGACAGATCTTGTCAAACTAACTTAATTACATTCTATGAGGAGGTGAATAAAAATATAGATTTTAGTGCATTTTGGTGGTTGTGATATATTTCGACTTTGCTAAGGCATTTGAAACAGTTCCACATCAAATGGGAACTTCTAAAATTGGACAGATGTGATAAGTGGAGTTCCTCAGTTTTCTGTTCTGGGTCCTCTTCTTTTTAATTTGTTTATCAATGATCTCCCAGAGGGCATAGTGAGCCAGGTCTCAGTGTTTGCCGATGACACAAAATTAAGTAGGGTAATACAGTCTGAACTAGATGTATCTTCGCTGCCAGAGTATTTGGACAAATTGGGTAATTGGGCAGAAAAATGGCAAATGCGATTCAACATAGACAAGTGTAAAATGATCCATTTTCGGTACAATCATAAAAATGCAACATATAGTTTAAATGTAGTTGTAGACAATAGAGTTAGCAGTAGTGCACAAGGTCAGCTGGAAGCTGCAAAATATGATATTGGGGTGTATGAAAAGAGGTATTGACTCATGGGAGGAAGATATTATTCTGCTTCTTTATAGCTCCATGGTAAGACCTCACCTCTAATATGCGGTTCAATTCTGGGTGCCTTTTAAAAAAATGACATTATGGAACTAGAGCCCTCCTCTAGAGTGCAGAGGAGGTCTACAAAACTAATTAGGGGAATGGAAAGTTTTAGTTATGAAGAAAGGCTGGAAAAGTTAAATCTGTACACGTTAGAGAAACAGCGGCTTAGAGGTGATATGATAATGTTATATAAATATGTACAGGGCCCATACAAAGGGCTTTGTAAAGATCTGTTCATTAACAGAACAGTGCAAAGGACAAGAGGTCACCTGCTAAGACTTGAAGAAAGGAGATTTAATCTTCAACAGCGGAAGGGATTTTTTACAGTAAGGACAATTAAAATATGGAATTCACTGCCTAAAGAAGTGGTTCTAGCAAATACCTTAGATGCTTTTGAAAGCGGCCTGGATAGTTTTTTAATGAGCCAGAGCATAGAGAGCTATGCATGTTAGTATAGGCATTAATATTTCTTTAGTGCTTGTTGATCCAAGGAGAAACCTGATTGCCATTTGGAGTCAAGAAGGAAATTTATTCCCCACTGAAAGCAGAATTCAAAATTGCAGAAGGGGTTTTCATTTTCCTTCTTTTGGATCAACTGCGGTAAACATGCAATAGGAAAAGGGTTGAACTTGATGGACGCAAGTTTTTTTTCAACCTAATCTATGTAACTATGTAATATCGTCCTGATATATTTTAGTAGGGGAAAGATCCACAGGAAGTGTCAAGTTATCGCCCTATTGCATTATTAAATGTGGATATATAAGTATATGTCACGATATTGGCTACAAGATTGAGTAGGTTTAGACCATCTCTAATACACAGAGACCAGACAGGTTTTGTTCAGTGAAGTTCATACATAAGGAACATTATTGATATACTGGACATTGTGCATTAGTCCCTTGATGCTGAAAAATCATACATGGAAAGGACTTTGAGAGTGTACTGTTTCAATGGGATTTTTTTGGAAGCAATCATGCTTGTATATATAACTCCATCGGTAAGAATCATCGGTCCCGGGATATTTTTTGACTGCTTCAGAATATTAAATGGAACGAGACAGGAATGTCCGCTCCCCCCCATCTCTGCCCTGTCTTTGGAGCCACTGACGATACAAATAAGAGAAAATTAAAATTTGTTTGAGGATTTCAGTTTTTCAGTTTGAGGATTTTGTATTTTATCATAATAAAAATTTATCATAACAAAAATAATTGCTCCACTTCCCCTTTTGCCAGCCCTCCCTTGGCAGCACTTAATCTGAACTGCACCCTTAAGAAACAAGGTCCAAAGATGCAGACACTACAGTGAGGTAAAGGTTGAATAAGCAAGTTAAGTACACGACTCCTGACCATGGGAATGAAGGGCTTTGCAGTTGTGCCACAGTTCCACATGAAAAAAATCATTTGTTTTGAACTGCTTCTTCCATCAAGAATCAAGTCAAAGTAACGTAAAATGAAAAAAAATTGGAATGGTACAAGTTCTACAAGTTGATAAAGAAACGGAAATGACAAGAACGAATCTGGCTGCTATAAATATTTAGTTAAAGACAATGCTCAAATAGATGTTCTTTTGCCCACTGAGTAAGTTGAACTACCGTATTTGCTCGATTATAAGACAAGGTTTTTTTCAGAGCAAATTGAGGTCAGATTATAAGACATGGATCCAGGTCCCCAGCAGAGCTGCAGGGGACCTGGATCCCCCCTCTCTAGCAGCAGGGGATGTCTGCGCAACGAGCGCAGACTCCCCTGCTTCCGCCCGGCACGACCGCCGGGGCTTCTGCGAAGAAGCCGGGTACTTCCGCTTTCGTCACAGAAGTCCCGGCGAGCGTGCCGGGCGGCAGCAGGGGAGGTCTGCGCTCATCGCGCAGACTTCCTCTGCTGCCCCACTAGCCACCAGGGTAAATCGGGCAGCTGGGGGTTGTCTGCACGATACGTGCAGACATCCTCCATGCTGCCCGACACGGCAGACTATTATGACGGACAGCTGTCCGTCATAATAGACTGCCGTGTCGGGCAGCATGGAGGATGTCTGCAAGTATCGTGCAGACATCCCCCGGCTGCCCCCACTAGGCACCAGGGATTGAGGTACAGGTAAGGGGGGGGGGGCAGGGTGAGGGAGGGAGTGGGGCAGAGAGACAGGGGGAGGGAGGGTGGGGGGCAGAGAGACAGGGGGGACAGAGCAGGAAGGGGGCAGAGAGAAACATGTGGGGGGGGGGGAGAGACAGGTGGTGGGGAGTGAGACAAAGCTGGGGGCAAGGGAAAGAGAGAGGCAGCATTGGCACATAAAAAGAAATAAACACAAGAAATGCATTTTTTAATATAATATTTTATTAAAAATGCAATTTACATGTGAATATATACAAGTTTAACTTTTTTCCTATAGGGTAGTCTTATATTCAGGCTTTTAGTTTTTTTCCTAAAGGAATATCCAACGTTTGGGGGGTCGTCTTATAATCAGGGTCGTCTTATAATCGAGCAAATACGGTACTAACTTAATATTGGGAGCCCATGGTTGGATCTGCAAAAAAGAGAGTGTAGAGGTATACTGGCGCTTATCCTATTGTGCACAAGCTGCAAACTGTCTGGCAACTACCCCTCGTGCCCAAAATATGGTAACAATGAATGACAAACAAAAAGTGACAGTGCGCTAAAGTGCTGTACAAGGTGCAAAGTAGCAAAATATATTGCAATATGACAGACAGATCTACTGTATAAGGTGCAGATTAGCAAAATATATTGCAATGTGACAAATGTTGTTATGAAAAAATAACTCACATATTGGTCATACAGAATAAGATGCAGTTTTCATATCCTCATGGATATAATACCTAATAATCTCCAAACAAATGAGAGGATATTAGGGTAAGCATAACATAGATTTAATAAGAGGTACAAAATAGCTTACACTGGTAAACATGAAATCGATCCACAACGAAATCTGCAGGCAATAGAAGATTTCTCAGACCCCAGATTGACAGTGCCAAGCTCAGCTAACGCGTTTCACACTTTAAATGGGCTTCCTCAATGCTGGGCAATCAATTGTGGACCGCATGACACGCCCCCCCACCTGCAGCCTAGCTTTACTACAGGCCAGGGATGCGGCCTAAATCGGCCATGCGCGGACCCCCGGCGGGACACACGGAGACTATAGGAGGCTGGACCAGGTAGGGGACCTCAATGAAGCAGCTTCGGCGGGTGTGGAACTAGACAAAAGGGCTATCTCCATGTTCTAAACACACCTAATCATTGTTTAGTGTTGTTGTTAAGTGCAGAAAGTTATCTGTATCTTGTTTTTGAAGAATTGCAAGCAAATACATAGATCAAGTGAAAATTGCTTGATGTGCAAAGTAACTCCTTTCAGTAGGAAATTTGTCCTTTGCTTTTATCTTGCAGTGGAATATAATTAAAACGTAATTCTCTGCATTTGCTACTGATTGAAAGTTGTTCTATGAACACAACATGTAAATCCTTTATGTTCAAAATATAAACAATATTTGGTTATTGCAACATTGGTTCGCCTTTTTTTGCTTGCATTTACTACCTGTGGAGTTATCACGTCTTTGTTACTTGTATAGCTACATATTCTCTACCCATTAGAGAGAAGGGTCACTTGTGATTTTCTCCTGCATATTCCCATATTGTATTATATTGTAAACAATGTTTGGGTAACAGAACATTTTTGTCATAGTTTTCGTCAAGTGCTGTTTTCAGTGACTAAAACGAAACAATAACTAAATAAAAACAATACAAGTCAATTGGTCTAAAACTATGACTAAAATCCATTGCAATGTTTCGTCAACTGACTAAAATGGGACTAAAGTCTTAGGGAAGCACTATAGCATTTACCAATTTAGACTTCTGGTTCCCAGCCCAGTCCCCTGACTGTATCTGCAGCTGGACTGGCTAAGACTCAGGATCCCTGTGCCTGTCTGCTGCCTGGATATTGCTCCATTGAATGCCCCTCAGTCTTCTCATAGCTGTTCCCTCCGAACAGAGAAGACACAAACCACGGAAAGACATCCAAGAGACAGACACCATACTTTGTGAGTTGGTCGAATTGGCAACAGAATGAGTGACTCAGTTGCCGCATTCGCAGCTGCCGTCCGCCCCTCGGATGTATCTCATGTATTTCCAGGGATTTGTGTGCTGTCTGTTTGGAGCACACAAACTCCTGGAAATACACGAGATACATCATGCCGCTGAGTGACAGGTGTGCTCCCGACTGGCAACCGATACGCCACTGCTTCCATCCTTCACTGCTGGAGACTTATTTGAATAAAATCTACTAGAGTTTTAGTCAACTAAAACTAGACTATAACTAAAACAAATCAGATGACTAAAATACGACTAAACTAATGTCATTCTAGTCAAAAGACCATGACAAAAAATATAAAAAAAATTCAATCAATTAACACTATGAAAGAGTTCCTTTAAAAGGAAGTAAAGGCAAAAAAAGTTTTCTCTTAAATAAAGAGCAACTTTATGATAAGTAAAATGCTGTTTAAATTTCCCTTTTTCACTTATAATTGCTGATTTATGAAACTTTTTTATTATTATTATTATTTATTATATTATTAACTACAAATGACGACTTTAACAAATGTGACCATTCTCAAGAGAAAATCTGTTTGCACAATATGAGGTAGAGTTGAGAGTAAACCCATATGTATCTTTAAAAGGTTTCTCTCCAGAGAAAGAACACTAAGTATTAACTGCTGCTTCTAAGGATGCAAGAGTTAACAAAAAGTTTAGCATCCCTTTAATGTGGCCATTTATTTAGGAAAACAAACACCAGGTTGTGGGGCTACCTATCAATTATCAGTTTGTTTGTTTTTTAATCGTTTTTTTATGTTATTTATTATTTAATACAATTTGTGTATAACAAGAAATGACACAAAATGACATGACATGTCGATCTTTGGCAACAATCATATAGATCTCTAACATCATTTACTACTTAAGATCTAGCAATTGATATGTTTAATTATGTATAACATGTATGAACTCTATATTATCTAATAGTGTTTATATAAAACAAGAGGTAGTATATTTCAGATGACATGACATGTTTACTGACGCTTATAAAACCTGTATACATATCTAGTAACCTCTACTTTAACTTATCAATTAACCTACTACTGGATACAGTGGCTAAGGATGTGGTTGTTTTGGGAGTATCCATGACTTGTAAGATCCCAAGGCTCAGGCTTCATATTTTTGTTTTTAATGTGAGTTGCTGCTTCAGTTATCAGTTAATATTTCATTACACTATGGGGTCATGTATAACACACACGCAGACTGCATCAAATACAGGTGCAATTGGAGTGTGCGCCAATGATTAAAGCAGACTCCAGACAAATTCGGGAGTCGGCACTGCCTCTGCAGAATATTCCAATTGGTTGTGTCAGCCAATTTGTGACCATCTGCACAATATTAATCTAACTACATGCATGTAAAATATATCAATTACTTTGTCCAGATGACCCCTTAGCCCTAGATGATATGAATGAAACAATAACAGATAATGACTTAAACTCTATGATTGTAAGTGTATTATTAACATAAACTAGAATGTATAATAAAATCGTTTTACCCAACCGCCTCCCAACTGCTGCCAGTAAGCACTCCTAATATAATCTGCTTATTTTCTTTTTTCCTCCTCAATTATTCCACTCTCTTCCACCCACCCATTACATCTGTCCAGTCTATCCCATGCTCTTCCACCCACTCATTACAATGTTCAGTTTATCCTACTCTCTTCCACCCATTTTATCTGTCCAGTCTATCCCACTCTCTTCCACCCACACATTTCATCTGTCCAGTCTATCCCACTCTCTTCCACCCACACATTTCATCTCTCCAGTCTATCCCACTCTCTTCCACCCACACATTTCATCTGTCCAGTCTATCCCACTCTCTTCCACCCACACATTTCATCTGTCCAGTCTATCCTACACTCTTCCACCCATACATTTCATCTGTCCAGTCTATCCTACACTCTTCCAACCATACATTTCATCTGTCCAGTCTATCCTACACTCTTCCACCCATACATTTCATCTGTCCAGTCTATCCTATACTCTTCCACCCATACATTTCATCTGTCCAGTCTATCCCACTCTCTTCCACCCACACATTTCATCTGTCCAGTCTATCCCACTCTCTTCCACCCACACATTTCATCTCTCCAGTCTATCCCACTCTCTTCCACCCACACATTTCATCTGTCCAGTCTATCCCACTCTCTTCCACCCACACATTTCATCTGTCCAGTCTATCCCACTCTCTTCCACCCACACATTTCATCTGTCCAGTCTATCCTACACTCTTCCACCCATACATTTCATCTGTCCAGTCTATCCTACACTCTTCCAACCATACATTTCATCTGTCCAGTCTATCCTACACTCTTCCACCCATACATTTCATCTGTCCAGTCTATCCTACACTCTTCCACCCATACATTTCATCTGTCCAGTCTATCCCACTCTCTTCCACCCACCCATTTTATCTGTCCAGTCTATCCTACACTCTTCCACCCACACATTTCATCTGTCCAGTCTATCCTACAATCTTCCACTCACACATTTCATCTGTCCAGTCTATACTACACTCTTCCACCCACACATTTTATCTGTCCAGTCGATCCTACACTCTTCCACCCATGCATTTCATCTGTCCAGTCTTATGCCACTCTCTTCCACCCATGCATTTTATCTGTCCGGTCTATCCTACACCTTTCTTTACTTTTTAGAAATGTGGTGGTGGCCAATATAATTAAGAACAGGGCCATAAGCCATTTAAGAGACTCATGTATGTATTGGATTATATAAATAATAACTATGCACTAGCTAAACTGTAGCTCGTCACATGCTATGCTTGACATTTTGTTCTGTGTAAATATCTGTCATCAGGCCACTCCATATCAACAGTAAAAGGTTAATTGTATATAACTACTTTGGATATTGACCTGTAAATAGTAAGATCCTTAAAAGGATTTTCCCCACAGAGAAATGCTGTTTTCCATAATGTGCATGTTTATCAACATGCACTGAATAAAGCTAACTGGTTGAAAGCTGGTGGTGGAATCTGGGCTGGAAAATGAGAAAATCAATTAAGAGGGTTGTAAAAATCAATTTTCCATCAGATATAGTAATAATTAGTGCAGATACAAGGACAGTAAAAATAAAAGTCAAAGCACTCTCATTTACAACAAGCATCAAATAATAGACATCGCTACTACTCTAGTGTCATCTTTATTGTATTCTTCTAATAATTTGGCCCGCAAATATTTCAGCTTTGAACACAAAATGGCAGCACTCAAAATCCAGGCTGTGGTAGAAGTTGAAATTCTTTATTCAAGGTCCATAGACCATTCAAATAAATTGTAGAAAAGGTAGAAAAATTGCTCTCTGTCCTGATTTGCTTGGGATGTCTATGTTCTTGTTTTTCTACCTTTTCTACAATTAATTGTAATGGTCTATGGACTTAGAATTTCTAGAAATTCTACTTTTTACAAATACAACCACAGCCTGGATTTGAAGTGCTGACATTTTTGTTACATTTCTATTGGTGTTTGAATATTCTATGGGTCTTATTTATCAAGTCAAAACTGGTGCTAATTGAGGAAAAAGTGCTAAAATACTAGTAATAACCATGTAAACCAATGGAATGCTATGGCGGTTTGCTCCTAATTTAGCACTTTTTTTGAAATAGCACCTTTTTTGCACTGATAAATCTGTCCCTATGGGTGTTAGCACCGCCAGAGCATTGTTTATATCAGTCGTTGATTGAGCAGGCAGTGTATCATTTGAAGTTAAAGTTTCAACTTTAACAGGCTTTTGTCAAGTGAAATATTAAGTTTACAGACCACTAGCGCTTACTGGGCATATAATAAAAAACATGTTATGATTAAAGCAAATCATATTGTTACCGGTGATATCATTACTATTGCATGTAGTATCATTTTTTTTTTTTTGTAAAGATAATTTATTAGTTTTCAAATATATAAACAGTCAAAAAAAAAATATAAATTAAAGTGCATAACATATCATATACAGTAGGTAACAGTTCTAACTTAATATCCCCATAGTAATTATTTCCATGCAGAGCTTAAAATAATAAGCTCTGAATAATACGTTCCCACTTCTTGCATTTATTCATGTCTTTATATATTCTGATCGGCAATTTCCATTGGGTCATAAACCAAACACACTCACACTACATTCCTGTCACTCACTCGAAACGGGGGGAGAGGAGTGGGGGGGGGGGGGAGGTGGTCCCGAGGATCCCAGGGGTGTTATTTGCTTAACACCAACAGGGTTTTCGAATTCCCAGTGGCTATGCATTTTAAGGTTATTGAAGGTAGACCTTCTGAGATGAGTAAAGAAACAGAAAGCTTCTTTGTTGTTTATTTACAGTTTAGTCGGGCCCATTCTTTCCAGATCCGTTCGTATTTAATCAGCGTTTTGGGGATGTTCTTATAAAAATATTTTTCGGAGGAGGCCTGGAATCAATCTGGTCTGTGATTTTGTTCCAAGATGGAGCCCCAGGTCTCCTCCAGTATCTGGCAAGGCAAATCTTAAATGCCAGGAGAACATTAATGCATAGTATCTTGCCTTATCGGTCCCCAGGTAAGTCCACGTGGAAGAGAAGCAAATGTGGAGTTAGAGCTTTTTTGTATGAGAACATGGCGTCAAGTAAGTATGTCAACCTTTCTTTGTAGTTGTCCAGAGCTTTGCATTCCCACCAAATATGGAGTTGGGAACCCCGTTTCTCTGAACATCTCCAGCATAAGTCATTCACCGTTGTGTTGTTTTTTGAGACACGGGTAGGGACAAGATACCATCTATTCAGTAATTTATAATAATGCTCCTGAATATTAATGCAGTGAGACGCCTTCCTGACATCTTGCCAGGCAGTGCACCAAACCTCAAATGGGAAAGAAAGTCCCATGTCTGTCTCCCACTGTGTTATCGCCTTAGTTTTTCCACACCGGGTAAATTAATTAAATAATTTTAAGGTCTTAGAGATTGCGTTCCTCCGTGGAGGTTGTTCCAAAAAGGAATCCCACTATGTTTGTTCAGCTGGTTCAAATGTTCTAAGAAAATTCTTTATTCTGAGATAGGAAAAAAGTTGGTAAGGTTAAATTTGGATTACAGTTCGGGGAATTGCATCAGATGCCCGTCTCGGTATAAATCTCCTACTTTTTCTATTCCCCTCATCTGCCAACTGATTAAATTCAGGTCTGGGGTGCACAGTGAGATTAATTGCAGTGGAGAGAGCATCGCCAATACCCAGTAGTTTATTAGTTCTGTGAAATGTTACCATGGTATCTTTTATTATTTTTGTTGGGATATTAAAGGATTTAAATATCTTCAGTGGAACCCAGCGGATTAAAGATAGATCTAGTAATTTAGTTTGTACCATTTATATGTTTAACCAGGCTGGATTAATATGATTCTCCCGTTTCCAGGCATTTATATGAGCAATTTGACAACTATCGTAGATTTTACTTACATCCAGGTAGCCTAGGCCGCCTCTTTGTAATGATTGTTTAAGAGTGTAGTTTGGTATTCTAGGCTTCCTAGCTCCCCACACAAACTTAGAAAACAGTACTTAAAATGTCTTAAGGATTAGTGTAGGGACGCTGTATGGTATTACTCTGAAAAGATATATCAGTTTAGGGAGAATATATGCCTTGAGAACACTTATACGTCCCAGCCAGGTTAGCTCGATTTTAACCCACTTTTTAAGCTCATTTTGCAAATCCTGATATAAATTAAGGTAGTTTATGTCGACCACCTTTGTCACTCAATATGCCAAAATTTGCCACTCAATATGTCAGTATTTAACCCCTCAATATGCCAGTTTTTTGCGCGTTATCACCCTCCCCCCCCCCCCCCTTCCCTAGTACTTGCCTTACTTGCTGCTCTGTCTCCTGGTAGTCTCCTTCATGCAGTCTTCCCTCCTGCGCGGAGGAGGGAATCACAGCCACTGGAAGTGACGTAACGTCACATCATGTCGAACATTTATTTATTTTTTTCGCCAGAAAAAAAAAAAAAGTTTTGCAGCGCAATGTGCTGTGGTGGAATGACGGCAGCACGGGTATCAACCCCGCTGGGAGTGTCACCCGGTGCGGTCCGCAACCCGCGCACCCCCCTCATGACGTCACTGCACCTGTCATAATGCAAGCGCACAGCAGTTTATTCAGTGTCCAGCCCCCTTAACCTGTGATATAGCCTTTCTATGCATGCTCAGATTCCCCCACACCCACAAAGGGTAATACATTGGCACATGTGCAGTCCTGACGCATTAATGGCAGGTTTTTAATGATGCCTCATCTCATAGCTACATCACAGTAAAAGTGATTATACTACTGTATTCCATGAATGCTGATAGACTTTAATATATCTTATTGGTGAAAATCATCCGTTATCCAATATACTTCTGGTACTGAGCATTTTGGATAAGGGATACTCAACAAGTATATATATATATATATATATATATATATATATATATATATATATATAATATTTTTATTTATTTTTTTGTTTGCATTAAAATTCTGACTGTCTAGTAATAACTATTACCCTTGTCTAGTAGCAGTATTCTTGACAGAATCTGGATTGAGGCAGGTTGAACTTGTACAAATCTCCCTTCTGCTTTGCAGGGGCAATATATTACCCTTAATGATGCAGATTTGCTGTGAAATGTTGAAACTCTTACTTCAAAATGTAATCTAAAGTGGAAAATCACTAACTATCTTAGTTCCTAATGTTTAGCATACTAGTCATCTTAGTATCATTTTACACAGCTTTTTCTTCCCACACACACTCTATATGATGAATAGTAGGAATAGAGTACTTATGGGACACATATCTTCTTTTTAGAAATGGATCATTTTATTATAAGGACGAATTTCACAAAGTTCATCCCTTAGTTGATAATTGATTGTTGAAACATAATCATCGACCACATTGAACTAGATGAACTTGGCAAAGGTGCTGTTTCACAAAATATTAACTGAGTGTTTTAACATGTTATAGAACCATCCCAAGTAATAAATACATATTATAACTGGCATGTTAAAAGCTTACAAAACCACATGCATGGGTAGCAACCAGGCAGCTAGGTGAAATAATCCAGTCTACCACCTATGAAAGCCAGAGCCATGGCCACAAAGCTAAATGAAATATATTTTAATAAGTGTGTCAATAGTATTAAACATTGTAAAAATATTGATATTAACTTGGTAATCTACTCCAGTTATATTATATGCTTGGACTTTTCCACATGGAACCACATGGTTAGCAGAACCACACAGGAAGTAATGTCTTGGCCATGGCCAATCCTAGGTTCATGGGCTCCTGGGTGCAGGTTTGGGTGTGACTAAATCACTAACTCTTCCCCTTTGTACATGTCTGTCCCATTTCAAATGGGAGGGGAGGGGCGACGACAACAGAACAAACTTTATTTTGAAGGACCAACACAAACTTTTCTTTTAAATAAAGATAAATATTTGGCCATAATACTGTGTAGTGCTTTTATTTATTTCTGCAGTATATTACCATTTCTATGATGTCTGTGTCTCTCACTCCCCCCATACCCTCATGTCTTTCTCTCTACACATACCCTTATCTCTGTGTCTCTCTCTCAAGGGTCCAGCACCCTTCCTCATGTCTGTCTCTCTCCCCACACCCTCATGTCTATCTCTCTTCCCATACCCCATGTCTCTCTCCCCCATACCCTCATGTCTGTTTCTCTTTTATAAAGTTACCTTCCTAATGTTTGACAATATATTGTTATAATTATGAAACACTGGGAACTACATTCTACTTGTTTGGTGGAATTTTACCACAAATTTCCATAAATTATTGTGTCTTTTCATAGCATAATAAACATTATAAACAATTTAAAAAAACACTTCAATTATATAACACAACCTTATCGTCTAAATGCTTGAGGTTACTTGGCCTCGTTGTCATAGTATGAATTTGCAGTAAAGCTGTGCTATTTCTAATGCAAATACTTTTTCTGTTTGCATAGTTCACAAAAAGTCACAATCAGTGGGAGAACTGTAAGTAGAATCCTAAATCTATAGCGCATTGTTCTTTTCTATAAAACAACTGTGCCTTTGTAAACTGGCAGCGAACGTGTTTGAAGGAATGCACTTGAGCTTCTGCACACTTATACACAAGCTGGAACCTCTATGCTTTGACATTTTGTAGTACATAAGATCTGCTAAAATGTCACCTCCAACTCGAACGTTGTGTCTGTCTGAAGCAGGAAAGTAAACGTGATGAAAAGGTCAGATCATCCCTCATGTAGATGTCAAGTAAAGAGAACAAATTTGCCCTATAGAGAGGAATGTCATAAAATAAAATTGGTATGGGGAAGCATCTTTAATTTATTTATTTGCAGTATGCCAAGTCAATTAAATGCCTATGTTTAAAGGTTTTTTTTATTAGTTTTTCAACATATCATCAAATTCAAAACTATATTATTTCAGCAGTTTGGTGGACCAGGATATCATACAATTCATTGTAGAGAATATTATCAAGTTGTTAGGTTATATTAGACATTTTATCAGTTTTTGTACCATTTTTGTGACTATAGTGTGAGACAACATGACAGTACATTATGTAACCTTAATAAAAATTAAGGTAAGTTTCTCCAAACTCAGATAATCCGGCCTCTACAAACGCACTCCAAAATTCAATGCAAAGTAATACAACAGTATTACTACGCGGGGAAAGAAAGGCGCACTGGATTTATTTTGCGTGCTACCATTGCTGTGATTTATTTTCATCATTATTAAACTTTTGTATTACTCTGCGTTGAATATTGGCTTTCCAGACTTTTTGTATATTGAAAAAAAATTAACCTAGTCAGGTTTACTTTTATTAAACATTTACGTCTATTTTGGAGTTCTGATTTGTGTGTCTAGTGCAGGTGTGTCCAGGTTTTATCTGGAGTGGGCCGCATGATCATAAATGCATTTGTGTAATGGGCCAAATATTTTTTTTTCTTATTTACAGTTATGGTGTAGAATAGCAAAAATGGTTTAGATCGACTGTCTTCAACCAAAACCATGCATTTAAAGGGCTAATGAGAATAGCAGTAGTTATTGGCCCCACATTGCTATCAAATCAGTCGTATACACCCCTGATCTAGTGTATTTATATAATAATAATAAAATAATAATCTTTTTGGGTTAAGGAATTTATCCAATCCATTTTAAATGTAAATATAGTTTGTTTTTAAAAAGTGTCAGCTTTGAGTTTTCTGGTCTCATCCGGAATTGCTTTCCTTGAGACTGCTCTCATGATGTGCTCCATATTGCTGCTTACTCTATTATGTTTTCTGTTTGAACTAAATATATCTTAAAACTTCACATACTTGTGATCTTCAATTGTCAGCAGAAATGGCAATATTTATTTTTTCCCCCCGAAAAGTCTCGGATTTGGGCTGGACCAACCCCACACATATTATCAGCATTAGGCTGGAAACATTTTGGACACTTATTGTCCTCTCTTAGTCGGATGTTATAAAAGTTTATGTTGGGAAATATAAGCGTGGTGCACAATTTTGGATGTGATTTCAGTTTAGAATGCCGGTGGGAAAATTGGTTTTGTTTTAGGAATTGTTTTTAGGATGTCTCCAGGATGTATCTGTGAAAATGTATAGAACCAATGTTTGATGCCCGTTGTTGCAGATGGCGGAGAATGTGATTTGTGATGAATCTGGTATAGATAGCTCAGAATATGGGTTAGCCATAGAGCTTTTCTGTGTAGGGTAACATTTATTTTAATGCAACCCTGGACAAGTAATTGAGTTTGTGGGTTACCATAATTGTTCTAATGGAGATACTCAGAAGTATAAGGTGATGTGAGTCCACAAGCTGGATGTGGCCCTCACAGGTATTTGCATGGAGTGCAATCCTGGCTCAAACTTTTATTACCTCATGAAATTAATAATGTTCTGCCTCACTTCCTAAGCTCATGCATGGTATGTGGCCCTCCACACTAAGTAGTTGAACAACACTGACATAGACGATAATCAGTTAGGCAGGCTTAGGCGGTTGCACTAAAATTCAAAGGCCCAGATGGACACAACTGGTCTATAGTTAGAAACTGAATTTAAAGATTCTTGAATTCTCATTGCCACAGAAATGAAAAACATGTATTATGTTCAATGGAATAATTTAGTCTTGATCAACCTGTTACTATGGAATAACTGCTGACAAATATATGAAGAATACTCTTTTGTAATGCTTCTTTGGCAGGGGAGGGCTGGCAAGGGGGGTGAAGGGGCAATTGCACCCCAGGCCTCCCTATACCCTAGTTGGAAGGGCTGGGATTGCACCACTTTTTTACTTATAAATGGTCTAGTGCCTATGTGTCCAACTTTGGCTCTCCAGCTGCTGCAGAACTACACACCCCATAATTCCCCATCTGGACACCTAGGCCCTAGTGCTTAGCACTTTCTAGCTAATTGCTTTATCTGTCTGTCAATCCCTGTACCTTACAGATTATCTGCCTTGACTGTCTATTTATGTCTGTCTCTCATGATAACGGGTGGGATGATGAAATTGCAAAAATAGGTAATTAAATTGTTATTGCCTCCCCCAGGCCAAACGTTGCCAGCCCTCCCCTGTTCTTTGGTAACTCAGACTGAGGCCAAACGTTGCCAGCCCTCCCCTGTTCTTTGGTAACTCAGACTGAGGCCAAACGTTGCCAGCCCTCCCCTGTTCTTTGGTAACTCAGACTGAGGCCAAACGTTGCCAGCCCTCCCCTGTTCTTTGGTATCAGACTGGATCAATTTAAATGGAGTCCAGGAGAAATGGGATTATCTAAAAGTTGCACTACTGAAGGCAACAGAAAATTGCATAAGGCTTGTCAGTAAGAGCAAAAAATTGAAGAAACCACTGTGGTACTCTGCAGAGGTGGCTAAAATAGTAAAAAATAAAAAGCTAGCATTTAGTAATTATAAAAATACTCAGAGTGAGGAAGATAGAAAGATCTATAAGAGTAGGCAGAAAGAGGCAAAGCAAGCTATAAGAGCTTCCAAAGCACACACAGAAGAGACTATAGCCCAGTCAGTGAAAAAGGGGGATAAAACATTTTTTAGATACATAAATGAGAAAAGGAAAGTAAAACAAGGATTAGTTAGATTAAAAACAAAAGAAGGATGCTATGTAGAAGAGGATAAAGGCTTAGCAGACTGCCTTAATGAATATTTTTGTTCAGTTTTTACAAATGAAAATGAGGGTAAGGGACCTCATTTAGGGAAAAAGACTAATGAGTCTTTTGATGCATGTAAGTTTACAGAGGAAGAGGTTTTACTTCAGCTGTCTAAAGTAAAGACAAATAAGTCGATGGGACCTGATGGGATACATCCAAAGTTATTAAAAGAACTTAGTGGTGTACTAGCAAAACCATTAACAGATTTATTTAACCAATCATTGTTAACGGGAGTAGTTCCAGAAGATTGGAAATTAGCTAATGTTGTGCCCATTCACAAAAAAGGTAGTAGGGAGGAGGCGGGCAACTATAGACCAGTAAGTCTTACTTCAGTAGTGGGGAAAATAATGTAAACCTTGTTAAAGAATAGGATTGTTGAACATCTAAAGTCGTTTGGATTTCAAGATCATTGACAGCATGGGTTTACTTCAGGGAGATCATGCCAAACTAATCTTATTGATTTTTTTGATTGGGTAACTAAAATAATAGATCAGGGTGGTGCAGTAGACATTGCTTACCTAGATTTCAGTAAGGCTTTAGACACTGTTGCACATAGAAGGCTTATCAATAAACTGAAATCTTTGAGTTTGGATTTCAATATTGTTGAATGGATTAGACAATGGCTGAGTGACAGGCAACAGAGGGTTGTAGTCAATGGGGTATCTTCGATGCAAGGTCTTGTTACTAGTGGGGTACCTCAGGGATCTGTTCTTGGACCCATTCTCTTTAATATTTTTATTAGCGATATTGCAGAAGGTCTTGTTGGAAAAGTATGTCTTTTTGCTGATGATACAAAGATTTGCAGCAGGGTTGATATTCATGGAGGGATAAGCCAAATGGCAAATGATTTAGCTAAACTAGAAAAATGGTCAGAGCAGTGGCAACTGGCATTTAATGTGGACAAGTGCAAGCTTATGCACCTTGGGCGTAAAAACCCAAAAGCAGAATATAGACTATTTGGTACAGTCCTAACCTCAACATCTGAGGAAAGGGATTTAGGAGTAATAATTTCAGAGGACTTGAAGGTAGGTAGGCAATGCAATAGAGCAGCAGGAAATGCTAGCAGAATGCTTGGTTGCATAGGGAGAGGTATTAGCAGTAGGAAGAGGGAAGTGCTCATGCCATTGTACAGAGCACTGGTGAGATCTCACTTGGAGTATTGTACGCAGTACTGGAGACCGTATCTCCAGAAGGATATCGATACTTTGGAGAGAGTTCAGAGAAGGGCTACTAAACTGGTTCATGGGTTGAAGGATAAAACTTACTAGGAAAGGTTAAAGCATCTTAACATGTATAGCTTGGAGGAAAGACGTAACAGGGGGGATATGATAGAAACATTTAAATACATAAAGGGAATCAACACAGTAAAGGAAGAGAGTATATTTAAAAGAAGAAAAACTACCACAACTAGAGGACATATTCTTAAATTAGAGGGGCAACGATTTAAAAGTAATATCAGGAAGTATTACTTTACTGAGAGGGTAGTGGATGTATGGAATAGCCTGCCAGCAGAAGTGGTAGAGGTAAACACAGTCAAGGATTTTAAGCATGCGTGGGATAGACAGAAGGCTATCCTAGCTATAAGACCGGGAACGGGGGACTAATAAAAGTACTCCAAAAAAAAAAATTGGGCAGACTAGATGGACCGAATGGTTCTTATCTGCCGACACATTCTATGTTTCTAACTCCACTTTATAGTTTTCATTGTCATTTTCTCACCCAAAGGAAATGTGCTCTGTTAAAAATTGTTTGTAGTAGAGAGACACTGTGGAATTCAAATACATTACCTTTCTGATGCCCTGAAATGTGGAATTTCTGTTTGACCAAATGTAAACAATCTAAAGAATGTTAAACTGGCATGCTGAACATTTTAACCCCTTAATGACGCTGGGACATCATAGAATGTCCAAATTAACAGCTCATCGCAGCTCTCTGCAATAAGCTGTGCTTGGATTCCGCTGCAGGGACTTGAAGCGGGATCTCACCTGTCAGATGAGACCACTTTGAGTGGCCTCAGACTAACAGGAAAAATGTAGCTGACACTCAAAATGACTATTCGGGCACGCCTCTCTGTGACGTCACGAGTGATGTTGGGAGGTCTCGCGATTTTTTGGCAGGGACCCACAGTGTCTATTAAGACCCTGATCGGGTCTCTGCAACTGTATCCCTGGCAACCGATCACCTTGTGATCAGGGCCAGGGGAAAAAATGGTGTTTTGGTGCTTGCGCCTTCTGGACGAAAACACCATGCGTCACAAAGGGATTAAAGTGATTTCCGTTTAAATGCCGCAATACAATAATTGTATATAACCACAGATGTCATTCAATGTGACTTAAGTTAGTTTAAAAAAAAAAGGCTTAAGTGAAAAAACTTTATGCATTTGAAATATCAGTAAAAAGAAATAATACAAATGTATGGAGGTTGTTGTAGGAAAATTCATGCAATGACCTAGATTCCGTTCCAACAAAAGTTAACTTTTTTAGTGGATGTTATTCTTAATGCTATGAACTAACGGACGCTAAAGCACAGCAGTAGGGGAATAACAGCATTTAAAAAAAAAAAAATAAAGTGTTTTTTTCCCTTAAAAATGTTATTATAACCCTAGGGCACTGGGGTTGTAATTGCCACTCACAGTTCCATAGCATTCTTCCTCTTAGCCCCCCTCAAAAATACTAGGACAAACAGCTGCCCAACTGCCCCTGGTCCCATTAAAAAATGTTCCCATAAATAAAATAATTAACCCCATCTCTGTGGCTATAGGCTGGCGACATCCATCCTCCCGGGAGGACAGATGCAGAATGAAGTCTCAGCCTGGCAGGGCTAGCATTTCAAATGCCAAAAGGAGGCATCTGATTGGCCTTCATTTCACAGCCTTTTTATTGGCTAGTTTTCAACCATATGGCCCCTGGTTGAGGAGTGCACTTGTCTTTTTCATCAATTTATAACTCAATTTCCCTTTGTTTCCAATATTTATTCTTTGATTATGGATGTTAACAGAATGGGAGGAATAACTAATCATGTGAGCAGTTTAATAAGATTAAAGCCAGCAGCTGTAGTATTCAATGCAAAAAACAGACAAGTATACAGGATTCCTTATTATGCTAGTTGAGTTCTGTACAAAGGGTGCAGGAAAGGATTCTATTAAAATGACACAACAATGTAATATTTGGTAATATTGTCAAAGAGATGTTGCTGATTTAATATTTTTTTCTCAGCAGAATGTGAGCGATCAAGAGATGAAACTCAAATAAATATATTGTTTGAAAAAATATTTCACACTGATTTAGACTTTGTAAAGAATCATACATGTTTTACATTTTATTTTAGATACATTGGACTGTTTAAATTTATAAACGTATGTTGTCTTTCATTAGTGTAAATACTTACATACAATTTATATTTAATTGTAAAATATATGTATGCAATATTCAATACAGAAATATATATATATATATATATATATATATATATATATATATATATATATATATAAATCATATTAGAATAAAGTTAAAGGGCAGCTCCACCTAGCTTATTTTCTCTATGTGGGTTATATGCTTAATATATGTCAAATGCATTTACATTAATTTTACACTGAAAATAAAGAGAGACAATAGTGTTGCTGTATAGAATGTAAAACATCTCATACATTTGTTTATGCTATGTATTTTATATACCATGAATCTCACTGTATGTGTATGTGTACAAATATATGTATAGGCAATATACCAACCTGGTCTCCTTATATACCCCTCATTTAAGAGTTTACTTTTACATTATTTCCTCTTTCTTTGTGACATTGTGCAACAAATGAAAACATATTTATTAGTATATTATATTGTTGTATGTTTGCAGTTCTGAGCAGATGTGCTTACTGTGGGGAGTGCATTGTACGGTTGTGAACTAAGAGACACCCACCATTTTATTGTGAATGCTTTGTGTATTCATCCTCTGTAATTCCATGATCTGCTTTTGGAAAGGACATTGTAGCTACATTTTACGTTTTCCCACATTCCTCCCAGTCACTAAAGATCAGAAATGCCTATAAATAAGTTCATTGTATTCAAGACAATTGCCTTATTTCTTGCCTCTAGTACAATGTTGTTGTTATTTTTTCTTGCATACAGGAATAATGTGATTAAAGGCGCAGCAAACAAATTATCAGTTAGTTACAGCTGATCAACATGCATAGGTGTCAGTCCCCTTGAACACCCTCAAAGCAATAAAAAAGCAAATTAAATTGTCTCAGAAATGATATAGTCCAATTATATATAAATACACACAAGTACTGATAATATACAATGAAATAGTTAAATCAAAATTCAGAAAAAAATGGGAACTTCTACTTTGGAGTTTGCTCAATAATCCTTGATCTGGTCAGATCCAGGCAAGTAGTCTCTTCTAGTCTAAATTGGCCCTACTTCAGCTACAATAGCCAAATTTCAGGCACTTCAGTATGCCAACTAATAGCTGGCAAAATGAACTTCTAAGTTAATATAAAATTATAAAAACAATTGGAAATAAAAATACAACAATATATGTTATTATATATGATAGATACAACTTTAAATATTCTATTAATATTTTATTTACGCTTTATTATTTCTAATTTATTAAACTTTGACCCATTTTGGGTGGTCTTTTTTCGGCATTAACAGTTGTCCTCCCACAGACTTCTATGGGATGATTTCGGCTATGTCAGCAATAGACAAAGTCCTCCCCATAGAAAACTATTTCAATCAAAGTTTGGCTGCCAAAACGTTGGCACAAAAATTGACCACAGTGATACCTTTTGTCCCACCTTGAGCTTCATCAGGTGACACCATATTATATTGTAAGCCTCCCTTTTGTTTTTATTGGCACGATTAAAATGATTTATACTGTTTTACACGATGCTGCCCATTTCTCTCCGTTTTTATGATGATAAAATACTGAAAAGGGTGTGTGAAACAACATTAAGCCCTCAAGTGGCAAACACACTGAGCAGTGTATATTCAGCTTTTATACATGTAAGTGCAGTGCTGTATTTACCGCGAGGCATCCTAGGCGGATGCCTAGGGCGGCAAATTTTGGGGGGCGGCAGCGCCCCCCAGCACTGAAAATTAAAAAAAAAATAAAATAATAATACTAAAAAAAATAAAAAATCCGGCCCTTTAAAAAAAAAAAAAAAAGACCGCGCTTGCAGGCAGAGACGGAGGTGAGAGGGGATCGGAAGAACCCCCCTCACCATCGCTCTGCCTGCCAGGCTGCACGGGGAGCCGAACAGGCAGCACAGAGAAACCTCCGTGCTGCCTGTTCGGCTCCCCGTGCACTCTGACACGGAAGTGCCGACAGGTCACGTGACCGGCGCGCTGACGTCATACGCGCGCCCGGTCACGTGACCTGTCGGCACAATCGCCGGGAAGCCGAACAGGCACCATGCTGCCTGCCTGCCAGGGAAAGGTAAGTGCTGATGGGAGACAGTGTGTGTGTGTGTCTGAGTGTGATGGGAGTCAGAGTGTGTGTGATGGGAGACAGTGTGTGTGACTGAGTGTGATGGGAGTCAGAGTGTGTGTGATGGGAGACAGTGTGTGTGACTGAGTGTGATAGGAGTAGGAGTGTGTGACTGAGTGTGATGGGAGTAGGAGTGTGTGACTGAGTGTGATGGGAGTATGAGCTTGATGTGAGTCTGAATGATGGGGCATGTCTTAGGTGTGTAACGTGTGTGTGCAGCTTGGGTAGGGGGGTGCCTGGATTTTGTCTGCCTAGGGCAGCACACAATCAAGATACACCACTGTGTAAGTGTACTTTCATCGGCTGTGTAGGGATATTAGTTATACACAGTGTGAGGTGTTCCTCTCTTTCCCCAGTATATCCTATTTTAAGCTAAAAGGGATCAGAAGAAATGTTGTACTATTGATGGCAAAGTGGCAGGTCCCATTTATTTTCGGAATTTTGATTTAAGTTCTTTGTATTTGATTATCAGCATTTGGGTATATTACATGCAACTGTGATAAATACATTTTAAAGAGCTCAATATTTTATTTATGTTTCTTGTATGTTAACTGGTGCACAAAATAGAGTTAAACCCTGTACCAAGTCATGTTTTGTTATTACCCCTTCATCATCTATTAAAGATATCAACATTCTTTCACTTACTTTGTATGAACAAGTACAAATGTGTTTTCAGACATTTATTCCACTGTAAAACTTTCTTGATTCCCAAATTAAGTAACGTTACTATGAAATTCATTTGAAAATAATGTTTTCTGAAATACTATATTTTTCCAGTGCCCAGTTTTTTTTTTTTTTTTTAGTATATTAGTAAAGATAACAAAATTAAACTGATCTGGGTCATCAGTTTTTTCCATCAACTCCATCTCCTAAAAAACCTGCAAATGTACGAGTTTACTCAATATGCGCTGACAATTGGATCCAAAATGGTGCCTCCCAATTGCAGACTGATTGTGATCACAGTGAGCTACTCAGGTAGCTCCGATGTGCTTTCAAGTAAGTCTGCAATTCGGACAGAGTAGCCAAATTTTTTTTAATACATTTTTCATAGAGAAATTGTCTTGATATGGATGCTTCGGTTTCCAAATGGCTAATTCGGACCCAAATTCACAAATATTGAATAGCCGGATTTCGGTGAACTTGCCTGATCTGAATCCATATCGGTCTATATTGGATAGATCCTGACGTGTTATAGATTTATTGCTATTGCTCCACCAACAGTCCTGCTCATAACATATATTAAAACATGTACAACATACAGAACGTAAACAAAGTAGCTTAGTACAATTGTTTTCTGTAAATCTAAGCCTTCTTTGTGAAATTCTGCTAACGCAATGATATAATTTTTCTACATTACAGTACATACAATGGAAGGGTAACAGAATCCATTGAAGGCAGGCTTGACATATTTGTAACCTTTAGGAACAGACTAATTCAGGAGCCAGCCATGCTAATTTACGAGCCAAGGAAATGGGATATCCAGAGTTCTATGTAAAATGATCCAAAAAGAGCAATAGGGTTTTGTTAAGCCCTGCTTTAAAGTAATGTGTTGGAGAGTGGTTTTATTTCTTATGCATTTACTGTACTGGTCATTGTGTTTGTTCTTTGTGAAATTCTGATTAGCATGCATACTGTGTATAAAATTATGAAACATTTGATTTGCTAAGCATGAAACTACACACCAACAATTGCATATAAACTGCATTTAATCTTCAAGTGGAAAATGTAATCTAAAGGTGGAGGCTAATAGTCCAATTTTAGTGGCCGATGTGAAGTGCTTTATGCTTTAATGAAACGATTATTTTACAATATTTTTAAAACAAAAATAACGAATTCTTCAAATGAATAATTTTCTCCACTTAAGAATGTTAGCAGGTGTCACAGGACCTTAAAGAATAAAACGATTTATATTTTGTCTCCAGAATTAGAAAAAATAATGCACTTTATTCTATTGTGAATATTCTTTATTCTAAAATAAAATGAACTCAAAGGAAAATATCTAAGTAAAAATAAGACTGTTCATTAACCAAAAATAGACATTGACAATCCTTTATTCGGCGAATGCAGTGTTATGACATCCTGTTCATCTGTACCAGTTAGCAATGGGAACCAATAAGGTACCACCCTTGTGGTAAACAAGAGCCATATGGATGCTAGTATCATACAACAACAAATCCAAGCGGCTGCATCTCCCCCAAGTGAATAGAAGATACATTCGGCAAACAGTAATGCAGAATTCTCATTTGTCCAATACTATATCCAGGGCAAGAGAAGTGAATGGGGAAAAAGCACTAGTTCAAATCATTTTTCAACCATTTTGCAGCAAATATTATAAAGAACGTGCACATTTACAGGTTCAAAAATCTTATTTACCATAGAACAAAATAGCATATGCTTTGATGCCCATCGAGGTTGGTTGCAAATTTGCAGTCAAATCCACTTTTTACTTCTATCTACCACACTTTAAAGTGGAGTTCTCAGAGAATATGGCTGCTCTAAAGCACAGCACAGGATGTGCATAGCAATCATCCAATTGATAGACAGCGGTTTCCTCTTTGTGGAGTTAGGATGCAATATGTTCTGATCTGAGGCTCTGCTGTACAACTGAGGTAAAGATATACATCGGACAGAAAAATAAATATCCCTTACTAATTAGTTACAGCTTTTTAAAACTATGTATTGTGGGCTATGTGAAAGTACGATCTGATAACCTAAACAAAAACTGATTTTTAAAAAAGATTATTGCCAAAAAAAAAAAAAGGAGCAGACAGCTATCTAGAAGACCTATCCGATATCCCTTTCCAATGCAATAAACACACAGGAAAGCAAATTGTCATTTCTGAGCTGCAATGTTTATTTTGCTGCTTGAATCCTAAGTGACAGTATGCCACTGTAAGTATGGCCTCTCTTCTTTACTACACTGCAGGTACAGAAATATATAGATTTATATATACGGACACATTTTCTGGGGAGAGTGCGGGGATGACATTTTTGCAAAATGCAGCAAACGTTTCAGTTTATACAGGAGAGAAAAGGAAGTGTTCAAAAAAGGATATGCGTTTCAAGTTATTGCAGGTTAATTCGTGAGACATTTTCTGCGGGTAAAACAGGTTTAAATTGAACCAACAGTAACGTGTCAGTGTATATTTAAAATCATGACAAATATCTTCTTTCAGGTCACTATTTGCCCATGGCAAATTTACTAGGATGTGGCACATATTGGGCAAGATGACAATACAGCACGTATCCCGTAACATTTTGGTTATCTTCTGGAGGTTAAAGCTGATTGGGTTTTTTTGTTTACTTTCTTGGGATAAATGCAGCAGCGAAAACACAAACCAGCTGATCAGAAAGCGGTTCTGCCAAAAAACTCCATTATTTTTTTTTCAGGGCACACCAACCAACAGTAGACTTGCCATCCCCAGTTCTTTTTAAGGGTATCACTGCACTGTTGCCTTAAGTACTTTAGTTTCTAATTTGTAAAAGCTTGTTCTTTGTTAAGCAAGCTTGCTGACTACAGCCTGGTTGAGAGAATTGAGTTGGTTGGTCCATTTGTCTAATGCAGTGTATCGTGCTCCACCTCTCTTCTGGTGGTCCAGTTCCAGGAGCTGGTTCACTTGATCGATTCGCCCATGAATAGTGCTGTAAAACAAAAGATAAATAATTGAGATAGTGTCTTTTAAAGTCTATTAAAATGACACCGACTCCTCAGTAGTTAGGTTTAATGGGTAACCAATGGCAAAAATTATTGCATGTTTGTTTCAATTGTATATTGTATAGTAAAAAGAAAATAACCCAAAATGTGTTTCCTTACTAAACAGTCAATTGTTGTGAACAGCACAATTGCAAAACCTAGGGAAAAAGAAAAAGTTCTCAATTTGCTTGGTTTTTTCCTAAATCGTGTTACTGTTGTTAAAAGACCAAATTGGGCATTGATCAAACCAAGAGTGCAGTATCTTCATCTATCTCAACATTTTGCACACAGTCTTGCTCCTGAGGTTCTAATTACAACATTCAATCATGCCTACATGATAACCAGCACACCAACTCAGAACAAAGTCAATGAAAGACAGGTACTGGCGGAAACACAGTTATCTAGTTACATTCTGTCAGTACTGAAAGACAGGAAAAACTGGCATGTGACAGAACACTGTCTGTTTGCACTCGATATCCATAGAAACACAGAATGTGTCGGCAGATGAGAGCCATTCTGGCCATCTAGTCGGCACTTCTTTTTTTGTTTTGCCCTATTTATTAGTAGTACTCGTCCTTATCTCATATCTAGGATAGCCCTATGTCTACCCATGCATGCTTAAAATCCACCATTACTGCCGGTAGGCTATTCTACTCTTCCACTAATCTCTCAGTAAAGTAATACTTCCTCAGTCTCATTTTAAACCTGTGCCCCTTTAATTTAAGACTATAGGATCGTGCCAATTTGAGCCGATAATCACTCCCAAATTGAAGATTTGCAATTTGCACATGATAGCCTCTATCTCCAAACACGAATACAGCCAAAATCCACTGAAATGTAGTGGTAGCCTCGGCCCTCTCAATAGAATTCTATGGGGAGGACTTTGGCTAAAATTCATAGTAGCCGAGGTACTCCCAAAATAGGCTAAATTCCTCCACTAGAAGTCAATAGTAGAACTTTAACTATAGCCAAAATAGACTATATAAGAAGCCACAGGTAATATCATGCGCAGGAAACAACACAAATGTTTAGAACACATTTCTCTCTTAATGTATGCAAGTCTTGCAATTGTAAAAATATTTAAAAAATATTCAGCTCACCTGCACCTCAGTTTTACTGAATAACTCCCACTATGTATCACTACAAATACTGAGTGTAGTCAGGAAGGATAAATTATGAATTGTGGATCCGTAATAAAGCACTGGTCAATAAAGGTTGGTGTGTGCAGTTCTCCATCAGAATGAAAATAGTCCAAACTAAAGTGATTGATAATCTGGTTTGACAATCTCTGGAAGCAGTCATATTGAATTTAAATTCTCTATGACGTGATTGCCGAATGTTTACAACAAACCCTGTAAAGGCTATTCAAACCTGGCAACCGTACAAAGTCCCTCCAATATTGGCAAGTCTAAAGACGCCACTACTCTCCATTATTATTAACCATAGATTAACCTCAATAAAGCAGCTTTAACCTTACAGGATAAGAGGTTAAAAGGCCATTTTTAAAAAAAAAAAAAAATATTTCCCATAACCAGCAGATTACCCCTACTAATGCACAGGGTGCAGAGTGTATATCTTCAGGCCCATCACAGACTCATTCTGCTCAGACCCCTCACAGTCCGACTCACTGGGGCTCATGGTACCAACCCACAGAGGGCCAAGCAAATGAAGAGGATGGCAAGAACACGGATGCCCAGCCTTCCCTAAATGTACATTATCTGAGGCACCTAGTACTAGTTTATTTTACTCCACAAGAAATGTCTGCCTGAAATATACTTAATCTGTACTTTTACCAGCCATACATTGCATTTGAATAAAAACATTGTACAATATATTTTCCTGCTAAATTATATTAGGCAGACTGCTAAACTGATAGCTATGCTTGAAATTCTAAACCTCTGCAAGTAAAACCCAGAATAAATGGCATTCAACTAATCTGCACTGTTCACAACAATTATGTGCTATTGGATTTCAAACACACAATCCCCAGTTTGAAAGATTGTGACGTACTTATCCAGTATGCACTGCACCAGCAAACTTTCCACATCAGCTACATCTATGTTAAGCTCCTGAGAAAAGAAAGACACAAAAAGATCAGTCACTATTTTATAAAACTGGGAGATAACTTTTATTCAACAAGTGAAAGTTACAAAAAATTGTGAACTTGTGCTGTTAATAATGTTTAAGGGAAAAAAAACATTTTGTTAGAGAAATAGCAGACATGAACAATTAATACATTTCTACTATGAAAAAAGATCAATACAAAGCATATGTCTTCAAATATAAAAACATCATTAGTTAACCCCTTAGTGACAGTTCTATGTTGCATTTTATGTACCTTGAAGACCAGAATTCCTTTATTTTTGTCATGTTTGTACAACTGCTTTTCTTTCACGTTCAGTGCACACACACAAATTGTATAAGTGGGGAAGCGACTGCGTTCAAGCAGCCATGATGAACCACCCCATCCCCTAAAGAAAAATTCCCAACTGACCCTTCTACATATTAATAGAACTATACTAGTGATGTGTGATATATCTGGAGTTTTTAATTTTTGGAAATGGTGTGTTAACTCTTTAAAAGAATTCCACTATAGCACATCTCGCAGTGCAAACTGGTCTGTGTTCAAGCAGGGACAGCCCATCTCTCTACCATAGGAATCAAACAAACCAGGAAAGTTGCCACATCAATCAATGTTACTGTAAAATATGTTAACTACAAACATAAATGTGTGTGGACTTTTAGACTCCAGTGTAAACCCTGGACATTCACAAGAGTGAGTGACTTATTAATAATAATATTAAACCAGATAATGTTCACAGGAAATGTATTTATACATAAGTTAATCACATAGCACAAATTATTCTCACAAGTGTTCACAAGAGTTATTTTACTTAAAGCCAACATGTATATATAGATCAGTCATATTTGGAGGATTAACAACTGCACTTTTGAAAGTGACAGGAAAAGAACTGTTTTATGTTACATGACCATGGTAGATATGTTTGCTGTAGACACGCTAGGTCATCAAGGTGTTTTTCACACGCAAGTAAGGATATCATATTCTGTGTACAAATGGGGAGAACAACCAAGGCTTTTAACAGTATCACATGTTAACTGCTGTCACACCCACTCATGACAAAGCTCATCATTTGAGCAAGATTAGATCTAACAAAAGGTCAGGCATGTGACAGTCATAAATAGGTTTAAAATAATAAAAAACACACTCCGATAACGAGTCACAAGGTGCAGATTTGCAGTTTTCAAAACTTATGTTGTAGATGATATTTTATTGTATATTTCTTTTTTATGCCCACACAGCTGAGGAAGATTTATAACGAAACGGGTCCTGTTGGTGCTCGTCTGACCAGGCACAGCTTCTCCCCTCTGTTAAGGTGCTTTCTAGCCATATTAAATGGTAGCTTTTTGTACAGCAAGTCTGATAGCTATTTTGCTAGTATTTACTACCTCAATTGCAGTGTTTTTATTTTTATTATATGTCATTCTGTTATTTTGTGTCTTTGTATAGGGTCTGCTCAATAAAAGAAAGAATGGCAGGGAAATGAGGTGGGAATCTCAAACTTTAGGCCAATGTAGCCATCTTGAAAAATTCTCCAATACAGCGGAATAGGAGAATGTTTCCAGCTCGACTACTATGGCCTTAAGTTTGAAATTTCTATGTCAATTCCCTGCATTTCTATCTTAATTGAATAAACTCTTATGTCTTGTTTGCTTTTTTAATTCATTTATTAAATTATATATTGGAACATAACGGGCTGTCTCTTGAGTCATTCATTGTTTTCAAATATTAAATTTACCTGCAACTCCTTTTCTGATATTACACTTGACAAGTCATTTAGTGTATACACTGGTACCTGGTTCAATTAACTTACATTTTTATGACTTGGCAACTGTGTCAGAACTGAATTCTGTATACACTTTTAAAAGTGTTACTTGGAAATAATGAGGGGAGCAACGTGTATGTGTACAGCTCCGCAGAGAAGAATAGATGAAAAGGCATTTGCAATTTCTAGGAAATGTGATTTTGTAGTCTAAAATATATTGATTACATGTAATCTAAACATGTCACATGCATGCATATTGCAAGTCTTTATTAATCTCAGGTTATGCTTCTCATGATACAGGCCGTGGAGCATCGGCCTATGATTAAGAACCAATCTTGGGTTATTATAAAGGCTTGTTATGTGGCATTATTTTGATTATGTGGCACATCAGACATAAACTGAGGAGGATAATCGCTGATGTGAGGCAGCTGCAATATACTAGCACAGGCTGTGTTAAAGACATGCGGTTTAATATGCAGAAATCTTTATTCGAAGCATGAGATGTCCCTTTAAATGTGTTGGTTCTTGTACAAGGTTGCTAACCTACATGTTGCTCAAAGGCAGTTCATAGAACATAGCACTGAGGACATCTGTCAAAGAAAAACCTTTTACTCCCCCGTTTAACTACTGTATAAAATAGTGTCACAGCAATATAGATTTTCTCAACACTATATAAATTCATGGACTTAAAGGTTGACTGTGTTTAGATCTCACTCATTCACTCTTGATAAATTATTATTCTATGGTTTTCACTCTGCATAGGTGTTATAACACATGGTGCTGAACTTATGTTCAAAGGTAAGACTATCATTAACAACAAGCCTTTAAACATTAAATCTTGGCATAACGCAAGAGATAAGATCTAAACACAAATCATTTCTAATGAAAATTCACGTTCAGAAATATCCAATTTTACCTATATTTCTCCAAAACCTAAGAGATCTGCAGAAGCATTCCTATTCTGCTAGACAAAGACTTCAAATACTTGGGTATAATTATTACTGAAGATAGACCAATAAAACCTTAAAGGAGTGGAAACAATATAAAATCTCATGGTGGGTAAGAATTAAAAGCGCATATATTATATAGTATTTATGTAGCCGAAATGGTCCTATTTATTTCGGATGATACAAGTGGAAGCCCCCAAGGCCTGGCTAGGTATGTTACAAACCAGTTTTTTGCCTTTTGCTCTAGGATACCCTCTTACACCACAAGCATAAAAAGGTGGGCAAAGTATTCTCTAGTTTTGACCTGATCAGGTCCAAAGAACTATTTATCCACTTCCCAGCTATTAAGCATTGGATGGCGCACTGTGAATAGGAATCTCTGATGAAATTGTTTTTTTTTTTTTTATATAGCGACCCTCTCCTCTTCGTGGCAAAAAAATACAGTGAAATTAAAGGATTAT
Source organism: Pelodytes ibericus (assembly GCA_036172795.1). Taxonomy (NCBI): domain Eukaryota; kingdom Metazoa; phylum Chordata; class Amphibia; order Anura; family Pelodytidae; genus Pelodytes; species Pelodytes ibericus. Next base: position 165,215,802 of record CM069858.1, read on the forward strand.
AAATTTATCTGTAAATTATAGGTGTGTGATGTAAATCAGTTTTAGGCTTTAACCAGGTATTTCTTTTGAGCAATATCGCTTTTTTGCGGATGTTCAATACCTGGCCAGGTGAACTAAAATCAGTGGGTAAGAGCATATCTCAATGTCTTTCTTCCCTTTTATCTGTATTTTTTTAATGTCAATTGTATGTAAATTTTATATTTATTTTGTCCTTGTGACCAGTTATATATATTTCTTCTATTGGCACAGGACCTCTGTATGTTGTACATGTATACATATTATATTTAGTGTCTTGCAATAAATTTCCATTTTTATAATATATCCTTTGTTTTTGGAGTTTATTTTAGCACTGTCTTTTCCTTTTTAACACTGTGCCTTTCTTTTGCAGTGGTGCAGATCACTGCAGTTTTAAGACTGGCAGCTTTTTTGTTATCTGTTGGAGATCCTGCCTCCACAGGATTGAGAGATTTCTCTTTACATAGGTTATGTGATTTTGTTTTATGTGTGGACAATATACGGGTTAATTTATATTATTTTCATTACTATTTTCCACCCTATCATTTTTTGGACACACTTCTATATTTATATATATATTTTTTATTACTTTTTCATTTTTTTAAGTGCTGTGCACTTTTTTCTTTTTTTTTAACCAGGGATGTCTTTTTGTTTGTTTTCTTGCGTGAATTTTTCTGTATTTTTTATTTTAGGTTTTGAATTAATGGATAACATTAAAAAAAAAAAAATCATGGTAGAAGAAAACAAGAACCATTTCTTTGCAGATTTGGAATCCAAATTTAAATGACATCAAGACCATAGCACTATACTAATATAAACATAAAAGTACGTGTTTATAAAAATGTATCATACTAAAAGGAGAGGTGTGTTTGGGTGTAGCAGTAAAGGAGATTTCTTTCCATTAGGCAATCCATATTCTGCCTCCTCCTCCGAATGTTGGAATGCAGCTAGGGAATCCATGCACATATGGAAAGTGTTTGCATGTTTGACCATGGAAAAAAATAGGGTGACTACAACACCATCTGCTGGGGAAGAGAATGATAACTTCCAATGCCTGTGTGTTCATCTATGAAACTCCAATGTATTTGTATGGGAGCCTCTGGCTATAAAAAAAAAAAGATGCTTCCAGTCACTGGAAATGTGGAGAAGAGATTCAACCCTCGTGAAGCAAGCAGCAAAAGCATTCTTGGTTTAACTAGCGGTTTTGAAATGAGTATAAGCATGTCTTGACACCATTACATTTCTAGTGGTGGCATTGTGACAGGGGGGTGTATAAAACTGATGTGCACACTGTCATACTGACAATGAAAGGATTGAATCACATTGCATGCATATATGTATATTGATAGACATAACCATACCTAGACTTTCACACACCTTATATTCAACTACTCATTTAATTATGGATGTAACGTAAAATCTTTATATAACAATTTTATCATCCTGATATACAGGATTTTATAATGACAGCTTATAAAGATATTGAATATGATCATCAGTACAAAATCACATTTCCTAGAAATGTATTTTTTGAAGCCTGCAAATGGTGTTTTGTTGAATAGAAGACGCCAGCATTACCAATATCTGTGTGGAGTTATCTTTGCGGGAGCATGGAGTGCCGCTCACACTACTATGTACACAAGAGAACATAGGAGTGTATAACCCTTGGGATACACACAACCTTTAAATCAGCACTGGTAACAACTACAGCTGATAATATATTTATTAGCCCACCTGCACCCATGGTAAAGAACACGGACCTAAAACATATGCAGTATTGAAAAAGAATCAGTCCACAAGCAATGCAGTAATGGGATATTATCAAGATATTGCAGGTTAAGTGTTCAGCTATGTCCCTGTCAAACATGCATCTCGTCTGTTCCTTTAAGCACGCGCGCGCGCGCACACACACACACACACACACACACACACACACACACACACACACACTAAATGTGAAACTAATTATCTAATGCTTCTAAAGTAGCAAAGCTGTGGAAGCAAAAGCACACTAATGCCTTACCTTAGAGATGAAAGGAATATGTATTCTTGTATAAGGCTTAATTAATTTTATAAGCACTTGCGTTCTGATGTTTCTCAAAAGCTCTAAAGGAATATGGGACAAAAAAAAACAAAACAACTTTAGTTAAGCTACAAAAAAAAAAAAAAAAAAAAAAAAGTATATATTTTCACATGTTTTGCTCTAGTTTAATAATCAACACAATTTTTGTCTGGACCTGTTAAAAAGGTGAGTAAAGTCAAAATGTTACAGCTAATAACATATCTTTCACCATGTCTCATTGAGATGATATGACTAGTGAATCAGAATGAAAATTGAGCCCTATTTGACCTGCTTTCTGGGTTGTCTGAGATACAAACTCCCCCTATTGGTAAATTAGAGTGTGCAGATCAATATGGGAGAATCTCCAGAGACCATGGCCACAAGCAGATACTGGAGAAAACTACAGCAAAGATTCTCCCTAACTTAAATCACTTGTATCTTTTAAGAAAAACAAGATAGAAAGCCAGTCTAAAAAAGTGTCTAACACAGCGCAACATGAAAAACTGGCAGATTTCAAAATGGCAATTCTATTCTTGCAACACACATCATTAGCACACAAATATATGCTAAGGAAATTACGTTTTATATATTGTATAACAAGTCTACAGGAGGCATTTCACAGTGAAAAAAAATAAATCAAGTTTGGCTATTAAAGCTCACAGGATGTGTGTCAAACCCTGAACTGAAAAGCAGTCAGTCACTCTTATAAATAAAACAAATATATTGCCTCAAATAGTTTTCAAACCATTTCAAAGGAGAAAAAAAAAAAAAACGGTCTACAATACATTTATAATATACAACAATTATTTAAAATATTATATGAGGTATGTATAGCATAATTAAAGGGAGTGATCTGCTCAGGTACATCCTTTCCCTAGCCTTTATAAGAAGCCCTATCCTTTCACTACTAAATGGAAAATAATATTTCTTCTTATCTTCTATAAGAGGCCACCACCGTACCTTCAATGTGTTCCCTTATAAAGGGATCATCCATTATGTTGCTGTGATTTGTTTTCAGAATCTTCTCAAACTCTGTGATGTCATTATTCTGATAGGCACTATACGAAAAGAAGAGACAAAATCAGATATTCACACACCCAACAATACAAAGAAGGTGTGGTTATTTCATTAGGATGCATCGCCCAATAGCACAACACGAGAAATCAGTAAAAGAATACACATGATGCGATTGGTATTTAAATGTATTGATGATATGTAGAATATTTAATTACATTTACAATCTATTGGTATTTTCACCCACACTAAGCATTTTAAATATTGGAGATTAACATAATAAAAATAAACAAAAAAAGTATATAACTGATTTATTACGTTTGCTTTATTTTTTTTTTTTTTTTTAAACCAATTGGGTTGGTATATGTACATTTTATGCACTGTACCTTGTGGTGTATGATAATAATAAAACAGAACACACAATATGCTTACCTTACTAAATTTGTCATTGCTAGAATTTCAGGATCGTTTTTGTATGGTTTTGCCTAAATGATAAGCACAGGATTAGTAAAATTAGGGAGGAGAAATATATATCTCTTATTAAAACTAAGAAGAAGAACTGTACCTCCTGAGAGTCAAAGGGATTTATTCCGGATTTCATGAGCATATTGGCCAAGACCAGATATTTTAAGCATGTTGTTCGCCTGGGACTCCCCGACTCGTCGTAATTTTTAAACGCTTCAAAGAAATCGGTGTGCGCCTTTTCAAACTCCCCTTCCCGTAAGTGCATCTTCCCTCCACATTCTGAAAATGAGGCACAAGGAGTGAACGTTATAACCACAGTACAAGCCTTTTACTTCATTATCTCACTTATCACACACTACTAAAGAAACATCAATGTCACAGGAAATATGTGCTGGAGGCTGTGTTACTGTACTTGATGTACATGATAGTAAGAGAAATGGGAGAGAATATGGCCAATCTGCACACTGCAAACCCAGCAAAACATGACCACTACACTAAACAAGCATATTCAAGTAATGCAAAAATCATTTTACTATGCTTTTTTAAAGAAAGGAGTACTGCTGACATTTAGAAACTATTAATACAAATAAATGACGTATTATTTTTATTAATATTAGCCCTGTTTTGCCAATTTAGTCCCCTAGTAAAATAATTGACGTTTGATTAGACGATCTCACCGATGTAGTGGATTAGCCACGCCTCTTTTCAAGAATCCAGAACCAAATCTCCTAATCCTTGGTTTTTACACTACATAGCCTGCGATAGCTTCTAAACAAAACATGATGGATCATTTAAAAAGTGACTATATTTCCAGAACATGGCCATCTTAATTAAATGGTTTAAGTTTTTGACATTGCTTCCACAGTCATATAATGTTCCCTATTAATGGGTAACTAACATTACCTCTCAACCAGGGAACCCCTCTCCTAAGCCAGCAAAAGTAGGCAATAGGCAGGTGGAGGAGAAGGTAGGCACCCCCCCCCCCCCCCCCCATCCCTGGAGAAAATCATGTGGACATCCATGAATGCAAAACTCTTGATACAAGACTAACAATACCTTAATAAGATAATCTATGATGACATCTCCTGGTCCTTACCTCGGATGACTCCCATAATGAGAGGATGAGGGATTGCAGATTTGATGTGTAATGACTGTTCATACAATGCTTTGAGTTTTTTGTTGTTTTTCTGTGCTGTGTACATTTGAATTTCTAACGCATATATTTCCAGTAGTTGTGTTCCCTTTTTCAGGTCATCCTCTCCATCATCAGTCTAAGCACAGGAGAAATTTAGAGAATAATCACTATGGAATCTTTGACAAACTTCTTTTTCACATGATAGGAGAGCAGTCGCAAATAAAAGACCATGGTATATTATTATAATAAAGTTTTTAACCAGGAAGGGTATATCCTTGGGAAATATTTACTTTTAGCCAACTCCGAGGGATGTTACTACACCCAATTTAACTGCTTAGATTTTACACCTCAGATATAAGGGCTGTGTTGACCCCATAGGGGGTTGAACAGATTCTAGAGATGGTGAGTTAGCCCACTGAGCTATCTCACCACAATTTGCTTGCATCTACAGTGTTCTTAAAAGTAAAATGACTTCTCTATCATTCTCCTTGAACATGTTCCGATTTGATCAGTGGTATGATGTCAGAACGCAGGATTATGTCTTGATTGGTCGCCTTTTTGGCACGAACCAATCCCTCTTGGCAGCACCAAATGATAGGGCATATGACTTGTGAGATGATGCACTGTGACCTCTTAACTGCTGCTTCAATCTGTAGCTCAGTGAGATCGGGTGGCACCCACATTTAATGCTTCCACTTTAGAGAGATATAATGAATCAATGTGAGCAGTAGCTACAAACACTTTCATTTAACAACCTTTTCCCTACTAAATCAAGGAGGACTAAATAAACTGTTAATGTTTCCAGAAAGAAGGCTAAGCCAGACACAACAATCACAATATAAAAATGAATACCTGACATGACTGATGGAGCTGACGCAAAATCTTCTGCAGTTTCCCAAATTCTTCCCGTTCCAAATATAACTTACCAAGCTGCAAGCACAAAACACCAGTTACACTCAATCCGAACATGTGCTTTACAAGTACTGCTAACGCAAACCAACAGAAAGCAAATATTTATTCTCCGCAACATCATTATTAATATTTGAAACTATACTCTAGTTTAGCACACATTACATTACATTTATTTACACAGCGCTAGGTACAGAGCATAGAAGCTAACTACATACTAAGTTAGACAAACTAGAACAGACTGGTACATGAGGTAGAGAACCCTGATTGCAAGCTTACAATCTAGAGGGAATGGGGTACATGAGACACATAAGGGGATGAAGAGGTCAGAGGGATCGAAGTTGTAGTAACAGTAGTGTGGATAGGAGGCACTAGGTGGCATAGGCCAAAGATGAATTGTGTGTGTTCCAGCTAGGTGGAACACCTTTGTATTAGAGCAACAAACAAAATGTAAAGTGCATGTAAAATTAAAGAAACGTCTAAGCCAGTGTAAGCATTTAGGCAACTGTATTCTCATGAGATCAGGATGATACCAAGTACAGCTGCACCCCGTTATAGCTCTATCCGTTATATCGAGATTTCACTTATAATGTGGTGCTCCAGTGGCTCCCAAGAAGCCATCGGGGCACAGGATCTCACTAAAACTTCCGCAACAAAGTGGAAGTGAAATCTCACTGTAAACCTCTGCAGTAATGTGGAAGTATAGTGAGATATAGTGGGACTAATATAGCGATCCCGTTTAAATTGTGATGTTATTCCATGGCTCCCAAACCTCGCGTTATAGCGGAGTTTACCTATAGTTGCAGATTTTCTAGTGGCACCATTAACAAGGTGAGAAATTTTAGGACAGGGGTGACAAACTGCAGCCCATCAGCTGTAGGAGGAATTCATCTGCTATTCTCCCCTGCCAGCCTCTTAGTTGACAGAGCATTATGAGAGAATTAGGCCTTCAAAGGCAAGAGAGCTCTAGTTTGAAACCCCTGCTCTAGGATATGACTTTACTGTATCACAGTTACGTGGACCATAGTCTTCATTTGCTTTAAAGCTTGTAGATTATCTTAATGTCATGTCTTTGACAATAAAATGGAGACTTCTTTATCCAGCTTACCATCTTTTACCTTTGCCCTTCTATACTAAGGCTTATTTTCCAACAAGATAAAGTATAAGGCAACAATATTACCTTTGTGTTTGTTTTAAACCACAACCGATCATTCTTGGCGTCTTTCAGAGCTTCAAGTGTTGTTTCGTAAAACTCCTGCAAGAGGTCCATCTTGGGGAAATAAAGATCAGAAAACAAAAACACATTTAAATTTTACTTAAACATTGCAGGTTTAGTATCCCTTATCTAAAATTCTTGGGGCCAGAAGTATTTTGGATAAGTGATAATTTTAATCAATAAGATATATTAAAGCCTCTAGACTCTCATGAAATACAGTAAGATCAATGTAAATACTGTATAGAGCAAATAAACTGTGATGTAGTTGTGATGTGAGGCATGAAACTGCTGTTGGCGTGTCAGGTAATTCTGACCATTCAAGAAACAAAAGAACCGGCACTCCAGGGATATGTTTGAAAGTAAAAAAAAATCTTTAATTCACAAAAGGACACAGGACAGAGCAAAGTGACGTGCGCTGGGCAAACAAAGAAACACTTTACGCGTTTCACGTCTACTGATCATAAGTGTGATGATTAAGCGTCAGTAGACGCAAAACGCGTAAAGTATTTTTGTTTGCCCAGCGCACGTCACTTTACTCTGTCCTGTGGCTTTTTGTGAATTTTTCTACTTCTGAACATATCCCTGGATTTACGGTTCTTTTGTTTCTTGAATTCCTGCAAGCTTTGTCAGCTCACGCCTGAGCACCATGGGAGTTCCTCACAGCAGCATGTAATTAAACCCCTCGCCAGCGGGACTTGAGCCTCGAGGATCCCAGTTGCGAGGGATCACTTGCGAGGGATTTTTCTTTTTAAATCTGAGCATGCATGGCTATATCACAGCCTTCAGCTGGACACTGAATAAATTGTTGTGCGTTTGTGTGGAATTTGCCACAAGGGATTTCTGGATAAGGGATACTTAACCTGTATTATGAATCTTCATATAAAAAAAGTTATTTTAATGTAATTATTTTCCACTATTGGGCAGTAATTTTTTTAATGTAACAACTACAAAATCAACAGTGCCCATATGACTACTACAGTTTCTAGCAGGTGTCTACAGAACATAGGCATATAAACTTTACATTCACATGAATCACTTTAACCATCTTATAATACATGTTTGACCATTTGTAGTGGTCTACACAGCATCAAAATATATGAAAAGACCAAAGTGTCTATGTCAAACCTGCTTGGATGTGGAGATGTAGTCTAGGATCGAATTTATCGACTTTTCCGAGTAATTTCTTGTTACCGCACTGCGAATATAGGTCAGCAGTTGCTTATATCTGTTCATCATTTCAGGATAGTTACCCTGTTAGGAAACAATACATATTTATTATGCAATCTTTTATATGTGTTGAAACTATCCCATTTGCATGATATGATAATTAGAGACCAGGTGACTGCTACATTGTGAGTACCAGCGAGCATTATGTGAACAAGGAAACAAGGCATTACTTCCTAGGCAGAATTATTCTGAAAGGCACAAATTAACTTGTTCTAATCATTGTTTAAAAACAAGTCGGGGTGCAAGGATCAGTTCCCTAAAAATTGAAAGGGGGCAATGTTTAGAGTCTTTGCACCATTCAACTAATGTGGAAAATGCAGGACTTTTAATGAAAAGATGAAACATAAAAGGATGTGCTTTAGCTTTGTTTATTTAAGTTGAGTTTCTTATGCATGTTGCCAACAAGGTATCCTTCCAATGCAAGACATTCCTGGTTTAAAATGGATTATATAAAAGGACATTGGTGATGTGGTGGGATCAATAACTGAGCCCAAAGTCTGGCAAACAGTCATTCCTACTCTAACTGTTTGGTAACTCATTTATTTTTCCAGCTGCACAAAGCCTTTGACGAGAAGAAGCTGTCGTTTGGGTTTTTGTACACATTTATTGGAAAGTTTTACAAACCGTGCTCCCATGTATAGTTTAGCATTTGTTTTCTTCCCCATTAAGAGACCATTTACCTCCTGGTAACGTGTATTAACCATAAAGAGTTGCTAATTCCTGCTTCTGTTAGGAGGAACTGTGTGCTCAAAATGGAAGACAATCATATAAGTCAGCAGACACTTTTTTCAGGACGTAGAACTTTTTCATATAAATGTATGGCACACTAGAACATAGATGCTTACATTACATTAACATTTATTAGTACAAAAGCAGGATACTATGCCAATAAAAAAAGACTTTACCAATTTGAAGTTTATTTTGATCATTTGTTTCAGTGCTTTGAATCCCCATTCTCCCTTCTCTCCTTCCAGTTCCAAAACCTAAAGATACAAAAATATATAAGAATCACCAGATATGGATAAAATGACAAAATAAACCAGCACTGTGAATAAGAATATAGAATAATAGATATTCTGTAAAATCAGCCTGAAGGAACAGGAAATGTTGTCCCAAAGCTGGAGTGCCTTCACTTCCATTCGCAAGGAACTGCTGGAGGTACAAGAACAAGTCTTAAGGATCAACTCAATAAAGAGAGAACTGCAGGGAACTGAGCCAAAGCAACCGAGCTGGAAAATGTCTCCCATTCAGCTGCGTTGGAGAATTGGAGTAACATCGGCCTAAAGTTTGAATTTCCCATCTAACTTCTCTGCAATTCTCTTTTTGTTGTGAAGACTTTTGTCTTTGTCCAACGCAATTCTATATACTAGGACAGGGATGGTTCTAGTTTTATCTGAAGTGTGCCCCATATTTAGAAATGTATATATGAATAGCAACTGGTTCTCTTTGTATATGAAGGAAATTTTGAGCAGCATGTGCATAATCTTTGTATACGAAGGCAATCTGGAGCAGCATACGTATACCTGACCTGAGAGAACTCCTCATTCAGCTGCCTCCTCGTATATCCGTCACACTGTGAGCATGTCACACACTAGAGAGCTTAAAACTCAGGTTAAAGAGGAAAGCTCAGCCTGAAAATGAAGACCCGGGGACCCAGTCACCAGTTCGGTGGAGCTGTAAAAATGTTAGGAACAGGTTTGCCCAAATCAGTGCGAACCTGCTGAATCTCACTACTGGATCTACTCCAGGGCTAGACAAATGTTTGTAGACCATAGGAGCCAAACAGACCAATTCAGTAGCCAGCCTACTAAAATTTAGGAACCAGGGAGGTGGTACATCCAAAGGCTTCTATATAAAGAAATCAAAAATTCTAGGAGACAGCAGTAGGGATTTTAAGAGCCATGGATCCCTTCCAGCCTCGGTGTATATTCCCCGATAAGCTAATACCTGGCAAATTTAAATATACAGTTAATAAAATATTATATAAATTAAAAATAAGTCTTGCTTTTGTGCTGTATTGTCTTTTTAATGTTTTATATATTTCTGTACATACGGTATTTATTTTTGTATTTGTTTAAAATAAAGGATTACAAAAAAAAAAAAAAAAATAGCGGGCAACTCGGTTTTCATGCCATGCACTCATTTCTGAAATTATATATATAAAAAAAATAATGAATTGTTTACTGTCATGGTAATGGTTTTAATATGCCATAATAGCATATTTAATGTTTAAAAATGATTTACATTTGAATTATTACATTAACATTTATTTAAATAGTGCAAACAATTTAGATAGCACTAGGTACAGGGGAACAACCTACTCAGGTAGACGAACAAGACCATTTTTGACCAAAATTTCTTATGGTGGCTCTGCATGTCATACAAAAGATTCCAAATAAGAGAGGGAAACCCTCTTTAACCCCTTAAGGACAGAGCCTTTGAAACATTTTTGTCCTTTCTGGACAATGGCTATTTTAACATTTCTGTGCTGTTTGTGTTTAGCAGTAATTTTCTTCTTCGTCATTTGCTGTACCCACACATATTATATATTGTTTTTATCGGGACAAAAAGGGCTTTCTATGGATGCCATATTTTTGATCATATCTTATCATATTATTAAAAAAAAATAATAAAATATGGTAAAAAAAAAAAAATACACAAATTTCTTTGTTTTTATTTGAAACAACTTCTCCTCATCGACAATAGCGAACGAAAAAACATGCTAAATAGATTCTACTATTTCTCCTGAGTACAGGGATACCACCCATGCATAGGTTTGTTGGGTTGTTTGGGGGCTAAAATGCCAAATTTGTGAGGTGCAGTTTTTTGTTTTCCAACTTGAAATTTTTACATGCAGACAGCCTGCACCCATGTCCCATTTGGGACATATTTGAAACCAGCCAGTGTATTTTACCCCATCAACCCATATATTTTTTAAAAGTAGACACCCTAGGCTATCTCAAATGGTGGTATTTTAACACTTTCCATGCACTATTTCTACCACCAGCCTTTGTCAAAGTTTGTGGTAGTAATTTTTTTGTGTTTTTTTTTCACAAACCTTGTACTTCAGACATAAATTTACAGATTTTGGTATGTGTCACTGCCAAATAACACCCCAATAAGTGTTCAGAAACATCTCTTGAGTACAGGGATACCCCCCATGCATAGGTTTGTTGGATTGTTTGGGGGGTAAAAGGCCAAATTTGGGAGGTGAAGTTTTTGGTTTTCCAATTTGAAATTTTGACATGCAGACAGCCTGCACCCATGTCCCATTTGGGACATATTTGAAACCAGCCAGTGTATTTTACCACATCAACCCATATATTTTTTTAAAGTAGACACCCTAGGCTATCTCAAATGGTGGTATTTTTACACTTTCCATGCACTAATTCTACCACCAGCCTTTGTCAAAGTTTGTGGTAGTCATTTTTTTGTGTTTTTTTTTCACAAACCTTGTACTTCAGACATGAATTTACAGATTTTGGTATGTGTCACTGCCAAATAACACCCCAATAAGTGTTCAGCAACATCTCTTGAGTACAGGGATACCACCCATGCATAGGTTTGTTGGGTTGTTTGGGGGCTAAAAGGGCCACATTGTGAAGGTGCGCATTTTCAACTTGGAATATTGACGTGTAGCCAGCCTGAGCCCATCTTTCATTTGGGACTTTTTTTTAAAGTAGGACAGTGTATTTTACCCCAAAAAGTATATATTTTGTAAAAGTAGACACCCTAGGCTATTTTAAATGGTGTTATTTTAACACTTTCCATGCACCAATTCTACCACCAGCCTTTGTCAAAGTTTGTGGTAGTCATTTTATTGTGTATTTTTTCCCACATACATTGTACTTTAGACACAAATTCACATATTTCGGTATGTGTCACTGACAAACAATACCACAATATATGTTCAGCAACATCTCCCGAGCACAGGGATACCACCCATGCATAGCTTTGTCAGCTTTGTTGGGTGTTGAAAGGCTACATTTGAGAGGTGCGCTTTTTGATTTTCAAACTTGGAATTTGAACATGTAGAGCAAGGAAGGGGTTAATAGCTCTTATAAGAGCCTTTGTAGTACTGTACAAAAAAATTAACCCCTAAAAATGCACAGACAAGAAAAAAATTTCTGCTGTGCAGTGATCAGTGGCAGGGAAGGGGTTAATACACTACACTATACAAAGGGTATGGCTTTTATAAAAGCCCTTGGGACTCACAATTTTTTTAACATTTTATTTAATTTATTACAATTAAAAAATTATGTTATACAGATCTGTCTCTTTCCCTCACTAAAACTCAAGTGAGGAGAGGGAGGCAGATCCATATGGGTCAGAACAATATTTACCAATATTGATCGAACCAGACGAATGGTGATGCTCATCTGAGAAATCACCAAACCACCTTTGCCACTGATCGGCTGTTACTGATCGCTATACACGTGTTCAGACAGCTTCAAAAGGAATACACGTAATCCCCTAGTGGGTATAATTAACCCCTAGCGAGTCTGACAAAAAAAATGCTGATAGCAAAAAAAAAATCCTTCTGCGACTAGATTGCTCCATATGCGCTGCTTAGGCAGTGACCATATGCACTGCTTAGGCAGTGACCATATGTGCTGCTTAGGAAGTGATATACGGCAAGGAAGGGGTTAATAGCTCTTATTTAAAAAAAAAATTACGTTAAACGTAGTCCCCTAGCGGGTATAATTAACACGTGACGGGTGTAATAAAAAAGTTTTAAAAAAATTAAAAATGCTTCTGCAGCAAGATTGCTGCATTTGCGTCAGATCTCTGCTTAGGCAGTGATCTACAGCAAGAAAGGGGTTAATCTCTCTTAAAAGAGCTTTTTTTTATACTGTAATGAATTACAGTAAAAAAAATTAACCCCTAAAAAATGCACAGACAGCAAAAAATGTGCTGCTGTGTATGATCACTGCGTACACAGCGATCAATGGCAGGGAAGGGGTTAAATGGCTTTTATAAAAGCCCTTGGTGTTTAAAATTTTATTAAATATTTGTTTTATTATTTTATTTTATTTTTTTACTTTATCTGATCTGTCTCTCTCCCTTACTATAACTAGTAAGGTGAGGGAGGCAGATCAATACTTGTCAAAGGCAATATTTGCTAATATTGCCTTTGACAGTATGATAAGTGCTCATCAGAGCACTTATCATACATGCCTGCACACAGATCACATAGATCTGTTGTGCCGGCATCGATTGGCTCCCCCTAGAGCATCGGAAGTGAAATACTTTCACTTCCGATGCTCTTGCCATTAGAAGGGAAGCGCTGCCTGTATAGGCAGCGTTCCCTTCTACTGAGCCGATGGGGTCGCTCAGGAGAGCGACCACCATCGGCTCTGGGGAGCATCAAGGTGTTACTAAGTGCCTCGCTAGCGAGGCACTTTAGAAACACCGCAGATGCTTAGAAAGCGAACGATCGTTCGCTTTCTAAGCACATGTGTGCAGTGGGCGCAGCCATTTTTAAATGGCTGCTACGATCACTCCGTGGAGTGATCGTAGCGCGCCCCTGCACTTTTGGGGGGTGTTGCACAATGCCTCTACCTAGAGGCATTGTAGCAACACCGTTAGAGTAAAGAAAGCGACCGCTGGTCGCTTTCTTTACTCAGTTTAGTGCATGACGTGCCAGGCACGTCAGCTGTCGGCAAGTCCTCGATTTGCCGTGACGTGCCTGGCACGTCATCTGTCGTTAAGGGGTTAAAACATAAACCCAGCATTTGCTACAGCTTCCACATGTTCCAATACCACACATATTTCGAAAATGTTTAAACTAACCTTCTGGAAACTGCTAAGTGCTGCTTTAGGATCATCTTCCTTCAAAGCCTTGGAGTTGTAGTACTGATTTTCCAAATCAACGTTGGGCTCAGAGTTACTATCTTCTGAATATTCCTATGTATAAAACACAAACAACAAATAGATGAATAGACAGATATCCCTGCTGCCATTACGGGAATTGAGGCCTGCTAGGGCATAAAGCTTGAACATGGGAAAAAAAAAAACCTGAAGAAACTTTAAAACATTCAAGACTCTCACTTTCTATTTCACTGCGGTGTCCCCAGCTTGCCATTTTTGATGCATGTTTTTAACTTTTTGCATCTGTTTACAATCTTGGATCAAGACACAGCAGTTCTTTCAGTGCCGATTCAATTTATTACACTTGTCGGTGGCTGGAGGAGTATCTGTGAAGTAAATCTGAGCAGCTGAACTATTGGGATACGGAGTGTGTATTTGATTTTAAACTGGAGCCTGCTGTTTCATGTGTATAAGTACATTCAACATGCCGTGATCTGGCCCGAAGTAAAGCTGGACTGTGGAGAAATACAAATGTGTTTACTTTAATTCTTCTGTTCAATTCTCCAGCTAAAATATGGAGAATTGAACTGCCTGAAATTCATCATTTTCCACCAATACCGGGCTGGTTTTCAGCCACATTTGGTTCGGCGTTGGGGTCTGAAAAAATTGGTCGTATATTGTGTCCCTCAAGCTCTCAGCCAGTGTGCACTCCCATATTGGACATCACCACAATCACAGGAGGCTACAGGGCCTATACCCGTCCTTCTCCACCCACACACAAGGCAGCCACAGAACCTCTTGATGCTAATCATACAAGGAGTGCAGGGGAGATCTGCACTTTTACAGACACTGATACTTTAGAAGGAATATCTAAGCTCATTCCCCCATGTCAACATCTCTGCTGCTCAACTCCTGTTGCCATGTGTTCTCCCTGTAAGTAGAAACTGTGTATGTTTAGGCATGTGGGTCTATACAGCCATCCAAGCATATGCAGCCAACCCAGCATTAGCCTATTAATATAGACAGCCAAAACTAGCTATAGTTTGGGCAATCAAGCTTGCATGGACACTGATGCAGAACAATTACAGAATAGGGCCTGGGAGCCAACTCTGTGTTCAAGTGTGTTATATGTTTTACCGAGGTAGGACATGCATGTGCTGTGCTTACTATGTGCTTGCACGGAGGTATGACATATGGTACAATGTGCCATTGATATCATGCTTGTGATATTTTACGATGTGCTAGAAATTAAGTGTAATGTGATAGTGTATCATGACTTTTCCTCGTCACACAAGTATAAATAGGCATGTGTAAACAGGCCGATTACAGAGATTCATCAGAGCAGACATCACTGGGAAAGCATGTTATATGGAGATTGTTGTTTCACTTGCACTAGCATAGGATGATGACATGGGAGGGGTTGTAAGAGTTCTCTGTGCAATAATGTCACAAATAGAGGAGGGCTTCTGGGTGACTGTCAGAACTCTTGCTAAGAAACTTCAGGAACTTTTGATACAATTTTTCTTTTTGGGGGGGGGGGGGGGGGGGTTGGCAGGGAGCATTCGGAAACAAAGTAAAATGCTAAATCTGTTAATTTATGTTCCCTTACCATGATGCAGCACTATATGGAGCATTGCTAAGTGGAAATGCATCTTTAATGGCTTCTGAATTGTTCTGCTGGCCTGTAAATATTCCAAATATTTATGAAGATATGTATTTGAGGATGCTTCGTGTGAGGTATACACACATATACTTTTTTAAACAAAGCAGCGCTGAGTGGACTTTTAATAACAAGAAACTTTAGCACCTGATTCCTTATGCATGTGCTGTGCTGGCACACAGTTTGGGACTGGCGGAGGTATGGTGTGCAGACAGCTTCATTCAGAAGTCAATAACTACCTGTGTGTACTTTTACAAAAGTGATTGGTGGGACAGGATGGTTGTTTACAGTCACTAGTGACATAACTGACATCTTGTACATGTGCAGTGGGCATTCCCATGCATTTCTAGTTAAAGGGACAGTCTAGTCCCCATACTCACTTTGGTGCAAGATGAACATTACTGCTTGTATAATGCACAGGTATTATCCCTGTGATTTGATACAGGCATTCTGTATAAATCAGTTTTAATATTTGACTCAAGCCCTGCCCCAGTGATTACTCTGCATGTTTATTGCAGGTGCGGCAGCACTGATTCTATAGAAACTGAGGATATAAAGTTTTGTTTCATATAGTCACTTCCTGTCCTCCTCAAATTGAGTCTATTGAGTGGCCTATGAGTGACCTTGCTCTTGTACACAATATGATCTCTTAACAGTGCAACACATTGTCTGATGACATCACTAGAGAGACAGGATATTCCATTCATTTCAATGGCATTATTCTCATTGGTTCCTGCAGCATGACTTTTCCTCTTTAGCTAGTGTGGGCAGTCCTTGTTTATTGCAAACTGCTGTAATTTCACAAATGTCTTCTAGCTGTAAGTATTTTATATTTTAAGCAATACAAAATGTAAGACATGCATTTTAAAGTACTTTAAAAGAACATTAATATTTGGAAGATGCATTTTGGGCACTATACAGTCCCTTTAAGACCTCTGATTGGTTCCCTGCGGTTGATGGGGATGCTTATTGGCAGATAAAGCATGCAAAAGGCAAATTTGCATGTTAAGTATTTGCCTACCCATAAACTCCTCCTTTTGATAGATACATACATTCATGCAGTACAAAGCACATGGATGGCTAACCTTTTGAACTCTTTTAGTTCCAGATTACATTTCTCGTGATGCTCAGCAAACTTTTGGCTGAGTATGTTGGGAAATATAGTCCACATCCACAGAAATGCATAAGGTTAGAAATTACTGCTGTACAAATATACACACACACAAATAACCATACATACAGGCACACAGTATTTGCACATTCTGTACAGAGCATCAGGTTGCAGACCCAAGACAAGAGCATCTGCTACTGACTGATAAACAGTCAGTAACTGGAGAGAAGTTTGACTGGTTGCAGGTAGGGTATGGGTATATAGAGCAGCCACTGGAGGTCCCAGTATCATGCCTAGACTCTTGGTACCTGCCCCGTTTGATCTCCCTTAAAGATTGTCATGGCAAAGGACTGGTATAACGTACAAATCAAGAACATATAGTGTTCAGGAATCCATGATTGGAATCACTGAAAATATTACAATTATTGAATGGCATATGATGAAGGACCATAACAATGTGAAAATACTCAACCATTTTAATACATATATAAGCTCACTTAGGATATATTTAAATGTTTACATTTTTGTTATAAGAGTGGCCGAAAGCCAGTCTGATATGGACGGAAATTGACAAATTTGTGCTGAAACTGCCCATCTTATGTAGCCAGGCTGCGTATTTATCTGCAATTCAACTGTATGCCCTGATCTGGCCTGAGTTCGGGGCATATTGAGTAGACCATTTAAGTCCCAAGTGATAACTGTACTTGCAATATTACATGATACCGAACATTTTTGTATTTTGCACAAGGTGCACAATTCGGATTATCAGATGACCCAGTTTTTTTTTTGTTTGTTTTTTACAGGACATCAAAAAACCCAAAACTTTCACATGCTCCCCTGCAGAATGTAATTGTGTCTAGTTTGACCAGTTAAATGATCAAGGAGCAGATCTCATAGGAACTACCCTGATTTATCCGTTGATGTCCCTCTGAATTATTCATTCTGCAGGGAAGCATGTAAAATGCATATCTGTCGTTCAAAATATTTGCTCATATAGAAGTATCCTTGGAATCAAAAGCAGGTTGCTCGCAAGAAAACAGTTGATACTGAGAGGGGTTTATTCACTAAAAAGGTGAGTTGAGGCGAAATGAACATTTAATCTTATCATTTTAACTTTACTTTTTCTAGGGAAAAATCTAGTGAATTTCTCCAGGATTGTCCCTGCACAATGTATAGCTAAACTGATGAGATTAAATGTTCATCTCACCTTTTAGTGACTAGATCCTAGAAAGTGTGAGTGAGAAATGGCTGCTTATGGCACAAGTACCTTCCCATATTACAGCAACTAGATGTTCTTCTCATTCAACTTGTAGAATTAAGTACAGTTTGTCTCTGGCAAAAAAAAATGCAAGCACACTTTACCACTAATACAAATAAGTGCTATTTATAGCCTCTTATGACATACAAACTAAACATCATTACACAGAAAAAAAAAACGCCTGCAGCATGTATATGATCGGACACATTTAAAACACAACAATGTTTGAATTTGCTTTAAAAAAAAAATACACAAGAGCTGCAAGACAAAAGCAAAAGATCCAACTAGAAAGAGAGCAACCGCAGTCCAGCCATATTGAATTCAATACAATTACATGTATAACTTGTGGGAGTCCAGAATAAGAAATATACTTAGCTCTACATAGATTATTCAACTATGTTCGCTCATTATGCAGAGATGTAATATATGTAATTTATTTAAGAGATGACAATTGTTGAGGAAGTCACAAAACACATACAAATCCATCTTTATGCTCACAAATCCATTTTCCAAAAATCAGTGATAAAATTAATTTTAGACGAAAACCATTGATCTCCTTATGTAATAATTATTGTAAAATTAAATATATTTTAAATGAACAAGATAATCTGTGTATGTGCATTGCTTAAAGTAATTGCCATTTGATGAGCAGTTAAAATAATGCCCATTTTATTTCTGGTCCCAAGTTGTTTGCCTTCTTTTGGATCAACTGCAGTAAAGAAGAATATGCAGGAGTTGAGCTTGATGGACGCACCTCTATTTTTAATCTAAACTACTGAATATTATTAGCCATCTGCTTTGTTAAGGCATGGGCTTTATAAAATTATACAATTATTTAACATGTCAATGAATACAAGCATAATAGATCTAGAATTATGCTCTCCAATTTTAGTGTGGAAACATATATACCATTTAGAACAATTATGGCTAACCTAGACAATGCAGATGTTTTGAGATTACTCAAAAATGATGCTCAGGCAACCATAAATCCTAATGAGCATCACTGGATATGCAGCTCCCAAGCATCAGCACTGTCAAGGTTAGCCATCCCTGAAATATAGGATCAGTGTGGTATGTGGCAAAACACTTTAAGAATGATTTCACATATTGAGAGACTACCTATTTTCTGCAGTATTTTTTTTTTGTAACTTGTGGGAAAACAAAAGTCACATCTCCAATATTTACATAACTGCTGCTCAAGTTTTGTTTCTTCCTAGTAAACACTGGGGAAGAGACAGCAGACAAGTGTACCCATTAGCTATACTTCTGTGCTTGATATTAGGAAACATTGGGATTTTTCATAGAAATAGACACTGTAAATAGTATTAAAGAAACAAATCCAATTAACCAGCAAAAGGAAATGTACATTCAGATATTCTCTGCTTCCCAAGTACGTCGTGAGGGTATCACGCTTGGCCAACATCCAAAGAATATTACCATTCCCACCTATTCTCCATTTCCAGGGACTGATCAGGTGCCTCGCCAGACACGTGTAAACAAGAATGAAGTTGAAGCATTGCTACTCTAGTTAAACTGCAGGTTGCTTGTTAATGTTCACAACTATCATATGCAAAAGCACCAGGTTCACGTCGGGCCAGTAATATCTTGTCTTTGGCACTACAACTGCTGTGCACGACATTCCCCATGACCCTCAGCCAGTTGTGTCATCCAGGAGCGCTGGCTAAGCGTAATGAGAAATGTCGTCCGAACAGAGAGAGCGCAAAGGGTTAGCGATCACCAATTTCAGCCATATAAAAGAAATTGCTACAGAGACATCCTTGGCCTTATATGCGTATGCTGGGGCCTGCAGAAAATCATTATGAAACAAGTAAATATTAGAGCCTGCAGAACACATATAAAAGCCGCAGCCGCCATATTTCCTCCACCCAACACCAAGCAGCATGACCCCACAGGTGAGCAGGGCACAGGTATAACAGAAAGCTATAACCCGTCCTGTCACTCATTGCATATGAGAGGCACCCAGCAGGAAGGGGAGGGGGATTTGGTTAACGTCCCGTTAGCACAGCCCTCCCTGTACTCGACAGTAGCGTGCGTGTTGAGAAATCAACCAACCTCCCCGGACAGCTCAGCACTATCAACTAGCTTCTTTGCACTTCATAACCTACCAAGTCATAATCTTCTTCATCATCGCACATGAAGTCATCCTCCATGTCAGACATCTTGGCCGGGGAACTGGAGCCAAGGGCCTCCCAGAATCCTTTGCGTCCGCCGGAATTATTTGCTGGTCCGGAACCAATCGCTACTTGGCTAGCATGTTCGGAGGAGTTCATTCAGTGTAACACATGGTGAGGAAGGAAGCCCCGGTTGTTTGACAGATACTTCCTTGACAACTATCTTAGCAACCTAAAGTTTTGCAGAGGCTCCGTTACCTATCGCTGTGTGTTTGTGATAAATTCTAGTCTTTCAGCAAAAGCGAGACTATAATTTTTGCGATTACCATGATTTTAAAGGGAAAGTAGCCCTCTCTACCATGCAAGTTTTATTTCAAACAAATTTGTACTGATTGGTAACGTTTGTTACTTCAGTTGCCTTGCCTGGCTTAGAATTAGGAAGACGTAGTCCTCATAGGGTAGCCAGATCGGATCTTTATATTGTTTTCTTTTACCGGACAGAGAATTGCAGGGAATTTCAAACAGAAGTCCAAAATAGCCCAGTTTGAACAATTCTCGCATTATGCAGAATGGTATTCATTTTGCAGCTCGGTTATTATGACATTACGTTTGAAATTACCTTGTAAATTCACAGCAATCGTCTCTTTCACGAATGCCTTGCAGGATGATTTTGGAATCAGTTAATCAAGGATCATATCCTACGTCACTACATTGATTATTTGATTTCATGTTGGTCACATATTATATATACTGCAGGGCATCATATAAAGTTTGCATATGTCTGGTAAACAAAAAAGCCTATTATGCTACCCTAGTTTTACAACAGAGACATTCATCCTTGAATAGGGTACATGACTATAAAAATAAATCCATTTAGGAAAACAAAGTGTAAAAACTTTAACTGTTTTGTGTCTATCATCAATCATTCCTTGCAGAATGCTTTCAATGTCAGCAAAACCTGTGTGCAGCTACCCTGGCTTTCCAGGTCTGTTCCAGCTAGCCTTTCCATGCCTCATTGCCTTCTATTTAATGATGTTAACGCTCCAATCAGAACCTGCCAGTCAGCTGTCTGCAAAAGAATAAGCTGTGTGTAATAGAAACCTGGCATCCGAACCTCTAACGCACCCCATGTGTCCTGCCCATACTTATTTTTTTTCCTTCCTTCCCCTACAAGTTCAGTTGTCCCTCTCTGTACCTCTTCTCCTAGAGATCTTCAGCCAACAACTATACTTGAAGCAGGCCCTCTTTCTAGATTAGTATGAAAGGTTGAACGAATGTTAGTATGGATGTAAACTTGTGTTTTAATGGTTTGTGATTAAATTGCACGATGGAGCGCACTAAATGTATATAGATATATATCTTGAAATTGAACTTAGTACATGCACTAACTTAATACATAGGCACTAATTTATACTTATCCTACGTTGCAGATGCTTTCAGTTGGTTAAGCAGAGCTCCTTTTATTTGCCCTGTAAGAAAATTATGACTGTTAATCTTTTTGTCTATATTAACACATGTTTATACTATTTTAGTATTTTCTATATTATTATTTTTTCGTATAATGTACGCATAAAAAACTAATAAAAAGAAAGATTTAAAAAAAAAAGAAACCTGGCATCAAGTTTATTCATTCATTTTAAATAGAAATTCTTTAATAAAAGAATACAAATAAACTACGTGGAGCTCTCTTTGCTTGTATAGGTGGTACAGTTGTATTTATTAAACCATTTTTATTAAAAATGGCACTTTACTTGCCGCAATGGGTACAGAAAATTTGACAAAAACAAGTGATGCACTCTAGATATCTGTTTCTTAGGTCTCATTTATTATGGTTGACTGGGTATGAAAAGGTGACAACCTCAAGACGTAAAGATGTGGGTGTCAAAACCCAAGACCTTGGGCGTAAATACCCAAAAGCAGAATATAGACTATTTGACACTCGCCCACATTTTACTTCATTTTGCAGCCCTCTAGCCCTTTCCAGGACTTTTTTTATAGGCATTTTAGTGGCCATAAGTTGGGGTCCCCATTGACTTCAATGGGGTTCGGGGTCAAGTTCAGCCCCGAACCAGGACTTTTTTTCCTACGTTCCGCCGAACCCGAACACCCAGGTGTCCGCTCAACTCTAATTCTAAACACAATACTTTTCTTCCCACTATATTCTCAAATGATGAAAGGAAACAAAAGCTTGAGGGCGACATTATGTGGGTATGATTTTCATTCAATACCATAACTATTACTACAGAATGTTTTTAGTATCCAGCCAAAATAAATGAAAAGAATATGCATTGTAGCACCATCTGCTCCATGATGCTATTCAGTCTTTGGCTTTTTTTTCATTGTAGTAAAATCATGAATCAATCCATAGTGAAAATAGCTATTTAAAATATTTTTTTTGTGTATCTCTAATACGTTGGTATTCAAACTTTTCTTTATGTTTTACCACATTATGGAAATAACATGCATTGTAACAATGTGACATTTAAGGTATGGGCAATCATTGTTGCAGTTGTAGATTCCAACGACGCTCAGACTCTACTTGTCCGGCTGAGCATCATGGCAAATAGAGTCCACAATAGCAGAAGTGTTAAAGCTTAGCCAGCACACTCTCATCCATAGAGCCTGTGTGTACGATATACATCTCCACCAAACAGGATTTCCGTGAGGTGTCTCCACCCGGAAGGTGCTGGACGTGTTTAACCAGCTGACTTTTTACCGAACACAGTGCACACTGGTGGGCTCAGTCTGCAAACATGACAACACATGCACCTCCACCTACAGTCCGCGTCCCCTTGATTGAGAATGCCAGGTAAGTCGCACGGATCGGTGTATTACATCTGCTCAAACCTATTCCCTGTCAGAAGGGGCGGACGATGGTTTGGGGGGCGTAACATCACGTGGATAGGAGATAACTATTGAATTGAACGTTCTTTTCTCCTATACCTACCTTGACAAAATAAACAGTGCTGATACCAACCACATCATCAACTTTAATAAGTTAATATTTCATTACTTGAAATATGGAACTGTACCGTGTCATGATTTAAAATGATTTGAAAGAGCACATATCCACCTAGAGACTAAAATATAAGATTCTTGATTTATGTTTCAGTAAAAAATAGCTAGATACTATTAACTCAGTATAAAATATATCTAAATTGTTCTGTACTCCTTTAGGTAATAATCTACTCAATATGAATTGGGTTTACCGTTTGAGCTTGATGAATGGTAGCTTTTGATTTAGTTGGTGTGTAGCCAATTCTATATTTTTATAGGCAAAAATAGCTGATGCTCGCAACAGTGGTCTGTTGTGAAGGCATACATGTTTGGGAAGAGCTGGTCACATGACTGGTGTCTACTGGGATAGCATAATGTATTACACAAGAAAGCCACAGTTTTGCAGCTCATGACTTATTTTGCATGCATCATAGGAAGCTGTTTTTTTTTTTTATTTCCAGTGCCTGAAAACCTAAAGCCCTTGACTTTGCATTGAAGTCTGTATTTTTATATAAACAGGGCTGCTGATTGGTCCAGATTCCTGCGGATTGGTCCACTTTTACCACTTTGCATCAGAATTTTCTCTTCAAATCTAACACCTTATGTCCTTTCATCTAATGTACAAGTTTGGCTTTCCCTATTCTGAACAATAAAATAATGGAGCAATACTACTGGCCTGGTATAATACATATTAACATAGTAATTTTGTTTAAAAAAAAAAAGACCTAAGTCTTCTTCATCCAAGGAGAAATATGATTGCCCTTTGGAGTCAAGAAAGGTTGAACTTGATGGACTTGTGTCTTTTTTCAACCTATATTACTATGTTACTACTTTTGCATCTACAATAATATTCAACCAGCCATACTGCTACATTAACTTAATTGGATTTCTAGTTGTAGACTGGGATTATGTTACTATGTATATTACACATTGTAACCTGACTTACAATAAAGCCACTGAAAGAATCAAACTCTGTTTAAGCTAATATAGCAAATATTCATACTTAGATATTGATGCTTTAGGCTCCATCCTTCTTTGTGTAATCTAAACCATTGGCTAATGCAGGGCTTGACAAATACCAGGCGCCAGGTCGCCATCGCGACTAGAATCTGGCTTCGGGCGCCCAGTTCTGTTCCCCATTATCTACTGAACAGATAACGAGCAGTGTGGGGGACAAGCAGCACAGAGAAGCTGGCAGATAACTCCTCCCCGGGCAGCACTAGGAGACATGTGTGAGGAGTCATGGGAGCTCCTTACAGCTACTGCTGCCTCAGCTTTAGGAGGAGGAGCCTCTGTGACCCCACCAAACCCCTAATGTAGGATCTAAATGGAGAGGAAACCTCCTGCTGGCCTGTCCTCTGCCTCTAACTTTGCTTCCCAGCAGTAAGCAAATAGTTTGTGTATTAGCATTTGTAAATGTGTGTTAGCATGTATGTGTGGGTTCAGCACCTTTTTTTTTTTTATGAATGTGTCTATCAGAATCTCTGTGTGCCAGCATGTGTTAGTATCAGCAGATTCGTATCTATGTATGTATTTGTGCCAGCATGTGTTGGTGTATGTATCAGCAGATTAGTGTGTATATATTTGTGACAGCACATTAGTGTGTATGAATGTGCCAGCATGTGTTAGTGTATGTATCAGCAGATTAGTGTGTATGTATGTATGTGTTAGCATTTACATGTATCGGTATGTGTTTGTGCATGTATGCAAGAGTGAAATTATGTTAGTGTGTGTCAGCATATACATGTGTGCTAGGATTTAAGTGTGTTTGTTTCACCAAATTGCTGTGTTAACGTTTGTATCTTATTGTGGGTGAGCATGTGTGTACATTAGTATGTGTGTATGTCATATATACATGTTTATGGACCTTGACACAGTGTTTGGTACTGGCTCTTAAAATTTGCAGCTGGCTCCTAGATTTAAATTAAATTTGTCAATCCCTGGGCTAAAATGTGGCTATGTCTAGCACTGCCATGCATAGTGCTAGACATGTATCCTGGGGTGTATACCCAGAATACATTGAATGGAGCTGATTATTTGTGCATCTGCTGGCCAGAAATGATTGCCTGGCTGCCTGAATCAGACATTTGTGATGTAGTACTATTTGTAAAATTTGTGTGGTCCCTTTTCAAACAGTTCCATTCTGATTGTAACATGTGCTTTCATTCAAGTATATGTTAGACAATAGTGTGTGTCACTATATTATGAGAAATGATTTGGGAGAGCACTCACACATGTGGGCATGATCATCTTAGTCTGTGTACAATGAAATGTTTGCATGCATGACGTGACATGGAGCATACCAACGTACAAAACAGCTATGTTTTTTTACACAACCACTACAGAATGGGCGTCCACGGGGGGGGGGGGGGGGGGGTGGCGGCGGGGGGGCACCCCTGGTAATTGTACCTTCAGCAAGGAAGGGAGAAACAGTAGGCTGCTTAGGGTTGGTTAACTAAACATAGAGATCATAAAAAACACAGGGGATTTCAGCAGGAATATAGAATTACATTATAAATTTAATTCTATACTTCCCCCTGTCAGAATGGTTTGGTCTGCTCTCTCAGGGCCATTTTTGCCACTGAGCAATGGGGGTAGCTGCCCTGAGTGGACACCTTTGGCATTGTCCACTGAATCTGCTACTTAAGTCCTATAGTTTCTGAATCCTTTTTTTAATATTATTACTTACCAGGGTGGATGACATTATACTGGTTTAAATTATTATTCATTTTATTCTTTCCCTCATTCACCACTAAACCCCTTTCATTATTGTATTGCCCAAGTTCCCTTAGCTTCCTCTAAGAATTTGAATTTTTTTTCACTTCTGAAGCTCTACCCACAAGAGGGCACAGCATGCTGCTTCTGCAATATGGCACCCACAATCTCTCCGTGAAGCAATTGTGGGTGCCCTAGGGCCGGAATTTTGGTGCTGTCCATTACCTCGATGTGGAGCAGTTTTCGCGATCGTTGAAACTGCTTGTTGCACCGTAGGAACCGCTTTTTTGCGAAGGGGTTAAGAAATCCTACTGTGTACAAGACAAAGGTCACTCAAAGGCCACACAATATAATCAATTTGAGGAGCACAGGAAGTGACTAATTGAAACAAAACTTATAAATGGGTAACTTTCGTAACATTTGCCTCCCACCGGGAAATTCCTCTCCTGAGTCAACAAGGGAAAACAATGGGGAGAAGGTAGGGGTACTGGGGAGAATATTTTGAGCTAATAGCTCTGTTACAATACCCTTCGGGACTGGTAAAACATGGTTATGTCTTCAGGGTGATGTGTGCCAACTGCTCCGTTAAAAGAGCTTTGTTCACTTTGGTTATTGCCCAGAATCATGCCCCAGCGACCGCTTTCAAATAAAGGTTAAGCCCGATAGCTACATTCCCATCTCAATTCCCTGCAAATTTCTTTATTGAATAGGTCAGTAAGAAACAAATAATGCATATTTTTAAAGTGTCATCATTAATATGAATTATACACTTTGCAACTTAAGGGAACAAATTGATCTTTATGCTTTTTTTCCCAACCGTAAATTAACCAGATTCTAATGATCTACTTCATAAGTTCAGCGAATCTTCCATCAGTCAACATTCTGGCTAAACAGGTGGCCATGAGACCATTTAATACATGCCAGATCCAGGAAGGTGTCAAATGTTTTCTGTCCTTTAAACAGTGAGACCAGTAATTAAGATATTAATCAGGTATATCAGCTGGATCTCCCATGTGTATGATCTGCATGTGAATGAACCATGGATCTGGTGGGACGTGTGAGAATCTAGTATTGGTACATTGTCTATGTTGGGAATGTGAGCACAGGTCTCATATATGTTCATTGTTAGTGAGAAGTGCCATTTACCATGTTACCATGTTTCTGTGCAGTGTTCCTCATCATCAATTGCTTGGGAGGTTATATGTATGAAAGTAATGTGGAAATATTAACTTGAGTCTTTCATCTGTATGTTATATTGTTTTGAAGTTCCTTCAAGATCTTGCACAGAGCTTACATTTGGGGTTGGAGGTTAATACTAATGGCACTTCTGCCTGCCAAAAATATAAATTAGAGACCTGTACACGCTTTTACAACACAGACAAAGTAGCAATATAGTTCAGTAAAAGGGAAAAAGAAAGTTGTGTGTTTATTGCCTGGAGCCATTTTGTTAAATGTTCCCATGATGCAACACCCTACAAAATCTCCGATCAGGGCTCACTTTACAGCTGGTGGCAAATCCTACACATGATGTCATAAGATACACCACTACTGGTTTCTGTTTATCAGTGGGGCAGGACTAGGAGACTGTATAATTTTTTTGCTTGCCTTCCAGCACAGGGATAACAACATTCTGAAAGTGACCAGGACTGACAGTGCTATTCCACAATTTACAAGTGCATTGTATCTTTTATTGCTTACAAGCTCTGTGATACACTCATACACTGCACATTACTGTGAGCTTTATTGCTGTGGAACTCTGTGATACACTTACACACTGCACATTACTGTGATCTTTATTGCTGTGGAACTCTGTGATACACTTACACACTGCACATTACTGTGAGTGAGGAGAACCCGGACGGCTTGTTGGCGCTTCAGCTCAGCGCGAGGTGTGCTGTGGCGGCAGTCAGGGGGTGGCCTCTGGAGAGGAATACCAAACTGGCTCGTTGCTGCTTCAGGTCAGCGAGAGAGGTGCTGCAGTGGGGAGGGGATGGATGATGGGGCTGGCCAGAGAGAAGAAGCAGATTTTGAAGCCGCCCTCTTACTTACTTGTCCATCAGATCAGGACACCGGGCACAGAGGGAGGGCTGAGCACAGCAGTATTCACCACATGCTCCTAAGTGGTCAGTCGGGAGGGGGGGGGGGGGGAGGGGGGGGGGGGTTTGGTGGAGTGATACTGGTGCCTCACTGCAACCACCGTGTCAGTATTATAGAACTAGGGGTTGTACGTTCAGTCTCACTGAAAAATGACTGATCGTACTGACACCGAGAGGGGCAGAGAGGATTTTAGTTTGTGCAGGCAGTCACACTAGCTAGACAAGGAGGAGGGCAGATGCATGGTGAGGGCAGGGCAGAGGAGAGGGGAGCAGCTTGGAGAATGCGCACCTGGCAGCACTCTCTTCTCCCCTGCTCCATCACTAATGGCTCCTAACCGATTTGAATTTGGAGCTCTGCCCTGCCCCCTGGTGATGTCAGTATGACATCACCCTCCCACTCAATGCAGGTCTGTGAGCAGAATTCCGACTTGACTGCATTGTGACTCCCAAACCCCAAAGTGAGATTTTACTGCAGAAAAAGTCTCTGGGGGGTAGCACCCAAAAACACTATGTTACACAAAATGGCTGCGCCAAGTCACACTTGTTTGAAAACATATTTTCTTAAATAAACTTACATAAAAAAAAACAAAAGACATATCTGAAATCGACAATACAAAATAAAAAAAATTAACCTTTTTCATTTGTTGATGGGAGTGTTCCTTTAAACTTCCCCTTGTGTAATAAAAAAAGATTACAGTAATTTGGAGGAGATGGGAGTCATTATTTTTCCTTGTGCCAACACTGCCATCTAGTGGAAAAGATGTAGATAAATAGTGCACCTAACTCCTGAACAGAAGCATGAACAGGCTGTCTTTTCAGCACATGCTAAGTAATATATATATATATTTTTTTATGTATAGCACACTTACTAGGATCGAATACCTTTTTTTTATGTGAAACTATTTTTAGGTTTCAGAATTGTTTTTTTCTGAATTTTTTTTTAACCCCTCTTAACCAATGAATGTGAACTGATGATACATATGATATTACATGTATTACCTATGTAAGGTAAATACCTGTGATTACTTGGAGCCAGCATCTCTAAGATTTCCATTTAGATCAGTATTTCTCAAACCTGTCCTCAGGAACCCCCAATGGTCCAGGATTTAGGGATTACCCAGTTGTATTTAAATAAGAATTTGAATACAACTGGGTAATAGCTAAATCCTGGACCGTTGGGGGGTCCTGAGGACAGGTTTGCGAAACACTGGTCTAGATTGTGACACATTAGGCCCTACTTACCTAGCTGTGTGGCATAGGTGCTGTTCCTAGCAAGGGAAGATATCCTTTCAACATAAACTAAGTACTTTTTATTTTTATGAAGGTCCATAGTTTTATTATGTTAGCTATTATGTGGTGATTACTTTATAATATTTCCCCCATTTCTGTAAATTTTTGGAGTATATGAGATATATGAAATATATATTATAAATACGGTAACTCAGGGCTCGACAAACCCCGGGCGCCAGGTCGCCATGGCGACCAGGAAATCAGACCTGGCACCCGGGTATCGTGAGCCCCGCGTGGTGCCCTCGGCAATGGGATCAGGTTTTTTTTCTTTTCATTATTCCCGCAGTGGTGCGCGAGAAAGCAGAGTGAGTGCACCGGCTGCACAGACTTCCTGCTCTGCCACCTCGCGCACCGCATTATAGTGCTGATCACCGGAGAGCATAGCAGGGAAGCTGCTCTGTGCCACCGGGCTGCAACGGAAATCGTTCATTGATAGGTGTACTTTTGTTATTGTTTTTTTAAAGAAAAAAAAAACAAAAAACTGCTGTCTTGTGTATATGTCTGCCTGGATGTGTATGTGTGTGTATATATGTGTGACTGGATATATGTAGCTGCTAGCTGGCACTGTGCACTACTGCTAAATCTATGCTCTATAATTACTCTAAAATCTGTAGATTTCCCCAAGGAAACACTATTTAATCTATGTTACATTTTTATTACTGCACCCAAAATGCATAATTTTACACTTGTCTACATTGAATCACATTTGCCCTTTATCTTCACCATTACGAAATTTGTCCAAATCTTATTACAAAGAAGATACATCTAGTTCAGACTGGATTACCCTACTTCATTTCATGTCATCGGCAAACACCGAGACATGGCTCCCTATGCCCTCTAGGAGATCATTAATAAACAAATTAAAAAGAAGAGGACCCAGGACAGATCCCTGAAGTACTCCACTTATCACATCTGTCCAATTTGTGAACTTCCCATTTACCACCATATTTTTGCATTCTATCTTTCAGACTATAGCCAATCCACACACAAACGTTTGGCCCTGAGCTTTTTTCCCCAGTCAGTTTGTGCAGTAACCTTTTGTGTAAACGAATCAAATGCCTTAGTAAAGTCTAAATATATCACATCCACCAAAACACCCATATCTATATTTTTATTCGCTTCTTCATAGAATGGAATTTAGTTTGACAAGATCTGTCCTTCAAAAAGCCATGTTGGCTCCTGCTAATGAAAGTCTTGTTTCGAAGATGACATTTTGAATATATTCCCTTAGCAAACCT
This sequence comes from Pelodytes ibericus, assembly GCA_036172795.1. Classification (NCBI taxonomy): domain Eukaryota; kingdom Metazoa; phylum Chordata; class Amphibia; order Anura; family Pelodytidae; genus Pelodytes; species Pelodytes ibericus. The sequence continues at coordinate 165,246,153 of CM069858.1, forward strand.
TCAAACAGTTTTCCCACTACTGATGTTAGCAAAGGTTTGTGGAGAGAAAGAAAGAGAGCCACGTTTGACTCGATTTCAATGACCAGATTCCCTGGGAGAGGTAGTGAAAATCTAATTAGAGTATCAATTGCATATGCGGGAACTGGGTGAAGTTTAAAACATAACTTTTAATCAGAATTTTATAAAATGTCTAAGGATGGCGTTAGCTTGAACCCCACAGTGACTTGGTGCAGAATAATACACACATAAAGTGTCCTTAGGGTGGCAAATACCCTGTATAGTTTTGGTGAGATAGTAAGGGTTCTATTACTTATAAATTGGTTCATATCACCTTATAAATTAGTTCTTATCACCTATCACCTAGGACACTGCAAATAATAAAATCAGGATAGCATATCTAAGTGGTTACAATCCCTGTACAACCATTTTCTGACACCCCTATATGGGGAATGGGATTTTTTTTTATTAATATATCTGTAATATATACTTAAAATGTTTTTTTTTATGTGTGTATTATTCTGCACCAAGTCACTGTGGAGTGCAAGCTAACACCACCCTTAGACATTTTATAAAATTCAGATTAAAAGTTATGTATTAAACTTCACCCAGTTCCCACAAATGCATTACAGATGTTAAGCTTACAGGTCTGTAACTGCCCAGCTGGGATTTTGATCCCTTTTTAAATATGGAAATTACACTGGTTTTATATCAATGTTACGACACCATGCCTGATCAAAAATAATTCCTTAAAATAAAAAAATAAGGGGTTTGCCAAGGCTAGGCTTAGCTCTTTATGTATCTGTGTCTCTATCAGGCCCTGGGGCTTTGTCTACCTTAACACCATTTAATTGTCTATTGGTTCTGAAGAAAAATAAATTATTTAAAATCTTCTTTCTCTCTGAGTCCACTGACCATCTCACTCATTGCAGGTAACAAATCCCCAATATTATCAGATCACTATAATATTTGAATGGTACTTTGTTTTTTTCCTGATTTACCTGGTTAGCCACATTGGTTTTAGCTCTGATTCTTATTGAAGGTGTGTTTCCACAAAAAGTTGGTTATGGCATAATGATGTCACCACTGAAATAAATGGGTTTATTTTGTTAATCTTGCCTTTTCCAGTCATTTATATATGGGAAATAATAAGGTGGGCACACTATGTTTACTGACAGATACTTTTTCTGGCAACACATGCTTTTATATAAACAAAGTTTGTAAAAATGCTATCATTTTAACAACAGATCCTTTAACCCCTTGGCGACACAGGACGGACTAGGTCCGTCCTGTGTGCCGAGGCGTTAGTGACACAGGACGGACCTAGTCCGTCCTGTGTCAAAACGAGCACTGAAAGCGGAGTTTTTCCGCTTTCAGTGCTCTAAGGGCATTGTAACGATGCTTCCGTATGGAAGCATCGTACAATGCTAAAAAAAATGCCCGTCGGCATTTCGATCGCTCCGGAGAGCGATCGAAATGCCGGTTTTAAAGGCACAGTGCCTTTAAAACGCGGGCATTTAAAAAATGAGCATAGGAAGCGAATCTTTCGCTTCCTATGCTCAGAAAGTGTTCCTGATTGCCTCGCAAGTCGAGGCAATCAGAAACACAAAAAAAAAATGCACGATCTTGGTCACTAAGTGACCAAGATGGCGCTGCCCTTCTAAGGGCAAGAGCACAGGAGGCAGGAAGTACCTGCTTCCTGTGCTCTCTGGCTGTCACACGATTGCCTCTTCACAGAGGCAATCAGTGACTGCCAGGCACACTGACAGGCAGTGGGGATGCTCTCCTGAACATCCCCACTGACTGGTCAGATCAATATTAACTCTATATTGATCTGACCAGTTATGATCTGTCTCCCTCTCCTCACATTTTTTTTAGTGAGGGAGAGAGACAGATCAAAGTTCTAAAAGTAAGTAAAAGTTAAAAAAAACAATAAATACACAACACACAAATAATAAAACAATAAAAAAAAATTTATTAAAGCAATTCCCTGCGTTTAACCCCTTCCCTGCCACTGATCTTGCATAAGCAGTGATCGTGCACATCAGCGCATTTATTTTTGCCGTTTGTGCATTTTTTAGGGGTTAATTTTTTTGTACTGTAATTTATTACAGTACTAAAAAGGCTATTCTAAGAGTTATTAACCCCTTATTTGCCGTCGATCACTGCTTACGCAATGATATTGACGCCAAAGCAATTTTTATCTGTCTGCATATTTTTTTTTTTTTTTTACACATACTCGCTAGGGGATTACATGTAAAGTAAAAATATTTGAGTTTTTTTTTTTTAAGCTGCCTGAGCGCATAGCGATCAGTAACAGCGAATTAGTGGCAAAGGCGGTTTGGTGATTTCTCAATTAAGCTCACCATTCGCCCTGGTCAGATCAAAATTAATCGGATCAATATTCACAAATATTGATCTGCCTCCCTCTCCTCACTTACATTTTTGTGACGGAAAGAGACAGATCAGTATTAGTGATATAAAATAACATTTTATAAAATTAGCAGGTTTTATGAAAGTCTTTCACTGTGTATTAACCCCTTCCCTGCCATTCATCACTGTGTAAGCAGTAATCCTGCACAGCAACAGTATGTTTTGCTGTCTGCACTGTTTTATGGATTAATTTATTTGTACTGTAATGTATTACAGTACTAGATAGGCTCTTCTAAGAGCTATTAACCCCTTCTTTGCTCGAGATCACTGCTTACGCACTGATTCTGAGGCCGCGGACTCAGGGTTCGATTTTGACCCTATTCAGCTTTCTGATACATCATCTAGCGATGTATCGGTGGCTGCTGAGCCCTTGCCACAAGTAGTGATGGGGGTCTACCGATAAAAAAATATATGGTTTGGTGGGGGTAAATTACATTGGCTGGCTTCAAAGATATATCCCATAAAGGACACGGACGCAGGTTGACTACATGTCAAAATTCCAAGTTGGAATTTTGAGATGCGCATCTCACAAATGTTGCCTTCTAGCCAAAAACAAACCAACAAACCTATGCATGGGTGCTATCCCTGTACTCGGGAGATGTTGCTGAACACATATTGGGTTGTTGTTTGGCAGTGACATATACCAGAATCTGTGAATTCATGCCTGAAGTACAATGCATGTGGGAAAAAAAACTCCCAAAAAAGTACTACCACAAACTTTTACAAAGGCTGGTGGTAGAATTAGTACCTATACAGTATTAAAATACCACCATTTGAAATACCTTAGGATGTCTATTTTCCAAAAATATATGGTTTGATGGGGTAAAATTCATTGGACGGCTTCAAAAATGTTCCAAATGGAACATGGGCGCAGGCTGACTACATGTCAAAATTCCAGGTTGGAATTGCGCACCCCCTAAATGTGGAATTTTAGACCCAATACAAACCAACAAACCTATGCATGGGGGGTATCCCTGTACTCAGGAGATGTTGCTGAACACATATTGAGGTGTTGGTTGGCAGTGGCAAATACCAGAATCTGAAAATTCCTGCCTGAACTACAATGTGTGTGGGGAAAAAATGCCATCCCATCCCTTTGACATAGGTTGGTGGTAGAATTAGCACTTGGAAAGTGTTAAAATACCACAATTTTAAATACCCTAGGATGTCTAGTTTTCCAAAATATATGGTTTTATGGGGTAAAATACTTTGACAGGCTTCAAAAGTGTCCCAAATGGAACATGGGCGCAGGCTGACTACATGTCAAAATTCCAAGTTGGAAATGCACCCCCCCCTAAACGTGGCCTTTTAGCCCCCAAATAATCTAACTAACCTACACATGGGTGGTATCCCTGTACTCAGGAGATGTTGCTAAACACATATTAAGGTGTTCTTTGGCACTGACACATAATAGGATCTGTGAATTCATGCCCGATGTACAATGAATGTGAAAAACAAATTACTATCCATAACATTGACATAGGCTGGTGGTAGAATTAGTGCATGAAAAGTGTTAAAATACTACCATTTGAAATACCCTAGGGTGTCTAGTTTTCAAAAATATATGGTTTTGTGGGGTAGAATACACTTTTTGGCTTCAAAAATGTCCCAAATGGGACATGGGCGCAGGTTTTCTGCACGTCAGAATTCCAAGTTGGAAAACCAAAAAGCGCACCTCTCAAATGTGGCCTTTTAACCCCCAAATAACCTAACCAACCTATACATGGGTGGTATCCCTGTACTCAGGAGATGTTGCTGAACACATATTGAGGTGTTGTTTGGCACTGACATATAACAGGATCTGTGAATTCATGCCCAAAGTACTATGTATGTGAAAAAAAATTACTATCCATAACATTGACATAGGCTGGTAGTATAATTAGTGCATGGAAAGTGTTAAAATACTACCATTTGAAATACCCTAGGGTGTCTAGTTTTCAAAAATATATGGTTTTGTGGGATAGAATACACTTTTTGGCTTCAAAAATGTCCCAAATGGGACATGGGCGCAGGTTTTCTGCACGTCAGAATTCCAAGTTGGAAAACCAAAAAGCGCACCTCTCAAATGTGGCCTTTTAACCCCCAAATAACCTAACCAACCTATACATGGGTGGTATCCCTGTACTCAGGAGATGTTGCTGAACACATATTGAGGTGTTGTTTGGCACTGACATATAACAGGATCTGTGAATTCATGCCCAAAGTTCAATGTATGTGAAAAAAAATTACTACCCAAAACATTGACATAGGCTGGTAGTATAATTAGTGCATGGAAAGTGTTAAAATACTACCATTTGAAATACCCTAGGGTGTCTAGTTTAAAAAAATATATGGTTTTGTGGGGTAGAATACACTTTCTGGCTTCAAAAATGTCCCAAATGGGACATGGGCACAAGTTTTCTGCATGTCAGAATTCCAAGTTGGAAAACCAAAAGGCGCACCCCCTAAATGTGGCCTTTTAGCCCCAAAACAAACCAACAAACCTATGCATGGGTGGTATCCCTGTACTCAGGAGATGTTGCTGAACACATATTGAGGTGTTATTTGGAAATACCCCTTCACATTTTAAGGTAATGTTTACCTAAATTGCAATATATGTGAAAAATTAAAAAAAAAGATTTTTTGCTGCAAACTTTGGCATAGATTGGTGGTAAAATGGCTACATGAAATGTGTCAAAATACCCCAAGTTAAATGCCCTGAGTTGTCTAGTTTTCAAAAATATGTACATGTTGGGGGTCATTCATGGATTTAGTACAGAAATCAGTGTTACAATGTCACTATCGCTAATTTTGAAAGAAGGGATTTTAAAATAGCTTTGCACCACTTATAGTTCTGGCCCTGTAACATGAATAAAAAAGCACAAAAACATAAAAACATGGGCTATTTCTGAACTCAGGACATATATTAGAAACTTTTTAGCAGTGTTTTTTTGTTGTCTCTTGTACATGAGTATACGATTTTTCAAATAAAAGTCATAAAAAAATAATTTTTTCAATTTTTTTGCCATATTTTATTATTTTTTTTACATCAAATTATATGCTATTATCAAAATAATGGTATCAAAAGAAAGCCCTTCTTATGACGATAAAAACGATATATAGTTTGTGCGGGTACCCTAAATGAGACAGAAATAAATTACAGCAAAACACAAACTGCTCAGAAATGTTAAAACAGCCCATGTCACCAAGCGTCGGACAAGCCAAAAAAGTCATGTCACTAAGGGGTTAAATACACAGGCCTGTTTCCATCAAACACAGAATGGATACAGCTAAAGCGCATCAGACCTGGCCAAGTGAAATCAACCATTCTGTTGAAATTGAGTTTAGTGTTAAGACCTTTTCTATCCGTTTTAAGTTGTAACACTCATACATAGAGCCATAAAAGCCAAGGAATTGTTCAACACTAAGGAGTTTATTCACTTACACGGATTGTGGAACTGAGTAGAATTTCAACTCTGCTGTTTTGTCCTCAGTTTTGCAACTTTATGGCCACCACAATTCACAGTCTAGAGAATAAAACCAGACATCATTATAGCAGGTAGCACAGAAAACCTGCACTAAATATGCACTATGTTCTGTTTTTCTCAAATTAAACTTGGATTACTTTCATACGAAGATATTGCAAATTGTAGATCATGATCTTTCTGTGTTTAACAATACAGCCAAGCTGGATGGTTTATTTCATTATTTTTGTACATAAACCTAGGTTAGCTATCCTGAGTTAGCTCAAGTCATCTCAAGGCTGGTAATTGTTGTTTTACAACAGTGCAATGCTTATGTTGGGTGCTTATGAATTTGAACAAAATGCTGTGTGCAACCAGACTCTTACCAACAGGGCTTCCTTCCCGTGGTGTCAAAAATACAACCCACTGGCCATATACGGACCTTTTAGGCCCCAACCCTGGCCTGACTAATCTTGTCTGGTCTCTCTCTAACCATTATATTTTGTAGCATGATTTCAGTAATGAGTTTGTTTGGTCTCTCCTCACATTTAATTCAAAATACAAGCAGACGGTTATCATATGTTAAAAAGGGCATAAGTGCACAAATTCAGAACATAATTCCGCCTTTCTATAAATCATTGATGAGGCCTCATCTGGAATATGAAGTGCAGTTTTTCGCACTAGTACAAAAAGGGCCTAATGGAACTGGAAAAGGTTCAGAGACCAGATATGGTTCAAATTAATGAAACATGTTTTTTTTAAAAAAAAAAAAGGGTTTTCTGGAGATATGATTTTGTGGGGAAATGTTTTTACCATTTACAAATATGTTCTAGGTCAATGCAAAAACATTTCTGAGGATTTCTTTCTAAATCAAAATTGAAATAACGAAGCTATCATCTTAAACATCAAGAATATTTATTTACAGTTAGAGCAGTTAACTTGTGTAATATACTGCCATCTGATGTTATTTTGGTGGATTCCATCAGTATGTTCTCAAACAATGAATTATATACAGGGCTATAACACTTGAAAGTAGCTTAGGTCATGCGTTTCTTATAAAGAAGGAATTTGTTTCAAATTGAGGTGAAATTTGAACCATGTTTATTACTATAAATACACCTTTGCTGTTCAAAGAGTATGTTATATGTACATGGTGTTTCAAAAACTGACAATATTAAATAATAGAGGAACACTGTTATGGTTAATTAGTTAATGCCAATGCTCTACTACTGTTTAATGCAAATGTTTGCTTTCCTTTGTATTTTATCGTCTGGGACACAATTTCTCTTTTTTTATATTTTTCCTTTTGTTATTTGATTTCCATGGTTGTAGAGTTGTTGTTTTTTTCTTCTTCTTTTCTTTCTGGCACATAAAAGACACAGCCGTGTTGAATGACGTAAATGGTAGATGATTCTAAAATTGTTCCGGGAGAACATTCTGCTCAATAACAATATAATGATATCTTTTGTACCCAACCACAGCATTTTAATTATTATTTTGCAGTTTGCTCAGAGCAATTGGCAGTCTGGTGCAGTAGTTAAATAAGGGTAAACTGAGATTTCAGATATACTGCAATTCCTTCCAAGGCATTTCAGCAACTCCGAAATATATATTTGCAAGTCAGACTATCTATTTTGAAATCACCCACAATGAGGCCGATTGGATTAAAAAAGACCATGCACATTCAGATTGTTTTGAAGATTACGTTTTTAATTTTGGAAACAAAAACATAATGGTACCAAACTATGCCATAGTTCTAGCCCATCTATGCACAGTATGTATGATCTTATTTAATCTACCAGTATGGGTCGCCATTTCATTGTAACAGATTCACTGGACGAATGAGAAGAACTTAGTTAAAGCATTTGTTTATAAACTGTGCGGCTTGTTGGTTAGATCCAATTTTAACCATAATGTTTGTTTTTCTGTTTACAGCAGTTCTATTTGCTTTCTGCTTTCCAAAATCTTGCCTACTGCTCTACTTTTACCCCATTTATTTACATGAGACTGATTCAGGAATGTAATTAGAAACTACTCGGCCCTGATACAAAATTGCCCTTGAGACCTTGTGCCCAGGGCAGGCACCAACACTAATCATGGTGAACATTTATTAAAGAATTTTATAAGCAACACTTTTTTTTTATTTTTTTTATAAAATCTTTATTTTTCATTTTCTTTTATTTTTTTTATACTTTGCTTGCCATTGAAACTACCACTAATGCAGCAGGTGGGCCCAGTAATTTTAAGGCATACCAATGGTGCTGGAGAAAATCATACCAGCTAAACATGTTGTTATAATGTCAGAATTGCCCTGCAATGTACCGTTAAGTAGAAAATCAACATTAAATAGAGAAAATAACAATTTGTTTAAACTCATAATGTGTCATATATTTCCAGCATGCTTTGTAAATACATTTTCATATAATTTTACAGGTTGCTGCAGCTAAAGGAAATATTTATCTCAAAATATGGAAGTGTGCCTTCATTTTATGCTCGTGCACCAGGAAGAGTCAACTTAATAGGTAAAAACATATAATTTTCTTACCTTTTAAAGGCTCACCATTCTGCCATTTTGTGACTTGTACCCTAAGAATACATCCCTCTCAAACATACTTTCTGTCATACTAGCTACTGTTTTTTTTTTTTTGCTATTAAATAGAATAGTTTTTTTGACTACTCCTACTTTACATTCCATGATGGGCAGCCATTTGAGGCACACAGATTACTTTTTTCTGCTACCCTGCAGAATATATAATTTATGTGTTGAGTGGGTTATGGATTAATTAATCACAGTAGTTCATGTGGGATTGTCCCCTTGATTAATAAATCGTTTCCTTTTGCATTCTATATTGTACAAGGGAGCATGAAAACATTATAGGGTTGACAAAATATGCGCTGATATTAGGCCTCGGTATGGTGACTCCGAAGTCCAGAGTGATTTGGGTCACATCAGGAACAGAATTACAAGCTACCAAGATAGCCCTGATGTGCCTCAGAGACTTCACAAATCATAGCTGATGGCACACCGATGAAACGCACCAAACCAAAGTAGTAGCCTCAAATACCCCATTATACTCTATGGGGTAATTGGCCAAGGTTCATGTTTTAAAATAATGGTGCAATCAACTGAAACCCAATCACTGTCTAGGAATGTCTTCATAAATAATATCCAGACCACCATATCCAGAACACCACAGCAGGGGTGGACAGTGGTGGCAGGAGGGGGGGGGGGGGGCAAGGTCTTAAAGGTACCAGCAGAATTTCTCAGAGGAGCAGAATATGGCATTGGTGCACAAACTGTACAACTGGGTGATCGGGGCAGCAGCAAAGAGGACAAGCTAGAGGGTGAAGAACAAACTCTGCCAATTGATTGTGGATGTCGTTAACACATTTGGTGGGAATAACCTGTCCGAGGAGGTGGTGAAGAAAAAGTAAGTGCAATTAAAATACTCACACACCATGGGCAGCATGTTAAATCACACTAAACTCACAGCTGTACTTCATGTAACATATATATTAGCTGTGTCATGGATACCTAGGAATGTACACTTGTGAAGAATGCTGCATGTGGGTGCACATGTTTAAATGGCTGCCATACATGGAGAAGATGCAAGAGTGTGTGTAGACCTGTTGTGCAGAGCAAGCTATCTGAGATGGGGTAGGTATGCAGCACATTACAGCAATTAACGTCTATAAATGAATGCTTCAAGTAAGGCCATGGGAGTTTCAGTTCATATCTATGTCTGTGTATCAGTTGAACTGTACATCTGTGGTAACACATGTATATAGCTGTGTATACATGTGTATATGTACATCAGTATGTGCATGCACAGATAGACAGATGTATGTGTGTGAATGGGATGACACACACAGACGATTAATAATAGTGTATCACTATTATATTTCAGGTATTCTGATATCAAGCAGCAGGTGAAGAGGAAGCTTCCAAGACAGCCACTGCTGCCAGAACCACTGAGGTGGCTGACCTGCTAGATTTCGAGGCGGAACGACTGCAGGTCATGGAGCCAGTTACTGGGGTTGTGGGGACGGTTGACTCAGACTTGGTCATAAGTATAGAACATCCATTGATAGGTTACTAAAATTGATCTGTATTAACACTGTTCTCTCACTTTACTCATAGGATCTGATGCTGTGCCCCCTCATAGAAACATAGAATGTGTCGGCAGATAAGAACCATTCGGTCCATCTAGTCTGCCCAATTTTTCTGAATACTTTTATTAGTCCCCCTCATCCTCCAGCATCATCTGGTGATGAGGCCCCATTGTCTGCACAGGATACACAAGTTCTGCCACCTCCTCCTTGAACTTCACCAGGTCAGACAGCTCAATTGGCCTTGCTGTCTGCAACCGTTTCACCCGTCTATAGTAAGTCAAACATACCAGTAAACATGCATTTATGTGCATGTGACCTGTAGTAGAAACGTGTGCAACAGATAGGGCTTCATTCATGAAAGAGAGATTTGCATGGAATTGTGAATAGAGATCCCAAGTTATGACCAAAATATGTGACTTGAAACATTCTCAATATTAGCAGCTATTCAGAATGATTACAGCTCTGCTACTATAGCCTTAACTTGGGCATTCAAGTCTCCATTACATTCAGTTCACTCTTTCATGAATGAAGCCAAGTGAAAATGTTGATGTGAGATGTAACTGTGTGCACTCAACAATAACAATGTATTCTTCTTTATCTTCAGCAAACCTGTCTTCACCACCTCACATACTGGGTTTCTCCCACTAACTGCCGGCTCCTTATGTGCAGGCCCAGTGATCCACCACCCAAGGTGGAAAAACGTGCACCACATCATTCATGTCTGATGCATATGTAGTTGGCTTCCTCTGGCGTGCAATCTATGTGAATACTAATGTTCCTCCATATACAGTTGTGTACATCTATGTAATTGCGTGCTAAAGTAATAGAAATGTTTTAGCCCTCATAGTTTCAATCACAGGATTCATGTGCAATGAGTTCAGCATGGGCTTGTGTTATGTAACTGCTAACTGAGAGAGAAAGTTAGATTGTTTTGAGGTGTTTATTAGTCAGTGTATCATAGGTCAGGATTCAGATAACAATGCATTTTCACTGTAATAGACTGTTCTGCCTTCATTGTGTATTGCTATGTCCTACACATCTTCCTCTTGTCCTGCAGCTACATCTGTGGTGACTCTATCTTGCCCCTGGGGGCAGTGTATCCCATCAGTCAACATCAGCCGAGCACATGAGGAGCCCCTCCACAATCTGCTGAAAGTCATCCAATGACGTCATTCAATGCTACTGCCTGTGGTCTGGCTGTTGGAGCTTATCATGATATCTGCAACATTTAAAAGCAGCTGAACATAATGGTGGGCAACAAAGATCGGTTCCATGCCGAGTTGATGGAGAAGCATAATGAGTTGCATAATCAATTAGGTGAGCTAGTTAAGGAGCAGGCACAGATGAGTTTGATATGCCAACAGGAGTGTGAGGCTAGAGCTGAACACTGCAGTTGTATTTTGCAGTGTAAGGACACTAAATTGGAATGGCAGCATGCTTGCTTCATGCGTACCTCTGCTCCTGCGGCAATACCCACACCTAGCATCCCTCCATCGGCACAGGTGGTTGGAAGCCAGTATGGTAAGGATGACGATGATACCGACATGACTGGATCGTTGCTCAGTATATCATCCTCCTCATCATCAGATGATGATGAATAAATCAAAACTGTAGCATATTGTTAGTAGTTATAGAACCCTTGGTTACTTTCCATTCTTGTTACCCGGTTTTACTTCTCTACTGACAATCTGTGCATCCTCTCTCACTTCCCCCTCCCTGCCCTGTGCTTGTTTTATTATAATTATAATTATTTATAAAAAAATTCAAAGGAATTTAATTTGAAATAAAAAAATATATCTTATAAGTTATCATGTCTGTGTTGTTATTTATGGATATCCATACCACAGTTCATGTTACCCTTTTATTTCCACAGTGTTGTTTCATTCTACATGGGTACACTTTCCATTTCATTGTGGTGCCACATAGGTGCTGCATATATATTTTTCTGCATAACACTTTTTTTATGTGTTTTTTTTTTTACATCCGCATTGTTCTATATGTGTACAAATATCATAATGCTGGCTATTTGTACAACAAATGATATTAGGTCATGTATGTCGACATGCCCATGTGAAAAAAATAAGTTTAAAATGTTTTATAGTAGAATTATGGAGGAAATTAAGGATTCATTCATAATCTCATAAGCCAGATTATTTTCCATTTACATGGACCCTAGAGGGTTTTACTTACTTGGGAAGACATATTACACCAAAGATTAGAGATTTAATGACAAAAAACTTTGACCGGTTAAATGAAATGAGTAATAAGTGAATAAAGGATTCGAAAAATGTTGGTACCTCCTGGCTTGGGGAAATAAATGTCATTAAATTATACATTCTGTCCAAATGATCCTACGTTTTTGGAATGATTCCCCTGCCATTAAAGGCTAGCCAAAACCAGTCCATAAATTATTTTTGACTTTTATATGTGGGGTCAGTAAAAACCTAGGATTTCAACACGGCATATTATGAAAAAGGCTGATAGGGGGGTCCTGGCAGTAACACATATTATTAGAAATTATGAGGCGAATAGAATCTACCATCTGCGGAGATGGCAGGACCCAACACCAAAAATTAACCATGATATAAAATCGAATTGGCTTTGCTGGCCATGAGGGATCTGTCATTTACCCTACGAATTAACACTTTTTATAAACAATAGAGATCCCTTATATAAGAGACCTTTATGGGGGATGGTTGTAATATACTAGGGGAAAAAAGTTAGATAAAATATCTCCAAATAGTCCCAACACTATTAAATATAACATACTTTAAATGTAGAGAACTGGACTAAAGTAGGATCTTCTTCGATAGCTGATTCCCACAGCTACAGTTGAGGCTTGATTTACCAACAAAGGATATATTTACTTATCTAAGGATAAAAAGTTGACTTGACAACAATGATTTAATAGTTAAAAAAAAAAAAAAAACAACTATTTAATAATGGATCATGACCGTAAATCTGTATCTAACTGCTATGACGTGTTGAGACTAGAAGACGATGATATCAAACCTAGATCTTGGAAGAATTTGGAAAAAAAAATGGGGATAGATATATAGTTGGAACAGTTTTAGTGTTCAATTAATGAAATAAAAAAATCGGTTTATTGTCTAAATCTAATTGAACTTCACTGTAAGATTCTACATCAATTGCAAATGGCACCCAAAATTATGAACAAAATCAATCCAGCTCATTTCAGTCAACAATAGAGATCCCTTATATAAGAGACCTTTATGGGGGATGGTTGTAATATACTAGGGGGAAAAATTTAGATAAAATATCTCCAAATAGTCCCAACACTATTAAATATAACATACTTTAAATGTAGAGAACTGGACTAAAGTAGGATCTTCTTCGATAGCTGATTCCCACAGCTACAGTTGAGGCTTGATTTACCAACAAAGGATATATTTACTTATCTAAGGATAAGCTCATTTCAGTCTGTGTTGGAGATGTAATAAGAAGGTGGGAACCTCAAGACACACATGGTGGGAATGTGCCCTCATAAACCCATTATGGGCAAAGGCTCTAACAGAGATTCGGACTCTACCGGGAGAAGATATCAGGGACCATTTTAATATATCAAAATTCCATTTCCAGAAAAGATATTTAGTAATCCAATTGATGATGGCTATCAAAGCTGCAATCTCAAGATACTGGTTGAAACACGAGATCTCTACTTGGAAATATATCCAGAACCAGCTTTCATTATAGTATGGAACGTGGGATTTCCTTTTATCTTGGGAATAACATCTTTTTTCAGAAATGTTGGTCCCCATGGTTGGACTCACTATTAAATGACGAACTACTGAGTACACTTACTCGAACAGGTCAAGTGCAATAACCATTGGGATATGGGGGATATGAGGATTGTCCTGGCTATTACATCTAATCTTGGACATTATAAATCATTCCAGTCTACAGCCATGTCACAGTATGTACATTTGTATTTATGTTTTTGTCTGTCCATTCCTAATCATTATTATTACCAGATGCTCAGTAACAGTATTATATATATTTGTTGAATTGTTCTGTTAAAAGAAAAAAATCTTTCAATAAATACTAAAAAGGAAAAAAGGGGGGGGGGGGGAGTAAGGTAAAAGAAAAAAATGGATTATTTCATTAAGCATTTGTGTCTTAAAAAAAATGTTTTCTAGTGTATTTTACAGGGCATTTTAATGTGTGTATCAAAACACTGGCTGATCTGACAAAAACCTCTAGATGTTTCGTAAGGCTCCTTTTGCTTGTTTGAAACACTTTAAAATGTTGCTTTTTTCCCTCCCACACTCCAGCTAAATGCTGAGAGCTGAATTGGAAGGTCAGTAGAAGCCGCAAACCTGATACTTTTAACAATATAGTTAAAATACAGGTATTGAAATTTTTACAAATGTATACATGTATATAAATATTCAATTTAATATGCTGGGGGGAAAAACAAGGTAATATTCAAGTTGGAGAAGTCCTGTAAGCAAACATTGGTGAGCACTGGGTTAATGTAATAGGGGGAGCAATGGATAAAGAGTGATTCTAAAAGTAGAACAATTGTCAGGAAAACGCCATAGGCTTTCATAGCAATTAGTTCACATTTCGAAGCCTTTCTCAGATACTCTTTATATATAACAATAAGGTACTGCCCTGATTCCTGTCTATATGTTATGCAGGCTATTTTACTTATGTGAGCAGACACTGTCTGTCCCAATGGTGCAGTTCCTTTATATTCTAGAGTGTTCAGAGCCCTAGATTATAAAAGGAGTGAATCTAGAGTGTTCTGTGGGATAGAACATTAGAGAACTGAGTGCACTTAAATCTTAGGGAGTATAATTTGGCTGCCCTCCCGCGCTTCACAATAGACTGGATCTTAGAAAATAAGAAATATACCAATCCAAATCTTGGTCAAAGTTTTACATACCCCAGTAGATTTGCCAAGAGAGGTCAAACACAATATGGTGCTATTTGGTCCAATCCGAGCCTGGCAACTAATATGACTTCAGCATCACTTACATAAATCCCTATACTTACCATTCCTTAATAACCCAAATTTCCAAAATGGAAAAGCAGAATATCCCTACACTCAGTGGGCCAGTACAGGAATTACATCCATAAGACCATGTTTAAACAAGTCCTAACATAAATTACTTACAATAGATAATATCCGGAGCAAATTCCCCTACATTACTATTACACCCATTGATTATCTGCAGATACAGAATTATATAAACCATCAGTTGTGGCACGCGGCCAGGTTCAGCTCTCACTGCTTGTCTGCTCTGTCTAGAGCAGTCATCAGTGGTTAAAAGACGGGCGCTGCCGGACATCTGCTTCTTCAGATAATCTGTAGAAGCATGCAAGTCAGAAGGCAATTAACTTTGATTTCCGACTTGAGCGCTTCTTCACATAGCTTGCATGTGTCAGATTATTGGGAGAAGAAGCAGATGACCGGCGGCACACGTCTTTTACCAATGATGACTGCTCTGGACAGAGCAGTGAGAAGTGAACCTGGCTGTGTGTGTATGAGTGTGTCTGTGTGTGTTAGAGTGTATGTGTGTGTGAGTATGAGTATAAGTGTGTATGTGAGTATAAGTGTATATGTGAGTATGAGTATAAGTGTGTATGTGAGTATGAGTACAACTGTGTGTTTGTGAGTATGAGTACAACTGTGTGTTTGTGAGTATGAGTACAACTGTGTGTATGTGAGTATGAGTACAACTGTGTGTATGTGAGTATGAGTACAACTGTGTGTATGTGAGTATGAGTACAACTGTGTGTATGTGAGTATGAGTACAACTGTGTGTATGTGAATATGAGTACAACTGTGTGTATGTGAGTATGAGTATAAGTATGTGTGAATATGAGTATATATATATATATATATTATCACTTTATACATTATAATCAGATGCCATTTGCAAACTACTCCTACCATAAGTATTTTTTTTTTTTCTTTATCAAACACTCAGACTCTGCCACACATTTCAATTATAAATTGTATGCTCGATTTACGTGTGTTGCGGATCATCCTTGTGTCCTTATCCAAAATCTATAATCATTTGTTATATATTATATAAATCAAAACAGAAGAAACAACATTAGTACCAGATCCGGAGCTGAGAGTATAAATTATCACGTATGTATTCAGATTTAAAGAGAAGTGCAACAATTACACATATTTAGCGCATTCATATATACCAAACAGAAAAAAAGAAAAGAAAAGAGAAAAAGAAACAAACAAAAAAAGAAAAAGAAAAAAAAGAAAAAAAAAAAAAAAGGAGAGAGAAGAAAACAGACATGTCGCCCAGGGAGGGTGCTGGTCCGGACCCAGGACCGGGGTGAGCAACTGGTCTAAAGTCCACAGCGAGAGTAGAGGATAGTGACATTCACGGTTATTAACTCTCAGGGTTAGCTTTAAGATACTGAATCCAGGGGGCCCATATATCAAGAAACTTGGGAGAGGTTCTCCCAACAGGGTTAATCAAGGCCTCTGCATCCATTTGTAGATTGATTTGCGATTTTATAACTTCCCAAGAGGGGACTTCTGGCGATCTCCAACATCTCGCGAGTGAGAGCTTGCAGGCTAAGAAACTGTGGATCGCCAGAGATCTGTTTGATTGTTTCAGGGAGTTTAAGTCCAGGTGGAGGAGAAAGGCCTGAGGGGTCAAAATATACTGGGATTGCATTATAGCGCTCAGAGTGTCGGAAATCCTATCCCTAAGGGGTCTGAGAGAACTGCATCCCCACCACACATGGGAGTGTGTCCCCCCGCGGCCCCGCATCGCCAACACAGATTAGAATTGGCTGGATGAATTTTGGAAAGCCTCTGGGGGACCCAATACCAGCGCAGAGCTACTTTAAAAAATAGCTCGATTAGATTCAGACCACCAACTGCCCTCTTCGTAGCCGAAACAACATGGGACCACTGATCGGTAGGGAATCGGATATTTAACTCTGCCTCCCACGCATTGAGAGCATTAGGTCTAATGCAGTCTGATACTGTGTCTACCAAGGCGAGAAGTTTAGAAATATTCTTACATTTATTCAGTGATTCAATAAAAACTTCTAGATCCGTTGGGTCAGACAGGTCCCTGTTAGCCATATATGACTTTATCCTATAATAATTCAGGAATTCATGGTCGGGTAGTGTATATTTCTTTTTCAGGTCCTCAAAGGAGAGTATGTAGGGTCCTTGGAAAATATCACCCATCTTAACAATGCCCCTACTTGACCATCCAGTCAGGTTAAGATTCTCCACAACCTGAGAAAGAAATGTAAACGGCGCCCGAAGGGTCATGCCATGAGGTTTTGAGAATTTATGTTTGAATTTAATCATTGCTTTAATTATCTCTTTTATGATTGGATTAGGAAAGGATCTTTTTTTCAAGGAAACCTCATCCAACCAATAAAAGTACATAGGATTTTGTCCATTCAGGTCGCCGGTCTCGATTTGAAATCAAATTGTGGAGGATGTGTTGGCATGCCGCCAGGCCAAAAAATGGGAGAACATACAAGCATCGGCTAATTTAAATAGGTCTGGAAAACCCAGGCCACCTCTTTTACTATTCTGTTGTAATATTGCCTTTGCGATTCTTGGGGTCCTTGATTCCCAAACAAATGATGAGAACAACAGGCCCAGTTGTTTCAGATATAGGTTAGGGGCACGCATTGGAATTCGTTCGCATTACGTATAGTATTTTCGGAAGGACATATGTTTTTAAAATTTGCAGGCGGCCCAGCCAGGACATCTCCAGGCCTCTCCAGCGAAAAAGTAAATCTCTAATTTGTTGAGTGAGGCCTTCATAGTTAAATAGTAGCGTTTGCCTTAAATCTTGTTTAATTTTTATCCCTAGATAATTTAGGACAGTGTTATGCCAATCAATGTGAACAGTTTTGTATAACTGTGCTATTTGAAAAGGAGAAAATGCCAAAGTTTGGGTTTTGGAAATGTTAATTTTATAATTAGAGTAGGTACTAAACTGATTAATTACAGTAATAAGACCGGAAACTGATGTCTCAGGGGAGGTCAGAGAGAGGACAACGTCGTCGGCATATAAAGCTATCTTATAATCCGCCTTGTTCATTTCTATCCCCTTAATCACAGGAGACTGTCTAATTAGGGCCGCCAGGGGTTCCATACTCAGCGCATATAAGAGGGGGGCCAATAGCAAGCCCTGTCTGGTCCCATTACTGATCCGAAAATAATCTGAATTCAGGAAGGGACCGGTGATCTTGGCCCTAGGGGTGGAATAGAGGGCCATAGTATAGGTTTTGAACAGGCCCGTAATACCAAAGGCCTCCAGGGAATGCGCCAAGAAGGGCCAACTGACGCGGTCGAAAGCCTTTTCGGCGTCAAGAGCCTCAAAGACTGATGGAATTTTGCATGTTTTGACCCTATGGATTAAATTAAGAATGCGTCTTACATTGTCCGCGCCTGACCTTCCCGTGATGAATCCGGTCTGATCCAGGTGGATGAGATCCGAAATAACACGGTTCAGTCTCTCAGCAAGAATCTTTGAGAAGATTTTGATATCCAAGTTTATCAGGGAAATGGGTCTATAGTTGGAAATAGCCGTAGGGGCCTTGCCCTCTTTAAGGATTGGAGAGATTGAGGCCTCTAACATTTCAGAGATAAATCCACTACGTGTTGCAGCTTCGGCATAAACTCACGTTAAAAGAGGAGAAACAATTGGCTGTAAGATGTGGTAGAAGCTTACCGGGAAACCATCAGGGCCCGGGGCTTTCCCTTTTTTAATGGTATCTAATATTGTTTTTACTTCGGCTTCCGTTATAGGTTGTGTTATAGTTTGTAATTTTTCGGGAGAAAGTTTCGGGAGAGAAAGACTATCTAAAAAAGTCCGTATTTCTAGGTCCGATCTTATGGGAGTTGGTAAGTTATACAATTTGCTGTAATACGCTGCAAAGGCCTTGCTAATGTGAGATGGAGATAAACAAGTTTTGCCTTCATAGATGATTTTATTAATCCTAGCCTGCTGATTTTTAAATTTTAATTTCCTTGTCAGAGTCTTACTAGGCCTGGCATTGGAATAGTACCAAGTTTGCTTTAGTCTAGCCATCGCTTTTTTGGTCTTCTGTTCCAATGCCTTTGTGACAGAGAGTTGTATCTCACTAATTTCATCGGCAATATTTTGGGTGGGAGACAATTTATTAATATTTTGTTTTTTGGCTAAGAGAA
Source organism: Pelodytes ibericus (assembly GCA_036172795.1). NCBI lineage: Eukaryota > Metazoa > Chordata > Amphibia > Anura > Pelodytidae > Pelodytes > Pelodytes ibericus. Next base: position 165,265,323 of record CM069858.1, read on the forward strand.
TGTATTGGTCTGCGAGAGGTTTTCCAAAGGCTTTCTTCACATTTTAATCAAAATTCCTCTGAGAAAACACTTAAAGGCACACCAGAGCATCTGGTCTGAGACCAGTCTGTTGTCGTTTAACTCAAGAAATTTTATTGCTTCCGTGCATAAATCTGCCCTGTTCTTCTCTAGGTTTAGGATGTTTTCGTTCAGTCTCCAATTTGACCTGGCGGCATATCCTGGATTGTCTTTAAGTGTCAAGAACAGCGGACCGTGATCTGACCACACTATACTATCAATATCACTTCTAATTATATTGTGAAGATGAGGTGCCCTAGTAAAAAAATAATCGATTCGTGAATACGAATTATGAGGGTTAGAAAAAAAGGTATAATCTTTCCCTTGTGGATTGTGGAGCCGCCAAATATCAAAGAGCTGATTCTTTAGAATAAAGCTGGTAAACGCCTGGGAGGCAGATCTAATCCCTGGGTCAATACTACGGCCGTGGGGCAAACTCTTATCCCATTTTGGATCAAGGACACAGTTCATATCCCCCCCAAGGACCAGGACTCCTTTTTCTATACGATCCAATCTCACCATCAAGTTATCTAAGAATCTAATGGCCCCAGTTGAGGGAGCGTAAATATTGACCAGGGTATAGGTTATATCATTGAGCTGGCAAACAAGAATACAATAACGAGCACTCGGATCGGATTCGAAATGGATTAGATGGAATTTAATAGCTGTGGAAATTATAATTACAACTCCCCTTTTTTTTATCAGGTAAAGATGATTCAAATACAATAGGGTATTTACGAAAATTCCATAGTTTTGAGGGCGATTGCTTCCAATGTTATTCCTGAACAAAACATACGTCTATCTTTTTGTGAATTAACAAGTTGTAAAGGTTGGCGCGTTTTTGTGGGGAGTTAAGGCCCTGAGAGTTTATTGACACAAAATTAACCGGCATCAATCAATTTTGTGACGAGATCGCGTGTGGAGACCAGTACTCCCCCGACCCTGGACACGGGGCGGCACCCTAGAGAACGAGGCAAAGTAAAAAAAACAAAGAGAAAGAAGAAAGGAAAGAAAGGAAAGAAAACATTCAGACAGTGTTCAGTAATAAGACAGAGCTCTACTGAACCCAAAAGCCCTACTTCCATTGTAGGGGACAAACAAGTGACTGAAGGTCAGTGAGAGGACAATGAGAACGAAAGTAGCGGGAATTAGTATTATAGATAATTCTGAAACAATAACTGGAGGGGAGGAGAAAGGGAAAAAAAAAAAAAAGGGGGGGAGCAGTGTCAAATATTACATAAAACGATTCATTGAAGACCAATTCGTGCATATTTCACGTAAGTGATTAATACGTAAGTGTTATACTTTGGAAAAAAAGAGAAAAGACACGAAGTGGGAAATAAATTTCCAACCATTATAAATACAGATTAATGCAAGCTAATTCGGTTCAAAAAGAGAGAGAAAGAGCAAAACAGAACAGATCAAAACAAAACAGCAGAAAGGGAAAAGAAAAAAAAGGGAAAAGGAGGGGAAGAAAAGGGGGAAATTAGTATAAAGTAATTCCAAAGTCTTTTCGACGTAATACTTACAGAGCGGACTATGACATGGAAATATCAAGCAAATTGGATGCATAGCCTCCTGTGCTACGTTATAAAGCAGTATCAAATATTACGTGAAACAGTACATTAAAAACCTAATTCGTGCTTATTTTACCTAAGTGATTAATACGTAAAGTGTTATACTTTTGAGAGAGGAAGACAAGACAAGAAGTGAGTAGTAAATTTCTAAACATTAGAATACAGATTAGTGCGAACTAATTCAGTACAAAAGGAGAGAATTCTTTCCCCTCCCCGCCCTTTCTTAGGGTAATTCAAATATCGTATCCCTATAGTGCTCATGAAACAAAATATAGTGTGAAAATGTCAAAACTTATAAAATACATAACGTACTGTACCAAGTTATAAAAGTGATGTATCAATTATTATGTAGGACAGTTCAAGCAGAAGCAAATTCGTGCTTAATACAAGTGCTGTACTTAAAAAAAAAAAAATAAAAAAATAAAAAGGCGAGCTAACAGTGAGAAGTAGGTTTCTAATCATTAATAGTACAAGCTAGTGCTAATAAATACGGTCAAAAAAAAAAAAAAAACACTCCCCTGTAAAGAATAAATCAGCATAGCTGCCTAGATCCTAAGATAGATAGGTATTCATGGCAGGGCCCATGTTTGCAGAAGGTCATTAAGCTGATTCGGTGAATTGATAATATAGTTCTTTCCCTGATAATAAATTATGAGCTTGGTGGGAAAACCCCATTTGTATGGTATTCCCCTATCTCGGAGTCGTTTAGTAAACATCTGAAATTCTTTTCTCTGAAGCCTTGTTGACTGAGATATATCTGCAAACAGTAAAATTGAAGAGAATTTTGGATCAGTTATTGAGTTTTGTCTAGTGTAGTTAATCAGGAGGTCTTTTAATCTAGCGTTGTGGAAACACACTATTACATCCCTCGGGAGCTCCTCAGAGAGACTTAATGGCCTTGGGAGTCGGTGGATTCGCTCAAAGGGAAGCGTTCCCACCATGACTGGATCTAAAATAGACTTCAGAAAATCAACTAAGTAGTCTTCCAGCTCTGTGTTTTTTAAGGTTTCGGGGATACCCCTGAATTTGAGGTTCCTCCGGCGGGAACGGTCCTCGAGATCTATTACTTTGTTTTTTAGAGCTAGATTATCTGCTTTCAGTACATCAATATGTTTCTCCATTCCTTTCATATCTAATCGCAGGGAGTCAAATTGAGAGGGTAGATTCATCAAGGACTCATGGAGATGGGCAATTTCGGTCTTAATATCAGATGAGTTTAACTCTGAATCCGATTTGATTTTAAGATATAATTTATCCAAAGCAGCGTTAAGTGAGGATTGGGATAGCACCATAGAGGGTTCAAGTAGGGTCTCCTCAGTAGTATCGTCCAACAGTGAATTGTTAGATAAATTGGATACAGCTTGTACTGATTTAGGTGAATAGAAAGATTTAATCCCTTTGGCTTTACTATGTTTATCCTTCTCATGGTCCCTCTCCCTTTCCCTCTCTTTATTCTTGGGCGGCATTATGTAGACTGGAGTATATTAAAGGAACGGTTGTTACTGAAAAGTTAGTCTGAAACAATAGACAGGTATGTAGCCGAGACAATAGCAACTCTCTGCAAAGAGGATTCCTCTGGGTTTCCTGTAATGCCTGGTGCTTATATCTTCAGTCAGCCCTTAAGCCTGTAAATAGCAGTCTGTACGGTTTCCCGCCAGGGAGCAAGTTTTAATTGAAATTGCAGTAGGATTTTTCAACTTTGGTCAATGATGATGGTTGGTGGTTTATGGGACGGGCGGTATATGTGAGCACGAAAAACACCGCACAGCTATCCTATATAACCCAGAAGTATACAATAGTGTATCAACACTCAAATTTGTGTGTATCGATTTATATGAGTTCCACAGGAGGAGAAGCTCTTAGTTATAATTCATAAGGGTTGGACAGCTTTCAGCTGCTTGCTGAGTCGTGAAGCTGCTGACACACTGTGTAGGTGTGCAGAAGCGACCCCTAAAAAGGGAGGCTAATAAGTTCCAAACTTATAAACAAGTTCACAGTATACGTTAAGAGCCCTTATATACCCACCAGATCCACCGCAAAGTTATTAGACACAGTCCTGAAATGTAATGATGATAATTATTCGTTCAGATGAGCCCTGCGGTCAAGTGGGAGGAATTATATTACCTCCACTATTTTGTGAAGTTATGCACGAAAAATGCCTTTGCAAATTCCAATAGTATGGGGATTGAACCGTCAGTAATAGACCAGAATACGTAACTTGTATATAGAAAGGGGTTAACCACACCAGGGGTCAAAGCCCCAATCAACATCCACAGGAATCCATATACAGTGGCAGGATAAGATCTGATAAGTGGGAATTCAAAAAAAAAAAGCGTTACTTATCTGCGGAGTTTAGGTACTCCTGCAATAACGCGTCCCGTAGAAGCTGAGCGCCCAGAGCCTTGAGCCACCGTTATATTAGAACCATCAGGGGTCTAAGCTGAAATCCTCAGAGGACGCCTCCACGCTATCGAAGCGCCAGACCTGGAGAGTGGAAGGTTTGTAGCCCGGGCGGCAGAATCAGATCCAGCTCAGTCGCGTCCTCGCCATCACTCCGTCCTCAGCCTCTCACGCCTTCCGGTCACGCCTCACACGTAACGCAGCGTCATCACCATAAGTATTTTCTATTATGTAAATATCACGATATTGTATTAATCCAAACAAGCACAACATTTCATACCTTCTTAGGGCAATATAAGACCTAAGCCTTGAAATTCACTCATATTCAACATCATTATGTACACATTTGAGCTGACCATCCACACAGAAATTGTACACAGCTTTATTTTTTTTTAATGTTTTAATATTTAATATGATATTATTAGTTATTTATAAGACTAACAAAATATAAATGTCATATCATTGCAAATGATAGGAGAGGTTCAATTTTCATTCCATCTACCATTTCCTTGGCAATTGACTAAAGCTCCTGCCGTCGACAGATGAGCAATGTTGTTGTATGCTATTAAAGATGCTCCTCTAGAGAAGTTCTTCCAGGGGCAATGCCACTCCAAAGAAAATGTTTTCTATCGATCTCGTCTATTTTATTTATCCCTGAAAGATCTTCTCACTATATATCCTGGAAAATAATACATGTTGATTATTAAGTTGGTTATTATAAAATATTGTGATTTTATACATTATTGTGACACATTATTATGGATGTAGAAAATATAAGATCATCTGTAATCTATAAAATTACATTAGCACTTATTTGAAGCATTGAAAAACATTGACATGTTCCTTTTGTTTCCAAAATTTTCATTATAGGAGAGCATATTGACTACTGTGGGTATGCTGTTCTTCCAATGGCTATTGAACAGGACATTGTGGCAGCTGTTCAATCTACTAACTCTGGAATGGTGCACTTGTCTAATACAAATCCATCCTATATGTAAGTAGTTTATCTGTTCATCAATATGTAGGAACAGGAAGTATATGTGTTTGTGCTACACAATAAAATAAAGTAAATATTATTATATTTTTATATTTCTGTGATTTGATAATCATATGGTATGATATTAAAAATAAAATATTCAGTCTCAGTTTATGAATTTGAAAAAGATTTAGTCCACAAGCATCACCATGGCAGCATCTGATACTTGGTAGAATGGGGCAAGAAAAGAATCAAGGTCAATTCAGGATCTAAGATTGGGACAGAGATAAATGAAATGAGCTAGGGTCAAGAAGCAGGAAAGCACACAGACTGATAAGAAGAAGCAGTATCAGAGCAGGACACAGGAATAAAATAAGAGGGTCGACTCAATAAGCACCTATATTCGCCCACAAAATTGTGCCTCCGAAGTCCTGTTTAGGGCAAGATGTCTTATCCCTCTATAATAAATGGGGCTCCCAATATACATTGGGGGCCAGGGATAATTGCCCCCCCCCCCCATGGACCCCCCACACTATAAATAAAACCGAAACCTTTCCCCTGGGGTCTGGTTGAGCTGGGATAGGGAGGCTTCTGATTGGATGAAATCCCTACGTGGTTTTTTCTTTTTGCTGGCGATTATATTTATTAGCGTTATGTGGAACGCTACCTGGCCTGACCCCCCCCCATGTGTATATGTGTATAAAAGGGGGCTTCTAGCCCTAGCCCCAAATGTAAAAAAAAATCATTAATCATGACAACCTGTGTGGCTGGGGTTCCTGGAGGGCCAAACACCTCCCTGTGGACTTTGGACCCTCATAGGATCAAGGATGGAGCCCCAAGAGCCTGTCACTAACCAGGGCCTTTACCCTGTACACACTTTGGTAGGTACTTGAGGCACCCATTCAGTGCAGCAAGGAATTCAACACAAGGTGCCCAGACACAGCTATTCCACGTAGTGTGTGCAATGTTATTACCGTATTTGCTCGAATATAAGATGAGGTTTTTTTCATCTCTGTATCTCAAGGTGTCATGTTTTTAGTTTTTTTAAAAACATTTTATTCATTTTTCATTCAATGTGCAAGAGGTAACATATTGGCATGCCCAGCCATGACAGAGGGCGGACAGACCATATCAAAGATAACATTTATACAACAGATTAGCAAAGAATAGAAAAACATTTGACAGGTCTTGGTGCTACACAAAACATACAGAATGTCAAGATGCAGTTTATCAAAAACCTCTAGCCAGTGTAACACACAGATTTCCATAATTTAACGAAGATTAGGGGGGGGGGGGCCCATAAGGAGCGGTAGCAGATAACAAAATACCCGGTACTCCTGAGGACCGCCTTCTGAACCCGATGCCCCAGTTGTCTCCTTGGTAAGGGTAAACTAATTTTATGTGGTACATGCGGTGCGGTATGATACTCCAGTCTGTCCAGCTGTTGCTGGATGTATATGGTAGGGATAGGTAACACTGGATACCTCTGTTGCAGGTGTAGGTTCCTGTAGAACCCAGATCAGGTTCAGCCAAGATCGTCAAAGGGGATTGAGAACATTTCAAAACCGCAACTGAACTAAATTGAGCAACCGGTAAAATATACAGCCGAAAGTTATAAGTGGTCATGTCATTGCACCAAACAGGGAAATAACGAGAATCCCCCCATTGATCCAGTATTGTCTCCTTGTCACATCTTTTCCTGTCCCAGTCAATAGTTCTCTTTAACGTCCAATCTCATCCCGTACTCAGTGTGGGTCAGTATGTGGTATAGGGTTAACCCCAGCCAGAAGTTATTCCGAGTACCGTGTCGTGTATATGAATGTTTTGCGTATTTTGTCTTGGATGGATCGGTCTAATTGCTTAATATAGTTGTTCCAAGTTGTAAAAAAAAAAATTCGGTATTTTGTTCAAAGTCGCATTTAGCCATGCCATATGGAACACATGATGTAGTTTAGATTTAAATATCGTATTTTTTGCTCCATAAGCCGCACTTTTTTCCTCCTCAAAAGTGAGGGGAAATGTCTGTGCGTCTTCTGGAGCGAAGATCCCTCCTCCCCCCCATTCACCAGTAATTACCTCCTTGATGCTTGCTCTCGAGGAAACGACCGGAGAGCAAGCAAGAAGGAGATAAGTACTGGGGAATGGGGGGAGGAGGGTGGAATAAAACATGCAAAATCCTGGCATATTGTGGGGCAAAATCCTGGCATATTGAATGTCTAAATCCTTTCATATTGATTGGCTAAATCCTGGCATATTGAATGGCTAAATCCTGGCATATTAAATGGCAAAATCCTGGCATATTGAGGGGCTAAATCCTGGCATATTGAGGGGCAAAATCCTGGCATACTGAATGGCTAAATCCTGGGATATTAAATGGCTAAATCCTGGCATATTGAGGGGCTAAATCCTGGCATTTTGAGGGGCTAAATCCTGGCATATTGAATGGCTAAATAATGGCATATTGAGGGGCGAAATCCTGGCATATTGAATGGCAAAATCCTGGCATTTTGAGGGGCTAAATCCTGGCATATTGAAAGGCTTAATCCTGGAATATTTAGGGGCTACATCCTGGCATATTGAATGGCTAAATCCTGGCATATTCAGGGGCTAAATCCTGGCATATTGAATGGCTAAATCCTGGCATATTGAGTGGTTTTCTTGTTTTCCTCCTCTAAAAACTAGGTATGTCTTATGGTCAGGTGCGTCTTATGGAGCGAAACATACGATACATTAAACACTGGTGGCACTATCCAATATTGTAGAATGGTTTTTCAGAAAAAGTAATCGAGACAAGCAAGACCCTTGACTTGATTGCATTTCAAAAATCATCGCCAAAGGAGTCATTGGAATTTTTGCCAGGGAGGTACATGATTCCAGAAGTTGTGGATCACTTTGCAGGCCCAAAAACTATGGAAGAAATCCGCGTCCTCTTGACCACATTTTGGTCAAGCAGATGTTTCTCTAGCCCCCATAGTGAATAACTTTTTGGGAGAGTAATAGGCCCCATGTAGAATTTTGTAAATGCATTTTTTGATATGTGGTGTATGGTGTGAGTTTATATGTCTGTAAGGTGTGATCTGCCAAATTTTTCAGATCCAAATGGGGGATGTGAGGAACCCATCCCGATACCACCCCATCCTCCAGCGGGTATTGTGTTATTCTTCTGATACTATTATATATTGTACAGATAGAATGTTGTCTGCTACTGTTACCCTTCAAGAAGGCATCAAAGGTGCTGTCCCAGTCCTCGCTATTTAAGTGAGAAAGTATAATAGTGGCAAAACTGGTCTCCTGCATGTGTTGAAAAGTGGATATTAAAATTTTTGGGAATTTGGCTATACATTGGTCTCTAGATAATACTTTCTTTGTGTTCATGTCGATTATGTCATGAACATATTTTAGGCCTCTAGAATGCCAGGTCCTAAACTGTGGGTAGGGGAACCATTTTGGAAATCATTATAACCTACCCAGCTTGTCCAGAGCGAATGTTTCCAATTCAGACCCTGAGCGATTCTAGTTAGCTTCCATGCCTTAATGGTTGTATAAAATATTTGATTTTACTGTGGGCAGTAAGTTCAAATAGGGGTGTGTAAGAGGTTTGCTGACGTAGTTTGTGGTGTAAATTGTTCTTCCAGGGTCACATCCATAAAGGCTGGATAAGGGGATATCAAATCAATTGCGTGTCTATAAGTGGCAGTTAAATTCTTCAAGGTGCCATGTTTTATTATGTTACGTTATACCAGGGCTCGACAAACCCCAGGCGCCAGGTCGCCATGGCGACCAGGAAATGAGACCTGGCGCCTAGGTGAAGTTACCCTCACTGTCCCCTTGCCGCTGCCATCCGATTTTTTTATTTTTTATTATTTCGGAGCGCGAGGGAGTAAAGTCTGTGCGGATGGCACAGACTGCAAGCTCCGCCCCCTCGCGCAACGCGTGTCTGAGTGCCGGGTGTCGTCACGTGACATCCTGGCACTCAGCACGCCGAAGAATGAAGACATGTTGCAGCGTTAAAAAGAAACCAAGAGAAGACTGTGTGAGGTGTGTGTTTGTATATATGTAAGTATGTAAAGTAGGTGTGTGTGTGTGAGGTGTTTGTATATATGGGTATATGTAAAGTAGGTGTGTGTGTGTGAGGTGTTTGTATATATGGGTATATGTAAAGTAGGTGTGTGTGTGAGGTGTTTGGCTATATGTGTATATGTAAAGTAGGTGTGTGTGAGGTGTTTGGGTATATGTAAAGTAGGAGTGTGTGTGTGAGGTGTTTGTATATATGAGTATATGTAAAGCAGGTGTGTGTGTGAGGTGTTTGTATATATGTAAAGTAAGTGTGTGTGTGTGTATATATGTGAAGTAGGCGTGTGTGTTTATGAATTGCGTGATTGTCTGGCTCCTAAATATTTTTGCTGGCTCCTAAAATCAAATTAGATTTGTCAAGCCCTGCGTTATACTGTGTTTATTTACCTAGTTGATGTAACATTTGTGTGTATATAAGCCTGTGATGTTTCACAAATAAAGGATTTTCATTCTTGCTGTACCTAACTGCTAGTTTTTCTGTCTGCTATTTGGGTACAAAGAGCAGACTGGACCACTAAGATAAGGAGGTGATTTCCTACAACGGGCAGAGGTGCTACTGGCCTTGGGTAGGCGTTCCGTTATATAAATTTTGGGGGCTTAGGGCCATTTTCCCAGCTCAAAGCCTCCTCCTCATTATTATAATTGGGCCCAGGGACATTTTTTACTTATTTATTGGGACAGGTTTTAACTGGAGAGTTGAAATCCCCGAATTTTGTCGTATCTTACCTGAATTCGGAGTATGTTTGGATGTGATCGGTGCATATTGGGAACCTAAAATGTATGCCAAAATAAGATATAGTGAGTAGCTGCATTTGGGTGATTGGTGAAATTCAGCTAAATCCATTTCAGGATTAATTGGTTTATACTGAGTCAACCCTAAGGTGTATAGCCAACAGGCCTTTTTTATATCCTCTTAGACGATAGAAGACATCCCACTACACATGTGCCCCATGCAGGGGCGTTGCTAGGTCTCCAAAAGATCCGGGGCTGGAGCCCATGACAGTTTTGATAGAAGTGGAGTAAATAAGCTCACATGCTTAGGCGGCATACAGACTGATATATTTGGTGCCAATGAGCAATAGGTATATGTGGGTATATATCAGCGCAAAACAAATCCCGGGCACCAGGAAATTATATCTGGCGCCTGGTTATTGTTGTCCCTGCATAGTGCCCTCGCCGCTGGGATCATTTTATTTATTTATTTATCCAGCGGAGCGCGAGGGAGCATGGTGTGCACTGGCTGCACAGTTCTCCTGCTCCATCCCCACATGCACCATACTATAGTGCCTGGGCGCTGAGTTTGATCAGCGGGTCTAGAAACAACAGCAGGGCACAGACCAGGCTAGAATGAGGTATAGCAGCCAGGAGGGAGACATATTGATAGATGCACTTTTTATATCGTAAACAACAACAAAATTGCTGACTTGTGCATACGTGTATGTGACTGACAGTGTGTGTGTATGTGTGTGTGTGTGCGTATATGAATGACTGCATGTGTTACTGACTGTGTGTTTATGTGACTGACTGTGTGTGTGTGACTGACTGCATGTCTGCCTGTGACCCACTGTATGAGTGTGTGACTGACTGTATGTCTGATTGTGACTGAATGTATGTGTGTATCTGTCTGTGACTGATTGTATGTGTGTACCTGTCTGTGACTGATTGTATGTGTGTGTCCGTATGTGACTGACTGTATGTGTGTGTCTGTCTGTTACTGACTATATGTGTGTGTGTCTGTCTGTGACTGACTGTGTGTGTGACTGACTGTATGTATGCCTGTGACCAACTGTATGTGTGTGCCTGTCTGTATGTGTGTGTGTGTCTGTCTGTTACTACCTCCACAGCAATAAAACTCACAGTAATGTGCAGTGTGTGAGTGTATCACAGTCTCAACAGCAATAAAACTCACAGTAATGTGCAGTGTGTGAGTGTATCACACACACATGCTGCACATTACAGTACCACAATGCACAATAAGACTCACAGCACACAAAAAACCATTACGCGAAGTTACACTTATACACATAAATACACAGCCACAAATACACACACATACAGCCACATATACTCACACTTGCACAGTCACACATACATACACACACCCTTACACACAGACACACAATCCCACTTACACACACACACTTGTATGTGAGCAAATTCCCATGATTTCAAAATAACTGAGCATTGCATACGTTGCATACACCATTTATCAGACTTTTAGAAAAAAGTTGACCAACAAACAGTCTCATAATATGTCATAATATAGGGGATATCACACACACACACACACACACACACACACACACACACAGACACCCACCCTTACACCCCCACATAGACAAACTTACACTCACACACTCTCTTACACACACACACACACACACACACACATCCAGACAACCTTACACACAGACACCCTTATACACACAGATGGCCTTTCCCACACAGATATTCTGCCACGCAGACACGTGTGTAAACCTGCTACTCTCACACGCACATCATAAATATTTTTATTTTTTAATAAAAAGGGGTGAAAAACCTGGGGAGAATAGGCTGAGGTATGAAGGTGTGCTCCTTCTACCAACCTCATAAAAGAGAGAAATGCAGGGAATTGAGATGAGATTTCAACTGAATGGGAGAATTTTTTCCAACTTTGCTACTTTAGACTTCATTTTGAAATTCCCATCTCACTTCCCTGCACTTCTCTCTTTCATGAGCAAAGCCCATAATATAATGTGCGGCACATTCACTCATAATGTATGGGTTTAATACTATAACCAGGTACATGGGATGTTTAATGCTTCAGCCCCAGTAGCCCCCCCCTAGCGACGCCTCTGGTTACCATTAAAAATAAAATGAGGTTGTAACTGTTGCTTTGGAACATGTTTTTAATGGTTACGGTAAATGGTTAAAGGGACTGTATCAGCTAAACACTCTTTTTACTGTGCATATAGAGAATAAAAAATGACTGAAATTTATCTATACCTCGTTTTAGCAAAACTACAAGCAAATGCCTAAATTAGGAGAAAAATGTGTTTGTGGTTTCTCCTCTTTATTACATCATCTGTGGCTTGATATGCAAATTAACTGGTTTGCAACAGAAAACATCAATTTGCATATCAAGCCACAGATGATGTCATAAACAGGAGACTTCAAAGACATTTAAAATGGGACAGGGACAACCTTGTTCTTGTTACTGTTTGTCATCATGATCTTCATCCGTCAACAAACTAATGGATATTGTTAAATATCGCTTATATACATTGTAATTCTGTCCTCATCTTAAAACCAGCTTGTGTTGATACCATGACTCCATGTGACCGCATCTGACACATATATCCTTGCATACGTCTGACCTCTGTATGTATATGTTTGGAAAATATAAAACCCAATAAAAAGTTGGGGGGAAAAATAAGGTGCTTCAGTGCGTTCCTGACTTTCGTTAATTCAAGTGTCACAGATGTCGTAGGATTGGTTTTATTTACAGTTTCAATATTAAAAAGTTTAGTCTGCAATTGTTGGGATTGTTTGGCAGATTACTTTTTCAAATATGAGCTGGTACTGATCAAGTATCCATGTATCACAGTTTTGCTGGGTCACAAGGTGGCTGGGTCATCCACAGAACCATCATTCAGTTCGAAAAAATCCTTTATTTTTTGAGTGAGGAGAGAATCTCAGAATTATACAATAAGGTGTCGTTTAGTTTCCAAGACCAGAGTTTGGAGAATTCTGTAAGTGAAAGTGTCAGAGAGACATCTGCATGATCTGACCATGTAATTGTTTGGATTTCTGTGGGTTCGACTAAGGGCAAACAGGTGTGGGAAATACAAAATAGATCGATTCTTGAGTAGCTAAGATTGGGTGTGAGAAGAAGATGTAGTCTTTACAGGAGGGATGTTGTAGTCTCCAAATATCTAGTAGATTATGTGTCTTAATAAAATCATCTAGATGTTTATCAGAGGGATGGGTTGTCCCAGCAGAGAGTTTATTTGACCTGTCGAGTTCCGGAGAAGTGGTTGTGTTGATATCGCCCCCGATAATACATTTATCTGTGGGATATGCAGTTAAAAAGGAAGAAAGCTCAAGCCAGAAGGTAACGCTGGGAGTCGACGGTGTGTATATATTGAGTAAAGCTATTGTTTGTGATCCCAATTGTCCAGAGAGGAATAGATAATGTCCTTTAGGATCGGAGTGATAGTAAGCAACGTTGTATGTCCATGTTTTCCGAAGTAGAATCGCTACACCTAGTTTTTTAACAAGAAAATTTGTAGTATTGCTGTGTATGTACGGTCCCGTAGAATGGGGGGGTTTTGCGGCTGAGAAGTGAGTCTCCTATTTAAATGTCTGTTTTTCTTTTAAAAAAATGTCTGAGAAGAGTTCTTTGTTTATGCGGTGAATTTAGGCCGTGTACAATCAGGGAAAGTAGGGAAATCTGAGATGGCATAGTTCCTAAGGATGGGTGTAGGGAATCCAAAAAATGAGTGGGATCTACCCTTGGTGGGGGATACCTAGAGGGCTAGGAAGGGGAGAGATGGGTAAGAAAGTAAGAGGCAAGTTAGAAAAAGAGAAGGAACGGGAAAAAAAATTAAATAATAACAGTAATAATTGAACAAGATAAAATGATACAGAAAAGAGAATTATAACACAGTATTACTGGGCGTACTTCTGTGGCCAGTAGTTAAACAGGAGAGAGGAGATAGTGACTGGGGTAGCCGGTTGCTTGGGTACTCCCGAAGTCTCCATCCCTGGGACTTCTGGAGCAAGAGCTATGTTCTGGATGTTCAATGTCATATGAGTACACGAAAGGGTGACAGGTCTTCAAAGGTGGAATAGGATCGGGACAAACCATTGTGGGAAATAATGATCCTAAAAGGGAAACCCCATGCATAGCGAAGGCCCGCTGCTCTCAGGCTATCAGTAAGGGGTTTCCGCTGGCGTAGTTTGTAAAGTGTTATGGGTTCCAACTCATGAAAGGTTTGTACTTGGACTCCGTCATAGTACAAGGGTGAGGGTCTTGCAGCTGACATAATGGCTTCTTTCATCTGATAGTAATGGAATTGGATGATCACATCTCACGGTCGTGAGCCTGATGGGCCCGGCGCCCTAAGGGCTCTGTGTGCCCTATCCAGTTGAACATTTTCAGATGGCAGGTCAGGCAAAGCAGTGCAAAACATTTGCAGCAGCGCTTGAGGTAAGGCTTTGAGCCCGATATCTTTGCTTAATCCACTAATACACACATTATTTTGGTATGAGCGATTGCCCACGTCTTCCATGGCGCTCTCCAGGACATATACACTGTGGTGTAAGTCCACGAAATCGTTGTCCAGGTGATATGATGTAGAGAAGACATTAATCTGATCCTTTTGCTTGGCTGTTTGGGCCTGCAGTGTCTTAACATCCTCAGGGCTGAGCCAATTTCTTCACGGATGCACGATTGGAGCCTGCTGAAAATGTCCTCTAAGTCCTGTTTGGTTGAGGGGTGTTGTACTACAGGTAGGGCCGCCATTTTCTCCCCCTGCGGTAGGTCCTGGCTCTGTTTTTTGAAAATTGGGGCCACTTCCAGCGGGTCCTTCTTGATGGTGCATCTGGTATTTGAAGGTGGACCCATTTAGCAAGTGGTTCCCCGTGATAGGGATGAAAGTGCGGGTCGGGATGATAAAATTAGCTTGAGTTGGCTCCAATGCTGAGGAGCTGCTCTCTCAAGCGGCCATCACCTTACAAAGCCATGCTTCTATATATTTTTTAAATAATTTTAAAATATTTTATGGATAAATTATTATCGTTTTATTATACAAATTCTCCCATAACTATTTCTGATGTTGTGGCTCCTCTAAGCATACTGTTTCTAGCCTTGTTGGGTGTAGTTGGCCATATATATATATAAACCCTTGTACATGCTGCAGGATTGATAGGGTAAAAATCAGAACATGGTAATTGGGCGTAGACAGGTTGCCTGGGAAGCTAGTGACAGGGAATGCTGTCTCCTCACTTCTTATTTGACACCCTTTGTACAGATGAGTCCATGGAAGTTGGAGATATCTTCTCTAGCTCAGTCCTGTACTTTTGGTTGAGTAAGCAGGAGGCTAATTTCATTACTCTTGAGACTTGTATATATCATAACATGGTGTGTGCATGGGGATTGTGAGGACTCTCAACATATCATTATTTAGTATTCCTTTCACAATACTAAAATCCTATCCGTAATAGTGTAATATTAATTTCCAGTATTCAGTGTTTTCCAGACATATCCCAAAATGTCTTCAGTATCCACCATCCAGTCTTTTACTATTTTTTCACAGGTTTATTAGCTGGTACTCGTGTGCCTCTAAACAATTTACCACCCACTCAATCCCACCTCCTTCTTTATTTTGTGACCCCAAAACATTAATTCCAGATTGTAACATTTTCCATTTATTTCCACCACCACATTCAGACTCAAAATCCTACTTTATATTTTCTGTTGAGAGGATACACTTCTAGAAATAAAAACAACATGAGGCAATAAATAAATATTAATTGTACATTTATTTTAGAAATTTCACAGAATTAGTCATATTCTAGTCTCTATTTAATGGGAAAAGGGAATTTATGGCCAGGCATTATTATGCCATAAACCAGAAAGCTGGTCAAGCTATGGGCTACCTCTGGACTCACAAAGAGTCATCCTTCAGCACTCAGGAGAGGAAAAACCCCCTGTGGAGGAAACCTCTGGAGAACCATGGCTCGAAGAACTGCCCTTCCCTCTGGGCATTAAGAGGTAAATGCAGAGACTATAATTATATTACAGGTTAACACAACAATTCATTTAAACATTGGATAGACCAGGGGTGTCCAAATGTGGTCCTCTAGCTACAATCAAGCTAAAAGACCGCAGTTGTATAGCTCTGATATAAATTGACATTGCTTGCAGGGTGCGTATTTTCTCCCCCCCTTGCCACCCCAGATGTGTCCCTTCCAGTGGTGGGATTCAGTCGGTTTGCACCGGTTCATGCAAATATTTAATTTGCCGAACCAGTGCAAGCCGGAGATTCCCTAAAGAAAAAAAAAATCTGGAAAAAACAAACAAACCATTCATACCTGAGGGCCCATGGCAGATGCCCCGTGTGCCCCCCCCCCCCCCATGTGACTGTCTGTGTATAGTCTGTGTGACTATAATTATCAGTGGCATATTAAATCATTTAATTATCGGGGGTATATTAACCATATAATTATCAGGAGCATATTAACCATATTGTGAGGCTGGGAGTCAGGAGCGTAGCGCAGGGGAGCTCCAGCAGTAGGTCAGTCCAAAGGCAAAAGTACAAAGGAATTAGGCAAAGGCAAGGTCAAAAGCAGTCCAGAGGGTCGAGGCAGGCAGATTAGTAGCAAAACCGAGTTTGGGAAGCCAGGGTCAGGAGAGGAGAGATCAGCAGTATCCAAGAGGGGAGCCAAAGGGTCAATAGCCAGTGGTTCAAAATGCAATGCTGAATAGCAATGAAGGGTAACAGGAACTTCACAAGGAGAGAACCTAGCTTGGGAATAAACAAGCACAGAATGGCAGGTGAGCAGGGTTTAAATAGGGAGTCAGGCACCATAACCCCTCCCCTCAGCTCTCAGTATCCTCCCTCTGCCATTCACTGCATAGTAGGTGTGCTGGAAAGGCAACACCCACACTCCTTCCACTACCTAGTCCTAGTTGAGTGACCACGCCCCTTGATTGCGAAGCCACGCCCCTTTGTCGTGTACACGACACGGGAGGACGGAGCTCTGGAGGTGAGTGAAGGAGACAGGGGACCCTGATGCCTGTGGGTAGTGGGACCTGGAGCCTGACACACATAATTATCAGGGGCATATTAACCATATAATTATCAGTGGAATATTATTCATATAATTATCAGGGGCAAATTAACCATATAATTATCAGGGGCATATTAACCATATAATTCTCAGGGGCATATTAACCATGTAATTATCAGGGGCATATTAACCATGTAATTATCAGGGGCATATTAACCATATAATTATCAGGGGCATATTAACCATATAATTCTCAAGGGCATATTAACCATATAATTATCAGGGGCAAATTAACCATATAATTCTCAGGGGCATATTAACCATATAATAATCAGTGGAATATTAATCATATAATTCTCAGGGGCATATTAACCATGTAATTATCAGGGGCATATTAACCATGTAATTATCAGGGGCATATTAACCATATAATTATCAGGGGCATATTAACCATATAATTATCAGGGGCATATTAACCATATAATTATCAGGGGCATATTAACCATATAATTATCAGGGGCATATTAATCATATAATTATCAGGGGCATATTAATCATATAAATATAACTGCTCCCTCCCGACGCAGTAAACGCCCATAAATGCTAGGGCCCTCTCTCCCACCCAATAACTGACCGTTCTTTCATAAAGGGTTAACGAGTAGCTGCGCTTGCCAAATAAATCCCCAGCTAGAACCTCCATAGCTCAAGGTCAGATTTAGTCAATCTCCAAGTCTTCAGACACATCCAAGGCGGGCATAGTTAACTATGCCAAGGAACCAGGGACGCACGCTGAAGCTCTGTCAGAGCTCCGGATGTGTCTGAGAGGAAAAAAAATGTTCACTCAGCTATCATTAGCAGCTGCCTTTATGACATCATGACCACACTATGACATTACTGCTGGCATTCAATGTTCTAGACAGTGCTTAAAGGGACCCATCACCTAAACATTACAGTGTTAGAGAACAAAAAAAAAAATCTAAAATTATTTTTTTATACATTGTGTTAGCAGAATTGAAAACAAATGTGTAAATTAAGAGAAATGTGTTTTAAATGTATTTGTGGTGTCTCCTGTTGGGACATCACCTTGTGGCTTAACAAACTAATTTTTTTTAAAGCTTTCTTTGGGATAGGGACATTTTATTTTTTTAGTGCTGATAAAAATGGATAGTAAAAAACAATACTTTATTTTTACTTATTGCCTAAAACACATAAGAACATGGGATACTCCCAAACTTAGAACAAATATTACAATCTATTTAGTATGGTTTTTTTTAGCAGTTGTAGATTTTTAAATCTTTCAAGTAAAAGTTTTTTTTTTTTTTCAATTTTTCATAATTTTGTTTGAGTAAATTATATTTATGTTTAAAATAATGGTCTTTAAAGAAAACCCTTCTTATCCTGAATAATTTATAGTGGCCGAGTATCCCTAATCCAAAATCCTTGGGACCAGAAGTATTTTGTATAACGGCCGTTTCGGATAACAGATCATTTCACCAATATGACATATTAATGCCTCTCAGCTCTCATGAAATACAGTAGTGTCAATGTGAATGGTGTATAGAGAAAATAACTCCCTTTTGCTGTGATGTAGCTGAGGGTTTGTTGGAAACCTTTTGTCGGTGCATCAGACATGCATATGTATATTATACTTTGTTAGCGTGCTTGTGTGGGTGAATCTGAGCATGCATGGAAAGACTATATCACATGTAAACTGTTGTGCACTTGCAATCTGACAGGTGTCTGTGGAATTTGCAACTTGTGACATAATCCTAAAAAATCATTTTGGATAATGGATTTTTTGTTAAGGGATGCTAAACCTGTATTTCAAATCGGTTCAGTATACGATTTTGTTGCTTTCGTTAGGATCAGGAGGGAGGTTTGGAAAGCTGAACTTCAATGGGTTTATGTTATATTACTATGTTACCATCAGGGGCGTTGCTAGGTCTCCAAAAGATCCGGGGCTGGAGCCCATGACAGTTTTGATAGAAGTGGAGTAAATAAGCTCACATGCTTAGGCGGCATACAGACTGATATATTTGGTGCCAATGAGCAATAGGTATATGTGGGTATATATCAGGGCTCAACAAATCCTGGGCACCAGGAAATTATATCTGGCGCCTGGTTATTGTTGTCCCTGCATAGTGCCCTCGCCGCTGGGATCATTTTATTTATTTATTTATCCAGCGGAGTGCGAGGGAGCATTGTGTGCACTGGCTGCACAGTCCTCCTGCTCCATCCCCACATGCACCATACTATAGTGCCTGGGCGCTGAGTTTGATCAGCGGGTCTAGAAACAACAGCAGGGCACAGACCAGGCTAGAATGAGGTATAGCAGCCAGGAGGGAGACATATTGATAGATACACTTTTTATATGGTAAACAACAACAAAATTGCTAACTTGTGTGTAAGTGTATGTGACTGACAGTGTGTGCGTATATGACTGACTGCATGTGTGACTGACTGTGTGTTTATGTGACTGACTGCATGTCTGCCTGTGACCCACTGTATGAGTGTGTGACTGACTGTATGTCTGACTGTGACTGAATGTATGTGTGTATCTGTCTGTGACTGATTGTATGTGTGTACCTGTCTGTGACTGATTGTATGTGTGTGTCCGTATGTGACTGACTGTATGTGTGTGTCTGTCTGTTACTGACTATATGTGTGTGTGTGTGTGTGTCTGTCTGTGACTGACTGTGTGTGTGACTGACTGTATGTATGCCTGTGACCAACTGTATGTGTGTGCCTGTCACCAACTGTATGTGTGTGCCTGTCTGTATGTGTGTGTCTGTCTGTCTGTCTGTGACTACCTCCACAGCAATAAAACTCACAGCAATGTGCAGTGTGTGAGTGTATCACAGTCTCAACAGCAATAAAACTCACAGTAATGTGCAGTTTGTGAGTGTATCACACACACATGCTGCACATTACAGTACCACAATGCACAATAAGACTCACAGCACACAAAAAACCATTACGTGAAGTTACACTTATACACATAAATACACAGCCACAAATACACACACATACAGCCACATATACTCACACTTGCACAGTCACACATACATACACACACCCTTACACACAGACACACAATCCCACTTACACACACACACTTGTATGTGAGCAAATTCCCATGATTTCAAAATAACTGAGCATTGCATACACCATTTACCAGACTTTTAGAAAAAAGTTGACCAACAGTCTCATAATATGTCATAATATAGGGGCTATCACACACACACACACACAGACACCCACCCTTACACCCCCACATAGACAAACTTACACTCACACACTCTCTTACACACACACACACACACACATCCAGACAACCTTACACACAGACACCCTTATACACACAGATGGCCTTTCCCACACAGATATTCTGCCACGCAGACACGTGTGTAAACCTGCAACTCTCACACGCACATCATAAATATTTTTATTTTTTAATAAAAAGGGGTGAAAAACCTGGGGAGAATAGGCTGAGGTATGAAGGTGTGCTCCTTCTACCAACCTCATAGAAAAGAGAGAAATGCAGGGAATTGAGATGAGATTTCAACTGAATGGGAGAATTTTTCCAACTTTGCTACTTTAGACTTAATTTTGAAATTCCCATCTCACTTCCCTGCACTTCTCTCTTTCATGAGTAAAGCCCATAATATAATTTGCGGCACATTCACTCATAATGTATGGGTTTAATACTATAACCAGGTACATGGGATGTTTATTGCCATGTGTATAGACTCATTGCCATCAATATAAAGACTATATATAAAGATGAATCACTATTATTCATATTGAATGTGATAATCAAGTCTGAAAATAAAAATAATATGAGATGATAACATTGTTTCACACTTGATTATCACATTCAATATGAATAATAGTCATTAGTCACATTTTCTCCTAGTAATCTCACTGGGATTCACACTCACACTCTGCCACTCATGCTTTCACTCTCGTACACTTACACACTGCCACTCACACACACACTCATAACACTGCTGCTCACTTGCATTCTCACACACTCTGCCACTCACTCACTCACATACACACGCACACTCATAACTCTGCCACTCATGCTTACACTCCCTCATACAGACTTATAACTCTGCTGCTCACACTTATACTCTCACACAATCTGCCACTCACATACATATACACACACACTAATAACTCGTCCACTCATGCTTACACTTACACACACACTCATAACTCTCCTGCTCACACTTATACTCTCACACACTCTGCCACTCACACACATTCACATGCACACTCATAACTCTGACACTCACGCTTACACTCACTCACACTTTGCCTCACACACTTACACTTTACCACTCACACTCTGACACTCACATACACACTCACACTCGGCCACTTACACACACTTACATTCTGCCACACACACACACATACACACTCATAACTCTGCCACTCACGCTTACACTCACACACACTTACGCTCTTCAAAACACTCACTCACACACTTACACATACTTAGACGCTGCCACTCACACCCACTTATACTCTTCCACTCACATAAATACACATGCACACTCATAAATTTGCCACTCACACCCACTTACACTCTGCCACTCACACCCACTTACATTCTGACACACACACACACACACACATGCACACTCATAACTTTGCCACTCACACCCACTTACACTCTGCCACTCACATACATAAACATTCATAACTCTGCCTCTCACATATATACACATGCACACTCATAACTCTGCCACTCACACCCACTTTCACTCTGCCACTCACATACATACACATGCACATTCATAACTCTGCCCCTCACATACATACACATGCACACTCATAACTCTGCCACTCACATACACAAGGCCGGACTGGGAACAAAAACCAGCCCTGGAAAAAATTTATATACCAGCCCCGTCGCATAAGATTTTTAAACCAGCCCATAGCATAATATCATTTTTTTGTTCATAGAAGGGAAAATCATGCATTTTAAAAAGCACATCTGAACAGTGTATTATTTATAGATAAGACTTATATATAAGCCTGTCTAGGGCAATATATATACCTCCAGTATGTACACAGAGTTATATGAATTGCCCTGTGCAGAGGTATATATCAGGGCAGTGTGTGAGACATATTCTGTCTCTCGCATATCTGTAGCCTGTCTCTCTCTGTCCTTTCTGTGGCGTCTCTCTCTCTGTCCTTTCTGTGGCGTCTCTCTCTCTGTCCTTTCTGTGGCGTCTCTCTCTGTCCTTTCTGTGGCGTCTCTCTCTCTCTGTGTCCTTTCTGTGGCATTTCTCTCTCTCCTGGTGTCCTTTCTGTGGTGTCTCTCTCTCTCTGTGTCCTTTCTCTCTCTCTCTCTCTGTCCTTTCTGTGGCGTCTCTCTCTCTCTCTCTGTCCATTCTGTGGCGTCTCTCTCTCTCTGTCCTTTCTGTGGCGTCTCTCTCTCTCTCTGTCCTTTCTGTGGCATCTCTCTCTCTCTCTCTCTCTGTCCTTTCTGTGGCATCTCTCTCTCTCTCTGTCCTTTCTGTGGCGTCTCTCTCTCTCTGTGTCCTTTCTGTGGTGTCTCTCTCTCTCTGTGTCCTTTCTCTCTCTCTCTCTGTCCTTTCTGTGGCGTCTCTCTCTCTCTCTCTGTCCATTCTGTGGCGTCTCTCTCTCTCTGTCCTTTCTGTGGCGTCTCTCTCTCTCTCTCTGTCCTTTCTGTGGCGTCTCTCTCTCTCTCTGTCCTTTCTGTGGCATCTCTCTCTCTCTCTGTCCTTTCTGTGGCGTCTCTCTCTCTCTCTGTCCTTTCTGTGGCGTCTCTCTCTCTGTCTTTTCTGTGGCATCTCTCTCTCTGTCTTTTCTGTGGCGTCTCTCTCTCTGTCTTTTCTGTGGCGTCGCTCTTTGTCCTTCCTGTGGCGTCTCTCTCTCTGTCCTTTCTGTGGCGTCTCTCTCTCTCTCTGTGGCGTCTCTCTCTCTCTCTGTCCTTTCTGTGGCGTCTCTCTCTCTCTGTCCTTTCTGTGGCGTCTCTCTCTCTGTCCTTTCTGTGGCGTCTCTCTCTCTCTCTGTCCTTTCTGTGGCGTCTCTCTCTCTCTGTCCTTTCTGTGGCGTCTCTCTCTCTCTCTGTCCTTTCTGTGGCGTCTCTCTCTCTCTCTGTCCTTTCTGTGGCGTCTCTCTCTCTGTCTTTTCTGTGGCATCTCTCTCTCTGTCTTTTCTGTGGCGTCTCTCTCTCTGTCTTTTCTGTGGCGTCGCTCTTTGTCCTTCCTGTGGCGTCTCTCTCTCTGTCCTTTCTGTGGCGTCTCTCTCTCTCTCTGTGGCGTCTCACTCTCTCTCTCTCTGTGTCCTTTCTGTGGCATCTCTCTTCCCCCCTTCCCCCTTAGTGTCTTTCACACCCTCCTCTCCCCCTGTAGAGTCTTTCACCCGCCCCTTCCCCCTGTAGTGTCTTTCACCCCCCCCCCCCCTTCCACCTCCCCCTGTAGTGTCTTTCACCCCCCCTTCCCCCTGTAATGTCTTTCACCCCCCTTCTCCCTGTAGTGTCTTCCACCCCCCTTCTCCCTGTAGTGTCTTTCACCCCTCCCCCTGTAGTGTCTTTCACCCCCCCCCCCCTTTCCCCTGTATGTCTCACTCACCTTGCTTTCTCTGCTTCCCATCCCGCCGCCGGAACTGCTGCTGCAGCATCCGGCGGCAGCAGGCGAACTTCTTAAAGCGGCAACGGCCGCCGAATTGCTTAAAGTGGCGGTGCCACTTTAAGCAATTCGGCGGCCGTCGCCGCTTTAAGAAATTCGCCTGCTGCCGCCGGTTGTTGCAGCAGCCGAACTCTTAAAGTGGCGGCGGCCGCCAATTCACTTTAAGTGGCCAAGGCGGCCCCGGGGCAGGCGGCCCACCGGGATTTTTCCCGGTGGGCCAGTCCGGCCCTGCACTTACATACACATGCAAACTCATAACTCTGCCACTCACACCCACTTTCACTCTGCCACTCACATACATACACATTCACATTCATAACTCTTCCACTCACATACATACACATACACACTCATAACTCTGCCATTCTCACTTACACTCTGCCAGACACTCATGTTCAAAACTCGAGGGGCGGAGTTAAGCACAAGGGCGGAGCCAAACGCGAGTGGGCGGAGTCTGGGGCTGCTCAGCACCCAGAGTGCAGCATGCAGGGGGCGGAGCTGAGCGCGAGGAGGCGGGGCCGAGCGCTAGGGGGCGTGGTCAGATTATCCATTCGGGGCTATGGAGGGGAGATCCGGGGCTTCAGCCCCAGTAGTCCCCCCCTAGCGACGCCTCTGGGCCCCATGTATACTATTGCACATGAGTGCCTGCAGAGACCAATCAAACAAAAAGAAGCAGCTGATGCCTTCCAAGATCCATCTCTTCAGGGAATCACAATCTGGGCCATCCACAGGGGCCAGAAAAGAGGGCCACTGTGTGCCAGCAGCCCCACAACTCCAACATACACCAAGTCGTTTTTGTGCCTAAACATGGAGGCTTTGATTCATTCGTGTCAACGAATGTTCACAAAGGTGGTCTATAACTAGTCACATAGTTGCAGGACAGCACATGTACCACAAACTATTATCCCATTTCCATTAGCCTCTGATGAGTTATTGATTCCCTTAACCCTCAGTTATGTTTTACAGCTATGCACATGCATACTTGGTAACTTTAAAAATGTAATGTCCTATAGAACCTTGAAAATCTTTTCCATTAGATGGACCATTGTAAATAATGGACTGGCATTGTTTTTTAACCCATTGATTGTTGACTCTTTTTCTAATGGAAATCATCGCTAGATAAAACCAACTAAATCTCCTATGTACAACAATCATTCCATCTAATAAGTCCAAAGAATGGAGGAAAACTCAAGGGTTTTGTTAAACTCAGAAAGTTCCCCAGTATGTAGATATATATAATATAAACACATCACTGATGCTAACCGGTAAGAAGTCTCTACTTCAAGCTTTTTATGTCTCCTTGTTCCACCCATGACTGTAAAATACACAGGGTTGTTATGTTAGCAGTGTTGTTCACTGTGAGTAACTATTCTTATGCATGTCACATACTGCCACAGTTTAACAACACAAGAAACCTCTATGACTATGTACCAGTATTGTACGTAACCCCCATTAATCTAATCCTTTTACTGTAAACATTTAATGTTACGTTATAAAAATATAATTATAGTCTTTTGTACATACGTTTTCATTTATACTTTTTTTTTTTTACCCTGATTTACAGAATATGGAACATATAGGCGTCTAGTTATTTTCCACATTTTCCCGGATGAATTTGATTGGTACTAGATTGCGAGCCAACATTCCTGCTAATTTGCAAGAGAAAACTGTACAAAATTAGACATTTTTCACAATATAACTTTAACTTTATCCTCCAACTCAGCAGGAAAAGCTGCTTCAGCCGATCCCCCGCTTGTTTACTCTGCAACATAGCTTATGTTTAAATTAAAATTGCTCTCATGAAATAAGATACATATCTTATTTATAAAAAAATACCTCCGAGACACAATACCGCTTATCACCCACAAAATATGTCGACAATGTTTTTTTTTATAGCTGCCCATGAATTTGGTCCATATTTTTTTTATATCGTTGCACAAAGCACAAATCCTGCGTGTTTTTTTTTTGTTTCGTTTTTTTTCCATTTTTGAGATTGGCCAAAGGATCTGTTTCATAAATTGCTGTGTTCTGACAGTTTCGTTCTTTAAAACTATGGTTTTATGAACGCCATTCCTAATTTCATAATTGAGATCTGCTTTCTATTTACATTTTAGTTATATCTTCAGATGTGTATCCTTATCGTATATTCTCTCTACACAGCTTACTTATATCAGTGTGTATGATTGTCTAAACTTAGTTTTTTTTTTAAATATTCAACTGGTTGTAACCAGTGGTGTATCTTGCTTTTGTGCTGCCCTAGGCACAGGGGCGTTACTAGAGTTGGTGTCACCCGGTGCGGAAAAACTCATGGTGTCACCCCCCTGGATTTCCTCCAATACAATTCCAAACAGATTCCTTAGTAATGCCAGTTAGATGGCCTATTAACTATGCCACACACAGGAGCCCCATAACTATGCCACACACAGGAGCCCCATAACTATGCCACACACAGGAGCCCCATAAATTATGCCACACCAGAGCCCCATAAATTATGCCACACCAGAGCCCCACTATTTATGCCTCACCTCTGCCCAATTAATTATGCCACACACACACACAGGTGCCCCATAATTATGCCACACAAGAGTCCCTTAATTAAGCCACACAAAAGAGTCCCTTAATTATGCCACACATGGGGCCCGATAAATATGCCACACACAAGTGCCCCATAATTATGCACACATGGGACTGCTATTAATTATGCAACACACAGGAGCCCCACGAGGTGACAATTGTACAATTATAGATACCAGGAATATTGTGCCACTCAGCCCAGTAATATTGTGCCAGTCATATACCAGGAATATTGTGCCATTCGGAGCCCAGTAATATTGTGCCAGTCAGATACCAGTAATATTGTGCCAGTCAGAGCCCAGTAATATTGTGCCAGTCAGATACCAGGGATATTGTGTCATTCAGATACCAGTAATATTGTGCCAGTCAGAGCCCAGTAATAGTGTGCCAGTCAGAGCCCAGGAATATTGTGCCACTCAGAGCCCAGTAATAGTGTGCCAGTCAGAGCCCAGTAATAGTGTGCCAGTCAGAACCCAGTAATAGTGTGCCAGAGCCCAGTAATAGTGTGTCAGAGCCCAGTAATAGTGTGCCAGTCAGATGCCTGTAATATTGTGCCAGTCAGAGCCCAGTAATAGTGTGCCAGTCAGAGCCCAGGAATAGTGTGCCAGTCAGAGCCCAGGAAAAGTGTGCCAGTCAGAGCCCAGTAATATTGTGCCAGTCAGATACCAGGAATATTGTGCCAGTCAGAGCCCAGTAATATTGTGCCAGTCAGAGCCCAGTAATATTGTGCCATTAAAGTGCTTGTTTTCAACCACCCTCCTCCCCCCTTCTCCATCACTTACCGAATGGCTGCTCCGTGTCCCCGGACGGACGCCTCCTCCATGCAGTCTTCCCTCCTGCACGGAGGAGGGAAACACAGTAACGTCACATCCGGTCGCTGGAGGTGTCACCCGGTGCGGTCCGCCCCCCCCCCCCCTCGCCACTGCCTAGGCAGACAAAATTTGGGCACCCCCCACGATGCACACCTACGACATGACCCATAACCCACGTTGCACACCAAGGACATGCCCCAGCACCCCATTTACATGCCCTCATTACTTCATTACATACACATTGCCAGCCAATCTGCCCAATAATATGCCAGTATTATTTGACATTAATATTCCCCAGCCAATTTGCCCAATAATATGCCAGTATTATTTGCCATGAATAAGCCACAGCCAATTTGCCCAATAATATGCCAGTATTTGGCATTTAATCTGCCCCTGCCAATTTGCCCAATATTATGCCAGGATTATTTTTCCATTAATATGCCCCAGCCAATTTGCCCAATAATATGCCAGTATTTGCCATTTAATATGCCCCTGCCAATTTGCCCAATATTATGCCAGTATTATTTGCCATTAATATTCCCCTGCCAATTTGCCAAATAATATTCCCCAGCCAATCTGCCCAATAATATGCCAGTATTATTTGCCATTAATATTCCCCAGCCAATTTGCCAAATAATATGCCAGTATTTGATATTTAATATACCCCTGCCAATTTGCCCAATAGAATGCCAGTATTTGCTATTATTAAGCAGCAAGCACTTACTTTTGTCCCTGGTGGCTAGTGGCAGGCAGCATGGTGGCCTCCATGCTGCCTATTCGGCTCCCCGGCAGTTGTGCAGAGAGGTCACGTGACCCTGCGCGCGTCGGACGTCAGAGCGCCAGTCACGTGACCTGTCAGCACTTCCCTGTCACACTGCACGGGGAGCCGAACAGGCAGCACGGAGGTTTCTCTCTGATCTCCTCTCACCTCCGTCTCTGCCGGCAAGCGCGTTTTTGTTTTTTTTAAAGGGGCGGCTTATTTTTGAATTTTTGTTTTGAATTTTATTTGCGTTTTTGTGCCACCCCTAAATGGATACAAGGCAAGTGCTGCCCTAGGCACTTGCCTTGTTTGTCTTGGGTTAAATACAAAAATGTATTCTACCTGGTAAAACACTTTTTTATGATGAATATGTATTGTTTAGCTCTATGCAACATTAGTTCTATTTGTGACAGGACTTTAGCTTAAAACTTTTTTGTTTCTTGCATTGGTTATAAAATAATGTGCATCAACTTCAAAACTAGAAAATGAGTACATAGTACATAGTCCAGTGCATGCTGGGAATTATCTAGTCACCACAAAACACTGGAGATGTATGTGCAAATTTGTAATTAATAAGACCTTATAAACCAATGACAAATACTGAAAAAAGCCTATAGTTTTTGGGACAGTTTTTTGGGTAGTGTGGGGGTTGTATCGATTTAATGAAACTTTTTTTTTAACTTTTGCCGTGCGCACATATTGTACCATTAAATCCATGTAGCCATCTTGCCTGCTTTGTGATCTCTGACTGGAGAGTTACATTTTGTTTTCATTGCATCCTTGTGGGCTTCATTATTCCTAATAACTGTCTGTTGCTGCATTATTGGTACAATTTTGATGTCCGTAGTTAGTGTGCATTCAAGTGACTAAGTCTAAGCATCTAATCTGCTGAGTTTTGAAATTGCCGTATAGTTTCAATTTACCCTGGTTTTCTCTGAAAATATCTAATTAGGAAGACGGTATTGATTCAATAGGATGAGATAACTGGAATGTAAGACTAACAGCATCCAGACTTCCAGACTCTATACGTAGTGGATATATGGTTTACGCCAGTGCTTTCAGAGTATGCTAGACATTAAATCATGAATGAGTGTGACTTATCATGTTAAAATCAGATATTAAATAATTGGATACGATGTGAAAACATGAGCTTGCAAAGAATATACATTCTAAATCATATGGGCATGTCCTGTCTTTATTTTATTGAATTGCCTCTTCTAAATAAAATACCCTTCCAAGTAAACCAAAGAGCGAGGACCTTCACATTATAGACCTGCACATGGTGCACTTTGTTACGATAGTTTTTTTGTGTGAGAAAATTTAGTTTTATTTCATAATATGAAAACATACTTACCAACATGTTATATTATGTGAAAAAAACAAAGGAAGTGAATGGAAAATGTTAATACATCACCATGGCCTCCGCCTAAGCACAGCGGTGGTGCACGGAGCTTTAACATGGCTACCTGGACAATATTATATCACCTATTTTCATATACCCACTTATATATATATATATATATATATATATATATATATATATATATATATATATATATATATATATATATATATAATGTATGTGTGTGTATGTGTATATATATATATATATATATATATATATATATATATATATATATATATATATATATATATATATATATATATATATATATATATATATATATATACAGGGAGTGCAGAATTATTAGACAAATTAGTATTTTGACCACATCATCCTCTTTATGCATGTTGTCTTACTCCAAGCTGTATAGGCTCGAAAGCCTACTACCAATTAAGCATATTAGGTGATGTGCATCTCTGTAATGAGAAGGGGTGTGGTCTAATGACATCAACACCCTATATCAGGTGTGCATAATTATTAGGCAACTTCCTTTCCTTTGGCAAAATGGGTCAAAAGAAGGACTTGACAGGCTCAGAAAAGTCAAAAATAGTGAGATATCTTGCAGAGGGATGCAGCACTCTTAAAATTGCAAAGCTTCTGAAGCGTGATCATCGAACAATCAAGCGTTTCATTCAAAATAGTCAACAGGGTCGCAAGAAGCGTGTGGAAAAACCAAGGCGCAAAATAACTGCCCATGAACTGAGAAAAGTCAAGCGTGCAGCTGCCACG